>JAJSRV010000010.1:823979-2106420 GCA_021527715.1 Neoseiulus cucumeris | reverse complement strand
TTCGGAGCTTCTTTCTGAGTGCATTGAATTAGAGTCTCTCCCAAGGGCATCAAGTCGAAGATCTGCCTACCATCGCCGATTTCTGAGATATCGCTGCATTTTATTACCAGGTTACACCTCCGTGCGAGCCTTTTGCCCGAAAGGCTGTGAACCTTCTCGGCTACTTGAAGTCGAAGATTTCCGAAGACAAACTACTGACGGGAACAGTCACGAGACACAGAAGCCCAGAGAGTGAAAGAAATGTCGCCCCTCCGCTAAGCCTGGACTCCAGCAGCGACAAGTGACATAAGAGTTCCTCGAAACATGACCAAGAACATCGTCTGAGGAGGAGATGAACGTCCGCGATTTCAAGAGAATGCTCAGCCCTCGGAGGAGCCATACAGCAACATCGGGACACCAGACGAATTCTTACCTTTCGACACCGATGTTACAACTTACAGTTCTCCTGAGCTCAACTCTCGAGGAAAATCGAGATCATTTTCCATATCCAGTACGGAATGCATTCTGTATGTATATATAGAATAGATATTTAGAGTATCCTGTCGTGAAATCTACTGGCGGCCACGCTCGAACGGCGGGCGGTGAGAATCACGCGAAGGGCGATAGTTTGCCATGTTTCGTTTCGTGGGCACTGCTGATGTTCTCACGAAGCGCGCGCTTCTGAACTGGTGCAGGTTGACGAGGCGGGTTGTCAACTGGTTAATCGGAGCAGCTCTCGTGCCTATAAACAAGCGCTTTGGAGTCATCTCGCTCCGTCACGAAAAACGAACGATTTGGGTCTTGGTTATAACCGAAGTCCGGTCCATCGACGGCGGATCGTGACTTCCAGACCGAATTCCGGACTTGCGATCATCCATGATCGAACATTGTAGAATATAAGAGCTCGCCGGTGACTGCCGACTCGAGATCGATTTTGGAATCGGTTCGGTCACCGTGAAATAATGGGGACGAGAAGGGACCAAGGGTCCGGTGGCGGAACGGAGATGATGTTCTGTTCGTTTTGTTTACGAATTTCATCGGAACCACGAGCGTATCACAGGAGAGACCTAACTGGTGTGCAGCTTCCTGCGATAGGTCGCTGGCGTCACGTACGCGTCTAACGAAAAGCTATAACGTTGTCTGTTGGCGTCCCACATTCCGCCTAACGGTCACCCACTTTTTGGGCAGCGAGAGAGAGAGAGAGCGAGCGGGGGCATGGAAGGGAGGATCCAGTCGATAGCAGTCAGTCAGCCAGGTTATGAGGCTATACTCAAACAGTCGGGCGGACGGGCGAGCTCGCTGGCAGACAGGTAGTTCGTCTCGACCCCACAGGTGGATTAGACCTGATCCGTTTCTGTCCCAGACGAGTCTGAGGCACCAAATCTATTTTCGGTTCGACATTCCCCGGGCGCATTGATCTGAAGACTCATTTAGACTCAATCTAATAACAACAGTTTATCTTCGTTCGAAACCTAAGATCATCATCGCCGCGGTCGGTGCTCACCTAGGTGGTCGATGTTCTTCGTTTGACGATGGTTAGGTGATGTGGTCTGTTATCTCATGTCTTATTTGTGTTTGCATGCTAAGATTTGGAGATATTCCCGAGCCTGTAGACATTTGTATGCTCGGCATGTTTGTTAGGTGCCGGTGCTAGATCGTTTCGTTCCAACCGGAACCGACATCCTCATGACCTAAATCCGTGTTTGAAAAAGCCGCTGCCGCCGCCGCCGGCACCGTTACTGCCACGTTCGAAACAAACCGGTACGCCTGTATCTATCGGCCGAAGTTGATGGAATCTATCTTTGAACCGGATTACGTTCTAGTTCGCGCAAAAACGACGTCTTTTCGCTCCGCAATAGCCACAGATCCGACGGTCAGAATATGCTCGTCCGAACGCCTCGCCAAACGGGACCCGAGAAGTCATCGTTGGGTGCTGCTGATTGAACGGGAACGGTCTTGGAATCGCAGGGAAAATTTTGTATTCAGAGTTCGACTCGGATTCGTCCAACGAATGAATTCTCGATCCGTTTCATCCTTCGGCTGACTGAGGAGTTGTTGAGATCGATCAGCAGAGTTTTCTTTCGCAGACCTCGCGAGGTCGAGAGGCGGAATGCTTCTAGGTATGCTTCTCAATCACAGAGGATTAATTGGTTGTAATTTCTCCATGGAGGCGCTAGCATCTGGCGTACTCGAACAGATCACGCTCTCGTAAAATATTGCTCAGGGTACTGTAGAGTGGGAACCCCCACAAAACGCAGCGCTGTTCCCAAACTTCGCCTCTGACTGAGGAGCAGATCGCCGTTATTCGTTTTTTCAATTACAGGCCGGACGCGAAAACTTTTCTCTCGCACGGAATCTCAAGAAAGGAAGAGGTCAGAGTTTAGAGTTTGGTGTTTGACGTTTGGTGACCATTCCGAGTCCTGACAGAGCGCTCTTTTTTCTGTATTCTGCTTCGGCAGGTGTCCTGGGTCACCGACTAAATGTGGGCCAACGGACAGACTCTGGTCAAATAAATTCGCTCAAGTTACGGGGTGTCTCAGTGTCGTCTGTTGTTGTTCTCAGTCGTGACATTCAAGTCTTGAGAAACACGGACAGGTGCACGCAACCAAGCGAACTTTGGACTAATAAACTATCTAGTAATGATGCATGACGAACCTCTGGTTCTGGATCTCGATTTGAGCTCTCGCGGGCTCATTGGGTTTCACATTGATTCACCAGAGGACCTGTTTCAGTGACACAACCAAACAAACATTTGATTTGATGATCTAGTAGACTCATCGAATGACATTTTGTCGCGATCATATTTTTTTTTCCTTGACTCCGCGTTGGTGTGGCCGTTCGTTCAGACGCGGCAAGACAAACGTTTGTTTTTGTGACACGGCGAAGTAAATGACTTCGAAGAACGAATCCAGAATATAGTCCACGTCTTTGGACAGACTGGATGTCGCAACGCCGCGCCGTCTTTCAGTAACGGTCAACGGACGTCGACGTGTGCAGTCTGAGCTGACTTCTCTCGTCAATAGACCATTCGTCGGCCATGGTTTAGATAACAAACTGCAGCTTGTAGTACCTGGCCTAGCCGATCGGCGGTGGCCTCGTTCCACGCTCACCAGTCAAATAAACAGAATTTCGCCATAGTCTAAACTACTCTTACAAAATGCATCGTTTCTGTTGGACTGTGTGTATCGTTTTTCTTCTTTTCATTCCTGTCTGTTTTCCTCGTTCCTCTTGTCAGTGTCTGTCTTCGAAAGCGTCGGGTTGAACTGGTAGCAGCCGTGATGAAGTCTTAGATGGTTCGAACACTCCCTGTTCTTTGGGAGCGAAAGCCGCGTCAGCGTTTCATCAGGCTGACGGTTCGAGGAAGCCCCCAGCGTTCTGTTTTTTGAAATTTGAAGTTGCGTCACTCCATCGCAGCGGAATCGGCTACCGTTCGGGATGACTAACATTCTCCTTGCCACTAGTTCAGCAGTTCGTCACTAACTCCAGGCTCTAGATTTCAGTTCCCCAACGATATCGGACGCTTGAAGCTATCGTCGACGTAAACAGAGTCCTTTTCTCTACGCTAGGCGACGTGGGGACTAGGCACGCCTGGTTGGCCGAGATTTGAGCGAAGCAGCGCGATTATTGTAATGAGAGCATCCTTGGGTTCGGCTGCTAACGGTTGTTCTGTAACTTCGAACAGATATTGTATCTGGGCGACGATGGCGACGACGACTATCTACGGCTACGGCGAGCTTCGGTCACGAATTGGGAGCAGAGCGGATCTTTTCTTTGTTTCAAGTCCAGCTGCTTCCTGAGTTGATCGTGCTGCGGCCATAGCGGACTGGATGGATAGATAGATAGATAGATAGATGTTCAAACACTTTTAATGCACTACCCACCAAAGCAAGCAACCGAACTCAAGCTCCTTCTCATCACAGCTCCCGGTGAACAACAACCCATCTGCTTTCTCGAAGTCCTCAGGGCGGGACCATAATTCGAATTTACACCCTTCTTATATTTCTTCCGAACTCCGGCAGCATATGCTATTCGTAAAACGTCACATGGTCAAACGAGATATATCCCCTTAACTCACAGAAATATAAACCCTCGGAGCGTTGTGCGTCGAGCTCCCAACAGCCGATTCGATATATTTTACAAGCGGCCGAGTCAACCAACAGTCGGAGATCGAGTCGTAACGCTAAACCTAAACTAACCTTAAGAGTTGCTTTTTGATGTAAACAGAACTTTCTGTAGCGACGAATGCATTAACGCGAATGCTTTCAAACGGAATGCTTGTTCGCTTCTCGAAATATAGGAATTCAAGTTGTCGTAAATCTTCGGGGTCTACGGTCAACGGAGGCAGCATCAGCATTAGCGGAGAAGTCGACGGCGGCGGCGGCGGCGGCAGCGTTGGGGACGATGGCGTCCGAAAAAGCGCTAACCGTCGAGCCCGGGTTCGGCGGAGGCCGTGATCCTGAATTTTGGCGGAAAAAGTGCATTGCCTTCTGAAACGTACTGCGACCGGTGTTGTGGACACCGACACTGAAATACGGGGAAGGGTTGAAGGAACCGTTAAAGAAGCTTGGCTGGATACAGCAACGCTTCTGGAACACGACGACAGCTCTGTTTTCGCGTTTTAGATTTGTTGCGACTCGAGCGCACGGGTTCAGAATTCAGATGCAATCCCGCACGCGTTGGTATCGCATCCTCGTAAACTCCGTGGGAGTTCGAACAGATTCTCGACCGACAAGGCTATCTGTTTGATGGAACAGCTATTGTTGTCTGGAAGGAAACGCGTCGGCCAACTGAATTTGCATGCGATCGATCAAATCATTCCAAATAGTCCCTGGCCGTCCGTCGCAGCAAACCACGAAAACCACGTGAAATCAGCTGAGCTCGGCTTGTTCCGCATCACTGGTAGTTCGGAAAACTCGAATCGTCAAATCGAATGATTCGGTCGTAGACCGATGAGAAAGGCATTGATCTCGATTCTTGGACACGGAAACGGTTTTCTGGTGGAGGGTTTCAGTAAAGAAGATCGAACCGAAGTTCTTCAGTTGACAGCACCGGCGGTCGCTCTTGTCAGAAGTTTAGTTATTCCGAGAAAAACCTAAACGCGTGCTTCGGTGCGATCGATTTCACGCGTCAGTCGGCGAAGTATCTCGACAGACGAACAACTCGGACTGCTCGAAACATCTGCAAAGTTTCCGACGTGTCTCTATAGTATGATGAACTGAACAGTGAGCAAAACTTCACCGCCCAAACACAAATGCCTGCTCAGAGTCACGGAGATGGACAAGCATAGCGCAACCGTATTCAAGATGAGGGTCAAACCATCTGCCGCCAACGATTCGGCTGCAAAAAAAGAAAACTGATTTCACAAGCTTGAAAATTTCTGCTGGTGCTTTCCTACTGAATAGTTCGACGGATAGAAAATCCGCGTTTTGCATTCTTTGTGCAAGCATCAGTTTGAGTTTTGCAATATGCAAGCAATGCTAGTGGAGGAATCTTCCGCATCTCGCGGTTTGCTCCCGGTAGGCAAACGCCTGTTTCGTAATGCACACTCTAGCTGTCCATCTGTGCCTTTGCCGCCTCGCCTTAACAGTTCAACAACCTGTAAAGGACCTGTTGCTTCTTTCTCCCGTCGGCATACCAACGATGCCAAAGCTATATTACATAAGAGACGACGTCGCTCGATTGCACTCCATTCCTTGTACAACTTTCGCCTGAGCTTCCGTCCAACTACGTCCACTTCGATCGTAAATCATATACAATGTTTCAACACAAACAGTGTTGTGAAATCGCTGACATGCCAAGTGGTGGCTACCGTCTCAGCGGCAATGAGGGCTTTGTTCGAGCCTTTTGCGCCTCTTCAGGCCGTTGAGTGTGTCAAAAAACATCGAGGCGGGCGACAGACGTCCGTCGTGCGGGCTGTGAACAATGAGCAAGGGAGGGAAAAACAAACAAACAAACAAACAAACAAACAAACAAAAAGCTGAAAATGTGACCCACTCTTAATCTTAATGGAAGCATCTGAAGTTCAGATTGTCATCTGAGGTGCAAAGGACTCATCGATTGAATCTGCAGAGCTGCGGTCGCGTCAACACATCTGCCGCGATGCGGGCGCAGCTCGAGTGTCTCGGCGCAATGCATCGAGGCCACGAACAACGCCTCATCTTCCCGAAAGGGATTTCATCTGCGGGTACTGCATGACGTGAATGTTCAAAGTGGTTGTGCTCAACCAACAAGGTTAAAAAACGAAATGAAATCAACTCGCAAAACGAATACAACTCTCAAGAGCATTGGGCGCACGGAAAGTGTCTTTTGAAGTCCGAGCTTCTGGTCGCTTAGGTGTTAGAGAACTTCCCACGTTTCGTTTTTGTCGTTTTCCGGTCAGGAGCGATTTTAACGCGATTCTCGTGTTGGGGATGTAGGCGGTGTGAATTTCAATTTCCTGAATCCGCCTTCTCGATCTCAGGCCGAACGCCACGCATCCATCCGTTCGGCTCAGTCGCGACCGACGCGTCTCGGTCCGGCTAAATGACGGACGTCTTTGATCCATCAGCTCTGGCCTGACTGTTTATGAGCACACATCTCGCCGTGGTGAGATGCACACACACACACACCAAGAGCTGAAGAGTTCCGCCGGCTTTTGGGGGTTCCGCCGTCGAGAATGATTTGGAACTGGTTGGAATCACAAGCAATAGATTCAAGGATTAACCCACATTCACTTTCGGGGCACCTCATAAAATTTTGTTGTTTTTCGTGGACGAGAGAGGCCAGTGACCTGAACTCGCTTTCCGAAATCCATTTTTAAATACCTATCCCCATGGTATCGCTAGCAACAAGAGAAACTCTGAAGAGAGACTCCGGCAGAGAATCTCCCTGAAAGCAACAGTTCTAGACGTAGTTTGAGGCCAAACAGTTCTGGAAGCGTTCGGTCAGTTCGAAAAAATGCGAAAATTCCGCGTTTACTTTGTCAGAGATTTTGGCGGCAAACTGAGTCAGTGTTGGCAGCCAACTGAGCATCAAGGTTAACGTTACCAACGGCTACCAGAACGATCACGTACCTGACTCGCAACTCGGGACGTTGTTTTGTTTTTCCCCCAGTTTCTCTACGACCGAAGTCGCGGCAAAATCCACGATAGTGTTCAACGGCCCGACGGCCGATTCGCGCACTGCATTTCAGATAATGGAAAACAGTCTGAATGTTATTATGAAAGGGGTTTCCGATAGACATCCATTCGATTGGTTTTAGTAGAGCAGATCCCATCTATCGACGAATTAATTGTCGCGGCATGTAGAATTGCTTCCGCTTCGGAAATCACGTTCGGTCTGTCTATCCTGCTCGAGCTGTACTTGTTTGCGAGTAACCCGACTCGTACGAGAAATAAGCACGCTCTCCGTCTCGATGACTAACACCGTCATCCGAGACAACCACGGCATCAGTTGCAGAGGAATTCCCCCTATCGATGTCTTCCACGGAATCTCAGTTTGGAGATGAATTGATCTGCAATCTGAAATCGTCACTTTTCTTGTCAGCGAAAGGAATCCCTCCCTTCAGGGGGAAATCCTCGTTGTCAGTCGAATATCCAACGAGAACGAGGGATATGAATCCGTGAAATCAATTCCGTTGACCGCTCAGTCTCGAGATAGTACTAGAACTTTTCCTTGGAGACTCTCATCAACTTCTAGCTGTGCCAGATTGACTCATGGAGACACAAACCGGTGGATGGTAATTTCAGATTGGTCGGGAGCGTTGGAAACGATTTTTGACATCGAGAGCGGCGATTTAAAGTACTTCTGGACGTGACGGTTGTTGTTGTTCCGACCGGCGGCTCGCTCCTTCTCGAGCGGAAGACGTAGACGCTTTTCTATACGTCACTCATAACTGTTTCCCGTGGGCTACGTCGCAGCGTCACGATTATGCGTCGAAAGTCGGCTACGAGTCTAGCGTGTGCTCTCTGCGTGGAGCTGGTCGAGACTCGTTTTGACGAGCCTTTTCAACGGAGAGAATCATCGGCGGTTTTCGTTCGTCTGACTTCTATTTCTACTGGACGGCTGCCTGAGTGACGGCTCACAGTCGAATTGAGAGAGCAGCACGGCGTCAAGTGGTACTTGAACAACGCGACATCAACTTGCAACGAGCCCAAAGAAGATGCAGAGTTTCAATATTTCATATCAAAATGGCTGTCTACTTTGACGACGATTGGAAAATGGGTTGGGGATGGTGAATGTGTATGGAACAAGTGAATCACGGGATTTTTCTTCTAGAAAAAGATCGCGATTAGATGCTATTGAGAGGAAACGAGAAATTAGCGCGGGCACTTTTTACGTTTCGAACAACGATCGATCTCGAAACGATTGTCCTTTCCTTGGAAAAGGGGGGATGCTGATGTGAGCTTCCAGAACTGCTTCGCTCATTTCGGTTTCAAATATCTTCACTGAGCCTAGTTGAGTGAAAATCCCCACGGTAGCTAGACGACCTTCATCGTCGCTGACTGTCAAGGGGCATTTGATGCTGACAGGTTGTCAGGAGTAGAGACGAGATACACCGAGCGTAATTCAAGCCGCTGACTGAGATACGGAGAGCGCTTGTTTTCGTTCGGCTGAGATCACCTTCGTTACCTAAATAGAAATCCGGAACAATCTCGATCTTGCGATCTTTGAGGTCGATGTCGAGGGATATCCGGTCCCCGATCAATCTTCTTGAAAGTCATGCCGGGCTGTCTTGGTGGATCTGAACTTGGTGAAATCCTGAACTTCCAATGAAATGAAGTCTTCAGCCAGACCCGACTCTGCTCCGGTTTGGACTTTGCGTCGAAGCAAAGGGTGGAATGTCACATTTGGAAACGAAACTCATCCAGAAGTGAATGCGAACTATATTCTCAGTCCGAGAGAGTTCCAAATCATAGAAAATAGAGAATTCAATCCTCGGTACCGATAGCCCTGCTTAGGAACGCGACAAGCTAGACAGCGCGGCTCCTAGGCAGCCATTCGTCAGTCACCGTGTTTCCAAAGTATTTCAGAATCTCTTGCTGGCGTCGACTTGTCAATGTTATGGCCTTTCAAGTGAATTCCAGGAGACGAGAGGTCCGAATACACACATTCCAGATGTAGGCACTCGTGAATGGATCGAATCAATGGAGCACGCAAGATTCCAACAGTGTATCGCGATGCAATTCCGTGGTGCTAGACCTCTCGGATACTTCCGACTTCACTCGTGATTCTCTCTATTTCATTATTTCTCTCGATTCGTTTGTCAGAAGTTACTGGATTGAGCCGAAACTCGCAGATGAAAAAAAGAGTCCTCTTCGAATGATGGGCTGCGCGGCGGACAGGGCCACAACAATAAATTCGTTGGACGGACGACTGCGCGGACCTGTTCAAAAGTCTGAGGGACTTCCTCTGCTTGTTTTGGCGGGCACTGCTTGTCCATATCCCAGATGACGCCCCCACCACCTCCTCCCCATCAACACATGGACGGCACACGACCGGTAGAGACAACGACGATGACGACGACGCTCACCTGACGGTGAAGGTTCTTGGAAAAGAGCTTGTCAGGAACTCCGGACAATGCCCTCCCATGATCCGAGCCCGTTGACAACGCTGAACGCTCGAGATTTGGTAGTCGTCAACCACAGCAGCCCATGGAGGATCTTCATTCATCGGAGACGATCTTCGAGACCGTGTTCGGGCGACGAATTCAGTGTCGCACGGCGATGTCGTTTAAGAACCCGCGAGGAACGAACGAGGTGGACAAGGCTGCTTCGTACTCTTTTAACATATGAGCGCGCTTCAGTCGGTGTCCATCTGGGTGGTGGCGGTTGTGGTGCTTATACAGTCCTAAAGCTCACCAGCTAGGCCGACCGACCGACCGACCAGCAGAGGGACAACCAGGCAAGCCACATGACCGACCTGGTGTCACAGTTGGAAGCGTGTGTCGAGCGTCAACTGACATACGGACGGAGCGATGCCGCGTGCCGTCGACCTTTTTTCAAATGCTTTTGGGGTGTAACAGCGGCGAGGGCGGCAATAGGAGTATGTACAGTGAGCAGCAGCAGCGGCAGTACTAGTATCGGCATCATCGCGTGCAGCAATCATATCGGACAACGAGTAAAACTGCATCGACGATGATGACGCCACGATCAACTGGCACGCCCATCGACCTTTACGCTCTCTAAACGGCACGGCACGCTTCACTGAACAATGCATGATGGAAGCAGGCAGGCGTGCGTGCATGCATGCACTCATCGTTCCTAAATGCGAGTTCAGGACAACAGGCAGCGGCAGGCGAAAAATTGAAACTTTTGATCCGATAGGACCAGCTCACAATCTACGTAAGCATATACCTACTACATGGATGTCTACGGCGGCGGCGGCATCGACAGATGGCTCCTTTTGCCACTCGTGACACGCGCGTCCGTGGTACAAGTTGACACCGTCGACAGCGCCGACGCCACTCCTCTGAAATACCTCTGCAGAATCCATGGGACGACAACATCGCCGTGTTCTGCTGCGGTTTTCTAGAGAATCTATATATTGATGATGATGG
The DNA here is from genome assembly GCA_021527715.1 of Neoseiulus cucumeris. Lineage (NCBI taxonomy): Eukaryota > Metazoa > Arthropoda > Arachnida > Mesostigmata > Phytoseiidae > Neoseiulus > Neoseiulus cucumeris. Next base: position 2,095,904 of record JAJSRV010000010.1, on the reverse strand, counting down.
TGATGATCTCTTCCTTTACCTCAGGGTTTTGTTCCTTGGAATCCGAGCAACCACACGAAATCATCAGAGAAGAGTTCGGGTGATTCTTAAAAGCTATCGAGTACTCTGTTCCGCGGATCAGTGTCGACTGGTCGAGTTTTTCGAAAAGGAAAACGAGATTCCTGAATCTCTCTTCGATAACCTAGCGGTCGATCAACTCCGGGAACAGAATCAGCTTTGATGTTTTGATTTCGATTTGCATTAATCGAAAAATCTTTCCGTTCCAGCATCTAGGTGTACCGCTGACGAATGGAACAGAGAGTCCCGATCCGCTAACTGTCAACGTTAGGCTGGAGTCGATCAAGAGAGTGGTACAAGTTCCGCGTAACCGTTCACTTGCTCCGATGATTGGTTAACCCAGATGTAGTTTGTCGACCTGTGTTGTCAACGCTGACGTCTACCATCATCGTTTTTGTTGAGCCCGCCGTTGAATAACAGCAGCAGCCGCTGCTCATGATCAACAACGATGCGCGAATCGGGTCAACTTTAACATCTCTTCATGATCGAAGTTATTTTTTCTCTCTTCCGAGCACAGATAATGTAAACGTCTCGGGAGAAAAATCGGATAGACAATCGAAAGAAAAGAAAAAAAAAAAGCGATTGGATCCAGAAGAGAGCCAGAGTGAACTCTTGACGTCAAGAGCCAACCGTCGCGTCGCGGCTTCAAGACTAGGACCATAAGGACCGTCTATAATCCTGGAGGCTTGCTACGCCCAACCATCAATAAGCTTTCCCTTTTCTCCGTCAACGAAAAACCCAAAACACAGTCAACGACAGGGGCCGAGTGAAGCTGTTTACATTGTTGCACACTTTCACGCGAGCACACGCGAGCCGAGCAACGACTGATCCTCTGACTCGGCCTGACCAGTTCGACGGCTCCTGTTCTTTTTACCGAAGAAGATCCCTGGGGGCCCATCGCTTCCAAAGTCATTGGTGCCTGCAGCAACAGCCGGTATCTAATTCTGAATTATTGCAATGGCTATCTTGATGATGCTGAGGTGGTTTTTGCCTGAATCGAGCAGTCGATCGGGCGGAGAACCGCGGCACACTGTCAGATCTGATGAGAGTCAGGCTTTGGGCTTGAGGAAAGCTCGTGAGCCCGACAATTCCCGGTGCCACCGAGCATCGCCGAAAAAGGATCAACGGGAAAAATTAGCGCGGCTCTCACAGGACAACAATACTTACCATACATGACGCGAAACACGCGACAGCTCAGCGGAGCTTGATATTCAGCCCATTGTCGGAGTGCCACCAGGACTCTCGGAACCTGGTGGGTCCGGTCTATCATTCGGCAATGTTGTACTTCGGTGGCACGACATGTACTTTGGCCTTGCTCCGAGATTCCTGTGATTTAGAGATAGAGAGTTAGAGAGTGGGAACTGAGTTTTCTTGGAAAATCTCAAGAATAACTTCTCCAGAGTAGTCGTTCCAATGACAAGTGCCGCAGAGGCTTTGGATCCTCGCGGAATCGATTTGCCGACTGTCAGTGTTTCAAAACCTCTGAGTCACTGTTGTGGTCATCGGACTTTGAACCCCGTCCCTCCATCCCTCCCTTCCTCCTTTCCTCCGCGTGCATCGTGGAAGATGAGGATGATTAGGCTATTGAATTGCTTCTCGTCTCTTGGTATCGCTGGATATTCTGTTCAGCCAACTCTGTCTCACTCGCTCGCTCGCTCGCGCTCCACCTCTATGAGTCTTTCTGACGGGACGATAAGCGACTGAGCAGACTGGTCGAGGCGCTGTTGACGACGCCGGCAGCGCCATCTTCCTCCACCTCGCGAACTACAAAAGTTTTGCGCCAAAAGCGACATTTTCTATTGGTCGTCCCCTCGCATGCCGCTATATAAAGAATCAAGATGGAGAGATCGTTCACTCACTCGCTTGTTGGTTTCGTGGCAGCAGTGGCAGTACAACGAACATTTCCCTTCGAACGAAGCTGACTTGTGTTGCGGCCGGCCAGTCAGTCAGCCTGCCTGCCTGCCCGACTGCCATCCATCCATCGGTCTTGTTGCTGTTGTCGTCAAGGGCTCCGTCCATCTTGGATAACAAATTACGTGCTCTACAGCAACCAGTGAACGTGAAGTTATTTCTTTGTCAACTCTCGTGTTACAAACAAAAACCGCATGCAAACATGCCCACAATCGTTCCTCGATCTGTGCCGGTGAAAATCGCGAGGGATCGGTCCACGACCCCACCCTCTCCGCGGCTGTTGAACATTCGGAGATCTTCTCCGGTTGCGAGATGTCTTTTCGGTCCACCCGATAAGAAAGACACGCTGGAGTTCGCTCGATTGGAAATTCGCAAAGAACAGGAGCGACTCATCGAGAAGTACAACTTCGACTTCCAAACGGACACCCCATTGCCGGGCAACTTCGTATATGAGCCGATCGATGATGTTCCGGATTGTTTGCGGGACTCTCGATCGCCGAAGAAGACTCCTGAAGATGTTGCCCAGCGAAAAATCACCCGTAAGTTCTTGTTCAGTGAAAGTTTGTCGGTAATTTTTGCTTTCGAAGTAGCCGAGTGGAAAACTCGGCTCCATTGTCAACCCGTCGCCTCGTCCAACGGCTTGAACAGCTGAGTCGAGCCGGGCGCTTAGGCAGGCTGGCTATGGAGTCGCGGTTGTAATCGGTCGGCAGGCAGGCAGGCATCGTAGAGCTCTTTCGCTCCGAATGCGACGCGTTACCCTGACTGACTCAGCATCGAGCGTTGTTTCCCCACATACTTCGCCTAGTCACTCACCGAGTTCTTCTCTGTCGCTTACAGAATATATGGGAGTCATGAAACCTTCGAAGCTGTCGTTGCGTAAACGGAGGACAGAGGACGAGATTCGTGAGGATCCTGTCAAATCGCCCCGCGTGGAAAACGCTGCTTGAACGGTCCAAGAGAACAAATCGATTGACAGTTCGAAGTGGGCCGAAAACATGTTTATGCGAAAAACTAAATCGGAACAACTGTTTTCATCACTTGAGCAACAACAACAACAACAGCAGCAACTAGAAGGTCCCGAGCTGTGGGCAGTCAATCGATGCAGTTACCGTCTATCCTGCGATCTCGAAGGGACTCGTCTGTCTCTAGTCAACCCACCCTCGCAATCTGCGGAGTCCGAGTCGTCGCGCACAGCGGCAGACCGTTCTCCGCCTTGTAAATGTTCGCATCCTTTTAGTCTGTAAGAAATTCATAACGAAAAACGAACAAACGTGTCCGGAACTCACAATGTACATAGGCCGGATCAAGGGATCATTCGATTTTCCGCGTTGTAAAGGAAAGAAGCGAGAATCCACAAAGCCAACCATCCTAATATATTTCTAACTTCTGTAGAGATAGCACCGCCAGGACGACAGGAGGGTAAAAGACTGAAGCTCTTTGTTAAAATTGTTGTACATTCCTTCAGTGTCATCCTCTAGGAAGTTTTCTCAACTTGACTAACCTCTAAACAGTTGAACGAGTAGTTATTCGGTTATTTATGGAGTTCACTTCACTTTAACCCGTCGTCGTTCTCTTGAGACTCGCGAAGGCGTCGCTCTGGCAGCTTGAGGAATAGTTGTAAATTCCATGATCCTGAGTGTACAACTCACAAATCAATGTCGTGAGTGTCTTCGTCGAATTTAGTCAGTCCGAAACAGCTGCTAAGCGGTCCTTTGACGAGTCTCTATGGGATAAATGTATTAAGAAAATAAGTTGTAATGCGAATAAAGTATGACGAAATGATATTCTATGAGACGAACGTTTTCACTGGGCCCCCGAACGCATCCAAATCAGGAGGGAGCAGCAGCGAGGGCAAGATAACAGGGAGCTCTATCGATCAATCAGTCACTCTATTGTCGGATCGACGTGACACCTCACAATAGGGTCAAGTTTGTGTGGTTCCGTCTGGCTCCTGTCGGTCTGCGAAAGCAAAACCAGCGCTCATGATTTCGATTCATCCCAGCGAGCAAAGATTCTTACTTATACCACCTGATAGATTCGATTCTTGAATCTGACCACAGCTTTTCAGGACTTTCGCCGTTTCAGCAGGAGAAGCATTCTCCGGATGTCCGGGAGGCGGGAAGAAGATTCCGGACCCGTCTCTAGGGTTTATTCGTTTCGGATCACTCGGAGAGATCGGAAGAATTGAGTCGCTGTAAGACCGCGGAACCGCTAACAGTGTAGGATGCTCGCCGGCGGCAGTAAACGTGGTCTCATGTTGTTGCTCTCACCCATATTTTGAGGAAAATGACGACAGCATGCTGGAAAACGTCGAGGTCGGAAAGAGCAAGCGAAAAAGAAAGTCAACTCGCTTGCTTGCTCGTTCGCTAATCGCGCTTTCGAGATCGTTGTTGACTTTATCTGCGGATGGATTCAAGGCCGCTGCAGTCGCCTCCGCTACGTCTTGCCGCCGTCGACGACAACGAGGGCAGCGCCGAGCGTTAAGCGATGCCGGCGACTTGCCCGCTGTCAGCGTGGGCGGACGGGCGTGTGAGTGTGTTCACGTTCGTTGGCCCCATTTCTCGCGAGCCATCATTCCATGGCCATCGAGCCGTAGACGTTTTTCCGCCGTGTCACTCGGTGGCGAGCTAGCATTGCTTGACTGACTCCCTGGTAGACTGGACGCCTTCACTGCCTTCACGTGCTCGCCCACGGACGTGGAGTCATAAAAATCCTCGAATTCAAGCACAGAGGCTTCCCTTCATTCCTAATGTTCTCGCATTTCGTTGAGAGAGTTTCATGAGACTCGATTTCGGCGTCATCGTTTGAATATTCGTCAGTCCGTCAGTTGATCAGTCCGATTGAGTCAAATCGTAACAAGCGGTTGTTTATTGTCGATTAAGTGGCTACGGTGCGCACAGCAGCCGTTAGAATGAAAGAACGAGCGAGCGAGCGAACGATCGACCGAATGGCTGCCTCCCCCCTCGCGCTGGATCTCCCTCAAAAGCTTTGAGCAGGGTGATGTATGGCTGGTCCCTCGGTTAGCTGCCGCCATTGCTGCAGCGACAGCCAATGCTCCCACTGGCACCGATACACGATGGAGAAAAGAAGAAATATAAGGGGCCCTATACGAACAAGAGTCCCTATATGGAACGAGAAAACATCGAGGGAGACGAACACCTTCATTCTCGTCGTGATCGCGACCGTTACTGAAAGACCAGAGTTCAGAGATACATCGTTCGAAGGGAACGAGTCTCTCGAAAAGATCCAGCGAACGCTTCGTCGACCTCAGAGGTAAGATGGATTCTATATTCCATGGAATAGCGCAGCAGGATAAACAGAAGTTGAATGACAAACCTCATTCGCTCTGTTCCTACTCTGATAAGAGTTCTTCCGATCCCTCCATTGGGCTCGACCCAGGAACGCAGAGATGACCCGGAAAGATGTACTCGATCGACCATGGCTGAGTTTTGAAAATGAACATCAAAAAACGGACGGAACGGGGACGGAATTGGGACTCTTGAATCAATGCCAAATCTTCGAGAATTCAAGATGATGTCATTTTACGGAGTCAATCTGTAGACGCGCCGCCAAAGACGAGGACTTTCTCCCGTGTGCGTTCCTAAGGCAAAAGAGGAGGATTATTAAGAACGGTTCCTGGAGTTCACCACGGTATCAGGAGCACGAAACGGTTCTTTCTGTATCGCTGAAACTCGATGCTGTGTCGTCGCGTTAAGATCCGTTTTGTGGCGTTGATTCGTCGTTAGGTTTCTCGCCGGTGGCACGGTTGGACGTTCGTCCGCTCGCTCGCTCGCTCATTCGCTGGTTCGCCAGTGCTACCCGAGCTCAGATGGATCGTTGGTTGAATCGTTGGTTATCCTGTCGGTTTATGGTTACACTGATAACAGCGATTCTATTGTGAACTCGCTTCCTGGTTAGGCAATGCGACAGCGGCGGCGGCGACAACAGCGACGACGTCGCCGACCGATAACCGGATAACCAGAATGCTTTGAATAGAAAACGCGTCCATGCATGCGTCCGTTCATTCGTTGAACTCTACTCATCTTTGCGTCACATAGTTTAGATACGAGGATCGACAGCGGCACCGTGGCGTCAACAAAGGTCTTGTCCCTTACACATTTCTAGTTCTGAGCGGCCGATACTCTTCTCCAAAGTTCCTTAGGTTTCATTCTCACTCGATTTCATGAATCGTGAGAAGAATGCGATGAGTGTCACCTCGGATTCCGCATTCCGGAAAGCGAGGTTGTATTCTCGGAAGAAGAACTTCGCGTGATGGACGAGTACAGTGTGAAAGTCGGTTTTGTTGCTGTATTTGTAACGTAGCGGAAAGTGTACGAATCCGCTCCGGCGAGCAGGCAAGCGGTAGAGCGAACAGCCGGGTTTTCTCAGAAAGAACAACAAAAACTATGAATCAACGACATTTTGTAGAAATTCTCAAACATTCACGGACAACCGCCGGTTCACTACAAGGGCTTCCTTCCCAGGAATTTCGACAGTGCCCCCGCGGAATCCGCCGTTGAATGAATTTGCTTCAGATTAGCCTGTAACTGCTGAACGCCCCGTGTGTGTGTGTGCCTCTAGTTTTAGGGCTTGGATATGTTCTCGGTCAGTCGACCTCATCATCATCATCAACCAAATCGTGTAGGGGCGAAATCGGTGTCCTGTCCGGCCTGTGCAGGAAAAATGCTTACGTCAGGTGGGGGGAGGAGGCCTGAGGTAGAGAAGAACGCGGTCGTCGTCGTCGTCGTCATGATCACCGCCTCAACCTGATATGTACGAGCAGGTCTCTTGCTCGGTGCTTTCATGTGGGTTGGGTCGTGTAGCAGCTCCTCGCCTTCAGCTGGGTGGTTGATTATTATGTGTGCGCCAATCGAATTGAAAGGTCATCGACGATTCTGTCTTCTTCTTTGTGAAACACGGAGGAGAAGATGGAATAGAAAAGATTCAATTTGTTGCTGTCGTTCGCTCACTCACACTCAGGCGGACCAACGTGTGCTCAGTCAGTTCAGAGAAGCAATAATGCCAAACACACACACACATAGACACAGTCAGAAAATGTCTGTAGGAACGTAACGATTCTATTGAGTTGTTGTTGTCGGCGACGACGACGACAACGGCGGCGGCGCGGCGTTCAGGTCGCCGCAGATCACTCGCCCGGCGGCTCGCGAGGGCAACATGCTTTTGACACATGGTTATTTCCCTCTGAGAGCACCGAAGGAACGGTGTTTCTTTGATGTTAGACCGGGCATTGTTGCCTGTGAGTATCGTTTCTCTTTCTGTTCTTTTCATTCTTCTCCGTCTCGACCACGATGTCATTTACGTCGCAGCCAGCACGCTTAGCGTGGCTTAGGGCCCGCACTTTGGTCCACGCAGTTCGGTTTACGCGTTCGACATCGAAAAGATTGACATCATCCACTGTGAGCAAAGATCATCAAAAGAATGCTCGCTATGTAAGAGAAAAGAATGTGACAGTCGCCAGCAGTCGAGGAGATTTTTCGCTCTTGCGTAGAAATAGATTAACGCACTCGGACCCTTCTTTCTCAACGAGGACCTTGACGCTCTTTCTTCTGCTTTGTCTCGAAATCTCATATTTTGCTCTTCTAACGAAGATTATTTCTAATGGTCCACTCGTATGCCGCCAACGCTAGCGCACGCGTCACAGGAATCGCTCATTTTAATCCGCTTTCTCTTCGCTTGATTCCATTCTCTTATCGTCGTCGTCGTCGTCGTCGTTCTGGCCGTCTTTTCTCTCGGAACGTTCCATGCATTTCCCCAGAACTGCTCGTTGTGTGTTTGATTCTTCGGCAGAGCCTCCTCCCACGTCTCGGTCCGTCTCTCGTTTTTCAAACAGAATCTGCTCGCCGGCCAGCCGCGAGGCCGGCCATCGTAACTTAACATAAGCCCACTGTTCTTAACCACCACAGACACGAGCAGCAGCAGCAGCACCAACAGAATCCGAAACGAAAAGTACGACAACGAAAATATCCTCCGAGGGGTGAACGATCTCTGGATGGTTCCGACGGCCGCGTGGACGGCGCACCCTGGACCATTGTTGGCTGCTGGGCTGCTTTATTTTTTTTATTTTTTTCCGTTTTCAGTTCCGCCTATTTTCGATCCAAGTCTTGCCCGAGTTGACGACCAAATCCTGCTCGCTGTCTTGTTGATTGTTCGAGTGGCTCGTTCGCCAGAACAAGTCGTTCGCTTCTTGAACAACCCGCTCTAACCATTGTCTTTCGAAAATCGTGTCTAGTTTGCTCCCGGCGACCAACGTCGGTCGTCGGACCGTCCTCGGGTTCGCCTATCGCGCTTAAAAATAGTCTCGAAAATGTTCCGAGGGATGATATGGCGTTCGTCGATTTCTTCGAGGCGAAAGTCTGGTAAGAGACAAGGTGGTCTACGGTTACGAACAGAGATAGATTCCAGGCTGCAAGTTGAGCCGAGGAATTCCTTCCAGACCAACTTCTCGTCAGAGGGTCACCTGTTTGTAAAATCTCGAACCTTTGTAGGTCGAAAATTGTTTCAGGTGTCAAAAGCTCCGAGCGTAGATCCACTCAGGATCACGTGCCTCGTAGATGCAGCTCCAAGCGACGAGAGAGCATATCTCAAGGTAAAACTCTCGGGCGAGTATTGTGACGTCGAGCTTCAAAGGGATGATTGCTCGTGGAAATACGATAGGAATATGTTAAAGACATCATGCGCAGGAGCCGAGCGTTAAGGTCGCACTCCTCTCTGCTCTAAGAACGGGTGAGAAAGGTCCGTGTAGTCGAGCATGATCACAAATTCGTTAGCAAGCCAGCCGAACAAGGCTCGTGCAGATATTCCAGCGTGGAGTGTGGCGCGGCGTTTTCAGCGAACGGCATCCAACGGGAAGAGCTCTTAAATAAGAATTTCTCTAGAATTTCGAGTAGAACGCCGAACACTAACTACGACATCGTCTACGGTTTTGGCGGAATTCGTAGAGGCACAAGCTGGCGATGGCACGGCAGCTGAACGGCTAAAGAAAGCTTCATTTGGCGGAATAAGTTTTTTGCCCCCGGTCGATTTTTCTGTAGTGCTATGCTGTCGTCGTTCTTCTCGTCCTCCTTCAACTTTCTTCAACGCTGAGGCACCGTTGGGGCCTCCGACCGATCGATACAGAACAGCCACGACCAGCAGCTCCACGACCACCGTCGGCATCACCACTACTACAGCGACTCTAGAAATATCACCGGTCGTCTAATGAATCCGAATCCACAACCGATCGGTCGAGGAAACGTCCACCAGCAGAGCCTCCGAGGTGGGTTTCCTCTAAACGCCACATCCGCAATCGAGCGCGTACAGTGTTCGCACTTACGGTGTTGATGACGATATCGACGTTGTTGTGAACGGGCTCCCTCAACAAATGAACAGGATCGATACACATGGTCGGGTGCGCGGGAAGAAATGGAAAGAAGTCGAAACACCCGATCGAGTTCCATGTTAACACCGAATATAGCTATCAAGAATCTTCGAGAGAACGCACTGTTGCCGCGGAACTCGATTCGGATCAAACTTTCGGTCGGAGCCCGTATGGAAACTCGGTTCTAGACCAATGGACGTTCCAACGGACTCATGGACGGTCAATGTCGGCGTTTTTCTGAGCGTAGCCTTCTTAATCGGCGAACATCTCTAACGGCCGTTCTCCCAGTGTCTATGGTGTCGTCATCTGGATGAAATTTTACGTTGACTGTTTTGTTTCTCACGGGGCGGTCACCGATAGAAGATAATGTAACCTACCTGCCAGCTTGCTTGCCCGATCAACCGTCAGACAGACGGACGAACTGGCCTTCTAAGCAATTAGGGTCTGGGGCTTGAACCCAGGGTGCCGAAACCGAATGGCTTTTGCCGCTGCGCGACCGCCTGGCTCACTGATTACAGCTAGACCGAGAAGAGAGAGCCAGCCATTTGAAAGTCTATCCCGCGGATCAGACAAGTGCTGGCGAGCGAGTGAACGAACGAACGACCTAGCACACCTGTGAATCAGCTGACGGCTCACAATGCCCCACCTGAAACATTCCGTCCGTCCGTCCGTCCTAACGGTTGGAGCGGCCGCCGCAGCAGCGGCTCAATCGGGGACTACACCCTCTACTGCTGAACAAGTTTCTAATCCGAACTCGAGGAATTCCTTGACTCTCATACCAAGCCCACCGAGCGCCTTCGTTCCTGGCGTCCCGGATCGACGGACGGCTGAGCAGTCCTCCGGAGATGTCCACGGAGATCGACGTTTCTTGAACTCGCTGAGGTTTAGAGATCACACGTGTTATTCGGTGATCGTTGAAGCGGAGGGTGCGCGTGAAACGTGAGTGTCCATGACCGGGGAACAACGACGCGACGTCGGCGTCGAACGCAATCAAGGGAGGCGGATCGTTTGATCTTCTTTGGACTCAACCGTTGCTGCACGCACTGAACTCCTGTGGCTTCAGCTTGACGAACAAACCGTCTAAAGATTCAACATCTCAAAGTTTGGATGCAAGGCAGGGGTTTTTGGGGATCCTGGGTTCACGCTCCACTTCCACTCGAGACCGCGCGAACGAGACGTCCGGTCCACGTTTCGCTTTCCCACAGGACCACCCTGATCTATTTCGAGTCGTTGCCGTCGAGTCGATCGAAAACGAGCCGGCCGTCGTCAACAAGAAAAAAAGAATGCGGGAAAGACTGACAACCGCCAACGAGAAGAGAAAAACAGTGTGAAAACATAAAAAATAGCCATCGACGCTATATGGCTATCGCGCGGGAGGTTTCCTCCGATTTCCTGTTGTGCCCTTCGGTTCTGGTTGTCGGTTGGCGATAGAGCGAATATGAGTTCTCATCTTCGACGCCTCTACAGGTGGACTTGAACTGGACGAAGATGATGCGAAAGACCATCATCGACGAGATTTTTTTTTCTCACTGCGCCAGCGTAGCTCCTGATTGACAGACGCGAACGAAGCGACTGACCGGCCGGTCAACCAGCCAGACTCAGTTACTCATAGTAGTTCGTCGATTTTTCCCGCCTTTTGTGAGTTTCAAAAGCGTCAGCTGCTCTTCAGACATCTTCGACCGAGATTGGAGTCGCCGTCTCCGCTTCGGCCGCCGCACCGTCATTGAGCACCGTCTGTTCGAGCTACCGTTTCGTGGTTCATGATCCGTCCACCGAACATCCCAATGAAGGAGTTATTCGAGTTGCGTGTGAATCATGATAAGATGAATCCCGATCCGTTTTAGAATTGGTGTCCAATTTTCTCAGGCTCTTCTCTTTTGGACGTAAACACGAACACATGAGAGTTCTGTTTTTCTCTCGTCTTCCTTCAAGGGCGTCTCCACGAATCGCCTCAAACGTCATAACCTCGACTGGGAAACATGCATGTCGTTCCAAAAGTTACCGAACGCCTGATTTTGCATCTCGAAGTTTCCGTCCATGTCAGCCGTAGAAATGACACAATCGATACTTTCAGCCGGGAACGGGAGAGCGTAACTCAGGATATGGTCGCCAAGATGCCAACGATGTTTCTTCAGTTTCACGCAGTCCTGCTTCTCAATTCCAGTTTCTTCCAGAAATAAGTTCTAATCTCAGGAAAGCTCCTTCCCAAACAAAGTTCTAGGAAGGGCCTCGGCTCAGGAAATCGAGGAGTGTCTCCGCTTCCCGGACCTCCTATTTATTCGTTCGGTACAGCCCTCTTATGTTTCAGGTACACCCGAGACCAGAGGACTGAGGCTGTTCCGTGATTCACGGATTTGATGATTTCGGAATTCCGTTCTTTTCCATTTCGTCCTCGACTCGGAATCCGCTGATCGACGGTGTCCCAAGTTTTCGTCTGCCCCTGTTGCCAGGACATACCTGAGTCCATGACTGACATGACTCGATGATTCCGGGATTCTTCGCAGCATAAAATGAGGCTCCGTGACGTGTGAATTGCGTTCCATTCAGTGGATCCTCGTATCTATCTACGCTCAGCCGAGTTTATGGGGTTTTGGATCAGTTTATATTGTTTGCTCCTCGAAGAACAAACGTGGCCTCAAGCTATCTCGTTGGGGGCTTTTCTGATATCCACAGAATCTTTACGACCTCAAGTTTTGCCTTGCTTTGCCTTAGGACCCCGTCACAGCGGGTCGGCCGCATTGCTCCGTCGTCCGGCCCTACGTCCATCTGTCCGTCCGGCTGTTCGAGAACTCCGTTGGACAAGCGTCTTCTTCTGTTGCCGTTTCCATTTGGGGTTGGTTATCGGCCGAGCCAATAACTAACTGTCTATCTGTTTGCGTCTGTGGGAACTCTGTTCATTAACTCGACGTAACAGAGGTTAGCGGTGAGGTTTCGGACACCTGTTGTTCCCGACGGCTTCGAAAGGTCTCCGGTTCTCAAAGGAAGTCGTTTAATTGAATCGTCACCCTCATCGTTCTCCACGACAGCAAACACCGAAAACGAAAAAATAGAGAGCTTCGTACGATCGCAACGCGACAATAATAGGAATTCACAGCCTTCGAACAAAGAAGCAACGCCCAACGCTTCATGAATACGAACCGAAAACAAAAATACATCATCATTGACGATGCCAACAGCAAATAACTCTTTTTGTGAGAAATGACGCTTTGTCGTCGTCTCTGTAATTCGCCGATGATTGTGAAAACGAATTTCGAAGGAGCCGAGCGGAAGAAAAGAAATTCTCAAACTCAAAACGGAAGACGAAAATCTCCTCCAACCGTTCGGCGTCGTCGGTGGGTACTCCAACCTGTTCTTTGGACGTTGGAATCGCTGCCTGGCTCCGTCAGTTAGTCGGAGTCTTTTTTGTGTACTTTGAGATTTTGGTGTTTTACGTTCAGAGCGCCTCTTAATGGTTAGTTTATGGCGTGAATGTAGAAGCGAGGAGCGGCTGGTGCGGCGGCCGCCGCCGCCGCCACCACCGAGACTTCCTAATCGTCATCGGAGGAAAACGAACAATCCGCGACAACCGACTGGCGATACATCTATCTGTCAGTCTGTTCTCCTTGCTTCGAACAAACGGACAGACGCCTCCTACATTTCGGAGGCCCAAGAAACATTTATCTTGTCGAGATCCGACGACATACGCGCAGGGAAAACCGTTCAAGCAGACCAATTACGACGTCAGAGTTTGTGAGAGAGGTCCACTCTCCAACTTCCACCTGGTCGCAGCAAAGGATTTCAGTTCCGAAATGTTCGATTCGAGGTTCTTGATGTGTTCATCGTCACCACTAATGAAATCGTTGCTTGTTATCGGCGTCGCGGCACTTTCATGAAATTCATGCCCAACCTCCAGCAAAAAGCGAAGACACAACAAATTGGAGTTGTCGAGGAGTGAGTGAAGATTAATTTGGTAAGCGACGGAATAAATAATACGCAATTGGTTTCCGTATTCTGATTCGATAACCAGTTCATTGACGGGTGAAATTCTCACATAAATCTCCGGCGCGCAGATGAGGCCATATTTGGACTGACCAAACATTGGCAAGTTTCGACTGCCACGCTTGTACGGTACCGCCGCCGCCGCTGCTGCTGCTGCTGCCACCGTTCAGAAAATTTGCAACGACCTGTTCTGGCGCTCCGAAGTTTCAAGCAGCTTCTGGAGTTCCGCTCTATCCGGAAAGTAGAAAGGCAAATAATTAATTGATTATGTAAATAAGAGAACGGTTCAACACTGACTTCGACGATGTCCATCGGATGACCGAGAGCCAAAACACTGCGGACCTGATTGTTATCGGCTCGCTAATGTTTGTAGATGTAGATTTGACTTGCCGCGGAATACAGCGTTTGCGAGTGGCTGCATTAATGTTTCTCTCTTCTGTTTGTTGTCGTCGCTTCTCAGTGACGGTCTTCTTGTGTTTATCTAGAAGCGAGCGAATCCATATTCATAATGCGCACGAAATTTTCAATCCATCAATGATAATGGAGCCTTCGACATCGGGACGGCGGCGGCGGCGGCCACGTGAAGAGCGGAAGATTGCTCTCTATGTAAATCAGCTTTCTGTCTCCGCTCCGTCTGATTCACAATGAGTTAGAGATCAAGTGCTGCTTTACGATGTGTCAACGTTTGTCAACTCGTGTAAAAACAGCTGATGACGGGTTCTAGGAACTTGACACACCAGCTGACCAACGCTCACGTGATTGGATTCCTAGTTTTTCGATTACTCCCTCGTCGAACCACAGACGTCGGTGAAGAAATTTCTCCTTGACGCCAAACACTCGTCTCTGAGTGAACGGTAAATCAAAGAATAAACACACTTTCGTATCTGAGAAGACGTTTCCGTGGATTTTGGTCGTTAGCGACACGAAAGAAGCTCCAAAGATTCAGTTATGTCTCCGCCTTATCAGACCGCTACTGGATAAGCGGGTCACATGAATAACTGAAAGCCAGAAAACGATCGTCGTCATCTAATCGTTATGATTCCTTTTTGGCTTTATTCCGTGCGTGTTCATATTCCCTCTTGGCCTCTTCTCTGGTGTGTTTCCGATGTGGTGGCGTTCGTTTTCAGCGTCATATCTCATCGAAAGCGATCAAATCCGGGAGACGCGTTTCAGCTTGACGTGATAACATTCAAACATAACTTTCAGCCTGAGCCAAAACGAATGCACGAATCCGATCCATTTCCATGGCATCTCGTGAAGAGTCTTTGACAACGACAACAACGACCCTGATAATGTTCTGCTGACGACATTACGTTTGCGTCGGTTTCGTCGTTTGTTTGTGATCCGGCGACGAGGACGTTGATCGAGGTACTGTAGTACAAATTGGATCGGCAAGAGAAGAGAAGGTCCAGTTGAAGTAAATCGAGTTAATAAATCGTTACAGATTCCCACTCTCACGTTGTTATTCTCATGGATTCTCTTATCTCCGAGCGTTTCAAATCAAATCTTCCGATTCTCCAATGCGCAGCTGGAAAAAAGAACAGATAAGCATCGAGATGAATGGGAATTCGAATTTCACCCTACCGCTCCAGTAATGTTCCGACCAAGAGGAACGAAGGATACCGAGGAGCTTGAACCGAAGGAACTTCTCGAGACCTCTCTTCACAGCGCTCCTGAAAGGATTTGAGTGGAACAGGACACCGCTTCGACGAAGCTCCCAGTCCTGTTCCGGCGGAATAACCGAATCTTCCAGCCTGGGACCTCGTAGACAAGGCATAGGAGCGCCAATTCAATGCTGCTCGGTTGCTCCGAATGTTTATGGCACATTGTGTTAGAGCTCACGGGGTCGCCTATGGCTTTCGTTGTGACTCCCAATCTTTCAGAGTCGGAATCGTTCGTTCGCCTGGTCGCTCGTTTGTTCGGAGGAATATTATGTGCTCCGGTCGAATGTGTCGCTTCAGGTGTTCTTGCGTTGTCACTACAGCTTCCTTCACTTGGTTACGGGGCTGGTTCGTCCGTTTAGAAACTTCTGCTGTCGAGCGGCGGCGCAGCGCAGCCTTGCCTTCGTAGTCGCTGGGAGAACATAGAACCCCAACGGACGTATTGTTTTCTTTCAAAGGTGAAAGACCTCCTTCTTTCTCGGACCCACCGACGAACAAACGGACTGCTCGACGTCGCCGCCGCCGCCGCCGGCACTGCTGCTAGTTTGGCCGGTGGACATCGTTGGAACTTCTGACTGTAATACAAAACGGAGAGGCAAAGAGCCGCGTGCTCCGACCTGAGGCGACTTCGTTCAGCCGATTTCATCTCTGGCGTACGCGAACCGAATCTCGTTCGAGAATTCGAAACTGAGAGAAACCCTTTTATGGAACGACGATTCGTTAGATCTGGACTCGTTCTCGGGTAGCTAGTCATTAGTTAACACGGTTTCCTAGTTGAATGTTTGACAGCTCTCGGAGAACTCGCTCAAGTCATTTTTCACTTGTCGCCAACGAATGTCTATCCGATACAAATCTCGTCGGTCAGCCCCAGCAATCATCGGATTACATGTTGAACGGGATTGATTAAAACAAATTCGCGTCCGATCTGCGGCGACTTCCACATCGTTCTTACGGTTAGACTACGTTCACGACGTTTCCCATGGGGCAACTAGAAACATTTCGTTCCATTCGACAAGAACGGGGGCCTTCCAAAAAGATTCCGATCAGTTAAATTCTCAAACGAACAACGCACTGTTTCCAAACTAGATTGCATCATCGGTCTTCAATTTGGAAAACCTCGTTTGGCAGAGATTTGGCAGCAGCGGGATGAACAAAGTTATTTCTGATCTGAACAGTTTTCTCTCTGCGCTCTCTGTCGTTTGGTCTGTTCTCCTTCCGGAGCTCCGTGTGGCCTTGGAGGATTAACTGGGATCGCGGAGAATCGGCATATAATAATAATAATAACGATAATAACGAGCCGGCCATATTAATCACACGAAAGAAGTCCCCCGGTCCGACGAATGAGGTTTTCTGTTGTCTGCACGGTTGCGCCGATCGCCGTAACTGGATTTCTGCATGCTCATAATTAATGACTTCGACGGTATTCCCGCGTTATTCCGGAATAATTTTTTCGGCGTTAGTCCGCGCACACTGCAATGGTTTGCCTAATCGTCCTAGAAACGACTTCATCAGACACGAGAAAGTGTCGGAATTAACGATTACCGATTCTCTCCGGAAGACTGACTGAGGTGAGTGAAGTGACGAGACGAAAAGCCTCTTCCAACCACCCAGGTCGATCGCTTCATCGAGCGATGGTCGAACATCTGAACGCCGATTTCATTCCTAGATCC
Source organism: Neoseiulus cucumeris (assembly GCA_021527715.1). Taxonomy (NCBI): domain Eukaryota; kingdom Metazoa; phylum Arthropoda; class Arachnida; order Mesostigmata; family Phytoseiidae; genus Neoseiulus; species Neoseiulus cucumeris. The sequence continues at coordinate 2,079,249 of JAJSRV010000010.1, read as the reverse complement.
TCTCAAATGACTCAAATCTGAAATCGGTTCCGTCTGCCATAGTTTGAGGATTCGCGCTTTCCGTACCAGCTCATGTCAGCCGGATCTCGAATTTCTTTGGAAAACCGTGATTGACACCCTGGTGCTCAGGTAGCGGGCATAACACACCGAGAAGACGGAGTCGACGGTTTTTATGAGTGCCTAGCCGCGATTGGAGCCAATAATCGAACGCGAGAACAAATGTCCTTCTTCTTCCAACGATTCCACCTGACACGCAAACATTCGTTGAAAATTGTCTGCTTGTTCGTCGTTGTCGTTTGTTGTTTGAGTCGTAGGTTTTTATTTCGACAATGATTGCGACCGAAGGCGGCACAATTTATGGCCGGTAGCGTGGATTCCGGTGCATGCACAAAGAAAAGAGAGGAACTGTTGCCATAGTCCACGCCATGTTCTCGATAGATTGTCGAACGTAACGTTAGCGTTCCGTGGCCAGGTATAGTTTTCGCTTGAATAACGAATCACCCACATTTGCAAATGTCGATGTTCTGACAGACTATAAGTCTTTGAGCAGCAGGGCGTCGTCGGTGTCGCCTCGCGTTGTGGAATCAAGAAGGCCGTAGGCTCGGGCCGAACGGGTAACGCTCGCTCGGCATCAGGCGTGCGCGGCCGTTCTCGTTGTCGATCGTTTCACTTACCAAACAGCCAACCAACCATATTGCCGATCGATCTGGATACAGCGAACTAGCGGGCTCTCTAGTTCGGTGGCGGATCGAGCGTCCGTGGGAGAAGCGATCCACCAGCTCGTCGTGATTGGTCATTATCCGAGGATTATTCGGAATTTCGCGCGGTAATTGCGACTACGCGTAGGTAAAGCCAGAGAAATAAACTCTGTCCGACGTAGTTCGTTCGGGCTCGTTTAGTCGAACGATAAATTTAATATCCAATTGTCTGCATATACATACCCATGGCTTGGACTCGGCGCCAGGAATAACCAAAGCGTGTCATGAGTGATCAACAAACGCGATGAGGCGTTCAAAATAGAATCGTACCCGAATATTAAGGACCGGAAACTTTTGATGAGCAATGGAAACAAAGTTCTCTCATCTGGATATACCTTCGAATTTCATTGGAAGATGTAAGAGAACTGCTCGTACTATTATCACTTCACCTCAAGCATGCCTGTCGACGCGCATGTCACCGAGTTATCGGTACCAATCATTGCATTGATTCCCTGATGAGCAGTTTCACTGCTACCACGAATGTAGACGCGAAACGACGTCATTTCATCGATTTGTGCTCTGTAATGATTCACGAAAAATGTATTGGCAGCCGGCGTAGATGGCCTTCTGACTAAGAGAATGGACACCTCCATTTCAGGCATACTTTTCAGCCGGTAGTCCCACGGAGAGATAGCCAATACGACCCTTATCCAGCCAGGTAGTCACTCTATATTCATGAAGATGCCAAAAAGTCGACGAGATCCTCTTTGGAGACATCCATTCTTCTAAGACGCTGCGGAGGAGGGAGGCTTTCCAGATAGAACAGAGCATCCTTGTAGTACAGATCAAGCCAGGAGGCTCAACAAGAGAAAAGGCCTCTCGTCGACTCGAGGCGACCAGGAGATCACTACACATCGCGCCGGTGAAGATGGAACTGCCGAAACTACTTTGGCTATCAACAGTTCACTTAGAAGCCTTTCAGTTCGTTTTTTGACCTCCTCTGTGTTTCTAGTGCTCTTGAAACTCCAAGGTCAATATTTCTGGTTCGGATTAGCTAAGCGCCCACAGAAAAGAACGAGAGTGCGACACTTTCCATCCAACTTTCCTTGGACGATTTGAATCGATTCCAACGTTTCACTCAGATGTCAGGAGCTCATCCGGAGTCGGAATAGACCTCCTCCCAATAATTTCCTCCGCAACGGAGAACTGACTTGTTGAAAATTCCGCACCACGGTTGTTCGAGGAGTTTTACTGCGGCAGTGTGGCCGCGAGACCGAGCCAGGGGGCAACGAACACCGTCTGATCTATGTTCACGTTGCGTTTAAATCTTACTCGTACGTGACTTTACGGGCTGATCCTCAGAGGACCGCCGCAATTAATATTTGTTTGCCGTACTTGATCATGATTATGTGCTTTGAATGCGGCCCTTTCCTTCAGTGGACTCTTTCGTTCGAATGGTTTGAGGTGGTTGCTTGCTCGTTGGTCGCCACAGCCAACCTGTCAGCTTGTCTTTGTTGTTGGAGCCGTTCCGAAATGTTCGTTTACGGTTGGCGCTCCAACAACGAGAGAACAAACGATGAACAAGGAGTGCTGCTAGTTGATCTATTCCGGCTGCAGCGGCGGTGTCGGTATCGTATTGTTCGCGACGTTGTTTTGGCAACGACTACACATTTGTTCCTCCAAATCGTAGGGAGATAGTCGAACGATTCGGTGTTCGACGACGATCCCTTTCAGACAATCCGTGGACGATCGGTTACCTTCAGTCAACACGATACGTTGTCACGCGTTACTCGACGGGGCTTTGTCTTCCATTCGCAAGCTGAAGCTCCCAGAGGATCTCCCCGAAGTGCGAATCACGGATCAAGGGAACGCACGATGGAGCTTCAGTCGAGAACTCTTTCGCCGTAGTTAGTGTCCGTCAGCTAATGCGGAGACACGGCCAACCCGCGGCAATATGCAGTGGCAAGCTGAACATTTCCATAAAAACTTCATCACAGGGAGTTGGCAACAAATTCTCTCTGCGCTCTGCTCTCATCGATCATCTGCTGTTTTTTTACTATCAACCGAACCAACCGAAAAGAAGAGAAAAGAAAGCAAGCACAGCTGAAGGGCGAGATCGGATCCCCGGCGAGTCGTCTCTACAGTTCCCTGACTGACTCGCGGACTAGCCTACCGGTCGTCTGAGAAGGATGGTGGTGGACAACGACTATATAATGGATGGTGAAAGAGATGACGGCAAGTTGAATGCCTCGCTGTTTCTGTGAGTGCCAGCCCAAGACCCGAGCAGAATAGACTGAATACGTATTTCTATTAACCCTTCCGCTGGAACGAAGCCGCAATTCTTTTTATGATCGATTGATTCACAGACGAACAGCTACGTGCAAACCCCTTCACTAACGATCAACAGCGTTTGGCGTGGCTCCCGACTCCGCTGCTTTCAGGCCTTTACCACCACTACCACCACCACCATCATCACGGACGCTTCTCAAAAGAACTGTGGGATCTTCTGAGAGCGCCAGCTTTCTCTGTCTGGAAATTCTCAGATGAACAGACGCACTTAGAACCATATTCCGATCGAATGAGCAACAATCGCTGCCGAAACGGAGGATCTGCTTTCCTCAAAACGTGCTCTGTTCCTCTCTTTCTCGTGTAACGTCATCAAATTCTCCGGCGGTCGTGAAATGTTATCGGCGTTATATCGATATTAGTCTCGAGTTTGCGTTGTTATCTCGAAGCGAAATATATGATGAAACGATTTCCAAAACGCTCATAAGTTCCACCAGTCCATAAATCATCCCACAAGTTTACTATGATCGTAATCTATTCTGCCGAAAACTACTTTCGATGCCACGGCCTTGGAACGTATTGTTGCGCTCGTCAAAGATGCTTCTTGTCTTGTTGATGTGATAGGAAGTTGGTATGAGTTGTTCTGGGCTGCCAGGTGCGGAACAAATCGAGCCGGAGACTTACTTCAACCAATCATCGAACACGTGCTCATGCACAGGATGACGTCTCATCACACTTGTGACAGTTTCGCTCACGAACGCTTGCGAAGAACTTCTGGAGGAGAATTTTTTCAGTTTCGGACCACGGTTTTCAGTACCGTACTCCCCATTCCAGAAACGAATGTCGTTTTCTGATGAGAAACGCAGAGATGCCGTGATGCATTCAAGACTGATATCAAACATCACTGAAAGCGCCCCCAGCGCTATCTCCGTAGATGAATTCGCTCCCATGGTTTTGCAGAAAATTCGTTACAAACGACTGGCTTCCTGTGCCGCTTCTTCCTGCCGAGTTTTCGTTGAAACTTCGGATTCTGGGGAGGTTTCAGAAGATTCTCCGACCCAGCCCTCGAAGGGCTCTTACCGACGAGTACATAGTAGTGGCCACAACATCCGCAGAGGAAAAATAAGAGAAAAGGGAAAGACGGAAAGCTACACAGTCAGTCAGTCAGTACATCTATGTGTCGATGCCCTCGTGATTTCGTTCGCCTTACGATGTTTTGAACGAGGTAGATGGCCCGGCTATTTCGGCGACAGAACGACAGACCGAAGGGCCAACAGAAGAACGTTGCCCCGGTCGTTCGAGCACCCAGAAACACTGCGGCAATTCAAGCGTCAGAAGGCAGGCACAGGAATACGATAGAATTTAAATCTATCGATTCGACGTCGTCATAGTACCGAGCAAGTCGGGCCCGGAGCGGGCAGCAGTGCTCCGCACCGGAGCTTGTTTCAATGACCGAACCCAGTATTTTTTGCTGTTTACGTATCACGCTGGCAGAAGTTTCGTTCGAACTGCGAATCTCATTATGAGAACTTCGGCGAGTTTTCGACAAAAAAAAGTTTATAGTCAATCGTGTTTGGCACAATCTGACGATGATGACTCTTTTGACGGAACGCGATTCCTCTTTTTTCCGACTAACACGCGTTTGTCCAAGACCCGGGTGACGTCGGAGCGGATTACTTGAAGTCGGGAAAAGGAACGGCATCAAAATTCCCCGACGAGAATGTGAAGGAGGCATGTTGTCAAGGCGACCAAATGTTTGAGATGGTTCCCACCGCTTTTATTCTTACTTCGAGGATGCTTCCAGCTACGCTGAGAGTTGTGATCAGAGGTACGTGGCATTCGAATCCGACTGTTTCTGATCGTGTTCCTCGAGTTCAAGTATTCGGATTCAATGAAGGTTGAAAATTGAATTGAAAGACCTGAGCGAGCTCATTTCAAGAGGAAGATTCAAAGTAGAATTGAGGAGATATAGCAGAGCCGACGAATCAATGCGCGCGGTCTCTGTCGTCTCCGACAGCAGCAGCAAATGTAGCAGAAGGCCGCTAACACTCCAGTGCTGGGCTCTACCGTCGGGTAGTCGGCTTCTTGCTCCGTGGGATGAATGGGAGGAAGAAGTGTTTGAACCTTCTACAGAGCCGGGCCTCTCCCAGACGGTCGAACAGACAGACATCTGTTGACTTCCGGACGTTCGGAGAAAACTTGTTCCAGACACATTCGCTCCTCCTCCGCCTTTGGCTCTCCCATTCTGTGTTCTAGGGTCTGATCCGTCTCAAGCTTTCATCTGTGTTAGGTGGCTCGAGCCTCTCCGTTCCTCTACTGCACAGATGACTGTGCTCGGAAAGAGAACCTCCAGCTCTAAGACAGACCCGAGCGGAAATCGGGGGAATAGAGTACAGCTGGGCATCATCTGTGCTCGAATGAATGTCTGGTTTGAGTGCCGAGAAATTAAGGGAAAATATCAGATTCGTGTACCGCGACCCTCGTCTAGGGAAAATTCCGAATCAACTCCTTGTAACGAAGAATGAAAATCGGAGGAAATGGCCTTTGTATCGAAATGGAGCAGTTCTGCCAGGCGATGAATGTAAGTACGCGAAGCTGGTCGTGTGTGAGGAATGTGGCTTCAGGGCGTGAGACCTCAAGAGAACCAAGGTGGTCTCGTATTCGGCAACATGGGGAATCCATTCTCACAAATTGCTCTCAAATCAAACAGCTTACGAGTGACAGAGGTTGTTCTCCGAGGTGGTCTCAGTTTCTCTGCCGACTCGCGTACGGCGTAGGATTGATGCTACAATGCCTACTTCGGTACCTTGACTTGGATGTGGCATTCGTTCGTGAAAGATATATTATTTCGATGGCTCGAACCCACCTGACTCTTGTGAGACTCACGGATAAACGTCCCAACTCATCATTGTAATGCGAAAGGCGATCCCAGTATGTATGCATTCATGGGAAGTACGGTCACGGCACGCCCGATTTGAATGGCGGGACCGATTGGTCGAGAGGATGGATAAATGAAGCCTCACACAGAACGGGGCGCTATGGCGAATTTAGCTCCGGGTCGCAACCAGGTGAGTGGAGGCACCACAATTTCGAACCTAAATGACGGGATCACGAAGTCGTGAGGGGCATTTTGTGTTCGTTAGTTCGCCCGCCCGCTAGTCGGCTTTCATCAGGTCTTGCTTTGCCGGCGACCGAGGACGTTTTCAAGATGAGGAAACAAAGCAGGTTTCCTCGATTCATCCGAAGGGAGAAGTGGTCTGATGTTCGAGTTTCCAAATGAGGTGACAAGTCCGGCTCGTCGGTGAGCTGTGCGATATGTCGCTAAATTCGGCGGGGACTCGACTTCGCTGAATCTACTGGAACTCGCATCCTAGTCAATCGACGCGAGCATGATAAGACAGTGCTCACTTTTTCTGATGCATATGATCCGCGGGAGTTCTTTCCAGGTGTTTCTCTAATTTCTTCGCTGACAGCGCATACCGAAGCAAACGGATAGAAGAAGATCACGCCGAATCTCAGGAAGTCGAGCGTTCCCGGATCGTTGGAAAGGAAGAGACTAGCATTGTTAACACTATAAGTGTTTTCGATGTCAAAGTTTATTGGGATGCTTCATAACTAATCGTTGGCCGGCAAGCGACTCACATTCGTCATATCGATCTGGAAGTGTCACTTCGACGGTTGTTCTCGAACTAGCACAAGCGAAGGATCATTGAGCATAAACACAACAACAGTAAGGAACTTTTGCAGCCCACATTTCAAAGTACAGTGGCCTCAACAGATACATTTGATAATAGATTCGATAGTTATAGTAGTAGTGATAGTGTTAACGGTGGTAGTTTCAGTAGAAATCGGTAAGAACTCGTAGTAGAGGGAGGACTACATTGAACGTTTCGTGATAGTTTGAACGACTTCGGAACAGTCGGGTCTGATAGATGCCCATCAGACTCGATTACACAATAAAAGGTAGTTCCAGACCACAATTAACGTAGTTCATAGGAACAACATAGTAAAAGCGCACACAGAATGGCTTGATCACAATACATAACGACTGATACCGCCCTCATCGAGACGAATGTCATGAGCGACACATAGATTACCCATTCACACGATAGATCGAGGTAAAACCACTTCAGCGACCTCGCGAATCGGGTTTCCCGTTCTAGAGCCATACCCGCTGAGAACGCGACGAGAAGGATAATGAGGTCTAAGGTCCGAGGAAGTGGAAATCGCGGCAGTCATCTTTACATAGAAGCTAGATTGCAACATCAAAAATCAAAGTATTGCATAAAAACGCGCGCGTGAATGATTCCATCTCAGGCTCATTCCACTCGCGCGTGATCGATTCCCTGTGCCTGAGCTCATGGAGTTACTTCTCTCCGATCTCCAGACTTCCCACTTCTGCTGCATAAATTCATTGAGCACGTCGATCTGCTTATGAAATGGCTTGTCATAATCGGATAATGCACTTTCTGTGTCATCGACTGCTCGTGTCGAGATTTGCGGAAGCCGCGAACCTTTTCGAAAACTTCGAATTACTGTGCTTAAGTGTCCGTTGAGAAACGAAGTAGAGCCATGGAGATCGGTCAGCAGTGAGAGAAATCTTTAAATGTAGGCTCAGTCGAAGTCATTTTCAGAGAGGATTCCCCGCGAGAGAAAAGCGATGACCAGAAAGAGCACACTTTGACACTCCTTAATTACCACGCTAGCCTGCTTGAGCGATGCCGATATTCTTCCAATATAATCAATCATCAGCCCTGTTCTCTTCGTCTAGTTATCTTTACAACTCATCAGATGGAAACCGTCTAAAAATCTGAATTCTATAGCCTTGTTGCAGCTCGTGATCGTTGCTTAGTATTGCACCGAGGGAATCCAGACTGTTTTGTTCTGTTGCTCTTCGACGCACGTCTTAACCTGTGTACACATGTAAGTCAAGTTGTTCCCCTGAATCACTCCTGAAATCACAAATGTCTATCAGTGTCGAAGTTCATTGATCCGAACGAAAAAAAGAATAACAGCAGATCTGAATTCTGGCTTACCGTTGATGAGAGGTTTGTATTCGGCCTCAATCTTGAGCGAATGTTCATACATCTCTTTCGCAGCTTTACTTGTCATTTTTTCGGTAAGGTACTTGTAATCCTTCACCTCGCGGATTTGTTTCAACGACTTGAACTTGATAAAGATCACAATCGGATATATTTGGCAGCTACGCAAGCGGTCCATGATCACATCCAAACTCAAGCTTACGTCTAAAAATGCGTGACTCTGAAAACAGAAGATATCGTTCAAGCATTGTCTTTGCCGTCTTCCGTTATTTCGATTTCTTCCGCGTTCACTGAACATCGTTGATGATTGCATTCACGAAATGTTCTCGGCGGGGCCTTCATACCTTTTCGCAAATAGCTTTTATGGCACTGATGGTAGTGCACTCGAAGTGAGAGCCCTTTCTCTGAAAATCCAAAATTTTGTGCTCGTTGACTCCCTTCTCCATCAGCTGAGTGGTTCCTTTCATGGCCTCCCCAAGGCACCGCTGGAACATGTCTGGATAGTCTTGTTCTAGCTTGTCCATTACAGCATCGTTCAGAGGACCGATTAGGATAACCGGGCGAAAACTCGTGTCTGCGAAGGGAACAGCCGACGCGTAAGGAATAGTGATCGACAGGGTGTCATTTCCGTGACCGTATAATATTTCCTATAGAGCGGCCGTAGAGAAAAACTATTCGACGTCGATTCAATCCAGAATGGAGAACTTACAGCAAAGCTTTTCCACCCTTATGTAGGTTGCTGGTGGAAGCAGAGTATCATCGGCGAGCATCGAAGCTGAATCGGAGTAACTTGAAGAGTTAATTGATGCATCAGAGTAGGCGGCGATCTCTCGTGTGCCTGCGTTCTTCGATCGCCTGCGGAAGAAGCTACGCCGAGCTGAACCACGTCGTCCTCCGTCGTCAATGTCGAGCAGAGAGCGCTTCAGCATGAGCTCCTCTTCTGCCTTGTACTTCGAAGGAATAAAGCCGCATTCGGTCTTCCTGCCATCATGGTCTACCAACCATGCTCGCCACAGACCGTTCACTCCTGGAAAAATACAATTGGAAAAATTAACAAGCAGAAGGTACAATCGTTCTCCGATCCAACCACGTCGTAAAAAATGGTAGATGGGCAACGGTAAGGCCGTTTATTGTCACGAGATATGGGTACGGAGCGTCTTCTTGTGCTGATAACGAATGAAGTGTCCTCACCTTTGTACATGGTATTATCGACGAAGAACACCTCCTCTTTCTTGATAGGGAGCGATCCGTCGGTTGCGGGTCGGTCAAAGAGAGCGCGGACGTAAAACGCGTCGCCATTTCCATACTCTTGAATCTCCATGTACCTCTCTAAATTCTCCTGGACGAGCATTTTCAGCTGCGCGTTTTCGCCTGTCGGTTTCGCTAATTCTGAAGCAGCGTCTTCAGCGGTGAAGTTTCGGAGATCGATTCCGTTGAACTCAAGAATTTGATCGCCTGCTCGCAGTCCTGGAGAAGCGGGCGAATCCGGCTCGATTGAATGCACAAATATACCAACAGCGTTCCCACCCAAAAGCGTAATTCCCAGATTGGAACTGCTACGGGGTTTGTTGAGGATCACAACGCGCGGTTCGGCCGTTTTCTTCTTCGCTTGCAACGTCGCCGCAAGGTAGGCACCCTTTTGGCTACGAGTCAGAGTTGACGTTCCGCTTGAAAGGTCGTCGTTTGAGCGACTACGGGCTTCGGCCGAAGTCGCGGGGCTACGACGTTTGCTACGATACGTTTTCGGTGAGGCATGCGGTGTCTCTGGCGGACTTTCACTCGAGCTGCCGCCCTCACGATACTTCTCCGGGTTGTACTGCACCAGCAGAATCATACTGTCTCGACACTGTCTGAGTATATTCGCTGCGAGCTGATAAGTTGCGTTGCGCATGTTGATACCACAGACTTCGAGTAATTGGTCACCGATTTGAAGACCTGCTTCCTCGGCCAAAGAGTTCTCCGTCACGGAGGACACGAATATGCTTTGGCCTGTTTCTCCCTTGATCTGGATCCCTAATGGCTCCCTACTTTTATCGATCGTGATTCTGTGAACGATGATTCGAGTTAGAGGGTGACTTTCATCGGGAAATCGAATTCTCGTGAACGAACATTGAGGGAGTGAAAAGTTTTCGTATGGGATCTCACCGTCTCGTATCACCAGCTTTTGGCTTTCGTTTTTGTGGATTGAGTTCGACTTCGCCACCTGACGAGTTGATCAACTCGACAGTAAGCGCGGGTTGAATGGGTGAAGCGGGCCTATCTATGCTGCCGTTTGATACCCGTCCCACAGACGAGCTCACACTAGGTGTCGATGGAATCCTGATGCGTTGCTGTCGCTTGGGGAACGTTGCAAGTCCGGCAATGGACACCCCGTCTACAGTTTGATGGTGCGTCATGGCACTGTGGTGGCCGCTCAGAGCAGCATGCGAAGGTTCAGCATGACTGGGATATGCGGCAGGAAGGAAGTGGGCAAACTCCATGCCGTAAGTTGGACTGTAACTCGAGTAGGCAGCCAGAGAAGACGGGCAAGGCGACGGAGTGTAACTGCTGGCTGTAAATACGAAAACAGCCGGTTGTCAATCGGGTGTTCTTCCGCCCGATAAACTCGATCATCGGGCAACAACTCACTCGGACCCTTGCTCAACGACAGTCGATTAATTCAGGCTTCGACTCACCGGAGTAGTTGCTGCTGTCCTTGATGCCGTACCCAGTGGGGGTTGTGAATGTGTTTGTCGATGATGGCTCTCCTGCAGCGCTCAGAAGAGAGTCTCCGCTACGAGACATGTAAGGAGGACAGCACGGCGGTCCCACGTGCGTTATGGGATGCCGCGAGCTGCGACTACTGCCGGTTGTGTAGTAATTCGGATAAATCGGGGTATGGTTAAGAGGAATGGGAGGAATCGGCGGACCCTGTGTATGCGAAGTGTGAGCAGAAAGAGGTGGTAGGATCATCTCAAAGGGAGACTCCTTTGCTGAACCGACTGACGAATGTGTAAAGTAGTCCATCTGAGAAGCCGTGTAGTGGGCAGAGCGTGGACGCGCTGACGCTTGCATAGAAGACGTCTGAAAACAAGCCAGATTAGCTCGTCATGATCTCGTTCTGGAACAAAGTCAATAACGGCTTCGCTCAAGGATTCATGGCGAGGCCCGTCATCTCGGTTCCTGTGGGCTAGAACTCGATTCGAGACTTACTTGAGCAGTGGCAAGACCGGAGGATCCGTTGACCGACAGAGGCTTCGAATGCGGTCTCGGTGTAGTCATACTGTAGTAGCGTTCCTGAGAATGATTTCGAGAACTGGGCGCAGTTTGAGCCATACTGCTAAAATTCAGGATCTCCGAAGACGACGGAGGCACGTAAGCTTCGATTTTCACTGGCGAGCTTCCCGGGCTGGAGTCCGAACTTGAATGGTAGAACTGCTTTGGAATGGATTTGCGCTCTTTCAGTCGGTGGGTCGGCTGCAACGTGTTGATGTTCAGCTGCTTCTCGCGGCCGCCGCCACCCCCGCCGCCACCGCCGCCGCCACCCCCACCGCCCTGCGCCTCCGATAGGGCACCTTTGTATTTTGGCCAGGTTCCTCCACTGTTCGCGTGGTTCTGATTCTCCTTGCTGCTGCTCGATCCCTTGTGGCTCTTCGTCGATTTTCGGTCATGCGAGAAACGATCTATCACCGAATCCAACTCGAAGATCGCGTCTTTCGTATCGTTACTCGTTTGAATGGTCGACAGAGGCCGAGTTTTCTTCTCGCCGAATATTTTGTTTGATATTTTACTCGCACGGTCAAGCAAGGTGCTAGAGGATTTCTTCTCCGATGGCGACACCAGCGATTTGGCAATTTTTTCATCGGTTTGAACACAGGCCGAGCTGAACTTTTTCAGCGATGTGTTCCCTGATCTCTCTTTCATCATGTCCTCTTTGGCTGAGATCCCGAACCTGCTCACTTGTAACTGGAATCGACCGGGTTTGTCGAGTTTTTCCAGCGCGTGCTGCATATCGACGACGGCCTGGCCGTCGATGCTCAGGATTCGGTCTCCTGGCAGGAGTATCTGAGCTCCCGGTGTTCCTGGGACGATTTGAGCAACGTAAACTCCGGCCTCAAGAACCAAGCCGTGCGCTTCTTTCTCAGGGACCTGCAGCTCGCAGAAGAAGTAACCTCTTCTTGTTGCGGAATGTTTAGCATGCTGAGAATTGGCTCTCCGCTTCACCTCCAATTGAAGGAAGTCTGTAGTTTTCTGCAGCATTTCCTGAGCAAGGGCCGCTCCCATCTGGAATACGCTGGTTCCGTTGATCTTGACGATTTGATCTTGCAGCAAAAGTATACCATCCGCGAGACTGCCAGCCTCGATCCGGGAAACCCACAATGTGTCGTTGCTCTTGCACGTTTCGAAACCTCCGCTGTTTTCTGATCCATCGAGTTTCTGGGGAGGAGAGAAAGGGGGAGGTCAGTTCGGATCCAGCAGCTGAGCATCCGCTGTCGAAAAGAGTGAAACCTAAGGGAAATTGTGTAATCATTCAGAGATATACTCCTTCCACAGGAGCACTCACCAATTTCACGGTTTTCGTGGTGGTTTCGAACTCTTCCATGATGTCTATGGCGGAATCTTTGCTCAACGCTACGCCCAATTGCAGCTGACGCAGTTCGTTAAGTTCTTTACTTGCTTGCCTCTTCGCGTCCTCGGAATCCCTGAGAGCTTCTGCTATCTTTGATACCGCCCTGTCTCGTTCTTTTCGAAGACCGTCACAAAGTGCGCGGATGCTCTCCCTTTCGCGGACGATCTTGTCACGCTCACTGAACGCCCAATCGCGTCTCCGTTTGCTTACTTCGGCTTCCTGTAATTGAAGCGACCGGTGGAAGTTGAGTGTCTTGCAGTTTCGTGTGACAAAGACAGAGGGCCGGCAGCAAATGAGCCACAGTGGCGAAAATCAATCGCAGGAGCGAGAAAGAACTCTTGCGATGGAGGGACTGGAAATCGGAGATATAGGAAGAGGTCAAATAGAAATAAGCTGACGGGTACCTGTTGCGCTTCGGTCAATTCGTTTTTTAGTTTGGCGACCTCTTTCTGCAGGGCTTCGATTTGATCCTTATAAGCTTGTGAGTCTTGTTCGTGTTGTATCTGCAGTGGCGAGCATTCTCGCAGTTGATTACACTCTTTGAACGCGCGATCTCTTTCCTGCAACGCTGAGGCGATTTCCCTTTTGAGGCTCTCGTTTTCATCCTGCAAACTCTTAATTTTGTTGTCGCTCGTTGACAATTCGCTATTTTTCTGAGCGAGCTCCTCCTGAAACCGCTCCATCTCCTTGTGAACGTTGTCCCGCTCGCCCATGATGAGCGAGTATTCATGGAGGGCTGCGTTTCTCTCGTCGGTCAACCTGCTGAGCTCTTTGCTCGTTTGGTGGCGAATCGCCATAGCGTTGGCAATTTCCTTCCGGGCATCGTCTCGTTGTTGCTGGACTCTGTTTAGCTGTTCTCGAGCTTCATCCTTCTCGTTGACAGCGCCGTACCACTTGGCAATGGCGGCACTTTACTGTTGCTTTAGCCCATTAAACTCTCGGATCACGCTCTCCCGTTCGCGTTTTGATTCCTCCAGTTGCTTCTTCACCCTGGCCAGTTCTTCCTGAGTCACCTCCATTTTCGACACATGGCCTGAATGCACCTGGAATGAGAGAGTATGATGATAAATTCGGTGGAGAAAAAACAAACAGGGACATGCTTGAGCCCATAAACAAACATCTTGGAAAAATGAGTGCCATCGAGAACCTGCGTTCAGAGTGCAGAAACTCCCTGTCGGTTCTAAGCAGCCGGAGGTTGGAGCTCATAAGCCTCATTTCCCCCGAGCTAAGCCTCTCCGGCTACCTCGATCCCCCTTCTCCCCCATTTTCGCTCGAATATACTCTCAAGAGATTCTCTCTCTTCCGTTCTCCGTCTGAGGGTTTCCTATCAGTTGGTGTACACTTGGTAGTTCCATCATCATGGCTCGTCCTTGCCGCGTTCCCGCGTCTCTTTATTCGTCTCAGAGGAATTTCTTCCGCCAGGCGAGTTGACGTCGGCCATGCTAAGTTATTCGGGAACGTGGTAATTCCCAACTCTGTCGGTCGTTGTAACCAATTAGAGGGATATGCTCGGACAGCCGGACGAAGGACTAATATATCATCGCCGCTTTAATTCTACGATGAACGCCGGCAACGCGGATAGAGGGCCAGATCAACCGCCACGCAGGCCAGCTGGACAGCCAGCGAGCGCGTACTCCTTACGCCCCTGTCGCTAAAACTGACGTCCTGTTTGCTCCAGAGTAAACAAAAGCCCTAATTCTACTCCCACGGCCCGAAATAGCGTGAAGGGAAGTATTCTAAACAAACAGCCCTTCTGTTCCAACACTACAACGCTTCAGAGAGTGCTTGTCGACTTGCTCCAAACTTTTCCCCGGGAAAAAAATCCGGTGATAGCGGAGCCGGAGAACGATGCAAATTAGCCCGTACGACTTTTACCATCGTCTCCTGATCCTTTCTCTTGGACTCCAGCTGTCGCTCCAGACGACTTCAACTGAAATCGTTCTCGAAATCTCCGGAATGCGGAAGAGATCCGCCTCGAGCCGGCCGGGAGAAACACAACGCAAACCAGATCTCGGAGCATTTCGACAGACCCCCACAGACGAATGGATTCCATGTTCAGTGGCAAGGGCTAGCAAACTTTTTGAAACCAGTTTCGCCCAGGGTGTTCTGGTGACACGGAGCAACAATCACACAAGCAGCTATACAACATCAGTTCCGTACCGAATCGGGTTTCCATGAGGCCGCTTCAAGCGCTTGAATGAATAGGCTCACAGATAACACGCGAGGGTAACGCTTACCATCACCAGACCTCCTTCCAAACGCTCGCCAACATGAGCTTTGTATTGGAAGGCAGAAAAGAAGAAGCGAGGCGTGGCTAAGACCTGTTGTCCGAGTGACTACTCCATCTTTGATCGGTCACTTGCTTCCCCTTCATCTTGATTCACAAATCACCATACTCACCAATATGAGTTCTGCATAGCACTTGTTGAGTGCGTCGTACTCGTTCTTGAGTGCTTTGCACTTCTGGCGAAGTGCGGCCTCGCCTTCCTCCATTCCGGGCTCTAGCGAAGGCAGGTGCTGCAGCAGAAAAGAAAAAATGTTAGCTTGCGAATCGAGTCATAGTGAATCTCCCTAATTCTATCGCCATCGTCCCTCGTCCAGCTCGGCGCCCAATCCTCGCTCGACTTCCTTCACCGCAGCAACCAGAGAACGTGCGCGGCGAAAGTCAACTCGAATTGCTACTGCGTATCCGTGGAATAGATAGCCAACAGTGCCGGTACACTTCTTGTAGTCCCTTCACTCAATCCGTCGGAGCCATCTCAAGTTACAAAGAGAAGCTCAGGATCGATTGCCCGACTAGGTGGCTGTTTGCCTGACTCCATCGTGAATACCCAAATCGGTCATCTACCAGAGACCAGCGAGGAATACGGTCCGGCGAGACGAGCATCTCACGGCTGAGGTGTCATAAGGAAATCATCGGTGAAGAATCCATGAGGTGGAGAAACGGGCCAAGTCTCGTGTTCGATCAATCACAGAAGGAGGCGCTGACAGAAATTTCTCCTCAATATCGCCGGGTAAGAGGCAAGCCAAAAACTAGTTAATCGACGCCTGTAAGCTAATTGAGCTGCGATGGAGCTTGCTGAGAATCGGGTAGAGGTTAGTCGTTGCTCGCAAGTTTGGATGACGTGTATCGATCCGTTGGATGAGCCCCAGAGTTTGCCTCGAGCAAAAAAAGCGAACGTAGCGGAAGTGCCGGGGATTCCTCCGGGAATCTCACTCCAATATTTCCGTGGGTGCTCCTGTGTTTGTTGATGGCGATGGTCGTCATCCGACAAACCGAAAGCTCGCGACCGAGAACGGAGTTCATTTCAAAAGTCGTTCTGGAGCGGCTTAGATCAGGATCAGCGCGACTTGGGCAAGTCATATGGACGAAATAATCGTACGGGTTTCGGTATTCCCAAAAGGGCAACGGTCACTTCTCCGATTCGTTAGCGGATTCCAGGAATCAAACAAACTTTCAACCTGACATGGTGTCCTGTTTGGGTCAGGATTCTTAATCTCACGCGGCTGCAGCGTAGGCTGTGAGCGCAAAGTAGAGCACTGAAGTTTATTGAGACTTGTCTGGCGGATTCGATCGACCGCGGACGTTCATCGATGCTCTAACGAGACTCAAGGAAGGAAGCAGAGCAGGCCCCATCGAGGTGACAAAAGTTTCGGTCGGAAAACCGAGTCTCAACAATGAGCCTAATGAGGGTGGGAAAGCGGACGACACATTTCCCGAATTTTTAGCACCGAACTGCAGCTCGTTTTCCTCCTCTTTCATCCCATTCCGAAGCAAAATCGTAGGACTTGACGTGAAGAGAATCTGTCCAGCGAGTCTGCGATCACGTCACAGGGTTCCAACAACTTTGGCGAGTAGCTGAGCCATGCGAGTCTCGCGCTGAGATCGAGTTTCTTCTTTATGGGCTTCCATTTCTTCCTGCGTATTGCTGACGGTGAGCCCGAAAGCCGCAGCGGAACGCTTATCGCAAACGTTCGAGCCAAGGTGGAAGGGGGCGTTGTCGCAACGGAGAGGGGAGGGGGAGGGTCAAGAAGTGGGGGGACGTCGTCTCTGACCAACGACATGCGTGACGCAGAGGAATGGAAAGGGCGAACTCGAGCGCGTGCTTTTTACCTCTCCACCCAGAGGCGTTTTCGACTCGGTTCGAGGAATAGCGTCGAGCGTTAATATTCAGAAGAGAAAACTTGAGAACGGAGTAATTTGATTTCGTCCGATGCTCTCGTCGTTCAGCTTGCCAGCCGAAGGCCGGTGCCAATCAAGTCGCTGTGAAAAGCTGAATCTCAGCCGTGTCTTTCGCGCTCGACCGCTCCCGCCTCCACCGAAGCACTTGAGTTCTCTCAAAGATTTGAAGAGTTCTTCCAGTCCCTGAGCTCACGCCTTCTTCCCACATCGAGCAACTTCTTGCGGGCCGATTCACTGAATATAGGAAAAAGAAACTCACTCCTAATGAAGGACATTGAACGAACCTATGAAGAAGCCTGCGCTAATACCTTTAAGACTCTCATCAGATTCGGCAGGCGGACCGGTGGGCTGTATCGTTACAAGAAACTTCTCAGTATAACGAACCAGTTTCTGTGCTTAACTTTCCATAGAGCCCAGGTAATATCAATGCAGAATGCTGATTCCACGACTGCTAAGGACATTTTTTTGGAAACGAGAATCTTATGGCTCGAATTCATTCTGTCTGAGCAACCACAGCAATGCACTTTCCCGAGACTTCAGTCGCCCTGTCACCACCGGGATTTATGCAGCGCGTGTCAAGTCAGACTTTGAATAAAACTTTTGATCGGATCTCGCTCTCAGTCACTGATTTGCTGCGGGCAACACTCGAAGATTTCGAATCTATTCCATGAAACCGAGTCGGAAGCAAGCGAACAATCAAATTATGGCGGGTCGGGGCGAGGAGAACGTGTTCTCCAAACTCAAAAGAACCGCTTGAATTCGGAGAAGCTCGGGACGTCCACAATTAAACACGATCGGCACAGCCGGTGAGTCGGATTAATCCAGAGAAATGCTATGGAATGTCTCACGCAGTCCCATAGCGAGGAAAGGCACAAAGCTCCGTCGACGTCGTCTAAAGATGTATCGGAACTCATTTAACGGAGACTTCCACGTCCAACGGAGCGCATGAACAACAAGTGCACATTAACGACACCTGCTACGGCGACCGGTGCCTGCGCACAGTCTTCGCGGACAGAAATCCTTGGCAAGGCCGTAGCCAAGCGGGTGAGGGTCAACTAGTAGCTCAAACGTCGTCGCGGTTCCGTCGATAGTTTCACGGTATTGGGTAAGCCGATCGCGACAGCGACGCGTAGACAGCGATTGTGAACATCTTTCATCCTTTCCGTTGAGATGCGATGCCGGTGTCCTGATTTGGTGCCATTTCCAATCCAAACTTCTACAATTTTGCTCGATTTCTCATTTCCGATGGCGTGGTGTACCTTCCGCTTATCGTTCGCGGTGTCAGCGTTGTTTCCTTCCTCGGGACTTTACGGAAAGGCTATCATGAGCTGATTTCGCTTCTCTTCGTTTAAATCTCGGTTTCCCCCTTCCTACATTACTCCGTCCTGGTAATCGTAATCGTTTAGCCCGTCTTCTCTTTTGGACAAAACTCGCTTGGATCGAATGCTCGGCCCCTAATCCGTCTGTTGTTCGTCGACAAACAATTCTAAAGTGACGTCATACAATGCAACCATAAGGGATTTCGAACCTACGACGCAGATGCAGAGGAAGGCAAAAGAGCCTCGAATTTCCGTCGGATTCTCACTTTTCCCCGTTCCGCGTCCGCTGTTCTCCACAGAACGACTAGATAAGGAAACAGCAGGGAAAATACTTAACACCGAGCGGGCGCCGATACAAGTTCGCTTCTCGACCCGTCCCGGCAATTCTCCTCCTTGCATGGCGATTCCCTCGAACATTCTTCTCGAAACTGCGCGATTGCACTCTTCGCCAGTGACGCCCCTGCTCACCAGACCGGGCCAACTTGTGGCCCTGGAATCCTTCGTGCCGTCCTCGCTTTCCATCGCTGTCGACCCCTCGTTCTTCCTCCCGCCAGGCCAAGTTGCCTCGGGCCGCACACTCGAGAATCTTTCCAACGGAGCGAATGAAAGATACTAACTCGAGAAGAAGCAGAACCGACAAGCAACATTTCCATCCACTTGCCTTGACTAGACGCGGACGTCTGTACCTGTGTAGATACCGCCGCAGCATTGGAACGTCAAACAGAGATACGTTTTCGAAAAGCTGCTCGATTCAGCTGAAAGATGCGAGCAAGCGAGGAGCAGGTTGACCTAGAGGAGGCCGCGCTTCCTCTCTCTCCTACGTACACATTGCGTACGCGCATAGTTTTTTTTTCGCCGCTTGCGAGGACGACAACAAAGAATTCTGCCGGTCTATTCGATGTATCAAGGAAGGACCCACTGTGTAGTCGTGTGTATTCTCTTCTTCTCCTAAGCAGCATCGGATCACATGACAAAGACGCGGACAAAACGCTTGTTCACGCCAGCAGCCTGCTCGGTTTCGTTTCGCTTGGAAAAACTCCAGCTCCACCCTGGTGTTCCTTTCACTGTCGACATACATGCGCAGCATTTAACCTAACATAGATCGAAAACAACGTTCTCCTTTCCTGCCCTCCTCTGCATCCTTGGAACATCCAAGGAAGAAGTTGCCTACGGGGAAGGAGGATCTCTGGGAAAAAAACGTCGCAGAAACCGAGAGAACGGGGAACATGTCGCCGTCGCGACAAAACGGACGAGCGGAAAGGACCTGTTCGTGGACCCGGGCTCCAGCGATGGCTCCTCGAGTAACTCGCGGAGTGGTTCTGAATATCAAATGAGTCAAGCGACGGAGTCATGCACCGACGACCGAAGACTTACTTGGTGCAGAGAAGGAGGATGGTAGTAATCACAGGGAACATCTTGGAGGGACTCTGTGGTCGACCTCCGTTGCAAGGAATTGCTCAACGACCACGAACTGCTTGGGCCCCCTGTGGAACAAAGGGAGAAAAACTCGTCATTAACCATCCAATCGAACAGAGGTTGAATTCCAGCCGGAATCGGAGGCTGTCCTGTCTCGTCGGATCCGATAAGTTCCCAGAGGAATAATACGCTGCGACAGATGGGCCGCGAGGCCAGGATCCGCTGAGAAAGTAATTAGAAAGAAGCGGACCCTGCGTTCATCGTTTCCCCGACTCATTAAGTCAATCATCGCTCGATGAATCGATTGAAAAAAGTTTCACCACAAGGCGACATTCGAGAAACCCGCGATTCGGACGTTGAGGCTTCGGAGGTTCGCACACTCGGCTGTCGTCAATACCTGGGTTTCCTTCTTCGCAACCTCCCGTTCGAGAAAATCAAGAGAGAACGAAGGAACCCAGAGAGGAGTGTCGTTATAAAACTTGTCAGGACGGAGCCTTCGGTCCGACGCTCCTGAAAAACTTACGACCGAGTGTTTGAGAAAGCGCACCCACTCCGGGAACCTCTGTTTCCATTCGAATCTGCGGAGAACCACTCGGTCGAAATAGAATTCTTCTCGCGGAACGTAACGGCTTTTCTCTTCATTTTCTTGGCGGAGGAAGTCGGACAGAGTAAGACCTAACAAGCGGGATGCAGCGTAGAAAACGGGCTTCGTTAGCTAGGACTTGTTGGCACTCGGCCACAGCAATTTGATTTTCTGTCGACGCGTTCCAGCCGTGTTCCTATCGAGCGCTGGCGATAAGCTCGATAACGTAACCACGAGAAAAAAGGAAGATAGCTCGTCAAAATGAAGCCGGAACAGTTTGAATTTTTTTCAATCGAATCAAGATTCTTCCTCAATCATTCTCCGCTCTAGGCCACCGAGCCCTTGACGGAACACTCCGGAGACATTTCAGATCGAACGAGCTGTTTCACCAAAACTCGCTGTCGAATCTTGCGAGCAAACGTGCGAAACAATAGTTTCACGTCCCTGAATTGAAATGAAATGAGAAATCATAGTATCGTTTCGACGCGGGATCAGAAGGAAGAAAAAAAAACTGAAACTAACCAAGCAATGGGGTGAGGCTTTCTGGACCGATCGGTTGGCGACGGGAATACAAAGCATCCTAAACGAAAAACAAGCATGAATAAAATCAACTAGAACGTGAAAGACAAATGAAAACCAGCATGCTTCTGTTCAGAGAACGAAAATCAAAAAACCAATTCGCTCGAAAAATCCACTCACCGTATGGCGTTGTTCGGGTTCGGACACGAGACTTGATTCGGATTCGGTCTCATTTGACCCACTTCGATCCCCTGCAACGAAAAAAATATGAAATTCTGATGACAGTGCAGAAGAGAAGTGTCCTAGGCTCCTAGAATCCTCCGTCGTCAGGACCAGCTCCAATCATCATCAAGACATCATTGAATAAGGGTCGGTGTCAATACATCCGCAATGACGGCTATCGCCATCCCCACGATGGCATCCTGGCAGGATACTTCCACCAGATTTCCGTTTCCCGTCCCTCCGCTCGGCCGGCCTGATATGCCAAGAGGGTCTATATAAAATCAGTGACATGTTATGACTGCTGTCGCTTGTCACCTCAACCAGCAGGAAGCTCACACTGCTAGCAGTGTAGAGATGACATTCAAGGCGCATGCAGGGCATAACGCGATCCACTCTGACGCGGTAGAGTGCACGTCGATTGAGAAACTAACCCCACCGGGCATGTGGAAGTGAAAAAATTCGATTGCCCTTGAATGCGAAGAGGTTGGCTGACCCTCGCAACGTCAAGCGGAAACTTTCCTCGAGTTTTTAGGGAGCAGTGACTTTGAAAAACTCACGGTTGGGGTCTTAGAGAGACCGTACATCAAACGGGTTCCGAGCTCTTGTTATGGAAAAACGTTTTGTAGGACTTCCAGGAGATTAGGGAACGAGTGAGACAAAAGATTGCTCCAGCTGAGCGTGTATTGCGGAACGGAACGATGAGAGTTCTCAACCATTTCCCTCCCATAAATACTGCAGGAGCCGGGCCGATTGGCGGAGCGATTGCTCCCTGCAGGAAGCGGCACGCGATTATCGCAGACGAATTACGCGCAGCCTTGCTCGAGTTCATGCCCGAAAATGTTCAGATGGAAGCGTTGGCGACTCACCGAGATCTCACGTGAAGACGCGGTGATCAATAATTCATAGTCACGTTTCTGAGCGCGGCGAAGAAAGAGAAACACAAACGGGAGCAGAAGACAAATGTTTCAGACCCACCGTTCCATGGATTGCAGGACGAGTCGTACAGAAAGCTTTTTCTATCCTTATGTAATGGAGAGGAACTATGACTCCTTGCCTGCAGTTGCAACCAACAGTAGGGGAGCGAATCCATGAATTTTCAGTAACGGGTACGTGGGTACGACGGTGGAAGGAACGATGCTCTGTCTCAATTTGATGCAGGTTTCAGTGTAAGACACTACCTCTGCTTCCTAAGGAAAACACTATTACCATATGCAGATTTGTTAAGTAGCTCCAACGTCGGCCTCTGACTTGTTTTGAACGAGAGGGCCAACAATCGATGGAACGAGCCATCTGAATTTTCCAAGAAACTGTTCCATTCCGCAGTTCCTACATCCACCCCGAATTCACGACCATATTCTAGCACAAGTAAATTGAAATATTTCGAAAAACCCGCAACCGCTGTCATCGGAGAACTTTGCACTCCAATCGAACACCATCCCAAGATGCACATGACCGACTCGTAGAGCAAGTAATCATTCGAGTCATGAACAGGGCGGTCACGTCACGGATGCATCGTTTGAGTGCTGTGAAATGTTTGAGAGTTGCTCACCTTGAGCCGTCGAACTTAAATACATGCCGCTCGAAGAGTTGACGGCCACACTCTGCAAATCTTCAAATGCTCATCGCACAGCTGCCTGGACACGATAAATAAAAAACACACACAAGCCTTCATCGCAGGCCACCGAGGCTCCGGCCAAATCTAGCGGAATCGCGAGCGGGACGCCGAGTTTTGTGAGCGCGCGCGTTCTGTCAACTCGCCACCGCCCCATAAGAAATCGTGTCCGCAGACGTTTCTGCGCGTGAAAACTTCCTGCCGGTGAAAACTTCCCGCATCGTCAGGATGAGCGTATACCTTGCAGAGTCTGACTGCATCAAACTTTCTCGCGCGGTCGTAGTTCTGGAACTTTCAATCGAAAAAGTTGCTCAATCGCTGCTGAATCGCCCATGGGTTCCAACATTGCAGTAAATAGGGAAAGAAGCGCGACAGGATTGTGGGAACCTCGCCCGAGGTTCAAATACCATCGATTCAGGACTGCTGATCGCTCGGAAACACAATAGAAACTCGTGACAAGGGAGCGACTCTCCGAGAAGTTTGGAGATGTATGATGGTCTGCTAGACCGTGTTTACTCGCCAACCTTAGCGGGCTGCAGCCGAGCCTTGGGCCACCACCGAAAGAAGCTCTGTGACAGTGAGCGTGGACGAATTTCTCGTTTCCGACGCAGAAAACAGTTCACAGAAAAGGCGACGACCGGTCGCCGTATTCGTGTCATCATATCACGCGTCTCAATTAATTCGATGAAATGACCGCCAAACTCCGTACCGGCCAGAGGGCGCCACTGCTGTGGAGGATGAAGAGAGTTGGATTCATTGCAGTGCAGAATGTTGCAATCTTTTTTTAGAATTGAAGAAAAGCTTTTCTTATCGCACAATTCAACGCATATGAGGCTGCGTGATTCAAACACAAACTTCCAGGTATCACTCACGGTTATCGGGTCGGCAGATCCCACGGCTATAGTTCTCGCGAAATCAGAGTGTCGTAGAGACTCTTAGAGTTCCGGTCCTGATCGATACACTGTGCAAAGAATGAACTATTTGATTCTAGGAGGGTTTCATGTTTCAAAAAGGTTCAGTCTGCTGTGAAAGACGCAAAGATATCGAATGCATCGTTTCCTGGACCATTGGAGTGGAATGGATACATTCTAAGTTTCCGCAGCAGCTTGAGGCGTATTATATCGTACGAATGTACGGGTATTGTTGCATTAATCTGAGGTCGTGCAGCGGACGACTTTCAATTCGAGCGGCAAACATGCTCACCTAGGAATCGGCTTCATCCTCGGGGGAAGTGGACACCGACTGAATCAAGGGTGTCTTCGGATGCGCATACTTCCAGACGATGCGCACTTGTTTTACGGTACATATCGTAGTATCTCGATTTGCCTTATTCTTCCAGCTGACACCAGAGATTGAACCTACTGTAGTGCGTTTCGAAGCTCCATGGATCCGGAGCTTCACTGTTTTGAAAGTATGAACTACGCTCTAGTGAAAAAAGAACAAGAGGGAGCTCAGAAATTTTCGACAACAGCCGAAAAGTGTGTGAGATTCAATAAGTGTGCGACTTGCCATCGAGAATTAGATCATGCGTCGAGAATGTAGCGCAAACTCTCTCAACTTCTCACTCACTCAGGGAAGGTACCCCAAGACTCAGCGATGGACATCGATTAAATGACCCGGAGAAACGATTTATCTTCACGTTTAGAAAATGTCTGAATCGTAATGGAACAGCACGGTCCACTCGGAAAAATATCAATTCTCGAAGAGCCAACTGCGCTCCTTGATCGAATCTTTCGTTGACGAGCAAGCAGAAGCTCGAGGACGGGCCGGCGGCAGGCGCCGTCTCGCGAATGCTGGGCCGAACAAAGACAACGCACTCTCTGTGGTGGATACGGTGGGGATGGTGGCGGAACGAGCATTGTTTCGTTGTTGCGACAGGCATTGCACCACTCCATCTTGAGGAGACCTACACCAAACGCCGTTTTCTCGGTGCAACGTGATGAATGACTCGCTCGATCAGACATATGTCCGACCGAGGTGCAATGACAAAAACAAAGGCTCGTACCCGAGTGAACAACAGCCGGATACCTCGACGGCCCGCCTTCGGGACGCCACCGTTTCCCCAGCCGGCGTCTGGAGTCGCAGTGGAAGCCTTCAAAGCAGAGGAACTTCGACTGAAACCGACCGACCGACCTCACTGTACGCGAGTGAGCGAGCGAGCAAGCGAGAAGGGCCGGTCGGGTTGACTGACTGACTGACTGGCGGGGAACGGGGGGTCGAAGGCTAGGCGGGCCGGCGGGTGGACAGGTTTTTATTCGCGCAACATTTGTTTGCCCGCCGCTGAAGTGGCAAGGGCGAAGCGCCAAGACGTCGCCAAGCTACAAGATTACCCTCATAGTCGTTTGTCACGCGCTTTGCCAACAGCGGCGCACGAACACATCCTACGGAAGCTTGGCCAACAAGCAACACAGCACTCATTCCGAAATTTCTCACCTGAATATTTTCGATACGCCTTTGCCATCCTTCCTTGCAACCTTCGACGGCTGATAGAACTCGACCGGAATGACTCATCAGCAATGCCTCTTCTGGTCTCTAGCTTCGGCGTTTTCCGCAATCGCCTCACAGAAGTAGATTCTCACTAGAAACTTTAGATAGAGAGCTATCATCCATTTCCGTGGCGTGCATTTCGGGACTATGAATCAGAGCTCGAACTTATTCGACCGCGGAGAATGATTTAATTGCGGCAGTGTTGCACCAAACAAGGTCAACATACTTCTCAACCGAGGACAGTTCTCGGAACCTTCGGAATCGGAGATGACTTGATCGTCGAACAACGTCAAGTGACAGTGGAATGAGCTTCATGTTGCTCCTTTGAAAGGGGATTTCTCGGGGGCTCCGGCAACTTTGACAATCTTCAAGATTCTGCCTATCTGGTAAGCCCATTCGCATCGGTAACTCTCATAGAATCGACAAAGCTCTTCATCAAAGGAATGAATATCAAAGGAAGGGGAAACTCGTTTCCCGTCAGATCCACATTTATTCGAGTTTCATGTCGCACTATTTGGGAGTTCGGAAGAGGGTTTTCGAAGACCCCAGCTCTGCGATGAGTACGGCGGTCGCTATCAGACCGCCTAAGCCGAGTACGACCCAAACTCCGTGAAGATCTTCTGCTGAGAGTTGATTTGCCTCTCCGCCGCTAAGAGATTCTCCCGTGTACGACTTCACGAAGCATGGCTGGTTTGTCGGATCCATTATGTAAGGAGGTAACCACGGGATTTTTGCTTCCCGCAGCCACCGACACCTGGAAGAGGTTCACTTTGTGAAACAGAGGCGGGTACATTGCTTCGAAGACGTTGCTGCGCGAATCTCACCTCTTGTCGATTTGGCGGACGAGGAATGGATCGATACCCGGTTTGTAGTAAAAACTGTTCAAGACTTCGAAGAGGCTAGGTGACTGATAAAGGTGAGAACCTTTGATTTTCGGGCACAATGTGGGTAACTCGTAGATGGAACCGAATTCATCGGCGTAGACAACTCCTCGACGGGCAATCAGTTTTTCGATCGTAGCCAGAGAATAGTAACTGTAAAAAGTTCGTTCTTTGTATCAGTTTGCCGGAGCTTCAATGCATTCTCGAGCGCCAGAGATGTTTGAGGTGGAGAAACACAGTCAGTTCGATCACATGATTCGGTGCGCGTCCGCTCGAAAACAATTCCATCATAGATCGTTTTATAACAACGAGCCAATCTCAACGACATAGTCTGTTATCGAGGATTATTCGAGTCCAACAAGCACCAACGAAACTGAATTCCGTCAGGGCTCGATTTGGTGAACACGGTACAGGCATCGAAAAATGTACGACTATTGGAAATGCCGCGATGATGAGTTGAGAAGCCACCCACGTGGAAGAAATCTTGCATATTTCTGAAAATCGGCGAGGACGGAAGACTTCGGTATCGAACCGTATCCTCGGAGCCTGTTCATTGGTTCACTCACAATCAGTCCTTTCCCTGAGTTTCCGGGGGCGTCCATGAGTCTGCAAAAGGTGGCTCAACCCGGCTACTGGATCGAGGCCCCCAAATCTCAGGCTAGAACAGAGGTCGTTTGTGAAAGATATCTACAGCGGGAGTTGGAACTGTCATTCTTCCAGAGATCGTCATGAGCTACTCTGCAAGGGTATGTCGCTCGTTACGCTCACGGTCGATCTACACTGCTGTTCACAATATCGGGACACTGCAACGGAGCTAGCGATGGCGATGCGCTCACTGAATTTTTCTCATCTCGAATTTTACTGGATCGAGTGATCATAACGCCTGGCATCATGAAGCGTCCTTTCTTGCGTGATTCTCACTAAATCCTGTGTTCACCAAATTGAGCCCTCACGATATATCCACGCGGGATCGCGGAACGATGTGTCTTATTTATTTTCTCACGAGAAACGAGATATCATAGCTTACTCTTTCAGAGCCACAGCACTTTCGGGTTTAAGACGCTCTCGCTGTGCAAGAATTTCGTCGCCGTATTCCATCTTGATAGCCTGAAAAAAAAAATCGGACATTGAGACGATCATGTGACCGATCATGCCTCGGAGCGTTCGAATCCCTCTCAGCCTAGGGTGTTATGATTCTTTTGCTCTCGAGAAACTCGAATACTATATTCAAGGGGCTTCAATCCCGGTTCTATCCATTCCGAGAATCTTTTAGAACCACGCGCACAGTAAGAAACAGGGGCAAGTCTTTGTGCATGATCGGCAACAGCTTTGGACGGTCGAGGACATCCTTGTTGCTCCGAATCCTCTCTGTCTCCACGAGGACAACGAAACTGGACTTTAATGTGCCCTGGATGAAGACAGAAATAACGAATGTTGCTGAAATAGAGGTTTGTATGCTCTCAGTTCATCGAGTTCGCCATCATGTGTTTCGTATTCATCTTGAAAATCATGCAAATCATCTTTACAGCTCTCATATGGTCTAGGAATACGTACCCAGAAGCCAAGATCCGAAGAGAATTTTCGAAGAGTAAGTTATACGATGATTAGACCGCACCTGAGCATGACTCGTTTCGTAGAAGAACGTCGGATAGTAGAACATGAAGAAGAGATTAACGTAGGATGTAGAGCTTCCCCCCATAATTATTGAGGTGAAGACTGAGCTCAGTAGAATGCTCACGAAGGCCGACACCACCAAAACAGGGAAGACCTCGAAAGATGGATTTGAGGAATTATTAAACTGAAATGATGCACATTGTGCTACTCCTTCCTATTGACGTTGAAACATAAAACTCCTACTTCTGTCAACAGTTTTTCGTTGATGACCGACGTTGAGGACTTCTGGAAAACTTGTCTCATGCCCGAAACCATTATAACTTTGAGGGCTTCCAGAGCCGAGGACTTCTCGAAAAAATCGTCATAAAAGTGGAGGCGAGCCATGGGTGCGAAGGTCAGATCTGCTCTCTGGAACAGCGCATTCGTTGTTATTGATAGTTATCCTCTCCTCCCTCCAAGGTCATTCGAAACAACAGAAACTGCTGAGGAATTTCACCCTCTCTGCTTCGGACGAAACGAACTCTAACCGAATCGCTGCTCTTTAGAATGAGTGATCATCATGCAGGACATTTGATCGGACAAGGAACCCACCTGCTCTTTTAGATCGAGGAGAGCTCCTAGATATTGTCCATCGGGCGTCATCGCGCCGTAATAGTCATCCGAAGTCTCGATGATCTGAAGTTTGATGCCCATAGCCCATGTTGCGTTACAGATGATAGATGCAGCTGTTCCGTACGCTTTGAGTTGTCCGTCAGGCAGCTTCTGTATGATCGCATGGGGCACATACTGAAACAAGTCACGGTGATGTCACATTGAAGCAATCTCCGAGTTTTCTTCATTTGCAACCCTCGGATATCCAGAGCTCTAACCTCTTGACCGACTGCGATCAGGGTTGTATTGGCAAACGGTCCTCCGCTGATGTCTATAGGCCAAGCCATCTCGGAGATCGTCTAACAATGTAGGGAGGACAGCGGAGTTTATATTCTCGTTAGAAGCTATGATAATGAAGTGACCGATAAATTCAGTGGCATATAAAAAGCTCATCAGACTTCAGGCTCATCCGAGTTTAATGACACGTTCTTACCGCGATAAACAAAAAACAAAGTTTCACCGTGAACAGTAATGAATCATTGGGCTTCACGTCAATTAGGATGTACAGAGCATTTCAGAATGGTTAGACTCGATCAGTTTCAAAGCTTATCGGTTCTCCTCGGGGATAGCGAGCAACTCTCGAAGCTGCTTATCTCGCCAGTTTTGGTTTCAGAACGGTGAGACTCGTTCCGGTCAATACTTTATGAAATGCTTTGCGATCCCAAAGAATCAACTTCGCTAGTTTGAGTACCTCAAAGCTTGCGCTTGAATTTTGACCTTCAGCGTCGGATTCGACTCTTTTCCCTCGGTTTCGGCACCCCGGTTGATGTGTCCGCGACAAATCACGGTCTTCGGCTTAGCGCGGCTGTAACGCAGCCATGGTCGAACTTGAATCCAAGCTGAAATCAGATCTATGGTCGGTGACGCATGATATTGTCACGCCCACGGAAGATCGACAGTGGAAGTGGAGCAGTTTCTTTATCTCCACGTGTCACTTCGAGTGTGTATCGCTATCGAAACCAATGTAGCACACACAGTGATTGTATAATCAGGCCATTGCTATGCTTCAGTGAGATTTGTATATCT
This sequence comes from Neoseiulus cucumeris, assembly GCA_021527715.1. Lineage (NCBI taxonomy): Eukaryota > Metazoa > Arthropoda > Arachnida > Mesostigmata > Phytoseiidae > Neoseiulus > Neoseiulus cucumeris. Next base: position 2,050,101 of record JAJSRV010000010.1, on the reverse strand, counting down.
TTGCAAGCTCAGCTCCCCTCAAGCCATAGCAGCGAGCGAAAGAGCTTGACGAATCATCCTCCGCAAGCTAGCGGCGGCAGCGGCAGCATCGTCAGATGTGAAGCAAGTATCGATCGGCGCCGATTCGCCATCGTCAACCCACATCCACATCTACATCTACTCCTATCGTACACGGAGTACACAGGTACACGTCGTTGTCGCTGCAAAAGTGTTCGACGCATTGGCATCCAATTTAACATCCGGCCGTAATCACGTTAACCTAGCGGAATCGAGTCCCTTGATTAACGTTCGTAAGGCGACAATACTTCCGAGTTTCCCTCCTGATACTCCTCGTCGTCCTTTAGCTTTAGGGTTGGCGATCGAGCTGACTTGTTCTGGGTATCTCATCTACAAGAGTGAAAGGCTGAATCGGGGAAAAAAATGTCTCGAGAACAGTCGGAGTGGTTTTTGCGGAGGGAGAGGTCATTTGTGCGATGGGACGACGATGGCTTGAATTGATCCGTCGCGCCGCTGCCATCGCCGCCGCGCCGTTGGTCTGAAACAGCGGGCGGCGACGAGCAAAGAAGGACGACTCGCCCTACTACTGGCTCGTTTCAAAAATCGGAAAACCATTCGGGAGAACTCTCCGTCGTGACAAAGGATTCGCTTCCCATATGATGAGGGGTGAGCTCAGGAGAAGTCGGCCAAAAGCAGAAGTGAGAAGACGAAGAAATGAAACGCCGCCCGCTCGCTCGCTCGTCGGGAAAGGATGACGCCGATGGAGAAGCGGCCACCGAGTAAGCGACCCGACTGGAGATACCTCGTCGTCAGAATGTCGCCGCTATGATGGATTAATAAATTGTTGTTGTTGTCGGCAATAGCCACGATGGTGGCTGAGAGGCAACGCACTCAAACATGGACGGATGGATGGATGAATGGATGGATGGAAGGATAATGTTGATTATTATTGTTGTTCGCTGTCCTCGTTCCATTCAAAGAAGGACACAGGCGAGCTCAGATTTGCAGACAGTAACAGCGGCGGCGGCGGCGGAAGCAGTAAGATGACAACGCAGACAACGTTAGGGTGGCTGGATGGTTCTCCTTGGAGTCAGGAGACGAAGACGGAGAAGAAGAAGGAGGAGGATGACGACGACGACGACGAAGGGGAAAATCAGGAGGAGGCTTGTTCTTCTCCAACGACTTTAATTACCGTCATGTCATTTATCATCGGCAGCATCGGACGAGACCGCCGCTGCCGCAGCCAAAGACAGGACGGCGACGACAGGAGGACGCCATCGAGAAGTAGCGGCGGACGAGCAGGCAGGCGAGTAAGCAGGAGGCAGCCAGGGTTGCGGAGCTCAGGCAGGCCGGGCGGCCGGTCGGTCGGTCCGTCAGGCAGCGGGATCAGGAGTGAGGCGGAGCATCTAAAAGCCAAGTTGTGTATCTAAAATAATGTTGCCAACGTCAGCAGGGAAAAGTCGTCGAAATTCCTGTCATCGAGAAGAGGAGCAAGATGTCGTCCTGATGCGGTTTCACTGTAGAGTTTGCTTCGCTCCGGATTTTGCTCGTCTTTGTCTTCTTCTCTCTTCTCGAGGCTGGCTCCTCTGTATCGCCATCTGTCGGTCTGACCGTCTGACTGACTGGATCACGGGATTCCGGGATCGCCTGCTCTCAGTTCGCCTCAGCGCCACAACCACTTAAAAGAATTGTGTTCGGCTGCTGTTCTTCTGTTTTCCTCGTTCGCCTCATCGCCAGGAGGTCGAAGACGATAACAACAAAGGAACGAAGGATGGAGAAGCTGAAGAACAGCAAACAAAAACACGTAGTCTTCCCCTGCGGCTCTGAGAGAGTGAAACGGAGGAAAAAACGAACCATTCCTTCTCGTAGCATGATTCGATGGATACATAGATGCAACATTGAACGATTTGTTGGATGGATTCTTTAATGCGGACGCTGGAAAGGGAGGGAAAAAAGTTGAGAGCCTCGAGCTGGACGAATGATAAATGGTCTTTTCGGGGAAATGAAGATTGAAGTCTAAACTTGTTTTCATACCGAGTTTCAAAGGGACATCTCACCGTTTTCGTACCCGGCTTTGCTAGGAAATCTCTTCTATGATTCGGAGGAGGTGAGAGTCAAGTGAGACTTGTGTTTTTCGTCACCGATAGCGGAGGCTCACCTTCGTGTCAGTGAACCTGACTTTTGGTTTGATTTTCCGCTCGACGTGGCGAGCGTCCGTCGGGAATCATTCCGCTCAGTTGAGTTGCCATCTTCCTCGATTCTAACGCGAGGAGGAGAAAATGCAGCTGAGATGATGCGGCTTTTCCGAATATCCAGCAGGAGCACAATTTCGACTCGAGGTTCGATCACTGAGATCTGGTTGAACGGAGACGGTTTTTCTTCACGAATACCAGTCATTGGAAACTGTGAATTTTCAGCGGAAAGTGAGCTAATTCCATGGATGCGTCAGTCCTCGTGGACAATCGGCGACAATCCGAGCGCCAGCCTGGGAGACTCACATTCCATCGTCATGGCGACCACAAATCTTCAATCGAGGACAGCGTGACTGTTCGCCATGATTCTGTTTCCTCTAGCCGTGGTGGATAGGAATCGAAATGCATGGTCGATCAACAGCTAACGATAACGCCCAGAAAATAGCTGACGGAGAGTTCGGGCTCGGCGAGTTTCCCTTCTCCCTCATCGTTTCCACTTACGAGCGTCTGCTATTGCCCATTCCGCGAATGGAGGACGACAGAGCGTCTTGGCTCGTTTTCGGCGAAATGGAAGAAGCTTCACCCAACCGAAATGAACAGACTGTCCAACACATCGCCGCCTCCTATGCACGGCCGGCGAATAGAGGGGCGCAGTGGCTGGAGGAGGGGGGAGGGGATCTTACACGCAATTTCCGTCAGGCTGCCACTGTTTAGCCAGCCGCTGTCTCCTCCGTGTGGCATTCGCTGGCTGTTCCTGCTTCTATGGCGTCAAAATAACGAGCTATTTCCCTCAGCAGGACAGGCGGCACCATCCGTCGCCGCGCCGGCGGTGATTGCCGCCTCTGTATTTCTTTCCCTCCTCGGCTTCCACAGAGAAAACATACAGAGGTGAGTTTTGGATAAAATGCCACATAATCAGCCACCAGGTAAGCATGGGAGAGCTAGTGCTTTCCTATTGGTCTCCGGGTCTCTTACCTGCGAAGCTTGCCTCGCTCGGAGGCTGCCAGTCGCGTTGCCAGGTCGCCCGCTCGTTCGCTTACCGCTAGGCTGACTGATTCACATTCCTCGTCTCGAATCATAAAATTATTGCACTCGATTCGCTCATGCAGCTGTTTGTGGCTGATTCGCGGTCTGTCTCTCAAGGTTTCCGATACAGAGTCATCTTCAGAATATAGAAAAGTGTTGAAGAATATCAGAAGGAGGCTTTTCTCATTCATTCGATCACATCCCACACGCAGAGCTGTTTCTATTAAGCGACTGCAAATTAGATGAAATCTAACGATAAAATTGAGAATTCGATTGTAGTCTCAGCCGAATTCGTATGATGGTGATTTCAAGAAGTTTCTTTGCAGTCCATAACTGATATCAGCCCAGGTTCATGAGGATATAGCTTTGGAGAGATTCGCCCGGCTTGTTTCGTTGCTATTTGCCGAAATTTTCTTTCAAGGCGACGACGCCTTTGTATGTCGTGTGACAAAACATCCGTGGAGACGGGTGATCTACTGGATGGATACCGCATCTCTTCGTTCTACGCAATGTTCCTCAAGAACATGATCTCTGGAGAGCCTCAAGTCCCGTTTAAGTCCCAAAATGTGAGGCAAACTTTCGGAATAAATGACAACCGATTCGTGGAAAGATTTAACGTCAGTACTTCCGAGCTCAGTTTAGAGCGGAGCTGGAATTCCTCCTCCTGGAAGAGCGTTCTGGAATCGATGATGTCAAGAGAAATCTTCATTTTCCTTGAATTCCTCTTTCCTGTGAGAGGAGTTGGCGTAGTTCAGTTAGGGTAGGACATCAGCTTCTGGATCGGATAAAGATGCATTAACCGTTGTTCGAGGAGACCGAGGCCTCTACAAAAAGTGTCTCTGTGTTTTTCCCTGTCGATGTGCCGGGAACAGGGTGCCACTTTGATGACAACTGTAGAAGAACTTTGCTGCTACTGGAATGTATGAGCGAAGCTTGAGAGCTAAGTGCCGAGTTAGCAACGAAGACTCTTGGAGACTTTTTGAAGACCGGGACGAAACACTGCCGCTGCTACTGCTGCCGCCGCGTCGTTGCCGCTGAGTCATTGGGCTCGTCGTTCACCCGCTTACTTGCTTCTCCTGCGACGGCTCGGAAATGGCGCCAGGAGCTGAGCATAATGCCCCCGCGATTGCTCGCTTCCACCACCCGACTTCTCCCCATCCGTCCGAGCTTCCCGTCTGTCCCCCTCGTCGGTCTTCGCTCGAGAATGCAGAACAACGATGGGAGATATTCCTGGTCACCCAGTAGTCGATGACTGACTCTTGGTCAGAGTCAGAACCAAAACTCTTAACTGACTCTCTGTTTATTCCTGACTTCGCTCCATTGAAAGTGAATGAGTGTCCACCCACTGCATCTAATTTGTTTACACGAGTCCTTTGAAAGTTTTCAAAAGGGCATGCATATGTAAAAAACTTCGAAAGATAATAGCCTTTGACTAATAAGTCGAGGCTTTTGAGAGCATCCTCCAAAATCTTCCGGAAATATTTTAAAATAATGGAAGTGGAAAATTCTAGCGAGCATATCGAATCTGTTCAGCTGACACCTTGCAACGAGTTCTCCAGCTCACTTGACGACTGCGGAAAGCGCAAGTTCTTGCGCTCGATGTGATTGTGACCGAATATCTGCCTTGTGGATAAACAGCATCATGCAAAAGAAGAACCAGGACAGAAAGGACTCTTCTCATCGATGTGTATTTGAATGCCTGTCCAGCTGCCGGAAATGTCAAGCTGCAGTATGATCGAGAATAACTTCTCGAGGACACAATTTTGAGTCAAACGCTCCACACGATGAGGGGAGCGAACGTTCGATGAACTTCCTGAGTGGCATGTATCGATCATCAATATATGAAATGTAGTGAATCTAAAGCGAGACGGGACTCCTATCCGTAGTTCATCCCTCCATCGATTCGATTCAAATCACGGACTGACTCCTTACGCTTGGGGGCTCTGCATCAAGATCAAACGAGAATCCCAGAACTCCTTAAGTGATGGCGAGATGTAGGGTTAGAGAACGCTACATTTGCGACTGTGATCCATTGATTCAGATTCACAGATTCCGGCCCGTAAATATGTAAGTGTCGTCTCATTGATATTTTTCTGAATTGCACGAATGAATTGGTCAAATTACAGAGGTGGGAAAGACCCATCTGATGCGGTGATCGGTTGAGTTCCAGCATAATGGAGAGGAAGAGAAGGCAAGTTTTGTGCTCCATTCAATTGTTCCGCATCTTTATTCTCCGCAGTGTGAATCTATAATTATTGTTCTGGATCCTCCCAAGCGCACGAGCGAGTTATTATTGGAGAAGTCCTTATCCGCACTTTCGTCCGAAATTCGACTCGACGCGACGATACGCCGAAACTAGAGGAATAGAGCTAACCCGCGAAATCGTCTCCTGTGAGAGATATATCAGTGAGAAACTTGTGGGAATCAGTCAATGTCTCGCAATCTGCAGCTTGATCTTTCAGTGCAGTTGGGCGGGATTCTCACTACTTTTTCTTCCAGGAATTTCGCGATGAAACGAGTCAAATGTCAAAGATAAAACAGGAATCGGAAGCTTCTTCTCTCGCTCTGAATCACTGCCGGTGGAATCCAGTTTAATGATCTCTGTACAGACTAAGAATCCGTGGAAAAGAGAGGTGGGAAGATCGAAGGAAGCGGTAACGTATACACTGAGGCTGGAAATTATAACAAAACTTCCAGTGCAAATACATCAACCGGAATCAGTATGTCTCGGAGTTGGGTCACCGGTTCTCATTTCGCTCAAAACTGGAGCCGTCACTGACTGAGCTCGCAGAGCTCCACCGAGCAAGACAAGAAGATGCATGAGAACAAGGAGAATAATCGAATCTACTCTCGCTGTGCATCTTCGGCGTCAGCTCATCTGCTTCCAGTTGTCACTAGGCGCTTCTCCTTCACACGAAACCTGTGAGTTCGTGAGTTCTAGGGAAACCGAAAATTCTCATCGCTCTGAGCTTGACCGATTCTGAATCTACACCGAAGCGGTTGATCAAAGGAAGGAAAGAGTAGGTTGGTAGAATCGAAGCCTGGCAAATCGATCCAGGTTCCTCAAAGCCCGAAATATAGCAAGTTTCCGACGCCGACAAGAACACGGATTCGTTTCACGTACATGCGCTCTGTCTTCGGTTTTGCGGAAGAAACATTGCAAAAAGTTGTCCGGCCGTTTTCTTCGTGTGTTACCTGGGGAAAATAAGGAGTGAGAACAGAAAAAAAAACGGTAGACTTCAATAGCCGATGCGGGCAAAAAATGGGAACTCAACTCAAAGATCCTCTCGTCGCTAATGGTCCGGAACAAACAAATCGGCCGCAGAGAATCGGCCGCGTCAATCCCTGTTCGTTCGCTCAAGCGACGCCTACTTGCCAACGATGTGTATGTTCTGATGCTGCTGCAGCTGCGACCATGCCGGCGGCGGGTGCTTTTGCTACTGCTTCTTCTTTATCCCCGATAGAAGCCAACGAAGACAACCCCAACTGATCGACTGACTACCGCCTCATTATGACTTTCATCGAACCTATTTACTCGACGGCACTGCACTTCTTTCCGACACCCGAACGTTACGAAAGGCCTAGATGCTTCGCATGAAACGAGCGAACATTGCAAAGTGGAAACATCCACGCCGGAAAGACGGAATCTCGGATATAGCTGACTCGACGAGAAACCATCAGCGAGATTTCTCGGATTTTTACCCCATTCCCATATCGCTTACCAGTTTATGTGATCGTTGGCGTTCTTGTGGACGAAATCGTCTCTCCAACGAAAAACCACGTTCTCCCGGTTCTTTCGTTATCTCGGACGAGGTCTTCCGAATGTCTCAGATGTGTCTTGTAGTGTCATAGCCAGGAATGGGAAGATTGGCAAGGTTTCCACCCGAATTCGACTAGAGCTCGCCGTCGACAGGAAGACAAAATAATAAATGAACAAGCGCTGAATCACCACCCACCCCAGATTTCCCTTTTCCCTCCTGTCTCCCTCCCCCCTTTCATCCCCGAACGGCCACAGATTTCCTCGTCGGTCGTTCCCACCCCGCTTCCCAAAGCATCTCACTCACCGTATTTCCGTTGTGGACTCGGGTGGATCCGAGGGGGTTGGTTCTATTCAGACGTCCCTCCCGTCGTTCTCCTGAGTTTTCCCTCCTGTTCAGGAGAATGGGCGTTCCGCTCGATCGAGAAGATTCGCCATTGGCTGAGGAGCAACTCTCCTCCTCGTGGGAGGACTCCTCTCGCTCCTCGCCCAGGAGTCGTGCTCCTGAACTCTGCTCGTCGACAACTGGCAGATCGCTCTCGGAGCTGGTGACACTTGTTTGCGCAAAGAGATCTCCTCCCTCTACCTGGGCAAGCCTCAGATCGAGTTCATCGCGCAGGCAACTCGCACAAGGCCTGGATATCCAGTCAGCATCGATCCTGCTCTTGATCTTCTTGCTCAGGGTCGAGTTCTTTCCTCTATCTGCGCATACGTCCTTGCACTTCGCGTGCGCCCAGGATTCCTAGGCTACGTCATGATCGACCTGGATTAGGTTCCCCATTCCCAAATCCCCGAGGTTTAACGTTTCAGCGGCGCGTCTTCAAAACCTACTGACCTGGGCAACGAACTCTCTGGTAAGTGATATCTCGGTGCTTCGAATGCAAACTTCCCTCATTTGAGCTGCCTGCAATGTCATAGAAATAGAATTTCGATGCTGATTTTTTAAATCTACAATCGAGAGTGGGCTCCCTGCCTGATTGAATCGATGCCACCGCTTCCCCTGATGAAATCCTTTGTAGTTCTTGTTACGCTTTCCCCGTTTGCCGACTTTTGCCTTCGAAATCCTTGGAAGCCTTGATGGCTTCTGTGATCTCTTTTGAATCCCTCATAGCTTGGATTCTTGAATGAACTCCTAACGAAAATATTCCATTCAAGCAGTGTAACTTGCATGGCTCGGGAGCTATGATCTGTCATACGTCAGGAGGATGAGGTGCTTTGACATACGATCGTTGAGATCGCCATGTTTGCGCCCTCCTCAAGTTTTTTCTTTCTTTGGCTACGCAGTTGATCCGTTGAGTCGATGTTGCGGTGAAGAAAGCATCGATAGCCCTGGTCACCTAGATCTCGATGTTCCAGAGTCAATGAATGTCTCTGTTACCGGAGAGAGCATCCCCGAACGGTTGCGTCACGTTGACAAGCGGCAAGAAAACTCCTTATCCAGCGGCTGAGGCTTGCGCGTCTTGGGCGTAGGCACTAAGCACCCAAATCCAAGATGGCGTCTGTCGGCGCCAGAGATCCTGGCTGGGGATCCTGAGACGATGTCGTGGTGCGCACATCGAGCTGGATGAGTTTCCTGCACCGGTTGTACTCGTCATGAATTGATCGTCTCTGAGTGTTTGCTTGTTGGGAAGTCACGTGCGGCTTGTGTCGACTCCCTCGATGTCTGACTGCTTGGGAATTTGTCGTTCCGGTGAACGACCCCTCGACTTTGAGCTGAGATTCGTGCACGCTCACACCAAATTGGCCCATTGTTGTCCCTGGTCCCCTGCGATCGCTTTCAACACTCGTCCTTGCTTGAAGTCATGATCTCCGATGTTTTGATTATCACGAGCTAATTGTTTGCTGATAAGATTGGTTCACACGGGCACAGGCCGACAGGGAATTTCACATATTTTCAGTCTTGTACCGCAACTAGGCCAGGAAACCCGCATCTCATTGGTATCCAATCGCGACAGACCTGATATGTTTGATATTCTTGGTTTCCAACAAATTATCAACCAAGGTGTCAGACATGTCGTGATCTTAAAGCGTCTATTCATCGTTTCCGTGTGGGATTTAGTAATGAGTGCCGTCTTCTACACCGCCCAAGGTGAGTAACTGATCAACTTTCACATCTAGTTTCGTTCCTTTGATGAGGAGCCGAAACGATTCAGTGCCCGATGGAGATAACAGGCCCAAACAAATGGGTCCCGATGGAGGATGTGCAGATCAAAGATCCTTCGCAACAGCGATCGAGGTCTCTTCAGAGATTTCCCGCACGCGCTATCTCAGGACAACAACTTCCAACAAGTACAGTCTAGTTGATGGGTGCCGACAAACCCCAGGTAAGATTGGAAGTGATATTCCGTGTTGGATCCCTGCCTGTATAAGAGCTCGAGTCGATTCCCTGTGGCCCAAAGTGGGCCAGGCCTCTCCCAACGAGTCTGCCTGTGTCTGTGCTCGATCAGTGAGAGCGGATCCGGAACCTCAGAGTCGAGTGGAGTAGTGAATCACAACTTACAACTTGAGTTACCTCTCGTTGTTGGTAAGTCTGAAAAGGCTGTTCTGTTTCTCTCCGCTGCCTCCACGCCAGACGCTTTCTGCCAGCCTTCAGCCTAAGGGATTCATTCTCGAGTTTGCCTCCGGTGAACGGCCTCCGTCAGAACTCCCTGGTCGAACTCCTTTTCCTGAAACGGTTGCTTCCTGCTGGATGGAAGAATCTATTGTTCGATGGATGAAATGGCTTCATGGTAAGCTCCAAAATCGTCTCAAGAATAAAGTTGCACACTGCGTGCGTGTTCGTCTGTTCGTTCCTCATAATGTGCAGAACCTCCCCAGTGCGGCAAACGGCTGCAAGCAGGAAGGAGTCATCAGGGGACGGATCAAAAACTCGAGCGATGGATACAAGAATGGATCACATCCATAGATGGCCCTTGATTCACTTGATGAAATGCTAAATCGAGTGGAGCGTATCGAAGTGAAGCGAAGCCCGAGAGTCAAGTCTTCACGCTGACAGGAGGGTAGCGGGCGGAACGAGCAAAAGCTGCAGTCGGACCGAGTGAGTGAGTGAGTGACTGACTCGGTTTGCTCGCCGAAATCCAGCAACGAATGAATGAGCGAGCGATGATAATTCAATCAGGATGTTACTCATTGGGCAGCCAGGCAGGACATGGATGGAATCATGAAGCCGGCAGGGCAAGCAACGAAGACGACATACAGAGAACCCTAGGAAGCTGTCACGATGGCCAAACGAACGCTTAGGCTAGAGGATGAGTGGGAAGAGACTGGGAGACCGTGGGAGAAGAACGAGAAAGGGAGTGGAAGAGCACATCAAAGATCGTTTCAGACCGCCATTTCATTCCAAGAAGGACCATTAGTGTTTTGCTGTGGCGAAGCTCCCTCTTCTTCTCCTGGTTGTGCTCGTTAGTCGGTGCTCAACGGGTAATGACAGCCAAGCCAACAACTTTGTTGATGTCTCGTGGTGACGAGCAGCAGCTCCCATAGCCTCATGTCTTTAGCCGTTTGAGCAAGCGGCACTTATGCAGCATCAGCTCCTAAATAAACGGCGTGCCATGAAAGCCTTGGAGGAAGGAAGGCTTAATGAACATTCTGATATTTTACCGTTGATGTTGCACCCTTGATCATCTGGCAACTACACTCAAAGACAATCGTTGAGGGGCTGCGACGTCGACGTATTAGGAGAACGCTCCCTCGATCGACATTATCCATCGGGTGGTTCTCCTTGAACCCTGCAGCATGTAGCCGCAGTCTAGAGTAGAGTGCTCCTATCCTGTGGTTGTTGACGTTCAGAAATGTATAAGCTCAGCGGAAAAAAATTCAGAACGGAGGAACACAATGAAGTAGCGGCGGAGGAAAGAGACCCATAAAACTGGAAGAAGTGACTACAAAGAAAGTCCCTTTGTTCTTCAAATGAAAGTAAGTCCATGATTAACTGAGGCCCGGGTCATTTGAACGGGAGAGTCAACTTCAACTCCGAGTAAGTAACCCACTCCATCGAGGGCAAAGAAGACATCGGACGGAGGAAGGAACGAACCAACCGACTGCCGACCAAAGGGCCGGCCGGCCGTCCAGGGTCCGACTCTGTCAGCATGGGCGGCGGCGGCGGCGACAACAGCGGCAGCCCCTTCAAACAATCGCATGAAAAGGGGGCAGACAACACATCTTAGAAATAAGGAAGACGACTCAAATCATAAAAGAGTCTCTTCCTAGGATTTATGGTCCGATCGGGGAAAGGGAACGCGGGCACTTCCTCACACACACCCGATGGCACACGAAGGCAAGCTACGATGTATGTGATGGCCATTCACCATTCAGCAAAGGGGCGATACCCATACAACCCTCGTCGCGTCCTCTACCCTCGTTTCCCATATACCCCTTACATACATACATATACTCGCATAGCTCCGCTAGCATCGACACACGCCGCATCTTCCGTCCTCATAGATACATCCACTCTATACGAGTATATGGATGGGCGGGCACCCTCAATCTCGTCGTCGTTGACGTCGTCGTTGTTGTAGTTTTCTCGGATCACCTACTTGGACATTCTCGGAGCCAGGGAAAAAGAAATACTAAGGGTCATTTGTTTCGTATCTTGTTCGATGCTCGTCAATCAGAGTTCCTCCGAGAACACATCTTCGGTTAGAAATTGAGAGAGCTCTCCATTCTTGTTTTCCAACCTTTCTACTGGAAATAAATCGGTACGTCCGCCTCCAACCGCAGTTTGCTGGCAGCTCTCTGCGTGTGGCTGACGTGAGGTAATGCAGTGTTACTCAAATTCTCCTTTCTGCGGAACCCCTCCTGGGGCGCTCTCACTTCGCGGAACCCTCAGGGAAGCCCTGAAAGTACTACTACCTACTCTTACCGGTCGTTCTGGGGCAACCAGTGAATGCAAAGATTCGGAAACAGAAATTCCGGCATTGCAACAAGGACGGCTCTGATTCAGACTACTTTCTCAAAACGAAGACAGCAGTGAGTTTCTAAAAACCTTGATCGATCAGCATCAGAGCTGTCGATTGCGCCTTCGTCAAAAAGCATCCTCCGATTTAACGAGCATCACATTTGCCGGAATGAGTTGATTTCGGTAGAAAACTCTCATGAGACGTGTTCTTGTTTCTTCAGTGGGAGGGATCTATTTGCACAAAGTCGGGAGTTTTGAAGGAGAGTTGCAATCTCGTATCGTCCTCCTCATCCGAAACTCATTATTTAGCACAGAATAAACGGACAAGTTGGACTCGCAGACGTACGAAAGGACGGGAGTTTGCAGCGTGGTTTCCGTTGAGAGGCCCTTTGCAACAACATCTGATAAGGCTTGAATTAAAACTCGGGTACGGGACAGTTAGAAGTTACCATTCGCGGCTTGAGGAACTCGAATATCTGGGAAATGACTGGGAGAGAATGAATTCCTTGGTACGCATCCGGAACCCTCCGGATTCGGCTGTGGAACCCCCAGAAGATCGCTGCAGCTGCTGTACTGAAATTCACAAACGGACCTCGGAATCATCGAAAGAGATCTGACTTCGGATATTCGCGAAAATCGTCACGAAATCAGATCGCCAACATTGGAGCTTATTACTGAAATTGAATGCGTCTCATTGAATTAGGCGCTGACCAACTGTTCAGTGTTTGTGATGCTGTCCGAGTCAACGACTTAGCCCTGGCCAAGCAAACGATCTCGGTCTGCGGTCTGCTCGGAAGAGAACAAGCAAGCTTGACAACGAGCAAACGATAATCTCCAAACTGATCTCCTGCAAACATGATCCGGGCTGTAAACGGACACCTGTCAGCCATAACTTCGATATGTCCTCCGATGTGTGCTAGAAGGAGCGCTTGATCGAGTTTGCGAGAGAAATGCGGGCTGAGAGAGCGAAGAGTGAGGCCGATGGGCTGGCTGCCCGATCGCTCGAATGCTTGGTCAGCTGAATGAGTGTTGAGCACCAAATTCAGTGGCCTAATATATTGAAAGCCGCACCATTAGATTATTGGGTTATTTCATGACGAGGCAAGGCATCGCGGAGCGAAGAATGTGTTCTTGCTCGTGTACCAACCGGAGCGGAAACGAAAACCATAAAAGTTGATTTGTGCACTCATGAAACACTGGAGGCTGTTTCGAGCTTAAAATCTGATAATTCATTAGCTCATTGGAGCAAAGGAAAGTCTCGGCAGCCGAGCAGAGGAATAGGGCTCCAAAGGGTCGCAAGTCGCAACAAGCTCCATGAGTTTTGGTCAAATCGAATCGCGCAACTGCAGCATCTACTGCGTGAATGCTCCAAGTCAGTCGGTCGGTCGTTAGCTTAGATAACTGGTTAGCCGAGTAGTTGAGTGGTGACTTTTCATAAATCTCAGTTGTAGACTCGACGAGGCGACAGTGACACAAGGAGCTCGAGAGAAGAAAATTTTGTCGTGAGTGATTCAGCCAAGAGACAAGTTTAGTGAGTTCGGTTGATGTTCTTTTCTCTCGCTGTCGTCAGCAACCGGGGCGCGGCATCGCATCGTTCCCCGTTCCGTTCACTTTGTGTATGAATAAATTGAATTAGTTTTGCCTCCTTGTTCGTTCGTTCTCCTTCGTCTGGTCTCCTTCCTCCTCTCCTCCTCGACGTCGTCGTCGTCGGCTGCCAGGCAAGCGAGCAGCATTGATTCTTTTTCCATCTCGTCCCGTATGAGTCAACTAGGGATCACTTGCTCCCCCCGCTCCAACAGCGGCGCGGCGCGGCGGCAGTAAGCACCGCTGTCGAAGGACTGTGTACAACAAAAGAACCAGGCAGCCAGCTGCGTCAAGGAAGAGCTCAGCTCGTTCTCTTTCACATTAGACAAAACTCTAGAGAGACTCGTTTCGGCTGCTCTTTTCGAGGCTTTTCAAGAGCTCGTTCGCCCGCTCGGTCGCTCGATCGTTCGCGCGCGAACACACTCACGCATCAAAATCCGACAACTGCCACTTAACACCCGATCCGACCCGACTCGATTCCATCGTGAGGATGATCAACGAACAGCTGTGTTAGCCACGACCAGATCAGGCAGCGAGCATTTAACACCAGGAACAACATCTTTATCATCGTCATCATCTCGATTTAATGAAAATCTCAACAACTCAATCGAGCCGAAACTGGAACAAAGAGAAATGGAAAACAAAGAACGAAAGTGAAATTCTTCTCCTGCTTTTGGGCCAAGTACGCGTGCTTGCGTTCATTGCGAAGTCATTACGCATCCAGAACGCTCCTTCTCTCCACTCGGCACGTCCCAATTGCATGGAGGGACGGAGATGAGCTGGAAAGCTTCTCCTGGACATCGAAAAGGCAGAGCAGAGGGAAGCTCCCCGTACCGTTGGCTCAAACGATCGGACCAAAATCATACTTCTGGATTGTTCCAAACAGAAATCCGGAGCCGAAAACGCGTTTTGCTCGTTATGAATGCCACCCGTGCATTGGCTCGCAGCACCGTTTCATGTCGCTGACGTAAAACATTCGATTGACTGCCGTCGCGCGGCGGTGACTTGACGGAAACCGTCGACCACCAAGAAAGCGACCAACAAACCCACCCACCTGCTTTGTTGGACTTTGGTACAGTGTCCCAGAATTTCGGTAGCGTCCGGATGTAAAGTGTTTTCGCGCTTTCGATAGTTGAGTGCTTGCTGATGAACAGCGCACAGTGCTTTTGGTCGATGTTCTTTTCCCTCTTTTTTGTCCTCAACATTCGAGACAGCATGCTCCCGTATCTTCGTCTGCTTCCCACGTCCAGTTGTAGTTTTTGCGTTTTTCAAGGCACTTGCATTTTCTGAGCGCAAGACTCTTTCGAGAACGAAAGGAACTTCCGTCACGGGAAGCCGTCGAAGTACCGCCGATAGACAGCGCGATTTTCGAGAACGGTTCAATGAGTTCAAGCGAGTTGTCGGGTCGCCGATTGATCGAAGAGAGATTGACATTGCTGACCCGGATTCGAGTTAAGGTGTCATCATCAATGTAAATGTATCGTGCTCGTCTTTAATGACCTAAATACTCTCTGTCCTTTTGGCCGCGCACGGGAGCAAATTCACAGAAAAGCCAGAAACTCTTTCCCTTTGCTGATATGTCGACCCACGTTGCAACTACGCAATTCAAGACGAACGCAGCGCTGCGCCGAGCAGATCGAAGGCCAGGCACTTACACTACGGATCACAGCGACCGAAGCGTACTGTGTACGGAACGAGCGTGAGGCGTTTCCATCGTCAACGCTCGTGCATTGCAGGCAACCAGGAGCGGGAGATCCGCGCCAAAGAATCCGCGATGCGTCACTTGGTAGTTGTGTTTGCGCTCGGAGCTGGAATCCTCGCAAACGCCAAGCTCCAGCCTAGAGTTGAGTGCAGTGAAGAGAACATCTACGTCGATCTGGATACGTCCGGTGTGAAGTTTACCGATGTCTATCTTGAGAACCTGAAAGGTTTCCCGATGTGCAAACCTGAAATCAAGGAGAGTTCTGTGCGATTCACCATCAACCTAAAGGACGAGTTCAGATGCGGAGCGAGTAGGATGACGAACCAGATGACCGGCGAGAAAGTCTACACGCAGAGAATCATCCTCGAAAATGGCGAAAAGGACAAGCGAGAGGTGATACTGATCCAATGCCGCACCGGACAGGATAAACTGAACAGGACACGCCGCCAAACTCTGCCGAACTGGCCGGATATCGTCGAACCGGATCACATCAACATCACAGAATACATTGAGGCTCGTGCGCCCATCCCGAACCTCGATCTCGGCATCAAGCAGAACGGCAGAATGCTGGACACCACATACAACGTGCAGCCGGGTACACCTCTTGAGATGGTAATTTATCTCGATCCCGTGAGTAAAGCGACCTACGGCATCCTCGCCAGCTTCCTCAAAGTATCGGACAGCGCAGGACAACAAGAGGAAGTCGTTGTGATGAACGGTTGCTCGATCGACCCATACATATTCTCCAACTTCATCACTCCGGACAAAGGCGACTCTTTGAGCGCTACTTTCAAGGCGTTCAAATTCCCTGACTCAAACTATGTCATGTTTTCCGGGACGGTTTCGATCTGTATCAATCAGTGCAAGAGCATCCCCTGTGGAAACGGTCAGTTCGGTCATGGTCGGAGGCGGAGAAGAGATGTCGAGAAAGATCCCAACGCGGTCTACAGCGTGGATATGACCACGATGCTGAAAGTTCAGTTCAACGACGATTTGTTCACTCTGCAAAAAGGCTCAGTCGCCGCGGAATTCAACAACACGAGCAATACGCCCGCCCTCGGCATGAATCATATCGAGGGCGTCGACATGTCCGCCGAAGAATATTCGTCCTCGGCGAACACGGCAATGGGTTCGGTTGTTTTGTTTGCGTTGTGCTCGATCGTGTTGCTTCAGTTTGTGCGCTGAGTTGTCCTACGCCTTGAGGTGCTTAGAGCTTGTGATAAAGATGTCTCGACTTCTATCCTATGATTGTTCGATTTCCCAACAAGACAGCCAAGAGTTCCCGACCAACTCAACGGGGAAATCCTTAACGTGGGACGAAGCACTGCGGGGCCGGCAGCGGGCAGTCAGTTGGTGAGGCAGAATGGCCGACAACCGACCGATTTACGGACGGACTGAGGGACGTAGCAGACAAGATCCGGCTGGCTGGCTGGCTGCATGACTCAAACTGCCTCCCACAGACTCCCGTGGGCCAGCTATTCTAGGTTAGGGTGTCTCCACGGCTTTGTCACCAAATGTAAATGTACTATAATATATGATGATAGGAATGTTGTTTTTTTTCATTAACATTAGTCTCATATTTATAGAAGCTGCGGCTCAATAAACTCCGTAGAATCGAGGCTGCACCTTGTTTTGCTTATGCGTAGCATATGATGGAGCTCATTTTTCAAAATATTGTCAAAATGCCGCGCTAGGGGGCGCTGCTATCCGCAAAGACACATCTACAGTGATATCCTGGACATATTTCCTGATATTTCATTTTGGAGTCCTATTCATGGGAGAAAATGTTGACGAAATGGCGACTTCGAACGGTTCTTGTCTTGGAATGGAAACCAGAATTAAAGCCGACTTGGTTCGGTGGATGCGTAGGCAAGCGCTGTTCGATCTCATCAGTGGGATGCAGTGGCCTTCTCATGGCTCGGTGGATTTTACTTTTCCACGCGGTGTAGCGCAATCACTACTGCCGTTTCCCGTCGCTCGCGAACGATCGAAAATCTTCTTTTCTTTCGGTTGGTGTCATCTGTGGCTCACGGATCCCGAATCGGCGTTCTCTTTGAAGGCTACGCGCCACCCTCAGCTTCACCCTGGGGCATGCTCTTGAATGTCATCGTAATTATTGCTTTCGAGTTCGCGATAAAATGAAAGAGAAGCCAGAAAGAGGCGACGACTAGTTTCCACAGAAAAAGTACAACCTGTTGAGCTCGGCTCTCTGAATGTGGGAGACGATTTTATCGCAACGCTCAGCACGAGATGAGACGGCACAGCCGAACCGAAGCAAGGAAGAGCATCGAGGAGGCCTCTCGACATTCCAGTCACGAACTCGTGAGTGCTTCGAGGGCACGACAAGACATTCCTCCGCGAAGGTTTTCTCGTGACAAGTTCGTGAAGCCTCCCTCCGCTCTCTATATTGTTTTATGAGGCCCGAAGTCGATGGCGTATCTTTGAAACGGGTTCAGACAATGGTCGTCGATCCCTAATTTTCATTGGCCACAATTGGATTGCCTCTATCAACTCACGAGTTCGATTTGCGCCGGTTCTCTGTTCGAGGAGTACTCTCAGCCTTCAGAAACCTCCCGGAATTTTAGGACAGACGCGCCAGAAACTTCGGCAGACTATTTTACTAAATCGAAACCTTTGGAAGATTCAGAAAAAGGGTGTCCATCTCAGAGACCGTAGATTTGGTTGGAAATTGTGATTGGTTTGCTCTGCTCAAGACACTCCAAAACGATTCTATCAATCAGTTAAGCAAGGGCCGTTGAGAGTGAATTGAGAGCAAAGGTCACTTCTCGCTGGCAGTCGCCTCAATTAAAATCCGTGTCGTAAAATGACCTGCGTGACACTCCGCTCCGAAGTAACTCGTGTCTCTCATAATCTCCGTAGACTCCAGAACAACCTGTCTCTTCAGCAAACAGGATTCTTAGTCTTGTGTACAGATGAGGCGTGTTCGTCTCTCTTGAGACACCTGTGAAAGGTACTCGACCTGTTTACAGAAGGAATTTCAGAGCGTTACGTTGACAGACTTCATTTCTCGCTCGATGATCAAACGTACTGAAATAGACATCATCTGCTCAAGAATTATTGGTAAGATAAGCAAAATCTGTAACGGCTGTCTCGGTGTTATGACTGAATTCAATCATATTATGCTCGAATTAGATAGTTGAAACTCCATCAAAACGTCTCAGGGAAACGCAAGAACTCGATTTTGAATTCTTTCTCAGGCTTTGAGAGCTTGAAAGGCCACCTAATAAGATAATTGGCGAGGCCTTCAGAGACAACTCACAATCACAACACGGGCAGCTAACCCTTACAGAAATCGGATGATTTATGCATTTGTGAGAATCTCGACGGTGATTTACAGAGAATGATTTCAATTTTTTGCAATCTCGATGCTACCTCATGTTTCCGATTCTCCGATACGATACTCCGAAACCAGGGAGATTTCCCGAAGCTGAAGAGATTTCACTGGAAATTTTCTCAGCTTCGGCTATTCAAATGAAATTGGAATCGGCTTCTACTGTTTTGTTGCTTCCATGTGACAAGTTGTTGACGCACAATATGGATTCGTCTCGCGGCGATCCTGCATTTCCCTCGAGGAAAGGAAACCACACATTCTGTGACTGAGTTCTGTTCGTACTCCCCCAAGGATGATTCAACGTACCGAAGCTTCATACGCCTGAAAGTTCCTCCATCTGAATTTGAGAAGCATCAAACCGATGCTGAATAACTCACAGTGCATGAATACCTTCATGCGAGCGAGGCTTCTTTGATCCTCTCCAAAATTCTTTAACACTATCCAGCCGTTTTCTTGGAGCCATCTCTACGCGAACTCTTTCAGACGAATCACTGCATTCGAGAAGCTTGAACCCAATCGTTATTGTTCTTTAAGGAAAACAAATTCAAGAACTTCTTAGTGGCACGACTGTGTTTTTCTCTGGAGTGGAAGAAATTCCGTCTTCTACATTCGACAAAATCGAGCTTGAATCGAAAAAATGAAAGGAAATCAGGAACAGGACCATGGAGATCATTGCAAAAAAAACATCATCCTGCCCCAAGGTCGCCATTCAAACGTGAAAAAAAGCTATCTTGAACGAGATTCCCATACAGCTTTAAGATACAGAGCTTCTCAGCGATCTACTTTGTATCTACATTCATTTGGCCGATTTACACACGCAGCTCAATGTGGATGGTTCCAGAGAACAACTGAGCGAAAACGGCGAAAATATTTTCCAGTGGGGTTCCTCGTTGGAGCGCTCCTTCTCACCGACGGTTGTTTTTGTTGTTGCTGAAATGTTTTCTTGGGTTTGCGAAAAATTGCGCTGCACGGAGAGCAACTAGAATTGATCCCTCGACGTTTATTCTCAAGTAGCACCTCGCGAAACAGGTTCCGAAAATCATGAGATTCTGAAATGCCAGATGGATCCTGTGCTTAGAGTCAGCCTTCTCTGGAGATCGAGAGATCATCTGATTTCGTAAGAGTTACTCTCACGTCTCTCTCTCGCACGTTACAGCAGACTGCGGGGGGTTGAGGGCTTCTAGCTGATCTTCGGACTCTCCTCAGAGAACGTCGCCGTGATAAATGAGCTTCGACTACCCCGAACTCATCTTCAGAGTTCAGTTTTAAGTGGAGGAGGCGAACGCCACTCCGCCATGGGCCCCTCACCACTGAAGACGAGCAACATCTGAAAACGGCGATTGGAGCCAGAGGCCGGGCCAAAGGCACCGACTGAAGACTGAAGGCAGACTGGAGCGGGGCTTCTCCTCCTGCATGCAGTCACTTAGAACAACGGCGAGATTCTTTTGTGTAGCTCGATGATGGAGTGCCACTCTAAGAAATCGCTGAGAGCGAGAGCAATTGATGACTATTCAGGGAATTCAGAGGACAGGTGACATCACGAGGCCTTAAGATTTCGAGGAAGCTGCTCTCGTCCGCAACTTGAAATCTCTAAGCAAGTCATTGCTCACTTTCGTATTCGGTTTTCGGTGGAGCTGATCTTCCCGGAGGCAACCACCTCGCAATCAGACCGAGAAGACACCGCTTCAGAAAGCCTTCGCCAGACCCATCGAGTCATTTGCGGGGACATACCCCGCGTAATTTACGTTCTCGAAGGCGGAAACACCCTGTTTGCGCGCCGCGTATCGTCTCGTTGTGGTCAGGTAAGCGGACTATACTTGAGGTGTCATCGAATCGGAGAAGAGGCGAAAGCCTCTCGAAGAAGCGATGAGAAATCTGTATCGTGCGTTCACGTCGGGGTTTCCGGTTACAGTTTTTCAAGAGAAACATGTAATCCGATCGGACATTCCCTGACACTGTGTGACGTTTGGGGAGACTGTGGACCAGTCAAGTGGGTTGAGCTTACAGTGTTGCACATAGAGGGCGCCAGCAGAACCATCGCTCGATATCGTTCTAGATCGGTTTCCGTGTTTACAAAACAACGGAGCATGCTGTTGAGCGGCGCGCCGGCTCTATCAGCTGTTAGTTGAAGCGGAATGAAGTTGGAGGATGGGATTTTGTACGCGAGAAGCGTATTGCGAGCTTTCGGCATGTCAGTTGAGCTGAGAACGATCGAATGATATCGAATGTGTTTTGAGAATCCATGCGGGAAAATCTCGGGAGCTTTGTCTCTGTCTGTGATTTCCGAAGCCTCCTTCCTGTGTGACAGTCAACGATGGAACCAGGGAACGAATCAAACCCAACGGACGTTCTGAAACGCGTTGAAACGGAGCTGGAAAGCATTGAGTGTGATCTGAGCTCATTGGTTCGAGACGACGAACTTCTTTCAGGCTTGGAAACTATGTCACGCGATGAAGTCAAGGATCTCGTCGATGTGCGATTTGGCAGAAAAATCACGCTCGTTCTTCTGAAGAGCGATGGAACGAGGTTGGCGTTCGGAGCTCTGCGGAGTTCTCACCTTAAGAACAGTTTCTTAACTCTATTTATGGAGTCCTCCCTCCGCTTCATTTTCTATTCTCTTTGCGTTCTAGATCTCAAGTATACGTGTCTCCTGACGCTACTGTTCGGCAGCTTCAAAAAGCTGTCGAGCGCTCACTCAACGCACAACTTCGAGGCGAACTTCCGACTGGGAAACGCGGAATTTCTTGGAAAAGGTTCTGGAAAACGCACTCGTTACTTGCTCAAGACGTCCGTCTCGACGACATGAACTGTTCGATTCGGGAGTATAACATTACTTCGCGCACCGTTTTAGAATTTGTGAAGAGGTTCCGAATTCGCAAGACTCCGGGGAAAAGGAAAAAATGAAACTTTTCGAAGCATTCCCGAACAACGAAAGCGAACTCGTCCATTTCTCCGATCTCAATGTTGAACTGTTTCTAAGAATCCAAATAAAACTTGTAAAAGTTCTTCGCTTTTCGAATGTTTGTTTCCTCTGTTTCGCGTAAGCCTCAAGTTCAACTCATGAAGTTTGAGGGGTTCTTCGAATCAACTCGTCCCAGAAGTCAACTCAAGAAAAACAAATGTACTTAAAATAAATAATGAATATAACTTTATTTAATAGAGAAGTGTTAGTTGGTCAAAATCCTCATCTTCATCATCCTATTAGCGGGGTAGAATAACGTTTTTGTATACACAACGTATTTTACAATAATTCATGTTCGTCGTCGATTCTCTCATTCAGATTGGTAATAACATATAGATTTCTCTGTATTTCAGCACCTTTCGAATCCAGTTCTGAGGCCAACATGCGGCGTCAATCTGCTCGTACCTAACATCCTGCTCTCTTTTTCATCTCTAAATTTTCTGCCTAGTGCCACAACGGGACGGACTCGTACTCAACTCGTACCTAACATAACCATCTGATCGTGTTTCTTTGTCGAGGATTCCCAGATTCACTCTGGAAATTTTCGAATCTCGATGATAACCTTTAGATTTCGTCTCCGAATTACTTCAGTCTCTGTCCGCTTTGGAATTTCGGATTTTCGTTCTGATTTCAGAATATTTTTGATTTTTCTCTTTTTGCAACGTTTCTCAGCAAGTCTCGCGTGAACTCCATCAATCATTCGGCGTGATTTACCTAACAATTAGCAAAGGCAAACTAAAGGCCGTGGCAGCGATCGTACAGTATCGTTCTGGTGGGGTTTTGCCGTGAACACTGGATCGCGTCCGGCTGGAATGTTCTGTATGCGATGGGTTTTCACCTATTTTCCTATTTCTATGGGCAAAAATTAATCATCCGAGGCGAGATAATCTCAATCAAGTGTTCGACAACAATGATTACGACGATGACGAAGGATTGCTGAAGTGCATCTCTCGATCCAACTAACAGTTTTTCGTTTTCTTGATATGAAAAAAAAATATACGTCCATTGATTCTTTAGCTCGCCGAAAAATCCTAAACCAATCGTGCCTTCATCTGGGAAGGATCGTGTCTCTCTTTTGAAAAATAGGCTTCGTGTAATTAAAATCGTAATTCATCATCATATGATAACTTGTGACACATCGAATCCGTCGTTGGAATGATGGTTTAACGTCATTGATTCGACGGAATGTAATAATAAATATTAAGTACAGCTCACATATTATCGTAAGTGTCATGAAGACCCTCATCATGATAGAGTTCGTCTCGATGATTGACGTTGACAATGACGACATCGGTCCGAGACCGAATTCGAACTCTCTCTCTCTCTCTCTCGCTCCAGATCCTGAATCGCCTTTCAATCGCATAATACAACAGGCGTAGCGGTCAGAAACGTCTCGGAGAAGGCACGGCGTGAACGCGCGTTTGTTTTGTTTGTTTGTTTGTTGTAACAACGATTCACAGTACAATAAATGCAACTTGCAATATGGGACACACAACTTCAATTTACAAAGGAGGGGAGGGGTAAGGGGTGGAGGTTCCATTTCAATTCTAATTACTATTCCTAATTTACGAGATTCCGCGGACAAAAAATGTACAAAGGCCCTCGGATCCCCGCGCCGCCACCGCGACCGGGCAGATGAGCTGCCCCGCTTTCGTATGCTCGCTGAATCTGTTTCTTTCCTCTCTCTCTCTCTGTTCTCCACATTCAAGATGATCAAGCGTAAACAAAGACCGCGCGGCGGCTGGGTGATCTCTGGGCCAGGTGGTGATCGATCAAGGTAAGGACACAATCAATACAACTCGCTCGACATGATCTCCATCGGATCGGAAGATCTCTTTCGGCGACAATGTTTCACGACAGTGCTACTATATGCATGTTTGTTGATCTTGGATAGAGGGTTAGTGCAATGACAGGACATGTTGTTGTTGTTGTTGTTGCCGTGTTGATGGTGTTGGCGGTTTTGTCGGTGGAGGCGGCGGCGGCGGTGGTGGTCGCGTTGATGGCGGTGGATGAGTTAGAGGCCGCTCGTTCACGCAGTCATCTCCGTCTGCATCAAAGACGAGGGATTGACAGGAGGCTCGGGTCCATCGTCGAGCTCCGTGACATCGTCTTCGTGGGCGCTAATTCCGCTCACAGGAGTGACGCCTTCTTCACCAGAGCCCGGCGATCCTTGCCCGACAGGCAGTGGGGACGAGTTGTTATCCCCCGGGATTCCGGGCAGCTTGTGGGTTTTGTTCATGTGGTACTTGAGATGGACTTTCTGGGTGAAGCGTCGCGGGCACAGCGGACACTCGAAAGGCCGCTCGCCCGTGTGGATGAGGATGTGGCGTTTCATGTGCGACGGAGTTACGCCGAGGAAGTTGCAGTAGCCGCACTGGTACCGGCCGCGGCGCTTGTTGGGCGAATTCGGGTTCTGCTGAGTCATCCTGCGCCTTCCTTGAGGTGGAATTGGCGTCGGGTTCGCGGTGGGACTGAAGTTGTTCGAAGGTTCAGGACTCTCCGATCTGGCGCCGGACGCATTTTGAAACGCGGCAAGCGCAGCTGGCCACAGGTAGTTGGCATTCACGTCTGCAAGGGACGCTAACAACGTTAGCAAGTCTGATGCCATGTTCGCAGCGTACTCTGACGGCAAACAGAAACTTCAGGAAGGAAAGATAGAGCAGAGGGGAAAGGAGGGTGCGAAGAACAACGGTTTTGTTGCGATAAAGGTCAAGCATGCAATAGGAAGGTGGATTGGAATCGATGGTTCGGCGCAAGCGACTTTCGGGGTCTGGAAAGAAAGAAAACAAAAAAAAAGAAACAGGTTCCGTCGACGTGATCCTGAAAAGTAAAAGAAAAATACTCTGAGTGATTATCTGTCGCGATCAATTACCAGATAACGGTTCCGTAGGGTCTCGGTCAACGTGTAACACGGACGCTCACACAGACAGACACGCACGCACGCACACACGCATTCACGCCGGCACGGAGCACGCTCATACGCATGCACGTACGTGAGGCTAGACTCAGCACTTCTGGGGTAGCATGGAAAATTGGTTCCGTTTCTCTGAATCGATTGAAGACTCCGGATCGTCGGCCTCCGGTGGTTGACTTTTGACGACAACCTCGAGAGAGACTGCGGGAGTTTGCCTCTCTGGTTCTGATGCCCGGATTGAATGAGCCCAAGTCTACTGATTACGGATTTTTTCAGCCTCTTTTCGTCTTCTGCAACAGCAGAGTGAGAGAAGACACGGCAGCAGCAATGAGGCCAGGTGAGACCAGCGACATCTGCGACATCGAACAGCCGACGTCGAAAACGACGTGTCTTCAGATAAAAATTCTCATCATCTGGACTTTGCTGTACGCTCCTCTGGCTCTCCGGACTCCACGGTCTTCTGTTTTACAGCAAACTTTCCCGAAGCTCGAATTTCCTGGAATGGACAGAAGCGATTCGTTAGAACTGGATCCGATTCTTGAAACCGAAGAACCGGTTCGTCATGAACTTATGACTTCTGTCATAAAGCATGAATTTCCCGATGACCTTCCACCTAACGGCTGCTGTCAATGACAGCGGCATAAACAACATAAGACGAGCGGTTCTCAAGCAGAAGGAAACGCTTCTCTCTTGGATCTGAGTGTGAAGATGTGCGGTCGCAACGTTTCCGACTTCATGCTGACATGGTGGCGGCGGTAGTCTCACTTTGAGCGCCTTTTTTCACACGCCGAGGATAGTCATATATCGAAGTATTTTCCAGAATCTGGTTTCTCTCGTGTTTGTTGGGTCAGTCCATTGAAGAAGCATTGTTATGCTGAATCCTTTTTTTCTTTCTGGGCCGTCTGTCGGCCAACCGACCGAGCGACCGGCTTCCTGCGAAGCGTCTCAGGGCCAACCGGATTCTGGGATCCATCCGTTCTTTGGTTCGCTCGCTCGCTCGTCTGTCCGTCCGTCCCTGCGTCCGTCCGAGGTGACTTCGGTGAGACGGCGCCATCGGTCCAAAAGACAGGTGAGGAGCGAGCGAGCGAGCGAACTCTTACAGACTTGGCAATGATGTTTCGAGAGGCGCCTGTCCGCCTGCCTGCCTGCTTACTTTGCCAGCCTACCTGACGACTGCACGGAACGCACTTACTCGATACGCGGCCCCTGAAGGCATTTCAACTGAGGAGGGACGGCTCGTGAACACTCACTTGTTCGCTAGCGCGCTCGCTCACTCGCTCGTTTGCCGGGTAGCTCGTCTATGGGAACAACTCGAAAAGAGCGTCAGTTCGAGTTACAGAAAATCAAAGACGCGTCTTGCCTCGACAGAGTCGGTTTCTGAGCAGACTTCGCGTTCGCTCGTCGTTCCCGCCGCTCCAGCCGAAGTAGCGGCCGCGGCAGCAGCGTCATCTCTTGCCACCGTCATCGGTTGTCTGTCCTCGAAAAACTTCGTCGGTCGGGAGCCGAATCTGGTTCAGAGAAACCGCGAACAGCAGCAAGAGCGATAAATGAGTGCGGATATGTATCCCGAAATGAATCATTGCGATGATGATGATGATTGCGTATTTGGGGCAAGGCCTGGTTGAAATTCAAGTAACGGCAGTCGGTCGACACGAGGCCCACTTCCAGTCGGAGCTGCCGACTGCCGGCGTGTTCTATAATACGGAATAGAGCTTGATAACAGCAGCCGGTAGAGCTAGAGCCGACAACACCGGCGACAACGGAACCGTCTACGTCGTCGGTTCGTTTGGCCTAGGCGAACCTGGCTGGTTGTGGAACACGGGATGGAACATCATTCAGGCCGACGATTGGAGTCGAGTAGAGCATAACAGAGCCGAACGGAGTCGGGTCGACTTCATGGACCAAGAGCTCAAAACAATGCTCTGCTCCTATTCGTTTCGGTGGGCCACTTGTCGTTGCTTGGTGGTTCGTTCGTTCGTTCGTTCGTTCGAGCTGGCTGGCGGGCGGATGAGCTCCCGTCTCTCATGGATTCAATGAATTCAAGCGTTAGAACAGCCAACGCCTGCCTAACGGCTTTGCTTTGTGAGCTGCGTCTACGATGACAACGACCTCAGTTCAGGTTGCTGCTGACAATCGGACCTTTTCGACACTGGGCGAGCTCCTCCAGATCTCCGTCCACGTGAGCGGAAACAGCTCAGTGAGCCAGGACTCGGACTCCAGAAAGCGTGATGAGCCCATGTGTCACTGCTCCAGGAGTCTCAGGAGACGGACAGCACCTCGTTGCGTCCGGCTCCCTCGAAGAAATAGTAGAAAGAGAATCAAGGATGCAGACGGTCAATTCTAGTTTTGAGGAAGGCATATTTGGGTGTCAAGCTCGTTGCTGCTTCAGTGGTCACAACAAGGCGGAGAAGAACAGCGGCTCGCTGAATCGACGAGCGAAGCGAGCAATGATGGAACCGATAGAACTCTTGCGCTCCTTCACCAAAGTGACTACAGTGGAGGCGCATCAAGTGTTTTATTCATAAAAAAAAACGAGAGAAAAACGAAGATGCTGATGATGAAATGACGGGAAAAAAAATAAAATAGAAAGGAGCCCCGGCTCCAGCCAACGTCTTCGGCACCGGAGGCTTGCGAAGAGAATTTGCGTGTCTGTCCGTCTGTCCGCCCGTCAGTCAGTCACTCAGCCGGCCGGCCGGCCGGCAAGCGAGCAGAGCAGCCGCAGCGGCATGATCGCATCGCGGCCAAGACTTCATCGTTTCCTCGTCGTCGGCGGCGGCGGTGGCTTCGTCATCGCAATCGTTCGTTCCTTCAGACAGCTCCGTTATGACCAGCGCCAGCACCACGAGCACCAGCACCAGATCCAACAGAAGTGAAAATAAAGAAGGGGAGACGAACTTTTGCGCAAAAACATTGCTCAAGGGACAGATTTGAAGAACTTCGGGATAAATAAACATCGGCATCACGATTCCAAAGAAAACCCCGCCGCCACGATGTCAGATAACGGTTCTGCAAAGTTGTTCTCTTCATGGAAGGAAGCTCGACGCTCCTGAAGTGGCTGTCAGTCTATTCGTCCGTCCGTCCGTCCGTGCGTCTGGCTGCTTGGCAAGCGATTCTTGAACACGAGCCAATTAGTCTAAATAATAAATTTGACTCGACGAAGATACGACTCGTGGAAGCTGCGATCGGGCAGTCGTCTGATCATTGATTCCCTGTTTCCGGGTAAGCTCGATGCGCAGTCGCCACGAATAGAATCGAGAAGAAAGCAGAACAATGTCAGAAGTCTCCTTTCCGAGCCGATGGCGGTAGGAGACGGAACGGGCTTCCATTCGGACCCCGGCTCCAACACGGAGCTCTGACCCACAAACTCTAGGAATCTTCTGATTCTGGAGGTACGCGTCATCAGAAAACGACGTTCGATCACGACCGACGGCCTTTCGGTGCTCGGGAGATCCACGGAACGCATCTCCGATCAATGAACTGCGTTTTTCAACAATCGAGCTTCTTTTCAGGTTCAGGTTGTGAGGTGCGTCCCCACATCGAATGGGATAGGCGTGAGAGTATGCGGATTTGCTCCTAGCGTCTCACTCATTAGTTTCTCTACGCGCACGCTCGCTCGCCGTCGAGGCAGATTCCGCTGAAGAATGCGCTCGGGTGTTTGTCGGAGACTTCGAGCCTCACGGTGTGGCCTCACGAAATCCGTCCGTGCGTTTGAGCGTCCGTACACCCGCCCGCCGACCATCCAAGCAAGCAAGCAAGCAGCCTGACTTTTTTCTATCTTGTAGCTGCAGCAGCCGTAACACAGATTCTCGTGACTGGTGGTGGTGGTGGTATCTATCTATCGTCTATCTCTCTCTTCCTTCTTTTTCGGTGTCAGTCTATCTTTTCGGCACACTCCTCCTCCTTCTCGTCGTCGTCGTCGTCCTCCCTTCCGAGCCGGAGCAGCCCACGGGCGTTTCGAGAAGACGTCTAACGACCTCGGGAGGGTTCCGCCCTACTCCAAAGACGACGCCAACGACAACAACGCCTTCACCGCAATCGACTACGTGGCCGATCCGTGGAGCGAGAATCACGAAACGAGTCGAGAACGAGAGAGAGAGAAAAAGAGGATACCTGGAGACGATCTCATCTTGCACTCGAAGCGACTCAATGCAGAGTTTCCTCGTTTTCCAGAACCAGAAGAGTCAGGAGCCCAGGAGAGTGCCTTTCGGGACTCCCTGAACTCTGAGAGTGAGTCCTTTTCGTCATTCGGAATGGTCCCACCGAGCGAGCTAAGGAAAAGATTGCTCTCGGCAAGGAACAGTGACCCGTTCCCTCCCAGAAACGATCCCTTCGCAGAAAGCGGCTCCAACATTTTCAGAACGCGGTAGATTCCCACTCAAGAGTGGCCGACTCGACAGAAAAGAGTTCATCGCGGCGACCGGCGCTCGACTTCGCCAAGATTGCTGTTGCTGCTGAAGTAACAGCGACAACAACAACAACGGCAACGGCATCTCCGTGGATGGCTTCAATGATGAGGAAGAAGACATCCATCGAGCGAGCGAACGAGAAACGACCGAGAAACCGTGATGGCTCAAATCCTAGAGCGGTCACGGCGCATGCGCTGGTGTTCTTTCGGTGTTGCAGCCGCCGTCGCCGACGTCGTCGAAACCACCATTGAAGAGATGCTCGGACGAGCGAGCGAGCGAGCGAGCAACCAACCCACCATCCAGCCAGTCAGTGAGCCAAGCAACGATGGAACGAACTGAGACTCTGAAGGAAGCGAGCGAGCGAGCGACCGAGCGAGCTAACAGCAACCGCTGCGGCAACGACAAGTGCGTCGCCGTCGTCTCCGTCTATCCTCTCCGTTGATGACTCGGATCGGGGCCTCATTCCGGTGTGCTGGTGCTCCATTGCTCGCTCGGTCGCCTACTTGCCTGACGGCCTACCTGCTCCGCTGTTCGTTGCTCGCTCGCTGGCAGCGGCGGCGGCGGCAGCGAACTTATCTCCTCGTAATGGTGGCTGCCGTGGACGCGGTGGAGCTGAGCTCTTAGCCTCTACCTCGGTTCGCTTCGGTGCCGCCGCCGCTACCGATGACGGTCGGTTGGTCGGTCGGCCGGCCGGCGTAGAGCGACCCGACGAGGGAGCGTCGTCCGTGGTAGTTCGCTCACTCGGTTCGACTCCCTATACGCCTGTTGTTCCTCCTGTCGCCTCGCGGCTAACAGCGGCTCGATCGAGAAACCAACTGACGGCCTCACTGACTGGCAAAAGCAGCAACAGGTGCACTCCGAAGATAGGTCTTCATACAATAGAAGCTTCATTAAAGCAAAGCCGCCGTCCTCACTTACTATTCTCTATTCAAAAACAAGCTCTCGTCTCAAAGTATCTGACTCCTCCGGCCAGGGAGTTATGGAGCGTGACGTTCACGGGAACTGGGTGTGACAGAGAAAGAGCAACCTCACTCTTCAGGATCCGAAAATTTCTCGGCTGAGATCATCGGAGGAGACCGACGAGTCTCGATCAGAGTTCGTCGTCATCATTCATGGACGAGGAAGGTCTCCTCGAGAGTGTTTGATATGACGAAACGATTCCTCGCGTCCGTTTGCAGGACTTGGCGAGCTCGATTCGAGTTCGGGAAAATTCATGATCATGCTCAAGATCAGGGTCTGAGCTCCGACTTCAAACAGTACGGAAGGTTCAAGCTTTTGAAGAATAAAGATGACGCGAATCCGGGACTTCGTGAGTCTATGGTTTCCCCACTGGAGACCGGCGGTGGGAAATCCGTCGGAAGGCTTGACAGATTCGACAAAGTTCGGCGACATGCCCTGAATGAGATCAGAGAAGGCGGCAATGACTTCTCGCAAGCACTCTGTTGTGGAACAGAACTCATAATGGAGCGTTGGCATATTTTCTGGCTTTCGAGAGTTTGCCGGTCATCGCGTTGTGAGAGTCGTACCTGGAGCACTGAAGTGTGTTCTGTCTGTCAGCTCGGTCTGTGTTCTTTTCTATGTGTTCGGTTGGGGTCATCCACCGCTCCCAGCGGCGGCGGCAGCAAAGGTCCTCGAGCGTCGACTTCACTCGAACGACTAGCGAGCCGGCTTCCGCAGCCGCCGTCGCCGCCGCCGCTGCTGCCTCGTTGCCAACTGGTGCTCCAACGCTGAGCTGCCTACGCATGCGCTCCACGACTGGCTTCTGACACCGGCCGCAGCAGCAACTTCGAGAAGAGGAGCCCACGCAATCGTGGACTCATCGCAGCCGCTGTTTCCTCACAATGAGAACCGAAGAATCAGCGACCGGCCCACCAGCGTGCGTTTGTTCGCCGTCCGTCCGTTCGTGGCTCGCTCGATGGAGCTGGCGCGGCTGCGGAACGCCGAACGAGCGAGCGAGCCTTGCTAGCTCCCGCGCGGACTCGCTCGTGACTAAGCGTTAAACTGAACTCATCCAAAGCTCACTCTGCTTGATCTGACGTCAAGCGCTCACACAGAACGGAGAACAGCAATGCTCAAGCTCTGCTTAGCGTCCGTCCGCTCACTCGGTCTACCTGCCTGCCTGCGTTGATAGATAGATAGTATCAGGACTAAGCTCCTAGTGTTTAGTTACGTTCGCAAACACGCTGGCGGTGACTCTCGTAACGATCTCGAATGGTTCTCAAACTGGCTTCGCGGTTTTCTTTTTTTCGCGGAATTGTTCTGATCGAGATGAATCGCCGCGAAATGCAATTCATCCGAATCTGGAGGAGGAAGTTTTAGTTCTCGCCCCCCCCTCCCCCCACTGGAACTGAACTCGCGAGGATCTTGAGACGACATCACTTACGATTTTCCACCGAACGAACCCGTTTTCCATCGTCTCATCAGAGGAGAACGGTAAAGTTCTCGACCACCTTTCCTCCCGTTCGACATTGTTCTCTCCGAGATCTCGGACATCGCAACTCAGCCTTGTCAACTCCATCGACTCTAGAAGCAAAGTCGTCGAAGGCGATCGGAGAAAACATGAAGCAAAACGAAACGTGAAGCTGAGCAATGACGATCTGTTTTCTCTCCCCAATTGACGCTTTTTTGGCAAAGCAAGATTATGGTTTATAGCTCGTTCGTTCGCTCGCTCGCTGCTCCCCGAGGGCCCGACCGTCGGGAAATCCGGTCGGCTCGCCGTCGTTGTCTTCTGCGTGAAGTACAACACGCCCGGGAAGAAAAGCCTGGCTGATTGGTTGCATGCTCGCTCGTTCACTTGCAGGCAAACGCTCTGGGGCCCGAGCCCCGGCCGCATCCGCGACAGCGGCGGCCGCCACTGCTGTCCGGAGATGTACCACGGGGAGAAAGTGAAACGCGGTCAACGTAGCCGGGACGATTCTCGTGTTGTTCGGCCACCACTGGGCCATCCGGCCGGCCGGCAAGAAAGCAACGAGCTTTCGTATCGAATCAAGAAAGAGAAGCAAACGACATCCGCGCCTGACTTTACTATCAGCTGGTTGTGCCGATGCGTTGTTGATGCCCAAGAAGCTTTTTCGGCAACGGCACCACTTCACTGCGACTTCACATCGGAGCCAGCCGCCAACCAGTCGGAAAGCGAGCGACCGAACGAGCAAGTGACGATCCGACGAGAGAGAAGAGTCCGGATTCAGTCGGCCGTCGTCGCCGCCGCTGCCGCCGCAGTGGCTGCGGAAGTACGGAAATATTTCTTCCTCGTTCGATTTTTTCTTTTTTTCTTTCTACATTTTTCCTCTCTTCACGATTACAAATTATCTGGCCCGGAAAATCGGGATCTCTCTCTGCCATCATCGCTTCTGAGGATTGGTCATTGAGGGGAAGGGACTGCCGACTGGAATTCAGGTCTTCTCACAGCATCCGTCGAGATAAAACGGGTCGAGGTGACGAGAAAAGGGAAGAAACAGAACTCCCGGCGGCTAGAATCCATCTCGAGAACACTGACATAGAGAAGTTCCAACCAGCCAGCAGAGCAAATAGAGTAGTTGAAGGGGAAACGGTCGTTGTCGGATCGGTCAGACAAACTCGAAGTGTTTGATCAGAGATCGTCTGATCGTCTGTTCACCAACCTTTGTCGGGGCTGTTGGAGTTGCTGTAAAGTTTACGACAGTATGTCTGCTAGTCAAGACCGAGAACTCGAGTACACGAGATAATCGATCGCTCTATTTATCCACCTATCTCCTTTCGTTTCGCTAGATTCCGCAAACTCTGGACCGACAGCAAGAACGCTTCGTGTCCCCTCGAGAGATTGAACTTCTCGTCGCGTGAACCAGACCGGCATCGACTTGTTCGGCGCCTAAGCACTGTTTGAGGACGCCAACACCTGAACCCCAGACATTCTCGAGGATTTTCCCTCTTCTTGGAAACCGGTTCCCGAGTTTCCTATGATTCAGTGGAGAAGAGTTTTCCATTTCCGGGACAGACAGAGAGATCCACTCGATTGTTGAATCTGACGGGCCGGCGACCGGCTCCTCGAACGAAACGAGAACGGCACGCTAGTTTAGTTTGAGAATTGTGCTTAGCCAGGAATCTCGAGGCGGTCTCTCATACAGAAACTTTTGCTCGACGAGTCGACGACTATTTACGCTTGGGTGTCGAGTTTCCTAGAGAGCTCACAGGTAGTCAAAGTCTTTCTGTGCGTCCGCTTGTCCATGACGGCTGCCGTCATAGACAATTCCAAAGTCTGTACGGAGCATCTCTCAAAAGCGCTCTCCTCCGAACCGTCTGGGTGACCGGCTAGTTTCTACTCTGCAGGGAAAGCACTCCTCGTCGGAGTTTCGTCAGAATCTCGTGCGAGAGGGATGCGCCGAAAGAAAGTGAGACGGCACTCGAGAAAAGTCTGTTTCGAGAAGAAAGTTCTCACGCTCCAACTGGAGCCTCGTGATCTGAAAGCAAGCCGTAGGAACTTCCAGTCGACGACCCGAAAAGCGCGAAGATTCAGTTTCCATGTCGAAGCTTCCTCCTTTCTCGACGACGCTTGAGACACAGAGAAAATAGCAAATCATTGAGATGAAGCGCGTGAAGTACGAAATCTTCGAGTTTCCCAAGCGTCTGAAATATCGAGAACCGGAATCGCTCGATCTCGGGACTCTTGACGGAAAGACGTTGTTTGCGGGTCGCTCGCTCGCTCGCTTGGTTGTCATCGTTTTCGATTGTCGGAATCTTCCCTCGGCTCTGGCTTCCTGTCTCTTCATCTTTTGGCCATGTTCTTCAGCGATGTTGTTCGTCGTCGTCGTCGCAGCTTGCTTGCACTGGTGGAGGCAGAGCCGCGAGCGAGCGAGCGAGCCGAAGACGAAGCAGGCGGAGAAGTTGCCAAGAATTTGGGTCATGGCAGCCGGAGCTCCAAAGGGGGTCAACCGCGGCTCGACCAGCCACCGGGGCCCGTTTCTCTTCTCGACGGTTGGCTCGTCGACTGCAGCAGCAGCGGCGGCGGCAAGAAAGCAAGCAAGCAAGCAAGCAGCACTTCTTTTTCCGAGGGAGACAAGACCCACTGCCGCGGCGCCCAGCTGAAGAATACAACAACAGCGGCAACAAGAAAACCGAGTAAAACGCTGTACGCGGAACACGTACCGACCGACCGACCAAGATAGAAACGGACGCACAGACAGCTTAGCCGGTCGGTCGGTCGGTGCGTAGCTTCAGAATTCAGCCCGTAGCCAAGGATAGTGGGCATTTCCCGATCCAGGGCCGAAAATCCAGAGGCCACAAATCGCCATCGAATTCCACCGATAGCACGAAAGCCGTTGGCGAATTGATTTCTCAGCTCGAAAGTCGCGCGCGAACGCCGCGCTTTCGCTTTGAGATCCTTGAGGCGTGATCGAACGGTCGCAAGAAATCTCCTTCTCTCTCTCTCGTCTCTGAAGAGTTTTGCAACAAATGCCGTATCAATTCCCGATCACGGAATGGAGCGAGAGCCGGCCAACCGAGCGAAGAGCTGACGCCAGCCAGCGAGATACAGGTGTCTTCGTTTCTGAACGACCTAAATTGATGCGGGTCACTGGTTCTTGGCGAGCGGAGCCGAGCTCTGGCTTGAGAGTGTGAGCCAGAATTGAGTTCACGAACAGTTGTTTCATGGAGCAGCGTATTAACGGTAATTTGCAATCAAATGATCTTTCGATCGGGAGAGAAACTCGCACAGTCAGTTTTTCTTTTCTGAAGGAAACCTCACCGAGGACTTCCTGTTTTCCTTTCGTTTCCGGGTTTCTGACGACATCTTCCATTCAGTTTCGTGTCACAAAACGTCCCGTTCCGGCGGGCGTCGATTGTATTTTCGAGAAGTTTCTGATCCGAGCGAATCCGAGATCTCCAACTCCGCCACGAGGAGCATCAGTTACAGTGTCAAAACATTGAGCTTACCCGTCAGCTGGTCGCCAATATTTGTTTTTCGCACCAACAGATGATGACAGAGAGTCGCTCGCTCGCTTGCGTGCGCGCTGATTGTGCTTTTCACCAATTTCAGCGAATGAACACACAACACATCAGCAGCCAAATCACACTCTATCACACTTGAGACTCTTTCCAGAGTTCGAACTTCACCATCTTTCACGGCACGCAGGAGAGGCAACTCCGAGGACTTATTCCGTCGCAGTGTCTGAGTCACTGACGGCGAACGAGACATCAGTCACAGAGGTACACGAATAGTGAGCAACAAGTGGTGAAGAAGAACCCACTCGTAGATCCATGTCATCCGTTTCAAGTCCGCTCCGGCAGTGAAGTGCTCTGTGACCGACGAGCGAGGGAGCGAGGGAGCGCGCAGTACTCCACCGATACTGCAGCGACTAGTCGTGGTGGTGGTGGCGGCAGTGTTGGTACTTCTCGTTGGTCTGTCCACATTGTCCTCCCGCCGCTCCGAAGTTCCTCGAGCCGAAGTGCTCCGCGCATGCGCCCCACTCGACAGAGCGAACCCGAGGAGCAGAAAGCGACGTGCACCGTGGACCCAGTCACAATCGTCGGTTTCTGCTCCTGCGGCTGTTACCGTCGACGAGCCGACGACCGAATCAGGCGGCCTGGTTCTGTCTTCTGGCTGGTGCTCGCTCGCTCGCTCGGCTCACTCTGGATGGCTGGCTGGCTGGCTGGCTGCCGGGCTCGCTGGCAAGCCGGCCGGCCGGTGGATTCTCAGAGCGGAGAGATTTCACTCAGCTCCTCCCTTCTCTCTCAGATCTCCGAGCAGCGTTCAGCCAATGCGAGATCCGGCAAACGCCACTCTAGCACTCGGCGGCCGTCGCACCATTAACATAACCAGATTCAGAATCTCGCCGCGGCCTGTTCACTGAAATCTATCCGGGCACGCTCTGACACTTGCAGCTTGAAAGCGGAGAGTACCGCGCAATCTTTTGTCTGAAGGATTTGAGAAAGGATTTCGGTGATGAAAGAACGAAATCGTCGGAAATGTCACCGGGATCTCGGACCGGGTCCGGATTCGATTCCACCGGGTTGGAGACCCTTCCATCAACAAGAATCAAGGAATTGAACTCCTGATCGGGAGAGTCCATCCTCGTGGTCCTGGAAAGCCCCGACAGTTTTCGGAAGCTGGCCGCAGGTTCTGCAACGAGCTTCGTTCTGAGTGAGTCTTGTTTGGAGACGAGGCGTGCTCCAGACGCAATTATGCCGAAATCGGTTCGAGTGCGTCATCTTTCTGACGTCAGCCGATCGTCGCGTTCGTACAGTCCAGGAAAGAGAAGAGAGTCAGCGGTGCTGGTACCGAGCAGCCAGGCCGCCAGGTAGTCAGGCAGGCAGGGAGTCAGGCTGGCAAAGAATTACGCAACCGTCTCTAGAGAGAGACTCTTCAGTCAGACGGCGACAGGGAAAGATACTCAACAACGTTCACCGTATCCGGCATCGTTGATCCTCGGAATCGGTGTTGGGTGTAGTTTCTTCTTCAGCTCCAGGAGTCTGACGAACGATTCGTCGAAAACGGCGAACAATAAAAACATATCGAGCAGACAGTGGAACATGCAGCAGAAGAAGAACAACAACGAGTATATGGGCGGAAAGGCTGCGATAAGCGAGCCAGACAAACTGACTATGAGAGAGATCGGATCAACAGTCTCTTGGAACGTTACCAAGTCTGGAAACGGTGTCCGATCCAGTGGTGTATCAGGCGTACTTCCAAGTCGGCTTTGACATCTCTCCGCTGAAACGGCGTTGGAGTCGGCGGAATCTCCTGACGGAAGCTTCCACGCTGCCTTCCCCATGAATTGCACTCAGGAGCATGATCACAACTAACTCGGTCGGACCCGACGGGAAAAGTCGCCAGAAGGGGCAAACCGAGAATAAAGGTCACTTCGGTTAAGAGTGTACCGATGGTTCCATTCGCCACGGCGCGGCGGCCGGCACGCGTTATTCCCATAGCTGACGGACTGAATGACGGAGGGACGAACGGACGTATGAACAAACGCAAGAACGGACGTAAGCCGTGAGGAACCCGTTCTTTTTTCTTCATCTTCGTCGTTCGAAAGGTGAAGCCAAGAGAAGACGGTTCCGCCGCCGTCGCCGCAGAAGCAGCAACGTCTGTAGAGTGTATTGCTCAACCGAACGAACGCCGCGACCGGGCTTGAACCCCGCGACTGCTGGAAGGTCTCCGACAACACGGCCAGTCATCCAGCAATCCACTCATTCCACAACAAGGCTTGCGACACCTCGTGCCGCGCATCCATCCAACTACATCTGACTTCTATTACTTCCATCCGAAGTTGGCCCACTATCTCGGGGACGGACGCACAGATGGACGGACGGACGGCCGGACGGACCTCGCGACTCAGGCGGACATTGTACGGGTTTCAGCTCGGAGGAACGTCGAGTCGATCAATGGAGAAACACTTGATCGAAAATCAACGAAGTCAGCTCAGAGGACGTGGACTCGTGAGTTCAACATATGCTCATCCCGACCAAATACCTCGACAAACAGCAAATCCTTCGACTCGCATCAGCTCTGATGATCAGAATTCTGCGTGGAGACTCGAAGCCCTAAGAATCAGGGAACCGCGGGAAGAATCACTCCTCAGTCCCTTCGTGTTCGACACCATTTTCAAAAACCTGAGCGTCCGGTGTCATTTCCAGCAACTCAGCCGTTTATCGTGGAAGCGTTTGCCGCTGTAGACGTAAACTCACGGAAACTTGATGGAGACCGAGCATCGCCAAGAGCAGTTCCATGTCGCGAGAGGCACGACCTGCTTTCTGAACTTTCTAGAATTTTTCAACTCTGGACAAAAGCTGAGGGTCCGACGGAACATTCCTCGAAAATGAAGCCATGAGTCGCAATAAGCCTCCGAAGATCGATTAGCAGACAGCTCTGCGTCTGCAACGGTGTTTTTAATGTTCCGTTTTTGGCATGACAGCAATGTCACCGAACATTATGAAACCGATCGCGGCAGCAACAGCCCCGGTCATCACAGCACAGACAGGAACACTTTCGGCGGAGAGTTCGTGGTTTTGCGGAGAAGAGCCAAGACCATGTGAAGGAGACATCGATTTCCAAAATTTAGAGGATGCAGCTCTCTCCGTTGATTGAAAGAGGAACAGAAAGTCAGATCTCCACCGAGAGAACTGTTCTTCCGACTTGGAACAAGAAGAAGAGAAGCTTCTGCGGAAGACACTTGGTGGATACCAGGTCATCCGATAATGAGTTTGAAGCTTGGTCCGCTGGACACGGCCAGCAGCTGTACTTACGGTTTGTGCTTCTTCGGAGGAACGAACAGGTAGTCGGGAAGGAATCAAGTGAGGTATCCAATAGTGAGGCTTATTCACACTAGGTCGTTGCCGAGCACGTTCAACTGGCTTGCCTTACACGTACGGAGTTTCGGTACGAATTTCTGAGACTGTTGGCCAGATTGTTGGCAGGCAGACAGACAAGCTTGTCGAGTTGCTTGCTTGCTTGCTTGCTTGACTGGCTGGCTAGCTGGTCTCGACGGACTGCTGGTGCCAGTTCAGATGACGTCTTTCGGTATCTCTGGCTCCGCGGCTGCCGCTCTGAAGTCTGTTTCCCTCTCCCTACCCAGCAGCTAGCTAGCGAGTGAGCGAGCGAGCGAGCGACCGAACGAATAAACGAGTGAGCCAGCTCTTGCAAAACTGGTACAAACCAACGCAACGGCACAACCAGCAGCAGATCACTACGTATCCACTTCCAGACTCTAGCTGCTTACCTGACTTCTCCCCTTCTCCCTCCCAGTGGTCGGCCATCCGGCGGGCCGGCCGGCGGGTCGGCCTGCTCCCTCTTTGACTGGCTGGCTGGCTGGCTCGCTTGCTCGCTCGCTCGCTCGCTCGCTCGGTTGGCTAGCATGACGTTTACGGCAGACGCCGTAGCACCGGCAGAAGATTGCCGTCGTCGTCGGTTGAGTGGGAAAGCGAGGGAACGAGCTCGTTTTGATGCTTTTTTTCACTTTTGTTCTCCTTTCCTGTCTCGGACCCCGATGGGGACCTGGACTTGTCTTGGCTACCGCTGGAGAGGATCCTTCACGACGACGTCGCCGTCTATGACGGCAGAGACGATAGCTCTTGCACCGACGATGGCATTGGAAGCAGCAGCTAGAACAGCGGCAGTTTCTCCGCTCTTCTTCATCCGGAACTCTTGTTCAGCGAACGGACAGACCGACGGATGGATGGATGGACATCACTAGGGCAAGCGGCCTCATTTCAAAAGCTCTCTCGCTCACTGGCTCATATCGCTGCGGCCGTCGCCGCAACTTCGTCCAAAGACGTCGGAACAACAACGAGGACGGAAGAGAGCTCATCATCGGCCGATTCTGAATCAAAAATCTTCTCGATGGATCTCTGATGCGACTGAAGACATTCCGGACTTCGATGAAAATTTCTCAAGGGGCAAACCTCGAGAATTGGTTGAGACTTGCCCACCAGCCTCTACAGGACACCGTTGGCTCAAAGCGCGCCAGAAGTAACGGTTTCTCAGCGATCCGCTTCACACTCCGTTGCAAGGTCTACAACCACGTCTGCAGTGTTTGTAGACTTCTGCCCACCGCCCCGCGACGTTTCCGCGTAGATCATGGTCACGGAGGGAATGGAGGAGGCTTCCGGAAGACTTCGTACCTACACTATGGAACCAGCCAGTTTAGTTCTAGCTAACTGATTTCCACCAAGTTGTTGGGATGGATGGATCACAGGATCAGGAACGGAGGGGTAAGGCTCGAAGAGATTGTTGGAAACTTCAATTCACCTGCTTCGTGGTAGCTCATCCGCTTGCTCGCTCTCTCACTCAGTCACTTGCTTCGGGAAGAGGCCTCGGTCTGTCCGCGATCAACCGTCCAACCAACCAACCGACCGAGGCAGTCACTCTTTGATGCTAGAACCAGCGGAGGAACCTCCCCTCGAGTGCGGAAAAAGAGTGCGTAAGGCGCCGCCTCCGAGAGAGCTCTTTGGTTCTGTTGACACCATCCAAAGTTACGTTGAAGAAACGTTCGCGTACCACCGACCTAACTCTTTGCGTACACTGGGGAACTTGAAACTCACAAAAGAAATCTGATATCATCGTGCTTGGAACGGTTGTCAATGCTCGTGATGTCGATCTCGGTCACAATCGAAACGAGCTTTGTCTTTTTCTCTCACTCGGAGACTTCGAGAATGGGCCACGAGGGGCTTTCGTAAATAAAACAACAACAACGACGACAGCGGCCGCTGCATCCTGTGATGGCCGCAATGGAGATCCTCCAGCAAACTGTTGGTCTCGAGAGAGTATCTCGTGGTTTTTTTTGGCGCCATTTTTGTCAAGATTCCGCCATTACAACCTCCGTCGTACTTATACGCGCCATCCGTTGATTCAAAATGAATGGAGAGCGGGACGAAGACAACCTCGATGACATCGGAAAACTCGCGCAATCCCAAAAACCAATGCCCAAGATATCTTCAGCAAATGCTCGGACCACAACTTCAAGTGTTATCGTAGAGGAGTCCGAAGACGACAAAAGCGGCGGCGGCTGCTCCAGGTTCAAGTGAAGAATCGAAGATTGCCGAGTCACGAGCCAGACAGGTGGATCCGTTCTGCAACGATTCACAAGCCCTCTGTACCGGCTTTCCGTGAGGTCATCTCACAACAAAAGCGACAACGACGACGACGAGGAAGGGGACTCGCTGAACAATGCATTGCGGCGGCAGGTTGAAACTCGAGCGCATCGAGTGCGACATTTGGATCAAAGAACTCATCACGAAGCTCCTCAGGATAGTTTGTCAACGCCGATCTCCAGTGGAGTCTTTCGGCCGTTTTCACCGACGGACTGGAGATCGTCGGCCTATTCGGCGGAACCGAGCGTGGGGCAGGTGCGCCTGGTCTTCGTTGAAGTCTCCAGCGAGTGAGCAACGAGTTGCTTTCTCTGCCGTGGGTCGTTCCGTGAGCGTTCGGTGGCCCTTCGAGCAGAAGTCAGGAAGACAGCGAGCGCAGAGGTAGCAGCGGCAGCGGCAGCCTGGCAAGGCAGGTGAGCGAGCCTGTGGCGAATGAGTCTGTCGTCTGAAGAGCAGTCTCAGTCAGGCAAGAGACACACGGCCCGACGTCCCGGACGAAGAGCGACGGCCGTGGCGACTTCGGATACGACTGCTGCAGCAACAGCAGCGACGACAGCTGGCTGCCGAGGAACCCGAGAGATGGCCAGAGCTCGACATCATACTCGGCATGCAAGCAGGCGGACGAACGAACGAATGAGAGACAAAAAGAGCGAGATAGGGAGAAGAAGTTTGCGGAAGTTGGCATTCAGCCTCCTCTGTCGGCGTTTGAGAGGCGTAAGAACGAATTACCGGGAGCCTTTCAATGGGAAAGGTGAGGAGTTACGGAGTTTGGAGCGGCGGACAAAGATCCGCCAGACTTCCCCAAAAGGACCTGAACGCAAGGACGAGATAGAGACGAGGCTTGTCGGGGTGTGCGCGAGCGCGAAGATGTGTCATGCACCACGAGATCGGCTTGCTGGAGTGGCGTGACGTTCGTTTGTCCACCCGTTCATACATTCACCCATCTGTCTGTGAGTCGGTTGCTTACTTTACGGAGAGAGGTCGCCATTGAACGGCCAAGTGAGCGAGCGAGCCGACCGGCCGGACGGCTAGCTTGAACTAAACAGACCTGAGGGAGAACTCGCCGGAGGACGGTTTCGACGACGTAGTTTCTCTTGGTGCGCCTGAGTGCGTCTGGCTGTTGCTTGGTCCGGCTGTCTCCCTATTCGTTGTGTGGGTACAGCTGCAACCATCCAGCCAGCCAGCCAGTCAGCCAGCCGGCCGGCCAGGTTGCTCGCAGATAGAAAGATAGAGGAGACTGTCGAGGATGCTTGGAGCCTACCTGCCAGCCCACTGTGCTAACAGAGAACCGTCCGGCGGTCCTCTCGGAAGCGAACGAACAAACGAAATGACAAACGGACGTACTTGGGTCGATTCCGTCCGATCCTGCCGCTCAGAGGTGTTTCAGAGAGCGGATCACGAGGAGATATTGGCATTGCGAGTCTCCAAAGCACAATCGAGTATCTCATTTTTGCAATCACAGCACTCGGAAGGTCCCTATAACCATGTGTGGACCCCAAGATCTCTACCAACTGTCCTGGCAGCTGCACTCGGGCGGAACTTGCGCATGCCAAATCGAACATTCCGATTTTTCCTCATTGATCCCGTGGGAAAGGAGTTTCGGGCGCCGTTCAGGAGTTGCGACTCCTGAGAATGTATCCCAGACAGGAAATGAACTTGGAACGTGTTGAAGAGAAGATAAACTAGCAGCGTTATCAGAGAGATACGCACAGACAACGTACACGCAAAAGACTGTCCAGCGGCTTTCACACAGAGTGCAGTGGAGCGTACCGATGCCTCATCCGTTCATTCACTCGTTCGTTAGTTCGGGAGAATCTTTTATTCGAGCTCACAATGCTGACCGTGCGCTCAGCTGCGGACACTTAACGAACAACTGCACATAAAATGAGCTCTTCCGCTCCTTTGTCGCACGAGCTTTGCAGGTGGAATGATTATGAGGCCTTTATTCATGGGAACAACTTTATACCTCGGACCACGCTCTCCGCGCATCACATTGACTCGAATTCCCTCCTCGAGATGAGCGAAATCCACGACTCGGTATTAACAATGTAGCTTATTTTCCGGCGGCATATCGCATTCCAAATGTGGATCAATTTGAAATTTCATCTCATTTATTCACATTTATCTCGAGAGTGCGACGCTCACGGGTGAAAGTCTGAATCACGAGAGTTCTTTGCCAGCTTCACTTTGAGGCTGTTTCTGGATCGAAGCGGGAAGTTCTCATAAGATCCGAGAAGGTTTTCACATGAGCAAACACGTCTGATGAACTTGTTTTTCTGCTTGAGAGGCACTCCGACTTAAAGTCATACATAGACATGCGAACCGAGCAAGAATCATGCATCTGTATCTAAGTGTCTGTGTGCGCCTCGTGTGTATGCGTAAGGCTACTCGTATGTACGGACGGCAATCAATAGATCCAAGCATCGCCTCAAGATGGAGCACGCTGGGGAAGCAGGTGACACAGATGCAGACGCAGACGCACGGAGAAACGAAAACGACACGAAGCCTAGATGACGAGAAATCATGGAGGCTGAAAATAGTTGATGTTTTCACGAACGACTAACTCGTTGATTTACTTTCTGTATCGACCGAGTCCACCTGAGTCCAGATTTTGAGAAGTCATGCTCAGATAAGCTGAACCTTCAAGTGATATGTCCCAGCGATTCGAGTCCGTCCGTTCATCCGAATGGTCTTTTAACTCTGCAGGTGATCCTATCTGCCAACTGTTCTCTCTCGACTGTTACGATCACTTCAAAGCGATCGCAGCATGCGAACAATTTGTCCTTGAAATCCGTCTCGAGAATCTCTGATACTCATAGTTTCAATTCTCTCTTTGAAGCTAGTTTTCGCTCCGATTACCAAATCGAAGAAGACCAACGAAAGCGACCTTCCTTCAGAATCGTCTTAGGTTGTTCGGGGTTGACGTCATTCCGAGACAAGAGTTTTACCGATTTCCATCCCCAGTCACAAGGGGCAATGAGTTCGTCGGATGACTCTCAACTTTTGAGTTATTGAGAGAATGAACGAAGAAGAATCAGAGCCAGAAATCAGCTCCGATTCCGCGGCTCATATCGGCTGGGCGTCCTCGCTTTTGTTCGCGGTGAACTCAGAATGATGAAATACCGGCTCGATTGAGAAGACGTCCAGCGTCTTGGATTCCTGGTTGCCCGTTGAGCCGCCTCCGAACTCTGAAAGGCCTCCTCGTTGAACAGAAACAGGGAGACGGCAATTACATCATGCGTCCGAGTAGCAATAGCCGGAGAGCTGAATAGTGAACTGAAAAGGATCGAAGTCTCTGAAGCAGCAGCAGCCGCAGCAAGAGACCCTCAGAAGTGGCGAATCTTCTTTTTCTCTCTGATCACTGCGCGGACGGACGGCTCGCCGCCTTGAGCGAAGAGGATGAGGCCCAGATAACCTCTGCGTAGAATTTTTCTCTCTTTTTTTTAGGTTCTCTCTTTGTCTCGATCTCCCCGCCATCTCATTTTTTCGGTCGACTTCATCTCTTCATGTCCGTTTTTCCCGGAGGTCTCTGAAATGTGCGCCTTTTCGAGCATCGTTCAGGAATAGTCCCGTTTGAAACCGATTTTCTGACATAATGGGCGATGCATGCTACCAGGACTCCACTACGGTGTATGAGTTCCCTCGTCTCCGGCAAACTCCGGTTCCGATGTTCATACTTGAAGTTTGCGATCGGTTTTGTCAACTGAACGAGAACATCTTTCCACACAATCTTCGAAACTATCAGTGAAGTTTGAGTAAAATCAGATTTCCCACTTGATTGAAATTCGAGAAATTGAATTTGAGAAATCCAACAGCCAAGACAAGAAACTAACGCGTTTTGTCTTCATAACAGCCGTGTAACTGTGTTTACCCCACGCGAGAGCGCGCGGGCCTCTGCACAGCGTCGCAGGCAGGTAGGCCATTAGAATGCATATATTCCTACTCACAGACTCAGAGGCTCTCACGATAGCAGCACGGACAAATAAATCCCAAACACTCTCAACGGGAGCTTGACTCTGAACGAACGAACGAACGAACGAACGAACGAACGAACGAACGAACGAGAGAATGCCGCTAATCAAGCTGGCAATCACCAGACGAACGTAACGAGACATTAATATTGATCTTTTAATTTTGAGCGAATTAATTTCACTTTTATTTATATCAAGGAAAAATGCAAAAACATCAAACAGCGCTCTGAACGATATCGCCCTTGTTGAGAAGTGATGGATCTTCAACCGAAAGTTCCAGAAACTCCAGGGGCTGTTCACGCTTT
This sequence comes from Neoseiulus cucumeris, assembly GCA_021527715.1. NCBI lineage: Eukaryota > Metazoa > Arthropoda > Arachnida > Mesostigmata > Phytoseiidae > Neoseiulus > Neoseiulus cucumeris. The sequence goes on along the minus strand of JAJSRV010000010.1, from coordinate 2,005,474 downwards.
TCAAAACAGAGCGGATGGAAAACGCAGTTTTGGAAAAAGTTTCAAACATGCTTCTCATATCTTGTTCTCTCCGACTGTTACTGCAGTGTCGATTGTGGTCAGATTTCGGAATCTCCTCGATCGGGAACTTCGTGAAATACTCGAGACATCAACGTGTTTGTAATCGTGGCCGTCACTGCGCAAGCCGAGTATCCGGATTGTCACCGAAAAAATGACTAGTAGTCTCTCGGGTCTCGTACTCGAAGCTATTGCAATGGTCGGAAGAGTCGATTCGCTGAAACTTCGAGTCGCCAGCATCCTCGACCATAACGCAGTTTTTGGAAAATTTGTTGGAAGACTTTTGTCAGAAGCAGCGTGATCCGAGACGTGTGTGCATCTCGTTTTTTAGCGTAGCACTTAGCTTGAAGAAGCGCGGAAGAATAAGAAATACTCAACCAAAACTTCTAGTCTCAGCTAGAGACGGAATGAATTCTTACGCTGCCGTTAGGATAGTTCAAATTTCTCTTAAATAGACATCATTAAAACGCAGGCGTAATTATAGCGAGAAGGGCTCGCTCAGCGTGACTTACCCTTGGAGAGGAGGCTTTTCCGGCCAAGAGGACGCTTCTCCTGCGTGGAAATATCACCGTCCGTTCAGGTCCCCCTTCGGTAGACGAACCAAATGCACACTCGCTTCGAAGATAGAGCATCCTGCGCGAAAACCTCACCAAGTAGAATGAAGAACGCAGTCTTCGCAATCTGTCGGCTGTGGGAATCCTAACACTCTCCGGTGATTGTTTCCCTCGTGTCATCTAAACTTGTTAATTCATTACTCGGTTCAATTGCCGGAAACAAACCAAGTGCGAATCCGCTTTATTTCAGAAACTTTTCACAGCAGCGGTTTCAATCGTTGGGAAAGATAACGGTGCGGGGAAAATTGCGCAGAACGATCATTATTCATTTTTATTTTCCCCGAATCTCGCAGGGATTGACTGCAGCGCCAAAAACAAGAGTATAGAGAAAAAAAAAACAGGAAAACCAGCATCAACATTCGTTTTCTCGATTGCAACCGTGTCTAACCTGAAGAAAATATCATAAAGTCTCAAACAGCAAGTCCCCGAAGTTCCGAAGAAGCCACGGTGAGAGCAGACCAGTTCAGAGAGAGAATCTCATCTCTTACGATGTCGGCTCGAGCTCGCTGGAGTTTTTGCGAAACGCTCTTCTAACAGAAAAGGGTTGAGACGGCCACTGTGGGCGGAGGCCATACGTCTGCGACCTAAAGCGGCTGGACGAGGATAGAGTTCTTCTCAGAAGGCCGCGGGTTGGCCGTCGATGGCGAGACGAGTCGCTCCCTTAGCACAGCCGCAAGGTCTTCGGGTCGAGGGATGGATGGATGGTTAGGTGGTTTTGAGGCGTTCTCTGAACCACCTCAAGTCGTAATGACGGTCGGCTTCGAGTCGCGGGAGAGTCTTGAATAGATTACGTTGTGAACTCGGTGACTTGACCTCTTCTAGTCCGTCCATGGACCTCAGAGCTCGAGCCTCTTTCAAAATAGCAGCGAAACCGTTATTCTCGATTGGTTCCGAGTCTCAGAGTGAGGGTTGGTTCTCTGCCCGTGCTCCCCATGCCGACCCAGAACCGAAACTTCAAATGAGGGGCACACGTTCGATATCAAAGAAGACTCTGGATCGAAAATTCTTTTATCTTTGAGAGAACTGCTTGAAATCAAACTCTTCCACGACGCGTGCCTCGCCTCTGCAGTACTGTCCTTCATGAGACTCGTTCTGATGATCGGCCTGAAAGGAGGGAAAAGCGTTCATTTCCAAGCGTCCCGAAAAGTGATCCATTGTCGAACAAGTGTTTCATATACTACTCAAAAGTCTCTCTTGGAGGGTCCCGTCAGTGCGCATCGGCCACCAAAGGGGTCTGGAAGTGGGATTCGCAACATTATCATGAGTGATTGATACGATGGTCGAGCCACGTTTCAGACGCTGGATTTCCATAGAGGCACCAGCAGAGCGTTCAGATGGGAGAACCAAATCCAACGAACGTATTCGGTTCCCGTTCCCACAACAGAGAGCTCTCCGAGCAGCGTGAGACGACCCATACAAAACTAGCAGATCAGAACAAGGCCTCCTCTAATGGAGAAATGAACGACGTCAGGTGGGGACTTCGGTCGAACGGGAAGAAATCGAAGAAGGACGAGCACAACGCGTAATGCCGAAACGAGAGAAACTCCACGAAGAAATGAAGATACAGCTGGCGTTTCCGCAACTCAGCACCTCGAGCGAGCGACGGCGCGGCGTTCGTGATGATCCACTTCAGTCGTCGATCCTTGGCTGGCTGGCTCGTTCGTTCGCCGGTTCGGGAGCCGTCCGGTTGTCGGTCGTGCTCTAATTTAGATATTTAGCAACTCAATGCTGAGTGGCGGCCTTACATGCAGACGAGAAACCGATAAGTGTATCGAGTTCCCGTGGGGCGATCACGAGCTAACGAGTCCATCAACGACTCAATATACCGATCCGGCAGTCGAGGAAGCGAGCCATTGTGTGAGAAAAGTTCTTCTTTTCTCCGCTTCGTTCTAGCTTCTGAGTCCGCCTCGAAGAAATCTGCATTCATCAAACGGAACGTGCTATTTTTCCCGCGCTGAGAAGTGTAAAACATCACCGGTCGCTCTTCTGTGGCGATGACCTGTTTTGAAGAAACTCCTGCAGAGTTATGCCGTGCCAACCACTGCCGACGTCGCCACTGTCAAACTGTTTTGGATTCTTCAAGTAGTAGCGTCGCTCTCCATGTCACCCTGCTGGCTCCGACCGAGGATAGTGGAAGGCCTGCAAGTACAGAGTCTGTAGCCGCGTGTGTCTCCGTTCCTGTGATTGGCAACGAGTCGTAACACAAAGGATCGTCGCAGTAAACTCCGGGCGACCTCTCGAGTCGATCACAGCCGGCAAGGCTTCCGATATATGATATCATTCACGAGATCGTTTTGAAATTCATTCTCGTCGGGATTAACCGAGGCGAACCTCATCTCTTCTGCCGTTCGGCGCGCTCTAAATCGTCGAATAAGTTTTTGTAAACGACGCAGGTTGTCCCATCGATATCCATTTAGCGATGTAAATTTGTATTTAGCTCGAAACGGGAATATCTGACGTCTCTGGTGAAGCGAAACCGAGCGACGGCCTGGGAGACTGCTGAGCTAGAGAGGTATGGGACAGATCTTTGTTGCCGGTCGCCCACTCGAACGAGACCGAGTCCCCCGTCGCGTTAAATAATTGCAGTCAAAAACACAGGCCAGACGACACACAGTAAGCGACAGATCAGCTCGCCGCCATCTCTCTCCGTCCTCCGCCTCCTCTGGCTACTTCTCCTGAACTCGTCCAACCGAGCGCCGCTCGCAATCGCTGCAGGTCAAAATCAGCGAAATTTTCTTTTTTTCTAGAGCTTGGCGAAGACGGAGCTCTACTGTGCGTTCGTTCGAGCGTCCGCCGTCAAGCATCACATCGTTGAGTCGACTTTTCATCAATAACTGCCTGAAACACTGTGATTGTGGTTCATGCAAATGGTAGATTTTCGGAGAAATTCGCAGTTTCATGCTTGTGGCACCTCACTCGCGGAGCTGTAACGGTGCTTACTGAGCTAATGAGAAGCTTCGAGATTAAGTTCCTTCACCGGAAGTTGTTTACCGACCGGCGGTGAGATTCAACCATCGTTTCAAGTGTTTGTTCTTTCCTTGGTTTGCTGTCTGGAAAGTTTGACGTCTTCTTGATGGGATAAGTGCTCACCCATAATGGATGGCTTCAATTCTCCACGATGATTTCAAGGGGCTCTAGCGCTCAGCGGTCCGTTCGAAAATAAGTTGTTTTCTTTTTCCGTTCGTCCAACTACCGCTCGTTCCCACTTCTGCTTTGGAACTCCGAATCTAGCGGATTAGCAGAGTGGAAAGTGACCACAAAGAGAACTTGAGCTCTTCGACCCGCTTTTCGCTCATAAATGATTTATTCGATGCCGAGTCCGACTGGGGACCAATCCTGAAATTGGTGAAATGATTTAAACTTCGGTGCGTTCCATCACTCATCAACAGTAGAAATGGACAAATCAGGCGTTTGCGCTGAGGATGCAAGAAGTCGACAGAGTCCTGGTCTCAATTTGAAGGTTTCCTGCTCTGAATGCCATATCACATCAAATGTCATGTGACTCATGGTCCCACTATCTCGAGCGGCAAGTAGCTGGTTCGAATCTCTTCTCGTTCCACTCTGTAAGGCGAATATCTGGCAGCAGATGGAGAAGTTCTGACACCAGACCACCAGACACCAGGCCAAAAGAAAGTTAATCGAGATGGCTTGTACACTCTGTGGCAAAATTATGCGCGCATCTCTGTTTTGCACCATTTTGGTTGGGGAATACGGCGAAGAAGCACGGAATCGTCGGTTTTCAAGGGCCCACTAATTTTTGGAGTGCGTCGAGTGAGGCACTAGGAGCCGTTGCGTAGCGAATCGATTCCGTTCGGAGTAGCTCAGTATCCGATAGACGGAATGAATCCCGAGAATGCCGAATCCATGTCTGTCAGTCGAATTCGCGATTCTCAATATTATCACGGTGTGTTATTTCGAGGTAAGCGAGCATCCGTACGAGTTTTGTATCGACTCTGGCTCGGAAAACTTCCTCTACAATTTGGTTTATTGGGTGCCAACATCTATCTTTCACAGTCATATTCGCGATTTCATGCGTTTACAAACTCCATTACAGCTGCGACCTCAGTTCGCGTGCGATTTTCATGTTGATAAAAAAGCATTGAATATTTCCGGATTAACATCAACTCTTATTCCTGAAAATTTGTTCTGCATGCCTCGGATACGCGATCTCCATCCTGTAACTAATACCTACGTGAATCTAGATAGGACTCATACATGATACTTGAGCGTCTCCAGAAGATTGAGGTAGAGAAGATCGGAGCAACCTTCATGTTGTGGAGCATCGTCAATGAACGCATTTTCCGTTCTTCCTCACGGGGATCTCGATGAAGACTTCCCACTGGGACGCGTAGGAGGGTGCGAGACCATCCCTCCGACTATTTTGGGAAGGTTCCGAGAGAGTGGTATCTGCCGTCCTTTCCCGCAAGTTGTGGTTCACCAGAGTCAGAAGAAACGATAGCCTCAAATACGAAATCTAAAAGTTGAAGCTCTGGGTCTCTGTGGCGGATCTCAAGACCCCCGACTGTTCGGATATGGAGTCCAGAGACCAAGCGGTTTATCCAGAGAGCCCGAGTGCAACAGTCTTAGTCAGTGATGCCGCTTCGTTTTTCAAGAGGCGCGCACGTTTTATACATAACCCCAGGATCACGGTCCATCCAACCATCAAACGTAAAGAGCAAAATAACAATCGAGGGAAGAGAATAATCGACCCATCAGCATCACGTCATCACAACTCCGAAAAGAATTTCGTTGTCCAAAAGACGAAGTACCATCAGAGAGACTTTGCCCCTCCCCCCTGATATCAGCTGAACAGTTCCCCGCAGAAGTTGGAGCTTATTGAGAACGATTCCACCTTTCCTAGGGTGGTTCAGGATATATGAATCTCTTGACGCGCCCTGTAGTTTGTCGATGCCGTATAAAAATGGACTAATACATACACGGCTCATCCGGAATTCTAGAAGACCTTCCTTATCGGAAAATTATCCCTCTAATGAGGAACCTTACAGTCAACGAGCCTTCATGCTGTCAAGTAGTGGTGTTGGAAATGTTCTTTGGGAATAAGTCCCATGTTTTCTACGTTGAAGAGCGGGGAGCCAGAGGAGCGTCCCTCAAAAATTTGAAAACGAGCTCGTGCATGAGGTTACGATGTAGTTCGAAGGCATCTGACTCCGAAAGTGACAGAGCTCTTCCCGATGCTTCGCTCCCTCTGAGCCCGCGTATCCTTGGTTGGAGTTTCCGATGGATGAACATTATCGTTTCTCATATTTCGGACTTCTTTTCGCCAAGGCACAACTTTCGCCTCCGCATTTGAGAAGTTCCTCATACAAGAGGTCTCTTGTCTGAGAGTTCCTAATACGCCGAGAATTACTAAGGAACAAGGAGTTCGTTATCCGCGAGACTCTAGGCTCTCTCGCGGTAAATGTTTCCCAAAGTGGGTCCTTGAGTTTCGAGGGTCAGATATGGTCATGGCAGGGTGAGCATCGTGGAACCCCCGGGAACCTCTACCTCGAGGAAAGAAGAAAGGGGGAAAAATGTTTGGGAACCACTGACGTTTGGATATTATAGTTTGACCCTGTATTTGCGCTTCCTTTATGGGAACCCCTGGTAAGAATCCCTCGGATCGGATGATCCTCAATCGCATCCTTCCGGAGATTTTGAATGCAGCGAATCGAGATTCTCCTTGTGGAAGTCAATGGGGAGGATAGAAAGCCCAGATAAGGATGCTGGTACAGGGTTCCTCATTGTCAGTCCCCGTCCTCCTTCTTGACGGCTCCGATCCGAAAAATTCTCGAAAAGCTCCGGCGTCCTTAGAATCGCACTCAGGTCTCCTCAGAATGTTGAGGCGTTATTCCGAAACCGCTGAGTCAAAAAATTGGCTGATTCTCCTCGCTCACACTGCGGAGACAAGTACTACCGTTGAGTCCTCGGACTTGTGCAGTTTTCTCCGCAATAATCAAGACAAACTGCTCACCAGACATCGAGAGCTCTCGCATATCCCGAGGAGGCGGAGGCGTCGAAGATCGGTGAGAGAGGCGCCTCGAAAAAGAAGATACTTGATCGTATCGGACAGAAATCAGATGGAAGCGGATGAGTGAGGTATTCCTTCCGATGAGTCTTGGGAGTATGAAAGGGACTCCGGCGTGGGTCGGTCGAGACTACAGCAGTGAGGACGCGCTACAAGTGTACACACGCGTATTTAAGGGCGGAGTTGTGAATACTTGGATGAACTGAATCCTGATATATGTATAGAGGGGATAACAACAAAAAACGGGAGCCTTTCTTTTTTATCTCGAATCTCGTTCCCGGGAAACCAACGTCCTGCCGCTCGATAGAACGTCAACATAGCCAACACGCAAGTCTGCAGGTGGCGTGCAGACCACTTAGACCACTCGGCTATCTCGTCGGTTAATTGTAAGTCTTAACGAATGAAAGCAGGAATTCCGCAAAAATTGACTTCCAATTCAGTGTTCTAGAGTCGAAAAGACTAAAGAGCTGGATTCGATCGCTTTCGAGCTTCCGAGCTTATTCATTGATAGAGTCGAAGTGTTGTATCTGTACAATGAAATTCCGATGACTTCTGATTTTTGAGATTGCTTTCTTGATTTTTTTCGATTCCTATTTCCAAGTTATCAGTTCGCTGAGGGTACATCCGCCATTGGCCAGTTCAGAGAAACATCTTCAAACAAGCTCACAGTCTAAATGGGCCAAGACTGGCTTCTTTCTATTGACATTCAGTATATTCAACGACAATGCTGTTTCGTTCCTGTTTTTTAGGAACGGGGTCCCCCCATCCCCATCTTGAGAGCTGTGGGGACTCGAATTCTAGGTCTCCCGGGAATCGCTTGAGTCATAACCTCCCACTTAGAATCGACTCCAGAGCCCATGCGCAGTCGCAAGGTCACGCCTTGGCAGAAGTAATCTCCAGGATCAGAAAGGAACTTATCCGAACTTCGAGCTGGAAACTCTCCCTACCATGATCTCAATTGACGCTTCTTCTTCGCCCATGGTTTTCTTCCCAGAGGTTCGCTCGGAGGCCCACGGCGATTCCATAAGCAGCTCCGGCACGTAAATAGACTGAGTGGGACGAGTGGATCGATCTTAAACCATTTCCAACACTAAGGTATGGCGATTCGTTGTCTCGGTAAGTTCAAACCGCAATCCAACCTCTGTCAGGAACAGGATGAATGAACACAGATTGATGGTTTTCAGCTTTTTCGGGCAGTTTCATAGTGCCCGTCGGGGTCAGCGGGGACAAGAAATACGGCGGGAGTTTTCCCTGACAAGCGTAACCCGGGAACAATCGATTCCCGAATTCTGAATCGAAACTCCTTCCACCCTATTCCTGAAAGAGATAGGAATTTCCCATTCAAATTTTCCTTTTGTGATATTTCCATTTCAAGATAACCATGATTGAATTGAATGTAATTCCGTCCAGTTCCACTCAATTCCCTGGGTGGCTGATTTCCCCGTACAAACGTTCCTCCTGTAATATATTCATTCTTAAATGAGCATCCAATTGAATTCATCAATTGGATGGCAATCCATCCATCCATCCATTGCTTTGCATAATGATATAGTTTAATACATTCTTTACTGTTAGCCAATGTGGAGCTGCTATGCCTTGCATGCTTCGTTCGAGAACGAAAGCACTTTGGAGGTGGACTTGTTCTCCGAAACTTAGGTTGCTATGGTCTTAAACGCTCGATTTCAGACAAACTTCTTTAATGACTGGATATTGGGGTCCATGATTCGTCTTCTGCCGTCACGGATCCTCTTCGAGCTCTTTTAAGATGTCGAGCGCTCCATCCGCTTCTGTTTGGTTTCTCGCTCCGTGGAATCACTCGGCTCAACCGCCGTTTGCTGCGAACAACATTCCGCAAACCAAGTTTGCGTCCGGGTGTTTCTGTAAGGTCGGTCAGATAAGGCTTGAACCATTGCCTAACTGGCTCCACCGGCTTATCAGCAACGAGCGAACAGTCAGAATTCAAGTGACGGCATTATCCAAGTTCTTAACACTCATGCTGGGATTGATTTCTCAATTTACCCCGCAACAGAAAGATTTAGAAAGGTCGCCGCCACAGGTCATAACGGCAACCATGTGGTCGAAGTTACTACTTATGTTAGCTCAATGTTCTCATACGCGGAGAGCGTGGACGAACTCGGTTAGTTCTAGAACTCGGGGAATCTACTTGATAGCTCACAAGGAGCCGGTAATGAGGTGCAAGAATCAGCTTGAGATCAGACGAAAATTGTTCAGCCTGTGGGAAGAACTCCGCATAACTCTGAAAATTAACGAGGGCGGAAGACTTGGGTAACAGATAACTTGTCCATTGAGTCTGCTGATTTGTGATCCCACTGTGTTCCGGGGTTTCCGGGTGGTGTCCGTAAATGCGCTATGGGTGGCTAAACTCGACTACGGGATCGAGCCTCTCCGAATTTCAGGTAGATTGGAAATTGTTCGTCAGATATCCACAATGGGAGATGTAAAAGTAATTTTTCCGGAGATCGTCAAGAATCAATTTACAATACTTACCTGTGTCGCTCTTCATGATAGGTGGCAATTTTCACTCTTGTTTACGAAATCTAGAGACGTCAACAAAGCGAGCGATGGGGAGCGAACCGGCGATGCCTTCATAATATCGTGATGTCGAATGTTATCGAATCGAGCGATCGTATTATCGAGCATCCCGTAGATTTCGATACAGGCATCGTGAAGCGTTTACAATCACGTGATATTTACTAAACCGTGTGTTTACCAAATCGAGCCTTCACTGTATGTAAACGCATTCTAGGGAGATAGTGAGGAGCGACATCATTTCAATTTTTGATTGATCGTGTAACGTCTCTGTTACGAATTCACAATCTTTATCTCGCTGGTTGTTCTAATCCTCTCTTGTCGAATCCGGTCCTCCGATTGATCGCTTATCAAGTCTCTTGAGATTCGAACGAATCCTCAAGTCTCATCCGGATATGACGGACTGGATGAACATCTCAAAAGATGCCTCAGAATTCAAGGAGCCTCCTCTTTTCCCACCTCCACTGCTCAATCGATTTCGCATCAATAGCTACGGGAATAGATATGCGAATTCAGTAGAATAAGCCCTCGGAATCCCCAGGCCTCTTGGAGTATTCCGAATTGTCAGTCCGCGCGACTCTTTGTAAACTCCATTGTGTGTCTGATTACATTAAACAAATTCTCTCGACAAGCTATCCTGTTGAACCTATAGGATCAACAAAAAGGAAGCTCGAGTTTCGTTTACTCTCTCACCGTTCCCTCTCTCGGCTGACGCTTTCGTCTCTCAAGACAGCGATTGCAGCCATGAGGCAGCGTCGAACGACGTACGAAATGTTTTCTCTTCATTTGCCGTTTCTCGTAGAATCGAATCTGCCACCATCTGGCAAAGCGTGAGCACGCATGAAACGCCGATGATTTCGACGTGTTTATCGTATCCTCGATGATTGCGGCTCTTGTTGTTTTCCACGAACTCGCTGCAGATGCAGTGTCGTTGACAACGTAGTTGTGTAGAAACAGCGCCCTTAACTCCATAATCTCCATCTTCACCCTCCATCTTACTCTCTACACCACATTCTGAAAGCACCCCAGTTGGTTGATCTCGACACCAGGGGGCGCAACCCCATCAAAGCTGTCAGAACCCTTCTCGAATCACACGAGCGGCTTGAGAAGACCGCTGTTTTGGTTGTCGTCGCGTGCGAGATCCGATGCCGAGGAGAAGCTGAAAATCCAATTCTGGCCTGAACTCCGACGCTTTCGTTGACTTGCTGTGCTTCTCGATTCCTTCTTCATGCTGTGATCTTGCGTCGGAGGCGTCACAGAGATTGACGGTACTCTAAAAAACAGTGATTCCGTGATCTCGCGAGCCATGGCGGACTCTCTCCGAAAATTCACCGAAGATGCGTCAAAACTCTGTAGTGAGTGCATGGACTCCATAAGGGAGCGGTAAGTCAAATCAAACACATTCCAGAGATCCCGAGATGAATTCGGAAGTTTCGAAAGACACTGATTCGAAACGGTGTCGCGTTACTGAGAAGATATGTGTTTAAGCTCCATCGTCCATTTGTGATGATTCAACATCTGTGTATATTCAGTGACGTGCCGTTCAGAAAGAAACGGACTCCAGCTAGATTGTGCTCTTCTGGATCAATGTCCAGCATCTAAAGCTCTCGGTAGCGAGCGTGTGACTGAGGTGGAACGATGGAATTCGCACATGCTGTCATACGGAAGTCTAATCGAGGGCATCTTCCGAGCACCGTAGACATCCGGTCCTCGTGAAATTTGATAATCCTCTTCAAGCTCTGAAGTTTGTGATCCCGCACCATGGAGCTTCTTCATCTTCGCAGCTCTCCGTCATTTCTCTTCTTCTATTGTGAAGTTGTCGAGAGCTAGATGTCAGAATCACGATTCCCGATCACGAGATTTCAGCTTGCGAGGACCCGGCGTTGAGGATCTTGCTGTCGGTACCGAAGTTGTTTCCCTCAAACGTCGAGCGTAGATTTGAATTTTCAGTAGAGTAAGATGTCATGCGGTGTAGCTAGAAAAAGCTCGCCATATGGGAAATGATGCTACATACTAGAGAGAACACATCGGAACATGAGACCCATCTCAGCGTGTTGGAACGCTGTGTGCACCCAGTTCTCGAATGCGGGACGCTTCAGTTGAGCTTGAGGATCGCGGCATGCTTTCATCGAGAGTGAAGACCATGATCATTATCATCATTGACCCTCAGGATATTTCGTTTGTGTGGCCTTTGGCGATGATCTCTCGTGAGTCCATATGCAGTAGGATCCGAACCGCGAACACCACCTCGAGACAACGAAGCCTGCGTGCGCCCGAAGTAGCCATATGCAGATATGTAGTACATATGGTCAACGACATGCTTCTGCATATCTTGCTCTGGCCCACCTTCATTCCCCCCAAAAGCGGTCTACGGAATCCCTCCACCCACGAGATCGCATCGTAGTGGATGCCGAAAATCGAGACTGATCGAATCTCCGAGAAATGGGTGGTTTACCGAAATAACGTTTCCGGCAGTCTCATTCAAATGTGTTTTGTCGCAAAAAGTCGTGGGGTCTCAAAAACAACAGCAATGGTGTTAGATTCCGAATCGATTGATCGGAATATGAATGGAGAATGTCACCAGTCGCATGTCACCATGTCCGCTCAGTGTACTCCCGCTTTGTGAAGAAAGCCTCATTGTCACCGAAATATGGATGAGCACATTGAGATGAGACAACTGAATGCTTTGTTTGTTCGATTCGTGTTCAGCCGAGACACACTCCGAGGATTGAGTGTCGATATAATGGAAGTATCCCGAGCGAGAGTAGCAAGGGTGTGGAAATGATTCATTCATTTCCCAGAGTAAGTTAAGGTCCCGAGGTGGCCGTCGATGAATGTTGTGCTGCGACTGTTTTAGCTTGACTCAATTATCCCGCGTTGAGTGAGCTAGCGAACTGCATTATAATTGAAATGTGACAGATCCGTGATCCTGTTCGTGCGGGGTGAAGCGTCAGGTCAAGGGTCTTCTATATTCCGTCGACTTTGTGCTGCAATTTAGTTCCCGCCATGTCAATGAGGATCCCGTCATCACGTTGAAGTTCTGGTTAACGGAGCATTTCACTTTGGCAAATGAATCAGTTCTGCGTGCGCCAAAGAGCGAATCGCATCGATTCCTCATCATAAACTCGGTGTATGTACACAAAGTGTATGGCTTTGTACGTCACACGATCGGCTCGTTGCTCGTTGTTTAATATTTTCAATGTCATTACCATGGTCACTGCACCTAGAGCGGACATTGTAAACTTCACGGCCAACTCGATCGTGCTCGGAGCATGAATTGTTTATTCTCTCGACTGTAAGGTGAGCGCCCGCGATCGTGAGCTTGCGAAACTTGTGATTGCAACCGTCTCAGACGACACTGAGAACGAAGACACGCTGAGCGGAGTCTTGCGAATTAATGAATCGTGAAACCTCTCTCCAGGTGTCGGAAAAGTGTCAATCTCTGCTCGTGGACTGAAACAACAATGCCTATATTTGGACTCGGAAGCTCGTCCCTCATGTGGTGCACCACAAAAACAGAAGTTCACGAGATCCACTCCTGGGTTTCGAAGGACAACCAATTCAGAGAAATCACCCTCACTGTCCCCGGGTAATTCTCATTTAAGCAGATCTGCTTGGAACTAGTTCTCGAACTAACTCTCATCTGTAATAATCACGTCTGCTGGACGATGAGCGAGCGAACGCGAAATTGTGAAGTATCACAATAGAACGGAAGGGGAGGGTCCAACAGACTGGAACAAGTGGTGAATTGCGGTTACCAGTTGATCGGAGCCGCTTGCCGAAGTCACCGAGGCTTTCAATGTGGTCGCTGTCTTCAGAAGTTATCTTTGTCGCGACATCAGAGACAGAAGGTGATGCTCATCTGTTACTGAAGACATTCAAAAGTTCTCAAGGGAAATCCCTCGAAAAACCTCAAATGCGTCATTGATCTGCAAAGATTTGTTCCATCAGAATTCTCCTCGGTGGGTGAGTTTGACGTCGACAGTTGATCAGAGTGTGACGACGGTCATGTCGTCCATTCATTCTCTAAGTTTCTGGTGACAAACTCGATTTCCTAAAGGCCTTTCAACAGATTCCTATTGTCGAGAGGTTCCACCAAACTGGCGATGAGTCATAAGCTGGCGGTGGTTTGTGTCACCACCGCCACGCTGTTGAGAAATCTCGAGATCAAATTCTCTTCTTGACTCTCGGTATCTGACGAAATTTCTAACGACTTCTCTTGGGAACTTCAATCTCCGGATATATTCAAACATAGAGAATAACTGCGTGCTTTCGCGACTGCTCCCCAGTAAGCCGGCATTAAGAAAACACATGAAGATGTATCGTGTAACTCGTGAAGATTATTGCAAATCGAACCGATAGTTTCCGCGGGATAAGATTTTCGAGCCAACGAGCGTCGATCAGCCACATCGATCGATCCAGCAGGGATCCACAGTACCTGCAAGCTTCTCAGCCGGCTCCTCTTTTCGCGCATATCAACAGCTCCCGATAAAAAAAACAAGAGTCTCAAAGTCCATTCACTGTCCCCTGTACACGGGTCTCGGAGAGAAGCGAAAGATTCTCGTAGAATCGATTTCTTCTGATGATCAACGTTGTTTCTGACCGAGGTGCGACCTATGTTGCGATCGCAACTTGTTTATCACTGATTTCAACACGGCGGAACCTCAAAACCTATTCGTTGCCCAAGAACACCTTGAGGGAGAGCAGTTTCGCAATTGAGCCTAACGCAAATCGCGGAAGAAGCTCCAAGTAATGAGTGATGATTCCAATTTCTGAGATCGTACGTAGGCAGACACTTCAAGGTTCGATGAATTCATTCAGATAAACCGACAAACGAAACGGCCGAACGCCTGTCTGCCTACCCGCCCGCCTGCCACGATAGCTCGCCAAGCGGCTGAATGTCTGAAAGTGAGGTGGCCAACTTGAACAGCTTCTTCGGACTCGGATGAATGGCGTCTAGATCGAATTATGGAGTGATCGCGGATCGACGAAAGAATTCCGGATATCGAGTGTATCTACACGATAACATGGCGCGGGAACGCCTACCATAACGAGTCGAAATCGTCCGTCGAATCTAGTGGAACCGCTCTCTGATAGAAAATGAACAAAACGCGAAGCTTCAGGCCTATCAGGTAGGTGAACGTGGATGGAGAGCTCTTAGGTACAGAAGATTCTTCAGAAGTTTCTTCCGCACGCGATGTTCCGATCCTCTTGGTAGAAGTGAAGCTCTCAGTGCAGTGATTCGTGTGCTCGGTGCCCTCCGTTCTTTCGAGTTTCGTTCTGATCTCAGCCGAGACTGTCATGAATGGTGTTTTGGAACCCTCAGTGCAACCCTCCAGTTCAGAATCAAACATCGACTCCGCAGCTTCACTTCCTTTTCCGAAAGCCAAAAAGCTTCAGAAAACGCTGTCCTTGAAGTCGTACATACACGAAAGTCTAGATGGGCAGGTTGTCGTCGTCGTCGACGACGACGTCGCGGCTGGCAGGGACATGGCACCGAGCGTTCTTTATGAAGACGACTTATAAACTTTTCGAAGGCGACATGTTCCGGATGGGAGCTCCCTTCCGCCGCTCTCGTCAGTGTCTCGAGCTCTGCTGTTTTATTCCGTGTTCTGAGAAGTTTGAATTGAACGTAAGAGAACGAAAATTCATCACGAAACGAATTATCCGGCCATCTGAAAGCTGGGATTGAAAGTCACGCTATAAGGGTCGTCGACGTGTGGCGTCGTCGAAGAATTGTCAAGAAGATTGTCATCGCAGTGAAAGTGTCTGTTGCCAATCAGCGTTGACATCTCCAATTGAATCTCAGAACGTCGATGCGGTTTTCTAATTTATTCCATTTCATCGCTTTTGAGAAGTGGGCGTTTTTTCTCTTCGTTTCCCAGATTCAATCCCAGTCTCTCAATAGGATCTCCAAGTGATGGTTATCTTCCTTACTCTGATGTGAGGCCGGTTCGAAGCACCGTGGTCACGCTTTCTGTGCGACCGAATGTCGCTTTACGTTCTTTCTGGTCGAGATTTTTCCTTGCGTTCTGCCCGACACCCCATCCCCTGTCTCTTCTTGAATGCAGCATTTGACGAGAACAATTTTCGCGGTCGAAACTGAATAATCAAGAGACCTTTCAGATTCACATCCGTCTCCATTGACGCGACGCGCATAACTATCCTAAGATCGATTCAAATTGAACGCGCACGATGGAAGACTGACCGTTGAGTCAGAACGTAGCACGCGCCCATGATGCTCGTGGTACCGCGTGAGGCTCGTTCGTATTGTAGTCCGATAGAATTTCAACGATAGTGGTCGGCCGGTTCGGGTTGCCCTCCAGTTCGCATCGGATTGTTCTTAAGGTCCGTCTATCCTTGTGGCTGCGAATTGCATTCTCCTCGCCCCTAGCACTTGCCCCTGACGCGGAGCCGCGGTGGTCGGCGTAAGACGAAGTGCTTCCCCCGCCGCCGTCTGGATGACGCTGTGTGGTGCTTTTTCCTCCTAGTGGCACAGAGATTCCAGCGAAATCGTGTGTGGGTTTGTGCGAGTGCGTCTCTGTGCTCCAGTGTGCGCGGAGGAGGATGCCTCGTCCCTCTCCTGAAGAAAGTAATTCGCGGGGCGAGTCGGTGACCATTGATTTCTGCCATCCGTTCAGGAGACGATCGACTTCTTACAAGTATATCGATTCAGTTTGAGCTTTTAACAGGAGCTCTTCGCATCGCACCGTCGTTAGCGGCGGTTGACCTCGGAACGTCGGGATGCCGCGACATGTGTTGGCCATTTCTCCGGTGAAAACCGTGAGCGGAGAAATGGAGGACCCATGGAATCGGTAAGGTGTTCAAGATATTCTTCTCTTCTCTTGGGTATCCCCTTTCACTTTTCGTTTTTGGTGAACTGATCATTGACCGATCGCTACTGAAATGGCGCCACATCGATCATGGCAGGACAAAAGCGAGTGATCACTTGAATGATTCACGAAAGTGGTTATTTGCTAGGCGAAATCATTCGGCGCAAACTATCGTCAAAATCCGAGCGGCTCCGCTCTTGTCGCCGCAGCAGCTCCAAGAGTCGCGCGAGTTTCTGCGCGGTTGACGAAGGTTACGGAAAAAAAATATCAAGGAATCTTTCAAATGAACGTTCTACGTTCGCTTCGGTTGCCGATCGACAACTGGTCGTCACCGTACCCCCTTGAGTTGCGCAGTGCGTATGTACTGCAATAACCCAATGAATGACTGCCAGACGGCTTGGCGGGCAAAAGCACGGGCAGCCGGGCGACCGTGGCATTGCGTAACTAAATTGTGGCAGAAAGGAGAGGAGCACCACGGTTTGCCAAGCTCGCCGAAGCCACATTAGAACGAAGCAGGCAGCCGCGGTCGAAACCCCGACCCGTTATTCAAGTTTCTTTATTTACTCCCGGGCGTCTTTTTCCTACTTCCAAATTTATCACGACAAAATCAACAACGGACGCACTGACTGAGCCGCCGCGCTGTCTTAAGGAAGATGGAGAGTGCCTAGAAAGGAGCTTAATTGCGACGATGGTTCCCCTAAACGGTAACGAAAGTACCATAGGAAGATTTGAGTTCGTTATTTTCGTCTGTGGTCGTCAATGCCGTACCCAAAATAGCCGTTCCGGATGAAACACAGATATGAGCGGATTGTCGACATGGGACATCTATTGCTGAAAGAATACTTCCGCTTCTCATGAATCACTTAAATCGTGCGCATCTGCGTGTCAGACGTTTGGCAGGACGTACCTCACTAATTACGATCTGAAATTGAAACTTCACACGGTTGGAGCTGACTTTTGATTGTAATTGAGTCGAATAGGAGGGGGGAGGAAGGCCAAGAAAAAACGTTCTACAAATAGCCAACTCATAACCAGTTGAAAAATGAATGGTCTTATGGTCTCTTTTTTTGGCGCCGTTTCTCTTGAAACGCACGTACGCTTGTGCGACGCTGAAACCGCGCGGCAGTTCTCGTCTGTCCTGAGATGTTTACATTGAGCACTGCGTATTCGGGTTAACTGCCAGGCCTGGTTGCTCTCGACGCAGAGCAGAGGGCCAGTCGATGCCAGCATGAGCGTTCCAAACCGTGGCCAATTTCCACCGGTCTCGAAAGAGTTCTCCGATGATACGAGTGCTGGATAACATCATTTCGGATTGCGTGTACCTAGGCAAGCACGTTGTCGGCGATAATGGGTGAGCTCGTTTCACAATCACGGTATCGGATTTCACTTTCACAGAACAATTCAATCAAAGAAGAAAACCCTGCACCCGTAAAGAAGTCAAACCCTAATCTGGTCACTGAGGGTCTTCGACGGTTAAAATGGGAAGATTTTCTAGATTCTTCTCGCCGGAATCTCTAGTGCGAGCCGCTCAAAGTTCTTGAACACTTTTGAGTGTTCGAACGAGCCGTTGCCAGCGAACCCGTCCCAAGCGTATCCGGCCGATGCGTCTTGTCCGAAATATTTTGAAAAACAATTCATTCTGAACAAACGTAGTCCGAATCCAAACCAGTTCTCTGATCGATGTGCCAATGACGTTTCGAAACCACGTCATTTTTCGTCGGAATCGAGTGAACTTCGAATCCAGTGTCTCAATTTCTCTGTGTTATATTTTCTCCACGCAAAGACCGGCAGACTGACCGACCGACCGACCGGCTGGTCGACCCAGCGACAGTTCGAGCCACAACAAGCACCCGGTGTCCGAAAGCTCCTTGTGCAACGCTTCGTGAAGGTCGCTTTACACTGTTCAAAAGACAGCTCGCTAGCTAGCTGACTTGCTTGTTCAGTCGCCGGACACCAACCGAACGATTCTGGAAGAGAATTGTGTTCGACAAGGAGGAAACATCCTTGAATTCAGTTGATCTTTGCGAAAGCCCGATAACAGCAGCTCTCCTCAGAGACCTAAGAACGCTGTCGAGGTTTTCGGTGAGAAATTAAGAATAAAACGGAGGCAAACCAATCTTATCTCCTCGTACCAACCAATCTTATGATCCTTGACCGTTGGATTTGTCGACAGCCGGCGGCTCGACTACCAGTCGGTGGAGTGCGTCGTGCCAGCGTCAAATCTTATTTAGAAAGAATATTGGCGAATTCGCTTTCGATGTTCCCGGAGACCAACGAAGCATTTTCCTCTCAGTTTATTTCAAGAATTCATTCTCGATGATTCAGAGTTGAAGGTCGAGTTCAGAATCGGCATCAGGGACTCCGGAAATAAGCAGGGTACACTCTCGTGATGACTGACATCAAATGTGGAAATCTCGTGGAACATGAACAGGCGTTGCTCTTCGGGAATTTCGAGCCTCCTCAATCGCTGGAGCGACACCTGTCCGCCACCAGAAAAATCATCGACTCATCAGACGCTCCGTCTGACGTCAATGCTCTTCAAACGTTCATCCTGTTTGATAAATCTAAGAATTCCCTCACAGAATTCTGCGGCAATTCACGCGATGGAGCGTCTGCGTTACAATCGATATCGAACGTTCAGCAATTTTCATGAGAACTCGGCTCGTTGCGACTGGACTCTAGGTTCTCCACGGCAGTTTCGATCAAAGATTGAGATCGGGTTTCCGAGAAACGCACAATAGTCATGGAGTTCAAAAACCTCGCTCCGTAAAAAACTCTGATGCAGCAAGTCCACAAGCTGGGCTGTTAGGAACTCGGGGAATATAGCGACTTTCCGTGACAGAATCCAAGATGAGCGAGGTGATGTCTCGTGGTGTTTTTCGGCGACGCTTCGTTGGTCAGGAAAAAACAGTGACCACCTACAATTTGTGACGTCTCCCATCCGGTAGCCAAATCTTTTCGCTTCGATCAGGTCGGAAAATACAGTATGACGATCAAAAGTTCTGTTTCGACCCTGAAGATGGAGTGAGCAGATTCAAAATTCGCTCGATACGAAACCCTTCTCGCGGAATTTTCCAAACCAATTATTCTGTTCTTCTAATTGAGAAAAACCACGACCTTATCTCGAATGCATTTTCGTGAGCCATATCCAGCCGTCGATTCGAACGTCTACAACGCGCTGAGGAAGCTGCGTCAGAAAATATATCACAAAGAAGTGAAAGCCCGATTTGCTTGTTAAGAATTGTGGGATCTGAAGAAGCTGATTCATCTACCAAGCTGCTCGAAATTCTAGAGAATAAAAATCTGGATCCTCTCGACATGTCGCACCGAATAAGCTGGATTCTGTAGCACCCTAGAATGAATAGTGGAAGTGCTAGGATAGTGATTTACAAGGTTCTAAATAGCGCTTTTCCTTCCAGATATGATGCCATGACAGCGACGAACCGGAATGTCAAACCGAAAGAAAAAACCGAAGATGAAACGTCGACTTCACGATGTTGTTGTTTTAGCTATAGGATTTGTTGTGAGTTTTTTCTTTTGAATTCGTTTGCCCGAAGACCATGTTATAATTTCTTGATATTGCATGTGTACAGCTGGACGACGGTAACTCAGGGTCGCAGTTTTTCTCACTCGAGCGGGAAGTTTAGATGCGAGAATTCCGTTCGGGGAAGAAAAAGTTATTGTTTCGTCAAAGGAAATCGAGTGCGTCCGATGGAGTTGTTTTTCTCCAGACCTGCCCGAGTCATCATCAAACAGGCCATACATCCTTATGATTGAGCTCGAATCACGTTGAAAGCATGAATCACCTTTGACGGAAGAATAACTCGCGAAGCACGCACGGTTCGAGCAGCCACCTCCCTCTACACCGAGGAAATCAGGGAAAACGACTATCTCTTTGAAGGGAACGATTCCGTGAAACTCACCAGGAAAATTCAATGTCTGGGAAAACGCGAACGAAATGATGACGACGTGAAAATCACCATTTCCGCTCAGTTGTTGACTCGGATTCTTCTGTTCTGAAATTCAAAACTCAGATCCTCTTCTTTTTCCAGCTATTCTACTGTTAATCCTTGCGTTCATCATGACTGGTGCCGCCGTCTTACTGTTCACGCAGTTTGACAAGTTTTTCGATAGCGCCCTCAAGGATCAGATGCATCTAGGCCCGAACGGACTGGTGTTCCCAGCCTGGAGGTACTCGATTCACTTTCCCGAGCGATTGCGCTCTCCATCTCACTCGGAGGTCTGAATGAACATGCGTTAAACGAAGCTTTCGATTTTTCTCAGAGTATCCGAACTGAGGACGAACATGAGATTGTATCTCTTCAATATCACGAATCCAGACGAAGTCATGCTCGGAGACAAACCAATCCTGCGAGAAGTCGGTCCCTACACGTGGAAGATCCACATGGACAAATTCGATATCAACTTCTACAAGAACTACACTCTTAGTTACCGCGAAAACAAGTGGTTCGAATTCCTTCCCCAAGAAAGCGTTGGAACCTACGATGATATTGTCACCACCATAAACGTCCCCTATGCGGTATGTTCCGTTCCTGCGACTGAGTTGTGTCATGTTCTCCGGCCAGCTTCTCGACGAAGACGAGCTTTGCCCTCGTTGCAAAGAAGACCCGACTTATTCTCACGGTTATGGTTCGCTTTTGCAGGCTGTCGCTCAGCGTTTGAAAAGTCAGAACAGTTTCGCCAAAACCACGGCCACGTTCACCTTGAACGGTCTTGGTCAGAATCTCATGCACTATCGGCGAGTTGGAGAGCTGACTTTCGAAGGTACGTTTTCCACGCTAAGAACCTCGAACGGACCTCGAACATTCCGCCCCTAAACCTGAAGAGTTTTCCGAGCCGATTGACAGCTGACTGCTTCGCTTTTCAGGGTATCCAGATTTCTTGATACTTGTCGCCAGTGCTGTCGAGAAGGGCAAAGAAGAGGAATCTGGACTGGGATCAGTTTTGGGAAGCGGTTTCCGATTCTTCACGAATCTTCTCGTCGATCAAAACCTCCAAGGAAACTTCGGCTACTTCATCGATCGGAACAACACGGACGACGGCGTTGTGACGATTTTCACCGGGGAAGACGACCGTAGCAAAATCAACCGAGTCGACGTCGTGAACGGTAGAAAGGAACTCACGACCTGGCCAACAGCGCGATGCAACAAGATCACTGGTACTATGGGTCATTTGCGACCACCAGCCAGTGGTGAAAAGCCGGTGGAGGTTTTCGTCCCGGACCTCTGCCGCTCTTTACCGCTGCGGTTTGAAAAAGAGAGCATGTACGAAGGCCTCTCTACCCTGCGTTTTGTTGCGGGCAAAGAAACCTTCGACAACTCGAAGAGTACCTCGTGTTACGCTGGACCCCGTAACTTCTCCAGTGGTGCGTACCAACCTGTTTTCGTGGATAATACTATTCCTCCAACAGTCCTCTCGGATCAAAGGTCTTGTCGGCATGTCCCTGCTTGCTCAAATCGTATCGCCCTTTCTACATTTCAGGGGTCATGGACATTGGACCTTGCAAGAAAGATGCTCCTTTGGTGGTCTCGTTCCCGCATTATCTGTACGCCGACGACAAACATTTGGACTCCGTTGTCGGTTTGAATCCGAAGAAGGACAAACATCAATTCTACCTAGAAAGCGACCCTTTGACTGGAGTCACGGTCTCAGTTAGAGCGCGATTTCAAGTCGGGGTGATCCTCGAACGCGTTTTTGGCCTCGGGTTCGTCTCACTAGAAATATGTCGAAAGAATCTCGATCCATGGAAACTCAGAGAGCTGATATCGGTTTTCGTGGGCATTTCAGAAACTTAGGCAGGATATTCGAAGGCAACGTCCCGTTGTTCTGGCAAGAGTTGCAGTTGGAAGCCTTGCCTCCTACCGTGTTCCAGTTGAGGTTATTGCGGAACCTCCCTACCTATGCGAAACAAGCAGCTGTAGTTTTAGTGGGACTCGCATTCTTCACTGGAATAGTTTCCGTCTTCTTGGCTTATCGGTGAGTGCCCCAGTCGAAATGCCGCCTTCTTATCTTCTACGACGAAAAAAGAATGCTGGAACTTTTCAGCAGAACTAAATTCATGTATCGATTTCTTTCTTCCTAGTGATTGGAGGAACGGACGTCAGATGAAGGTCGCACCCGAGAGATCCTTGCCCGTTGTCGAGCAGGCGTACACGAACCAGGTTTATGAGAACCAGGACGAAGCCATCCGATACAAAGTCTCTCAAGTGCGACCCCCGAACGGTGGAAGTGTATCGAAACAAGTTCCTTCGTAGGCTGCACGTAGCTTGCAGCCCTCATGGGGACACTTCCAGTATTAGTGTATTGTGGTAGTTCCGTTTTGCCATATGGGTTGTGACTTCTGAATCATCCAGAAGAGACATCGGCTTCGTTGTGTCCACGATTTTAAAAACTCTCCAGTATCCACCGGAGTCATCTTTGCTCAACTGGCACATGCCTAGTCCTAGTTTAAAACAATTTCTCACATGGCGGATAGAACGATGGAAGGGCCTGAGCCTCATTCCGCGGGCAGCTCATCACTAGAACGCCACCACGATGTTTTTTGAGGGGTTCTCAAGCTTGAATCAATCGGAGAGTAAACGTTGAGCGAAGCATGAAAAAATACAAAAACAAAGAACGAATGAAAGTGAACGAGTTTTCAGCCGTCTCTAGATTTTCGAAGACGAGAACAGCGGAACATTCCGTCTAGCGTTGGCAGTATTTAAATACTTTTGGATTGTCCTCGCAACTTGTGGTGACAAGGAAAGATATGCCGTTCCAGTGTACATACATAGAGACGATTTGAAGCGTCGATGGATCATTGAACTTGAATGAAATATGAGCACGTTCAGCGCTCAAAATCTTGTGGTAAGGATATAAGTAAATGCGATCGACAAATAAATTGTAAAGAGGAGTTCATGAGTTCCAAGTTTTCCCGCCTTTTTCTTGCACTTTCACTCGAATCTGAGATTGTTACATGAACAATATCGGAGTTCTTCGAGTTCGCCTAGGACTCACCATTTGGCATGGCTCACACATTAATCTGCAAAGTGGATGATCCGAATAAGTTCGTGGCGCGGCAGCTAAATTTTGTTCCGAGTGATGCAATCACACCGAATGTGAAAGCATTCTTCCCAAATCATCATGACCGTTTCGCCTGTTTGCCGAGCGTCTCAACAAAGTATCTTGGGCGGGTTTAGCGGCTTCCGTGGTTTTCGTTTCGCCCATAAACTGTGGCGTCCCACATTTCTAATCTTTGTTTTGAGGAGAGCTGCGCGGCCTCCGTATTCTGACCCGCGAGCGCCCTGTGGTAGTATGGAGGTCGCACACACATCTCTCCTCTCTTCCAGGAGATTTTCTCTCATGGAAATAAACAGATCGGTGCGATCGCCAAACGTCTTCCGGAAAACGCAGCATTTCCATCGCCGACAATCATGGCGTCAGAGGAAAATCACCCGACCGTCAGACTCAGAGACGATAATATGACCTTAATAGAGCGCGCTACTCACAAATCAATCGCTTCGAGAGCGATCAATCATTTCCCCACTTTCATAGATTATCAAAAGAGAGACCGCCGATTCCACCACCTAACTCTTGTTCGCACCCAGGTGGCACTTTTGTGCAGCTTGAACTTTTGCCAACATCGAGTTTCGAGTTCTCTACGCTATCAGTACGAGATCAACTCCGTGTTTTGATGAATTTTGAGAGAAACCCTTAAACACAACTGTAGTGTTTAGTTTATGGCGTCGTTCTCACCACCAAAGCCACTGGTCTCCATTTCCAAGGCGAGGGAAGAGGAGATGGTCTGAAAAGAGCGCTTCGTTCATTGGAACATTCTCGCGACGTCGAATGATCTCGACGAGGATGGCCATCAACCACATTTCCTCCGGCGAGGCGATTAATCCCACGCTGCTCCTTGAGAAGAAACTCCGACCACAGCTGAAACAGTTTCTGGACCGACTATTTGGTTTCATCACATCAGTTAAAGTTTCTCAACATCGGAAACCCTTGCGATGCCTGGATTTCGGCTGCGGTCCATCGGTGTGGAGCGCTCTGTGCTTGGCGAAAATCGCCGACGAAATTGTTTTCGCGGAATATGTGACATCCAATCGCAAAGAAGTCTACAAATGGTTGAAGCGCGAGAAAGGTTGTCGAGATTGGAGTGTTGCCTCTAGTCTCGTAGGCGATCTGGAGAAGATCCCTGCGCGGCAGGTGGAGGAACGACTGCGCAAAAAGTCTTGCTCGGTGGTTCCGTGCGACATTCATGCCGAGAGCATTATACAACGGACCAGGAAAGGATCCCAGAGCCTGTGCTACTACACAGGACCCGAAGAACACTCACGAACTAATTACGAACCACAAGCGCCACGTCCACATAGCCGATCATTCAGCGAAAACAGTGCGGAATCTCCTAGGTCGTCGTCGAGTCAGAATGACGAATTCTTCCCTGATGTCGACGATGACGATCTTTTCGATATCGTGCTGAGCAGTTGCTGCCTGGAATGCGCGTGCTTCGACGAGTTGTGCTACAGGAAATCAGTGAAAAGACTCGGAGAACGGACAGCGTCGGGAGGTTACCTGGTTTTGGTAGGGGTTATGGACTGTCCCAGCTGTGGCCCGGGTCGGAGTTTTCCGAGGCTCTCACTCACTGCTGATATCATCAAACAGGCAGTGATGGCGGCGGATTTTGTCGTCAGTTCTTTTGAGACGTTCTCAGTGAGTGGTTTGAGCGATACACGATTCTATTTCATGGTCGCGCAAAAAAAATCGCTTCTGAGTGTTAGTTGCAAGGAAACTTCATTGTGAGCCTGTTTCAATGGTTTCCTCCAGCGGATGTCCAATGAGGTGGTTTACCCAGCCTGAAACATAGTTCACATTACCCGCCCCATCAAGAATTTGAAATCTCATCTGCTGAGAAAGGCTATTGGGCTCCGAGCGAGCCGAGTAAACGACTCTTGAAATATGGTTTTCTTTTGTTTCTGAAAAACCTGAAGAAAGAGGGGCTACTTCGCGTCAAGTGACGTTGATCGGCGGAAAAGTACGAATAATGGACCTCTTCTGAGGTTTTGGACGTCTTGCCCCGGAGCCGAGCAAAGCTACGGAAGCTAGTAGATGCTTCGAACCACTGCTCGAGCCATCTTCAACGTCCACCGATCCTCACAACGCACGTCAAGTGAAAGAAAACTTAAGGAGGAGCAAATGAGTTTCGAGAATGTAAATAAATGTTTACTTCTTATAATAAACTTCTTTCAATGCTGAAGGACACAGGGATGGGCCAGAAGCGTTTGATTGGAATAAGAAGAAGATTATGGTTCACTTAGGATTTTCGGAATTGTTAGTTTCCACGGAAGAAATGGAAGAAAGAGCACGTTCCTCAACAACACTCCATCACGTTCATTGACCATTTTTTCCTGTATGAATCCTCGCAAAATTCCCGCAGAATCTCTATCCCTGAAAAGAACAAGAAAACAAGCATATCACTGTGCTGATGGATCCCATTCGAGAAATCCATCGTTCACATTGCAGTTCACTCCGCTTTTCTCTCGAGCGGTGGCATTTCAACAACGCTGTTTCAGGAGCTCGGTACCTTTTACACGCTCTAGCCAAGTATTTCGAGACTCATTATATAGTTTGTGGAAACTCACCCTCCGCCGAGCAACTCTCGAAGTGGTATTCGTAGATGTATTGTTCCTTCTAAATCTTAATATGCAAGGATCCCCGTTCGAGTGCTCGACAAAAACCACCGAAAGGGTAAGAATTGCCAAGATCGTACTGCAAGTCCAAAAAAATATCGCCACATTGACATACCAGATTTTTCTGACTCAATGAACGAGAATTCTCAATAGAGATCAATGCGAACGCTTCATGACCTCAGGAACTTCATGGTCCTCTTCACTGGAACTGGACAGCGAGATGCCAAAGTTCTGAACTCGAACCATAGACCTTATATTGCGGTTTTGTACTGTGGGAAAGAACACAGTGGAATAAAGGCTCCCGACAGATTGAATTTAAGGCGTGAAGTTATTCCAGGTGGTGCTCCATCTTATTTGAGTAAAGTATCGCTTTGTGGCTGAGCAAGGCTGCCAGCTCACGTAACGCAATTGAATTCGACATTGAAGCCCGAAATAGTGAGACTCTAGCTCTGATTAAAGCAAACACACGATCTAGTCACACAGGTCTATTTGTTACTTTGTGTGTGTTTGACTTAGCGTTCCACCACATTAGTTGAGAGGCGGAACATCAACTCGAGGCTCATGCGAGGTTGTTTCACGGAAAAAACTCATATCATCAACTCCTTGAAAACAGAATATTACCGAGCGTGAGTTTGGATTGCATAACTTTTCAGAACCACCTAGCGTATTTCCTGGTAAACTAATTCTTGTTTTCGCACTCCAGTTCAGCTCTTTTAGTTCTGGAAACTGTTATCCGGCCGGGCTCTATTTAATCCGAGTCCAGATTCCGTTTCTTCGCAACCTCTCCGATCATGTTTCTCGTAGCATGCGTTTTCGTTTTTTCTCTTGACATACACATGGCTCACTGACAAACTTCGAGTGGAGATTCCCGACCAGGTCCCCGGGGAATGCTTGATGAGCTTCAGAGCAAATATGAAATCAATTCAGAACATCCGAAACAAATCGAAGGACTGTCTCTGATGGACCGGCAGGTTCTTGGAGGTTAAAAAATAGACCGTTCCATTGAAGATTGTTTGGTTTTCTGATATATACTCTATTCCCGTCGAAGCTAGTAGTGGTACCAGCGGTTCCCGCCAGTTTGGCGGGTAGGTTTCATATATAAGCAATAAATGAGCATCATAGCTGAGTCAGTCTTAAGCCAGTCTCATCACTAAGCTCATCTTTGATGACCCCCGTGAAGCATCTCGAGGGTGACCACCTCCGTCGGCTGGCTCTCTTGGAGCGTCATCGGAAGAATGATATATGATGAATGGGGCTTGGCAGAATATCCATTAAAAAATGAGAAAAATGCATGCAGTATGCACGAGAAATTAGCCTAAATATGCGGCTAAATATGCACAGAAATATAGACTCACGATGCTCATCGCGACCGTGGACATCTGAAATTATTTCTTATTTCTGAAATTTCTCGATAGAAAAAATGTCCGTCGTTCTCGGGCACGGCTTCGTATCGAGAAAAGCATCGTTCAACTTTGCAAGCTCTTAGGATTCATGAACAGAGACCATCGTGCGTTTTCCTGAAAATGAATTTGTACTGGGAGCAGTATCGCTCAACTTCAAAACTTTCTAGGTGCTCGGATTTCATGCCCTTCAAAATGACTCGCGGAGCTTTCGCGTCACTCATATTTTTTAAATTGTGTATTGGGCTTGGCAGAGCTCGACGAATATGTCACGACGAAATTGCCGTAACTACGAGCACGTATACTCTTCGAATCATTTTGAATACAAACTTGGTAGACTCCTGTAGCGAGACGCTGCGATCTCACAAAGATCCAATCGTCATGCGTGGGTCGCGACATCGCCGAATATTTGCCCTCCAGAGTGTTATCAAGCAATTCTCAAGAAGTAATTCAGGATACATGGTTCAAGAGTCGAGAAAAAGCTCTCAAATACAACATTGAAATACTGATATGGTCAAAATATGCATAAAGGACACAAAACCGCAAAATATGCATATATGCACAAAAATGTGCATTGCATAGAAAACGCAGCCTTGATGATGAAAATGGCCTGCTGATTTCAATCGGTTGTGGTGATGTCAGAGTCTTCCGAATAGAAGGTTGAACTAACTGCATCTTCCGAAGCCTTCCGGGAATCATGTCATCTAAAACGTGAATTCAAGGAGAGAAGGTTTCCAGAGATATCCATTGAATATTCGATATTCTTCCAAAACCCACTCGGTTGCCATAAACTCAGCTGCATGTATCAGGGAGCGCGTCATGGAGAAAGATATGAAATCCACATTGAAATTCTTCGCGGGGACGGTTGAGACTTGGGTGAAAAATCCTCCCAAACATCGATGAGACCCGATTGGGACGAATCGAGTAAATATTTGAGGTTGCGGTCCCACGATGGGTCCCGCGAGCTCCAAAGCGAGCTCGTCCTTGATGATACTACAGACCGCACATTAGGGCAGGGTTCCAGACCCCACTCGTTGGGTTTGGAGAAACTCTGCCGGGGCACGGAGACTCTGGCCCACTCCATAGAATCGAACCTAGTTTTCGATACTTTCAACACGCCGTTCCTGCCAGAAAATCTACCGGAGTATTTTCTCTGATTTTCTGAATGTGAACTTCACTAAGTTCTCTGTGTTGAAAAGGACAGTTTGTGTTAAGAAATAGCCGGGTAAAACTTCTTCAAGGGCAGCATGTGATCGATCGGAGCTGATATTTTCATCACCCTGGATCAGCATTTATTGAGAATCCCATAAATCAGAGGAGGATGCAGCAAATAATGAACTAGCTGGTTTCCCTTCGTAATGGTTTCCACGAATGATGGTTCTTTTCGACTTTTGTGAGTTGCGATACTGAAGGCCGGGATAATCAAAGGTTAATCGGCCTGCCGTTGAAAGGATTCGAAAGGAGACAGCGAGAAATCGGAAGATGAGAAGAACGGTTATGATATCGAGGTCGCTTCGTATCTTTTCACTGCTTATCGTCATATATTAATCATGGCTGCATCGCGGCGCCGGGAGACGAATGTTCGACCAGACTGATAATCCGTTGCTGATTTCAAGTCTTAATCGAAATCACGTTCGGAAACTATCAATGCATTCTTCGTGTTTACGAGAACCCTTTCGACTTCAAAGATAAGTCACAGCGACAGTTTTGAAGTGTTTTGAATATTCCGAACCGA
This sequence comes from Neoseiulus cucumeris, assembly GCA_021527715.1. Lineage (NCBI taxonomy): Eukaryota > Metazoa > Arthropoda > Arachnida > Mesostigmata > Phytoseiidae > Neoseiulus > Neoseiulus cucumeris. Next base: position 1,976,568 of record JAJSRV010000010.1, on the reverse strand, counting down.
CTTCCATGCAGTGATGTTTTCAGCCATCAAAACAACCAACGATTGAGCGGCCGTAAATATCAATTCCTTGTTCGGGTCCAACATGTGCTTCGCTCAGACGCTGAACCTACACCTGGAGCGTTCCCCAATCACTTCACGACGAGAGTCTCGACCACCGGAGCACCCGGATAGTGTCCTAAAGAGAGCAAACCGCAGCCTCAATTATTTTTGAATGAGTTCTGATTGAAGTAAACATCGGCGGAGTTCTCTCAGTGTCTCAGTTCAACAATAAACAATCCAATGCTCACTTCAGCGATGACACGGATGCCGTGGCTCGATCCATGAAGTCGAAGAAAATTGTTGAAATCGCATATTCTCAAAGTGTAAACAAGAATCCGCATTCTGATACATCTTAACCCAGAACAGGCGCAAACACCTCCCACACTCGACCACATTAGTGACGAGAAACCATATGCTCCGGAGACGCTCAAATCGAAGAAAAACATCCGTAGGATCAAAACTATCGATGGAATTTTCAAGAGGATCACGAAGGTTCGAGATCTTCAGAGTAATTTCCTATTTTCGACTCGTGTTCAGGCTTGCATCACAGAGACGTGAATGTCGTTTTGTTCTCCCTCCTTACGTTTCCGTCATCCTAATTGGTACAATGAACATTTCTCAAAGAGGCCACGAATTTATTATCGTAATAACAATGACGAGGGAGAATGTTGGCACCAATCCCCGAATTACTGAAAGCTCAAAGACGAGCTGACTCGCATCGGACTTATAGTGACAAACCCACAACTCTAATTTCCTGAATGATTTCGTATGCCATCGTGAATCTACTGCGAGAGCTGCTTGGAGTTGACCGAGAACGACACCTTTCAACTGAAAACCGAAGTTTTGCTCACGACGAGAAGGGAAGACGGTCCTGCTGCCGCGGCTCTGAGCTGTGTGACATCACGAGTTCATCAAGATCGACAAATTCTACCCTGGAGTCCAACCGTTGGAGAACATGGAAGTCTTTGCGGAGAAAAAACTCGCGACACTTCCGAGATCGGAGGCTGGATCGCCGATTGACGATCGTGAGACGCGAGTGAAATTGAAATCGGAACGTCGAATGTTTAGATGAGGCCAAATAGCTGCGTCGAATCTCAAGTAGACTATTTGGGCTCAGAGAAGTGGAGCAGAGACGGAGGAAGTGAATGAGGAAGCAGGACCAGGGGGCAAACCGAACGAAACGAAGCCTAATGACGACCAGGCGAACGATCCATTGAAGAGGAAGACGAAAAAGTAGCTTCCGATGTTGACTTGTAATAAGGCCAGCTCGAACGTTTGCGGAACAGAATCAACATCCTCGTTGCTGGATTCTCTTCGATTTCGAGTCTTCCGAGTCTCTCTCCAGCTGTTCCAGCGGCAGCATACGTGGTGATCATTGACGACGCTGTTTCGGGCGGCACACAAAGAGGTTTCTGTCCAGCGTCGGTCTTTTTTCTTGCGGAAAGTTGAGCGTACCTCGTGTTTCCATGGAGGGAGCTAGCCAAACAAAAGATATAACCCGTCTGTTCCTAGATTCACGCCTCGTCTACGATTCACGATCCGCCGTTATGGACACCGCTGGACAAGTGTTACAGAGGAGGCTCCGCTAACAACGCGGCTCGTTATTATGAGCTCAATCCAAGTGAGCAAGTCGATCTCGAGAATGAATTCGCTTACTTTCGAAACGCCTTCCCAATCCGTAAGAGTGTGCATTTGTCTGAATATTCTGCGTCTGATTTGTGGGACAATTCCTCATCGGAAAGGAATCCACGGAATCAAAAATCAGAGTACAGTGAGGATCCGCACAACGAACCTAATCCTTTCCGTGACTTGGAAGTTCGAGCCGACTTCTTTGCAGATGTACGGACGGTTTTCGAAAAGCCAAAAACCTTGCTCGGACCCAGCGAACTTGACCAGGCACAAAAAATTTTCGGTTTCGGGATCGAATGTCTTCAAACTTCGACCCAGTTACTGTATACAGTTAAGCAGCGATCTTTTAATTCGTTCCCACATTATTCTATCCATCCTGTCCGGGCTCGAGCCATTTCACGCTTCGTTTTACCCTTAGCTGTCTCTGCAAGTCTCGCCTCGTCTGCAGTCAGATTTCGCCCTGGGGGACTCGAACGACATTAACGCGTTTTTAGCTTAGTTGTACAGCTAGCTTTCAGCAACGACAGAACAGCCGCTATGCCCCTAAATTAAATTTATAAATGAACTCGAGTTTTTATCTCGGCTGGCTGGCTGGCTGGCTGGCTGACTAGCAGCTAGCTACCGTGCTGCTCTACAAGAATCCGACATTCTCGCCGTCATCGTCGTCGGAGCCATCGTTGTCGACTGTCCACTCGAATCCAGAATTCAGCTCAGCGTTTGAACCGTGATCCGAAAACTTCGCGAAAAGATGATGATTTCCGAGACTGAAATTTCCATTCGAAACCAGGCCCGATATCCAACGGATCATGGAAGGCGGGAATAGAGACTGCGAGACATTGCGAACGGACCAATCCGAGCCGACTCTGCAGCCAGTGACCTGGTAATCGCAATATCGATAGACACTAATCTGCAAAAGGCTGCAATGTTATCTACGAGCAGACAAGCTCCGTGACCAGCATTATCTGACGCTTTGCCGGTCGGTTTGCCTGGCTCCCGGCCCGCCCGCCTGCGTGGTTGACTGGCGGCAAGGTTCGCGAGGCGGACGAGCACGCGGATGAACGAACGAGGGAGCGACGGAGAGGCAATCCTATACGCCGAGAACCACATCTTTCATCAGACTGAAGCCGGGGATCAACTCGTCTATCGTATTGGCTTCCTTCTCTCTTTCTGTTGGTAAAGCCTAGCATCGCAAAAAACCAGAGCACGAAATCTTCGCTCTTCGAGATTATCGTGTGCCGCGCGCGCGTGACTGGAAAATTTATATGAGGTATCCCTTTTTCTCTGCGAGGATGATCCGACTAGGGACCTTATGAATGTCGTAACAACGGTCGTGGCTCGAAAACCTGTTTCCATGACCCGTCGACCTCACTGTGCTACTCCGAGCAGAGAAAGAGTTGAGGAACTTCTCTCCCGAACTCTGAAACTGAGTGAGGGGGATCGACTTAAGTCCAGTGAAGCCTTATTTAAGCACGAGTCGGCGAACTGAGCATCACTCTCAAAGTGTCCTCTGATCATGTACTGTGCCTTACTCCTGACAGGATGTATATTCCAGTTTTCAAGCTACCCCGTTTCTTCCGTCCCTCTCCCAAGCCCGACGAAGAACGATGGTTCCCGAAGTTTCGACGAACTGCCGGCTATATTCTCGGCATCCCAGGGAATACGGTTCCCCCGCTTCTCGTCATTGCTTGCTGAATTCGAGCCCGTTGAGATGCACGTCGCTGAGTACAGAGACGAACCATTCGACGACCTCAACGTGCGGGAGCAACGACGACAGCTACGACAACAACGACGACGAGAACGGGACTATCAACAACGGCAGGACTATCCCAGTCTCTCCTCCATCTTCCACAACGCGTTGGAATCGATCAAACAAGCAAGTCGTGTTCTCTCGCACTACATAGAGTCTCCCTTCGGATATGTGGAGCGTCCCGTCATCGAGAGCCCCATGCGTAGGGTGAAGAACTTCGTAGTGAGCTTCCAGAATGCACAAATCACCGAAAAACTGCGGGACAGCCGTGTTATGCGTTTAACAGACTCCTACATCTCCGAGCAAAACGTCGGAGTGCACCTTACTCCGCCTGAGAATGCGGAGAAGATTCTCGAACCAAACCCAGTCCCGGACCAGAATGGAGACAATGTTGTTGAAGAGAGCGCCAATGCGAGCACAACGGAGGTCATGAAGGATGAGGGCACTTCTAAAGACGCAAACCCCGAAAGCGCTCAAGAGAATCCCGCGTTTGACACCGCCCTCGATGACGACCACGTTCAAGAAAGTACCACTTCGAGCTTTACGGAGGTCGTGGAGGACGACAACTCCTCTTATCTCGAAAGCACCACTCCCAGAGACTCGGACGACGACAGTCGAAGAAGCTCAACTGCTAACACACTTGAGGAAACACCGGATCATCCCAACGTGAGCGCGGGTGAGGTCAATCCCGAGGAAGCCGCTAAAACTCCGGGGTGGTCGAGCCCTCTCTCAGATGGAGACGATCATGTTGAAGATAAAGAACCTTTCCCGGCGAAGTTAGTCGTAAAAGACCTGGATGCTGCTGACGAACCAAATTCTTCGGAGCTCGTGACTTACGAGCTGAAGAAGAGAAAGAAGAAGTGAAGTCTGCTGTTCGTTCATTGTGGAAGAAGCTCATCGCGATTTCTGCTGTTTGAATAAAACCTCTGTCGGAATATTCGTTCATTTCTTCGTCTGATCAGGTCCCGGAATTCTTCCAAAACAAGATGAATTCAATTTTCTAGATCATTCATTAGAGTTGCATGACCTGATTGCTCGGAATCCTCTGACTGGTTGACTGCACAGCATCACTTCCTGCGGGAGAACTAATAAAACGATCTACGAATCGCATGAAAAGTCTGCGCGAATTAGGAAAGATTCTAGACAGAAGCGCTCCATGAAATTCTAGTGAGGAGCTGCGCTATGTGCTCGTGACCGTGGCGACTGATATGTTGGGTGACTCAAACACGTTGATATACTCCCTGTCGTGACATACCCTTTTTGTTATAACGTTGTTCCAGACCACATGGCATGCGGAGGGACGTATCTAGGATTTTTCCGCTTTTTGGAGGAACCCCGGAACGCTTATGATATCTATTTAGATCTCACAGAGAACGGGTAAGAGCGATATTTTGAGAGAAATATGCATCCGAAGAGTGGCACAAAGCCAGTTTCCTCGGTTCACCTTTTGTGAGTACGATTTGCAATCGTTCTTTTAAACATTGTTAGCAGCCCCCGTTGTTGGGGTTCACGATGCAAAGATTCCGATCGTTTCCAGGAGTTGAACACGTCACGGATCTTTTAGATTTCACAGAAATCGTGTTCGAGGCTTCGCAGATGTTTTGATAAACTGATTCAGGTGAAGAGCTGGAGAGAGCTCCCTGAAGCGCCGGCGTTCCAAATCGAAACAGCGTCGCAGCACCGATCACGCGCGCAACACGGGCTCTATGTCTTTCTCGACCTGTTTTTTAAGATTCTTAAATTCTCAGGGTACCTCAAGCAATTCAGGTGTTGCGCTTCTCCAGGTCGCCGCCCTCGATTTTCCGTCACCCGACAAGTTCTTCCGGAGATCCCTCAACTCTGTGGAAAACGAATTCTCGCCTCCGAGTTCTCCGCTTGGCACCGACTTTGCATCGGTTGGCTCTCAGCTTATTGCCATCAACTCGCTTACGCGACGAGTGTTCTTTGTGTTCACAACACTCTGCTTCTCTGCCTCCCGCTGCATAACCCCAACCAGCACTGCTGAGCTGTTCAGACAGACGACAACGCGCGAGAACGTGGTTGTCGTCGTCGTCGCAGCGGTTGGGCGTTGTTGTGTCTTGAAGTCGAGGCACGGGGTGACGGCTGCGTTGTCTGTTGTCTAGTCGTTGAGGGCGAGTGAGTGTCATTGCGACGAAAGCGACAGTGACGACGACATCAACGACAATGACGGCTTCTTATTTGATCCGAACGGAGCGAGCTGCGAGGAAGAACTTTTAAGTGTTCCTTTTCCCGAGAAAGCTTTGCTCGACGTAGTGGTCGCCCCTGTCGTCGTTGTCGCCTCAGTCGACGACGAAGAGGACATCAACTATCCCTCTTCCTTGGTCGCCAACAACGTTTGCGAGGGGTTCCTTCCCGACGTTCAGCCAATTTTGAGGAAGTTTCTTTTCGTCTCGAGTTTTCGAAAACTAGGTTTCCTCCCGATTTGGCCTGTTCCGCTCGTACGGTCGAAAACTCGCGACTGGTGAAGTCTTCTTTCCAAGAAAACGGTGATCCTCACGACGGGTGTAGTTGGAGAGTCGTTCAAATGGTGATCCATGGTTGCAGTATGGTCTGGATTCCAATTAACGCTAATCGAAACGATTAACGGTCAATGGGAGCAATATTGGGTTTGAGTTCGGCTCTTGTTATCGTATCCACTTACGCCGGTATTATGGACTCATTCGAGAATATTCCTTTTTAGGAACTCAACGAACTCAGCTCGAGCCATACCGATCACGGAACTTTCGAGAAGTAGAGGCATTCAAGCAGAAGTTACTATAAGGTACGCGGAAGTTCCGACTGCGAAGCTCCGGAATCCGTGAATCGCAATTTTTTAGATATTGACAACAACAAGTTTCATTAGATTCCGAGTTTTGACCGATTTTCGGCTCTACCGTCGATCATTCGAGCATTTTCTCGAAACTCTCGACAACGATTTCTCAAAAGAATAAAAACATGGCGGAACCGTCGGCAGCTTATTTCTTATGTCGGGTCAGTACACAAAAGTTGGCCAACTTGTTGAGCGTCGTGACTCACAATCAGCTGAAACCGGAACAAACCTCGAATTTGCTCTGATTTAGACCATAACTGCGTGGATTGCACGCTTTGTTGGTTGGAGGTGGAGTGCCTAAAGTAGGTAGATGATTGAGCAGCACTTGGTTTGGAGGTGTCGACGTCTGAGAAAAGTAACAACAGTTTCGGGAAACCCTGTGCGTCCCAAACATTCGTCGACAATGCTCTCGTTTCCTCCGCTGCCGCTTTTCGAGGCGAGCGAACGCGGCCTCTGGGAACAAATTACAACTTACACCCAGACGGAGACAAACATGGGAAACGAGGACAAAAGCCCGCTACCTTGTCTGGCAGAGGTTACAGAGGACGACCTGAAGAGCTCGTGAGAGAGAATGCCGAGTGGATTCAGAAAAAGGGTCGTAACAACAGACGTGAGCTCATGGTTACGAATCCTCCGAGCGAGCAACGAAAACTCCACACGACGAGGAATAAAATTCTCGATCGTCGGCCTCATCCTGCTGGAGCGTTGATCTCATCATCGATACCGGAGTGCACACCTCGATCATTAGCAAACATGCAGCACAAACTTGTGGGACCAGACTTCTGATCCCGCACCTCAATGAATGTGATACCCCGTCCGGGTTTTGTCTCTACTCAGTAGAGAGCACGTTGCAACCTGCTGGGATACACACTCCAAGTTGGACACGACTGACAGGAGTGGAAGGATTCGAAATGATTCGGGAATATTTGTCTGCTGTCTGTCGCTTTTAATGCGTTTTCCTTGTTCGTCGTGTTCGTTTCGAGTTCTCGTTTCATTCTGAATTTCTCCCATTTCGTCATGACTGCGAAAACGGACGCTCCACAGTTTGTTACCAGCACTGGGTGCCAGGGTATCGATTCCCTTCTTCGAAAATATTCCTTTCTCTCGTGCGACGCTCTCGATAGAATCTTCCCGGCTGATGGTTGTCACGCCGTGCCGTCAGTCGAAGCGAACGTACATGAATATTCTGCGCTTCTCCTCGCTCGAGTCAATGCAGAGCGAGATCTCGAAGCGTCGTATCGCATGAGAAACAGTCGAGCTCCTCCTGATGGAGCATCTCTAGGTGCTCCCATGCTTTCGCCGAGGAGTTCGTTGCCTCCCATTATAACTTGTTGTTTTCGTCGATAGTCAGTCCTCGGTGCATCTGTTCGTATGGGTGTTGTCGGGTTCGTAAGACAACTTACTCGAGCGCAACAGTATGAGGCTAACGATGTGTAGGCGATTTGGACGATGGCAAGAAAACCCCAACAAACGAGCCGCTGTTGGCGTTGTTGTAGTCGTCGCCGCTGCGGCGGCCAGTCGTGATGGCCACCGAGGAGCTCCTGGTTGTCGTGGTGGTAAGAAGAGAAGAAATCCCCTCCGCGTTGGCTACGACTCCCCGGAGTGAAGCTGGAAGCGACAAATGAGCTCTCCGTTGTGTTTCTGACGGACGACGCTTTTTATTGAGCGTTGTGTAGCACGGACAGTCGGGTGAACGAGCGGGCGGGCGGGCGGGCGGGCGAACAAACCAGCGTTGAAGGACACGAGGGGAGACCGAGTTGGTTACAGCTCCCGACGGCTAGTCATCTACCCTGTCCACTGTCTGGTCGTGCGGTGTCATGTGGCTTGCTTTGGATCATGACGATGAGAACGAGAGAGATGATGACGACGACGACGTTAGTAACGTCGGCGAAAGCAAAAAGACGACAGGACCTCCCAGTGAGAAGACGGATCAGCTGACGACATCGCGAGAATACTTTTCGCTTCTCACTGAAATCACACCGACGGGTATTGCTTCCGCCGACCTCCTCATTGTGGACCCCTGGCCATCCAGAGTCTAAACTTCCTAGATCGTTATCACTTTCTCAGAGCTCGCTCAGGGGAGAAGCTTCTCTAGTTCGAGACGGACCTTGGGCGAGCAAAATAGAGACGATATTCAGGCGGGCCTCGGAATTGAGGACGATTTCGGCGTGTTCCCGAAAACTATCGCCAGTACACGTTTGATATTACCTCGCATTCGCCTGCCCTGGCTCCCAGCATAGTCGATTCGAATGTCTTTGTCTGCGGCAGTTTGGAAGAATCTTCTTTGGAAACTCGCTCGCTCTTGCCTCGTGCAGAATGTTCGTCGATATTCGAGTTCCTTGCCGCCGCTGCTCCTGTCGTTGCCGCACATGGAATCGCTCTCTGGCCATAAACAGGATACTGTCGACGACAATGGCAACAAAAGGTGGTCACAAATTGAACAACACAATGGCCGCGCCACTAGGGGGAAAGGAAGTGAGGAGCAAGTTGGCGAGCATCGAAGGGCGGAAGAATCAAGGCAACGGAGGAGACGGAGGCAATTTGTGCGTTTGTCCGAAAGAAAAGAAACTCAATTCCTCGAACAGAGGGAAGATCCGTTGGCGAATCCGATGACGTTGACGACGAATCACCGTTTCGACATCCCCACGGTCATTGTTGCTCCCACATTACCTGATCCGTGATGCGCCCGCCACCCGGGCGAGAAGCCGAGCAGCTAAACCTCAAAACCGCCGGAACGTGAGAGCGGTTTTCTCCTCGAATGTTCGAATGTTTTCGAGGATTTCAGTCAACTGGTGAAATATCAACAATTTTTCCTGCTGAAGTTCGGCACGATGTTCGTTCTGCTAGATTCGTTATCAGCACGAAATCTCGAGATTTTCAGCGGCAGTGCAGAGCGCGCCTACCACTCGGCGATCCTGTCGGTTGGTAAATGGAAACGGAAGCCTCTCTCGAGGCCTCGACTCGGATCGATGTGTCGGCAATACTGCCCTGTCCTGGAATCGTTGATGCTCTTTCGGCGGTGTTGGTGTCACTATAGCAGCGATGCTCACACTCTGACTGTAAGAGAAACAGGCAGTTTAGATGGGCTTCGTCTGAAGATTGGGAAACGAACGAAGAAGAGAGAGAGGAGCTTTGAAACGACCGATTCGACGGGCGAAAATAAATTTCGTTTTCAAGTCCGCTCTTGTCGCCGGCGCCATTGCTGTTAGCGGTCGCTCGCTTCTTCTACGACTGACTGACGGACGGTTCTAATAGGATGGTTCCCAGCAACGAGACGAAACATTCCATGGGAGGGCACCCTAGTCACCAGCTGAGCCATCCCGACTAGTTGACTGGTAGGCTGGCCAGCCGCCCTCTACGCCATATCTGCAGCTGGCTACGCGGCCTAGCAGTTGTCGCTTCGTAGGGCCGTTCATTGGCTTTATTACCTTGACTCTCTCTCCCTCTAGCAGCTACACTTAAGTGCCAATTGCGGCTTAACTGGGTCTGGTTGCTCCGCTCGTCGGCTGGGCAGCGTTCTGCGCTTTCTTCTTTCTCCCCGTTTGCCCAGTCAGCCAGCCAGCCTGACTGCCAGCTACGAAAACGGGGCAGGGCACAGTAAGGAAATTGTTCTAATTCCCGAGAGAGCCCCATTGCGATGCCAATGGGAAGAGGGACCCTTCGGTGCAGGGTCCACGACTACACACGAGCAGGCTCGATGGCGTCCTTATGAGGCCCCATTCGATGGCTCCAGCGGAAGCCCCCACCAAACCCCAGCCAGTTAGCAAGCGAGCATTCGGCCAACTAGCCACCAGTCTGTCAGACGGGACAGCGTTCTAAAAGGGGATCCTTACCCCTGCAGGGCAGCACTACAACGTCCGGTGACAAGTGGCTGCGTCATTAGAGATTTCTTCGAAGGGGCGACATCCACCGAGGACGAGGAAAGTTCGAGTAAATCGACACACGATCCAATCGACCCCACTGTCAGAAGAACGGACACCCAGTCTGTAGATGAAAAAGCGCATGAACCAACTCTCAAATCAGAGCTTCTTTTCCAACGAGCGACGCGACGATCAGAGATTCTTTCGAGGGGTTTGGCTACCGATTCGAGTTCAGTTCCCCCCTCGACAAATTACATAGACTCTGAGCCACACCTGGTTCACCGATTGAAGGGAACGAGTAGTCGGCAGTAGAGGAGCTCGATACCGGGGTATACGGGTGGATGTGGTCGGCGGAGAAACGGAGATGGCGGCGGCGGCGCCGGCAGCAGAGGATAAGTAGAAGTAGACGGAGAAGCAGTCGAAGCGTTTTGAGCTCAACGAACGAAATGAATTTCTCCGAAATCGCGCACTCTTCCACTTTGAGTGAGTCGAGGAAATTTAGCCCATTAGGAGCGTCGGTAGTGCTAAGGAACAAAGCGAGGGTGTTGCTCTCGTTCAAGGGAGGAGAAATGGTTGTGCGAGTCTTGCCGAACTCCAAGTTTAGACACGCGGACAGGACGCAGCTGGTGGACGAATGCCACTTGGACGTGCGACCAGGCGGACAGAGCGACACATGAACGCTCGGAGCCAAGTTCAGACGGAGAGACTTGGAGTGAGCACAAGTCGATTAATCAACCACCGCCAAAACAGGAGACCCCTGTTGCAACAGCTTGCCACGAGCAAGCGTTAGCCTACGTCACATATCGACTCCTCTCACTCAGATGTTGCCACTGGCTCTCGAATACAACGCCCGATTGAGATTGAAGTGCACTTTTGACAGCTTGCGCAACGCTTTCGCAACTTCGACTTCAAGTTTGGAACGTGATCATCTGAGCCTTCTTCGCCGACTTTCCCGTGCATATTCAACGACTGTTGTGATGATGATTGAACCATGTGGGATCCATGGCGACCAGGTCCACTTCTTGGACTTTCTCAGTTCTGAGCTCAAATCGAGAAGGGGTGTGATCCTCCCCTCGCTGGCGCTGAAAAATAACAGCTCGCACCGGTGAAAATAAGGAATTGCGAATGAAAGGGTGCAGATGTTCATCATGCATTTCCCACGACACATTGACTTATGGATGTCCATCCTCTTATTTCATACTCGATTCTGACCTGCGGCCATAGATCGAGAACTCGGACCTGTACAGCAAAACCAAGCAGAATAATTGATCGGGAACTCCATTCTCCGTTTGAATGAGTCTTCGTAGGACTCGTTCTGCGGATCAGGCGAAATCTGTTCTCCTGAAGAATCTTTAGATTCGTATCTTCGTAGTCAGAGCGGCGTCCAAGTTTCCGCTCGGCAGACTTCACCTTCTCGTAGAACTTCAACCCTAATGGAGATTAGCGGCCTCGTTCACTGAGAGAGAGAAAGAAACTTTGGAGAGACGATCCTGCCTCGTCAGATGTTGAATCTAAGACGAGAGCTAAAGACCATTCGGATCGTTCAATGGTAGTTATTTAAATAGCGTTGGCTCTGTCGGACGCTTCTGTGGGTTGGTTCCACAGGGTGTCGCTTATCTTTAACGGTTTCCTTGCTCACAGCGAGTCAACAGAGCGAAGTCGGTCTCTTGCCGAACAAGAATCTTCCTCCTCTAAATGGGTTTCTCGTGCCGTTATCAGTTAGTTGGCGACCTATCTCCTGTTTCTGCGCGCTCGCTCGCTCGCTCGCCTGCCTGCCTGCCTGCCTGCCTGCCCGCTGTCGGTTGGTCGGTGTTGCCGATGCTTGCACTGCTGGCGCTCTTCGTCGACTGCGTTTCCTTGGCAATATAAAGTGTATATAGTCCGAGGCGACGAACCCTATGGGACGAACTTCCGCCGGATCTCATTAAACACTTTAATGACCTCGATTCCGACAACCAATGACAAGATGGAGTTTGCTTGCCAGTTCCCTTGGCAGGCCGCGTGCGTGTCAAGAAAGCGCGAGAAACTATCGTCGCCACACGAAAGTGCGTTTGTTCTTCTGCGACCTCGCTCAGCGGGACCGGAGGTTCTGAAACTTTTCCGGGCACGGGAAGGACCGGAATCCGAGCCGTGACTCGAGCCACAAAAAAAAGTTGAACAATACTTGACCGAGCGGGTCATGACAAGCATCACCGTACCGACGTCGCGCCGTCCGGAGCGCGGTGAGCGCACGAGAACAAGTGGAACAGAAATCTTCGATTCACGGAACCTTGCGCAAAATTTAGGCGCAGCTCATGAGTAGATTTGAATGCATGCAATGTCCGAGCTACGTGCGGTCATCGAAGTCTTTCTCGTTTCCGTGCTGAGTCGAAATCCGTGCTTAGTCGGGCACGAACGGGGATCAAGTTGTGCTTAACAAGATCGCCTGGCCGCCTGCGTATGCCGCGGCGGCGGTCAGCGGCGAGCGCAAAATCTCACGAGAGCGATCGAGGAGTGGCGAAACTTCCCATGCAGCCAGCCGGCTCTTGAGAAATGCTTAGGCAACGACCAGTATTGTGAGCGAGTCTCGTGGCAGGCCTTGCAGCCCTCGCTCCATTGCCGTAGCACTGCGAAGCATCCGACAAGGATCAGCTTCAAATGGGATCACGTACGATCGTACTCGAATCGTCAGGCAGCGGTCTGCTGTCCACCGTGGGCCGTTGCTTGACCAGCGATGTGCGCTCATATTCATCGTACGCTTGCCAACCTGAGAAACAGGAAGATAGAGATATGACGGGATCGGCTCCCTGCTGAAGGTTAGGGAAACGTGTCGACCGAACGGGTGTGGCAAACACTTGCCAACTCGGTCGGCTGGCCGTCCGGCATCGAGAAATCCAGAGAGCTTCGAAACCATTCAACCTCCGAAATCATTCCTCCTTCACGTTGAATGACGCGGGTGGTTGAATAGACGGTGCCAGAATGAATGGCGATCGAGTACCCTTCTGGTCTGGCCTCTCGCCAATCCGAACGATTCCCGCCGAAGCTGTTCGGTTCCTCTCATTCGTCAACGAAGAAAAAAAATCTTCCCTCTCCTCGCTTTTTCGAAAGGTCGTGACTCATGATTCATGATCCTCTTCGTTCGAGTGTGCTGCAGCGAAAGCTTACTAGCTCTGATTCCCTCATCGATTCTGGGAACAAAAGACACGGAAATCATTCAAAGGCGGTGATCAGGCGAGACCTTGATTTCTGTTGTTATCTAGTAAGCTCCATTGGTTTTCGAACCGGGCGCTCAGAACGACGATCTTCGATCGAAACAAACTGTACGTACGTCCACGTCACTAGCCCTATAAAATCAAGAATTTCTCCGTTTCGACCCTCATATGAATCTTGAACTCTCAAAGCGGTCTGTTCACGTGGCGTCGTCGCGGCTTCTTCGGATCCAGAATCAACAAGATCTTTGATGGCAGAATATACATATGTCAATTTCCTTCACTAGAATGTGAGTCGGGAGGAGGACGCTTTGGAGTTTCAACCAAGTGATGATTTCTGTCAATACTCGATAACGGTACAGTATTGATACAGTCGAGAGTTGAACAGATCGACTTCTGCCGGAACCGATTCGAAGGAATCATCTTCGCGAATGTGTGGCAGTGAATCCTCCCTCGCCGCTACTCGACTGATAGAAGTTCGTGATGACTGGTGAACCAAAATCAGTACCTGCTTTTCTTGTTTTTTTTTGAGCGAGAGAACAACGATTCCGTCTCGTAGTGAACAGTCGAGAGAACAACTATGAGAAACATTAGTCTGTGCTAGGACGACTTCGAAAAACGTTAGGCTACGGGACTGAACAGCGTTCTCGACAATCATAAATATCGCACAAGGGTTGTCATGAGAATCAGGAAAAATGGATGAACACTCAGGCTCTCGACAACACCTGCTCTGGGAGACTTCTGATTGGACGCGTAGAAACTTTCAGACCGTCGCCGGAAGCCCGAGCCTTTTTCTTGACTCGGTAGTGTTCGAGAGCCGCTTTCTTTAGCGCTGAGTAATCGGGCGGCGCACCGATCCCACAGCTAGTGTTTCGTTAGGGAATTCCGAGATGACTGAGAGGGAAAGAACGAGCAGTCGACATCATTGCAGAGGACTCGTCTCCATGCAAGTAGGATGCTATGGGACGGATGGGGAGCCCCAGTGACGTAGCGCGAAATGAAGAATGTCGCAAGGAATGGGAGCAGGCAATTCATCAACTCTGTCTATCACCTGCTTCCTCTTTGTGTATTGGTGAAACTTAGCTACTGTTCACCCCTCTCGTTACCTCGGATGTCCCTGAGAGCCACCTGCCCACGATTCCTCGGTAGACCTTGTTCGCTCTCTCTCTCTCTGGTTTCCCCGATCGCTCTCCATCCCGAACCTTCCAGTCACCTCGCTCGGTCGTTCCCTGATCTGCCCGAAGCTTCCGTGGCAAGTTTCCCCGCGGTTAACTGGCTCCTGTGGTCCCGCCCCTCGTCGCGATCATCCCGATTACTCCCCGGCTGTCCCTCAATCCCTCCAACGACACGAACGAACAGTTTGGTATTAACATCTTGACGTGAACGGAAGCCGAAATGTGACACCCGACGAATGCCTTGGGGCAAGTAGACTAAGTAAGGTGGACAAATATCGGATATGGAAAATGCACTAAGTGACAGTGATGGGCTGTGACACCTGTTTCTGAGGAAACAGGCTATTGGCAAAATTGTGTGATCGCCGCATCAGTAGGAGCCCGTTTCTCGCATTGGTGTTCCCTAACTCGGCCTTCGCCGCGAGCACGTAGAGAACTCGAAATATGTATTCGACCTATGAAAGGAAATCGCGAAACGATTCTATCTTCGATGCAGAGGCCCCAGGAGCGAAAACGAATACGGAATCTTGAATCGAGACCAAGAAACGGGATATTTTCGGATTCTCTCTGAAGATTCGATTCGCTCGCAGACAGTGAGCGTGCCTGTGAGAATAATATTACGTAGCTGGAACCAACGTAGGCTCCCCGATGACAGTGTTGCTCCTCTACAGCTACTTTATGGAGATTCATCGTGAGATGACGGATGACTCCGAGTTATGTTCTGCTCTCGCTGCAAGCATTGGATCACGTCTTGCGCCTGGTTGGCCGGACGGGGGTCGAGCGAACCGCGGCACCGAACGAAGCGGGCAACCGAGCGTTCGACCGATCACGCCTTGCCATAACCAATCTGGCGAGATTCACGCATTCATCTTCCGTCACACTTCGGAGACGGAAGGAAGACGGAGGCACTGACGGACAAACGGCTCACAGGCGATCAGGCAGACTTGGTGTCTCTCGAAAGGTCACGGAGTATGGTGACACAGCTGCTGCTGTTGCCGTGGATGGTCAGGCGCGGGACAAGCTCTCATATCTCGAGCCACGTATCCTTAGTGGCAGCAAACGTGCTCGTGCGGCCAGTATGCAAGAGCACGATGGCATCAACCGGGTGGATGATGCTTGTGTCAGCCATCAGAGAACTCATGAGAACCCTTTGAGATCCTGTTCGGATGCACGGCTGGGTGTCTCGGGACTCCTGAAGTTTTTCGAAAACCCTTCCCGAAGTCAAAGGATAAGATTGCTTAGATTCCAATACTGATGTGGAATTGCCCCACCTTTATATTTGCCAAGTGAATCAGGCTTGGAGTCTATCTTCGATCACGGACCCCGAGCAGGAACTATGGAGCTCAGCGAGAACGTCAGAGCTCCACGGGTCCGTACGTGTTGGCCACCTTAAGCCTACGTACGGCTGGCACGTAGTTGTGGTTGCGATCTAATGATCGGTTTTGTTCCTTCGATAATTGATGTGAACCGAACGGCGAGCAAGGGAGCCGAGGGCTTCTCGGCTTGTCGGCAAGTTCCCTGACTCTCAGCATGGTTTGCTAGAGCGAGCTGATGATCATCAGGTCGCCTGTCTGGTGATCGCTCTTGCGGCTGCGAGGACGACAACGATCAATGATGCTTGCTCTCTTTGTCGTTGTCATTAGCAGCAAGAAACCAATGACAGCTCCAACGATTTCCCTCACCGTTCCGTTGTCTTCTGCCAACCCACGAGGTTTCCCATCCTCCCTCACCGGGTACCTACTCGGACTCCCCGACTTTTCCTCACAAATTCACGAAATGAGAGCCCCCGCTATTCAGTTGTGAGTCTTCTTCCTCTCTCAATCCTTCACGGGAAGAACGCAAGCTAGAAAAAAATCACGTTTATCTCGGCCTTTCACGCCATGCTCCTCATATCCGTTTCTCCGGAGCACTCTTAAAGTTCGTATTATTACGCTCTTGGGCGCGGCTTTTTCCTAGGCAAGGAGGCAGCGATGCTATGTTCTCGGCGCCCATGGGGCTGCGTCTGACGCGACGCGATGTAAACTGCCCGATTGGGTGTAGTAAAAGAAACATGGCTCCTATCAGGAATAATTCTTCATTCATCGAAACCAATCGTTCCCAACGATACTTCACCGTGCGCGAACCGGCAAAGCAGCGCGCTGCCAAGAGTTTGGTCGAAGCGAATCCTTCAGCCTTCACACCGCCCTCACTTCGATCCCAAATTTGAAAAATCGGCATCTACACAATAGCTGATTGAAAATCCACTCCGAGGTCGAGCAGGGGGAGCTATTGATTGAATTCACACCAGTCTCAAGACCCCAGACAATTTTGAGCGTGCCGCCAAAAGAAAGATGGAACTAAATGACGTCGACGCAGCGATCTATCGGCGGATCAGGACGAGAAGGATGGGATGAAAGAGAAAGTGGAGTTCTCACAATGAGCTCGTAACGCACGAGTTCAGAGACGCCAATTAATTAAACGTTGTATGAAAGCTGACCTCAGACTGCGCCTAATGGTGAAGATAATGAAGAACAAGTCATTATCGTTCATCAAAACGTCATTTAGTGATAACGTCACACTCTCGACTCACAACGGAGCCACGCGGTCGGTCTCTCGGTGACCGACCGAACCAAGCGGCGGGCTGGAGGACGACCGGGCGAACAGACGGAACGCGAAACGGATGAAATGGGGAACACGGAATTTCCCACCTCGGTACAAGCTCGACAGTATCGGAGGGAATCATGGCCTAAAAGTCGAGTCTTAACTGCTTCCAGGGGCGGGAGGTTAACGTCACCGACGATATCATCCAGTTATTGACACGTCAAGAGCTCATTCCGTACTGTGGACCAAGAAGTTCCAGACTAACTACAAAAGAGGTGTTCGGTCATTCCTTTCATTGAGCCGACGAGGGCTTTCAGCGGACGCCGACAACCGTCAACAACAAAGCCTACACAGGGCACTCGAGGCACTCACATGATGAATGGTGATGATGATGATCAGAATGATGATAGTGATCTTCAGGGTGATGAGCCTTTCTTTCGAACATGCCTCTCGAGTCAATCTGTCACTCGAGCAATCAATCACTCATTCGAGAAGAAAAAGGGCCACAGAATGGGTCTTCGATGTTATTGTCAGTTCTCAGCTGAAAGAGGCGCGCGACAGGCTCAATGACGTACTGACTCAGGGCATTGATCACTGCTGTCGACGCTGCCGTCTCTTTTTCGTCGCCCGTTCCTTTCATGCTCGCTCATTGTTGTCCAGTAGCTGAAGCTCCGGCTTTCCGTGCCAGCGAGTTCTGCCCTTCCTGCCCTACGCTTCTCGGCTAACTAGCCGTGCGAGCGAGTCATCGAACGAAAGAAGCAGCTGACTGTGAGAACTATAGTCAGGCGGGCAGTCAGGCGGGCGGTTATGTCAATGAACTCTTACGATGGGCTGCCCTGAAATCCCTCGGATCATGAACCTTTCAAATAACGAACCTTTTACATGACAAACCTGGCGGACAACAAACCGTTCAAATCACGGACCTGCTGGATAAGGAACCCATCAGTTAAGAGTCGAATAACCTCGATCGAAATTACGGTATCAATATGACCTGCTCAGGTTCGTCGTTATCTGAAGAGTTTGTAATCCTAGAGGGTTCTCGGTGAAGGGCCTGCCGGGATAACATGCGAGGCATCTACCCCACTAAAAAACTTGTTTATCACAGGGATTCTAGGGTATATCCCCGTTTCAGGAGACTTTGGAAGCCTTGGAATCATCATCCTGCGAGTCTGGAAACTGTACGTCAATGACAGATGCTTTCAAAGCACTTGCAGGTTCAATGTCCACAATTTTTTTCTTTGTCGAGATACGTATAAATCCTGCTGGGATCGCGCAAAGCCACGGAGGACATACCTCTGTACTCGGCAGCCTCGATCGTGTTCTAGTAATGGCTAAAGTTTCTAGACTTCTTGCGGGTGCTAAGCATTGGGCCGGAACTCCTCACAGCCCTTCAATACAGGATTTCGAAAGAAGCCTTCCTTCTTACCGAACTTTCTTTCTGTCTCTCGTTTCCTCCGTCGTTGAAGAGGCTGAGCCTCAGGGAGAGAAGGTCCTACGCTACGCCAACTGCATCCTGAGAGCGCTTGGAGTTGGTACGGGTCACATCTCGAAAAATATGTAAGCTAAACAAGAGACCTCAGGGAATCTACGACAGTGCTCTTGTCCTTTTCACGGAGGCCGTCCATACTCGTAACTGTTGCTCGCTCACCGAAGCGTCGTAAACAGCTACACAAAGTAATCGACTCATTTATGAGACATTCAGCTATGAGGACTCCTTTCATCTAAGTAATCTTTTGTAGTCGAAGAAAAGCTGTCATTAGAGTGCTTGCCTGCTTGCTCTCGGCAATAAACGAAGCCATCCATGAAGGTGGATATGTGAGGGGCCTGAAGCGAGCTGCTCTATATAAAGATGTATTGAGATGTCCCCTTGCGTGCCCGCTCCTTTCCCTCCTCGCTGGCTGGCTGGCTGGCATCACCGGCAGTAGTGACGGCAGTGGAAGCGGCCGACATCGAACGAAAGGAAAGGAAACGGGCGTGACGACGAATTTATGGACACGCTATTGGAATTCTATTACTCTTCCAAGGACGGCAGTCGGCTCGACGGATCCAGAGCAGCAGAAGCGGCAGCAGCTCAGGCGTTTCGTTGAGTTTGGCTTGAATTCTTCCTTTGGCATTTCCCTTTTAGAGAATGAACTTGGCTCCATGACAAACTGACTGGAACTTGTTCGCGAGCTGACTGGCTGCCTGCGAGACGGCTGCGACTTGGAACAGGGACTTGAATCGAAGCTATTGGACTCCATTCACAACGGAGCAGAGTACAATCTATCTGCTGCCTTCGATCCCGGGTTGCCCGTTTGGCGCCAGATCGGCGTCGCAGCCATTGACTTGGTTGTCGACAGCTTGTCGAACAACATATTCACTGAAAAGAACCAAGTCACGGTGAATTGTGAGGTGTTGATTCTCTGGAAAACGTTTCTTCTCCTGGGATGTGACGGAAGAAAATGCACCACTAGTGAATGTGGCGACGATCGAAAACTACGAAGCGCTCACAGTGAGACAAGCAAGTGCGGAAGACGAACCGAGTCGGTGGTCGAGTGCAGAAATAACGCTCTTCAAAAATCTATCTGGGGAACGAGGGCAATACGCTTTGCTCGTGACACAGCCGGGACGCTTGGAACCTGCTTGACAGACAGGCCAAGCTTCTTCTCCAGTCGTGAGCCATGAAGTTGACTGGAAGAGGAAAAGGAGAAAGAGAAACGCCCACAAGTCTGCTTGAGATCCGACACGACGGTCGCCGCCGCCGCCGCCGCAAGGCATGGCCAGATCCGATCGTGTGTTCCTCCGACATGGGTCGGCCCTGTCTGGATCCTAATAACTCCGATCGTGTAATACGCTTTAGCAAATCTAGTTCCCTGGCAAAGTGAGCGTTCCGAGAATTCGTTTCCCGTCGCCAGCAAATTCACTCGCAGCAAACTGCCGCGAGAAAGTTCAGTTGGCTCGTTCAGAAGCTGTGAACCAGATGCTAGTTGACGAGGTCGTATTGGATTAGAGTCGCGGACGCAACGAAAACTCCTTCGGATTTCTACTCGAGTTGAAGATTGTTCTGATTTGACGATATTCGCCGTAGCAGAAAGAACTCGCTTCCTCGTTCGCGCCGGTGAATATTTTTGCGATTATTTCGTGTTCATGCTCGAAGGCCGGATGCCCCCTTCAGCCAATTTGCTATTCCTTCATTGATTTTCCTTCCCGGTGCGGGAATGGTTCATGGTTCGCTCTCCTTGACTCATGAAGGCAAAAGCGATCAGCTTGAAGAGGACCGCAGGTCGTTTGCGCAAGTGGTTCTTGCGTCTCAAGTTCTAGGGTTTTCCGAGGCGCTAGTCACAGAGTTCGCAAATCAAAATGACAGAGCTTTGACCTTTGTCGAAACAGCTGCAAACTTTTTCAAGACGATGAATCGAGCAGCTGACTGAGTCAGAAAACCTGTCTCCACAGTAATCTCATTTTCGCTCTTTCCTGTCAACCACTCCACCACGACGGACTGGAAGTTCTGCGATTCTGTGAACACGCGATAACGGCGATTTGAGCAGGTTTTCGGAGCGCTCGCTTCCAGACATCTGCTGGCGGCGTGGAGCTTGCTACGCTCGCGGATCCAGATGATTCCATCAAATCATGCTGACTTAATGCTCACCGCGTTCGCCACCCTTGCGTTCACGTGGAGAAGAATGTAACTGGTCGAGCGCCTCAAAGAAAAGACCCGGCAGATATTCCAGAAAGAACAGGTCGGAAGGACGTTCGAGGCGGTGAGGTGGTCTTCGACGTTCTCGTTGGTCACTGTTACAGACCAAACTGAAAAAGATCTGTGGTTCGACAGAAAGACCGGACACGATCTCAGAGCGAAACACCATTTTTCCCTGCTCATCGGCAGCCTGTGGTAGGAATGATGTATCCCTGCACATTCCATAATCATTAAAATACTGCTCGCCGGCTCGATCCCGGTCAGAGATTCATTTGGAAGCCGCTCGCGAGACGATGATGAATAAAGTAATGTTCTCAAAAGCTCGGCAAGGACAATCGTCTCGAGGAAACAGCTCTTTCAATGAAGCAGTGTAACGGCGCGCACACTTGCTGCTCACTCACATATTGCAGTCAGTCGTCGGAGTGAAGCTCGGCCGAAATGAATGAGTCATTGGAGAGAAATGAAGAAAAATGAAGCAATATTGCGCCTAGCTGTTGCCGCAGAAACTTTTGCGCCCTTGAGAGAACGAGCTTTTGCTGCTGGGATCGCTGTTAGCGTGCCCAGCCTGCCAGCGAGCTCTCGGAGGGGCGAAGGTTTTGATCGCCGCCCGCTCCCACACTGCCCCGGCATCGATTCCGTAACTAACGCTGATCCGCGGCCCGGTATGATGACCTGTCAAATAAATGAAACGAACAAACTCGGGATCACACAATCAGTTAACCAGCGGAGGGGTGCACGTCACAATGAAACCATTTCTCATATGCTTTCGCATCGGAGGCGTCCAAACGGAATACCCACTGAGTAATGGCCGGATGAGTTCGGAGTACTTCGAAAGTTTGCCTCCTCACGGACGATTATCTCGAGATTCCGAATCGCGTATCGATGCTTCTCGCTGAAGTTTGGTGTTGAGGACTGGGAACGATTGCAACATGGGAATTTTCTGTTTATGGCTTTGGGAAAAATGATGCATTTGTTCCCGTCGAACGAAATACTAATGCAATCCTTGACTCGGTGATGTTTAACGAGCTTTTTCTTCTCAGCGGAGAGTCGCATTAAAATTCCTTGGCGGTATAACGACCCATAAAGATTTTACGGCCACTTAGCGAAAATCAGGGAGGAGTCCTTCTGTGTACTTCCTCAAGCCGCTTGTTCCCCGTGATATAAGTCGCAAGTGACACCGGGACTACCACCCCTACAGAAGACTACTTCGGCAACCGAGTTCAGCTGTTGCTCGCTTTCGTGTTCGTTGACTGATGTCGATAGAATCTGAAGAGATTTTCACAAGCCTTAACGGCGATAACGGGGTAGAACTGAGAACTGGGGACAATTTTTTGTTTGTCCGTGAACTCCCGCGGATTGAAATATGAATCTTCTGTGAAGGACAGCACGTTTGGGAACAAGACAGGGACCGAGCAGTGAGGCTCTCGAAGTTTGAAGGATTAGAAAATGATGGATATAAACGTGACCCGAAGCAGCGCCTACAGAAGGATTAGAGATGTGGCACGTGACGGCGGTGGACTCGGAGCACGGAAGTGAGAAGGTCTGGGAGGAGAGGAAAGACGAAACATTAGCAGTTTTGTACAAAGCCCGACTGACCCTGGCTCGGTGACTTCGGTTTTTTCTTTCTAAGGAAGACTCCCGCGGCGGGACGAGAGCTCCGACTGAGCTAATCTTCGCGTGTAAGAGACGTTTCGGATACAAAAAGAAAATTTCTCTGCAGCAGTTTAGTAACCTAGGGAGCAGGTCGGGTAAAACACTCGACCTCGAATCTGCGTAAATCTGGATTCGCGATTTTTATCAGAGCTAAACTGAATCGTTTTCTGCAAATCTTCGCCTTACGGAACGAGTGGAACTTCATGAGCATGGGAGTCAATGTAAGCGGAAGAGCACGCGACAATCGTTCGCAGTCGGAGTGGAGCCCCGCCAGCACTCGCGAGTACAGTGGCAATTTAATATATCAGCTCTTTTGAATGACGGTGGGCGGAAAACAACTTTTTGACCAAGCTGAGTGGATTACTCGGGAAGCAATTTAATACTCGAGTCGTCGGCGACTAGAACGTATTACCTCGACGAAATGAAAAACACTAGAACCCAGGAGCAGAAACAGCAGCAACGCGAACAGCGGGGCAACCGATGCAGGGGCAGCGGAAAGAGAGAAAGAGGGAAGCAAAAGGAGAAGGGCTTAAAAAGGATTTGCTTTCAAGTGCAAACTTGGACGGCCGCCATTGTACTCACGATATTCATTCTCTCTCTCTTTCTCTCTTGACTTTTTCTTGTCACTCTCTGAATTCCTCGACAAAGGTCCGATGCTCGTTGTTATCGCCCAGTGCAACGCTGCTTGGGAGAAATGATTCAACTTCATCAAACCCGAGGTCAAGGATTCCACAACGACAAAGTGGCAACGGAGACAACCCCGAAGCTTGTCTAGAGTCTGATTTCGTAGAAATCGAGCGTTCTTGGGGTTGAGGGACCGATTTCGTTGGTTGAGGGCCCGGTGCGATAAGTTTAGGAAATGAAGACATGGAACGGTACGGTTGAAGTTTGAAGTTCCGATGTCCGTCATCATCGGTTACAAGCTGTCTTGCGAGCCGTGGGGGAGTTGGGTGGAAGGGGACTCTGCAAGAGTCAGCTCCGAACAAAAACTCCAATTACCCCTGAATTATCCTCGGGTGGGCGGAGAGGCAGCCTGATATATGATATTGTAGATGACGGATAGATCTATGTAGCGCCTATCGCAACGAGGAAAAAATTTCTTCTCGTATTAATGGAGACAGCGAAAGAGACACTTAGTCACCTCTGATCACGCAGACAACTCCATGTGATACGATATTCGTATTTTTCCTCCCATTAATAAAGCGACGGAATCACTTCACTATAGCGAGCGACAAAAGTTGAAATCTCTGCATCCTAAACCCGATTCACCAGGAAAGTTCTGATTTGGTCGATCGACAACGATGACGGAGATTTATCGGATTCCTGATGTTGCTCCAGGTTCGCCAGTCGGTACTCCAAAGACATTTGCGCATCAAAAATCCATTATGTAGTTCAAACAATGTCGTCGTGGACGATGAATAGACTGACGAGCACCGTCACCATGCTCTGTCCTCCGAAAGCTCGACATCAAAATTGTCGTCTGTACACACATGAACACATTCTCTAAGGGAGCGCTGAGGCGTCGAGATTCGATTTCGTTCTCGTCGTCGAATGGCGTGCTTGGTTGATTGTGGCTGTTCTTGAAGTTCGCCGGCAAGCTCCGAGAGGGTTTCAACGAGGACTCGAATCGAATTTACTGACTGAGAGTTCAGAGAGGCTTCGAAAATGTTCTGATGGGGGCAGGACGTGATATCCGACGCTCTTTGCAGCAACTATGTCTTCAAAGTTTCCCAACAGACCCTGTTTGAGTATGCTACTCTAGATCCTCGAAAAAAGCATCAAGGTCGAGATCCAGCAATCGGGTCGAGTTTCGGTTATTGATGTTGCAAATGTTTCGATGGAACGTCGAATTCATCCCGGAAAGAATTTGAATTTCTGAATCCCACTGCAATCTGTCGAGGAACCGAGTTTGTTTCGGATTCTCGTCCTCGTCGCACAAAATGCCAATCTGCTTCTCAAATTTATGGAGTCCTGTGAAAAGATAGGCGCGTGGCAGTTGCAGCTGACGTTGCAAGCAGTAGAAACACAGAAGAGGGTGGCGGCGACAATGAGAAAGAAAACGTCTGCTGCGTAAATATTAATAAATAGTTCCTTGCTGGCCGGATCCTTCCCTCGGCGCCCGCGGAAGGAACACTGAGAGTATGAGCTTTCGCCAAATCAAAGTAATAAAGAGCGATACGGAGCCAGATGTGCAGTCGGTGCCGAACGTTACCATCGCGTACGCTCCCGCAAGTCACTGTACCGGAAGCAGATGTTGCACGTGTCGGTGTGACCTGTCTGTTGGGCAAGAGGAACACCGCTGTCTGCGAGATCCATCTGGCAGGACGTCGGAAGGAATATAAACGAGAAATTGTCTCGTGTTTTCTTGTTTTCATCAGAACCCTTCTCGTCCGCTGTCGGTTCGCGCGTTCTCGCTCGAGCATCTTGAGCGTCGCCACCTTTATGGCCAGCCCGATAAGCAAAACAATGTTCTTGCTGGTGCTGCAGTGCGGAGATTAAACCATTGCAGCACCACAACACCATCGCAGCCGCAGCCGCCGCCGCCGCCGGCATCACCACCACCTCCATCAGCGCGCGGCAGACGTTCCCTTGTAGCAGCAGAGCGAATATTATGTAGTGCGTGTGTTATTGGAAGGCATCGCGCAACTTTATGGCCGTAACAAGTTTGCCGGGAACATTAGGTGTTGAGTGCATTAGCTACATCGTGTTACTCCTTAAGGAAGATACTAGACGGCGACGATGACGACGGCGGCGGCGGCTGCGACAGCGGGAACAGCGACGGGAATTAGGGCGAGAAGCAGCGAGCTGATGGAAACAAAGATGACGGAGACAGCCGTCGCGGCGAGGCGCAATGTGAACCAAGCAAACGAAAGGCAAACGCAATCAACGCTACTTGACGGCGAGTGGACCGTGATGCAGCGCACATTACCGCCGAAACTGCCACCTCCACCACCACAGCGCCCACAACCATCACCACCACTGTCATCGTGTGTCGTCACCGGTGGCGTTCCCGCAAGGAAGCAAGCGACAAACACATTGTGAACTTCTGCACCAACACCACAACAACAGGGTAGCGAGTCGAGGTGGTTCCTGACCGCCTCGGTGACTGGTCGCTTGGTTGCTCGAACAGTGTCGTATGCTCTCTAAGCAAGATAAAGTCATTGCTCGGATGGAGCCATAGAGAGCACTTCCTGAGGAAGTCTTTTGTCCGAGCAACGCGGAGATCCACCGCCTCAAGGGAGTGAGCCGAGTATGCACGTCCAGGTACACGTGGATAAGATACACAACAGCGAACATTGACTGACTGACTGACTGGCTGGCCGCTGCACGGCAGACCGACCGACCGACCGACTGACTAACTCGTTGTTCCTCCGCTTACTTTTCCTACTTGCCTGCTTACACGAGCCCCTTGCAAAATCACTTGTTTCCTCGTTTTTCTTTCTGACCGGCCAGCAGCTTCGTGTTTACAGCGGCACCGTACCTTACCAACTTCATATCTTCTTCAGCGTTCCTGTTCGATGTCTTCACCGCGTAATATTGGATGGAATACTCTGATCACATGTGGTAGCTGAACGCTCTAGCGAATGTTCACTTTCATGCTGATAACGATTAGAACAGTGTTTCTCAAGGTGCGGCGCCGGCGCTGGCCCCACCGGTTAAGCCTGGCGGATTTTCGGTGGGGTCTGGAGAGTTGGGACTGGTGTAAAAGTAGGGACTGTCCATTCCATCCATTGATATCTCCAAAGGCTCGGTTTGCACCTTCTGGGTATTTGTGAAAACCTGCAGATCCCATTTTGTTATTCGTTCTGATTGGATACCTCTCCGAATATCTACTCTAGCAAGAATGTTCCGACACATCCGAACCAGGTGTCTACGAACTATGGAAAACTCGGAAACAGATAAAGGAGTGACGTACGTTTCGTGGAGTACTGAGTCCGATGAAGTTCCAGCTTTGTTCGCTTCAGGCTCACGCCACCATTTCGTGTGGGGTAATTTTCACTGATAGATACCAGTTTTCGATGCAATTCCCAAACGGAAGCGAATTCAGCGAGACGACGCGAACAGTCAGAGTGTGCCTCTTCTTCAGTCATCAATTGTATGGACAACTGAGTTGAGCGCCTGAAACTGAGTTTGATGACCCTCGAAGGCACTGTTCAGCGTAGTAGGGCCTGACGAAATTCCAGCCGAAAAAGTAGGGCCTAGCATCATCTTGCTCGAGAAACCCTGGATCAGAATCTCCAGACCGTCTGTCTGACTGGCAGCGCATGGTGCGGGCCATGCTCCATGGGGACTATCTTTTTCAAAAGACGGCCGTGCGTTGTCTTGAACTGCAAACCTAGGCAAGGGATTTCAGTCTTTCAGGACCTCCGGATTACGACTACCTGCAACAATCGACTACGAAAGGTACTCGCGAGTTTCTTTGCATCGTTGTGGTAGGCAAACATGGTACGATACGACAGTTGTGGGATAAGAGAAACCGATGCTTTCCCGGCCATTCACATAAATAACAGGACCGATGGGAGATTCCGGAATAAGCATCAGATCATGCCTCAAATATTCCTAAGGCTCTCAAGTAATGAGTTGCTGATGGTGAAACTGAGAGTCAGTCAGAAGCTTTGATTCCTCTCGGAGACAGGGAGGGCGTTTGCAACTGGCTCGTCGGCGGGGTGGCGAATATTTCAGGGTCGTGAGCTGCGTTCTGACACCTTGCTTGCGGGGCGTTGCAAGGATTGACGAGTTCCAAAATCGGGGAGTGTCTTGGTGTCGTGCGGTCTCGAGGCCGGGGCGAGAAAACGAGTAAGGTAGTCTCATTCTCGGAACGAATTCCTTGCGGTCGTCGGTGGACCCGCTACCAACAATGCTTCGTATTCACGCGGCGTGCCAGGCGCGTTGAGCATGCAAGCATGTATGATGTACGTGCTCTGTTCTTAAACAGGATAGCAGAGACGCGCACTCCAGAATGCCACCTCCTCGTCCTGTCTGGAATACAAACACCGCTCAGAGATCCCCTTCTTAAAACTCTGAAGTAGTGATCGAGGTGGATGTGTGATGGAAGATTTCCACCGATTGCCTTCAGTGCGCGTTAGCAGCATGCAGGGGACAACATGATCGTTGATACCGCACGGCGGGGTGAACCCAGGGGGGAAAAGCTGTGAGAATCCTCAAGGAAACGGGACTTCCGACATGAACGCATAGTGATAGGTTGGAGCGTGGATCGCTCCCGGACAGATATAGATGACACGCGAAAGATAGAGAGGAAGCGAAGTAAGAATACTTGACCCCCGACCGAACTCCCTCATTCGCGAGGGAGCTCGGCCAGATTGACTCGGATAGGGGTAGATAGTGAGCGCAGGAAAAAAAGTTTGAGGAATTTGATTTAAGGCGTCTACCTCATAGAACGAGCTTTGCGAAACAGCAGAAGACAATGAATGGAACGGGTCAGAGGGCTTGCTTCAATTAACTCCCCCTCGCTGTCAATGTGGGCCAACGGAAAGACCGCTCGCTCGGCGGCAAAGCAGGAAGCTAGATAGACTGACTGACTGACTGACTGACATCGTAGACGGGAATGAGGAAAGCGCTCCCATGACAGGTTGGATCTCCCCGCTCATTCATTAGATCACCAACGACGGGGCGAAGATGAGAAGGGAAGTTGAGTGGGCCGAGACCCGTGTCTCACCGGCATCCGCGGGTACCAGGCCACGAAAACGCAAACTGTTAGAGCGAAACATCCTGGATTTTTGAAGACCCCTATAGATGAAATGAGAGTAATAGAAGCGCTTATTGTCCTTATAACTGTTGATAGTGAGTGAGCGGAAAACCGGGATCGATGGAAGACCTCTCCATGCCATCACCTCCGACCTCGAATCGCAACCGATTTCTGATTCTTTCCTTCTCCAGTAGTCCTCCAAATATTCCATTCATAATGGCACTTCCCACAATCAGATCTAAGTCACAACTCCCACCTGAAATTACGAAACTTCGTCACTTCATTCGGGATTCTCTAGTCAAGAACGGTACACTGGACGGGGATATATTGTGGATAATCCACGGGCTTTGCTCCGGACGATCTCCATGTTCCTGAGATGCTCATTCTTCTGCTCAGATTTAGAGTCAAACCGGAGCTCATGTGGATTTTCAAAATTTCTAATCGATACTCGAGCCCATGTAATAGCTCGAGGCAATGCCATGAAGCTCAATCTCCAAATCTCCGCGGGGAAGTAACTTCAGCCAATGGAATGCACGAGTGTCGATTCGGACCGAGGAACCAGTCGCTTCTATCAACGCTTCGGTGGAAGCTTCGCCGTCTGAAGTAGCGAGGTGGAAGGGTTCTTGATCGAGATCTTGATCCGTGCTCCTGGTCGTGAACTATTAGGTCATAGCTGCGATTCCCAGCCACTCTCGCTCCTACCACGTTGTCGGCCGAGCGATAGGGACCTGGGAAAGAAACGTGCTCACTTTTTCATCCATTCGGCTCCTCCCCGTTGTCCTTTTATCGTGCGTCTGCTAGGCTCGTCGCCTCTGTCGCCATTTCCCTCTCAACACTAAGACAAATGGAGAAAGTTCAACGGAGCTGACAGCGAGACTTCGCTGCGACGAAACGACAGCCACCGACCATCTAGTCAACTCGCTCCCTTGCCGGCAAACAGCGAGTCCGTCATCCCGTCAGGCAGGATAGCGGACTCCACCTCAGGAGAACGAGAAGTAAGGATCCTCATTATCTGCCGACCCTGAGTGGCGAGCGCCGGATCGGCCAGCGGCCTGACTGGAAACTTGCTGGGGCCTGGCTCGGTTGGATGATAGCCTATTGTTAAAGACTCCCTCAGGGCTTTTTCATGCGCAGCGGGTCCTCGAAGCTCGGTGAAGAAAGCCTTGGCTGACGCTCAGCAAGCCAGAAAGCAAGCAAACAAGGACTGCCAGAGAACAGAGCCCACAATAAGCTTTCATTCCCCCTCCACAGCATCCTCTTGTTTGTCTCTGATTCTTTTCAACCGTCGCGCGTCGACAAAAAAGGCGGCGAGCACTTGAGGAGAACACTGGCTTTGTAGGTGGGCCTTGAGGTTGGCAAACTATGGACCCTGTCGTCCAAGAGCTCCTTGGATCCTGATCCCCATGCGATTTGATCCAGATGAATCAAAATGTCGAGCATTTCCTTGCAGATCCGGCGGACGCGTCGGAAGAAAACCTTTCGTTGATGTCTTTCATGAGAACGCTATGTATTCGGAGCGATTCGATCATCGCTCTGTCTTGATTCGAAGAGTGGCTCCACCTGGCACTTTGGAGACTTTGAATCAATCCGGACCTGAAAACCGTGCCTCATTCAGGATTGTATCAACAGAATGAACGTCGCGACGGCTCTGACTCGCCATCCGACGGAGCGAAAGTCGAGCTCAATGGTGAGGCAGTTGCCCGCGAAGCTTCCGACTGCCGGCAAGAAGTCCACGACGATTATTGCGACGATGCAGATTAGAAAGAAGGGAATGCGAGCTGAGAGCGATACGAAGCACGAGCCTGAAAGCAATCAATGCCGACCGAGTTATCTCCAAGAAGCAGACGTTCACCAAGTCAAGTGAATCTTATCGCCTCCCCTTTGACAGTCGTCATTATGTTGACGAATAGACTCGGCATTCTCGTAAAATGTGAGGCTTGCTAACTTTCAGAGCAAGACAATGGAAGAACCGCATTCCATAAATCGGGAGGAAGTTTTCAAATGGCGCCAAATAGGACGCTGCCGCTCCGGATTCGATCTGTTGAGGATGACCGAGCGAGAAGTTCGTCTGGGCTGCGCGTTCCAAATTTTTCTCCGACGACGTTCGCCATGCGCTCACCTCCATTCATTTGGTTCAGCATCTTCCCTTGTCGTTTGTCGTTGATGCTTTGTGGAGTCCTAGCGAGTGAATAAGATGAAGGAACTGGGGAAAGGAAGACCGGGGAGTTTGTTCAAATGTAGATTTCTCATTCCTTCGGTGACGTTCGTTCTCTCCCATTGAATTCATAACTGTGTGCTTGTGCTTCTCTTTGACGTGACAGTGGCAGCGGCGGCTGTTCCGAACGAACAAACGATTCGAGTGGGACTGGAGGAAGCAGCAGACTTCCTCTGACGATCGGGAGAATCCGATCGCCCAACGAATTCAGTGCTCGGAGTGTCTCCCTCTTCTTCTCGGTGCAAGATGCAACCGATCTGACCAGCAGCTGTTCGGAATGATGCGTCGGCGGCCATTGTGTCTCCTCACTGCGACTGCTTCGGAATCTTTTTTCTTTTCGTGCTTTTTCCATTTGGAAAAGCTCGTCCCGTTCCCTCCTCGCACGACTCTTGGAATTCCCCACTCACAGAGAATGGGACTGTCCACTATGCTCATGGTTTACTGCGTTCGATTCTCTGGTTTGGTTGAACTTGAAATACTTCCCAGTCCACGTAAAACAATTTCTCAGGAGAAGTTTTTCTGTACGATGATTCCAGGGGTGTTTTGGAAAATGAGGTCTCCTTTGACTCGGATGTTGTTGGTTTCATTCGACGACACCGCGCCGTTCACCTCTTCGTCCGCTTGTCCTTCTCGCTGGTCTGTCTTCTTCTGAGACGCTTGTTTCCCGCTCCCACAGTCGCTGTTGTTGTAGTCGCACTTCTCTCATTGATGATGGTGTTCTGTCGACAGCACTTAGTAGATCATTGTCAAGCGAGCGAAGGGCACAACAGAGTGAACCGTGGCAAGCGTCTCTTGTCGAACGTTTTTCCTCTGCCTTTCCCCTGCTCTCTTTCGGTTTGCTTCTGAGTTTCTTCTACTCTCTTGTGACAACAAAGGTCGAATCTGTCTCCGTTGGATGACTGAGAACTCGCCAACGAACGGCAACGGGCTCTCCAAGGAGCACGGATCCGGCCGCCTTGCTTGTCCCGTCTCTCCTGTGTTGACGACACTGACATGCGAGAGCCAGCGTCCATCCGGTCAGCGATTTTTGATCAGCAAACTCGCTTTGGGTCGTTCCCTTCGTCCGTTTCCTTCCTTTCTTCCACACGTCATGGACAAGCATTCATTTTCGACGGCTGTCCGAGAAAGCATCCGAGATACAAGTGCTAGCCGGCTTCCCATCCTACGGAGCAATGCTCCGTAACTCAGTCAGCTGAGCGTTCTCCACGGGTACTTGGAGGCTCTGTCAGATCCTCCACTCTGTCGAAGGATGAGGAGGTTCTTCTCGAACTAAATCAACCGTCGGACGGATCTCGGGTCCAAATGACATCGCAGAACGCGTCCGGGGGCAATGTAGGCGTGGTGCTGCGTGGCCGTGATTCTGCAAAGTCTGCGACAATCTTCGGCTTCGACTTTGTCGTTGTTTGTTCTTCTGCAACGTCGACACGTTTGGTTCCACGGTTTTGGGCAGAGCGAGAATGAAGCCGAGGCTCGCGGGAGGAAACAAGCGGAATCGATTTGGAACAAATTAGCTCCCCCAGAAGTATTGGGCTTCGAAATGGGGAACTTACTCCGACTTTCGAGAGATCGGACCTGCGTTTCTAGAGAGACATTAGTGGAACTTTGTCATTCAATGGAGGAATTCTTTCCATTCGACGGGAAAGGAATTTACGATCATTCGTTTGAAGTATCTGTTGGAAATTCTGAGTTTATTTTGTCGGAGCCATTCAAGGACTCGACCAGGATGGAGCTAGAACTAGAAACTCTGAAGCACAGATGGTAGACAATTCATAAATGAGAACTCGCAACTTTGTTTCAAACATGATTATGCTTTTAGGACAGAAACTAAAACGTGTGTTAGATAGTTCGCAACTCCGTCGCAATCATGAGATAGCTCTCTGACAGTTATAATGGAACGGAAATGAGTTCACTGACGTCAATACTTTGGAATGTTTATTAAACTTTGTCTGATATAAAAGGATGAATAAATCTACCCAACAGAAGAGAGTGTTGTATCCGAACAACCGCTTCCTGACTTGCACTCTTTCGCGGACTCCTCAGTCCTCCAGAAGGGAGCTATCCAGACCTACGAATCTTCGACCTCAGTTGAACGAAATCCCAACAATCGTTATCAGCACGACGCTCTGAGGACTGAGGGGTCCTGCAGAGTGAAAGTAAGTTAGCTACGTCCTCCTTCATCTGACTAACCATGGAAAAAGATCTGGAGCTTCTTTCACTATCAGGTTCGGGAGATAGCCCATCTGATACTCCTAGCAGGGGAGAAAGTCTAGCTGTTGGAGACACAACCGGTGGAGGATCAGGAGGAGGTGACAATAAACCAGATCCCAAACCATGTCCACCGGTCGTTTTTGAGGAGGGAATCAAGTCCCGGTTCCCACCAACAATCCTCGACGAAAACGGATCCAACTACGACACGTGGAAAACATTGATTCCCGTAACGCTTTAAACAGAGCCCTATGCCTGGGAGGTTGTGGATTCCCAGCTCCAGATCTTTTTCCATGGTTAGTCAGATGAAGGAGGACGTAGCTAACTTACTTTCACTCTGCAGGACCCCTCAGTCCTCAGAGCGTCGTGCTGATAACGATTGTTGGGATTTCGTTCAACTGAGGTCGAAGATTCGTAGGTCTGGATAGCTCCCTTCTGGAGGACTGAGGAGTCCGCGAAAGAGTGCAAGTCAGGAAGCGGTTGTTCGGATACAACACTCTCTTCTGTTGGGTTGATTTATTCATCCTTTTATATCAGACAAAGTTTAATCAACATTCCAAAGTATTGACGTCAGTGAACTCATTTCCGTTCCATTTATTCCAGAGAGCTATCTCATGATTGCGACGGAGTTGCGAACTATCTAACACACGTTTTAGTTTCTGTCCTAAAAACATAATCATGTTTGAAACGAAGTTGCGAGTTCTCATTTATGAACTGTCTACCATCTGTGCTTCAGAGTTTCTAGTTCTAGCTCCATCCTAGTCGAGTCCTTGAATGGCTCCGACAAAATAAACTCAGAATTTCCAACAGTATCATTTCTCTCCAGAGGTAAAGTATGGTTCTAAGCGTCGATCTCTATCAGAGTCGACTCCTGATGATCATATTTCCGACGTTGTGTTCGAAGTTTCAGCCAGAGGGCGCTTTTCGGGAACTGATCGAATTTCAACATTGGGAAAATCAGAAATTCTGCCTTCGTTCCAAGCTCTCTGAGATTCCGTTGCCTGTTCCGGCACAGATTGCTTGCAATGTCTGAAGACTGCTGTTGACATATCTCTCGAAACCTCTTATCGGACCCATCCAAGAAAAAAAATTTAGGAAGCGAGCGAACTGAAAGCTTTCACCGGAATAGAGCTCTTCCAGATGAGGCAAACGATCGAATCTAACCCGTTGTTTATATTGGGCTCATCCATCTCTGTGATCTACGAGCTCACTTGAGAGTGGAGAGCGATTACATGTTGAATTGACGATGCCTCAGGCCGATACAATGGGCCTCTCACTCAGATTGTCACAGGCTCCCAGTTTGGGCCGCTGATGGCCTGGTCCGATAACACCCGCCACGCTCGGCACTAGGATCTCGAGATAGACTCGGAAGACTAAAGTTGTCTTCACCCTAAACTTGGACGAACGGAAACGTTCGCTGCAAGATCGCCATCATCCGTGTCCTTCAGTTATTTTTTGAGGATTCGCTTATGAAGTGCCCGTCAATATTCGATCTCCTCCATCAGAAATCGAACGCTGTGAGTCTCAAACTCGAGTTAAACGCTTAAAATGTTGCGTTGGTGTCTGATTGCTGAGAACCCATTGCTGGAAGCGAAAGAGAAAACAATCTAAAGCGTTCCATTTCTTCGGATGGACCATGATTCGAGTTTGCTCTTCACTCTCGAAACTTTTCTGTCCTTTTAGACACACGGGAATCTGGCAAACTTCCAACAGATGTTCGATGCTCGTTCGAACAGTTTGCTATGTAGCAAGCAGTAAGGTTACAGAGGAGCGGAGAGGTCGGTGTGGATATTCCCGAGAGCTCGTGTCAATTCGGAGTTTGTCATCGAAATTGAAATTCCCATTTCGGTTCTTCAAAACAGGCGATAAGAAATCGTAGAAGAAGGTGTAAGAGAGGAGCACCGCAAAGTAGAGGAACGACCCCAGAGAAAGGGGCGGCGGGGCAGTTGTTCGGTTTAGATGTGGTCTTCAGGAGAAAAAGTCGTTTTGAAGTTGAGCAGACTTCACTTTTATCTTGAGACGGCGCTCATTCTTGGAATGTTGAGCTAGTGAGCTCAGCGGATCTCTTTCGATGATCTCACTAAATCATGCCTTATGAGTCCACTAGCAGCTGGAGCGGCACAGAGAGTAGGAGCAGCTCTTACCTTGTCTCTTGGAGAGGTCGCCCCATGCCTGGGTGGGCATAGTTCACATATTTTGGATACTTCTCAGAAAAGATATGAGTTACTCTCTCCAGGAGCCTTTGGAAGCATCGAAATACGAAAGCTCAGAACGAAGTAACGACGCGTGACGTAAGCAGGCCACCAATGAGTGAATCGAAGCACATGAAAAACTTCACAGCTCCATCAGCCGTGCTGAGTTCATGATCATGAATCTGTTGTAATGTTCGTCAAGTTCATGTAGTAGAGTTCAGCTCCGGGCTATGAATTGTGATGAGCCTGTAGGTCACGTAGAGGCAAGGTTTGGTCTCGACGGAGCGATGTACAATAATAATGAGATATCCCATGGTCGCTTCGATTTCCGACTGGACCTCCTCCGAGTGTATGAGGGCAGTAGAGATAACTCGAGTTAAGTGAAGTCGATTCCTCAACCGTGGCGTTGGGGACGAAGAAGGAGCGAGCAGCAATACTATAGCCACCAAATAGTGGCTCTGACGAAGCGGCGCATGAGGCTTAAAAGTTTTTACAGAGGAGAGTAATACTCCATTAGAGGCATGGCGGAGGGATAAATAAGGAAGAGATTGGATAGCTTAGCACGTAATCCTACTTAAGACACATAATGCAGAAGCTTGCGCCGGTTGCCTAGCCGGCGCGGCGACTGGACGGACCGACGGACGACCAGCAAGAGACGAGCGTCAGCGGCACCTTCAACGTTTACTTATACCGTTTCCGCGCCGCTCCTGCTTAGTACCGCGTACTAAGAAGCAAACCAGCCATTACTTTGAGCTAATCTCTGGAGCAAGCAGTCATTACAACGTAAACCAGATCGGGCTCACTAAGTTCGAAGAGTTCGGATCCATTATGACGCCACAGTTCGGTCTCCGAATGATAAACTGAACCGGAAACGCGTCCTCCGACCCAGCCTCGGGTCTGTCTTTCTTTCCGACATTCTTGACGGTCGCCTTCCGAATTCTGCTTCGCACAGAGAGCGGACCTTCTGCTGTGCATCAAGCCCTGACCCGAGGCAGCAGAACTCGTGTTGGCATTGTGCTCGGCGAGTACTTTGGAGTAGATGTCCCTCGACTGAGACAAAGACTGTAGCTTCGCGACCGTGCCGCGTAAGCGAGCTTCTGCTGCACTGCATGTCTGGTGTCAGATACGGTCGGAAGTCAGTCCCTCAGGACGGAATGCTAAATTGCTAAAAGTTGTTCTTCCCTCGACGAAAGCCGTCGGAACGCCAGCCGTCGCTACGAGGGAACAGCGCGTTCCTGAGGGTAACCTGTTCGGCTCTGTCCTGTCTCGGCAAATATCCTCAAATGAAAAAGTTTTCTCCGAGCACTTGTCGCCGAGCTTCAAGCGTAAAGTGGTTTGCCAACACTTTCGCATAACCTCCTCAACTCTAAATAAACCGGCGATTCCCGAAGGCTCGACGGAGCTTCGCCCAACATCCATTATCGAACAGATTCCCAATCAAACATTGGACGTTTTCTCAAAGTTTCTCAAATAAATCATCGAACAAGCGTTAAATCTCCCTCGGACGGAATGATTTAGACGGAAATCAGAATACTGTCTTTTAAATCGAATTTATTCGTCGAAAATGTCTCGGAAACTCTCCAGCAGCGGCTGAATTTCGAAAAATCTACTTCGGAGCGTCCCAAGAGAATTGTAAATCTCAAGGGCAGGGCCCTTGATTCCTCTCTCATTGGAGAGAAGGGTGTACGATACGCCTTATTCGTTATTCGTTTCCGGAAATCCGTTCCGTTTTCCGCTCTGCGTAGACTCTCTGTGGGAAAATTGGAAGAATTCCAAGGTTCCTGCTTCGTTATTTCATTGACTTTGACGGGTCATTCTCTCTCGTCAGAATAAAGGAAATATGAAAACCTCATGGTGGGATTCCTTTCTGAAAACTATTTTTCTTTTCCACCCGGCACATTCGATTAAGAACGAGTATCATGAGGCTCTCGAATCTTCGTGTCCAGAAGTTTCCATTCGAGACGGATTTCCGCGGTCCATTGAGGGAGGTATTCGTTAACGAAAATCGAGAAGAGTGAAAAGCGGAATCGGATGGAGGTTATTTCGGATAATGACTCCTCCTCTTATTAGAGTTTGCGATAATGCATTTGATCTTGATGCGCGTTTGTCACTCATCGATGTGCAATTTTACTTCCATACTGAATATGCATTTATCCCTCTTGATGAGCACAAAGACGTCCCTCCTTAACCTAATCATATACCTACTCAACATCCCAATCAGCCACCCACTTACAAGTCCATTGACCCGGAGAGCAACATTTTTTTCCGAGAGAGTAAGAGATCCGAGTGCCAGGCCTAATCTAGCTTCTTCCACAGCGGTGCGTTACCACGCCCACGAAGTCATCCTTAACACGCTCATTGACGTGAGTGCATCAACAACTCCGTTAATCTGTTATCTTTACACTTGGTGTTATCTTCGCACGAAAGTAGTGTCCGAAACTACGTAATGTCCTGGAGGCGTCTCGAGAGATACCACGAGATCTTTCGACGTACTCTGACGACTGCGCCGAAGTACGAGCGCCGCCAAAGTTGAAGCTGTGAGAGAAGTAATTTGAAACCGTGCTCGACTTGACCACAGGTTCCACTCACCTCGTCGATCAAAATTTTCGGGTGGCGTCCTGCAGCCGACACAGAGGACACGCAATCCACGCACAGCCTCAGAGTCTGAGTTAGGTGTTTCGAGAATTCTTTTGCTGCACAGTGTTCTCCCGTTCCGGATTAATGCAAAAGAGTGAATAAAGTTGCGGGATAATTGTTACGTCGACGAGTTCGGGAGGGAGTGATAATAGAAACTATATGCGCATAAAAGTGATTCGATCAAACTCCGTCGCCGCCGTCCTCGAGGAACGGGGAAATGGCTCTGCGTGGGGAGAAGCGCCGGCAAAGGAAGCGGCGCAAAAAGAGGAAACCGCAGTGCGCAAAGTGCAACTTGACACTTCATCCTTCTGTCGTCCTGGCGGTTTTTGCTTCTCCCTCTAAGCAAGGACCAGGCGAAGAGATCAAATTACTATCGAGCGCGAGGGAGCGTTCGCCTCGACGACCAAGGGACGTGGCTGAAGCTGTCGTATACTACGGCGACGACGACGGCGACAACTGAGCTCGGAGTACGGCAGAAAGAGTCATCCAGCGGCAAGGGAGCCCGCTTACCAGCCAGCCTTACGGAGGAGCGGGCCCATCCAGCCTGTCGACGAGGATGATAACATGATAACCGCATTAGGCGAGTCGAGTTGCGGGAAATCCGATCTGGTTGGTTGTTGTCGTCGTCGTCGCTGTCGTTTGCTCGTCGCCAGGTCTGAGAGGCCGCTCGAACACGCTGAGATGAATCATCAGAGGGAATGCGAATCGTGACTTGTAGTCGAGACGAGGAGCGGACGAGACGATACTCGGCTGCTGTTCTTTTCTATCTGTCTTCCGTTTGAGCCCCGATGACAGAACCCGCGTTCCTGTCCCTGAGCTCGGCTTCGAAACGCACTACCTGTCAAAGGATGCTCCTTGGAGTCTCGAAACTCTATCAAGGACATCGCCAGTCCGACAAACGTGACGACACACCAACGGACTGGATTAGAAGGACGTTATCCAGTGCCTCAAACCCTGGTTCAATAGGGGAAATAGAAGAATTCAATCGCGCGGAAGTGCTCCAATTCACTTTATGAAGAAATAGACCACAAAAACGGGTGACGCCAAGAAGCAGAAAGAGATGACGAGTGCTGTCGATATTTTGCTCCTTGCTCCGCCTCCTTTTCCTGTCCCTTCATGATCCCCGCATCCCTCCTTCCCTCTGTCGCTGATTCCCTGCCTAGCTCTCTAACTCACGATGCGGGACCATGCCACGGTGATGAGAACAGAAAGGGATCGGACACTTCTCTTCTTCGCTCGCTCGCTCGCTCGCTCGACGGAAGAATCGATGAAGAGTAGCGGGAGAAGCAGAACATGAAGATTGATTCCTAAGTTTTTCCACTTTTACTCAAGCCCTCATCAAAGTGGCAACTCGCTTCAAAATTTGTCTAGTTTTCCTCCCCTCGTTCGCCGCCGACCGGGTGGCGGCGAATCGGGAAACTTGCGACAGATGCGCTGCCACGGCTGCCGCACCGCAGCCGAGATTCGAGGAAAAAACGCGAGGGAAATTCGGGGTGATCTTGGAGAGGCGAAGGCGTCTTAGAAGAAGAAGGGTTGCAACGGAAAATCAGGGGATTGGAGGTTGACTGGTTACGGTCTGGATGGGTCGCCGGGTCGTCTGTTGGGTGGGTAGCTGATAATCGATACTGTTCCAAAGAAAAAGACGAGTTGAAGGCTGCTCGCTTGGCTGGCTAGCTCGCCGAGCCATCATTTAAGAGAGTGGAAAAAATTGAACTCGACATGACGGAGCAGCGCAGCAAGCAAGAGTAGCCCCAACAGCGTTCGTCGTCATTAAGAATCTGAGGTAGCCTCAAAGGTTCAAGTAGCGATGTTGTCTTCTCCGTTGCGTCTTTGTGATTATCGTGTGGAGAGTTTCAAGGGTAAAATATGATTGTTCAGTTCATCCAGCTGCGCCGAAAGCTTCAGAGGATGCAGGAATAGATGGACTGTAGTGCTACCTCGTTTATATCGAACCCGATTCTTCCGACAGCAGTTTGTGCTTACCGCGGGTACTCATATTGTTCTGTAGTGCTAGGTGCACGGGCTCCGCGGCTACGGCGCGATTTCCTCGATTATGTGAACCTCTATTCAGTCAACCAGTTCCAACATCTATCACTTGATATATCGAGGTAGCACGGTTTTATAAATTTCTTCTCTGACAACGAGAGCATGTGATGTCAGCAGCTTCACACCCAGACCTCGGTTGCGATTGAGATCCGCGATATTTGCCACTCGTTCTTCCTAGGGGTAGAATTTCATATCTGTCGGATAATATGATCGATACCTCGACTTTGTTTCATCCTAAAACGCTCCCCAACCGTCTCGAGTATCAACAAGCCTCGAATCGAGATTTAAATCTCGGTGATCCCAATCTGAGAGATGAATCCATCGATCTCTCACTTGGAAAAACTCACGTGAAATTCACCCTCGACTCATTTCGGCAACAATCGATCGATCGATCGATCATTCAATCAGTTATTCCAACTCTTTCACTTCCTACACACCGATCGTTCATTCCATCTTAGAAAGACACTATCCGATTGAGACATTAGGAAATCCATCACGTCTGACTGTGTACGTGCGTGACGATCTCGATGAGGTTATCGTGTATCTCTCTTGCTGTTGTTCGCATGTAGCTTCTACCTGGTCACTTTTCTTCCCAGCTACTCAATCTCCGCCGATCTCATCCCCGAGCCGCCACCAACCCACTCTCAGAAGGAGATCGTCGAGCAGTATCACCATCGGCGAAAGATTCGTGATTTTCAAACACTCGTTACGCAACGCAAAAAAGCTCCCAGACTTCTTTCTTCCAGACACTGGTTGGTCGCCGAGCTCTGCCGGATGGCTCGGCTCGATGTCATGATGACTCGATTCAGAACATCAGACGAGCCCGTCGTCACGGATCCCTTCCGCCTTGTTGAACGAAAAGACTCGTCGTCTCCTGTTACAAATTGCGCCTTGGAAGAAAATCTCCTTGGCTTTCTCTTCTTTCGTCCTCTTCGTTCATTTCCGCTGTTGCTGCTGCTGCCGTTGATGCTTTTCTTAACACGGCTGCTGACAAGCGTGCAAGCTTTCCTGTGACTGAGATAGGCTTCAGGGGCAAGACATAGGATATACTCGAATGAGCCGAGAAAAAATAAATTACCACAATATCCGACTTCTCTCGAAGCTTTCCGGAGGGGAAAGGTTCGTTATACGCTCTTACAGCTTCTCCGCCGGCTCATCAAAACTTGATTATGGCGCTGATCGTTTTCTGATTCCGAGTCATCAGGATCGAAACATCGCGACATGGTCGTCCTGGACACGCGCAAGAATACCCACATTGACGATCAACGACGCGACCACACCTGCAGATCTACATGAGCTCATCCGCATAAGCTGAGGAAAATGAAAAGAAGCTCGATGTTCTCCCTTGTTTTTGACTTGGAAAAAATCCGCGTGAAATTCCGTCTGGGCTGAATATGCCGGTTGTCGGGCTCAGCGAATAGTCAGTCCGCTCGTCCAACAGTTTCGTTGATCACGGTTCATGTTTGAATCTCAGGACGACAACAGGAACCCGATATAGATACACAGCGTGGAGAGACGCAACCATGACACCCGACGTCACCCGATTCTTGGCATAGAGTGGATATTTCGTCTGTTTTGAATTGTCGCGAACGACAATGATCACATCGTATGCAAGGTACCTGCTCAGTTTTCAAACGTTTCCGCCTCTAATACTGATCTTCCATTTCCTTGAACCGTCCTCTGTTACTGAAATCTCTGTCCTCATCGGCCCCTTCCCACACCTTTCTCACGGTATCTCTTCGGCACTGAGTTTTCTTACTTTTTCCGATTGTTTCATAGTTGCGGTTTCCTGACTTATGGTGAAATTCGCCCTTAGTGATAATCTGGTGAGCCATTTTGCGATTCATATCAGCCGACCTAAGCCTGCCAGTTTCGAGCCAAATCAGATCTCGTGATGAGCCCCTAATCATTGATCGTTTTCTGAGAGATATAAGGAACAGATCTTCAGACGAGGCGGTTTCCTCCCAAAAGATAAAGTCCCGATAGATAGCAGGGTTCTGGTGTCCACGTATCGTCCATCAACGCTGTTTGTGGGTCTGTTACCTCGTTGTTCCTCAGATGTTCGGTTGCTTTGAGGCCCCTATTCTAACAAACTCATTAAAGCCTAGCTGTTGGTCGACTTTCTCTTCTGACATCCTTGCTTTAACGGACAGACGTACGTTGAATTCACTCTTTGTTCGCTGCTTCGGACCTCGTCCGAAGTTCGAGCACATCAGGAAGGCTTCGATTGCAAGTCGAATAATCTTGCTGGGCCAAGCTCATCAAGATGAAAGACTCCTAGCCTTGATGAGTACTGAAAGAGATTTATTAATAATGCCGACGTTCGCGTTTAATTGAGTTATGCCCACTGGCAGCAAGCACCGTCGGTCGCTACCACCGCCGCCGCTCGCGCTGTATATACGGAGGCTAGCAATCAGATTAACATGATTAGCGTCAGACAGCTAAAAGGAGCCAGCGAGCTACTCAAAGCACCCGCGCCGACGATACGGAGTTAGCGAGAGAGAACGCGGAGTGCGTGGAGCTAGATTATTTCAAGCCCGGGTCAGTGGATTCGCTTTTTGGGACAAATTCACTTAAGCAGCTACCGCAGGAGCTCACAGAGACGGCGCGCAAATCTCGTTGAATCCAAGACTCCTGAGTCGTTTGGACATTAAGTGGGACTGTCTTCGACGCACTGAACACCCGGAATACCGATTGGTTTCTACCCCCAAGGAGGTTCGTGACCTGGAAGGACTGTCCGCGATGCCGTCCGAACGGATCAAGCACTGAACGACGAATGTCGCTTTCTCCTGCAAACGATAAAGTGAGAAATATAAATTTTTCCCACGGAACGCTCCAGAAACTTCTTCGGAACTTCATCAGAGCCCTTTCGGAAACCGGACGGAGATTCCGAGGGAATTCAAGGTTCACTCTGAGTGCGGTCCTTGTGTGGCCGTCTCGACGGCCCCGGTCGCGGCTCTCTCTGATCTCCCATCTGCAACGAACTGCTACAGCTGCTGTTACCCTCGCTTGGTGCTTTGTCGATTCAACGTTGTGATCAATATAATTATGATAATTCTTGGCCCCGTTGGCCCTTCGTAGACAGGCTGTTTGATGCTTCTCTCGTTCGACGGCACGGGAAATGTTCGGGAATGTTCAATGCTGTCGACCCAGGATCCCGTCCCTGTTACCGCTGTTAGCAACAAAGGCGAGCGGACGGTAAGGGAAAGAAACTAGACATATGTAGCTAGAGTAGCAGAAATAACTACGGACGACCTTGTATGTTCGAAGAGCGAAACGGCGGTGGCGGCGGCGGTCGTTGCGAACAACTGTAATTTGCTCATATTTGCTGTGGNTTGTGAGTCTTCGAGATTAGTGCGTCATGCGTGCGCAAGTGATGCGGAAAGAGCAGAATCGTATCATCAACAATCAGTCTAAGAAATTGTCATATCTGGGAATGGGACGAATACCGCTATCATTTGAAACTGACAATGGGGAGAACGCTCCGAAGCGAAGAATTCTGATGCGACGTGTGACCACGAGCGTCTCAAGCGGGCAGTTGAACATCCCAAATGTCGAAAGAGTTAGACCCACGTAACGCATGTTTCAGAGTCACAACAAAGTCCCTGCTGACCAGAGATCTTGAATCTGTACCAATAAAGATTGTTGGTTCGAAGCAAAATAATTTTTTGCATTTTCTCCATAGCCCGGAACCACTGTGCGGCGGTCGTTGCGAACAACTGTAATTTGCTCATATTTGCTGTGGCGGAGGAAGAAACGTGCAATCACGACTGGAAGAGTTTCCACGTTGCACCCGGCCGTGGCAAGACCAGACTGGAAGCAACACGGACTGGATCGGAGGGGTTCCCGGATCCTCGCGCTGAAAAACGAGGCAACGTCTCTTCTGTCTGTCTCCATCTTCGTATCGACTCTCGAGTTCTGATCCGAGGACGACGGAACTCCTTTGCCGCCGCCACATCCAGGCGGAGAGAAGAAGTACCGAAGGATAACAAATGACCCCTTCATATATATCTGCCGTATGCCATTCCTCCGTTTCGATTGTCGTCCGCACTGACAGTTATGAATGGAGGAAAGAAAGGAACCAACCAACCGACCGAGGAGCAGGAGGAAGCGACGAAAGGGAGCGTGCTGAGAAACTCGGCCGCAAAGAAATGCAGGAAGAGAGAGATCGGCTTCGACGAAAGCAGCATTAGCCATTGCAGTAGCAGCGTGCTATGCCCTCTCTCCGGGGAAATAAACAGACAACTCTGTGGGTCAATTTCGACTCAGCCACTGACGCCGTATATCGAATAGATGAGCGAATTCGACGACCAACGGATAGCTGGACCAATCCGCCCGCCCGCCCGTCGGACCGCTCGGTCGAAGCAATATTTCCGCTGATCCCTGTGGAGCCATATGCCTTATGAGTTTAGTCGGTGCTGGTGTCGACGCTTGCTCCGTGCTGATGCAGATTTCCGTGTTGGTGCCGATAGCAATTTCATCCACAGCTGCTCGCAGCTTCAGGAATCAACGTGAAACGCGCCCAAACGCCGCAGATGAGCCTCAGGGTTCGGGTCCGAGGTTGGTTTCGAAGCACCGATATCCTCGTTCGTTGCAATACAAATATCATGTTCATTAACCGATAATTGGAAACTGAATGAACGAACGAACGACGTTGCGGCAAACGACGAGGCCAAAACGAAAGGAGAGACAGAAAGAGGCTTCACGGAGGCATTTGGAGCGACATCATGGATTGTGTGGACGACACCGACCGATCATGGGGTGGGGAACAGACGAAACGGAACCCGACCGACCGATATGCTCCATGACCACATTGTGAACCCAGTGATCAGAGCTTATCTCAGGGAACCTGATGAGTTACTGGTACTGCTGCTGCCGCGAAACGGGAACTGCCACTATCTGCTAATGGCTGGCCGCGGCGGGGCAGGATATTCCGAGACATCGGGCGAGACAAACCCACGGTCGATTTTTTCGTTAATCAAAATCTCATTTGGGACTTGCATTCCATGACGGAACGGAACAGGTATCGTCGAACCACTTATCAGTCGGCAACATTCAGCTTCATTCCTTCATCTGACTGTG
Source organism: Neoseiulus cucumeris (assembly GCA_021527715.1). Classification (NCBI taxonomy): domain Eukaryota; kingdom Metazoa; phylum Arthropoda; class Arachnida; order Mesostigmata; family Phytoseiidae; genus Neoseiulus; species Neoseiulus cucumeris. The sequence continues at coordinate 1,932,110 of JAJSRV010000010.1, read as the reverse complement.
GAATGGATTGTCTCCGACAGGGAGAGGAAACCTTTTGGAATCCCAGGACATCTTTCCATGGCAGAAAGGAAGCGTTCTCGTCCTCGCATCCTTCCTGAGTTTAGAGTCAGGGTCCAGATTGAAGCAGAAAATCGGTCGTGATAGGCTGCCGCAGGATCGGAGTCAAAGCAACGCGTTCAGAAACTTCACGATCAACAGGGGGAATTTGTTGCGCTTTGGATTTTTGGATCCTTCTCCCGGTCCGAAATGAGAGCCTTCACGCTTCTGGACAAGCGCGCCTTGCTCGCTCGCTCGCCCGCTCGTTCGCCTGTCTGCTTGTGCTCCAAACAAGCCGGACGGTCGAGCTGCTTCTCGCTTTCTGAATCTTGAAAGCCCTCGAAGGGTCATCCATTTCAACATCGAAGGGAGCGGACTCGAAGAGCAAAACTGCCAAAAAATGAAAGAAAAGCGCGAACAAACTTCAAAAATGTGAATTGCGTTTTGATATATCGTCCGTTCAGCCCCGTTCTTCTCTCGCCGCGCTTCACTGGGATTCGTGTTGGACTGGGCTTCACTTGAGGCTCTTTCGGCCTTCGAGCTCTGGAACCCAGTGAAGCTCGGACGAAACGAGGTGTGGGTGGAAAGGGAGGACGAGAAGCAAGTGCTCCGACGGAGCTCTTCCGAGAAATTTCGATTCCCTATGATCGAGCATCTCAAAGCAGGAAGAACTAGAAACACTTCAACTTGACCCCGAGGGCAGAAAACCTGAGCTCGCAAACAAATGTCTGCGTCTGGGTACGGGAAGAGATGGACTGCACGTGGACATGCAGCAGATATTCGTTACGGTCGCAATGCTGCTGAGTTAAAGACAAAGTGGGCGCTCTTGACAAATGACTAGCAGGTTTTTCGAAAAGCTGCAAAGTGCACTCTGCTTTTCACTCGAAACGAACGAGCGAGCGATCGGAAAAGAAAGTACGGGAACGCCTCGGACCCTCAGCCAGTCAGTCGGGTGGGCAGCCAAGGCGCAATATTTCATCCGATAGTTAAGTATGGTAATTTAGGAGTGTCTTGGGAGTCATCGACCAGCGTCAGACAGCAAGCTCTAGCGCGAGCAGCAGTGGAATCCTCGGAGCGTTCCGAGTTCGGATATTGAAATATGCAGCACATCCTCAAACATCAAACACATCGGAGAGGACGGTTGTTCGCTTGCGAAAATCGCCCTCCGACCTCTTTGTGTCTCAGCCGAGAGATGAGTGTCCTGTTTTGATAGTTTCCAAATCGACTCGGAAGTTTATCTTTCGATCGAAGTTTTCGGTTATCGATGATCAACAGAATGATTTCGCTTTATCCGCCGTCCAGTGAGTGTTCGGAGGCAGTGACCGAGCGATCCGTGCGTTACTGCGTCCTCAACGGTGCTATTACGGTATGCGCTGATTTTCGTCCCAAAAGCGGGAAACTCGTCCTACTCATATCCGTGGGCGTCCTGTCCTTCGAAGTCGAAAGGCTTCTTCTTGGACTAATTATCCGAAAGAAGTAATTGACTTATAATAAGGATATCACTTCCTGGAGTCAGCCAGCGATACCGATCGCACTCCCCTCGGCAAGCAGGCAGGCAGGCCTGCCGCTCGCTCGGTCAGTCAGTCAGACTGGCTGCTTGCTGAGTGGAACGGGCAAATTATATACTACGGAGATCAAGGAAGGCACAAGTTGATTAGCTTCGATCCGCCGTCGGAGCAGTACTAGCTGCAGCGAGGTTAGGAACTACGAGAACCGATAATTGCCGGAACCGAGCAAAGAACTCAGGAACTGGCTTTCCTTCACTCGACCCTCGCCCCCCCCCCTCCTTGCCTGCCGTCGTTTCCTCGCCCGCCTGCCCGGCTCCTATCCGACGCGCCACTTCCTCCCCCAGTGCGCCTCTTGTGCCGTGACTATTGCTACTATTGCCGGTAAGCAAATGGAATTACTACAATCATCTGGGATATTGTGCTTCAATAGAATGCCAGACTCGGACTGATCGCCCGATTAACTTATCAGGCCGTGCTCACTCTTGTCGGGGCGAGACTCAAATCAGTCGTACAAGAAATCCTTGATTCTCGCCCGAACATCCGAAAAAAACAGCTCCATGTTAGCGGGAGGTTGGCCCAGCATTGACTTTGAGAGTTTTCAAGATGAGTTCCTCTGGAGTATTAAGAATTTTCGGGTCGAGTTGGATCTGGTCGGAACCCTTGTAATTCGCTGAGCGAGTTCAGTTCCTCTGAAGCACAGACCGGTGACTGAAACTTCCCGTGGTCGGGCAAGCGACGATTTCGAGAACCGCTCAAGGCAATATGGCTGGCTCTGGAAGAAATGGTGCGAAATGGCAAAAGCGAAGTAAGCCGCTCGATGCAAAGTTCATTTCGCTGCCCAGGTCGCTCGTCGGAACGGTTTTGATACAGGTAATCTAACCGATCGAAAATAGCCCCAGCGACGAAGCGGAATAAAATTGGGCGCATTTCACTGATGAAAGTATGTAGGTACATGAAAGTGTTATACTGGTTCTGAGCACCGCTGGCTCGAAGGGATCTCTACCTTCAATGATGGGAGCCAAATAATGAATTGGAGGAACTCCTTAGGAAAAGAGAAGTTTGTTCGATCCGACGGTGATGAGAATTTAGTCATTCAATGTGATCTTATTGAGTCTTCCTTGTTTGTTCGCCGATTTTTCCGTTTCAGAAACGCGGGAGTGCAGCTCGAGGGACGAATTTTCTGTCCGTGTTTAAACGAAACTTTCTCAACCTGATATTCGATTCCCGACTTCTAACGCCAACAGAATGAAATCTTTCCTCGTTCCGTCACCCTGTCGCGGTGTCTTTTTTCGGTCACAGCGGTGAATGGCCAATGAATCGTTTTGCAGAAAATGTTCCGCTCGGGATTCAGTGATTGACTTCCATGATTCCCTCTGACATGAACGATCCCCAATGTAAGGCATGCTTCATGGGAGGAATCAATTATCGTCCGCGATCGTCTCCGTCAGAGTTTGGCTTGCTGCACAGATGATCACAAGTTTACCACGGGGCCGCTGCATCTGCTGATGCGGACCAGTGACTGAGACAGCGACAAAAATTGCCGAAATGTTGTCGCATCGATTGTGGTGTTCACCGTGCTGAATGCATTCTTCTCCCGATGCTCATCCCCAAAACAAAGCCGAGCGTGGAATCGAGTGCGAAGAGGAGCTTAGAAGCATAAGCCATAATTAAGAGCCTCTCGCTGCCTCATAAAAAAATGCATAAGCAACTACGAGTTGTTTCCTACATCGCTGCGTCCGCCAGACCATAATAGGGTCTAAGAGCTGCCCAATGAATCTTTGACGTGATTCGCGTGGCTAACCGCCGAGAAAATCAGGCTTTAATTGATATCCAGCTCGCTAAAAGGAACATTTGACGCCGGTGGAACAGTCTCCTTTAGGTACCGAACGGAATCCACATTTATCAAATTCATCACTACCATAATTCCTTCGGTGTTGTTTCGGTTGCTCGGAAAACTGGAACGAAATGACCTTGTCTCGATCTCTGTCCGATGAATATCGGAAACTACATCGACAATTCAGGTCAGAATGAAGCGCAGTATATGGAAGCGCTTGACATCAAAGATCGGGGATGGCAAATTTGGCTGCCTCTACGACATTGAGTGAAACAGTGAGCGGGACAAACAACGGCACAGAGAGTCATTTTTCTAGTATGCATTCCTCCCGTTCATTTGAATAAGTGTTCATCCACGTAAGTGCGTCATTCCTCGTTTTTCAATCTGAGATTTGCGGTGCTCGTTTGCTTCGTTCACTTCCCATTTTGACTCTCAGTCAGCCCTCATTTCTCGAGCTAGGAAAGAGAAAAAGTTTTCGAGACCTTCGGGCAAACGTGCGCGGAGCGACGGTGCTCCACGGCCTACGCCGCGCCGAGAAATCCCTCAAGAAACCATGGGCGCACGTCCTCGATTCCGGACGACACAGCTTGGGTCTCCGAGGAGGCACTTCGGGATGTTTTTATTTTGCGACAGATTCTGTAAACACAAAATTTACACCCGTTTGGCATTTTCTTACTTCCTCAAGAGCTCCGATGAACGACGCGTTTTCCGGACACAAAAAACCGGAAGCGGCTGAAACGGGCTCGAGCCGAAGAGGAAACCGTGACGTCTGCTGGTGGCGGCGGAACGAGAGCCGAGCGTGCGGCCGCAACGAAAAACGTGAGAGGAGAGAGCGTTTCGGTAAAAGAAAAACGTGAGTCTTTGGGGGCGATGGAGAACAAGTCAGAGCAGGTGCCGGGTAGGGAGGGAGGAAGGGAAGGCTCCAATTATAGCTCGGTTGTACGAGTCCATTTTTCTTGAACGCAGGAGCAGCAAGCAACGCAGGAAGCTGGCAGGCAGGAGAACGAGCCTCCCACCTGATTGGCTTTGCCATCAGTCGTACACGAAAAGGGTGGAATCCCTTGAGTTGATTGCGATCGTTCATTAGCTCACCAGGGAAACAGTGTGCTGTTGGTGCTCTTCTGCCTTTGCTTCTGTCTTTAGGTCTCCGCCTGTTTCCAAGACATCCGCTCCAGCTCCGATTGGGGTGAGACGACTTGAGGAATTGAAACCACCGAACAACGCCATTACCATATAAACGAAACTGTCATTTTGACGTTCGATCTCAGGAAGATTACATTTTCCGTCATGTGGGTGATACCTTGAATTACTCTTTCGGTCGAAGATGTCTTCCTTCTCACAACTGTCATGTCATGCTTCTTTTCGTCCGTCATCGGCGTTGTTGCGTTTCCAGAAGGAATCGAGATGAGGGGAGGCCTAGCAGAAGTCTGTGATCTAGTTTCGGAAGAACGCTGGCGCCCTCGCTCCGTTCTCTGTAGCTGCTGCGAACAAAAAGTTCAAAGGAAGCAACAATTCTGCCACAAACGCACGACGACCCCGAGTTCTCCTCGGGAACGGTGGGACGAGGTTTTCTCCCATGCTGCGGTGGTTGCAGCTCCTCCCTTTGCAGTGGGTTCCGAGAAATTGAGGAGAAAAAATTTAACGAGGGAAGCGAGGAAACGAATTAACGCCATTCCTACTCAGGAAGTAGATAGATCTTTTGAAGGAGTGTTCTCCGGCGCAGACTCCCTCTGAAAGAAATAAACCTCCTTTCCCATCCGGCTCAGCATGATTCTTTTTTCTTCTCCTCATTCCAAGATTTGCTCCTGCTATCTAATAGGTATCCTTTTCTGTTGGAGACGGAGCCGCGGTCTGAAGTATTCTCCTCAGTTACGATGTGGGCTCTACGAGTTACGCTAGAGTCTGTTTTGCCCTCGACATGGAACAAATGCAACATCCGTACCGGGATCAGCAACTTCTATCAATCATTCTCACTGCGTTGTCCTTTATTCTTCTTTTCCGTCGGCGGCGTTCTTGCTGCAGCCACGGCGTCTGTTATTATTATTATTACTATCATTATTGTCTTACAGAGAAAAGGGCATCGCCACCATCAGCACCCGCGGAAGCAACAACGGCGGCAGCAGCGGCGGAGGATATCTGTGATTAATGTACTTGCACTCTTTAGGAGAAGTGAGAACAACCCTCGCAACAGCAACCGTGTTGGGTTGCTGTCCCATCCAGCCCGACCTCGAGCGAGTTTGCCATTTATTTGTTCATACTCAAACCGTATCCGACCGGTGTCTCGTTTGCGTATGCGTTTCGGGTTGATCTGTTCGACTTCTCATACTCCGGAAAATTCTCGCTTTTTCTGGATCGAAATGAATCGGAACAGTTTCCTGAACACCCCAGAGATTTAGCTCGAGTCCGCGCAGCGACGTAGAAATTAATGAAGAGGGAATGCAGATGCGGCATCCGTAGCCATCGTGTTTCGGATTGATAAAAAATAAAAAACAGACTCAACAACGAAACGAGACTTCCCCTGGGGTTCAACGATCCGGGACTCGAAGTCTCAAACGAACCCCTTCCGCGAAGCTGCAATTTGATTGAAATACTCGTGGATAGCGAAGCGTTACTTCGGTGTTGCTAACCCCGTTCGGAATGTTTTCGCTCGACGAAGACTGACTGACGGACGGACTGAACGAGAGCTTTTAGAGCTCAGCCGAGCCGCGGCGAGAGGATAGAAACGAACTGGGAAAGCAGCGGAAGAAAGAGGAGAAAACTTTCAAATCGAATCGTGACGATGAAGCCATCACAAGCTTCCAACAACTTCGGATGAGCGAACGACGGACGAACGCCGAGCAAATCGCCGTTCTGCCAACCCAACAACGAGAAAAAAGCTCCGCTGATCGCTTCCTCCGAAGACTTCCTTTGGTTCTTTCCTAAATTTTGCCAACGCTCGAATCTTCTGAAGCTTCATCGGCGGACTTTCATTCGAAAAGAAGAAACGATTTTCTCGTTGTCGACCAATAGCTAGAATCGAGTGACCCATGGTCTGTTCGATAATTTTGAAAGATTACTCGTGATTGACTGAATTTCTCGTCAATTCTCTCTCTCTTCCCATTCACCCAGAGAGATATATTTTTTCCAGTTTTTAGGGAATCAGAATCCGCAGTGAATGAAAACTTGGTCTCCCTTGTTGTGCCACTCTTGATTTCAGTTCCTCAAAAAATAAGTAAAATTCTCCTTACCGTCACATTCCTTCATCCTGATTTGGCAGAGGAAAACTAAAATCTGAATAGGTTTTCGAATTCTGTTGGAGTCGTCTCGAGGACGTTGAGGACGACATCATCTCACAAGACAGCCATGGCTTCCTTTGTTGTGACTACGGCTGATGAACGGTGGCGCAGCACCCCGCAATGCCTAATGATCTTCATGAATATCACCTGTCACTATTCGGTGTAAGGTTTCTGATCGATGGTTTCTGTCTCGTTTGTTCTTGATGATCTCGCTCCGCTGAATAATGGTTCCAGAATGAACGCGCGACGAGACGACAAGGCTTTCCTTCATCGACTCCGGTCTCCGCTCGTCTAGACAATCAATGATTAATTCTTGCGACTCCTTTTTATCTCGTTTCCTCAGTCGAGTTATCTCGATGAGCAGCGCATTGATTATGATTACCTTTCGGTCGGGCACGGGTGGCTTTCGAGGCTCGCAAACCCCGCGCAATGAGCTCGAATAAGCGAAAATTTGGATCCAGAGCGAAGTCCGCGTACCTGGGCAAGACGTTCGCCTTGTTCCGCGATGAGACACAGGCAGAAGCAACAAAAAACATTTTCCCAGCCGTGTTCCTGTCGAATAGCCTCAAAACCATCTCGATTGGGGTGAAGAATGCTCCAACTGCAAAGCAGGACTACAGGATGACCGCGTCCGGGTGTTGGGGAGAAACTCTATCCACCGAGGAAATCGACAGAGTGAGGGGAGCACGAGAAATGGCGGAAAGTTTGACGACAATTGTTTTCGGAGAGTGGTATTGTCGAGTAGCTGGATGTATCCAAGCTTCTCGGCAGTCATTGCTGTAAGTGGGGCTCGTCGGAGTTCTATGGAACGGGGTTCATTTGTCATTGGAAATGACCATTATTGTGTGTCTCATTCATTGAGTCGAGTTTCGAAGAAAGCCTTGTTGTCATTCTTCTTGGCTCTGATTTCTTTCGACTTTTTTCTCCTCTTCCTCCGGCTCGGACATTACAATGACTTCTTTTCATCACCTACGGATTCTGCTCAGCTAGTTTCAAGGGGAGTTGATTTCCCTTCTGTTGCATCTGATTCATCTGTTTCCGATTCGACACTGTGTCGATTGTCGATGCTCAAATCGCCCAGCGGAGACGCTCCTTTTGGAGAATGGAGTCCGCGGAGAGTGTGGGGTTTTCGATTCAAGTGCCATGACAGTTTCGTCACAGATCGAACCATGGACCACGAATCTAGAAAGACACTTGATTAAAAAGAAGTTATGTTGAAATGGGTATGAATATTGAACGAAGACTTTCTCTGTGAAAATACATAACAACTGTAGTTTATTATTATCTTTTTGCAAGTGTTTTCTTTTGAGTTCATTAACATATTGAAGTCATTCAGTACGGAAGCGAACATCATGCTTGGGAATATTGTTGTCCTGTGCCCTGTACTCTACATCAGAAAAATTCAGTCTATCATTCTCACTGATGAGGAAAAGCTCTTTGAGCTTCTTTGAATTCATTGAATCCATATTTCTCATCTCCCATGGTAAACAGTTACAGACTTTTGTAGCTTTTACTGAGGAAACATGACCCGATGTAATTTTTTTTTTGCTGAACCTTGTCGATGGTTTTAATCATCGACAAGGTTCAGAACTCCAAGTTTCAGACAAGGTTTAAGTCCTTGCCCGAGAATATGATGTATTGAGTCTTTTGCGGATTTAACTTCAAAGCATTCAAAAGGTACCATTTCTCCGATTTCTTGAGGTCGTTGATCTGTCGAGGTTCTCATGTGAACTATTGTTGTGTCGTCTGCCAAAATGGTCACTTCGCCTCGACATACATCAGGAAGGTCATTCATGGTTACGAGAAATCCTAGCGGCCCAACGATACTTCCTTTTCACGGACTCCCATCGTCAAGCTCTCTCACAGTTACAGATGGACTCGTCTGTCGATGCACCAACAAACTTGTGGCGTAGAAGGTCCTCCGTACATCTCGATCATCGTGCGTTTCTTTCGGAATCAGTTTCACGGATATTTCTCGTAGGCGATCTCTTCACCGGACAGGACGATCGAACAGCTGGCGACAATTCAGAGATCCTGGAAGTTTTTTCTTCCCGCTTTCCGAAGCTTGAACTCACCGTGCTACTTTCTAAAGCGAACCAGTCGGTGTTTTCAAAACCGACGTAAGTTGGAGCGGAGTCCCTCTCGGTAAAACGCTCGGCTGTTTTCGAAATTAAGACGCAGGAGCAAGGAACATTCAAAACAGTCTCCATAGGATGCAGACTGTTCGTGCTCGACCCAAACCGGAACAGGTCTACGGTGTTAAAAGTTTGATGCAGCTTAACGGCGAGCTGCAGCGTTTGAGCAATTTCTTCATTCCAGCCCATTTGTCGGCATACGACCCGTGAAGCTGGCTGGGGTTTGGATACAGGCCCTGTTGTACATGATCGTAAATAACGACAAGCGTTATTCTTACAGGAATGAGGCTTAATTATTTTTTTCCTGATCTCTCGCGTACGAACGAAAGAGAGCGGAAACTAATAAGGAAATAGACTTCGTTTCTATTTCGCTTCTAATGGGAATCGTCGTTTTGTTCCCTTGACCTCCATCTTTTTTCTTTCTCCAAGTTGTTCCCCGACCATATTCTCAAACAACGCGAATAGAAATTTCGGAAACTCTTAGCTTGGAACTCCGGAGAAAAATCGATTTCGTACATTTTCGACGCGTGACAAAGCAGTCCATGTGCCGGTCGTGCGGGAGACAGCCGTCCTCCAATGGAAAAAAAAAAGTTGCCGGTAAGAAAAATCGCAATTACTCGTCGCGCCGGAACAAAAAGTTCTTTCCCGTTGCAGCTAATTATATCGGAGGAGATTACTGTGTCTTGCTGCTGCTTCTGTGTCTGCTTCCGCAGCTGCGACAGACTCCGATGCGACATTGTTTGCGAAATTCGCATAATTACCTCAAACGTTCGGAGGCAAGGAACCTTGTTTTGCGAAAAACTTGAGGACCCTCTTACTTGTTCCTCTGGATACAAAGCGCCTCATCTGACTCGAAAGAAAAACGACCCGAGGACGATCCTGGATCCTGCCCGATAGACGACTCTTGGACCTCCGAAATGGAGGAAAACACGAATCTTGAAAAACGATCCGAGACACAAGTTCGATGAATTTCCGTTTCTATCGTTCACATGACAGTGCGACCAGAGACAGAGATCATCTCCATCACAAAACACCAAGAATTTCAGATGAGGATCCAACCAAACCTAGTCTCTGCCACGCCAATTTCTCCGAGAGAGGCTGCGCAAGTTCGCTACTCGAACTCGTTGAGAGTTTTCCCGTCAGAAACGCTGTGTTCGCGTCCGACCGATTATAATACGACGTGCTGGACAGGGGAGCACTCAAGTCGACCGCGTACACACCTCACGATCTGCTCCAACACGAGCGAGCGAACACCTGCTTCGAAGTTCCGCGGTGAAATTTATTTTGATCGATAGTAGCCGGCGAAACGACGATCCAGTGTGATCCGGTGTGAGCTAACTTTTTCATCGGTCGGACCCATAAATTCACGCTGAATTCTCCCCTCCGGCTGTCACTGTGCTTAGCTTGCACACCGAGAATCCTTCGTGTCGGAAAGTTTCTCGGAAGTTTACTTCGGTTTTTCTGCTTTCCAGAGGCAGTGAGCGCTAAAAGCGACAAGGTACGCAGCACCACCGCAGAGGCTTTGTCTCTCCTAAAGGGTATTCCTCCTGGCGGTTGAGAGGGTGCAATGCACTCTGCTGTTGCCGGGCAAGGATCTTTGCTTGCTTTGGGAGGGACTACGAGGGATTCGGGGACGACACTCGAGTGCTTCGAGAGGGGATGTGTTGTCAGAAGGTGTTTCGATTCTCACCCTTGTTTGACTAGGTTAGCAAACGCCTCGCTGAAGTGGGCGGCGGCTACGACGACGTTGAAAGCGAGCCAGTCGGAGGTGAGCACGACGCCTAAGTGGTTTGCAACCTACTTGATATCATATCTACTCTTTCCATTCGTAGTTTGGCTCGGCGGCTAGCTAGCACGCAGGCATCAACGAATACTCGCTTTAGACCACCGAATAGGATCCGACAAACAGGGTGGCCACTCGGTGTTGGATGGCGGAGCTCTGCTCGAGGGTTTGAAGAGGCCTAAGCCAATTTGAATGACGCCAGCCTCGATCCTCAAAGCCCTTCCCCTCTCGAAGGGAAATCTCAAGCCGATTAAAGTTTTCTTCGGGATGCTGTAACATTTGGAGACAGGGGGAACCTGAGCGGAGGCGGAGAAGGAGGCATTCAGAGTGCTTTCATTTCCCGGCAATGTTTGCCATTCGGCCAGAGATTCTTTTCAATGTGGAACGCTTTCAGTGCGATGTTGAGCGACTTTGGAAGGAATCTCCTCGACGACGAAAGTTCTACATAGCAAGGAACGAACGAAGACGAAGGACGACGACGAGCAAGAGGGCCAAGCGATCGGATACGCGCACAGATGTCTGTCCCGATCGAAGTAATTGCATCAACGTCATCTATCATGAGTGACATGCCAGTGGACCATTAGGTAATAAGTCGGCCAATTCCACCCTTTCGATGTCCCTTCGCCTCCTTCGGGGACAGATCTTAGCTACAGAGAATACATTAGAACAAGCAAGGAGTCATAATTTGCCGTTTAGATGGTTCCGCTCCCCAAATTGAGTTATTTAGCTAACCAATCGGACAGTCACCCAGCCGGCCGGCCAACCATCCAGTGCGTCAGATAAGCTGGGATGGCCAGGACGAACAGTTTGTCCACAGCAATTTATGATTCCAGAAGCACTTCATGAAATTTCAGCTAAACAACAGCACAGAACGAGCAACAAAGCTTCCCCGTGTCCCTTGAATCATGAATTTCGGAGAGCAGCAACGAAATAAATCATTCTGATATGATATTGAACCCGAGAGCATTAATAGCGCTGTATTGTTGAATGAATCTCCGAAATGGGATGTTCGGTCCACCATACAAGCGTCCTCCGAAAGAACACGAGGTCTTAGAACGCCTCCGAGATGGAAATTTAAATTATGAGATGTTTCTTGGACGTTTCCTGCGACATCGCGAAAGTGTTGGGACGGATGGGTCACCACGAACGAACACTGTCGCATCGGAGCATTCCCCGTTCGAATGTCCAGGAATGCGTGGGGTCGCCAGAGGTCAGTTGAGATTTTTCAAGGAAGAACGGAGGGCTCTAGCTTGTTTTTCCCTCTGTTGTTTATGGAAGGCGGTATCGAAGTTTCAAAGTCAGGGGTCGCTTATTAAATAGTTGGACACCCATAAATAACTCTTGCGATTCCTGAATCGAGGAACTTGCGAGGGCGAAGTGACCGGCGTGCTGGATCGCTGAGTGAGTGAACCTGATGTCAGCGTCTTCTCTCTGATATGCAATCTGGGCGAGGGAATACTTGGACGGAGTGGGACTGGCCGCATATTTCACGCTTTGTATCCAAACTGCCGACCTGGCTCAAACCAACTGTGAGACCCTTTCGGCTTCCCACTCACAAATATCTTGCCCGAGACCCCTCGCTGTAAAATAAGTGAGCATGCGACCTTTATAGAGCGAGAAACAAAAAAAAAACAGCGGGTGTCTATTGAGGGCTTGTTTTTACGTATTGGCGCCTTATTCTCCTTATCCAGGCGCCCCGGGCGACAGTCGACCACATATCGGCCTTCGTAAACCTTCTGAACAACAGTAAAAAAGTTCAGGAATCTTCCTTGTCCTGCTTTCCTCTCTGTCTCGTTATAAGAACGCTGTACAGGAAGTCAAGATACAGCTTCCGTTCCTCTTCGGGACTATGCGATAAGTCGTTAAAGAACCGTTCCAATCCTTCCGATCGAAGAAAATCCCAAAAGTTGTTGGAACATCCGTGAAAATCCAATTCTCGATCGGTAATTGCGCGAAAATCACTATAAATCTCCTGTCCTTGAAGAACAGACTTCCTTTCTCGAGGCAGGGCTTCGTCTCGGGAGTTCCGGCCGCTTTCCTGCTGACCAGCGCCCGAGGCGGGACGTCCGCCAGTCTCATAAGAAGCTATCAGACAGACAAGTGACGTCAAAACAGTTAACGTCGACGTCATTTCACCGTTCAACAGATTCGTTAGCGGACTCGAGAGCGAAATCAGGGCATTCCCCGAGAGATGAGGCTCATCTCTAGGAAACGGCATTTTCAGAGGGAAACGATCAAATGAGGTTCCTGAGTTGACCAGATGTAACAGAGGGACGAGCTCATGTTTGAACTTGGGAAAACCAACTGACTTATCGATTTATATCAGTTTAAAGTCCACGAGTTATCATGCGGAAATCCGGGATGCGACCTCCTTGAATTTTAGCGCGCCGACCCGTTGTACGTGTTTTTGTCGGTTCTCCCTAAATAGAAATTCCGAAGAGACAGGAGAAGAAATAGCCGGGAGAGAAAAAAACAGTGGAACGAGGTAAGTGACTTCACCTGTTGTCAGCGGCTCGGCGGTTCTATTTCTCTTGCAGCGCCGTAACGTCGTTTCCACTGTTCCCGTCGTTTCTGCCAGCTCTCCCACCTCCTTTACGTTAACGACACGTCATTCTCCTCGCTCCCGTCCTCGGCTCTTTTTCCAGAGAAGCCTCGCTACAGGAGACCCGTTAGGGTCCCTTCAGGTTCCCGTCAGGTCCCCGCTAGGTCCCCGTCAGGGGCCGGGCCAAGGAAACCGAGCGTACCGCGACGAGCAACAGGGCGCGGCCGGACGAAATGGAGGAGAAGCGAATGGAACCTCTCTGGAAACAAAACACACCGCACCTCCATCAGCTGCGACGCTGAATTTGTCGCGAGAGCGCCCATTCGAACCGTTTAAAGTGCTCGGCTTTTTTGCTTTCACTACCACGGGGGCTTTGACGGCCGGCGCGGCGTTCGCCTCCCATTCGGCTGAACTTGATGGAATCCCTCAAACACGATCTATAAATTTCCGCGTACATCTTCAACCTTATCAACGTTTTTGCGCGAATGGAGTGAGCTCAATACCCCCGAAGAATGGATGAATCGGGGAAGAAACTCGACCGGATCATCGAGAAGGAGGAACAATCGCCGCGAGAAAATCAGAAACCATCAACACATGAGAGACCCGAGATGTTTGCAATCGATATCTCCATCGTCACCGTGAGCTCTGAGTCTAAAGCCAATCGATTCAATTGGACATCAGTTCTCCACTTCGGTTCTGAGATCTGAGGGCAGAATAATAATGCAGCAATAATAATCTTCGCCGCTGTCCTGGGTCAGGGCTGGTGTTGGCAACATGTGGCTGCAGACGGAGAGGGAGGAAGTAGAGAAACTCGGTAGCAGTAGCAGCAGCAGCAGCTACGAAGGCCGCGCTGTTGGCCGAAGGGTCTGAGCCGGAGCAGCAACGCTTTTCAAAGCAGCAGCAGCAGCAGCAGCGGCGACGGCGGCGGCGGCCTAGATCTCTCGGGACGTGAGTTGAAGTCGAGTGAGATTTTAGACCGGACTGAATTCTTACAAAGTTTTCTTCCTCATAAATATATTTCGTTCTTCCTTCCTGCCTTCCTTTCGTACTTTTAGGGAGGGATCATCATTTCGTCGGGAACACGGACACACACCACCCACCCCGCGGCGACGCCCCCCTCCCCTCGTGCTTCTGCCATTGCTTCGTCGGCCACCTTCCCCTTCCCCCGCCGCCAAACTGGAGGCTATCCACGTTCTTGAGTTTGTTAGATTCGTCCAGACTGTTGGCCAGGCAGCTCTGGAGAGGCAGCGAAATCTTAGTTTACGAGGACGAGTCATTCTAAACTTAGTTTGAGGCTTTTCAGCTCAATCCATTTCTCTCGCTTTGGGGAGCGCCGGTCGAGAGGATTTGAGCTCTTTCAGGACGACCACTGTCTAAGTTTCATCATCTGATTCGATCAGCTCGGTGGCGGAACGTGAGAGGAACGTTTTTCGCGCGGCAAGTATCCGTAGCTCCGCCGTTGTGCTCGACCCGTCGGTGTCCCATTTTGAGGCAGGAAACCTATCGAGGTGGGGGGAGGGGGGGGACGAGGGGTCGGCGGTAGATCTGCAGACGATAGATCGGGGCTCAAAATAGATTCCAAGAATTATTGAACAACACCACGCAGAATTCACTCGCTGTGAATACTCGAACGACGGCGTCTGCAGGAGGACAAAGGAACCGTTGTCGCTCGCTGAGGAGTCCACTCACTGTCCTTGCCGGTCTGAACGACTTTTTCTCTCGGATAAGATATTGGATATTCTCCGCGCGGCATATTGGATCATATAGGCCAGTGATCATATCCCCATCACTGAGGGACATTTGAAGCTCATATCGTCGTCGTCGTCGAGAAAGGGCGCTCGTTTGCGCCGCTTTTCAAGATGAGGATCTTGGTCCTCAAAATTGAATTTCCGAGAAATATGCGGGCGGTTCCACTGGCTTATCGATCAGAATATTTCTCCATTTATTCACTCATCATCTATCGCTAACAGCTCTCTTCCGTGTAGACTTCCCATAGGTCTAACTCCAAACTGAGCGGATAGTTCGCTCGGAAACCGCGATGAGTTCTCGACAACATCAAATTGTACCCGTGGAGATCTCTAAACTCTCTGATCAGAGTCCACATAGTCGTTCCGGCTCTTTCTTCCGCTTGTGATGGTAAACACCGCGTAGAAATATTACACTTGGATGATATACCAAGCAGCATTGCCGCCACCTTGAATGAGATGAGGCTTAATTATGGGCACAATGGCGAAAACGCATACTGCACGTAGCGACGTCTATTCATCATGGTCTTGGCAGCGGAGTCCGAGGGAGGCCTTTTCGTATAATACCATATGAGAATAGAACGATCTAAATGATTTATCCTGCACACCAACAACAGCAGCAGCGCACCCGTGCCCGATCTCCTAGCCGGGCGCTCATCCGTATACCTAACACGGTGTTTCAACAACATGGTTGCCGCGCGCAGCCGAGACCCGAAGACGTTTGCTCGTCTTAGAATGGGGAAAATCCTCATTTTCCCTCCGCCTCTGGCTCATTCGTGCAAAAGTGCGGCCTAGCTGAGTCCATCCCACAACCTTTTTCCCTGAAAACAACCTCCACTGACATTCACTGTGAGTGAGACTTGGGAAGTAGCAAACCCCGGCTTGACCTGAAATCTGCTGAGAAGACAAATGAGGTTCTTTCGATCGCCTCATGTGGACCTTTATTAGCAGCACATGGAACATCGTTGTTGGTGCAAAAATAAATACCGTGTTTCGATTAATCGTTCATCGCACCAGGAACTTCGCACGGTCGTTCCATTATTCACGTCCTGTGTGGGCTTCAATTGACTTTCAGATATCGATTTCGATGGCATTTGTTGAAGATCGTGTTATTTTCGAATGAAGACGCATCGTAACCGATCGATTGGCGCGCACAGGTCGGCAGACAAGACAACTAACAGGACGTTGGCTTGACAACGTTGGAGCATCATTATTCCTCAGAACATTTGCTCAGATCCTCCGGTCGCCTTCGAGGCACAATGACATTCGGCGTGCCGAATTTATGACTTGCAATGTACATGCGACATCTTTGATGCACACCCCAACATACGTACATCGGTTCAAGGCAATGACTGATGAAGGCTCCAGTTTGATGAGCCCGACACAGAAAACAACAGAGTTATGAGGCCACGATGGCGGCTCTGATGCGCTCCGTCCCCACGTGGGATCTCCACTCATGACCCAAATGGGAGTTTTCGGACGCAACGCCCTCATTTCCTCAAATTCGAATACGGATCTAACAGCTGAGCGATCGTCATGGGGTCCTCGTTTGAAGCAGAGTCTGTTTTCATTTCGTGGAAACGAGCTCGAGACGAATTCGAGGAACTTGATTCTCTTCTTCTCACCTGGAACTATTTTGAAGGATCATCCCGGCAAATGACAGCAACAACTGGAGTGCCTTAGCCCAAGCGGGAAAATGGTCTTTGGGGTCTCTGAGTGAGAGGTCGAAAGGGAGATTGGTCAGCGGACAAAAGAGCTTCCGCGCAGATATTGAAAGCTAACGAGAATCTGAAAGCGTGGACGAAAGTGAAGTTGTTCTTGCCGTCTCGCTGCCACCGCTGCTTCTGTTGTCGTCAAGTGAGAAGAAAAAAAAACCGAAGAAAGCTGTCTACGCCCGTCCGGCAGAGTTGTCCATTTGTTTGAAAGAGCTTGTAACTGGATAGACTGAAAGTGGACCTCGAACGAACACATTGTGAAAGGTAAAAATGGACTCAAACCTAATTTCCCTGCTGCGAAGTTGAGTGCCTTCGCGCCGTTCGGTGACATCAGGAAACTTCTCAAATCATGAGAACTTCGCTCCTTGAGTGAAACGAGATTGAGCTATTCCGGCAATCCGCAGGACACAGTTGTTCTACACCGAAGTGCTCCATAGGTCAACAACGCTGCTCTGTCCCTTCAGCTCGAGCCTCTTTTCCCTGGACAAACCACATCTGCATGGCACGCAATCCGAATGGAATCGATTGAAGTCGAAGCCGTGAGCCGTCGTTCGATTGTGAGCTGATTGTTATTGAACACCATTTTACTGAACATCGTTTGTCTGGATATTTTCGACGTCGGGACGCCGTGGCGCAATGTTGTAGCGGATTAGTGAGAATCCCGCTCTCGTTCGTGCCGCAATACTGTTGTACGCAAACCTTGTTCTTCGTGGGAACTGCGGTATGAAGGAATCGATCCGGCAACTCGAGCTGGAGTCACGATCATTTGCCACCTTCCGGAGGTATGAACCGTGTCGCGAGAGTGTACTTACGATCCCAAACACACTCGTTTGCCTTAGTCGGCGTTCCTCATCAACTTGTTTTTCTCGAATCTCGAAACCGGAACACAGGGTTCCGATTCCCGACAATCGAGTGGGAATCGGTGGATCCCGTCCCACAGGCCGAAATTGATGATTTCGATTGAGCCGTGGCCCCTGGCTCTGAATAGTCGTTGTTGAGTCGTCGGAGATTTGAAAAGGAAGGGGACAAAATTGAAATTTCGACTCAACGGTTGGTGCGGAGAGTGCGTCGAAAGAAAAATTGTGAGCAAAAAGAAGAATGGAGGGCTCACGAGTGTCGGGTTTGCTGATTGCCTCTTTGAAGTTGTAGACGAGCTGAACGAGTTCATGCGGCAAGAAGTGGAAAAGGGAGCACGTTGTGCCACGTTCCACCACTCTAATGATGTCGTCGTTAACGATGGGCGTAACTGCCGGCTAAAAAGGTGGAGTGGGTAGAGTGTGTTACTGTTCATGTCTGTGTCTGTGAGTGCCCACCTAGACAACGAGTGAGTGTCTGATAGATTGTGAGAAGAACTCTGTCTGTCGGAGGCGGCGGCGGCGGCGAGCGAGCGAGAACGGAAGAGAGCGGGCGAGCGAGTGAGCCAGAAAAGCCCTTTTCTCCGACCATAATGAAGGAACGTGCGTCGTGGCGATAGACGGTGGCTGGCACGGAAGAGAGCCGATTTCCCTCCCAAAACATACCTCACGTAACACTGTAGGAGTCGAACAAAACATAACAATAACTCAGCCGCGCCGAACCGTTTTCGATCGTTGCTGGCGGCTGACTTTTCTGAAGAAGCGAAATCGCAACTCGACCGGTTTTCAGCGCGCTCCTAAGAACAATTCACTTGTTGATATTCACGCTTCGGATCACGATTTGGTCTGCTCTTCGTTCGACGCGAAATCGCGATTTCTATTTACTTTCAGGGAGAACATCGTTGTTCAGAACCAACCTGAGCTTCTGACCGAGTCGATGATCCCGAAGTTCGGTCTTGATGTCGAAGGAAGCAGATCCATCCACCGCTCTCAAGTCTATTCTGAGGGCGAATCCTAGAGAAGACAACCCACCGAGCTCGAGATCGACAGACACAGGTCCCAGTCAAGAAGTCTCCAAGTCCATCCCTCGGGCAACTACGCTCTCAACCACCCCTGCTCCATGGTACCTAGCAGCTCTACTAGCTTCGTTAGTTCTCGCAGCAGTGGTCAATCGTGATAAAATATTTGACCGAAATCAAGAATTTCTCGGTTTGGATGGAGCGCTCCGTGACGCCATCGCTGCCGTTTGCAAGTATCGACTCCAAATTTCAATCAAGAAATCCACTGAGTGGTGGAAAGCGAGCAAATGCCTTCTGAAATTGGTGGACAACTTGCGTAGTTCTCAGACAGTTGCCGATCGTGGAAAGCGCGACGAGTGCAACGACATGTGGTTGAAAGTTAAGGATCTCCTTTCGAAGCGGACTTTCCAGAGTACAAACCTGACGGCTTGGTGTCAGAGTAATCCGTTCAATGCCCAAGTGCGATGTCCAAGATTCTTCCCGGAGTGCTCCGCTGTCAATGAAAAATGCAGACTGCCGCTTTCGGCCTCGAGAACCTTCGCGTTGGCCTCGAAGATGCGCACATTTTTCGATACCGACTTAGGTCATTTCCTTCGTGTCAGATCGGAGTTGAGGGGAGGTGCCGTGATCTTCGCCGAAGAAATCGCTTTCCTGATCGACTCGGGTGAACTCTCTGAAGACCAACAGAACATCTTCCTTGCCGGAATCGTTCTGGCCGAAATCCTAGTCTCCAAGAGCTCAGGACAATGGCTCGAAAAGGAACGAAACGCGTATAATTCGATGCCTGAGCTCCACTCGAAGCTTCTGAGCGCAAAGGGTTTCATTGACGGGACCAATGCTAGCCAAGACTATTGGTCGCTCAGAGTTGAAAATATTTGCGTGAAATCGTTGCCCTACGGGAAGAGAGTTCGAGATCCGGCAGGTTCCACGCAGGCTATGAAAGATTTGTTTAGCAAACATTTGAGCCATCTTGAATCACGCTGAGATTCAGAAAAGTTGGGTGAATGAGTTGCGAACGTTCCTTTACGGAAGCAGGAACATTCTTTGACGTCGGTTTCCATGTGGCCGCCATAGAAGCGGAATATATTGGAACACGGAGAACGGGATAAGTCGCCCGGGCGGCCTAATTTTCTCTCCGCTCAATGAGACCTTCATGGTGAGGATCTCCAACACCTGACACACTTGACAATCACTCTCTGAACACCATGTGAACTGAAACTGAAAGCGTGGACCGTTCCGAAGACCACGCTCATGGGAATCCAAGACAATGGTGTGAAATTTTGAATTTCACCCCCGTAGAAGCTAAATTCCGTCATCTCACCTATCGGAGGCCAAGATTGTATTCAGAGTCGATCAAGCAATTTCGTCATCCCGTTAGCTACAGTCAGAGGACGCATAGGACAACCAAGGCGGCAATCAAGAGGAAGTGGGGATATAATATGCGGGGGAAAAAAACTCGGAGTTTCGGCCAATTTCTCAAAACAACGGAATGGTTTCGCTCGTTTTCTTGGTAGCATGTTACAACAACCTTATCGAGAGACCCTCGTTGTAATGAATGTTTCCGACGTCACGGTTTGCGACAAAGATATTTCATCTCTGTTTTGGAAGTGATTTTCGGAGATGATTGCGGTCTCCGAAGGTGCGACGATTCATCAACAGGCGAGTCCGCATCTACAAGAACGGAGTACAGCGGTACGCGAGGGTCTGCAAATGCTTCCTGGATTAACTTGAATCCTGCACAATACACATATCGAAGGTAAACCTCTTGCTCCAAGCCTGCCTCGAGCGCCCGGGAAGCCTCGATAGGCGTCAGCAGGGTGGAATCGATGATCGACGCTCTTGAAAATCTTGATGGAACCCAAAAGATGAGCTTTCTGTTCACCCGGCGTCAGGAAGGGGTTCAGGAAAGATGAGTTTGAACTTGAGACCAGGATTCTCAATCCCGCAGGTGCCATCGTATCCGGTAATTTATTTCCTCCTGAACCGTGAAGGCTTTCTGATGACCGGCAGAAAAAAGAACAGCTACGTTGCCTCGAGATCATTCCCGAACGGGCTATGTACTCGCGAAGGAATCGAACGGAGCTCAAATGACAGCAACTCTATTTCAGTGTATCTCCACAGTTGCAGTCGGGTGTCCGAGATGGCTTCTGCGTTAGCTGTGTGAGATGAGTGTGATTCCTTTCTTCTGGCTTGGACAAGCGGCAACGGCAGCAGAATCCTCTTCTCTTTCTCCAATCTCTCAGCAGCTATAGCTGGCTTCGGTAATCCCGAATACTCGTCGTCGAATAAATCCAATAGGCCTCAAGTGGCTCGGACCACTTATCTTGGTTTACCACACGAAAGATCTCCATGCAAAGGAGAGCCACTCCTTCCCTACGACCATTGTTGACGCCCTGGAGCACTTTTTCGTTCGTTCAGCTGTGGGCTTATGTCCGACTCGATGCTCAACCCTCCGCCGTCGAGCAACTCCGCCGTCAGCCGTCCAGTGGCGAGTTGGAGCCTTCCCTCCGTGCATCGTCGTTGACCTGTTCGTGTGTGAGTCTCGGTCGACGACAAGCGCCGCCACACCGCTATTAGCACCCAAACGATAACTACGACAGCAGCGGCGGCGGCGACGACGACGACGACGATGCAACACACTTTAGTTGGGATATTGTGTAGTTATCCAAACGACAAAGTAGCAACGCACGCCGTGGGAACGTTGACAGCTTTCTTCTCGGTCGGCAGAACAACATACAGCGGTACCAAGTCATTACAACAGGCGGACCCCTCCAGCGTTTATCTCACACCAGAGAGAAATTTTCGAACTTTTGCTGTTTCCGTCAACCCCAACGGACTTTCCGGCTTAACAACCTCGACGAATATTACCGAGTGCCGACGCCGAACATGCGACCTTTAAGCCCTCGTTTGGCCGAGGAGGTGAGGATGCGCGGGTCAAAGGGAGACACCGGACGCCACCAACAGCAGAGGCAATAACCTCGACACCATTTTTCTTCATTTTGAAGAACTGACCATCCGCTCCTTTTGTCACGTCCATACGACCAGAAGATCCTCTAGGGTCGGTCGGCCGAAGCCGAACGGATCCAGCGGCGCGGCGGTTTTGCGGCAGGCCCAACGAGCCATAGGCAGACGGGACGGCGCCGTTTTAATATAGAAGCACATATCCTGTTTAATGCGTCCGGTTAACTCACGATGTCAGGAGTTTGGCGTGTTATAAACATTGGCTTTGTGAAGTTTTATGGCGCGGTTTTCGGTCAGTGACATTTATACAGGCCAACTCGTTGTCCGAGCATTATATTCATACGTTCTGGAGCCGTTTTATTGTGGAGAAATAATTTTTCATCCCCGCATTCGTACAAAGCCGATCGCATGGGTGTCTCTCTCTGAAAAGCGTTCGAGTGATCGCCCGGAATCATGTGAGATGCATACTCCCCCACACAAATCGGAGATTGGATTGGGGTTGCTCACGAAGAAATCGCGTGAAACTTTCGAGATAGCGAACTTGTGAGTTCATGAACTGAGCACGAAGTGCCCAAATCACGAATCAAGAGGCTTTTGGAGACAGATTTCGATTCCGGAGAATTCCTTGGCATGAATGTATAAAATGGAAATTACCTCATTCTACTTTAATTTTGAAATATAGTAGAATTTTAAGTGCATTTCTCGGCTGCTATTAGCGAATATTTGCGTGCGTATTGATCAGTTTACAAGTGCATAAAGATACGCGCTCTAGCTGTGTTGAAATCTGACGAGTTTCTTGTGCGGAAAATTCGTTACCCGACATGCTTCAAGAGGTAATTGGCGAAATTCGGATCTTACCGGACACGTTCTTACCCACAGTTTTCCACTGATACCATTATATGATGTCCGGTCTTTGTCGGAATAATGTCGAGTGATATTGAACCTCTGGTGATTGGCCACAAGTGGGAATGCTTAACCGCTCCACATTTTTGGATCCCCCTCACAGAAGTCTGGCTCTTGCAACACTCGATGAACAATTCCCAGCCGACAGAGCGGGCCCAGGACACTCTTTTATGGGAATTTCGAGTTCCTTCTACACAAACTTCTCGGTGAAGGACGTCGCTGTAATGTTGACTAAAAACAGGGCAAGATCCTTGATCCAAATACCCAAATACCAAACTCAGCTCTCCGATTGAACTTTCTGTGAAGAAGATCGAACAAGGACCCCCTAATTCTGAGCTGTCTCTGACGCTCATTCGTGAGTTACGAAGGTCGTGGCCGAATCTGCAGGATCGCGTTCTGTTACGGATGATTCATGTTGCAATCGTTCTGGGGGACAGACAGGCCACCATCCACTTCGAATGGTTCAGATATGTACAGTGAGCCTCCGAATAACGAACGCGGTTCTGGTGGTGAGAGAGACAGAACCGGCTCGAAACATTCGTGGATTTCACTTTACGTCTTCGCCTAATCTGGGAGAAGTGGAACATACTCTCAAGGCCAGATTATAGGGCTCCACAACTATAGGGACAACAGTTTTCCCCAGAATCCGTGGATGTAGATGTGTTCCATATTCTTCTCCTCAAGGATGAGCTTCAAGGGAAAGCCCACCTTCTCTTCCAGCGTCGAGCTCTGCGACCAACGCTTTCCTCTCCCGATGACGAAGAAGATGCAAAAGTGACTCCTGATAGATCAGGGCTTTGAATTCGCGACAAGCATCCTGGGCTTCATGTTAATAGAATGTCTGATCTCATCGTCAAAACAACCAATCCCATCCGGTATCGACAGCTTCCATTACTACGTTTCTCATTACTTCCCTTCTATTCGAAGGCATTTCCAACGTTTTCTAAATTCTCCAGAGGATCCGCACCTTGCCATGAATGCATCTGAATCTCAAACAAATCTCGCCAGCCGCACTACATACACGCATTCTCCTGTTTGAATAAGATCTACCAGATCCAAGAGTAGAATGTTTGATTGAATTTTTGAGCCGACGCAGCCAGCGCACCTCCTCCTTTCTTCCCTCCGGGCCTGAAATCTGAAGGATCAACAGCCGGCGACTGATTCAAAGGCGGAAGATCCCATCCGAAATAGAATTCCTACTACATGGATTCGTCGGTCGCCGTGCCGCTAGGCGAGATTCTCCTTTCCTTTCTTCCTAGATTCCATAGATTTTTCCCCCTCTGGTCGACCGCCTCCCAGTTCTCATTCTTCGGCACCTTTTCCAACTTCTTTTCCCTCGACTCGATCCCTCCCGGGCTCGGCATCGTCGACAACCATGGTCGAACGCTGGCAAGGTGAGGGTGAGCAGAACGCAGCAGCTTATCATGCGCAATCAACGATCGACAAGGCAGGAATTGGGAAATTTCGACGCAAACGATGAACCTCGAAACGTCCGCATCGGCATTCTGATCATGATTCCGATGGAATAAGTCGCTGAGGGTTTTTCGAACATATTCTGTGATGGCCAGTCTGATATGACACTCTGAACGCACTCGGGCTCACGAACCTCCAGCGTCCGAACTCTTCGATCCGATGGCAGAGGGGCATTCCTTCTCGGAAGAGTTCGGACACCTCCACTCATGTCCACAGTGTCACTTGCGGCAGCGGAGAAAGTGCCACTCAAATGAAACAAGTTCTGATGTAGCGACGAACTCTGCCGCGCGAGATATCGGAACGTCAGATTATCGAACCGGCTCGCGATGCCCACTGTTCGATCTCGCCGCACGATTCCTTCCCGAACGGTCGACGACCGTGTTAGCTGGGCACACATGGTTTCGTCATTTCGAAGAGCAAGGGAGGAGCACCAACAGCAGTCCTTACAGTTTGCTTCATTGTTCGCTTGCCTTCTCTGTTCGTCGTGTGAGCGACATATTGTCGATACGAACAACTACGATAATCATCCATCCAACCGGCTGACCATCGGCCATGCCCGTTGGCTTCCCGGGAATCATCTCTCATCTCAACTCGCTGTTCCTCTCTGACCCTTAGTGGCTGATTCTCTAGGTGGGCGGGTGGGTCGGCGGCTCCACGGCTGCCTTAGGGGTGAATGAGTGGATGTCTGGATGTTACTGTTGACGTGTGTATTTATCCGTCGTGGTTGCGGCGCAGCGGTACTTGCCGCTGTCCTGGTAGTCATCGTTAACGCATCAGGAAAAGCGGCCGCATGCTTGAGAACTACAGGAGCTCAGCCGCGACTTCATTTTGTTAGAGGTCACCTTCCTGTCAGCACGCTCGGAGAGTGGATCTCGAAGCATTCCAGATCTTTTGTATTCGGGCACAACGGGTGAGACGAAGTGTGTCGTAACCGTAGAAAAGGTCCACAGCGCCTTTACTTGGGAGCAGCCCGAACCGCCTCTTGTTCCTTGTACGCCGATTAGCTGATCGGTTGATAGATTGGAATGATTGATGGACTGGAGGCACTCCTTGATTCAATTTCACTCTCAATTAGCAGATCGCGGCAGTTGCTTAGCCACGCGGGGGGTCGCAACTTTGTGCGGGTAGCCTTTATAAGAGAATACTTGGCGTATCCAAACAACCCTCAGACCCTGCGTCGGAACTCTGAGGGTCGACTGATCATGCCCGCAGCAATTTCTTCGTTGACACCCTTGGTCGGGATAAACTTGGAGATGAGTCTCGTGCACCAAGGATTTTCCATTCACGACTTAGTATCTTCCAGGACGAAATCACCGTGGATGCATCGAGAGACACCTTTTCGAACTTCAGAACCTGCGAGTCTGAACTACCTCAAGAGCTCAAGACTCGATCATAGGCGCGCGGAATCGATTAAAGGTGATATTATGGACATCCTTGGCGCTCCGGAGTCGATTCAAATGAAGTTCTCAACTCGAAGAGCTCCACCCTTGTTCTCTGAAAACTCATGATTCTCTCGAGTCCTCCGAAACAGACAGCTGCTCCTTCCAATCTATTCTATCCACCCGCCCGTCCTTACGTTCGACTGTCCAATTCTTCAAATCGGACGGCTTTTTCCTCGTCAATCGATTGGACGAATCGTCGATGTCGTCGTCGTCGTCTTTTCAATAATCTCATCAAAGCAGATGGAAAGCTCGCTAGAAAGATTTGAAACAAGTATTGCTCTCCTCCCGTGGTTCGAGCCCGTGGGTTGGCGGTTTCGATCGTCTCTCAAACTGCTCCTGGACGGACAGTTTTTGCTCAATCGATCACAAGAGGAACTATATTGAGACGGAATGCGTGTTGCATAGGGAAGAAATAGTTTGGACGAAAACTTCATTCTATCGCTATTGCTCCTCTCGTTCTACGGCTCACCTCCCCGTCCGCACTTCTTCCCCACCGTTCGCGCGGCTTGACGGATTTGCCCTCCGGAACTTTGATGGAAACCCTAGACATTTTTTGTGCAAAATATTACTTAGGACAAAAGTGCGAGCGCGGGGGGAAAGCTCTTCGATAGCGTATTTTTACGGCGCGACGTCACCGTCTCAGGATTACCGGAAGCCGCAAAAAAGCGTCACTTGTTTCAACCAAAATTCATGGTCAGACATGTCGAGCAATTCGGAATCCCGAGCGGCGAACATCTGTTGAGCTCGGAGACCGTTTTTGCGACACTTTTGGAAAATCCCTTCGGGGTTACGCGAATTTTTGCTGCAATCTCATTTGAGGTTTTTTGTTTCTGCAGCCAGAGCCTTGTCTTCCCTCTCCCTCCAAAAAAATGTGAACACTTTTGGACTCCAGGAGTTCGGGGGAAGTACATCCCAGAGGAGCATTGCGTTCGTTGAAAACTTGGGCTGTGCTGTCACAATCGTTTGGCGAGACGTCTCTCTGACTGCCTGCCTTGTTCCGATGAGGAAACTGAGCGCTCCGACTCGAGTCCCTCATGAGTTGTCATGCGGACAGCGGAAACTAACAACAACAACGACAAGTTTTCCCGAGTATTTTCTAGGGAGTTGTTCCCAAAAGTTTACCAAAACTTCGGACCGACCCAAACACCTCAAGAGCATCGTTTCCCGAACTGGAGTGCCCTGTCTGACTTTCGACCTTCATCACGTTTCGTTCGTGATCACTCCAGCTCGGAAGTTTCCTTTGGGTCGTTTGTGTGAATGCCACGAAATTAAGGAAACAATTCTTCTTGTTGGGACACCTGTAGGAAAGAGGTATCATCTGTGATTGGATCCCAGAACGATTAGAAGCAGCCATGTGTATAAATTGATCATACAAACTCGTTTCTGCATAAAAAAATATTTCGGTGAAGAAATGATGGATCGGCTATCTGGATGAAGGATAATTCAGCCCAGTGCCCCTGATCGGTACCGAACGTGATGAAGCCAAAATTGCCCGCCTGCTACACGAGGAAAGAAAAAAGTGTTTTTGATCGACACCGGAAATTTCGACGGCCCCGTCGGCGGAGTGAGTGGATATGTTATCGGATCCGCCTGTTGAAAACTCGATTCTCCACGAGCCTGTTCGTTCGTGTTTGGAATCTGCGTCGCGTGAGCTGGGCCGACCGCAGCTCCGCGGTCTTGTTGTTCCGTAACTTCGACGGATTTCGCTCGAACATCCGTTACGGAATCTGCTGTGGTACCGATGTACCCGTGCGATGACTTCGTTCCTCCCCAAACAGCGCATTTCATCAACAAATCGGAGACGGGCGTCGTTGAATCAGCGCGATCACCGGAATCAAACGACTCGAAGTCAGCCGAGTCGAGGAGGAATGAAGTACGATTGTCGCTCGACGACAGCGACGACATGCAGAAGCGGCAGTAACAACAACATTGTGCTCATTTGCAAATGTAGCGGATTGCGGATCGGATGAGAGACTCCGCCGCCCTCGTCGTTGCTGCCGCCACCACCGTTGTTTGCTGTCTTTATGCAAATATCTGCTGCTGCTGCTGCTACCGACGCTCCCTGATGCCGCCTTTTCGACGCCCCTTAAACGCACCCACCGGCATCCCCCCCCCCTCCCCCGATCTCCCTTAACCCATTGCGGCGCGTATTCCGAGAGAGAAGAGTTGATTGCGAAGCTTCTTCCCTCAAAACTTTAACGGCTATCAGTGGGACGCCGAGCGCAGGATAAAACCGCGTCCGAAGTTTCAACCTCATAAAAGGATTTGAGGATTTTCAGTCAAAAAGTTTCGAACACTTCACGAGGCCGCAACTCGAGGACACATCGTTTATCCCGCTGTGACACCGATTTGGCTGATCTCGCTTCATGAAGACGCATACAGTGGCGGCGACACGACACGACACAACATTTCCTCCACATTGCAGTTCAAGATCACCGAGAACACAACCGAAAAGTTTCCGCAGACCTCGAGATCGAGACGAATATCCAGAGGAAAAGAAAAGGTGTGGAAGTGGAACAGCGGACGGGGCAACACGCCCAGTAGGAATGAGGTAAGAGAAGAACTATTCTTCTTTCACTCGAGGCCTCACCGGAGGCGAGACGGAGCGAAACGTCGATTCGACAAGTTCAAACGCAGACAGGCCCTTCATTCATTCTCCTTGCTTCTCTATTCATTCTTCGTTCCTGGCAGAGAAAGGAAATTGAGACGACACAGAACAGCTTAGCGCAGCAGAGCCCTCAAATCTTCGAAGTTCAATCTGACAAACGGGCAGATCAACGAGTCGAGCCTCGACCGACGCGAGAATCTTTTGTTCGGAGCGGGCCTCGATTGTCACGGAGTTTTAATTGCTTCAAACCCCGGACTTGAACTCAAACAACGACTCTCTACAAGAAGTCCTCGCTTAGTTCGACTACAAAGCTCTCGTCTCCGTCGTCTGCACACACTATAGGCGATGATTTGTTGTGAGGATCTTCTAGAAGAATGCGCTACAAAGATTCCCCTTCGGCACCCCTTCCGGGAATGCCCCGCACTGATTCGGTAGAACGATGTCCCGCGGGAATCTTTCACAACGATGCTTTCAATGTCTGAGTGAGAGAGAGAGACCCGACAGATTGGACAGCGCACCAAAATGAGTTTCTATTGTCAAGTCGGAGTTTGCCATCAGCCTGAACGAGCGTCGAATGAAGACTGATGGTGATGGCGAGTTCCACACACAAATTTCATGATGTTCGATGCAAGTACAGAGCAGCTGAAATGCATGAATGTGAAAAATCTCAGTTTCAGAGAGGTTTTTAGAGCAAATTCATAACGGTAGTCATCTTCTGCCGCAGACCAGAACATGTTCGAAGTCTTCCCAATAATTCGCCTTTCGTGAATGTGGCTGACTCCACGTGGACGATGAAAGACGAGAATATGACTCTACTTGACAGCTAGAATGACATCGCTACAGCTACGGGGAGAGGCAGTTCAACCAGGCAGGCAGTCAGCCAGTCGTTTCGTATCCGCTGCTCGGTTCGGCGTTGACTTCTGCTTTTCAGAGCCGATGGGACGACAGGACGACGACGATGTCGCTTACTTTCAGCGGAGTTTTCGTCGGCCAGCCAGCCCACCTACCGACTGACTGAGTGTCACTTGACGCGGCCGAAAGTGAGACCTCGCTTTCTCGACAACTTCAAGGCTTACGACATCATCTCTACTTCTGCTCACGTCATCATTGCCTACGCCGGCCTCGTCTCGTCATCTCTCCGCAGGCCCAGCTTCCACTCGTAAGCGTCGACGAAGTTAGCGCAAGATAACTTGTGAGCGTTCCTTCGCCTGTCATCGTAAAGCTCGTCGACCTACGAACCGATCACCTATAGGACTCCAAGAATCATGGGGGAGAGGGCAACGAATCGTTTGACAAAACTCAGACGAGGAATAAGGAAAAAATTTGCGATTTGAGTTCGCTGTTATCGACCGTTCGCTCCTCCATTAGTAAACAGCGACTCATTGTTTTGATGGGGACTAATGTCCTCGTTCATTCATCGATCCATCTATCCATTTGGAGCACGACTTCGAAAGAGACGAAGACATTCCCAGCGACGTCTCCTGTTCCTCTTTGAAGGAGAACTCATTTGCTCCGAAAAACGACAGCGAATAAAGATGAACGAAGAACCAACTCGAGCCGACGGAGAAACTGCTGAGATACACGCTGATGGGGCGAAATGATGATTGACGCGCAGCTTCCGCCTCTCCCGTCGCCGTCTCGGTTTCTCTTCCTCCTGATTCGTTGATTCCCGCTCGTGGTGCACTTGCCCTTCACCGTGTCCTGGTCGATGTTTTCGCTCCCACTTCCTATCATTCATCTCTCCGTGAGTTTCTCGAACGGCTCTCACCTGCAACGAGCCTCTCTCGCGTCCCAACATTGCTCCAGTGTTTTCTACTGTTTTTTTCTCGTCTTGGAAATCGATTTTTTTCTTCGAACGCCTTGTGCCTGTCATCTCTCATTAGCGCAGCAATTGTTCGATTTCGCGCTGCCGAGTTTGACGTGCGATCTAATTTCATTTATCACCTTACCTTAAATCGTATCGACATCCGATGACACAGCCGGGTGGCGCCACAGCGGTCGACGTGGGTTCTACTCCCGATCGTATCTTCTTTTGGAGCGTTTACGACATTTGGTGACGCTTTGAGACAAGAACAGAACTTGTAAACTTTTTGTGGAAGCGCGCGACTTCAAGCGAAACACCGGCAACACTTTCGATAAACGATCAAAACCTCGATGAGATGGACGAATGCATCCTGACATGCAAACCACAGCTACATCGCCACGGCTTTGAGCAAGACATCAGAACGGAAGTTCAAACCCGATCCCGGTGTCGAGCGGAGAAAACATGAAAACCAGAAACACTCGATCGGGAATTCCCGGATCATAGACGATTGGAACCGCTGGGAATCCCCAATCTTCGATCGAGTTCAAGTTTTCTCGGCGAGAAAACGTGAAGCTCTCGGTAAAGATCGGGTTTCCGAGGAAACAACGCTTCAATTTTCAACGGAACGAAATTTTTGAGTCGCAACTCCAGCCGTACGATCGTTTCCCATGAGCTTTCGATGGATAGATAGAGCAGCCAGCGAACGAGAGACAAGAATTTCGGCCCCAGGCATCCTCCTCTCGAAAGTGGCCTCATCGAACGAGGCGCTTCAACCTGAGATAGGTGTCTGACTGGCTCGTTGGCCGACCAGTCAGTCCCCCGCTGCTCCGCTTTTCGTCGTTTTCTCTTCCTCCGTCAACAAAAAAGGTTGAAATTATTTCCGCCTACGAGGCGTCGACCTACTTCCGCTCAGATTATCGCTGCCGGGCGAGCGAGCGAGCGAGCGGCCAGGCATCGTCCTCGACGGCGGCAGCAGCGTCGTCGCCGTTCGAGAGAAAATGGAGCCATTTTTAGTTGGGAGTGTCTACCACCACCACCCTCCTGCGAAGAATGCCCGTACCCCCAGACCTCTGCGACGACGTCCAAACTCCTTCAACTGCTTTCTCTCGCTTTTTACGAGAAGGAGAAAACCAAGCGAGGCTCAAGTCCGGAGGTCTTCCGTTCTGGAGCGTCTCCCGTACCCGGTTGCTCATCTTCGTCTTCCCGTTTTTCCTGCTAGCTCTCAGGCGCCAGTGAGCGGAAAGTCGATTGTCACATTAGATAAGCTCCGTCAAAGCATGACAGCAATGTGTTCCCTCACCATGCCATCCCGTTGAGCCTGTGAGCGGAGGCGATTCCTTGAAGTTTTCACGAAAGTCGACGCGTTCGCTGCGAACGTTGATAGCATGGCGATACTTTACTTTAGCCTCCTTCTCGCTCATGTTCGAAATCGAGAAGGCCTCGAATGAATATCTCGCTTGCGAAAGAGCGATTTGTCCGCTATATCATCAATTCGATATCATGGAGAAAGTCCGGAGAAACTTTCTGAGTGAGTCTCAAAAGACACCTCGACGCCGGGAGGCGGAGTTTTCTGAATTGATGTCGACTTGATGGTAAAACATTGATGGATCATATCCGTAAGAGGGAGCCTGATCGGTAGAAAGTCTTCGTCGAGCGAACGTCTTCAAGAAAATTCCAATTATTGTTCACCGAGAAAGCTTACGAACAGGCAAGCGACCGTGCTGCTCACGACGAAGTCAACGACCAACAGCCGCTTCTCCGACTTCCGACCTTGTAATCCATTATCTTCTGCTCGAGCCACGTCGATAGAGATTAATTTTTCGACAAAGTTTCCTCAAGGCGAGATTCTGAACTTTTCGTTCTTTTCCCGCGCTCAGCAGCAAAAAAAATCCTCTGACAATGTCGAGAGCTCAGATGTGGAGCGTCAGCAGTGATGTAAAGGTCACCAAGTTTCAAGATTGTTCCTCTCACTGACAGATGCGTCGTAAGCCAACTACGACGAGGACCCAGCGTGAATCTCGATAAATGATATATGCTGAATGCTCGACTGGAATTGAGTGTCCCCTTATCCCTTTTTTAGATTCTGTCGGCGAAGAGCAGTACAGCACATTGCCTGAAACTATTTGCACTCACAAGTGATACATCTCTACATCTTTGGTCGAATAATTTTTCCCTTTCCCTTGACGCTCTTTGGTGATAACGGCGGATTCTGAAATCTGTATATACAGATTTGATTTCTAGCAGAGACGCTATGCGATAAAACATTTTCTCCGCATGTCCGGTTCCACCACTGTACGGCATCAGAAACAGAGAAGTAGAGCAACTCTCACTCAACCTTGATTCCAACACATCGCTAAACATTGAAATAGAATAAATACATCAAGCTTGTGCAATGCCAATGACATTTCCGAGGAAGCGTTCCGATTAAGTTGAGCCGATCAGCTGTTTGAGAACCACTAGCGGCTCAATGATCGTCCTCAAGTAATATCAAGTATTTCGTACTTCAACTGATCGATTCCCTCCCGAAGCTCCATCTCCCAGATAACCTGGTTAAATTCATCGACTGTTTCAAAACTGGCCACAGCTTTTTTGAAAACTTTTCCATAACTGGTCAGCACTTATCTCCACAAGTTTTGCTTTCGATTCCGAGAAGTGAAAGGATGTGGGCGAATAAGCTCTCTCATGTTGAAGGACAGGAAGAATTCTCGTACTTAAAACTGTGATATCTCACATCAGCAGCGATTTGACTTAGAAAGACGAACGTGGTCGCTTTGGGAAGCTCATCCCCTGAGATTCCGCTATGAATTGACACAATTGCCTACAATTCACTGTAACTTCGAATCCAAAGGACTTCTCCTCTCAGATAGATGGTTGACAAACTTCGAATTGGCTCGCCTTTTGCAAACTTCTCTGACATCTCTGACGATGGTCACCCGAATAAATAAAGAGCATCATATCAAGCAATAACCACGTTCGTCTTTCCAAGTCAAATTTATGCTGAAATATCACAGTTTGAAGTACGTGAATTTTCCCCACACTTCAACATGAGGGCGCTTATCCGCCCAACCCCATTTCGTTCGAGAAAACGAACCAACATCTTAAGATGAATGTCTGAGCTTCATTTCAATGATCAAACTCTTGGTGCATTGCTCTCCACGCTATCAAAGCTTTTGTGAAGGGGTGCTCCGTAAGTGTTCCATAACTGGTACTCTTAACCCACTCTAGCAGCCCGGAGAATATTGTCATCGATTTGCTCTAAGTCCGTACTCGGTCGCGAGAGCCTAAATCAGTGCTTTTACGTCCGGATTGATGGATTCGACAACACAATCGAGAGAAGATCGATATTGTAGTCAAACTGTACGAATTGAGAGTCAAAATCGTACTCCCCCCTCTCGATAATTATGATTAACGGACACTAGTCGTCGAGATCCGCGAAACCGGATACTTTTCACGGAACGCTTAAAAACCGGACCAACTTGGCGGATCAGGACGTGTTCGGTTATGAGGTGTCTTCATTCGTGGATGGTTGAAGCCCGTGATCGACCATAGTTTCCAGGCTAGTCCGGATCTCAGATTCACTTTATGCCGTCATACAAGCAAGGACCAAATCGGTCTCCATAAATGGAACACCTCGTCACTAATGGGCGTCTTGTCGGAGCGAGATCGTTACAGCGGACTTGACTGCTAACGGTGTAAGTTACTGTGGAGGCGTATGAGAACGGGATCAGAGAGTTTGCCTGAACGGGAAACTCGTCGTCTCCGGCTCCCTCATAACGAGAATTTACTGCTCTCTGAGCGATGCTCTCGAGCAGGCGTTTTTGGTGACTCTCAGAAACAATACAGGAATACCTTGATAGCAACAACGATCATCTGTGAAAGCTCCGTTCGCTCGCAATCATCGAACGGTTATGGTCGACAACTTTGAAAGGTTTCCACCATCCGGGTGTTCTCCCTGCGATCAGCATTCACGTTCTCGTTCCCTCCATTATTGAGATCTGAAGAGTGGCGCTCGGTTTTAATGATGAATTGATGAATTGAGAATTTCTCGAATCGGAAACTTCAGCTTCCAGTCCACTTTGAAGGCTACCGTGCTCTCTTCGTGATTCCGTCACTGTCTCGAGGCCGAATCATGATGAAAAACCGGTGATCGATGATTGTAATTGAACCGCGAGTGAATTTTCTCGTATGAATCCGAGAGATGAAGACAAGCGAGCAAGCAAAGAGGCTGCTCGGCTGTGCGTCGGACAGACGCTCGGACCCGGGGCTCGGTTATAATTACTAAGACAGCCACTTTATTTGCCATAAGGAAGGCACGGGGAAGACGTGTAGAACGGGCCGCTCCATTACATTCAACCGAGTTGGTTCCAATCCTCTTAACGCTTTTGAGGATTATTCAGTTTCATTCTTCCTCCCGCTCGTCTCCCACTCGCACATAGCCACTCATTCACTCCTGGCCCACATCTGAGAACTTCGAATATTTTAATTAATTTTTCCAACGTACAAATCCTCCACCCACACATGCCCAAAACCTCCCGTCGCAGCCAACTCGAAGCCAGCAGGGCTCGAGGAGTGTTCACTTGAAATATTTTCTTTTGTTTTTACTTTGGATTAAAATCTGGCTCCGGTGCTCCGTGGCCGAACCTGAGCTTCGCGTGAGACGCTATCAATCCATTGGAAATATGGGCCCGAGAGAAATGCCAGTCAGGAACGAATGCTGCAGCATTAGAAAGCGCTTCCGAGAGATGAACTGAAGTGCGGGAGATTCTCGAGGAAGGAAGAGTGGAAAACTCGGAAAAAAAATTGATTAGCAGGAACTTGTAAAGCGGGAGAGATCTGCTCGGTAAAGAGTTGCATTGTCGGCCTTCAAACGAAATCTTTGATGGACTCCAAGATTCTTTTCTCATTATTTCCGTCTCTCTCTCTCTGAATTCATTCCTCCATCGTTCTGCGTTGCATGTAGCAAATGACGAGAAATTCCGAGCTGAGTCTTCTCAGCCACTTTTTGCCTCTGAAGAATCTGATGTTCTCCAATCAAGCCCAGTGTAAACGACCCGGATCTCGGCTTCGAGGAGATTCAGTTCTGTTGGTGTGCTGCTACCGAGGTCCCGCTCATTCTCCTCCTGAACACACAGACAGCCAAGTTTTCCGCTGTCTGGCTCACAATCTGAAAGACTGCGAGGCCTACCCCACAACTCCATTCTCACTGTAGCCTCGAAAGGGTAAATTCATTTCGAGAAATGACGACGGATCCTTTCTCCACAGAATACTCAAGTTTGCTTGCTTCCTCGTTCTTCCATTCCTTGGTTCGTTCCTCCGCTAGTCGCTTGCTTGAACGGGATCGAGCAAAGAGGTCGGAGTCACAACCCGACATCCAACAATAGGGTAGCATTCCTCCACCGAGCAACTACAACACGACACAACTGACATGATGTATTCTTGAGCTCGAGTGGAGGTATTTGCGTTGCCCACGAACCAGCCAAAACATCCTGGTGAGTGACGACAGCGAGAATCCATCACAAACTTACGATCAGTAACGGCAGATACGACGTACGTTTGTTCAACTTTCTCTCTGAAGATTATGACCACGAATACCATCGTCTATCCGGTCAGAAATACAGCGAAATATGTGGAGAATAGCCACCATCGCGTGTCTCCCACACACACCCAGGCTCTGTTCGTCTGTCATGGAGATCCACAATTGTTCTTCGTAGCGCAATCGATTCGAAGGCCGATCCTCTCCGGTTTCCACAACGGAAAGCGAGCGCAAGCTGGTAACTTGGGGCGAGAACTCTTGGAAGAGCGAGCTATAGAATCAGTGAGGTCGAGGAAGGAGGGACGGAGATGTCTCACTCGAGAGACGCGGAAATTTAATATCAAGCAAGCCGAGGAAAAGAACAAGAAACGGTAGCGGGTCCAGTTCCCTTTCTATTTCCTCTTCTTGTGCTCGTCGGCTGTTCCACGACAAGCGTTCATTCTTCCAATTTTTTTTCCCGAACCAAAATACAGCCAAATAGGAATCAAGTTGTCCTCCCGGCTGGTCCATGCACCGAAAATTGAACCGAAAACGAAAACTCACATCATGACGCCTGCTCTATAACTCTGTTCTGTGGCTCTTGCCTTTTGATGATTTCCGACTCTGTTCTCCCAATCTTTTGAAATTCCTTCAATGTTGGAGAGAGTTTTCGGATCGCGGTTTTCTCCACGGAGTCCGAATATTCCTCGGATCGCACTGCCGATATCTTCGAAAATTCTAAATGTTGGAAGCAGCCGTTTGAAAGTTCCCTCCTCCACAATGCATTCGTGGAGAATCTTGCCTATATTCTCAAAATCAAGAACGGTTCCCTCTTGCCGGCAAATATCCGGTTCGGTGTTGGCCGGCAGGTATTCGATGGTACCCCTAGGTTATCTTGCAACGTCGAGTTCCTTCGCCTAAATCTTCATCCAGTTTCTACTTCGATGGACTCATCCACAAGTCTTCGGTCGACTTTCCGCATTATCGGAGCTTCCTGGGGATGCGACCGCTGCATTCGAAAACAAAACAGTCCCTGTGAGAAAGCTATCGCATGGACTCGCGGCTGTTATCTTTCCAGGACCGCTGTCGAGCTCCGCAGACGAACCTGTGCCCCGATCCGCGCGACCTCCTCTCGTCCGAACACCTCAGTGGAGTTTCATTGAACTAGGATTGTAGACATTCTTTCGTATGCTGAGCAGCCAATCTATATGCAGCCTCTCCTTTTGCCCCACCGCGCTCCGACCACCCATCAGTCGGACCGACCCGTGGACCTTTCGAGCATTCCTTCTGTCCGAGTCTCGCCTTCAATCTGAATTCAAGAGGACTCGCAAATATTTATACGAGTCTCATTAGGCTGACTCGAACCTACATATATTTCTCTTTAGATGATAATACTCCTTACCGTCTCTCCTCCGGGATGAGTGCAATTCCATCTAGCTATGTCAACAACGATCGAAGTCGAAGCCTTTATCTTCTTCTTAGTATCAACTTCGGCTGGGCGCGTTCTAAGAAATCGTTTAGAATGACAATTTCACTCTTTTCTGTCCCGGACTCCATTCGAGAATCCCGAGGGTTGAAGTTCGAGTTTCCGAGGGCTTCTCCCTCCGAACCAAACTTGAGCTCGAAACTCCACATAGCTGCCCAACCTACTCGACGCGAACAAGGAAAAACTTAGGTTCTCTTGTTGAATTCATTGTTTACTCGAATGTTTTATTTCTGCACTGGCAAGCCACAAGTGGTTTCATTGATTTTCACTTGAAAAAAAAAGTGGGAAATAGGGACCACGGGGAGGGCTGTATTCCATGAGGGACACGCAGTGCAATATCATCCGAGCTCATGCGCTCATTGGTGTTAGTTGAATTTTGCAAAAATACCCTCGGGGCTCGTGCTTTTGATGTATTGTCCCGCAGATAGCATCGTTTCCCAGCTTCTATGAGTTTATTGCCTTTTGTGGCGGGATAGTGAGAAATCCACACGCAGTATAGAATACAGCCACTTCCCTTCGGCAAGATTCTCTCTGCCTGAGGCCCATCGATTTCGAATTCACTGCCTTCTCTTCTTTTTTTTCTCACTTGAGACGACGACGACAAAGTCTCTTTTTTCATGATTGCAAATCCTCTAGAATTTTTGGCGAAATTCCAAATTGAAGTCAGGAGCGAATTTCTCGTAGAAACAAAGACAAGATGCTTCGAGATGCCGGGGAACACGTAGACACTTGAGGATGGTCTCGGTTTCTGAAGTGTTGATCATCAAAAGAGGAAATCGCAGCGACGGAGCTCAAGACAACGGGAACACACCAACAGCATACGCAAATGGAAGAATGTGGGGGAGTTGCGACAGGGACGAAATCCTTACCGACTCCTTCAGGACACGACCTGGATGGAATTCAAAAGCAGATTCCTCGACGAAAAGCCTCGCAGTCGAGGACGAGTGCGACGACGACGCTCGGCTTGGGCCGCTCACGCAGACTTTCGTCCGTTCCTTCCTTCGTTCGCTCGCTCCCTCGCTAACCCGCACTCCGCGTTTAGAAACGTGATTCGCACACAAAACTCTCTTCTGAAGGAAACGAAAAAAAAGACCGGTGGAACAATGAGGAGCGGTGCCGCCAAATCAAGGGACCGCCACCACTACCCCATCACGCGCATTGCTCACATATATTACAAACTATAGAGAAAATACCGAGATGCAAAGATGTCAACATTCCAACGATCGTTTCTTTCGCAGAGTTCAGAGGTTCGGGGCCTATTTCAAGCGGAAATCAAGATCTGCAATCCATATGCAACGCGTGGAGATCCATGCTGAGAATGAGTCCCAACTTTGGATTTTGAGGGTTACTGGAAGAGACAGGGAAGCATCCCCATCGGAGAAGGAGAAGAAGCACGCAACTCTGACATAAGGAATAAGGCGCTGCTCGAGTTTCCAAACGCGCGGAATTCTCAATACCGTCGTTGGGTTATATCAATTTGGAGTTTGTATTTCAACGGAAAACAAAACAACACACTTTGTTCTATTTGTATCCTCAAATGTTGTTTTCGTCCAACACCGCTCGTTTGCTACGCCTGTCGTTGCTTTCCAAAGTGCACATTGGAAAGACTTCGATACATGTGTAGCAACTCTTCCTTGGGGTCACAGACCAGACTGACTTGAGTACGGCACAATACCTCTCTATCCTCGGATCACCTACGGCGCGGCGGCTCCGACTACTTCACGCGAATAGTGACATTTATGCGTCGCCTAGCGCCTCTATTCATAGTTCTCGCTCTTTCCTGCACGGTTCGACCAATAAATTCTCACATGCCTTTTCGAATGCTCTAGCTCGTTTTATCCTAAGTACCGAAGTCTGCTACACATGTTCCTGATGAGTTCCCTCCGATTTGCGATGGAGACTGAACTCCTCGACTCCTCCATTCCATGTGCCGCTGTGATTGCCGGGAAGCCGGAAACAATACCAAGTGTGTCCATTGTACAATTCAGAGTTCTCTCGAACGTATGCGTGGGAGTATATTTTCGTCTGCGCTTCTTTACATAAGCAAGCAGCGGGGATTACTGTCCCTCTCTCTCTCTCTCTTTCTTTCTTAGAGGGAGCGAGATATGAGCTCCGAAGACAACCTCATTGAAACGTCACAGTACAGGAGCAAGTGGAGAATCTCTTGGCTGCTTTCAAGAGCACCATGGACTCCCTCATTTTCGTCGAGTCCAAACTCCGTGTTCGCACATCAGGCGACGTTACGTGTGCGCTGCTTCCGTAACGTCAAAAGAGATCGCGAGTAAATGACAACAATTATTCGATGTGCTGATAACGAACTAGTTTTCCGTCGGTCGGCAAAAGGTGGCAAACCGTATTCTGAGCTCTCCCAAATTAAATCTACGAGATGAGTCTATAAGCGTTTGAGTGAGCGTGTGTGTCTAACAGACAGTGTGTGCTGAAGTAGTCCACGGTCGGCGCTTCGACGCGTATGCACTCGACTACCCAAATTATTTCCCTTGTTGCTTCCGCTGATTTGGCGGCTGTTACCTGCGCCAGCTGCCAACTCGGGCTGCTATTTAAAATCTTGTTCGACTTCATGGAGCTCCTCGGCTCGCTGGCGCGCTTATTCGCCCAATTCAGGAGAGCGTTTGAGCCAAACCAACCAACCATCCAAATACACAAAATTAGTGCTCCGGGAACTCAGAGTTCCATTCCCGGAGCTCGGCGAAAGCTCAAAAGAAATTGGAACTGTTCCGTCCCGGCCACGTCTGGGCGGGAGAAGCGAACGGTCCGTTTGAGGGTCTCGAGACGCAGAGCTGGACGAGCGAATCGAGATGATCAGCGAGAATGGAGTGGAGCGTGGTCGTGTTCTCCAATCGTTCAACTTCTTTCAACGCCACCCCGAGTCCTCCCGATCGCTTCCGCCGCCCTTCTCAAAGCCTATTCTTCTCAATGAACCAATCTCAATAATAATTGTTGGCAACAGCTGATTGATAAAAGGGAAAAGCGAAACGAAAGGAGCGAAACTTCAGAAATTTAATATCGACAGTCCAGCATCGTGGAATGAGAGTCATGGCGTCGGTCGCTTGTTCGAAGAGATGAACGAAGAGCTCGAGGACCTTCTCTTGGGACCATCGCCCATTGAGCCTTGTGTTCGTTTCGTTGGTCTGGCCGACGGCTGTTGGGTTGGTGATCGGTCGACTCGCTCACTCCGCTCTCTGGATTAATAACATGAGCGACGAAACAGGAGACGAACTTCTTCTCGTTCGGAGGAACGGCCTTTTCAACAGGAGGAACAGCGGCAGCAAGAGGAGCCGCACCACCGCTTTCTCTCCGAACATTACCATCGGCAGTCGCTGTGAGATCTCGCTTCAGATCACTCTGTCAGAGTGGGATTTGCTTTGACACATTCTGAGTTTGTTTCCGTCCTCATCTTCATCCGCGGAAAGATTTCTTTGAAGTTTTTCCTCCGTAGACTTGTTCGGAGATGGCGACTATTTTAGATCCTCATCTGGTTC
This sequence comes from Neoseiulus cucumeris, assembly GCA_021527715.1. Taxonomy (NCBI): domain Eukaryota; kingdom Metazoa; phylum Arthropoda; class Arachnida; order Mesostigmata; family Phytoseiidae; genus Neoseiulus; species Neoseiulus cucumeris. Next base: position 1,891,975 of record JAJSRV010000010.1, on the reverse strand, counting down.
CATCAGGATGAGTATCTCCGATTGCCGGGCGAGTAGCTCCGCCTGAATGGAAATCTGTGATTCCGAATGCATTTCGAACATGTTTTACGTTGCCTGGAGAATCTTGTCATTTGTGCGACTTCGTGGAGCTGCTATGTCGCGCAGCTCTTGGTTTCTGGTCTAGGGAGCTTGCCTCGATAGTCCAACTCGAATTAGCCGCTTGCTGAGCATGACACGTCGTTATTTTGTTAAAAGCCTCATTCTTTTCACTGTTGTTGACATCGGGGAACTTTGAGCACTTGCGACTAGCAACCAGGCGGAGTGCGACAAGCAGACAGCTTTGCCAGTCAGAGCAGCACTAGCAAGTGAACGAGCAAAACGAGCATGCAAGCGGCAAGTCGAGCATTTTATTATAATTACCCTGTTTCATTAATTTGGCACCGTGTGGGCAGCTCCGACAACGAGCTGTCCCGAGAGTGGAGGCCGCGCGATACACTGAAGCGGGGGCGACGCGACGCGGGGGCAGAGGAAAAATGAGAAGCAAACTGGGTGGATGCTAGACCGCCCCCCGACTGGCGAATAGGGAACGCCCGCGAGATACGAGGGGTCGACTCAAAGCAACTCCGGTATCGTTGGTCATAGAATCACGTTTACGCTTGACGACAGAGAGACAGGCTCCCTTTGAGCAGACGGGGTTGGAGGACAGAAACTTGTCTCCTCGAGGCTTTTTGTGGGGAGAAAGAAATTCCGGGCTTTCTCGCTTGTTCCTTGAGTCGTTTAAGACCACGGGGTTCGCTGCTCGTTGCTGTCCGGGAAGAGCTCCTCGTGGAGATGTTCAGTGCGGAAACACAATTATGCAAAACGAGGTCTATGCATTACTGACACCGGGAAACGAAACAACCTGCTTGTCGTTTTCCTCGTGTCCGTCTCAGCAATCTTTCCACCAACACTCCACTGTTGCGGTCGTCATGATCTAGGTCTAGCTAATCATCTTCATCACAGTCTATGAAGAAATTCACATTTTGCACCCTCGCTGTTCTCAGAACTCGGAAGATTTTATTCTCCGAACGCTGAAATCGGAAAACTCGACCAAACTCGCCTGAATATGAACTCGCAGGTCATTAAGGGTCGGCTGTATTTGAACTAGCGTGAACGAGCAAGCGTGCGTGAATATGTAATCATTTCTTTGATTTAGACCTTATATGCAGCCGTTGGAACCGACATGTTGTGATTTTCTAATAACAATCTAATCATCGTTAAACACAGGCCAGAAAGGGCGATTCATCGTGCGAGCTGTTCAGCCCCCGCAGTGTAGCTCTCGAGCGGGCAGGTCAAATTCAAATGAGCGTTAACGACATTAGGACACTTTGATCGACCTAAAGGCCGGCTTGAAGCTTTGCCTGACCCTCTGGGCGGCTCACTTTGAGGCCTCGAACGGCGGAAACAGGAAAGTAGGTCTGAAATCGCGCACCGTGCTCTGACAATTTCAGCTGGTGGAGGAGATGAATATCCAGATCATGGCATCCTACTATACCATACCTCCCGCAGTGCTGTCAACCTATTCTCGCGGAAGTTCTATGACTCCAACAGATGACTGCAATGTATACAACGTTGAGTTTCAATCAAACTTTTTACTCACACAGTGCTGTGTAGTCCCTTCCTAGGGGATAGAATGGATAATTGAAACACAGTTTACATTCGCTTCGATGTCTCCGTCTACTGACTAGATCGTCTTGAGTTTTTCGCAGCTTTCCAGAGCTTGTTCAGGTAGTTCGACGAAATCGGATAGGAACAAGAGCCAGCTCGGATCGTCGCAGAATTTACAGATACAATTTTCCGCCGGGGAATGGAAGTATTTGGATCGGCATACTTCATGGTGGTATCCATGTGTGGAATACTTGACCAAAACGTGTCTGTTCGGTCGGTCTGGGGCTTCCCAAGCTTCGTTTTGTCATCGCGGGAGAGTTGAAGAATGCCGGATGTACTTCGTCGATGTCTTCCTTTCTCCTACGGATGACGTCTCTGTAGGCCGAGGTCTCTTCCAGGTTGAGCTTTCTCTGCAGTTCTTCAACGAAGTGGCGGCTGCCGACCAGCAACTAGATCGGGCGATTCCGTTTGTTGATGTTTCCAGGACGGTGAAACCATTTTAGAGTTCTTCTCGAGCCACCGTACCAAGATTCGGGCGATATGTAGTTGGAAGAACGATGATCTCTTGGGGCATGAGTATTGAGACCATCTCGACAAAGTAAAATTCCGAGGCTCGCGTGAGGTTGTGAGGATTCAAAGGTTGCGGAACCTTTCTCCCGATGCAGCCTGACTTAGTGACCGCCTGCGGAACTCGAAGGTGTCGAACAAAGTGGGCCATGGTTCCAGAAATCTCTTCCAGCGTTTGTTTATGATTCGATGAATGCTAGCATCAAACCCAATGTCATTGTTCTGACATGTGGACTATATGCACTTGGAAGAAGCAGCGCGAGTTGAGCATCAGCGTGGAGTTTGTCATCGATGAGAAAAACCCTATCGAGAATTTTTACGGAAATGCGCGGACCCGCTAGGGTTCCATTGAGTGGCTCATAAACTTCGGACTGACAAAGTATCAGCGAAATCTGAGCGTTCACATCAGCGATCTCTCCTTGTTAGATCCCCATCATCTGTTCGGAAGAAAACGCTCTTTTTTTTATACATGAAGATTGCGCGAAGAACAATCTGGGCATTCGGCAGGGCTCGTCAACATCTCATCCGGTGTATGAAGATGCAGAGGTGGAGATCCACCGGTTGATTGAGGGAAACGCTTCAGGTCTCTCACGATTCTCTTGTAGCGGCTCCGAACGGATTAGCCAACACAGTTGGTCGAAACTTCCGGAATGGAATCAAGGTTTTCCCTTCGCTAGCTCCAATGCTCGAAAACTTTCATCGTCATGCCTGTCCCGGCTTCTCCTAGGAGTGGATCACTGTATCAAAGGCCTTCATCCCAGACGCGCGATCCTGCCTTGAAGGGAACAGCCAATCTTCCAGAAGTTCGATGCGAGGGATGAACTCGTGTCCCTTTGATGCTGTGTAGCCGGCTCAGGAAATGTCAGAAACGATGCCTTGCCGAGCTTTCAAGGCTTCGGATTATCCCGAAAAAATCCACTAGCTATCAGCCGATTGATTAATCAGTTGTGGAGACCGCTCTCATGGAACATTGACGTGGTGAGCTCTTCAGGGTTGGACCTCTAGTGCAAATAGAAATTGGCGATCCATTTTTGAAGATATTTTCGTCTTGCAAGGTAGATTCACGAGAATTACGCTTCTCGCTTCGCTTCGCATTGTGAACGACAGCTGTTTTGACAACAAGGAACAGGCAAACCCATTAACAGTCTGGCACATCGGAGGATTCTTCGATCTCGGCATCAGAATCGAAGACTCCACAGAACCGATCAAATGCTCCGATTGGTCGGATCGCCCATTCAGGGCACCTGCTTTGAAGTGACCGAGTCTCGAGATCAACTTGAGAACAGACGCGAGAACAAGAATAGCTTCGTCACTCGGCAACGGTGTAAGGATGAGATAGATGCATTATGCACTTCATAGCAGCTCGACCGACTGGGTAACTGTGCAGGTTAGCAAGCTAGGTGGATAGCTGACTGCCATTATCATTAAGTGTAATCGACTTAGAGCCGACCGCATGAATTATTCTCGTCAAATGTGAGCAGTACCGGACGGCCCGGCCGCCAGACCGACCAAGCAGTCGGTCTGACCAAGAGTTAGCTGAGCGCTGAGCTGGAACTGTGGCTCTAGTCGCGAGTCGACTGACTTTTTACTTCCACTATGTATTTTCTCCTCTAGGTGAGCTGCGCAGCTCACTGTGAGTGGGCGCCAAACTTCCCCCCCAGCGTGTTGTTACCATTATTGCTTCTCTGCTTTGTTTGCCTACACGTGAAGGGTAGAAATCACTCACGGATTGTTATAATAAGTGAGCGGGTTCATATCATCGAGGTCCATCTACAGTTCCTGAAAAAAGTGGGCCGACACTTGAAGTGATCCCATTGAGCACGTGATGAACGGTTGTTTTCGAATATCGCCGGGAAGAATTGCTGTTGCGGAACCTCTGAATACTGAGAGTTCTTACGCGTTCCTCACCCTCGGTTTCATCATACATGATCAAAACTCGGTATAATCAAGATGACTCTTATCAAGGTCACAGGCTACTCGGTGAGAGAGGAACGAAATCTCCTCAACCGGAACCGTCGGGTGATGCAGCCGGGTCGATCGGAGACCTTCAGATGGTTTCAAACACACGATCAACCGAAAATTCTGGGAAATTCTCCAAGAAGCTCTTCCAGGTTATTTGAAAAGAATGAATGCTTCGCCGCTCGGAACATACCGGCGAGTACCAAAGCACTGAAGTCACCGAAAACTTGCTTTCTGTCACTGGAGACCTCAGAAAACGAATCCTTCCTTCAATGCAAAAAGCATCCCTTCTCGGTCTTGGTCCGCAACGGCTCGATTCACTGGCACGAATTCAAACAGGTCGCAATGGTGACACATTTCTTATCAGAAAGATGGGAGGCAAGCGAAAAAGCAACTCAGCGTACAGTCGTGCTTTGACTGCTCGTCTCGAGATGATTTTTCGATTTCGATCTACGCAACTGAGCTTGAAATTCGAGAATTCGCCCCGGGGCTCAGGGCGAAAACGATGAGCGAACGTTCACTGCTCCGATTCTGAAAGCTTGACATGTAGTCCTCCGAAAAGCAGACCGAAAGGAAATCGAGGAACCGATGAGAAAGCCAGCGGAGAAGAATTGCCCATGGTTTCGTCGTCTTTTTCATTCTTCCTGTGATTTGAGGATTTCCTCCTGTGTGCTCTTCCCTTGATGATCTCGAATTTCGACGGGTTTTCGCGCAGGTGAATCCGACTACCGACAATGAAAAAGTTCCAAACATTGGAGATGTTCTACTCCACATCCACACCTTCTTGTCAACGAATACACCTATTCCAGCACGCGATTCAGCCTCGGAACCGAAAGGACAGGATCGCCAAAAAGTCTGTGTCGTGGACACAAGTCATCTACGGTCTAGTCTTTATAACTTATTATGTAAAATAGAACTCCAAACGTTTTGAAAACCTTGGCGCGGGATCGAAAAGTCGTGCAGGTCTCATTTCGATGCAAAATGAAGATGCTTCAGTTTAAGATCTGTACGGCCCTGCGATCTCTTTGTGGCAACTTATGCAAAACGTTTGAAGTTGCATTTTTCATAATGAGTTATACAGACTTGACGGTATCCACTTAGCTTCAATAACGCCATTACTTGAGGGGGCGTGAACGGTAACTTAGATTTCAGCTGAACACCGGTTACGATTTTATCACTTGAATATGCCCCCTAGGCCGTCCCGTACCTGATTACGACCGTTTTTCTCTTGGAGATTCGAGCGGAAGTGATCTCGTTTGGAGAATGATGGAGGCTAGGATACCAGAGAACCATGGAAGATTGTTCAACACATGCGATAGTACATGCATATGATTTGAGCGCTTCCGACTTGCATCTACTCCTCGCAACATTCTTGACACCTGCAGGAGGAGCAGCGGACGCAGGGATTCGGTCTGTCTTTTTTGGTTTGGTCCACTTGCCAACGGGGCCTCTTCGCAAGAAGCTTTTAGCATAGAATTGGATCGAGGAAGAGGAACCGTAGGACAGAGAGACGCGCGGACCGAAAAGGCAAGAAAAAAGGAAGAGCCCCCGGCCACTTTCGGCGCCTTTTCTTGGTCACTTCATGGAGATTGCATTTGTCTTGCGAGCCTCTCCCGGCTCTCTCAGTTCAGCCTCGTTTTTCCTTTCCTCTCCTGCTTCGATCAAGACCGACACACTTTCTTCTTGTGTTTACCTCCTGGCTGTCTCAGAAGAAAAAAGAATGCTCAGTGAATCGCTTGACTCCAAATGAAGCGTTCCCTCTTTGAATTCACGCCCTGATGCCCGCCCTTGCCCATCCAAAAGATCACGTCTTTTAGGGAAAGGAGCGTGCCGTTATGTCTTGCACGCGAGTGAGCAAGGCTCGAATTCCAATATTGAATGAAGTCTCGACTCGATACACAGAGAGTGTATCGATCGTTCAAAAGAAGCAACTGAAGTTTTCAATGTTTCTCTTGTTCTCACAATTTCTTCAGAGAGCTTGGGACTACTTCGGATCGATATCCCGAACTTGCTCCCGGAGAATCAAAAATCAAAACAAACTTTCTGGCAGTATGCTCATGTTTCTGTGACGAACCGAATTCGGACAGACCCTGAATGTTTTCAGCAATCTTCCACTCAAATTATCTGACATCCAGTTGATCTTCTCGAGATTCTCATTCCGGTAGAGACCTTGACACCAATGCGGCCAAGAAATCTCTTGAAAGTTTTCTACTCCATGGTTTCCGCTCGCAAACGAGGCGTCTATGAAATGGATGATAATCCACCTCTACTTCTGCTCATTCAGGAGGAGCAGGAAGCTAAATCCAGTGGAGTTTCATCGAATCCAAGTGGACTCTAAATTCGCTCACGCTGATTTCCGGTTCAAAATCTGGCTCTGAATCATTAGGCCTTCAGATCGCCATTCTCGACGGAGTGGAATCCTTTTGTGACCTCGGTCGGGAACACTCGAACATTCGTCCGCGAGATCAGAAAAGAAATAATCCGGTTTGTTGAAGACGACTAGGGGAAAAACAAGAGTTCCGCTGTGAAGATACAGCAGATCCGGGCGTTCTATTGTGTTTAGCATATTGTTCTAGTTTTGTACGACGACGTCGACGAGTACTATAATGGCTCAGGCTGGTCATTAATATCAATTTGGAAGGCTTTGTAACTCCTTGACCCATGACTGGAATCCTCGGGGACGAATGGACGGACGCACGAGCGAAGGAACGAACGCTCGAAGTGATTGGAGGCGTCTCAATGGGACGACAGCGGAGAGAGACGAATCCAGGAGAGCGTGTCTAAGGATTCCTTTGTCTGCGACGAAAGGACGAATACGGAGTGCGCTCCGAGGGCAGGGGTTGTCTGACGAGTAACCTCTGAAGCTACCACAAGAGCTCCTTCAGACCGTCAAACATCGCATGCAAACACCGTCCGATTCACAACCGTTCCTACAAACTGAAATCGATTGAGAGCAATGTCAGGACCAGGTGAGGTAGCTCAAGGAGCTGATACGATATCTCCTGAACGACGATTGTCTCGATTTCCCTCTCTCCATTCACCCTCGTCCGAGAATTCCGACGTCTAGCTACGTCCCATAATCCTATACTTGAGTTCTCGAATATCGGCGGAATGGCCGCGAATCACATGAGGAAAATTTGGACGAATAACTGATATCACGGGTCAACGAAAAACTAGTTTAAAGTCGCTCAAGTTCTTTGACTGAAAGTTCAGCGTGAACTTCGTTCGGGTTGCGATCCGCCGAAAACGGCCGTCAGTGGCTTCTCCTCGAATATGAGGATGAATGCTCTGGCGCGTGTTTGGTTGAACTCTGGGAACATCACTACCGTGAAAAGTGAAAAATTGTTCCTTTCCCCAATATGACGTCCTGAGCTGCGGGGATATATTTGGCTGAATTCACCGCCTCAAGCACTTCCTGATTCAATTGCGTCGCTGAGAGGTGGATGGGTGAGCTTGTTTGCCTCAAGGGCATCGCATCAAAGGAAAAAGCGGAAGAACTCATTCAGGTTATACGATCTTTTGAGCCAACCCTTATCGGGCGCGCCGTACCGGTGTTCGATGGTCAGTTGGTCATCGACTGCTTCGATAGAGGTTGCAATTTCAATGAATTGGCAAATCAGCTTCAAAGATTTCAGGATTCGTGAGATACTTTCCTCGGAAAAGTGTTCATCCGTCTCGTGATGACTTATGTGTTGTCAATCACTTACTAGCAGCGACACGTTCACGGTAATGTTTGCCCCATGATCCCATTGTCGGCGAAACATTCTGGAAATCTTGCCGTAGCTGAGAGCGTTCGAGCTGACTTCCTGAACGAGGAATCTATGCAAAGTCATGCAAGGCATCTATCTCGTCCGTGGGCGTCGCCATTCGAAGAGCGGCAATTATTCTGAAAGAGGAATGATGGACGAAATACACAAACGCGCATCATTTACAATGGAGGCCCCGGAGCAATGCAGACAACTGAACTCCCTTTGGGATTAATGTTATATAAATCATGTCAGGATTCATGGTCGAATAAATCATCCTGCTTCTCATTTCTACTGATTCGTCTATCGCTGTATGGCCGACCGGCTGGCTCCCCATGTGGCTGACCGAGGACTGGAGGGGCCAATCGAATCCCACATTCAGGGTTTTTGTCATCGTTTCCACTCCCTTTTCTCCTGATTCATTTTTCATACAACAAGTGAGCACGCGTTTTCCGAAAAACGGGCGAACGGGATCTTCTCCGCTTTCGCACACTGTTCTTGAACTGTGAACTTGAAAACGGAAATCTCGGTTGAATGAATCGGGTGAAGTTGTGAACTTTTCTAGTTTTCAAAAAGTTTCGATATCTCGAATTCGGACTGAGCCAGGCAATCGAGTTCGTTGGCGGACCGTTCTCCACTTATCTACCACAAATGTATTTCGACTCGCAACCGGATCTGCGACATGCTTGCAATCTGACACGTTCAAGCGAGCAGCTCGAATGTATGCGCTCCTCCATTTGTACGCGGGGGTATGTTTTTCTTTCCGTTTGCAAACGGGTGCAAGGCTCCCTTATCAGACGAACGTAGGCTCGAACATCTGTTGCAGAGTGAGGCAAGCACGGCACGGCATTGCATTGCACGCCAAACGGAATAAACGCTACCATCAAAATTAACGATGAAAAATGGAACTCAGCCCCCACGTCAGGAACGAGAGATGTAGCGGTTTCCTAGCACAGAGCTGCTCCTCTTTGATCCCTTCCAAAACAAAGGGGTAGACACGTCAGAGCCCGCAACAACGATGGAACGGGGAGAAGGGCTTCGAACGGAATTTGAGAGGGCCAAAGGAGAGGCTTCGAAAAGTTCTCGTCAGAGTGTTGAATCCCTAGCGTGTTCAGCGAGCGGCAAGCTTGTTCCCTCAGTCGGCAAAGTGATGATCTTCCTCGCAAAAATTTTCTCGCAACTTCGAAGCGCTCATTCTCGACTTACTCGTTTTCGCCGAAGCCGTCTCCGATTCGAAACATCCTCTTCCCTGTGACTTCGTGAGAATCCGGGCATTTCCGAGGAAGTAAAAACACGCGGAGCTAATATTGTCAGTTGCGTTACCGGGAATATCGCCTATGATCGTAAAGTTCTGTTGCGGATGTATTTCACAGCGGAAAAATATCCGAAGTTCGTTCCGTAAATGCTTCAAAGCAACAACAAACACATACGCCTGTTATGCCCTTTCGTCTCTTCCTGTTTTGCGAAACTTTGTTCATCATTGTCGTCGCGTGTGCGCTTCACGAGCTCGACAAGCGATGCAGGAAACTCGTAATAGTTGAATCATTTGGTTGTTCTTTTTTCTGTTGGAGTTCGCGAGCGTTTTCCCTACATTCTGGGAATTCCCTCCATTGTGAACGAGCGATTCTGGCATCCCGGAGCCGTTCGCTCTGGATCGTGAGGACGAGCTTCAATCCAAAACATCTCTCACGAAATCGGGAAAGGTCATCTGTTCCCACGAGATTCTCGAGATTGTGAGCCGGGAACTCGGGTTTTAACCCCAGTCCTCTCCCGCTGCGCCCTGCCGGCGAGCTACTCGGTAAGCGTCTCCAAGTGCAACCGAAATCTCATGGAGAAACAGGATGAGCGGTCCTCGCGATGCGTTCCGATGAAGTTTCTGAAAAGGGTTTTTCTCCGAGTAGAACAAGAGAAGTGGAATTCGCTAAGAACTCGCCGAGAACTTTGAGCAAATGTAATTTCGTTACCCGTTGCTTACCGACTTGAAATGAGATTCTATTCAGCCGCTTTGCGCCGCGACTACCGAGTCGCAGCCACCTCCGGCGAGCTCCGGAGAGAATTCGCGATCCTCCCCCATGCGCACTCAGCCGAGAAACGGGTACGGAAAGGATGTGTCTATCCTTCCAAATTTGTTTTTCTTCCTCCTCGCGCCTCTTCCTCCTGCTTTCATCCCGTTGTCGACGGAATCTCTCGTCCGACGAAGTGGGGCAACGCTCTCTATCCGAGACCTAGATTTCCTACCAAAGACCTCCAATAACAGACTCTCAGAAACGAATCTCGTTCCGCTCCAAGGTCAGCAGGTGGCTCGTTTGAGTGGCACTTTCTCGTTGTCGTCCGGGAGCTGTTCGTGTCATTTTCGGGTGTTTTCTCATGCCGGCGTTGCCACTCCCTCGTCGTCTGGTCTGCCGGCAGTCTTTGTGTTCCGTCTCATCTCTCCCGGGGGACGAAACGGCAGAACAGAATTTCGCTCATTTGTCACGCCTTTGATGACACCTACTCCCAACTGCATCTGTTGTCTCTGATTCTGTTCCTAAGCCCCACAGTCCTGTTGCTGGAAACGGTAGCGGTGGTAACACTGGTGGTGGCGCCGATGCTGCAACTACTGCTCGCCGGCGACTCCCCACGGAAGCTATGGACCGACTCGAGCCACCTTAGATAAGCTCTACGGGGCAACTAAGCGTAATGCGCCACCTGCTCGCTCCCCGTTCGCTGAAATGCGGGTCCGCGCCCCAGCATGAGCAATTTGTATCGATGCTCAACTGCAACCGCCAACATTCAAAAAAAGCGCGGGAAAATATTCTCCCGCCGCACTGTCGTTCCAAAGAATATGTCGACTCGTTCTCGCCTCAAACACTCGGTATCACTTTTGTGCCCGAGTTGTCAATATGATCCGTCGGTCGAAGTCTCCGTAAACCCAAAGCAAACCCTCCTCGACAATCTGAATGACGCCAAAAATGCGACGCCAGAAAGTCGCGAGAGGCAATCGCTAGAATTGGGGTCGAGATATAAAATGAGAAGAGCAGAACGAAGCCCCAGTAGGGGTCGACTACAAGGGCTCCCTCGGATTCGGGACGATTCATATTAAACGCTTGCTTTTTTGCTCGTTCCATGGCTGACTGCCTAACTCCATAGCTTGTCTGGCGGATCCATGGAGCGAAAAACGGGAATCCGAGAGGACGGGCGTCGTATAAGTAACGACAAGAGAACGAAAGCGTGTTGCTTCCTCCTCCTCATCTCATTCCATCTTCTGTTGGAGGCAGTCAACAGCGTGCCAGAGGAAACGCAAGTGGAAAAAGAAAAGAAAAGAGTCCGCTCAGTGACTGACTGACCGACAGAGCGACCGACCAACCACTCGACCAGGGAGCCAGGGTGACGACACAAAAATTGGCAAAAACCTCTCTGGCTGCAAGTCACCCAATAAGCGAGAGAACTGGCGACCGAGTCGGTCTGGCAAGAAGTGGAAAAATTGTGGCACCCACGATGAATGTGAGGCTTGAACGGCTCACTGGACCCTTACACCCACGCCTATCGGAGGCTCGCAGCCTCGCGTCTGTCCGTCAGTCGGTTGCTCGCGCGCTCGCTCGCTCGTCAGTCGTGCCTCCTTCTTTCTGCCGCGCTCGGTTCGGTTGTCTGTCGTGCGAACGAACGAACGACGAGCAGGAGGGCGAGGGATCTGGCAACCGTCAACGGAGCCCAACCACTTACCATGGCATGACCACATCTCGCTTCAAAGCTAAATTGACCGCCTAATGGGATGCGAGTGTCACCGCAGACACATAGCAACACATTCAAGTGCTTCGACTTTCACCGACCGAGGCTCGGAACGCTGAGAGACGGTCCACTGAAAAACGACTGCAAAAATCCAACCACGACCCGTTCAGAGGCATCCGAGACGTGCGCGAACAGACGAGAGTTGCGATGAGTGCAAAGGGGAGTTTTCACTCGCGGTTTCGTACGCAAAAGTTTTACATGGAGTCAACGGCATCACTTCCTTTGGAAGAAGCGCCGTCCTGCCTCGAAGTGTCCACTGTTTAACGACCTCGATTCGTATAGAGCTTTTCTGCTGGATATCGCTCCAGGAACTAGTGGAAACGGAGGAGAATAGCCCGCCAGGTTGACAGAAAAGAATGGGTCGAGTGAGCCGGAGTTGATTGAGGAGATCCTCGCGAAAGGCGTGACTTCGAAGGAACGGGGGCAGTAGCGATCGAAGAAGTCGGACGAATGGGCACAACATTACAGAACTATCTTGCGGAGAGATATCTGGAATGAGGTAGACTCTACATAGGTCAAAAAGAGTTTAAATTGACTCCATCACGGGAAAAGTCGTCGAAAAGAGCGGGGGAAGGTGAGGGATCGAAGAAGAGTCGGAGGATAGAAGGGGTGCCGAGGAGAGCAGCGCGGCGTTTGACAAAGTCCACAAAGCTCGTGCGCTTCCTGCTTTCTGAATAATCAATGGTGGGCCCTGTTCTTACTCAGCAAGTACCAGCTCCACTACCCGCTATGCTGATGATAAATCACAAAAATGGCCGCTCCAGCCAGCAAGCGAAGCGAGTGGAGCTCCTTGCTGCTTCCTTTTTCCGTAGAGAACAAACACACTTAGCTTAATGAATATGCTTTGAACAAACTCATTCACCAAGCGGCCTGGGACTCCTGCTTCGAAGTGACCGAACAGACCACCGACCGACTTGCTGACTGACTGACAGACGGCGTGGAGGACGAACAGGCCGAGATGCAGGCAGTCAACCTCAGTGACAGAAGCTCCATCCCCACGGTGTGGCTCCCTCTTTGGGCGAATGAATCGATGCCGAGCCGAGATCTCGGAAGAATTGGAACATAGATGAGCATGTTGCACACAGCCTCGACTATATCTAGAACACGGTATCGTACTTCAATGGCTCCCAAAAATGAACGCAATCCTCGAGATAAGATTGGACTCAATTTCTTGTTCATTTGCCCAAATCGATTGGTTTCGAGCGGAATTTGAAGTTGTGGCGAAACCTTTGAAGTGAAGTTAATGTTTGCCGGACGCGGCGCCCATCGCCAAACCGGAGGAAGATGGTCCTCTTGATTCTCAGTGATTTCGAATCGCTCGAGACAGTCGGAAATCCCAGAAACAATTGTCGTAACTTGTCACTCATGATGTGCTGTACCAAGAGCTCCTTTCAAGTAGCACCTTCGTCGTGAATATTCGGTTGATTCTGGTTCACACCGTTCACCGCGGGACTCAGTTCACGACCCTGAGGGAAATTCTTGAGAGAATCATAAGGGGAGTGAAGATCATAAGCGGAAAAGAAATCGGAAAAGCATCGATACGCGCATTGACGCTAGAATTCGATACGTGACGAAGCAAACAATGGCTAAGTTATCTTTCTCAAATACCCAAGGTTGCTTGAAGGCGACTAGTCCCGTCTGGGTATCGGATACGATGCAACGGTGGGCTCGGCGGTGCTCCTGAAGTCAACGAACAGTTTCCGGACTGAGCGTAGCCACCTATCTCGTGATGTGATTGATCTCTGATTGACAGCTTGACTTTTTACGAGCCGTTCCCATGTACTCAGGGCGAAGCGATCATTTGGTTTTATCGTTCATTGAAATGTCACGACTCTATTCGAATGGTTTCGATTTCCATCGTTCGTCGAATGTTGGTCGACGCACCCTGTGAGTCAACTTACCACAGAGTCGGTAGACTGGCAGCGGCTAACGAGCCTACGACTCACCACGATCATTGACTAAGCGTTGGAATCGTTTCGACTCTGATCGTGTTCGAGTGAAATTGACTTTCAGATCAACTCCGTTCGAGAGCGCTCTCAAAAAAGAATGAAGCCTGGCTAGCCGTCGATTGAGGTCGAATAACTGCTTCGAATTTGCATAGATCGCTCCGATGAACAATGAGTACTCGCTTGGATGCAAGTGCGGGAACGATGCCATTCAGCAACAATGGATCTTCGAGGAATTTGGGTATTGGTCAGCTGAGGGAAAACAAGGTGAGCGACCGGGGGAGGGGCATCAAGGAAGAACTGGGTGTGGTCAGGTGGGGTGTGCGGATCGGTGCTTGACAGTCTTGAAAACATCGAGCGCTGTTCTCATGGACTAGGTATGAGGCATACGATGCTCGGCCACACCGCCGAATGCGTAACCGGACAGAACGCATATTTACACTGTCGGTTGGTCGGTCGGTCTTCGTAAGAGAATGTAATTCGCCTTCTCAGGGTTCTCTCTAACCGCTCAAACGACTGTCAGTCCGGCGGCCATCGGTCCAGCTGAGAGACCGGGTGAAAGACCCGTCGTACGATGAGAGACTCGGGCCCTCCGTATCAAAGAGAGACAGGAAGTGGCCGTCCACTATCCGACTCGCTGTCTGCTCAACAAAGCTCATTCATGCGTCGGGTTCCGAAGGTGGTCGAGGCGGTGGTAATGCGCGAACGAGGCTTTGTGTTTCCCCGGTTCCCATTGAATCGTTGAACGTTTGTTCGTTCATTCGTTCACAAGATGGCGTACAACTAGTCAGCCTGTCTCCTCATCCTCGCTTAGCCAGCTGGACCTGTCCGCTACCCCAGAGCTTCCCTGTCTCCCCCGCGTTCTCTGGAGGGAAACGAGAACGAGAGGGGAGAAAAGCTTCTTTCCCGTCAGCGGTCGCAATGATTAAACTTGGCTGTACTATGTATGCATGCAATTCCCCAATTCTGTACAGAGACCCGGTTGAAGTCGCTCCTCCAACCCAGCAATCAGGGTGAGGAACAGTCACGGCCTGAAGATACAAAGCTGACCTTTGATCTGAAGTTACCGTTTACGACCTCATGTAACAACAATCAACTGGATTCTGAATCTCTTCGGTAGTTCAAACCAAATCCTAACAATAAGTCACTATGCGTACAGAAAAGTTCCACAGACGGCTCATTTGGGAACAAAATAGATCGAGACACATGAGAGTACTTTGTTGACAGCCGTAATCAAGCGACGTCGCTTCGTTTCTCCGATTCCTTGAAGAAGTTTTGGTGGTGGAGTGCGTCTGGATGGCGAGAAGACCCAAAAATTTAATTTTACTTTTTGCGTCGGAACCGTTCTCTGACTGGCGGTTCCCGTGCTCGCAAAGTGGAAAACAGACAGGCTGACTGACTATGCGTCTGAATTGGATTCAAACACGTACAACAAGTTGTTAATGAAGTGTCTCCGGCTGATGTTAAGTGCGCTGAGACGAGAACGGCAAACGGAAGGATGAAAGGAACTGAATTTCATCTCACGCGGGCACTCGCACGGACAAACAGAGAAATATGAAGAGCAACCTGGTCACACAATCGCATGTTGGTCGTACTCATTACGTTCTTCCGGTAGCTTCTCGTGTCGGTGCGGCGCTCGACGACGACATCGACAATGAACAGGCCCTGCCCGCTGCGATGCTCTTTGAATTAACTAAGCCAGCGACGACTCTATTCATCTGGCTATTCATTCATCTAATCAAACGTTGCCTAATTCATTTGAGCGTCTATTCGCCCACTCGTTCGCTGCACTGTTTCTATCGGAAAAGGATTCGCTGTTTCGTTGCTGTGTACCGACGAAGGCATATTTCCATTCATATTCGCATTCCCCCATGCCATCATTTTAGCATGATTTATTCAGGGCGAACTCTTCAAGAGCGCTTGAGGGCAGGAACTCTTCGAAAACTTCGTTCATCAGATCAAACAAACAGTCAAGCCTTTCGATTCCTGTTTCCGTTTCAGTCCTTCTCATAGAGTTCATTCGTGATTCCTCTCATTCAGAAGAGGTTCCTTCCAAAAGATCCCGCAGCAGCGCCCTTCGTAGACAGAAAATTCTCGATTGTTTCGTAATTCTGGTTGATAACGTGTTGGAATGTTCTCAACCGAATGGAACATTTGTGTCTCCGGAGATCTCGGTGCCAAAACGAATCTGTAGTTCGCGAAAGGAAATATCTTCACATATCTCTTGAAGTTTCTCAAATCTTCCAGCGAGAGAAAGAGATTGGGACACCGAAGGCGGCCAGAAGCTCTTCTGTTCCTAAAAGCTCTCGGCTGTTCGAGAAAGCGAACATCTGTGAATGAGCAGCAATGTTAGACCGGAAGGGCACGAAAAGTGAAGCAATTCACTCGGCTCCGGTCGAAGAGAAAAATTGATCAAATGCGATGGAATGACCTTCCGCGCTGCTCCGTTCGTAGACATTTGTTACATTTCTCTCTTGTTCGGATTTCCACGTCTTGTCTGCAGTTGTCGACTATCGATTCGGCCTTGAGACATTCCGTGCGCGGATTTTCTTTTCGAGGG
Source organism: Neoseiulus cucumeris (assembly GCA_021527715.1). Taxonomy (NCBI): domain Eukaryota; kingdom Metazoa; phylum Arthropoda; class Arachnida; order Mesostigmata; family Phytoseiidae; genus Neoseiulus; species Neoseiulus cucumeris. Next base: position 1,875,803 of record JAJSRV010000010.1, on the reverse strand, counting down.
TTGCTATTCGAAGAAGAAAATCTTCACGGACTCAAAGTTCGCGACTCTGACGGAATATTTTCCGATGTCCAAGGATCGAGTTCGATGTCTAGACCTGTTTTTGCCCTCGAGACTCCCCCGATTTGTAGATCCACACCCACTTGAGTCTCCGAAAAAAAATCCTTGAAAAGACGATTGTCCATAAGTTTCTGAAAGAAACTGTTCTCTTTAGATATTCACCCAATTCATGCGGTTTCAGCGGCGGAATGAGCGAGTGAAGAACTCGTTCTGAAGAACGTTCCGATTCCGTTGTCTTGAAGAATATCTACGCCGATGACGTTGGTTGCACTTTGCAACTCCGGAAATGAGGGATGGTAGATTTTCCGTTCATTTGACCGCGGATTTCTCCTCGTTTGGTGGAAAGAAAACAAGGAAACCCCCCAGGATTGCTACGGTGGTTATGTCCTGCTTGTATGGCGACGGGGCAGGGTAGTTGCGTCGCCCGGTTGCTTATACATAAATCTCAATCGAGCAACACCGAGAAAACGACCAAAAAGATCCAGTGAGACCAAGAGGGAATCGAGAGCGACCGCGAAAGACTGAGAGACATTGAGAGTATAAGAAAGACGAGAAACGCTAGGAGAGTCCCGAAGGGGCAAGTGACTGCCGCTCGTTCCCTCGTTACTCTTGTTCGTTCGTTCGTTCGTTCGTTCGAAGGGACTCCCTCGGATGTTCGTTGTTTTTTCTGTCTCTTCGTTCGTTGCTATGTTCCGTAACTGCGACGAGCGCGCGTCCCATAAAACGAACAGGTCTTAAACGGGCAACGAGAGGACAAACTTGAGTGGTGGAGGAGATCTCCTGAAGGACTTTGCATTCTCTGCTCTTCCATCTCGAATTTTAATTCCGTTTCGTCGATGCCAAACCCAAGAATGGGAAAGCTCCTCGGCGGAGCGAAAATCGACCGACAACGTAGCCGATTCGAATGGTGAACTTTCAACACTGCGGGTCGAGGTCTCGGGTTGATGCGTCGAGAGTAAGCCTCCTCACTGCCAATTAAATTGCAGCCTCATAAATCTTTTAGCTTGCTTCTTCCCCTCCCGTTCGGTTCTTTCCTCTCGCTCACAGTCTCTTTGTAAATCCTTCCGAAATGGATTGAGCTCACTCACTCAGTTCTCCTAGCTTCTTCTGCAGCACCCAGTTCCGTCCGATCTCCGCGAAGACACAAAGCTGGAGGACATAAATATAAATTCGAAATTTGTTCCTCTCTCTCTCTCTCGCTCTGGATTTCGGCGTTGTCGTCATGGGCACCGTTGGGCCTCCTCACTGCTCAGTTGACTGAGGCTGACTGGATCAACGTCGGCTCGGGCTCTCCGAGTTCCCTATTGGTTCGAAGTAGGTTGGATGTTGGGTTGCTCCAGCCGTCATTCTATACAAATTCCATTATAAACCTGATCCCGGGGTAAACCACTATCTTTATAGCCCTGTCTGTTCGCCTGGCTCCCCTCTACGCCTCCCTCCTCCGCTCTCACTGGGTTGCTCCTCGCAAGGATTCCTCATGTTCCATCGGTGGGTCGGTCGGATATATTTTTTGCTGTTCCTCGTCCTGTTCGAACGATCCCGAAAGCGACGATCGGGGAACGGGAGTTTGTGTGGGTTCGATTGTCTCGTCGCAAAATAACAATCGGTTCATGCCGTCGCCGTTGTCATCGAATCGTCAAAGGCCCGCGTCACCGGGAGGCATACGGTGTAACGGAAAGATAATGTAGCTCCTCGATCCTCTCTCGAGCTTCTTTTCCGAATGAACTGAAGGAGTAGGGAACTTTGACAGCTGTGCAAGAGCAACAACAAAAACAAAATTGCATTTCCCACAACGGAAACAACAGCAACAGCGGCACGCGGCCAAGACATCTTCTGCGATACCTGCGGCAACTTGAGAGTCTGAAGTTGAATGAGAGTGATAATATTTCAAACTTCCTGCTTCTAGCGTTCCCTCTCTGTTCGAACCGGTTCTCGCTTCCTCATCGAGTATTTCTGGAAGCAGAATCCGAGATCTTCATTGTTTCCTCGACAAGTGGGACGGATCGAGCCGATGCGCGGATCCGAGCTTCCATTGTCGTAGTTCCAGAAATCGAATCATCTATCTCGTCGCTGGAAAAATCGTAAACAACCAGAATGAACACGATCTCCTTCAGAACTCAACTTACTCCACTTCATGAAATGGGAAGCTTTTCTGATATGGGACCGAGGATAAATATGATTAGAAGAGGTCGAACTACGACGACGATGGAGGGGAGGGTAAGAAGTCTCCGAGCGTCGCGCGGTTGATGTTGCAAATTATCCACTTCATGTGGGTCGAGTGCCGGAGTCCTGGTCGCTTTCTGTTCCCCAGGTTCTTCGATGGATCTCTCGGGGTTTGAGCGAAACGCAACGTGCCGGCTGATTTGCATGATGTGCTCCGACTGAACCGAGGAAGGGTGAGGATGGCGGCGAACACGAACAGCAGAATAGACAGAGCTTGCTTGGTTGCTTTCTTCACTCCGCACAAGTTTCTCGACCGAGCTCGATCCAATACGAGCTCGACTCCCCTTCTCGGGCATTAATGGCACTTGAGGGAGTTGACTCCTAATCACCGAACGTGGCGTCAGCTAGTCTATAGGGACTCTGTCTCTCGCCCAAGTCGGACTTCTTCAAAATTTCATGAAGAAAGGAGGAAGACGCCAGCAGCTCAGGCGGGGGTTGCATCAAATTGAGGGTATTCTTTTTACATTTGAGCACATTTATCATTTCATCCAGGTCGTGGTATGAGAGCTTCACGGTTGCATCGTGTCTGCGGAACGAAAATTCTTCCGACAGCTGTCTACTTCGAAATGGAATACCATCTCAACTTTCGGATCTCCTCTTCTATCTTCGGAAGTTTCCCCCGGCTCAAAGCGATATGCTCCTTTGAATGAGATACTTTCCTCGCCCGAACGCGCTCCGTGACTCACAAGTAACCCTTACGATTTGTCCAAAATATTTTTTTTGTTTGAGTGGCCTAAAAGTTAGGCCTCGGCGAGTAGTTCATGGGGTCATATTCACTATTTGCCATCTCGAGCATTTTCGTGCATTTCGAACCCTATTTATGTGCCCTGGGCCCGAATTTAGCCAAAAAGGGAGTGGACGCCACGCGCGCTCAAAGAAGTGTGAAGAGTTCGTTCTTGCGCCATTTTGTAGGTCTTTTTACCAGCTACAAAACCTGACCAAGTTGAGGTCTTTAGCTTCAAATTTCGAGATTTGCGAGCGGGTTTAGTACAGCGACCCAACGCGCATCGGAGGCCAGCGCAATGAATCTTCTGATCACGCCGAAAGTTCCTTATTGTGAGAAAGAAGTGTCTGTGTGTTCTGTGAGATCTCTATCAGGACTGGAGAGAGACACTATTCTGATTCGAAACTTCCCGCGCCTCTCACCGCTCGTTTCTGGAGGAAAACGCCTCGTGTCTTCGAGGGTTCTAACATGGGAGCTCTATGACAAGCACTCAAAGGGCGTGTTCCCGATCGATTTTGACGCCAGAAACATGATCAGGAGGGTCTGTTTTTGGGGGTCAGGTGACCAAGATCAGAGACCGAAAAAAAATCGGCATTTATTTCAAGTAAGGGGGAACCCGTTACGTGAGAAATTGACATGGGCCTCTATGGGCCGAAAATTTTTGTCTCCGATCCCGACGGAATCCTGCCTACCTAACCCCCCTCCCTCCCCTAAATCGACCGTGCTGATCATGATCCCGACGTCAGAATTCATCGAGGAGACGTCCGGCTGCCATAGAGCTCCCATGTTAAAACCCTCGAAGAAATGGGGCATTTTACTCCAGAAAAAAGCGGTAAGAAGCGCGGGAAGTTTCGAATCAGAATAGTGTCTCTCTCCAGTCCCGATAGATATCTCACAAAACACACAGACTCTGCTTTCTCACAATTGGGAACTCTCGGCATGATCAGAAGATCCAATGAACTGGCCTACGATGCGTATTGGGTTGCTGTAGTAAACCCGCTCGCAAATCTCGAAGTTTGAGGCTAGGAGTCTCAACTTGGTCAAGTTTTGTAGCGGGTAAAAAGACCTACAAAATGGCGCATGAACGAACTCTTCACACCTCCTTGAGCGCGCGTGGTGTCCAGTTCCCTTTTGGCTAAATTCGGTTCCAGGGCACATGAATAAGGTTCGAAATGCACGAAAATGTCCGAGATGGCAAAAAGTGCATATGACTCCATGAACTACTCGCCGAGGCCTAACTTTTAGGCCACTCAAACACAAAAAATATTTTGGATAGATCGTAAGGGTTACTTGTCAGATCTTCCAAACGCGGGAGACTGTCGTCGACGGAAACCCTGGAAATCAAATGAATATCTCTCTCCTCGACACATGCGGAAAGTTGGCGCGATCCCGAAGAAATTTGGAAACACAAACAATGCCGACTGATAATCGATTCTCTTCCGCATGAATAATATCTGTTGAAGGTCGGAACTTATCTCGGAGTCGGAGCACGAGCCCAGAAGCGCGGGCTGTCTGGAAGATTCCCTCCGTTTTTTCCTCTGCTTGTGCCTGTCTGCGTGGATAGACGACCATTGCGAGTCAACCGGACGGTCGAGCGGAGGCAGAAAGCAGATCCCGTTTTGAAAATCATTGGCGCCAATTGGAAATCGATTATTCTTTTTTCTCTCTTCCACCATCCGCTGCGGTCGAGGTCAAACGAATTTCATTGTGTTGCCGCCGCCGCCGCTGCTGCTAACGTTCAGGTTCAGGCGATCATCAATCGCCTGCTGCTGCTGCTGCTGCTGCTGTTTTTCATCGATCTCACGATGCTGTTCATTATAGACTGTGCATCATCAAGTTCGGGGTTCGCCGCGGATTCCATGGCGCTCAACATCATTGGCACGATTGAGAGTTCGGTCGGTGGATGGATGGGTGGGTTTGCCGAAGTGGAGCTTGAGGTTCCGCTCTACTATCTTTTATGTAACAGTTCACATTTGTATGTGCATATGTACGTCAGTTGTTCATTCGCAATCGGCTCATGACTATTTGTCGATTTGGACTGAAACTCGCCGGCCGGCCATCACTGTAACTACGATGCGATTAGGCTTCCCCATGTCCGTAGCATACGAAACTCGGGGCTCATTCGAGATACAACGCACGTTTAGGGAGCTGGTGGTGTAACTGATGCTACTCCTGTTGTTCGATGTATCATCACGGACACTCACCTATTGGCGATATTCGATCACGAAAATTCGCCTGCCTCAACTCCCAAACACCGCGAGAAATATGAGTCGACCTCCGAGTCAAGGGTCTTTCTCTCTCGACGAACCTCTCTTTCGTCCAAAACAGCAGGAAACGAAGGATCCCATCAAGAACCTGCCCGTGTAGAAGTCGTTGAGAAGCGGGAACATCCATCTCAGTCATTCGTGAATTAAGGATACGAGAAAATTTCGAAATCCTCAATACTCTTCTCCCTTTCTATCGATTTTGTTGTGAGTTCGCTCACTCCAGGTGTAGAAAGAAAACCCTGACTCGTGACAGAGGCTCGAGTCCTTCATTGCAAGGTCTGTGATTGCGGAAGTGACGCAACGAGAGAATCAGAAAAGTCGCTCATGTCATGAAGGTTACGGCGGTGATCCTTCGCTATTCCCAGGAATTGCGTCGGTGGAGCCGATCNGTCTCGGGTTGATGCGTCGAGAGTAAGCCTCCTCACTGCCAATTAAATTGCAGCCTCATAAATCTTTTAGCTTGCTTCTTCCCCTCCCGTTCGGTTCTTTCCTCTCGCTCACAGTCTCTTTGTAAATCCTTCCGAAATGGATTGAGCTCACTCACTCAGTTCTCCTAGCTTCTTCTGCAGCACCCAGTTCCGTCCGATCTCCGCGAAGACACAAAGCTGGAGGACATAAATATAAATTCGAAATTTGTTCCTCTCTCTCTCTCTCGCTCTGGATTTCGGCGTTGTCGTCATGGGCACCGTTGGGCCTCCTCACTGCTCAGTTGACTGAGGCTGACTGGATCAACGTCGGCTCGGGCTCTCCGAGTTCCCTATTGGTTCGAAGTAGGTTGGATGTTGGGTTGCTCCAGCCGTCATTCTATACAAATTCCATTATAAACCTGATCCCGGGGTAAACCACTATCTTTATAGCCCTGTCTGTTCGCCTGGCTCCCCTCTACGCCTCCCTCCTCCGCTCTCACTGGGTTGCTCCTCGCAAGGATTCCTCATGTTCCATCGGTGGGTCGGTCGGATATATTTTTTGCTGTTCCTCGTCCTGTTCGAACGATCCCGAAAGCGACGATCGGGGAACGGGAGTTTGTGTGGGTTCGATTGTCTCGTCGCAAAATAACAATCGGTTCATGCCGTCGCCGTTGTCATCGAATCGTCAAAGGCCCGCGTCACCGGGAGGCATACGGTGTAACGGAAAGATAATGTAGCTCCTCGATCCTCTCTCGAGCTTCTTTTCCGAATGAACTGAAGGAGTAGGGAACTTTGACAGCTGTGCAAGAGCAACAACAAAAACAAAATTGCATTTCCCACAACGGAAACAACAGCAACAGCGGCACGCGGCCAAGACATCTTCTGCGATACCTGCGGCAACTTGAGAGTCTGAAGTTGAATGAGAGTGATAATATTTCAAACTTCCTGCTTCTAGCGTTCCCTCTCTGTTCGAACCGGTTCTCGCTTCCTCATCGAGTATTTCTGGAAGCAGAATTCGAGATCTTCATTGTTTCCTCGACAAGTGGGACGGATCGAGCCGATGCGCGGATCCGAGCTTCCATTGTCGTAGTTCCAGAAATCGAATCATCTATCTCGTCGCTGGAAAAATCGTAAACAACCAGAATGAACACGATCTCCTTCAGAACTCAACTTACTCCACTTCATGAAATGGGAAGCTTTTCTGATATGGGACCGAGGATAAATATGATTAGAAGAGGTCGAACTACGACGACGATGGAGGGGAGGGTAAGAAGTCTCCGAGCGTCGCGCGGTTGATGTTGCAAATTATCCACTTCATGTGGGTCGAGTGCCGGAGTCCTGGTCGCTTTCTGTTCCCCAGGTTCTTCGATGGATCTCTCGGGGTTTGAGCGAAACGCAACGTGCCGGCTGATTTGCATGATGTGCTCCGACTGAACCGAGGAAGGGTGAGGATGGCGGCGAACACGAACAGCAGAATAGACAGAGCTTGCTTGGTTGCTTTCTTCACTCCGCACAAGTTTCTCGACCGAGCTCGATCCAATACGAGCTCGACTCCCCTTCTCGGGCATTAATGGCACTTGAGGGAGTTGACTCCTAATCACCGAACGTGGCGTCAGCTAGTCTATAGGGACTCTGTCTCTCGCCCAAGTCGGACTTCTTCAAAATTTCATGAAGAAAGGAGGAAGACGCCAGCAGCTCAGGCGGGGGTTGCATCAAATTGAGGGTATTCTTTTTACATTTGAGCACATTTATCATTTCATCCAGGTCGTGGTATGAGAGCTTCACGGTTGCATCGTGTCTGCGGAACGAAAATTCTTCCGACAGCTGTCTACTTCGAAATGGAATACCATCTCAACTTTCGGATCTCCTCTTCTATCTTCGGAAGTTTCCCCCGGCTCAAAGCGATATGCTCCTTTGAATGAGATACTTTCCTCGCCCGAACGCGCTCCGTGACTCACAAGTAACCCTTACGATCTGTCCAAAATCTTTTTTTTGTTTGAGTGGCCTAAAAGTTAGGCCTCGGCGAGTAGTTCATGGGGTCATATTCACTATTTGCCATCTCGAGCATTTTCGTGCATTTCGAACCCTATTTATGTGCCCTGGGCCCGAATTTAGCCAAAAAGGGAGTGGACGCCACGCGCGCTCAAAGAAGTGTGAAGAGTTCGTTCTTGCGCCATTTTGTAGGTCTTTTTACCAGCTACAAAACCTGACCAAGTTGAGGTCTTTAGCTTCAAATTTCGAGATTTGCGAGCGGGTTTAGTACAGCGACCCAACGCGCATCGGAGGCCAGCGCAATGAATCTTCTGATCACGCCGAAAGTTCCTTATTGTGAGAAAGAAGTGTCTGTGTGTTCTGTGAGATCTCTATCAGGACTGGAGAGAGACACTATTCTGATTCGAAACTTCCCGCGCCTCTCACCGCTCGTTTCTGGAGGAAAACGCCTCGTGTCTTCGAGGGTTCTAACATGGGAGCTCTATGACAAGCACTCAAAGGGCGTGTTCCCGATCGATTTTGACGCCAGAAACATGATCAGGAGGGTCTGTTTTTGGGGGTCAGGTGACCAAGATCAGAGACCGAAAAAAAATCGGCATTTATTTCAAGTAAGGGGGAACCCGTTACGTGAGAAATTGACATGGGCCTCTATGGGCCGAAAATTTTTGTCTCCGATCCCGACGGAATCCTGCCTACCTAACCCCCCTCCCTCCCCTAAATCGACCGTGCTGATCATGATCCCGACGTCAGAATTCATCGAGGAGACGTCCGGCTGCCATAGAGCTCCCATGTTAAAACCCTCGAAGAAATGGGGCATTTTACTCCAGAAAAAAGCGGTAAGAAGCGCGGGAAGTTTCGAATCAGAATAGTGTCTCTCTCCAGTCCCGATAGATATCTCACAAAACACACAGACTCTGCTTTCTCACAATTGGGAACTCTCGGCATGATCAGAAGATCCAATGAACTGGCCTACGATGCGTATTGGGTTGCTGTAGTAAACCCGCTCGCAAATCTCGAAGTTTGAGGCTAGGAGTCTCAACTTGGTCAAGTTTTGTAGCGGGTAAAAAGACCTACAAAATGGCGCATGAACGAACTCTTCACACCTCCTTGAGCGCGCGTGGTGTCCAGTTCCCTTTTGGCTAAATTCGGTTCCAGGGCACATGAATAAGGTTCGAAATGCACGAAAATGTCCGAGATGGCAAAAAGTGCATATGACTCCATGAACTACTCGCCGAGGCCTAACTTTTAGGCCACTCAAACACAAAAAATATTTTGGATAGATCGTAAGGGTTACTTGTCAGATCTTCCAAACGCGGGAGACTGTCGTCGACGGAAACCCTGGAAATCAAATGAATATCTCTCTCCTCGACACATGCGGAAAGTTGGCGCGATCCCGAAGAAATTTGGAAACACAAACAATGCCGACTGATAATCGATTCTCTTCCGCATGAATAATATCTGTTGAAGGTCGGAACTTATCTCGGAGTCGGAGCACGAGCCCAGAAGCGCGGGCTGTCTGGAAGATTCCCTCCGTTTTTTCCTCTGCTTGTGCCTGTCTGCGTGGATAGACGACCATTGCGAGTCAACCGGACGGTCGAGCGGAGGCAGAAAGCAGATCCCGTTTTGAAAATCATTGGCGCCAATTGGAAATCGATTATTCTTTTTTCTCTCTTCCACCATCCGCTGCGGTCGAGGTCAAACGAATTTCATTGTGTTGCCGCCGCCGCCGCTGCTGCTAACGTTCAGGTTCAGGCGATCATCAATCGCCTGCTGCTGCTGCTGCTGCTGTTTTTCATCGATCTCACGATGCTGTTCATTATAGACTGTGCATCATCAAACTCGGGGTTCGCCGCGGATTCCATGGCGCTCAACATCATTGGCACGATTGAGAGTTCGGTCGGTGGATGGATGGGTGGGTTTGCCGAAGTGGAGCTTGAGGTTCCGCTCTACTATCTTTTATGTAACAGTTCACATTTGTATGTGCATATGTACGTCAGTTGTTCATTCGCAATCGGCTCATGACTATTTGTCGATTTGGACTGAAACTCGCCGGCCGGCCATCACTGTAACTACGATGCGATTAGGCTTCCCCATGTCCGTAGCATACGAAACTCGGGGCTCATTCGAGATACAACGCACGTTTAGGGAGCTGGTGGTGTAACTGATGCTACTCCTGTTGTTCGATGTATCATCACGGACACTCACCTATTGGCGATATTCGATCACGAAAATTCGCCTGCCTCAACTCCCAAACACCGCGAGAAATATGAGTCGACCTCCGAGTCAAGGGTCTTTCTCTCTCGACGAACCTCTCTTTCGTCCAAAACAGCAGGAAACGAAGGATCCCATCAAGAACCTGCCCGTGTAGAAGTCGTTGAGAAGCGGGAACATCCATCTCAGTCATTCGTGAATTAAGGATACGAGAAAATTTCGAAATCCTCAATACTCTTCTCCCTTTCTATCGATTTTGTTGTGAGTTCGCTCACTCCAGGTGTAGAAAGAAAACCCTGACTCGTGACAGAGGCTCGAGTCCTTCATTGCAAGGTCTGTGATTGCGGAAGTGACGCAACGAGAGAATCAGAAAAGTCGCTCATGTCATGAAGGTTACGGCGGTGATCCTTCGCTATTCCCAGGAATTGCGTCGGTGGAGCCGATCGTCGACATCGGCCACGATTGTTCGGTTCCTCATCTTCCGTTTTCTTGCCGGTTGGGCGGTCGAGAGGTCGCTCGACTGAACGGCGCTCTTGTAGGGTGGAATTTCCTTGAAGCGGGGCGACGTTGACGGTATGTCATCTGAGTAAAATGCGTCTCATTGAAGGCAGAAAGACCTCCGCCACCAGCCAGCCAGCTGATCTCCATCGTCATCAAAATGTTGTTATGAATCTGTTTTCATTTCCGGAGCCGGTTGTTCCGTGTCAGCCAAATTGCTTTTCGAGTACTTCTCCCGAGATTCAAGTTCGCTCAAAGAGCTCTGGCAACTGGCTGCGTCACGCTGCCCGAACAATGAAAAATTGACAACGGGCTCACAGAGCGTAGCGAGCGACTTTTATGAAGCTGTTTTTCCTCAACGATCCGTGCTATGCACTCCTCATCATCACAATACATATGTACATTGTGGGGCGAAGTCGCCCGGACCAGCGAAAAAATGACCGACGACGGTCTCAGTCAGCGAGCGAGCGAGCGAGCCAGTCGGGGTCAACCGAGGAAGGACACGCGACTGTTTTGGCGCGTAAGCCCCAACGGCCGGCGGAGAGATCACGCGGCGATCCAGGAATCTGAAAATCGGATGAAGTGATCCTCTTCGGGCTCTCGGAGTCCGAACTCGGCACGAACCCCGCGGGGCCCTTGGTTAGAGTATAAATACGAGCCGAGATGCCTCTACCGAATTGTTGAATTCAAAATAAGTTATAATTAAAACTTCCCTTGAGCTGTTGATCAATTTCGGCGGCGACGCCCCTCGACCAGTGACGTGACTTTTGATGAAACGTCAAATCTATGATGGAGAGTGAAATATCACCGCTACGGCCGCCCCGCGATCCGCACAGGAAGAAGATACCTCATGGGCGGGAAGGCGAGCGAGCCCACATTCAGGTTCGAGTTTGTTACATATCTCCCATTATCTCGTTTCAGATTGAATATTTTGCGGGTTCGGGTCCGAGTCGATAGCTGTTCCTCCAGATTTAGAACTGTCGGAAGTGTTGTTGTCGTGAACGATGTATGTACATATATATTCGATAGAATTCTGGACCTCGTGGAATTTTCGAACAGCTTGAAGAACGATTTGTCATCGCGGCTCCGCTAGAACCGTCACGCCAGAGTGTGAAAAGTTCCGTCAAATCTATCAAAAGTTTCAGCCTGAAACCACCGAATCATCGAGAAACTCTTTCGATGATGACGACCGCTTCGCTCAGACCGATTCGAGGGAGCTTCTGTGGATCGGGAAAATCGCATGGTTGTTGCTACAAAATCCGTGGATTGAAGATGTAGTTTTTTCACGCGTGTGGAAAAGAGGAGCTCGCGTGAACGAATTTGATTCTCGGTTTGGGGTTCGAGTTCCCCGATTTGGATTCTATCAACTGGTCGGAACCACTGGTTTCCTCATCGCAAACACCTGATTCCTGAGAGATTCACTCAAATCACGATCGAGAATCGTGCTCAAAGAGCTCCTAGAAGCTGAATCGAAAGCGAAGCGAGTGTTGATCGCAATCGTAGCAGCGGCCGCCCTCCGCTGTTTGAATTTAGTGGGCGTCAAATGTTGCGTGCTTTGTCGGCGTTCTTCATCTTCACCTTTTGACTCGATCGTGCTCGTGAGCAACGGCGGAAAGCTTTTGACGGTATTCAATGTTGTTCAAATTGATGAAATTACTTTTCTCCCATCTCGACAGTCTTGTCTCGCTCCACTCGAGCGATTTTGCCACGACGGAAAGCGTTCAAAGTCACGAAAACGCCTGAAAAATGTTCGCCATCACACCGGACAGGCGCGACCGTGTGCCGAGATTGCCATGTCATGTTTCCTCGAGGTACGCCCTATCATTCCGCTCCGCTCCTCCTTCCGAGATTCGCCATGGTGTTTTCGTGCTCTACGTGTAACGAAAACTCTGAACCGAATTCCAATTCATTTCCCGCTCTCTGCGAATGTTCTCTGCGAACCTTTCACACGGACGTCTGAAATCCTTTGACGAGTTTGGCCCCGAATTCCGGCGAAACACTTTTGCCTTTCGCTCACTCGGTCTTCTCGTCCGTAAAGGTCAGCGACAGAGCAGTTGTCTTGTATTGATGAGAAGAAGTAGTGCTCTTCTGTTTCTCCTCGACAGGCATTCATTACAGCGGCCGATTAGGTGGTCACCACCGCTTGTCGCCCTCTGTGATATTATTTACGAGTTGTCCGAAGCACAGGCCAAACGAAAGGAACGAACAGAGTGGAGGGAGGAGGGGAAAACACAGCGTTTCCAGGGTCCCTCGGTGGGGGTCGTTTAGTCTCTGTCTACCTCCTCGAGCAGAGGACACGCCCCATCGAAGGTTCGCAACCCCTTATGCCCATCAGCACCGTCGTCGGAGCATAAGCGCCGGAACATGGTTTCGTTGATTCGTTCGCCCGATTTCTTTGTTTTCCCCTCACTCGCAGGGTCAGCCGGACTGACATCCAATCTACTTCTGGATGGAGGTTTCCGCTAATCGGAATCATAAATCTCCGCGTGGCAGCAACCACCGCTACCGTTCGAGCTCTCTCGTCGCCCACTCCCTCCTTTCCCTCGGTCGGTGACTCCATCTCTTCTTCCTGCGCACCCACCACCGCACCGTTATCCACACAGGTTTATGGCAACCGGAGGTAACAGTTAATTTTGACAAATACTCCGCTCTGCATAAATTTGCGGATCCAAATGATCACGGTTGAAATCACACGCTGAAACTGCGTTCCGCCAACCCAGTTCGGAGGCCGGCCGGTAGGTCCGTCGCACCGCTACACGCTCGCCTACCCACCAGCCAGCCAACCAGAAAGCAACGGCAGGCGAGTAAGTTGCTGGGAAGGTGTGAGTTAGGCTGTGTGTGCTTTTTTTGCGATCTCACCACATTCCACGATGTAGATGTCTTCCGCGTGGATGCGTCCTACCACCTCGGCGAGCAAGAAAGCATCTATCCGATGGCAAGCGGAATGTTTCCCGTATGTCGCTATGGTTTGCTTGGTCACAAACGTACTCTTCGAGAAGTGCATTCAATCTCCCGCGGGGTCTGGGTTCGCGGTTCGCAACTGGGCGAAAGCGTTCGCTCGCTCGCGAGCTCGCGAGCTAATCTGTCACGAAGTTCCTCGACCACTCGTCGGCAGAAAACGAAATCCTAATTTGAATCACTCGCAACCCCGACGGAAGTTCAACGTCGTCTCAAGTCATGCGACAACGATGACGTTTTCGTTGTCGACATTCATCCCGAGCTGTTTCGTCCTCCCTCGACCCGGAAAACTCGTCCTCCGTGAGCTCTACAAGATATAGTATGGATGATGATTCATCTGTCATGAAGCACTCAATCACACGAGACGCTGACAACAACAATTTCAGAGAGTATTTTCGGCAACATTGTGCCGCAGACGTTCACCCGGTGCGAAAAGGCAAAGGGTTAGAGCTCTGTGATGGGTGTTGACAGTTTGACGAACGATATGTTAAACGCTCTAAGCGGCGACAAAGATAGTCAGCGAAGCAAACGTTCGCAGATTTTGGGGTCAGAGGTGACAACAGGGTTCTAGAAGGCTCCGACAGTTCCGGCTGGTGGATAGGAAGCATTCAACACATGCCACAGCTCTCAAAACCCGGAGCAGGCTGCGGTCGTTTCGTTTCTCCCGATATAGAATGACTGAGCGCACTTCTGATGAACGAATCCGAGATCCTCGGAGTCGTGGACTTTGTTCAGAAACGATCTGCTCGAAGGAAGTGATTGAGGAACTCTCCGTGGAAGTCTGCAACGTACCGAGCAGGTGACGGCGAGTCGCCAAATTCGTCTCTCGAGAGTTTCCACGAAGAGCCGTCTGTTTGTGCGAGAGACCTCTTGTTTGAAACAAAAGCACATAATAAGCTCGGGAAATTCTAAGCGACGAACGGCCAGATGCGCCAGCCAGCAGGCAGGCAGGCAGGCAGGCGGCAGAGAGTATCATTTGAGGACGAAAATAGTCCCCAATAACAAAGCCCTATTGTTCTACGTCGATCGTTGTCTGTCTCCCTCAGGTCGTTCAGCAGTGAAACCGGGCAGAACAACTCTACTAAGTGCAGTCAGCGATTGAAAGAGCCTGAGATTGAAATCCGAGTCTCGAAGATCCACCAAGCCGTCGATGGTTACTTCTTGGAGAAAAAAAAGGAAAATTTAACCGAAAAGCTCGTCGCGGATCCCGAAAGCCATTCTGCACGCCGGAATAATACATTCTCGTTCTTGTACAAATCAAGTTTCAGGAGACGCCGCCGCGGGAGTGCTCGACGAAGTTCTGGCGAGCTTTCCGAGGTTCTTGCGATGAAGTCTGGAAGAGAAGTCTGGAGAGCAGTAGATCCGATTGGGGGACGGTAATCCCTTTGGTGAGGTTTCTTCAAACTTCCGAGTCCCGCGGCCCGGAGCTCTTAAAACGAAGTTTTGAAAATGCGATGATTTGCGGGGAAATGTGGTAAACGCTGACCCCGGGATTTTCGGGTGCCAAAACTCCAAACAACCGCGCAACTCATTTCTGGAAAGGACAGATCGATGTGTCATTTATCATATTTTAAGAAGAGGTCTAGAAACTCGAAGCACGTCTTCACGTCATTCACGTATCCGCTGATCGGGCGATCACTAACTGTGGTTTCAGCCGTTTCGAGCGATCGGAGTTTCGTCATTCTCATTGTGAGGCTCGAGTGAAGTTCAGAGGCAGCGAATCTTCTGAGAGATTCCGAGCATTGTCTGTACCGTTGACCTCCTCTGGCGAGCGAATGGCGGAATAAAGAAAACCCAACTTGAAATCCCCTTCTTGTCCCCGATGTCTTCTGAATCGGGTCTCTCTCGGCATCATCCGTGGCATCGACAGATATTCAGATGGAATTCGAAGGCTACGTTGGTTGTAGCCTGTGAATGACAGGCGTAAACGGCGACCGCGCGGCGTTTTGATCTATTTAGGATGGTGGTGCTGTTGGCGGTGGTGGCGGAGACTCCGACGGTGGTCGCAATCGAGCCGACCTGAAGAGATCCCGTGCGCCTGCCGATGGCTTCCATATTGAACGCCTCAATTCAGGCGTAATCTCTATTTGTCAAGATCACTCGCTTATTGTGTATCCGCCGCCGTGGTCGTCGTCGTCGTCCATACGCGGTGTGGGAGAGAAGAATGATTTGAATAGCAGAGTGTCTCCGATGTAAATTGGATCTCAAGGGAGCGTGCAATCTCACCGTGCACCAGGTTGAGTCGTATCGGAGTGAGCGTGCGATCTGCTGCTTCGTGCGGAGCTAACTTGTTTTGTTTCCGTCCATTCTTCTGATCGGATGTATGTCATCTCGATTTCGGGGACAGTCAGGAAATGGCATGAAATTGACGGAGCAATCGCCCGATGGAAAAGCCGTGTTCTCTTCGCCGGTTTCGCCTCAATCTCCCAACTGCACTTTGTGTCTTGAGCCCGGTATGGGAGTGTATTGATCAAGGGGAAGATATTAGCTTCAAGCAGCAGTTTTCGTTCGCTCCACTCCGTGTAATAACTTGCCGCGGCAAGCTGACTTGGTCGAATCTTGGCTTGAAGCGATCGTTGAGAAAACCAGCTATAATTTCCTCTTGCCCGGTCTCGCTTTCTCCGCAGGCCTCACCGTCGTCGTTTGAGTTCCTCCTATTGGATTTTAAATGAAGGCCGAACAGCCAACTGATTATATACTTCAGCCCACACACCCTCTCACCGTCTTTCGCTCCACTTCTTCTTCTTGTTTTCGCGTTCTTCGTTTCGAGAGAGGACGATCTTGTCTCGGTCGGAGAGAGTTTCGAGCGGCAAAAAATTACTCATAAATGGATCCACAAGGCCAGTACGCGACGATGCCATCAATTCCAGACTTTCCAAATAGCTGCTCCGAGTTATCGATTCTGAAACTTATTCGCTCCAGAGGCGATTGTCGGAAAATTACCGTGAAATGGTTTTTCGCCATTTTGTAAAAAACAATGCGTCTTAGAGGAAAATCTCCGTTGGATGACCGGCCCTTAAATTCGATTTTACTTCGGATAAGCCTCTCAGGCACCATAATTTCATCGAAATTCTGCTCAAAAACCTTTCGTTTTCCCACTTTCTCTATGGGAGACGCGAGAAGTAGTTTTCGTGTTTTTCTTGAAAACAACTCAGCTTAGAGGAAAATGCCGAAATCGATGGAAAACTTTCGGGAGCCTGAACTCTAGTTTCGGAGCTCTAGAAATTAACGAGCGCTGTTCTCGGTTCGTATTGCGGATCCTATCCTGAACACAACGACTTCCTCAGCTCGCCAACGGAAGAAAAGAAACTGCCTCTCTTTTCTCGGAACAAACCCGCTGCTCCTTGTCATAGTCTGAAGGAAACACAGGGCCAGATGGAGGCGAGGAGACAGATCTCTCAATTACCTCAAGGAGCCGACGGAAGCGAAGCAGGAGAGCAAAACAAACAGAGATTATTTAGAGAGTGTTTCACTTGCAAGCGGGCGACCAGGACAGGGCGGAACAGCCACACGGCTCGATGGGATAGGGTGATGTTGACAAGCAAGTTGAGAAGCAAGCAAGCGGGCTCTCGTCCTAAGCTCCGTCTCCATCGTTTCCCCCACCGGATGACTGCCAATCGCAGGCCGCAACGACGGCCGTAAGGTGGAGGATTCTCCTCTATTCTTCCGGCCCCTCCAGCGCCTCCAAAACCTCTCACCGGTTGTAATCCAAACAGGTTGGACAGCGGAGCGGATCGAAATTTCACGGTTCGAGCCGAATCCCCGTCGAAATCAAACGCTGATTTGAAGCTTCAACCATCACTCCGTGCAGTTTCCCGGAGTCGATTGTGTTGGAATCTCGTAAGGAGCGATGAGCAGGAGGGTTTTTAGAAGGAGAATGCCGAATTTCAAAGACGTCGCGTACCAGCAGTTGAGGGTAATAGACCGAGAGGATGCAAAGAAAGGCTTTTCGTAAGTTTTTCGTAAGCCCTCGAAGAAGCCTCGGAGTCTCCGTGGAGAAATGCGCGCCAAATGTTCTGAAACTTAGAATAACGCGAGCCAGGCCCCAGGTGCATAAATTAAACGACACATCGTAGACAGGACGATCAGCCTCGGCCTACACGAAACTTGAGCTCCGAAAAAAGCTGTGCCGGCCTCTACTTGAAATTAAGCATCGGTCCCGTGGCTGCCTCTCTACAGGATAGTTGCTCCACGAGCCGAAGTTTTCGTGCAAAAAGCTCTTTGCTCTAAGAAAGTAATGTTTAGGCACTGAAGTACATGGAATACCATCCGTAGGATCCCATGCATTCCGTCAACCACCGAGTCGCTATCGATCATTTTTGAGAGCACTGATTAGAATCTTCTGTTTCTTCTCCTTCAGATTTTCCGCCATTTCTGGGGGACTGCGTTCTTTTTCTTCAATCGAGATGTCACCTCTATGTGCAAGAGATTCCAAAACTTTCAACAGGAGCAGAGTGGGTGACTTTCGAGTGATTCGGATGACACAAGAAGATGGCATCTTAATATCGGAATTCAGTTCCGAATCCAATCCTTCTGGCAAGGCTCAGCAAACTCCTCGTAACATTGGTGGTATCTCTTAAATAATGTCGGCACCTCTCCATAATGAGGGTCACAAGATTTCGGGATTTCGGTTCCACATAGAACATTTTGTTGCGGAAAATTCTGCTGGACAAGCCTCTCTCGAATCAGCCCCCGACAAAAAAAAACGCGATTCATGAGGTCCACGTTATGCAGATGGACCGTCACAAGACTTCAGAAGTGAGCTAGAGGAGGAGGGCACAGGAGGGAGAGCACTCAGAATTATTTCCGATTCGGAGAGCCCCCCCCCCTCCCCCGTTGTGTTGGCATGGTCCTAGGAGACCTTTCATTGCAGCATTGCTCCAGGAAGCTCGCTGCCTGAAAAATAAGTCTGCTGTTGCATAGCGTTGATTGCTTCTGGTCCGCCTCGGATTCGAAACCGGAACCATTTGGAGACTCTCCATTTAGCTAATCTTCTTTGTTCGCCTACCACTCTGAAGTTCCTTGACGAAGATCACTTCCGAAGGTCTTCTCGGTCATGTGCTTTCACGATACTCCGAGTACGTCCCCGTTTTTCGCCTCATTTGTGCTTAAGCCTCAGATTGAGATAAGTCAAATAAGTTTGGAATAGTGGGAAATTCGGAATCGAGACCGCAACCTGTGAATCTTTCTGTATCTCTAACGTGTTCTGTACTCCTGTACGTACTGAATGCCAAACCAGATCGTGTCTTCTACTGTCATTTTCGACTAAAACTCTGGAGCTTGGATCGGTGATAAGTGCGGATATATGTACAGCTGAGGAGAGCGGGAGAGGATCCGGGAAAGAAGTTTAAGGAAAGCATGACGCGCTAGCGGAGGCAGTGAAAAAAGCTCGAATATGTCGCGTGGCTGGATCAAGCTCTATCATTCAAGTATGGCGTCGGATGCATCAAATAAACCACTCTGACACTTTCGGCGACATTGAAAGCAAGTGCGTATGAGTTTCCTGGAATAGTCTGCTCTTCTTCTTTGAACACCGCAGGGTACTATCAGAAGGCTCTGGCACAGAAATCTCAAAATTGTCTTTGAAGGAATGAAGATGGTCGGCTGTGGGAGAAAGAAAAAGCGAGCCTGCCGGCAAGCGATGTTATGCCTTTAGTGGTGCTCGCCTATCTTAGCGGTGGAGTGCCGTAGCTCGCTCGGTTCTCCAGCTAGCTGCTCCGTACGGCTCTCCAGGGAGACATCTCAACAGAATACGCCACTTGAGAACCTTCCTCTAGTCTGCTCTTAAGTAATATCTATGCAAAATAGTTTTTGCTTCTGGAGCCACTCGCCGCCCAAACACCGAGTGAGTCGCGAGCACCGAATGGATGAACACAAACCTCGGGGCGAGGAACGAATTGAAAAGTACGCGGCGATCTGCTTTTATGGTTGATACCTGATCGCACTTCGATCCCCAAAGAATCGGTGGCTCGACCAAAACTCCTCCTATCGGTCGGATCAGACTGCGCCACAACGGTGCCTCGGAAGAGAAAACAGGGATCGCTTATCCGGCCGACTCCGGTTTCCATGTCTGAGGCGCTAATTCATTCATGCCTCCTTGTGGAGTGATCTTATACATTTTTCATGGCAAGCTCTCTGAACAGCTGTTTTGTGCAGCAGCACTTGGAGAGCCTCTCGGAATGAACGCGTATTTCTCCTTGAGGAGTCAGGATCACTTATACGCGCACACTGTTGTCAACAAGCTTCTCCCATGAATATTTCATCGCCGCCAACGCACACAAGAGCGCCAGTGAGCCGTATGACCGCGGATTCGGAAGATTTCGAAAACTTCTTCGTGACTTCGAACCTCTGGAGGACGACATTGGAATCGAAAATCTGAGGTTACGCGAAGATGAACTGTCGGAAATCAGAGCGGATTCCGACCGAGCAGTTTTCGACTGAAATCAACAATGTGTATCCAACACATCCGACAATGTACATATATCTCCAAAAACCTCAAGATCTCAAGATCATGACTTTAGTACGAGTGGATCCCTTTAAGATCTAGGAGCCGGAACTTCCCCGAAGTTCGCGAGGAGGGTGTGCGCGACGAAACGCTGGAAATACACAGAGGCGACTTCCCTGCTCGGAGCTGCGACGCTCTGCCGATTTTTTTCTCGTCAGTGTTAATTTGTGACTGGTAATAAATCTATCCCACGCGTCTTCTCCATTCCCCCTGTCGCACTCCCTCCCCCCTTCTCTCTGTTTCTCTCCCAACCCTCAGCCAAGTCTCAGTGAGCGTCTCGTGTTACTGTGGCTAAACTCGAGAGACCATTCAGTCGGCCGACAAGTCAGGCGAAGCGCCCGCCCGTCCGCCCGCCCGCATCAGAGAAGAGGAAGGCCCCTTGCGTTGTTGTTTATCCTCTAACTAAGCTCTCTCGTTCTATCGCGCTGCTGCTGATGAGAAGCAGACTCGTACGTTGAGACGAACGAGCAGCTGGGTCGCCGATCGCTCCGGTACCAATTGATGTCATCAACTACGGAGGCTGTGAATGGCCTCTCGCCTATACAACATTGTTTGAATGAGAAATAGAGAAAACGATGGAACAGTTTTGTCGCCTTCTTCGGAGAACCGCCGCTCTCCCGCTTCGTCGATTCATCCATGCTGAGTGGAATGCTCACATTCGAGTTGATCTCAGTCGGAAAATGGTTGGAATCTCAGTTGGGAACTGTCGGCAGAAAATTCCGGATTCTTTTCCATAGGTCTCGCTTTCTATCCATCTCTCTGGAAACTCCGTCTCACAGATTCGATAATGGATCCAGCTCCCGATTTCGGTTTCGAAACTTTCCAAAAGCTCGAGGCCGGAATTTGGACACGAAATTATTTGTTCATTGTGAGCGGGATACGAAAATGAGTGCAGCCAAAATATCAATCGGTGGTTTCTTCCTCCCGTGGAGACGTGACCGTTTTCCGCCGCCGCGGCGGCTCGCAGGGGCATTGGTGAGGGTGCAGACAGTTTTATAGGTCCCTCCGGTGTGTCCGCTTGGACGCCCCCCGACTTCACTAGCGCGAGCTCAAACCAGATCAACTGGCGTGACCAGAAGAGGGACCGATCCCTCGGTTGTCAACTCTTCTCCGTGTGGCCGCAATCTCCCTAGGAGCGAATTGATTCCCAGCGGCCTTTTCAGATCGGGGAGTGGGAGCCAATGTGCGAAATGCAGCCGACCACTGAATTCGTTGGTTACGGACACGGTAGCCACGTGCACGCTCATGAATTATCATCGGGATTGAGACGACCGTCATGTACCTACTCCAAATTTCATCCAGTTGAATCCTATCGTGAAGGATATTGAGATCGGCGAGACGCCCTGCAAGTGGAGCAAATCCCTAGAACGTCGTGTATTCCGCAGTCTCAAGTACACTGCAAACTGAAGCCGCCTCGGGAAGCATCCGTTCAGCATTCGCGTGAAATTTTTCGTTAACGAGTGGACAAACTCTCTCTCCCTGATGACCGGTTCTCCAAATGAAGCCATGTGTGTTTTCGCGGAGATCTCTGGGAAATCTCCTCTCAGTGCCGAGATTCCTCTTCCCGTTTTGTAAGAACTCGCAAGTGACTCTAACGCGGCGAGGAAATCCAAATCGTGACGACTTGCTCCTTGTGCGTTCTGACACTAAAATCTAAGTGTCACCACCCACGGCAACTCGGAGCAGTTCGGCTTTAAGCACACAGCCCTGAGCAATGTGTACCCTGGATACTGTCCTGGACCCGCTCGCATGGCAGCCAGCCTGATTGGCAATCCGCTTTGGTGTCCACTCACTCACTCCGTGTGTCAATCTGTCCGTGCGACTGTCTTTCCGCGCGTGTCCTCTCAGTCAGTCAGTCACTCGGTCCGTCCGTCCGTTCGCTCTTTTTCCTCTCATTCCAGGCAGCAAGCGAGAGTTCCCGGTCTCCGAGTTCGTCGGCCGCCCCGGGCTTCTCTCCTGGACGGAGCGATCGCTGACGAGAGAGGTCATTCTCATCAAAACCAAGCATGGCAAAGCCCTCGAATCGAGCATCATCGTACTTTTTTCTCGGGGATGGCTGAGTTTTTTTCTGTTGTTTCGTTTTCGGAGGGTTTTTCTTGGAAAATTTTCTGGCTGGCAAATTGAGACTCCGGTCCGAATTCTCAACTTTCATTATGGAACCCTTGGGGAGGGGCTACAGTTAGTGCGTTGGCGACTCGTGGCGGTTCATAAGCTTTCTTTCGTACAAAACTCAGTTCAGGAAACGAGTTGCGTATGCGTGGCTTTTTATTCCATCGGAAAGACGACTACGTATTCAGACTCTATCTGGTCGCTGTCTTCGACTTTCTCTGACATCTCGTGCCCTTTGGATTCTTTTCTTGCTGTCCTGTAGCCAACGACATGCGCTCCGGAAGTGAGGTCAACTCCTTTGAGGGTGAGGAATAAGTGACTGACTGTGAACCCAGCAGTCCGAACACAGACTAAGAGACAAGCGGGTCGGCTCGATGTATTCTTATGTTGGAGGATTCTGCTTCGTTCATGGTTTGCCGGTGACTTTCTCACTTTTGTACTCTCCCTCTCTCTCTCTCGTTTTTTCTATTGCTCAGTGCGAACTCTCGTCTTCGCATAAATATCTTCTCAGTTTGAACGGAGGGAGCCGTCTGTTTGGGGCTGAACTTCACTGAATGGATTTGTTCCTTCCTTCCTTTCTCCACGAACGCTCTTCAAACTCTCCTGGCAAGTCCATTCAAAATCCTTCCTTCGATCCAAACACTGGCTGTAGACATGTCATTGAAAAGGGCGGACACTCTGCAGAGTTTTGAACTTCAACTCGACAATGATTGATTGATGGCGGACCGGAGGTCATCGGTTCGGTCGTTGTATCACCGAACACAGAGGAAGCGCTGATGACATCCTGGGCTACGATTTGTTGCTTCTCCTCGATTCTCTCTCTCATCGAACACTTTATTTCGGAATGTGAACATCGTCCAACGCTCAATCTCCCCGGGATGAAGTTGCCAGAGAATCGACGAACATATGGCTGGGCAGCAGCAGCTTATTGAGATGGAGTGCTGGTGATAAGAAGTTCTTGCTTTCGTTAGTAACTTGCGAAAGTCGATATCTTCTTCGTGAACCACAGAACGAGCGACGGCTCGGCTCAAATTGCACCTCTGATGGCGTCATCACCGGAACTTTGAAGCCTTCTGCCATTCGATCATTCCCACTCGACTTGAGGACGATGAACCCTTTTGGGTGTTTCGCGATCGAAGAAATTCAACTCGAACTAAGACGCGCCATCGTCAACGGACCTCGATGCAAATATTGAGACAGGCGGACTATTTAGGACAGCAGCTGTACGTAAGTGCACTCCACTGCTCCCGCGTGAGTGGAGCGGACGAACGGGTTTAGAGCAGAACGCGACGAATTACTCGCTTTGAGTCACTTGGCAGATTTGCTCTGTCTGGTATCTATCCAGCTGCATGCTGGTGTTTGTGAGTGCTGCTATCTTATGACACCACAACTTCGAGTTGAGAAGCATAATAATTAGAGAACGAGGGAAGCGAGATCTGGCCCGCAGTCATGCTGGCCAGGCTTGAGACGGTCAACGAAGCGCGTTCGTTCGTTCGTTGTCTTAATGTGGTCATTCCATTAGCACTCCGAGCTTTCCTCCTCCCAGAACACCGCGTGAGGGTTCAATGCACATTCGCGTCTCTCGTCGCTCCCTCAGTCGGAGCAAGCAAGCAGCCAACAAAGCTACCAAGCCCCAACCGGCGCGGCGTCTGACGCTTCCTCCGCAAATGTGTGATTAAGTAGCAGCCTCAGAAGTGCTGCTCCTGTTGTGGGAAAAACTTTTCAATCTGCTTAGTCCGCTGCTGCTGCTGCCGACCGACGTCCTTTAACAGTGGCTCGCGAGCGGGGACCCGAGCAAGTTTTCTGGCTCGCGTGCGTGGATTCTTCTTCCTGAGTGGTTTCTCCCCAGCGACATCGTGATTCCGGCATGAGGGGCCGAGGACGACATCAAAAATCAGGAATCTGGAGGTCTCCGGTTTCAATTCAGCCTCCTCGTTCCCGATATGATCGATCGGTTTCGCTGTTTTCCTTGAAAATGACATATTTAGACACATTTCAAGTCTGCGTTCCGGAGACTTTCATGAAAACTGCTTCCACTTTGTCTTGAACAAACATAAAATAGAAGTTTTGGCGGAACAGCTTGTTGTATGTACGACGACGGTTTGTCGCCCGCCAAGTGTAGGCTGCCAGTCTGATGGGCTTGCAGTTGACGAGAGACTATTTCGTTTCCTCCCCAAGAAGATTTGGCGATTCAATTACCCTTCACTGTCTGCTGCGGGGGACAAGTCGGACAGAGAAAAAAAAGATATGGAGGCTCTTTTTTCTTTCTGAGCTCGCTCGCTCGCGGCTGGCAGACGCGTCGGTGGCGGGTACATCTTCTGTATCGATCTTCTTTGTCTGCCGTCCTTTCTCTTGCGAAACGAACAGCGAGCAGCAAACGCTCAACCGACTGATCCTGATCCTCTTAGAAGTTCTCAGATTGCCTTGGCCGAATCCTTCTCCCGCTCCTGATTCCGCTGCTCCGACCGCCACGGCCGCCGCTGCTACCGACAACTACGATGAAGACGACGACGGCGGCGGCGGCTCTTAGCGAGAGGAACTGCCCACTCGCTGGTCCGCTTGCCCAGCTTGGCGGACGGGATCGCAACAGTCACTATGTCTCTGAGAAGTTGTTGTTTTCCTTCTCTCTTCTTGGTTCCTGATCTTGATCTACTGGCTTTATCTCGGGAGGCATCCGTTCGGATTTTACTCAGTGTCCTGAATCAGAGGCTAATCCCAGCCAGCCCCGATCCTCTCTCGCGGTTTCTCCTCTCTGGTTCTCCTATCTCCTTTTCAGTCTCCGAGCCTCCGGTCTCTGTAGGTGTGGGTGCCTTCAGTTCGGCCATCCCCGTCGTCGAGATGAGCTTCCACAACATCCTCCGACCTCTCACATCAGACTTGCTCAGTTTGTCTTAACCCGGGTCTGAAGTTCTCCAAAATGAATCCGATTCAATTTTCCAGTGTTTGAGCCCTTGATGCATCGCGGATTCTGGAAGAACGACCTCACTCGCTGTCAGTTTCCTCATTCGGCGAAACTTTCTTAATGCGATCCTCGCTCTGAACTTTTGAGCTCGCCGTGATAGGAGAGTATGAGGGTTCCTCCACAACAAAAAACAGAACACGGGTCTACACAGATGCTCGTCGTCGCGTCGTCTCGTCTGCCGAAGTTTCGCAAGCTCAGCCTTCCGTTTAGTTTCGAAATCAAGACGGAATCTGAGTTCTCTCAGAAGTTGAGTCAGATTTCGGATGAACAAACGAGCGCCGGGATAACAACCAACGGAAAAAGAATGAGAGCGTTGTCGTTGAGAGCAGAAGTCGCTCTGGAGGGAGGAGAAGTGCCCTTGTTGTTGTCGTCGTCGTCGTCGTTGTCGACATCGACGTCCGCTTCCTCTTAATGACCCTAATCCTCAGCTAATTGGCCAATGCTAGCGACGGGGGCCCTCTAGTAGCGACAGGGGGAGCCGGCGAGGGAGTTGGCGAGTATGCAGAACTCATCCCTGGCAGTCCTAGCGAACTGGAGGCTGAGTTTTTCGACCGACTGGGGTGGCCATTACTTTCCCCCATTATGCATCGGTAATGAGCCGTATTAGTCGTCGTCGTCTTCGTTCTTCCTTCAAACGACGTGGTGGTGGCGATTAGAGAGGACATCTCCTTTCGGAATGTCTTCAACTATAGTGCACGGAGCAAATGAAATATTCTACTACGGTCGTCAAGATCTCGATGAGACTTCTTTCGTTTTCTTAATTGCAGCCCCGTTCGGAGAAGAATTGAAAATTTTTGGAAATGGCTTCGCTTGAAGATTCTTCCATTCTTAGCATCCCGAGAGAGAAGAGATCGTGGACGCTGGGGCGTGGACCCGGATCTTCAGCTGTGCCCGAACGAAATTCTTGAGTCGTCCCCTCGTTCATCCACATGGAGCTGCTTTTAGCGGTTGATGATTATTACGGTCGGTCTTACATATTGATCCTCTTTCGGTAATTTGCATGCTCGAGTACGATTGTGTTCTTTCCTACGCTGGCAATCAGCCATCAGGGAGGCCTTATTCCTTCCATCAGATCTGCTCGTCTGTTCACTGATCGGTAAGTCCATCGAAACAGTGATCGATTCATTGATTGCTTCATTGAGCAAGACATCCATCCATCCAACAACTTGTTCAGCAAATGCGCAGCAATTGAACAGTTCGATAATCGAACCGAGCGGTCTGCTTTCTCCTTTGCTCTGTGCTTAACATTGACAATAAGCTCATTGTAAGCGTCGGGACATTCCTCCCGACAGGACGCGGATGAACACCAACTATATTCACAAAACAGTAATTGGCTGCGATGCGTTCCCGGCGCTTCACGCTCGAGTACTCATCTCCCGGCGTCGAGCTGGCGATGATGAAAACAAAACTTCGAGAAGTGCAACTCTAACACTTCCACCGCTCCGACTCGTACTCCTAAAGGTATCGCCTCACCTCAACACGAATTCAGCAGAAGAGCTATGCGAAGGGTGTTTGGACCAACTACTCCCGTGCGTTGAACTCAAATTGTAAATCAAAAGACTGAATTCCTCGTCAATGAAGCCGAGGCGGTCAGGCTTCTCAATGGATCGCTGATTGCCTGCCAAGTCTTCGTAGAGTTGATGACGATTCTCCTTTTTCTCGTTCGTTTTTCCGACATCGTTACGGTGCCGTTCGGTTCTTGAGGAGGAAAACTTTGATCGATTCAGGAGGAGGAGGAGGAGAGAAGATCCTCTGAAGGTCCTCGAAAACTCGCGACGACTATGCGAAACATTTCGTATCATCGTCCGAAACGGTCGCGGTATTTGCAGAAGCGAACTAATTTGGGTAACGACGACTAAAGCCCAGTCTACAGACCATTCGCTAATGGTCGCCATTGAGAGCACGGAGAAGATAGTCGGAGCAAATTCGTTCGTTCATTTTTAGAAACCGATTCGTCGGGAAGCTCTCCCGTTGTTTTCTCGATTTCCGAAAACCGGTAGATATCTATCGCGGATGTTTGTCGTTGAGACGTATTCGCTCTTGTAAAGTCATGAGTCACCACCATGGAAACGAGGCCTCGGAAGCTCTCAGCCGGTGAACAAAACACTCGAAGCTCATCTGCATAAATAAGGCAGCTCGCACTCCGTCTACTTCAATCTTTGTCAATCAAATAACTCGACGCCGAATGTATCCAACTTCACTCTGGCGTGATTCCGTTGAATGCAACTTTCACGTCGAGAATAGATCCGGCGAGCTGTCATCCAGTGGAGCGATGAGTCCAATCGTTGCTGAATAAGTGCCATGATGCTGATTTCGAGTCCGCGATTTCCACAGCTTGGATCACGGTTTCAGAAAATACAGTTATCAGCGAGCATCCAAGTACAGATCACCTGCTCGAGTAAAGAACGGCTCGGAATGTGCACCCATCGAGACATTTGATCAGAAGTTCAACCTCTGGGAAATCACTACTTCCGATGAGCTTCTTACCGAAGTAGGGACGATCTTTTTTTTGGAATTGAACGTGACCAAGCTCTTTCGGAGATCATCGGAATGACAACGACACTGGTTTCAACTACTTTGCTTGGGAGCTCCTCTCAGGGAATAGGTCGTGAGTCCGAATATTCAACCAGGCTCTGTCTCCGGACCGCTTCTCGGTCTCGTTGCGACATCCCACTTTATCGATCTCCCGTCTTCCCCCTATTTGAGAACTTGCGGAGAAAGAGCACTCGAAAGACATCACTGTCATTCAAGACCCTCTGTGATTGCCGACCTTGACGATTTGCGGTTCCGCTTGAACACAAAAATAATTTTGAGAGAAGAACCGCGCTCACTCACCAATTTCTAAAACCGTGAATTTTTCCATCGAAGAACTCCAGATTCAGCTCGCGCATCTGGCTCTCTTAACCAGCCTTACTTGTATCAACTCCATCTATCTCCTTCCACAGAGCCCCTCCCTCTCCCCTTTTGGCTTACGAGGCCTGAAGTGTTCCGTTCTATTGCGGAGAAATCATTATTCGTTCAAAGGCATTTCTGGAAACTCTAATGAGACAAATCTCATCGCGGCGCGCCGATCAACTCACGAGCGAAAACTTCCAACTGAACAAGAGCTCTACTTCTTACTCTTTATTAGATAGACGTCGCCATAAGTAATCTCGCGAGAACTTTTCCCTCGATTCAACAGCTGTTCAAAGAGACCCAGCATGACGTTTCGTCAAGAGTTCATGAATCGCCGTGAATTTCCAATGCGTCTCGACAACGAACTCTCGCTCGAAATCTTCGTTAGTTTAATGCCGACGATGTGATCACAGTAAATTGAATATGGAAACTGTTTCAAACTTAGCTCCGAGTCGACCTGGCCTCAGGTGGACGCAGAAGCGCACGAGCAGCATATCGCTGCCGGGCTACGAGTCCGATGACGCGACTGCGATAGCGTTGATGATGATGCCATTACGACAATGATGATGATGATGATCTTGTTGACGAGCCATAATGTCGAGTGCGTCTCCCAACGCGTGGGCTTCGCTGCGATCGCTGGATAAGCTTCATCAAAAGTAGTCTTGCACCTAGTAACTGCCAAACAACTTTCGCTGCCAAACCCACGTGCATGAATGTGTGTATGTACTACAACATCCCACAACCCCTGTTGCTAGGGGTCCCGAGGCCTGCTCGCATGAAGTGTTGTATTGCCGCGATGCAGCGATGGCACGCGTGCTGAATTCTTACCTTCTAATCACCTGATGCATGAGTGCAACCTTCAGGCATCACATTAATTATCGGTGCTGTCGGCTTCAGTCTCGCCAACTCGTCCAATCCGAGTCCCATCCATCGCGGTCCGAAATGCGGCAGCAGGGAAGTTTCCGAGGACGACGGCGACGAATATGTTTTTCGAGTTTCGCCTCATCCTCGATCGTCGCTAGTTCTTGAATCAGAATAATTCCGACCAACTGTTAGCGTGCTTCGAAGTGGCGTCAGGGCGATTCGGTTCGAGGGCTCAAGACTCAAGAATATTACATAGAAGTAGGTGCCCGAACCAGAGTCAGATGAAGCCGTCGCGGAAGGGGCGGGAGGAAGGAGAGCCCAAATCAGAGCAAACTGATTGACAGCTGTACTCTCGCGCGCGACACTCCGATGACGCCGCTTGTGCCAATGTAGCGAGCTCAGAGTTCGACTCGGGGCTCGGGTTGATCATGGCGCGGCAGCGTAGGCTCTCTGTACAGATTTCTCTCCCCTTCAGATCCGAGGGAAGGACGGAGTCGGGAGGAAAGGGACGATTGGGAAAGAGACCGTGCGCGAAAGGAGTTCGTTCAACGCACCCGGCTGTCAGAGAACCTCCTGAGAAGCGGACTGTGCAGTGGAGAACGATCCGGTCCTCGATTCTCTGTCAGGCCATCTGACACTGTTTTCGAAGTGTTTCACTATCAGGCGTAGCGCGTTTTTCGTGGTAGATCCGCATTTTACTTGGCGGAACCCCTTCCGGAACCCTGGACGGAATTTTCCGCGGAACGCCCACGGAACCCCCTGCGAACAGTTGACTGGCAGTGATTCCCTCCTATTATCTGAATTGTCAATGACTCGTTGTTATCTCTTTCATCAAGTGGTGGAACAGAGAGAACGTTTTTAGTGAACGACAGTAGTCATAGAACCAGAGCAGATAGTTTGCGAGGAAAACAACAACAACAACAACACATGTGGTGCTGAATCAGTGGATCGTGTGATCATACGGTTTAAGTGTGTGTCTTTCATTGTTACTGCGAGCTGGACTCTCGGCTCTGGATAACTGTCTCCGACAAAAGGTATGTTTCCGAATTTGTTCGAGAGCCGCAACGTGCGCGCCCCTCATTCCGAGCTGGCTCGGGCCGCTGCTCTCATGCAAAGTCACCGTGGGTTTGGTTTTGACGACGATTCCAAGCTGGTTGGTCGCTCGGCCTGCTTCTGATCTGACGACTACTGGGAGTTGGTTGCCGTAGTTTATGCGGCGGCGGCGGCGGCGGCGGCGGCGGCAACGACGTACGTGAATTCGCCGCTGGTTGCTGTCGCATTCAGCGCTGCGGTGTTCGACGCGTCGATCATAGGCCAGAGAACAAAAACGCGTGTAGCTAACAGAGTGGAAAATCAGCAACAACCAAGCCAGACGTGATCCACGAGCCGTCAAAGGATTTTGTGCCGTACGACGTGTCTGAAAGATTGGTCGTCACGCCAGATGTATCATACAGTTGAGCGGATTATTGCAGTCTCTGCAGCTTTGTTTCCACGGTGTCAACGTTGACAAACACGGGATCCGGTCCTGTTGAGGCCGTCACGCGGGTTTTTCCATGCCTTCCGAGAAACTCCGCTCATTAGAGACTTATGAGAAAAGTTCCCTCTACTGTTGGTTGATTCCAGGCGTCGCTTGCACAACACGATTCGACGAAAGCTCGTTGTGGGGAGCGTGGCAACCGCTTCCATCTGTTGGTCGAGCACCGACCGACAACGTTACTGTGGCCAGTACAGGTGAAACACGCGTAGAAGACCGGCATTGATTCGTAATCAATCAAAGTGAACTCGGGGTTCTAGCAGCTACATGGGTTGTTCTTCGAAACTCGCGGAGGGGTGCGAGTGATGGAATGATAACACGAAGGATGACTGAAAACGTTTCTCGAATGAACGACTAAATGATTTGAGAAGAATCGAGAGTTCTTTGGTTGGGCGAGGAACTTGTTCTGAAAACTTTGTAACAACGGCGAATCCTATGACTCAATGTCTGCAAACAGTACGGAATCGACACTTATGGAGTGCGTCGTGTCACGGAACGCCGGCACATTATTACATACTGTGTGTCTATCAAACTTTGATGATCTCGACAAGCCATCGATATCAATGTCCCGATTTGATCTTGATTCATCAATAAATGAACGGCGTAGCTGAATAGCAGCAGTATCTCCCGAAATCATAATCGTTCCACGTGGAAGATTGGGCGCGCAATGTAACAAGACGTGACGTTGCGAGCGTGGTTGAACCTCAACGGAAAAACAGACACTTCGGGGAAGTTCAGCATGAAGATTTCGACGATATCGAAAGTTGAGAGCCTTCTGCAGGCCAGGAAACGTCGCCACCGAGACATCCAGAAATTCAGGATGTTCGAGAGAGGAAGCCGTTCGAGGAGTCAGCGAGCGGGGAAGCCTCGGCAGCTTGGCCGAGGGCTTCCACAAAAAAAAAAGTTTGTGACAAGATTTTTATTGACTCGGAGCGGCCGCAGCAACATTCATTGACTTATGAAGCAAGAAAGCAGAAAAGAATTTGCATTCGAACAATGGATGCCGGTCGGTTGCTTCTCATGTCGTTCTTTCGTCTTCCTTCGTTGTTGTGGCCCGAGTACATTGGCCGTGGCTTGGTCGACCGCATTCGTGGCATTTGTTCTGCTCGCGGATCAACATTGACGACATTGAGCGATGTTGCTAGCTCTTTCGAATGGAACTACAGCAAACGTCTACGCGCACATTCACTGGATATCGACATTCGGGGACATCGAATCGCTCACTGAAAGGTTTTCGTTCCGTCAGGGCCACATAAGAGAGGGTCTGGGAGTGAAATTCAAAACAAATCGTTCAGACTCTAGAATCACCAACCAAACCTTCGAGTTCATTGGAGATTCATGAGATTTCTGTTTGGATTAGCTTTCCTTCATCTGATGGGAGAGTTGCCGGGGCGTAATCCGTCCTGGGGAATGGATTCGTCGAGTCTTTTACTTGGAAAACACGATAATCAATGAATGACTTCTCGTATTCAATCAGCGGTTCCAGTGAGAATTCTTTCCAAACTGCTCCCCGGATCTCTGCTGAAGTTCCTGAGAAATATGCGAGTCTCGCATGAGGAGCGGTTGTTGCTCGTTAGGCGTGAATCCGAGCAGAAAACATTGAGAACAAAGCACAACTGAGAATTTATGGAAATTCGACGAAACAATGAACTCCTCAACCGGAAAACCCAGAGGAGACGATCGCCGGCAGGCAATCCCGAACTCATTGTCAGTAATTTGGGTTTCGACACAAAGTCATAACTTGGAGACAAACAGCGTTTGAAACCATGACAGGAGATCGACTTCCTCGATTCGATTTTCCGCTTTGGATCCGCGGCGAGGGTTTCTCACAGTACGTCTTAGGTTTCCACCAAGCGCTTGGAGTTCATTGCTTACGTCAGCTCCTGTGTTTTTGATCTGGATCGGTGTTCTGAGTTGTCGAGAGAGTATTCGAGAGCTTCCGTCGTGCGTCTCTTGGAGAGGCGCGTTCCTATTCACAACCGTAACCAAATTAGAAAACAACAGGTGATGAGGTTGCAACTGTCTCAACCTTCGTCGTGACGGTGTTCGCAGTAAACCATCTCTTGCTTAACTGGGTTCTCGGTCGTCAGCGACGCGGCGTAGGTGGATCGAGGATGAGTGAAAGCGGCAGAGTGAGTTCTGTTTCTTTTCTAAGGAGTTCATCCACACGAGACAGCTGCTAGAGACGCGCCACAAACGTTCTATATTAGTGTCAGTTGCAGCATAGCAACTTCGAAAAGCTAATTGAGGTTACTACCCCTCGCCTATCCAAACGGGCGACCGAAGGAAGCTACGACGACAACGACAACGGCGACCACGACGACGTCGACAGCAGCGGAGTAGCTCCGATGCTCGCAGAACGAAAGGCACGAGGAGGAATGACGACAATGCACACACGCACTCTCTCTTTCACAAAAGAGTGAACTGATAGGATGATCTTGAAGAAAGGGCTGCTGTGGGGCCGGAAGGTTTGTGGAGGGTCATGGACGGGGGGGGGGGAGTAGACGCGCGGGGAAGAGAGGGACTAAGGACAGCCGAGTTAGGGAGGTGGAAGGACTGGGAGCAAGGGGAGGGAATAGCTCACGCTTCTGAGACGGCTGACTGCAAGCCGCCGAAGAGATCATAAATCTTGAAAAAGGTGATGAATGAAAGCGGCAACGTTCACGCCGCACCCGCGCTACCCGCCGCTCTTCTTTGCCTACCCGCGTTACCAAGTCTCCCCTATCCTGAGCAACCGAGCAAGGGATTGCATTGCTCTAGCCGGCGCCCGGTACCATTCACCGAGGAGCCTAACGCGGGCTCGCTTCAGCCCACAAGGATTACTTAGCCCCCGGGTTCAACGCTCGTTTCTACATAGACTCGTTGTAGGCCTTACACCGCGTGAGAGATCTGCTGTTGTCGTCGCGGGGAATAGTAACGATGGCGAAGGCGGCGTCGGCCGCGGTGTTAGGACTGGCTCGAGGGGAAGTCAGTCGCGGGCCCTTGCCGTGTTCAATCGCCCAACGTGACCCTCGAAAAGAGAAGCAACGCGAATGCACTGATTCGAGAGGAGTTTGCTTGGTTCTTGCGACAACCTTGCTATTTTCACCATTTGGCCAGGGCTGCCAGTGGCTGTAGCCGGCGCCGCCTTGGCTGTTGTTTCAACCCCGTCGTCGTCTCCCTTACTCCCAGCGGTGTTCCCCCTTTTCGTTGTTCTCCCCAACTCTCTTTGGAAGACCTTCACTGTCAGCCCGCCGCTGCATTTCCTCAGTTGTCCCCCTAAGGACCCTCGGCTGTCTCCAAAAAACCTGGACGACAATAAGCGTTTCGCAAGCGGCTGCTGTTAGGCTCCACTGAGCATTCCCAGTGTTGTTTTTCCATGGCTACTCCGTTGGCATTTTCTCAGAATACTTTTCCCATCTGTGCGCACAACGAAGAGCTCCTCCTCGACATTTATTCCAGACCTATGATGGCTGCTCGGAGCGAAAATGAAGTTTTTCATATATTGCAAAAAGAATACGAACCCTGAAACGGCCACCGAATTGAAACATCGCTGAGAAAACAGAAAACATGGGAACTGAAGGACTACGAATAGTTTGAAGACGGTGCTCCAAACATTCGAGAGCTGGATGCCGTTATACCCCGCTGAGCGAGTTTCCTCTGAATTGTCTCTTGAAACTCATTCAACTTTTCGGAATGTTTTTCGAATCCATCACTTTACTTCAGTCTTGGTATCTTTTACCAACCTAGACTCGCCACGTGGTGATTTCGGTGAAGAGGAAAGAAACGGTTTTCCAACGATCCGACTTTGATTTGACGGAGTCTCACTGAAGCTCATCCTTCTCGCGTTGAACGTGTCGACTTCGAAAATCATTTTGTGGCATATCCTTCGATGCGCGCCCACCGGTTTGCTAGTTGAATGGGTGGGTCAGCTTGAATTTCAACATAGCTGAGTGCGTACGCTGGTGGATAGCAACAGAAAGTTTCGGCTTCCTCTGAGAAATGCATTAGACCGCTGCTGGTGGCGGCATCAGCCGCAGTTGTGACTCCCCGTCGAGGGCAGGAAATAGATGGCAGTTGAGTGAGCAGGCGGACCAACCGGCCAACTAAACAACCAGCGAACGACGAGAGGAGAAGTAGACGACGATGACCATGGAAGGGAAGTGACTCGGACAGAGAAAAAAGGGCAATTGTTTAATAGTTACCCCTATTGACTACCATTTGCAGCCAACGGCTGGCTCGCTGGCAAGACGCTCTTCACCCTCAATGTCGTCCGCGGTCTCCTCGTGAACCTACTTCCCGACTTTTCGCTTTGTTCTATTCGCAAGATACAGAGAGGAGCGAGATAACGATCCCCGCACGGTCAGTTCCGACCCAGACGACAATGGTCGAGCGGGAGAACGAACCACTTTTTGAGGGGCGACGGGGAACCGAGCTAAATCGCCATTTCGATGTCCACTGAGCGCAACAATTTACAACTTTTTGTATCCTCTGGGTGTTGCCACTCGCTTTTGCGACTCGTTGGGTCGCTCCATCGGCTTCTCTTGCTCCTCCCGCAGACCCCGCTGGTTTTCTTGCTTTAGCACTAACTCGTAGACTGACTGTCCACTGAACACGATGAAACTTCAAATGGAGTTTGTCGCCTCACCATTCCCTCGTACCACCGCCTCCCTCCCTCGTTCCTCATGTCTGGCCCTGCCCATATTCGTTGCTCGAGACTGCTTGCAAAACCAGTTTTCCGTAGTTCATCAAGGCCTCGTCCATTACATACATTCTGGCGATGAAGACCATGAAGGCAACTAGCTGATGAAGGAGAGTCCATTTCGCGTTCAGAGAGCACTCGATATGCGAGCTGGTCACGATGCATAACGAGGAACGCGGAATACGCTCGATACGATCACCACCTGTTCGTCTCTCAGTGCGCTAGCCAACGACAGAATGTTTTCGACCGACACTCAAACAAACCGAGCTGAGTCGTCCGAGATGTAGCCTTCTAATGTACGCGATCGTTCGATCAAGCAAGTCGAATGAGTACCCAAAGAGAACCTCTCTCGGCCACTTTGAATCGATTTGTTGGCCGGTGTGCGTTTCCACAGTACGTGGTCACGACAATATCCACTCAACACCGGTTTCGCTCCGAAGTCGGAAGCGCTTGGATCTCTCGGAGAAATAGAACCTCGTCCCATCGTCCACGCTGTCATTCAATCGCCCAATTAGCTTCTCTACTCAAGTAGAGCGGAAGAGGATCCCCTGTAGGCTTCCCCTACCTAGACTCTTACCTCGCTTTCCTTCGGATGTCCTCTTCGCGACTAATCCGCGGAATGACGAGCGATTATCATCATAAGTCGAGTGACTAATACATGTGTACGCACAAATAATACTTGAGTGCAGACTCCCTCGCATGGAAATTAAGCGGCTGATCTCTTTGGCTAA
Source organism: Neoseiulus cucumeris (assembly GCA_021527715.1). Classification (NCBI taxonomy): domain Eukaryota; kingdom Metazoa; phylum Arthropoda; class Arachnida; order Mesostigmata; family Phytoseiidae; genus Neoseiulus; species Neoseiulus cucumeris. The sequence goes on along the minus strand of JAJSRV010000010.1, from coordinate 1,840,185 downwards.
AGTCTCCTCGGAGGCGGATGTCGCTTGCGATTTCTGAATAGCTAAGATTATGAGAAACAATATTCAAGCTTGATTCGCAAAAAGATTCGCGATTTCCCGAGTGATGATAAGGAAACCTCAATCACATGGTGGCGACGACCCCCGTGAGGGATTGCGTGACCTTTTTCCCAAACATTCCAACTGTTCAGCATCGGCATGCTTCTTTGTTTTGCGTGTTAGCCTTTATCACAGCGTTCCGTGTGCAACAGCCGCTTTGTGAATCGGTTCGCTTCCGGTGGCAACACAACGACAAACATGTTTTCGGAGAGATACGATGAGCTCAATCGAGGTCGACCAAATCCAGACCTTTTCGTCTCAATGTCAACACGTCAGCGACTCCCACAACATGCATATCCTAATAATATAAGGATCTTATGGGAGCGAGTCCGGCGTGAACAAATTACACTCTACGAAGGCTGACAATTGTGTCGAAGCCTAAAATTTCCACTCGACGCTTTCTTCCCGTCTCCCTCATGGCGTTTCTACGGTGTAGCTCTTCGTTTATTTCTTAATATCCATGTTCTGGTCTCGGTCGAGATCCAATATCGACAGTGAGCCCCGATCGTCGGAGGGAACGCTTTCCAGAAGTTTTCCGTACAACATTCCACCGACGGGATATTCGGTTTCGGAGTCTGAAAGCAATTTTCGACTTGGAACACTCGAAATGAAATGAGACGAAATGCCTAATTGTAGCCGAGGACTAAATCCAGAGGGGGAGGCGACCACCGAAACGGCCCGGCGCAAATGACGCGAAATTTCCAAAGTCGAAATGAACGCTCAAAGGTCCCCGGACTGAGGGAAGTCCCGCAGTCGCCCGTGAAATTTTAATGCTTCCTTGCCGAAACGAACGAACCAACCGACCAGCTTGCTAGCTGGCGAGCGAGCGAGCAATGGAACGTCACTGACTGAACACGATTGCATGCGGTCGCTCGCTCGCTCGCCCGACCGACCGACCGACCGACCGAATGGCTGGACGACCGGCAGACCGGTCGGCGGGGAGCGGGTTGGGGGCCCAAGCGGCCGAATCTTTCGCGGAGTTGCGGTTCCTCGAAAAGTCGCCGTTCCGTCGTTTCAAAGTGTTGCCACCCTCGCAAAGACGAAGGAGAAAAACTGTTATGGCATCGTTTTCACGCGCTCAACTTTCATCAAACTTTGAAAAGTGGGAGGGCGCTTGCTCCGCACTCGGAAGAAATAAGCAAAATATTCTTGGAAGCTGTCCGCAATCAGCGTCCCCACTAAGGAACTAAATTCCTGCCGACATTTGAAGTTGATTGCCTTGGATGCAATGAAACTATCCAAAGCTCGGAATTTTGCGTCTTCCGCGAGCGTCTCGTGGATTCAATTAATTGAGCGTTGGCATCGAACCAGTAACCAAACCTGTTGCGTAAGTGGCGAGTCACTGTTATCCTGTTGACGCTCCGTCGTCATTATTCTTGAATGTCATTCTATTTATAGATCGTTGTGTTCCCCACATGTCGTGCTCTTTTTTTTTTGCTCCGACCGTCATTATCTTCGCCGGTTCATTCTCGAGGAGGATACTCCCCGACCCTATCTGCGTAAATCCTTACCCTACTTATTCGGACTGGCCGCTCCTTTATCCCTCGAGCTTTTCCCGTCAAGCTTTCTCCACCAGATGCGTACGAGCTTCCGTCTAATGAAACAAATCCGAGGTTGTGAAGTCGCCGAGCCGCAGCAAGACGGAGACAATTACTCCCGGGACTACCGAAAGAGGGTTTATGGTCTGTAAAGGAAGTGAGCCACAACAGAATATGGGAGGAGATACTGTTCTGTTTTCATGGTTTCGTTTCCACTCGTCAGCAAGTAGCTCACCAACACTTTCAGTGTTGAACGACGTGGGAAAGTTTCTAGTTCGACTGTGAAATCTGCGGACAATGTTGGAAAATTCGTGAAAGATACTCACCGGAGACTCCATAGATATCGAGGATATTGATATCAAGACTCGGTTTTACGCGAATCGTTCATCGATTTGAGGGTGGGAGGGGTGGAAACTCTTTGACCGATAGGCGAAACTCACGAGCTGAAAAATCGAGAGGAGAACTCGTAATACTTCGAATGAGAATCGGAAAAGAAGTTTAATCGGCATCAAAGCGAACTGAGAGAATTTTCAAGGGAACTTGCGCCACATGAGGAGGAATGTGCATTGGAAATAACGCAGAAGGTATCCTCCCCCACGAACACGCGTGATATAGGCAGAACGAAGCAGTCACGAAGAGTGCAATACCCTCAGCATCACTCCAAGCAGCGAGGCATCACTCCCTTGAGTGGTCGAGTGTGCTGTTATGCGGGTGGGTTTATTTGCCAAGAGCTCGACGTCTTCTCCACGGCTGTCTGCTTCATTCTATTCATATTTTCGCTTCTCTGCTCCGTTCCTCCTCGATTTCAGCGCACATCTCATCTCAGCTCGTGTTCCCCGTCCCTTATTCGTTGTCTGAGAGCTCTAATTTACACGACGGCTAACCGCTGGGGTGTGAGTCTCGAGTGCAAACCGCCGCTTTTTTGAACGCCGGTCCTCTCCGGTGGTTTGAGCCTACCAATGCTTCTTCCACGAAGCTCTCCCGAGCTCGAAGCCGTTGCCCAGAAGGAAACTGCGGCGGCGACAGAAATTTTCGAGGAAGTTTCTTCATCCCGATCATTTCAGAAAGTCCAGAATCCGGTATCTTAGACTTTTGATGTCAATACTCGGGTTCAGAGCGATAAAGATCACTTTCTCATCGCTTTTTTGAGCCTCTCCCTCTGAAGTTGCTGCGAGCGTCTTTTATTCAACGTCAGGGCTCGTTTCGCCTCATCTTCGGCTGGTTCTCCGCGGCTGCGTAATAATGGTGTTAGAAGCGAGTGGGTGAAGGGAAGGACCCCGCTAACGAGACTCCACCAGCCTTGGATGGTATGAACCGCATTTCTTTCGTGCAGCCGCTGCTGTTGGTGGAGGCGGTAAAGATGGTGCTGCCATTGTTACTTTGATAATTAAAATTCGCCGAGGCGCCATTCTTGTGGCCAGGTTGACTCGGTACGTGAGCTGGAACAACAGCCGGATAAGGGGGGACTTGGGTAGCGGTAGCAAAGTCCGCTGAGAAGCATTGCATCATATCTCGTGCGTGCGTGCGTGAGGACTCCGAGAGACTCGCATCCGCAGCTACCGCGGCGTCCCCGACAGCGATCGGTGGTCGGCATCGAAGTACCGCGTGCGGATCGCGCACGGCATCGCAAGATCGCTGCACGCTGATGTTTTGCTGAACGAAGTTGACTCCCAGCTCTCAATGAATGCAATGAATATCTCAAATGACAGTGGGAGTTCCCAAGGAGACATCTTGCAGGCAAACGGGCGGGCCAGCTGATGTCCCAAGGCATTCCCAGGCGATGACAGGCTGACTCAGGCGGGAGGCTCTAGTGTAGGCCGGCCACGTGAGTCCGCGTTATCTTCGAAGGAAGCACGAACGAACAGTGAGCGACTTCATTTGTCTCCACACTCGAGATAACAACGCTGGCGGCTGAGTGTCTGTCCTTCCGACGACACCGAGCAAAATAGAGCGAGTACAGTGTGGGTACCAACCGAGCTCCCCACAACCAGCCGGCCAGCCCACCGAGCTTTATTCGCTCCTGACTCGTGACCATATATCGCTTAGTTTCCTCTCGGTCACTTCTCTCTGTGTTTCTCTGCAGTGTCTTCCTCGGTCTCTGTCGGCGGGTTCCGCCCCTTTGCCAACGAGCTGCAATCGGGGGACTGTTTGAGTAGTGGTGCTCCGCGGCATCGAGTACTTCACTTCTTTCATGAGCTGCTCGTGCCACGCCAAGCCAGCCCGACGAAGTACGATGTCAGCTCGCGACTAATGTCTCATGACCTGCCCGAACAGAAGCGTTCGCTTTCATTTCCTTCCTGAATCTTCGATTCTCCTTCCGATCCTGGATGGAAGTTTCTCAGAAAAAGAATCCAGCGACAGGAATGTACGTGCGCGTGCGTCAGTTTGGCCATGCGAAGAATGTCATGCGCGTCGAACAACAAAATGTTCGAGTTGACGTTCCTCAAATCTTCCTCTCAAACCCGAAACCCTGGGAACCCCCCTCCCCCCACACAGCGGCATGAAATTTGTCAAGGAGCAACTCGGATCGTAGCTCTCGTGTGAAATCACCTGCGATCTCGAAGGAAGGAATTCGCGCACACGTCGCGATACAACGTGCAGAGTGATGAATCATCGCTCACGGGGCCGTCGTTGCGTGAAATGCGATCCGCGCAAGGCAGCAAAAAAACCCTCGTTCGACAAACCTCCGTCAAAGCTCACACGGAGCATTTTCTAGTTTTTTCCTCTCCTTCGAGCTCTTCAAAGGCATTATCCTCGTAGTCGTCCTTTTTCACTCGTTCCCTCCTGTTCTCCCCTCCTTCGCTCGCTCGGTCGGTCTTAGCAGCGAGAAGAGAAACCATACATCACAACGATGGGTGATTCGTTTGACTTTCACCTGGGGGGTTGTTTCCTCCTTTTTTCTTTCTCTTTTCTTTGGGAGCCGTGTAGTTTCTCAGACAGGATTGCTCGGCTCTCGTTGGCCCAGGCTCCGTCTGCTCCTGCTCGGCATGCACCTGCGCCTTGCTTCTGGTGCAGCCACTTCTTTTCCCACGGAATTCCTCCGAGCACGAAGTTGTTGGCCTAGAACATAATCGACGGTCACGGCTCGCTCGCGCGCAGGTGAAGGAAAGTTCTTCGTCACCCACGCGGAGGGAAGAAGGACAGCGAGCACGACAATTTGTACATCTGAAAGGGAAAGAGTGATTCCAAAAAAAGAGAGGGAGGGAGAAAAAAGAGAGGCTTCGTTTTCATAGCGATTGTTGTGATCCTCTCCGGAGGCACTCCATACGACCCTTGTATCGCACCCTCCACTGACATGTTTGTGGCAGATGGAGTACATGTTGTACGGATGAAGCATACCAGCGGTCTTACGGCGAGAGATCTGGTTTAATACAAAAATGTTCAACAAACACTCGACTCCCCGTCGAAACACTGGCTCGGAGGAGCTCTGATTCCGCCCCTTATGCTCTCGTCGTCGTCATCGTTGTACACTCGGCGCTGTGTAATTCAATAGAAGGAGGCACAGAGCGAGGACTCCGAGGAACATGGGGGTGGGGGGGGGAGGAAATATTATACATATCCACCAGTGGGAACAACCACCAACCCATGAAGAATTGTTGTTTGGCCATCTGTTCAGCGTTTCGCTCGCGACCAACGAGGAAAAGCCACCCGGCAATCCTCGGAGAGTTGATAAGAATCGCGAGGCCACATCGTCACCGAGGGCGGCGGACCAACTCGTTTGACCCTTCGAGTGAATCAAAATAAAAACCAGCGAACTCCGAGAGCTCTCAAAGCAAAGACCGCTGCATCGCCGGAACGACCGAGGCGGGAGGAGACGCAGCAGCAAAGGATTTGATTTGTATTCCTGAGTTCGTACCTTTCAAAGAAACAGCGAGAATGAGAGAGCACGGATGGAGCGAATCACGCGATCGGCTTTGAACTCTACCAACACAGCAATTGGCAATTAGGCACAGGGAGCCAATTTTAGAAGTCTGTTTTCGTAACCTTCGATGTCAACGACGACCGAGTCTCAGCTGCCGCGCCGACTCCGTCTCGAAGGCGCAACACGGTTGAAAATCTTTGAAGTGCCTGTAGCCGATGATCTTCGCTTCAGAAGAGAATCTAACCCGAACGCTTTTTCTCATTACAGGTAAGACATCCAAGTCAAGCAATTCAGCGAGAGAAGATCTCTGTCGAAGTCAAGATCGATCTTCTCAATAGAGATCTCGATGGCTTCAGGAATTTCCTCCCAAACTCAGGAGCGAGAAGGAAACAAAAACTAATCACTCCCAAAAGGACGACGCGAAGGACGATACTCTGCAGGATCGAGACCTGCTGCTTGGCTGTGGCCATGCAGGTGGATAAAAGAACTGATGAAGTTGTACCATGTGGGTCGATGTGAGTCAGTGGAAGCCGCCGACGACGACGTCGATGACGACAAACAACCTCAACGAATCACGGCCGGGGTTCGAGCCCTTGGGGGTTCGAGGCACTTGAGCCAAGTCGAGGTGAATAGCCGCTGCAACCGATGGCATCATTTGTGGGAGTGAGCATCAGGAAGAAACTGGAAGAAAGAGGAATTGTGTGTTCGCGCGCACTTCTTACGCCTCTTGAATTTCCATCCAATCACTTTAATGGCGGTTCAGCTTGATTGCCGCCGCAGGCGGCGCAGGTAGTTTTAGGGGTGAATGAGGGTTGAGGGGTGGAAGTGGGAAAAAAGAAGAAGAAGAAGAAGCAGGGGAGGGACTGAAAGCAAAAATTCCAAATAATTTTCCTCGTTGCGACGTCGGGAGACCTCGTTGTTCTTGTGTCTCTTCTTTTTCCTCATTCGTTTTCATCCCGTTCTCCTTGTCGTCCTCGTCCTCCTCTGCCGAGTGGTTGTTTCTTCCTGCGCGGGTTTTCTATCGCAGACGGGGAGTAAGTGGAAGAGCGGGAGGTGGGGGACGACGACGACGACGATGTCGAGTAAGGGAGCGGCATCGGTGGGGGAAAAGGAAGCCAGGAAGCCGACGGACGGGATGGCTGCTTCCCTCGTTTTCCTTGCTTGCTCGTTGTCCCAACGCGTGACTAATGGTGTGGAACCTCGACGGCGGCGACGACGACGACGACGACGAGAAAGACGTGTTTGTAAGTACAGTCTATCCTCGTCCGTTCCTTCGTTTCCGAGCTTTCCACGTTTGAGAAAACGGCGGCGACGACGACGACGACAACATAGACTAGGATGACGAATCGAAGAGACAGAAATCTGAAGACGAGGTAGAAATTGACGAGCGGATCGTCAACATAGCCGGCGACTTCATCGTTCGGGCGTCTTTGAGCGGAACTTGACGAACTAAAACGGCAATCGGCAGCGGATCAGTTTGTGTTTGTCGCTGTCGATTCCCGAGCGCCGCAGGTTCCATCAATTACGACTTCTTCCATCGTCACCTCACGGCGGCGGAGGAACAACGCCGCGCCACTTGTTGTTGAACAGACGACGAAGGCAGCGAACGAGCGACAATCGGATCGAGGCTGCGATCGAACGAGCTATTGATTCAAACGGGCAACACAAATGTTAATTTTATGCAAAAACTCGAGAAATACATCGAGGAGCCAACTTAATGAACAATGAGTTCGAGGCGAGGCTGCGACAGCGTTCGAAATCGAAGCCGGCGCAATCAAGGTCAACCTCCTGATGACGACTTCTGAGCTCCTGAGCTGAAGTAAATGAATTCCGGTTCTGTTTCGCGCAGGTGGAAAGTTTCGAGAGGGTGCTCTTCAAATCGTGTTGGTTGCGGACAAGCAGCCGAGAGGGAGGAAAAGATTTGCGCAGAGACAGCATTCTATGTCGTGCAGTGAAGTCGAGTCATGCAGCACGACGACGCGAAGAAGTACCGCGACAGCCACAATCTTAAAGTTTCCCACCCGGAATGATTTCGGTACTCCTTGTTGTCGGTGGCTCGTCGAACGGAAAAGGAACCGCGAGGCCGGAAGGAGACGAAACGCTCCTGTGGGAAGGAAAAAAAGGACGACAGCAGCAATGTGTGACCTGATACACGAATGGCGGTGGCGACAACAACAGGATTCGAGCCAAAAAGGCAGGGACCGAGGAACACGGTGTCGGAATTAGTCTCCATCCAACCTGCCGGTGGAAACGGATGAGAGAGAATGAAAGCCGGAGGGAAGGGAGCAAAAATAAGAAAGAATGTGAGTGAGTGCTTGGGTGCAGAATAGAGGGATGGCGGACTGTAGGAGACGGGGAGTGAGCGCGATTTCTCAACACATTACATCCAGGGATTAAGTAATCCGAGAAGCACGAGACGGACAGTGGGAACACAGAGGGCCGACCGAGTGGCTGGATCAGTCGGTACTAGCAGAGAGGCCATATGAGTCGCATCGAAGCCATTCTCAGCCCAGCCAGCAGTCCTGCTCTGCCTCCAGTCTCTGGGGATGGCGTCGAGTAATTACTCAGCAGCGCCGGGAATCCTTCCTCCTTGGTTCGTTCGTTCGTTCGTTCGGAATGACCGAGCTCGGAATTGAATCACTGTCGGCTCTGCTTGCCTTCCTGCCTAACTGGGTGCTTGCTCGCTTATTTGTCGGCCATGCAAAGGGTCACTCGCAGAAACACAGTATTACCACGATGTCGTCCAAAATGTTTCCGACCTCAACTCGGCAGCTAAAATCGCTTCAAATCAGATGCTCTCGCTGACACCTGGGACGAGTCGATGCCGAAGCAGAGTCACTTGAATATTCAGACGATGCTCGGTCAGGATATCAGCTCATCGGATATGAATTATACAGCGACAACGTCAGTGAATCCATATTTCATATGAGTGTATTTTGTGTATAACCCATATTAGGAGCAGCAGAGTGATTCATATGCAGGCGAGCTGACGGCGGCGCGCGTAGAGTGATGGCTGATGGCGCACGCGTTGCCCAATAATTGCGCAGCCCTTTGACAGCATCTCACGTCGGAAGCGAAGGCGGAAAAAAACGATCTGCAAGTCAGGCATTCATCCCGACGTGACAGAAATGGCACGCTTATAGCGGAATTGCCTCCGATCCCTGTATGGTGAGGATTTTTTTCTTCAGGAACGAAGCCGCACACCTCACAACCATGATCCCGAGCTCTACCGCAGTATTTTCGCTCTGGACACTCGGCCGAATCGTTGTGTGATGCAGTAGCTCCTTGAGATCGAACCAAAGGGTGATTACGGTCGGAAATCGATTGACGGAAATTCGATCCACGAAACAGCAAAAGCATCATAAGATCGAGGAACCCACAATCGGCCGAGATCGAATCGACGATCGTGTTGTTCGACTCAGTGCCGCCGTATTATTGTCCATAATTTTCGACTCGGAGGGGGAGGGGGGTCAGGAGATGGAGGAGAGAGACAGGAACTGAATTGACAGTGCAAGCTAACTATGAAGAGCGGCCTCAGGCCATCAACTTCAATCAGGTGGGGTTGAACGACGAGCTTTGTAAATAATTCCATGCGTTGAAGACAAGTTTCTCTCTGTGTCTGTCTTGCCAGGGAGGAGACCGAGGTTCTTGAAGGATGTGCACTCGCAAAAACAGCGTATTTTCTAACGGCAGGAGAAGGACACAAAAGAAGCGGGCGAACAAGAGTAAATCATGTTAGCTCTGGTTAGCCGCCAATGAAGAGTGACGGAGCTAAGCAGCGATTGTTTCCAACTAACCGGGGCGTTCTCGAAATCTCCCATAGGCTTGTCACCGATCTAACGGTTCTTTGTGACAACAACAGGTTGAAGACGCGCGTGTGTCCATCGGACGCGTCCTCCAAACATGTCCATGAGTGACATGATGCCCGAGATGTCAGGAAGAATGCCTCGTTTATTTTTCATCAGGCTTTCGCAGTGAGAAGCGCGGATGAGTTTTCATTCTTTCCTCGGGGTGCGCTCAGCCGTACAAAAACCCCGAGGGGGATTCCACGGAGGCTTTGGAGTCCGTTCAAGATGGATTCGTTGTGAGCGGGGGAATTAGCTTCAAACCTCTCAGCGTTCCTGGTTCCGCCGAGTTTTGGTCATTTCTAGCGTGATTTGCCATTTTTTCCTTTCTCCACTTTTCTTTGTTTGAGTTCTTTCTCTCTCAAGCTGTTCAGGACTAGGTGGAAGGCATTTAGAGATGCTTCTCGACTGAACGGCCCTGCCTGCCTGCCGGCCGGCCGGCCGGTCCGTCGGTCGTCTATGAATTATATATGAGCCTGGCCAGAGCTCCCATCGCCGGAGCAACGGACCCTGGCTGCTTCTTGTTAGGCAAATGCACTTTGTATACAGATTAACCAGGCGCCAACCCACCAACCAAGCGAGCGAGCGGAGCCGACCGACCTACCCACCAGCAGCAGCAGCAGCACAATAATATACCATCAGGCTTCCCGACATCCCTCGCAGAAGAGCCGCGTAGAGAGAAGTAAGCAGAACGCACATGGATTTTGGCGCGGCCGCGATGGCGTACGGGCCGCCGCGTAATCGATGCTCATTGGACCAGCATCTAACCAGCAATTTGGACTGCTTTTCTCAGTTCACTAGCTCGATTCTACTTCAGAGGGTTTCGCGATAAGGGGGGAGGGGGGCAAGCAAGCAAGCAGCGGATGAAGTTGATGGCGCCATGCCCACGTTTTAGCCTTACGATGGAATATCTGCCTGTTGTTTTCTCTCTCTCTCTCTCTCTCTCTTTCTTCATTCACCTCATCATCATCATCAAAGACCGCGTGATAACCGAACATCGACGACCGTTATCCTCGCTGTACGAGTCCCGCGCGGATATACGCTATCGATGTTGCCCATCTTCTCTCGTTTGTCCTAACCTTATAGCTCTTTCATGTTGGGCAGTACGGTCACAGCGTACCCGGGTTGTGATCTACCATTTCTGAGGACATGAATTTGTCGTGAAACCAGTGACCGTTTCCATGAAATCTGTTTTGATGAAGAGATTCCTCATCGATCTTCACAGACTGCTGCGACAGGTACCATAGCCATCTTGTGTGCCGGTTACCTCTGCAACCCTCTGACATCTCCCGTTCGGCTGTTCTTTTGTTTGTCCGTCCAAGAATTCTGTCGTCACGAAGGATGCGTAAGGTGGTGTTCGTTGTGAGTCGGTGTATCCTGAAAAAAACACGAGATGCATTTTTGAACCCCCTGAAGAGCTGACTCGAGCTCAGAAAGCAGACGAATTCCCCACTCTCTCAGTCTATCTTTGACTGATGATTTTTTCCGCTCATTCGTCGAATGCGACCTGTCTAGCTACAGGCTCATCCCACGTACTTATCAAGGCGTTCTTGATCATCGCCGTCGGTGCAGAGAGATGATGCTCATGCCTCGGGCGACGCGGGAATATTACAGACCTCCCGAGAGCGTTCAACTATTCCGATTGACTCGAAGAATGAAGGAGGAAGCAGCAATAACGCGGAAAAAACTGCGATCGGCGCACCGCGCGTGTTCTCCGACAGACTCTCGTCGACAACGAGACGGAGCTCCGACTCCGGAGCGTAAATTATGAATTGCTGCATGGAGCGCACTCGTTGCCTACCTTGATGTTCCGATCTGAGCGTCAGGCGCTGCAGTCTATGTTGTGCCGTCGGATAACTGCTGACAAACTGTTGGAACATCTTCTTGGAACTCGTCGAGAACTGAGCAAAACTCAACATCAGTCGACATCCAAGTTCCGGGTTCAGGTTTCGACCCCCAAATCGAAGGATTTGGAGCGCGAGCGATGCTGCGAAGAGATACTGACCGTGAATTCGGTCTTGCGATGTGGCGGCATGCTCTCTCGCGAGTGACTTTTTCTCGGGGAAAACTGAAACCCGATATTTGGAAGAATGATGTGGATACGACCCGCCATCGCCGTAGTTCCGCTCTTATGGCAACGTCGTAGCTACGTTGTTGTTCCATAATTGAGTGTAGAACCCAGCGCACGAATAATAGATTGTTCGGGGTTCGTACCTTCGGTGCGAAGATCTTGATCAATTAGTCCTTCGGATGGCGTTTCGAGCTTTCAGCGATGCAATTGAATTGACGCGATTCCTCAAATGATCGGTTAGCAGAGACACGATGAGAGCTGCGCGTGGACTGTCTTGCATTCGAGTGCCTGCCTCGGTGAACCATTCTTTGTCATCGACGAAGCCGTTCGCATTGTCTTGATGTTGGTGGGAAATTCTGGAAATCTGTTCCGAAAATCATGGTATTTCGCTATTGGGGCACCACAAATGAGGTACTTTATGGTACTCTGACGTTATCACAAATGACCCTCGCAGTCGTCGCGAATGGATGGGGGCGCCATCGACGGCACCAGCGAAGCACTGCACGCTAGATTGTTGGGGAATTGTTAAGAGGCAATGAGTCGGAAAGCTCGCAGCTCCTTTTTCTTGCACAACTTCTCTCTATTCGTCACCGCGGCGGCTTCGGTTCCCATTGTCAGTTGTGGTGACGGGAATAGCGGTTACGTTTTCCCTGCTCTTGCACGAGAGTGTAAATACGAGGCGCCTTCGCTCGGTCCGGGGAACAAGAAGTGGAGAAGGTCGGTCGAGACCGCGTGCGTGCGACGTGTTGAGAACGAGAGATCTTCACATGACACAAAGGAACTGTCGGAGCCGCGGGCAACCACTGAAAACTCTCCAGCTCCTGACCTTATCGTTGTCGTGGTCGTCGTCGCCGCCGCCGTTCTTGCTCTCTGGCCAGGCGGTCTTGCGAGCACCGGACATGACTGATTTGCGTGGAGTGAGATTTTCTCCGCCGCGAAGCAGTCTGTCCATTCTCGGCAAAGCTTTCGAAACTGGAGCGGCTGAGAATCGGTCTAATTATATTTCACGCCACAAGAAATTCAGATCGCGTCCATTGTTGCAAATCGTTCGACGGGCGCACAACCATGGCCTGAACGAGAGCTCACGTTCCGGACTCGCGACCTTCAGAGGTTGTGAGTTGTCCGTAGTTCACGTGTCACTCGCCGGTGAACATTCATATCATGTTTCCATGGTTTCATAATTCGTTAAAAATGGACGCTATTAGCGGGCCGCGTGATCTGTCGTCGTACAGATGACGCGGCTCATGTACGCTGTCCATACTTTGCACCACTGTCGCTGTGTGACCTTCGACGCAATGTATTTTTTTCTTCCCTCGTTCGCGCCCTGTCACAAAGTTTCATTTTTCGGACGACACCGATAATGAACGAGGGAAGGCATGCGGGCTAGCCATCATCTATCAGAGCTGTTTACCTTTCTGATGAGATGGCTAACCAGTTATGGATTACGAATGGGATCACGCTTTCAGGAGCCGGGATTGTTTCCCCGGAAAAATCCCGCGATTTTCCGCGACAGTACGGACACGAGATCCTCTCACAAAGTCGGCTCGAGTTCTTCGTCGGGACTTTTCCGGCCGTTCCTCGCCATATTGAGCTCGGGTCCACTCATTTCAACAACGAGCCCGCCGTTACACGGTTGCACTCTGTGGAATCCCCCGCCGCCGCACCGACCACGCTGTTGCTGCCAACTTTTCAGTCGAGCCAGAGTCGGAGTGACACTCCGGGGTTAGGTGGAATGTGAATTTTTTTTCCCGCTGTTCAAAACGTCCGACTCATGTTGCTACTCGCGAGGGAAACATTGGCCGTCGGAGGTTATAGGCCGGTCATTGCGAGCCCGTATAGTGAGCGAAGTGAGAACAACGTAGCATTGGCTGCTGAAAAATTGGGCCGATTTTTCCTGTGGGTTAAGAGGACTGCTCGCCGCCTCGTATGTGGAAAGGAGCAAAGACAATGCCATTTGTCAGCCGACCGCTCCCGCTTTTCGCCGCTGTGGTTCCTTGGGCCTTGATGTGCGTTGTTAGTTCGCTTTGTTGGTGTGGTCGGACGCCGTCTCGTAACTCGCCCCTCCCTTGATCGCAAGCTGCCCCTCCCGAAAGCGAATCATTCTCAACAATTTTCTCCCGTTTCCGTCCGCAGCGGCGGATAGCGACCTAATGTTAGTGCGGGTTGACCACCGCAGCACACTGGTTATGCGAATCTTCACATTTACGCGCGAAGAACCGAATCGTCTCCTCGTCGGTGTTCCCTTTCCAGAGGAGGATGTGATTCGGATTTGAGACCGCGACCCAAATCGCGACTCTCGACTTGAGTCGCCTCACTATGCCGAGGGCAGCGGCGGATTTTCCAAGAATTGGTCCACTATCTTCTCACAAACTCGGGTCAAGAAAGAAGCCATTCATTCTTATCGGAGGTCCAGTAGAAACAACGGGCAAGCGGAAACGAGGAAGAAAGCGCGAAAACAACAAAGAGCAGACGATCTGGGAGATGGAGAAATAACGAACGGAGTCGGGTTTCAACAGATGCGATAAACTCCGGAATGAGCTTCTTGGAGGTTCGGCTTACATTTGACGCCGAATCACAGCCGGTTTCCATCCCTCGCAATCTCTGGAGGAGACGTGATACTCGAAAAGACGTCGAGATCTTTAACTCTTCGCCAGGATTTCTCAATCATCGGATGACGATCGGAGACGAAGAGTAATCTCTCGAATTCGATGGGAACCGGCTTCTGAAAACGAGGAAAACGGAAAAGTGTGTTCAGAGCACCGAAAAAATTCTCCTTTTTCGAGAAACTGAGTCCGTTATTTTCGTATGTTGACAAAGATCCCGATGTTCAGCGTCGAGGGGAACGTTCTTTTCTGTGACGAGCTTCGAAATTGAGAGAAGCTGAGAAGGCATCGGGACGAGGGCCGCGCGGCGCAAAGCAGGAAACGGGTTTTCGCCCACTGATTTCTCCTCTGACGAGCCGGCATCCTTCCGTCTCTGGCGTCCGCTGATTCTTCGTCGTCTTCCCGTTCGATCTTTCGTCGGTTCGTTGGGCTAGCGACATCGGCCCCGGTACCCGTCATCGTTCTTCTTTCCCTCCCCGACTGCTCGTTTTTTTTCTTGTTCCTCTCAAAGAACAATGTGTCACAATACTCGTAGGAAGAGCATCGGAACTGCTGGACCCTCGCTTGGTGGCCATAAGTCTCACACCCACTCGTTCTCTGAGCTTTCGGGCTCCGGATTTGAGCTTCTACTCCATTGCATCGTTCCAAGCCGCTCCGTAACTCCGTCAGTCCGTCCGTCAGTCAGTCAGTCCATCCGATGCTCTGTAAGGATTTTCCTCTCTACCGTTGTCTGTTGCACGTTGTCGTTGCTCTTGTCGACATTTTTGTTCTCAGTGAGCTTTGCTCGGCTGTTCCACTTTTCTCCATTCGGCTCCGAGAGTTGACGGATCGAATATCGAGGACTTCTCCGAGGCACCGCGTTCCGCTGTCTCTGAAATCTGATTCGAAAGTCTCTTGGACATCTGTTCCCCGTCTTCACTGGCAGACTGGTTGTCTTCGTTTCTGTCGCTCGTTCACCGCTTTCGCCGCGATATTTCTCTTCTTTCGTTCTCGAATTCTGCTTTTTGAAGTTCAGACGAACGTTCCAAGCAGAATCGGAGAAGCATCTTCCACGAATTTCAAAGAACGCTTTGATTGTTTATACACGACGGTGAACGACCGACTACTTTCTCTTTACACTCAGCTCGTAAGTACAGAATATTGGGCTATGATGTTCGATCCTACGGTGAACAAGTCTCGATAGTCCTAACAGCTGTTGGTCTGTTCATGGTTATGCACAGACATGATGCAGGTCGGTCTATCAATACCTTTCATCAGGTCGGCTTATTGTTCTTCATCCGTTATTAATGCTCGCTTTGCCTCTTCAGTGAGCCGCCTGTTTGCCTTCCTGGTCGTCTCCTTTAGTGCCTTTCATCTGATGACCGGATGACTCGAAGAAGTGTTGGCCCACTGACTGAAGCAGCAACGTTTGAAGATGCAGTCCTCGTCTAAAACTTCCGTTGGAAGATGACGAACTTTCTTCAGCTCCAACAGTCAGCCAGCAGCAGACCCAACGGGTCAGTCAAGCAGAGGACCGACCCGACGGGGAACCGAGCGAGCGGGTGGGTGGGTGAGCCTCCTTTCCTTCCGTTCATTGGTGGATTCCTCGCAATAAAGATGGATGTCTGGAGCAAGAATGACGAGTAGGTCTCTGTAATAGCAT
The DNA here is from genome assembly GCA_021527715.1 of Neoseiulus cucumeris. NCBI lineage: Eukaryota > Metazoa > Arthropoda > Arachnida > Mesostigmata > Phytoseiidae > Neoseiulus > Neoseiulus cucumeris. The sequence goes on along the minus strand of JAJSRV010000010.1, from coordinate 1,824,528 downwards.
GCCGGGCTTATGAGACAGGATATGAACAGCGACCCCGGTGCAGGCAGGCAGGCAGTATCGGTAGGGTTCCGTCAGGGGTCCGTCAGGATAGTCAGCGTCGGGAGTATGCAGCAGGAGCGGCAAAACCAATATCCAAGACCAGGGCAGCCAGAAGGCTCGACACAGTGGGTCAACCTTCCATGAATCGCTGTCCAAGCAGCTACCCTGCTGCCGATTCCGTCAAATCTCCATCCTAATTTCAATCAAGTAATTTAGGAGTTCACAGTTTCTGCGTTCTTATTCCTTTCGAGTCCTTTCTCGTCCTCGTCTTCCCTTCCACCTCTCTCTCCTTGCCATATTCTTCCTCATGGCTATTTTGGACCGAGCTAGCCACAGCAGCGCGAGAGAGAGGAGGGCGCAGTTAGAAAGTTTCAAAAAGTTTTCATAAATAATCTGGCGGAGTTCCTTGCGGCGTTGTGTTGGAGCCTGCCTTGGCCCCCACTTTGTCCTGTCCTTCTCTGCAACGACTCAAAAGGGCAATCTGGGACGTTGACCCGCTATGAGGCCGACGCAGTGTTAGAAGGTCTGACGGAGTCTTAGCCCAGGCGAGGCGAAGCAAGGCAAGGCGTTCCCCTCGGGCGAAGCAGCCAACCCCGCGCAGGAAGTAACCAATTTCCTTGCCGTTCCGTCGCACACCCGCTCGCTTGCTTGCTTGCTTGCTTGCTTGCAGGCTGGCTCGACCGTTCGGGAGGCAAAGGAGCACCAAACAGCCGGACAGACCGAGGCCAGTATAGAGGGAGCAGAGAACGCATATTCCAAAATACACATCACGTTCTGACAGATCTGTGAGTCCCTTAGCAGCCTCTCGGTGTGATCATGGCGCCGCACAGCTCTGGAACGACTTCTCCGGCACGTTCTAACGCCTATTGCTGGGTCACCTTGAAGAGGGTCATCCTCGCGGTCCCGTTCTCGCCATGAACAGCACTGTGCATTGCAATGATTGGGTAACAAAACGGCTCTTCGGAGGAATGACTTCGGAAGGAGAAGCTTGGAAACGTTATCAGCACAAAAAAACTCCCGATCAATTAGAGATGGCGATAGGAAATCGCTGGAAAAAACGTTTTGTTCATCGCCGTCGCCGGCTGGGCCGCAACATATTTCTATCGGCGGAGATTTTTGAGGCTCAGCAAAATGCTTGGACGGATATCGATGTGCTGGCGTTTGCGTTGTTCGTCCTTCGAATGCACATTTTTTGTCTTTGACGGCACTGCCGCGGTGCTCGTGGTGGTGGTGGTGGTGGTGGTGGCTGCTGCTGATAACAGAAGCGCAAGATATTCCACAGGCCATACATGGCACGGCCTGTTGAATATCAATACGTTGGGCGAGATAGGGCAGCACAAGCAGCAGTAGCGGCGCTTGCCGCCACCGCCCAAACCTCTCCTTCGTTTTCTTTCCCTTCGTTCGCCGCCGTGCCCTCTATTCCTCCAACGACGTGCGATGAGCATTCGTCAGCGGTAGTTTTGGTGGTTTCTAGCTCTCGAGGTTCCTGTCTGGCATGTACGACGCGGCTTTTCTATAAACGTCCTCTCATCTCGCTCTAATTCTGCGCATTGCCGGCGTTCTGTCGGAGCGCTCGACCGCGCGGCCGAATCTGACTCTGCGTTTTCGTATCTCCTCGTCCAGTTCGCGGCAGCAGAAGCCGCCGCCGCAGCAGAAACCATGCCTCGGTTCCGTGAACCAGCAGCCAGATCTGAGTCCGGCAATCCAGCCGTCTCCGAGCGTCCGTTTGCCAGCTGCCGCAACGTATTTTATGCAAATGTCGTCCCTCCCTGTTTTCTGTTACTCGTCCTTGATAACGTGCAGACGTTCGTTCCCACTCTGCACGTTCCAGGTCTCCGCGATGCCGTCGTTTTGTCTCTCCTCGATTCTCGCTCATCGGGTCGCGTTTCTGACGATGTTTCCGAGACCGCTGTCGCTCTCTTCCGTCTTCGGCTACGTCTGACAAGTTGCGTTCCATTCCTGGAGGCTGTGTAGCCGCTGGTCGTGTGGGTGATTAATTTGCTTCGACTGTCATTTAGCGAAACCGAGAAGATTTCCGCGGCGAGAACACGTGTCGCCGACGGAGACATCGATACAGCCGTGATCACAGTGAGTGAGGATGTTGTGTTCTTCGAATCGATCATCATTGCCTCAAGCTGACCTCGAACATCGTTGTCATTGTCGTGGACAGGATCTGAAGTTCTGGCTCAACATTAAACTCGGGGTTCCCGCGACGCTCACCGAGGAAGACCGATTGAGTTCTCCTAGCGGAGAAACGTTTCTGGAAACCTGTGCGGACTCCGAGTTGCTGCGGTTCGCTACGGTCCGGTAGTTAGTTGTGCTGAGACGAACAACATTTTATTGACTTCATGAGGCGAGCAAGCTAGCCAGTCTCGACAAGCGCCGATGTCGACAAGCGTTTTTACAACCGGCTGGAACAATCGACTAATGCCAAATCCCTGTTCTCATAAAAAGCCCGTTTGCCGGTTCGACATCCCAAACAACGGAACAAACCGAATGAGGCTCGAAGACGCCCACGCCCGTCGACCCCGGAGCAGGAACTTGTTTTTGAACTTTTGTTCGAAACCATTGATTATCGGGTCGTCTGATGAGCGATGAATGATTTCCACCGTGTCGGGATGCGAGGATGCCGATCAGGCGGAACGCGTCAGACCGCTACTTGACGGCGACCGTTTCGAGCTGAGCCGTCGTTTCACCGATCGTCCTGCCAGTTCGCACCGTCATCCTGTCAGGCCGAAGCGTCACTTTGTCAATGCATCCAATCACTCTGTCAGTCACTTTCTTCATTTCAATATCGGAGAGCCGGCTGCGCTGTGACGAGAATCCGACTCAGAGAGTGACTCTTTCTGTGGGCTTTGAGCTCCTGTTTGGCTTTCGGTGAATCCAATTGAAGAAGCCTCAAACCACAAAGTCAACGGCCACCTGATCATAAACTGAGCTCTCACTTATTTGCTGCCAGTTCATCTAGGCTCGTAAACATTATTAAGGTCTCCCAATATAGACATAAGATCACTTCCCTCTCGGCTCCTGCACTTTTCCTCGGACGTTCCACGAGAGAAACCTCGCTTTCTATATTAAAGCAGCAGGGGAGAAAAGCACAGCGGAGAATTGTAGGTGAGGTGGGCAAACGCGCCGCCGCGAATCTCTCTTTGGGATGGTCGAACAGGTGAGATTAGGGACATTTATTATTTCACCGAGAAGCCACGGCTGAATCGGCCTCTGTCAGAGAAGACTCCACAAGTGAACTACATGACTCACGCTGTATCTTCTTCTTGTCGAGTGTGAGCGATCTGAGGATTTCGACTCGAATTCATTCGTTTGATTTCCGAGATCGATTGCGAGGTAAGTTCTCTTTTTGGCTGAGTTTCGCGCACGATGCACTTAGATTTCGGAATTCCCGCCCATGGAGTAGAGACGCATGCTTGAGATTTCCGGCATCCCGCTTGTAGTTTCCTTCCACTAGCAGTCCTTCTCCCACGACGCATTCGGGCGATTCCCTCCCTAAATGCATGAAGCTCATAAATCCGGCCGAGCCCCTCGATGCACCTTTACGGCGCCGTTAACGTTACGCCTATCGTCGCATGTTATTCTCCCTCTCTCCCAAGAGAAAACTGCCTTGTGTTCCGAACACCTATCTCCACTTCTCGTGTTGCCATTGGTAATTAAGCACCGACCCACGGCTTTGATGGAGCTGCTTCCTTGACGTCATACTAGCAAGGACTGGACGCAGGTGTGTCGACGCTGCGACTATTATTCGCATCTGTGTCGTGAAAGCAGGAATCAAGACCCGATCTACAACGGCGGCGGTGGCCGTTGTTTTTTGCACCCTTGCCACAGTTGGTGCAGAAAAAGATCTCCCTCAGTATGAGCCAGATCTTCGGAAAGTTATTCCTCCAGCTCGGACGTTTGCGACGTTCGAACTCGCATGAACACGGTCCAGTTTGTTGCTGAACTCCTCCTGACCGAGTTTGGACATCACCTTCAAGGGAAATAGAATTACGAACGTCTGAGTGAGGGAACTTTTTGATGCGACTCGAAGAGCGCATGTTTTGAAAGTACGAAACTTTGTTCCCGAACGCAGCAAATCACAAAGGCGAAGCAGGAGAAGTGCCAGGAGAGGGCAAGGAGTCGCACTCGCATGCTTGACTGAGCCGAAGAGGGTTGCCGGAGAGGCGAGGAGTCGGAATGCTGGAATGTGTCCAGATTTCTTTTCGCGAAACTTACACGGGCTGGCTGTGTACACGCACCAGTAGCGGCGGCGCGCCGCTCGACTCGGTGTCAGTGGCGAACGGAAATTCCAAATTCACTTCTTTTCTTTCGAGCCCTTCTTCGCGGGTTCCCCCTCCCCTTCCCTCTTTTTTGTGTTTTGTTTCGTGTATCGGTCTGTTCCCTTCGAGCTCAATGCTCTTGCCGCTCATTGAAACACTCCCGCGCTCTTTCGACCTGCCTGCTCAAGGGGTCGTGCTATGCAGCCGGACGGGAGGAGAGGGGAGGGGAGGGGGGTATCGTGGGTGGTGCAAACCCGAGGACGCTCATGGTGTTCGTTCGTAAAAAGGCAAGAGGAGCCATTCCGAGGGGCGACGAACGCGTTCCTTCCAAGGTGACTCACAAACATTGACTGAGGAGAAACGGAGCGGGGGTGTCGCCGGCTCCCTAATAGCACACCACTCGTCGTCGTCTTCTTCGCTGTTCTCGGTTCCGTCTTCGTTCAACTGCCCGTGAAAAAGAACTCAGCCACCTCATTGCATCGTTTCTTGTCAAAGATTCAGAACTTTTTAATTCGCCTTCGCCGCTGCTGCTGCTGCTACGTCATCAAACCGGTGAAAAGCGCTCGATAAGAACAGAATCAATTTCTTCAACGGAGTTCAACACTTCAAGGCTCAGTGGTTCGATGTTTTCCACCCGGTTTTATCTCTGAGCAGTACATCAAAGGCAGCGACTTCGAGGAGAGAAAAAAATCAGCGTGCTAGCCGGAACGGCTGGGCATGGCAGCACAGCGTATGCTCCGTGAGGAAGAGAGCTTTTCTTGCGATAGTGCTCCCGTGTCTCGTCCATTTTTGTGGACGGACTATTGAGTTTGATCCGCGGGGAATCTATCCAAACATCCGTAACGTGACCATATTACACGAACTGCCTTTCGCAACGGCCGCGACGCTTAACGGCTCTTCAGAGGGAACTAAAATATAAATGACGCCAAGCCACACAACGCTCCACTGAGCTTGCTTTGTAAAACTCTTCGTTCTTCCCTTCGGGAGCACGAGCCTGGCTCCTGAATCCGAGCCCTTACGCACCTCTCCAGTCAGTAGGTCCGTCGCGCACCCGTCTTTTGACTCGGTGGCTTTCTAGCTCCGGCTATCATCATATGCCAACTTTGTGCAAAAGAAGCTCCTTCTCATGAACAAACCAAACGACCGATAGGGCGTCGGCAGTTGCACGGGACGAGATGAGCAAAGGCCAAGTAGTCTACAGAGTGTCTGCGGGTGGCAGTGGAGTGATGGATTGAGCGGAAGGGGCATACCACGCCCACCTCAGCCCCTCGGTCCCTGCGTCCCCTCTGAAGGATCTCTTCTTCGCATTGGACGGCTAGCCAACCAGTCAGTCAGTCCGTCCGTCTAAACCCGTTCGGCGACGCGACGCCACAGCGAAAACACGACCTGGCGCATAGTGTCTGACCAGCCGTCATGGTTTCCTTTTAGTTCTCATAGAACAAGAGAATTTGTCGCACATTTGAGACAGCTTTGATCGATGACGGGGAGATTCGTGACGAATCGTTGCCGCTTTCGCTCGGTTCTACTACCGTGCACCTCAAAGTGACCCCATCGCACTCTACTTCGCGTTGTCCCTCCCACAGCACCGTTTCCATTGAATTACAATGCCGGCCAAGAGTTTTCGAAACTCATGGAGAGCCTCGTTTGTTGAATTGAACGCCAGGGTCGATAGGTGCTGTTTGTTGTCGTCACTTCATATTCCGAGAGACCTAAGAATAACCTCGCAGCTCATCGTAGACAGCTTTACAAAAGTGATTTTAGAAGAATGAACCGGTGAGAACGGGATCGATCGGAGAATCGGGAAAGCAGAACTCACCAACACGAGATGATTTTGACTGCCGAATGTCTCGGAGTACAGAACAAAGCCAGATTCCCCACAAGCCGTCCTTTTGCAGCTTGGCTTCCAACTGAGTTGTCTGGCCGAGGTATTATGCAAAAAACGTTACGAAACTTCGAAAGTGGAAGTGCTTAGTCACAAAGCGAATGCGGAGGCGGCCGCGTAACGGCTGGCTTTTCGGCTAGAAAGGTATTCGTAAGGGGGAGAGCTTCCACGGAGGGAAGAATATCAAGAATATAGCTACAACTGTGCGTCATTCACCACCGTCCCTGCGTTCACGAATTCAGTAGAAGAGTAACGGGCGTGGGCCTGCTTCCCGATGGCTTCTCCGGGAGGTGGCGGCGGGCGGCCTTGATCGGAAAAAAGATTTGCTCCGTCTTTGGCTCTGGCTTCCTTCCTTACTTCCTTCCGTTCGTTTCGCTCCGACTTCGAAACAGGACGATGCACGTATTTGCCGTGGTTTCAAGCGAGAAGCGAGACTACCTCTCGATGGCGGGCCGTCGCGAAAGCTCTCCGAGTACGTCAACTCTCCGTCGTCATCGACAGAAACGAAAGTGGGGAATGGGTTACAGTTCCTTCGGCCTTGAGTAAGAATCACTTCACCACCGGCTGCCGAATAGAGCTGCGGCTAAACTTACGTAATTACGCGGAGGTTTGTGCGCTAACATACATACGGAGCCTTCATATCGGCGGTCACTGATTGGATTAGGACGTGAATGGCATTTGACGCACGGGCGCACAAGGAGTCGATCGGGGCCGAAGAGCTCGAACCTGAGGAACTCGATGTTTCGTCGAGAAGGAACTCATGGGAGGTAGGAAATGGTTTTCATCGCGACGAAATCATCGGCAATCCTCTAGTTCTGATTACGAAAGCAGAGGGAGACCGATTGTAACAACGACTCAGACTTGAGTTTCGAATGTTATCCAACAACCTTCACGTAACAATATTTCCGACGGTGTTGTCGATGGCCTCACGCTGAAAAGTTGGGTCGAGATCGAGAGTTTAAAGCAACGAGTGACGTCATGTGTGATTTCCAACTCGAGAAATCATCTCTCGGAACGCCTTGGAACCTCGGGGAGTGGCGGAAGAACAGAGGGCGAGGGGATTCCAGGGATGCGTGAAGGAAACTGGCGGAGCGATACGGAGATAGAACGGCTGGGAAGCGGCGGTGCATGCATGCCTCGCAGTTCGATATATTGATTGTGTCGTGCTTGCCGATCAGCAGCGAGCAGGCGAGTGAACGACCGAGGCAAGCAATTACCAATAATGCTACTTTTGCACTAATTGATTGTCACACTGCTGGCACGCATTCAGGTGAGCGAGAACGAGCGCATCGCGCAAAACGTTATCAGATCGTATACGAGAAGAACGGTCAAAGAGAATGAAGGGCTTCAGCTGCTGGCATTGCGGGCCATTGAAACGAAAGAGGATCGTCGGACGGGACAGAAATCAAGGCAATCACATTAATTCGAACAAATCGAGAAGAGCGTCTTCTGATTTCGTTCCAGTCGAGCGGAATCTAGTGCATCTTCCACTTCGCGCCTCCGAAGAATGGAGTTCACCCGTTCGGAATCCAATCTTACAATTTCCATAACATTCCGAAACCCTACAACTGCGTCCAAGGGCAACAGGCGTCGGCGACCTTCGGGATCGATCCGGGTACGGAAATACCACCTGTCGATAGTTTCTCAATCGCGAATATTATCATTCAGTAACTGTTCGTGAGTAACCGCACTTGTTCTCGTCGGATGAACTCAATCCAACTCAGCCAGAACAACTCGCGTCCAGACACGAACAAGTGAATGCGAGAATAAGAATCCATTAATTTCCTGTAGCGCAGACTCTGGTGGCTTCGAGAACGCTCGCGAACAAGGCAATCGATGATTCAGGCTACAAAAGAAATGACGATGAACTCTGTAACCTCTCATGTAACCTGTTGTTCGTAGGAGTTGTTGAAGAATTTGGATCTTGTCGAGGCTCAATGAGAAGAAGAATGAAAAACACGCGCTCGGTTCAGCGGCCGGGCGCGGAACGGACGAGACGGCGGGTACGGGTCGGGACGGGGAGCACGAGGCGGCGGCGGCGGTCGGGAGCAACTTGCTGAGGTAGTGGATGATAGAGCAAGCGGTAATTGATTTTAAAAAGTCTACGAGACACAAGGGTCCGGCGCTCGCTGCTCTAAATAGAATTTCTACGAGCACGTCGACCAAGCCTAGGATGAGCTCTTACCCACCGTGGGGGAGGGGAGGGGAAGCACCGAACGCGTGAACCGAGCGCGAAAGAGGAGGGGGGGGGACGCGTCGAAGTTCCAAAGACGAGATGGAATAAAATAGATCTCTCTGCTCTTTGACCTGAATTGGAAGAAGGACGACCGACGGCCTCCTTTGAAGTGGGAACGAGCGCGGGAGGGAAAAAACCGGAATCGCGAGTCGAGCTCAAAGACCCACGGATGTAACGAAACGTGCGGGAGAACTCTGTGCATTGCATCGAGACAACGCGTTGTCCATTCTGATCGTGGTCCACAGGTTACTCGCTTGGTCCTCGCATCCTTGTCGTCCATTCGATTCCAATAAATAGTCGGCGATTCGTTGGGGAAAAAACTGGAGGTGGAAAGTGGGTTTGTGCGGTCGCATCCGATGTTGGGCAAGCTCGCCGGCTTTGCTTAAGCACGGAATGGGCTTCAGGCAGCAGAAGAAGAGTGCAGCTGACAGCACGAGCGGCCGGATTGGCGCTCTGTCAAACACAGCGAGCCATCCGACGGTCCCACAGCTCGGCTCACTGCCGGCCCGACCGACGGGAGAAAATCGAGCACAGAGCTGAAAGCAAGTCGGGGAACAGTTCGTACCGAGTATAATTACGATTATTATGATTATATTTAATGAATAGGTGGCCGCCTGATCTTGTTCCTCGTTCTCTCCCTTCATCGTCGTTGTTGTCGTCGTCGTTCGTACGAAGGAGGCGCCGGAGAAGAAGCAGCAGCAGGCGCAGTGACTCAATCGTAATCCGAGCAGATTTGTTCGTAGCCTGCCATTGGCGGACTCACCCAGCCCATCCATTCCTCCACCACCCGCTAATTCATCCATTATTTCTATGAGCGTCTATTAATTCATTCATCCTTTTCGCTGCGACTCCTGTCGCCCGGCCTGGAGGGCAAAGGATACCGAGCGGGGCGCTAAGACTAGGATTAGATGTCGTTGAGGACCGAATGGTTTTATCAGACCTTGCAGAGGCCTTTCTATCTGTCTGTCCGCCTGTTGGTCGGTCGACAGCTTTGACGGAAATCCTAGTTCACCTCCCGATGACGGCTATCGGTGACTTTCCTCGTCGGATTTCATGGTTTTCACGAAACTCTGACATTTGACGCGCAAAGCATTGGTAAAGTTGACATCCACCGCCGACAAAGCGCTGACTCCGAACACCGAACTTCAGAAATAGTCGGAACACACTGGACGGGAAGGATTCGACGAAAAGAACCCGTGAGCAGGAAACGAGGAACAGGGAGATGGAGCGCTTCGTTGGCGCTGTCTCGGTAGTTCGTCGATCCGTCCAACTGACTGAGATCTTCAAGGCGGCTCACGTCTCACAGCTGAGTGAGTGAGTGAGTAGGTGGAGTAGTATTCAATACACATTGTTCTCCGTTCCTCTGCGTTCGCCTTTCCCTCTCGTGCGGTGTTTTGCTCCGTTATCCTCGAATTCGACGCCGGTTCCGATGCATCCTTCCCAGTCGAATGCTCTCCGCTGCTTCCGACCATCGGTCGACACCGGGCCGTTTCATGATCCACTCTGTGTTCTGTGGGAGAATCGCATTCTCTGCCCCTTTCTGGAACTCTCAACTTTTCCATCTTAGTTCTCTCTTCCAGAATTCCATCCTCGTGTCTGTTTCTGCGGGCTGGTTTCTTTCTCCCCCACGAGAGGGGGAGGGGGCGGGGAAAGGGTCAGTCGGGCTTGGAAATCAAGTTCAATCAGCTTGGAAGAAGCGAATAAACGCGGGGAGTCGCGTCCTCTCCGGGGGACATCACAACAGAGTCCCAGCCATCAACCGCTCATTGAGAATCGACGAAATTTCATCGGGAGACCATCAGAGGAAAAACTCTCGGAATATTCCTCGATCGAGGAAGGTAGACGAAGGGATGAAGCAGTTTTTAGCTCATCAAACCAAATGGAAATTCACCGAAGTTTGTGCTGCGAGTCGACGTGCGCCTCTCGGCAGCTTCTTCCGCTCGTTCAATCACTCCTTTGTGGAAGTCTCCGGGAAAACCCCCGGGATGGTTCCGTCACTGCCGCTCCCAATGGTCTCCTGGCAAGGACGGCGCCGGTTCGTTGGTTGGTTGGTTGGTGTACTCTTCCCCTCTCCTTACGACTCCTGCTACTGCTGCTGTTCCTGAATAAAACACAATAGCTCTAGTACACCAAGTCATTTCAGGGCGACGGAAATGTGAGCGAAATGTTGGCACACAATGAAAACTACAGTCGTAAGCTTCAGCAGTCAGCGGTTCTTTTTCGACAACAATGTTCGTTTCGGCGAGGAAACGTTTTTACTTCGACTCGTCCCGCTCGGTTCCCCTACGTGGCCTCATCGAGGTGGGCGCCTCCGTTGAGAAGTGAGAAAAAGAGACCATGAAGGATTCCACGCTTTTTTAATCTTGGTTTGCGCCACTCCAAGTGGTTCGATGGCAGTTCCTGTTTGAGTTGGTCAGCACATCGACGGCAAAGACAACTTCAACGAATCGATTTCGATTTCGGAATTTGGTGATACCGCCGGATTCCGAATGCTCGAGCCTTTAGCCTCACAGATCTCAAATCTGCTCTGTTTCATTCCCTTTAGTGTTTCTTCAGCGATGGCATCTGTTCCGATCGATTGGGAAGCGTCTCGAGATCCGATCTGGAACACATTTTTCCAAACGAACAAATCGATATCCCATCCCGAAATGAACTCAACAGCTGGGATTAGATATTCTCACCTTGAATTTACGGACTAGCCTAATACCCTCCGCTATTTCGCTGACCTAATTCAAGAAAGGTTCCCACGGGCTCCCATCGAAGAAAGCGTAGAGGAATCTTACTTAGCGAAAGAGTTTCCGAGAAATCTTTCTTCTTTTGGACAGAGCAAAGCAATAATGGTTTCTATGGACCTGCTGTTGAACTCACTCTTGTTGGTCTACAACCCTCGTGAGCATTCATGAGGCAAACCTGGACTTTTGCGTAAAGGTCAACCTCCAGAAGGCAGTGCTCGCTGCGGTTGAAGGTCAGGTCGGGCTCGGAATCGGAGGCAAGCCGGCACGAACACCGATGGCAACAGTTGGTAGAGCTGCAAACAGATCAATGGAAAGAGTCAACAATTGGACACAATTTCTCCTTTTCCGTTTCGTCGTCGTCGTTTGCGTCTGAAAGGAACAGCGTTGGTTCGGACAGCACTGTCCGAAAGCTCGCAAAAAAGTAACGACGTAGAGAGACAGTCAAAGAGAAGACGGTAACACTTCCTTTCTCCCGCCTCCTCTATCTGTTCTTTTCCAGAGCTTTTGCTCTGACGAAGAAGATTCGGCGTCGTTGCAGACAAACTGTATCACAAACCGGGGACTGCAAACTCTGCGGGATCAACCAACTACTTTATTTTCGGTATCTTCGATTCCGGCCTCCCACCGGCGCGACTTTTCCATCCGTCGCGGATGTGTTTCCAGGGAGGATGAGTTCATATTCGAGGGGAGTGAGAATCATCCCGGCAGAGATCTCGGCATCGAGTTCGTGACTTGCCACGCTACCATTACTTTGTTCCTGATGTGTCCCACGGAACTCTTGAACACACAAAGCAACGAGAAAACAGATGAAAGCATATCTAGTAGTTCATCCAGCGCTCTGCAGTTCGCGTTTCACTCTTGACATCGATGTTCGAGAGCTGAGTGCATAGCAGTGCTTCACTGTTTACTCGGCGAATCAATGAGAATGTGCGATTGATCGTCCGAGAATCAGTCGATAGCTGGAACACGCCACCTCGCTGAAAGGGGAAGCCTAAAAACTCCATTGCACGAAGGGGTCGATTCAGAAAGCTGCAACAAGTTCCGCCTGTCTTTACAGAGTAGCCAAGACTCGCTCACTACCACAAACTACCTTTCTCGAAGGTTTCCTTCAAATCATCCTCGGGAGAAGTGACGGGATTCCGAGGAAAGTCGGCGATGTCTGAGATTTCTGCGGCTGTTCTTGCCGCTGTCTATTCGTTCTTTCCTCGAGAACAAAGCAGCAGAAAAACGGGAACAGTAGAAAAAACGGCCGAGGCTTGACGCTCATGTAAATTGATCGTGCTCCTCGGATGTGTTTCCTCGCGACACCGAAAGAATCGACGACAGAGATAAATGGAGAGAAAGCCGTGCGTCACTGTCGGACTGTGGATGCTGGGGGCCCTAGCAGTGCTTGTCGACAAAACGTCCTGCACGATGGTCCGTGCTGAGTTTCTGGTGATATTCGCGGGTCGGGAGTTGGACGTCGACCGACGAACTTTTCCTCTCGCCCGCCAGAACTTAAATCAAGATGATTGTGCTTCACTCGAACCACCCACAAGCGTTTGGGAACGAGCGGACAGGCCTTCAACGCACGGCGTCAGCAAAGCGAGAGTTTGGCACCCGGTTACCGGGGCTGTAACAGAAGCAGCAGCGGCTTCTAATTGTGGACATCAATCTGCTGCAGGTGGCAGCGAGCGGACTGGTGGCGCAGCTGAGACAAATGAGACTCCTCGTCGTCGCCACCCGTCGTTGTCGTCGTCGTCGTCGCTGTTGTCAGAGGCGGCTACATATGCGAAAAGAGGCTACAGAGGCCAGCCTTGCTGCACTTGCACTTTCAGCTGCTCGGTTGCCAGGTCGGGTCCCCCTTCAGCCACCGATCTTTACGCTGGAGGCAAAGTTTTCGTCGCTCCGATACCTGGACGGGACTTGGAGCTGTCCTCATTGTCAGAGACATTCGAACGGTCCGGTTGAACGGGCGCGACATTGTCCAGGTTGATTTTTAGATCGCGGCGCTCACAGCAACACCGCGAGGGAAGGGAACAGGTTTTGAGCAGAGCTCGTTACCCTCATCTTCTCTCTTGCACAACTTTCAACAACCTTCGCGAAGCCCTCTTCGTGCCCGTCCAAGGCCGTTCCGAACTTTTCTCTTCTCTTTCGCGATCCTGCCTGTCTCTTTTCTGACTCACGTAAGTCTTAGCTCTGTCGACAAAAAACTCTTATTCGCTCACGGCCGAACTTCATGTGTGAATGTCACAACTGTCTTCCGGTCGGTTTCGGTAAAGACATATTTTATTTTTTTCCATCGAAGCGTTAGTGCAGGGTTTTCCCCGAAAGTCATGTTTTCCCTGAAGAGTTTTTGATGTGTCAGTATCGGGAAATCGCCGACGATACTGTCATCGACCATGATAACAGATGCTGAGCTCCGTTCTTGCAACACTCACAGACAATATTTCCATGATGATGAACTCTGGAAGAGCGACGAAAGTCTAAAAACGTCTTTGTTTTCTTGCAGGAAATGTTTCATCTGCTTAAGTAACGAGAGCGCAAAGGTTAGTTGGATCATTTTCTGCGCGACTTCTGCGGCAAAAATGTCAGCTCAACGTCGACATTTTCCTTCGAAATCTAGGCCATTCCTGAGGACCGAAGATTGGAGCTCAAGTTTCTTCCTTGTAGTCCATTGCGGAGCATGGAAACTTAGTGAAGTCGGTCGATGTCATATTTTGAATCTTGAAAAATAATATCGACATCTAACATGATGGCCGAAACGAGCCGATTTTTCTCCATTCAATAACTCTAGGGCCACAACCGCATTTGCATCGCTTCTCCCAGGGGAGCGTATAGTTAGATCCTATTTGAGACCGAACGATTCCGTTGGTCCTTTTGTGCGTTCCTCCGAGGTATTAGGGCTCTTTATACGTGAGAAAGGAACGAAACCAAAGAAAAGCAAAGGAGAAGGATTAGAGCAACGATCCGATTAGCTCGCCACTCGCCAGTCAAGCAGCCAGCGAGCGAGCGAGCGAGCCCCGCCCAGCTTGCCCCCAGCTTTTCCACAAGCCGAACTGTGGCGGCGTTTCAGTCAGTTCTCAGGTGAAAAAGACTCTGAGGGAGAAGGAACGAAATCTGATGCCGAATGTCGTCTGGAGAAGAGCCTCTGATTGGGAGAGGATCGGATTTCGTGACGTACATACTCTTGAATTTGAACAAGGCGGGGAACTACAGCCGAGCTGCTCGCGTTTGACTTCGCTCGAATCAATAACCGAAGTAGTAGGTTGTGAATTGTACAAGATACTTGTAAAGCATTCGTTTACAGCCTCGGAACGATTACGAATTCACAGTCAGATGTTCATGTCCGTGAATCGGCTGCTGGTCCAGTTTGAGGAAGTTGAGATTCGTTCTCGTGAATAAAAACGGAGGAGGCTTTAAGGGGGCGCCGTATTCCAATATTTCCGTCACATCCGAGTTTTCCAGCTACAACGACAACAGCACCAAACGAACGAAACGGTCAAATACACCGAGAAAACTGTCAGAGTTTGAGACTGACTTTCACGCGGGACGTGGCACCCACAGCAGCTGGACATAGAAATCCTTGATGAGGAACAGAGAAGTCGGGGGAAACGAGAAATGTGAGACAACGGGAGAAGCGGAGCGTTTGTCGCGTGGCCCAGGGGATGTCTCGTTGGCATCGCGTCAGTCTGTGAAGAGGGTACGAAAAGAAAGTACTTGAAGACGCGAGTGCAGAGTGAAGGAGCGGCGGGGACAAGTGAAGACAAGCAAACGGACGAATCGGGTGAATTATTGAGCACATAGATGAAGTTCTTTGCTCTCAACGGTATCTTCCTTTCCTGTCTGGGTTATTCCTCGGAGAATGGTTGCCAGGCAGGCAGACAGACAGGCGGCCGAGCTGACTTGCGTTTGAGAACGTCGACATGCGATGGACCCGCTCCTCCGACCACTCCCGAGTCCCTCCCCATCTTCTCCGGGAGAAGTCGCACCAGGGCGCCCGTTCGGCGACGAATCCATTCGATTGACGAATGCTTTAAAATTCCGAGAGATCGCCATCGACCGCGTTCTTGCTTCGGATGGCTGCGAGGCGAGTAACTCAGCAGAGAAAAACCCGAACGTCCCAACCGCTACGAAGTGCACGTGGCTGGAGGAGCTAGACAACGTCTGCGCCCGTCACGACCACCAGGCTCGGAGTGAGCGGCTGGCGAATTATTAAACATAGCAACAAGACCAAGTTCGTTGGGCGATCGACCGTACCGTTCGACAAACGGAAAACGTCAACAGGAAGCCGCGTCAATTGCTTCGATCGACGAATGGCAAGAATTCAATGTTGGGAGCTGTGTGCGACCGGATCTAAAATGCATAAAAGTGTTCGAAACATCCTCAGAGGCCGCGTGTTCACCACTTGGAGCTCCTCGAGTCTTTCGCTCGTGAATTTGAGTGAATACTCCGAAGGTTCTCGAGGAATTTCCAGACACCAACGATCTCGCAGTTGACGTTAGACTTGCGCGGAGGTCTAATTCTTGAAGAAAGAGGTTTGAAAGCTACTCGTCCAACCCCGATGACCTTCACGCGATTACGGATATTCAGTCTGATCGTTGGAACTCCTTGTTTCTGCTTTTCTCGAGTTTTTTAAAACGAAGCCACAGGAAGGATGAGTTCGAAAACAGCGGCAAAGGACTGATCGACGGCTTCACTGATGGCCAATCGCCATTAAAATATTTTGGCATCGGCTCGAACCACGCTGCAGCTCGGTGCGCCGTCGAAATTTCTTTGGGTGACCCTGTGCAGGGTTCGCCTCGTTGGCGCCACTGTTTGTCGAACGGATCCTTCCAAGTAGAGGACCTTCGTGGTCTCTGCTCAAACAGAGTTTTGTTGGGCTCGGCGTCCTCAGGGTCGATGGCATCTTGTACTGGCAGTTTCATGGGGCGAGGTCTTATGGGATCCGACAGGGACTTGTGGGATACGGTGGGTCTGATACCACTGAGATGGGTCTCAGCGAACGCTGCGAGGAGGTCGAGCTAACAAACAGAGGATAACAGAATTCCATTTGCGGTGAAAGATTCGCAATTCTTCTTTGGAAAGATTCCGAAGAGAGAAGACGGTATCGCGTTATTATGGAACTTTTTAACACTTTTCTGTTTGACCGGGAACAACACGAGGTGTGTCAACCGTTCTCGTAAGGGTTGCAGACTCAGTTTTTCTCGGGCTTCGCTCGTCAGATGGAACGTGCGTTAAGAGTCGGACTGAAGAAATTGTGAGACGCAAGAAGGGAAGAGGAATTCAATTTAAGCCTTGGGTGCACGTCGTAGTGGCGTTGTCGTCGTCGACGACGTCGACAACAGCAAGGACAACAACTACAGCGGCAGCGGCAACGACGGTGATGATAGCGACGCAGCCCAAGAGAACAAAAACAATGTCCTTTTCTGCTCCTTTCTCTCATTCTCCTCCATTTCTTCCTTGGTGTGTGTTTGTTTCCGGGTCGTCGTCGCCGTGCGGCTGCGAAGCGAAGGAATGCTTCTCTGTGCTTTGAGCCTTCAAACAAATATTAAAAAGCAACAATCTTTTCTTTCCGAGTTCTTTGCAAGCTTCCTCAACGCAGCTGTTGTCGCAAGTTTCCGCTAGGATGTGCATTGTTTCGATTCGAGGCGCTCGGCCGTGTTGTTCGGGCGCGAGCCTCGTTCGTTTCGTTCGTCGTATCTCAGTGCTCCATCAGAATAATTGACGTTCATCGAACGAACTAAACTCATATCTGTATGTTGACGCACTCCATCAGAGAAATCCGATGGGGCGTTCTTTTTCCCTTCCGAGTGACTAATGCGCTCGTTTCCGTCTGCTCACAACATGATACTTATGAAGTATCAGTTAGAGGGCTGAAACATCGCAAAAGTTTGGAAGTTGCACGGATCCTTCACGCGACGTCCGCGATTTCCGTCATGACGGAGATGATGATATCGCGTAGGGGTTCCGCTCGAAGATCCTCTATGTCGCTATGGTCGCTTCGTTGAGCTCTCGGTGAATGCAAATCATTGTTTTCATTGCGTCCTTCTTCCCCGTCATTGCGAAGATATCAGCAACGGATTGGGAGGCCTTCGCTCACAGGGTTTGATGGGTTATTAGTCGGATTGGATTCATGCATTCGGTCACTTTCTCCGCTCTTCGGTAAGCTGCTCTGCGAGTCATCTGTTCTTCCTGGTTGATTTGCTTTGATTACATCCAGTTTTCTGCTGCATTGGCTCGAGTCAGTAGCGGACGATTCGGCAAATGATTCCTCGCACAGGCAATAGCACAGTAACTATGTCGTGCATTCAATGTTGTCGATGGACTATAGTTCATCTCCGACGTGCGGACCAGCGCGAACGGCTGACGAGTATGGAATCGCTCTTCCATTGTCGGAAAACTGATCGGATCGCCGATGATTGGTTCAAAGGTTCCTCAGGAACTCACTCGATTCTACCTCGTCGGCGTCCTATTCGTCACTCCGAGGGTCTGGACTCGATACCCCTCCATCAAGCTCTCTAGGGGGCCCTACGCAGCGGACGGCAAACGAGACGAACAAGCTTCTCTCGGCCCATGAGCCGCGGGGCATGTTGATGAACCTTTTGATGTCTCTGAATGTCGTTACAAACTCGGACGATGATATTTCATATCTGGCGACATCCCGTTCGGCGTTTCGTCCCCCTCAACGTTTTCGCTGTTGGCATTTCTGCTGCACGGCTGTTCCCGCTCGAATTGTGGAAAACGAAACTCGAAATGAACATATTCATTCGCGTCCCCTTTTTTCGTTCCACTCTCCTTGATGAATCTACCCCGACCACGTGTCAGGAACCCTTAGAACCCGACTCCGCAGAACTCGGTGTTCCTGTGTTACGGAGCGAAGCAGGCAAACTGGACAGCTCGCTTTTTAGGTCGACGGCTACGTATTCGCTGACGTGTCTCGCAAATTGAATATTTTACTAGGTTAGGAGCGAGGAAACAGCAGGACTCATTCAATGAGTGACTGAGCAGTGGAATGAGAGGATATGAAGCTTCGCTGCTGCTGCCGTCGCTGCCGCCGCAGCTGCTGCCACAGAAGCTGCAGCAATAGTTTCAGCCGCGGGAGGTCCTCAAAGGGAAAGGTTCAAAGGTTTGGGACATCAGCAAACTAATTTCCTCTATTCCCAGTAGGCTGACTATTGCAAAGAACAACGACGACAACGGCGAACAAGCAACCAGAGCAGCATCGGCGGCCGCATCGACGAGCCTCCAAGGGAACTTTTCCCCCTCGCCTTTATCCTTCCCATCTGTTTTTCCCTTCAGAGCCGGTTCGTCTAGTCTACTGCTACATACATGCCACTGTAGTTACTGCGTCAGTGCCTACCTGATTCACTATGAAGAACTCGGCAACGAGAACGACCTTTTCTCTTTCGAGAACGTCTTCGCCGTCGCTCTAATCAACGGAATTCTATACTCTTCGCATAATTCAGCGGTGAACGACGGGTCGTGAGACTCACGTCACGTCGTCTCAAATTCCCTTCTTCGTCCATGTCATCCTCTTAGACGGTCTCTCCTCTTTTCTCTTGATTTCCCGTTTCGTCCGCCGCCGTCGGGGACTCCACTCCCATGACGAGGTTGAGGAACGACGCTCCCAAAATAATTGTGAAAGCGATCTTCTCATCCAAGGACCTGAGAGACCCTGAATCATGAATAAGTAGAGCTACATGTATGCAATTCGTCGCGGTCATTTAGTTCACCATCGCAAAAATCAGCTCGTGGGATAAAACATACTTACAAGGGTCTAAGCTTGTGACGGGAAGCGGGTGGTCGGTTATCGTGTATCTAAGTGAGTTCGTTAATCTGGGACTGCTTTACGCGTGCTTAGAGGAGACAACGACCACAGTCTGGCGACAAGCAGTCGAGGGTGGCCGCCTATCGATGCGGCAGGCATTGACGCGGCTGCATTCTAGGAAACGGGTGAAGCGGATGCCCCGATCCCCGCAACCGGGTTTTTCAATCCCTCACGTTGTCGCTGTCGCGGAACTGTCGTCAGCGGTGACGGGTTCACATACTCAGCTCGAAACGGAAGCATTCCCTGAAATTTATGCGACTTGTACATCGTGCCGCTCCGAGTTGAACAGCATCAGGCTCAAAATGATGACAACGACGAAGGATAGGGAAGAAGACTCAGAGTTCACAGCATCCGAGTCTGACGTCGCGCTTCCTCGCAATCGCCACTCAAGGAAAGAAAAAGCAGATGCAGCCGAATCCAAGTTGAGAACGGCGTTGACGACAACTGTGCTCTGGCCTGGCCTGCGTTGCCTCGCTCCAGCCCGGCCAACTTGTCTTGCTTCCCTGTCTGGCTCATTGCCTCATCGTAGACGACGTTGGATAGGAGGGGACGACGAGGACGTTGCCTCTTCGTCGAAGCAATCCCAAGAGCTTTGTCTCCACTCGGTTCCAAGTATTCCCCTAATTGTCGGCTTTGAATAGGCTCTTGCTGTCTCCGCGTCCGCTTCGTCCGTCCGTCTATCTGTCTCTCAGGCAGTCGGTCGGTCGGACGGTTGGGCCATCGGTCCATCCGTCAGGCCGTCCAGCGAGTCCGCCAACTTAGGGTTTCTCCGGTTCTCCTTGTTCCCGTTCTCCTTTTTCCGCTCTTGAGGATTCCTCACAATGAGGCTAAATATCCTTGGACCGTGAGCCGGAGCTGAATGCGGAGTTTTCTGAGTATACAAGGACTAATTGTTAAAGAACGAGATCGATAAGTAAACAGAGTTCCATAGAACGAGGACTTGGAAGGCTTCTATCGGATGTTAGGAACAACGTCCACAAGGAAGCTCTCGGAGCAACGCTGTGGAGAAATATAAAGTGGAGAAAGTAGATCGTGTCCTGTCCACTCCTTTGAGGATTCCGTTAGAGCTTCCATTGGATATAGTGGCGCCCTCTAAGCCTTGTTGTTAGCCGGTTGTGAAGGCATGAAGAAGAGCAGATGAAACAGGGGATGGCCAAGGTCCGTGGTGCAGTTCACCAGCACTATCGTCGTCGTGGTCGCCGCCGCCGCTGCCGCTGCAGCAAGTGGGTCTGGAGCAGTTCGACGCAATCCTCTCGAAGGAGTCATCACAGGATTCGCGTTCTCAGGGCGCGTTCTCACAAACCGCTCTCTCAGAATAATTCCGAAATTATATATCCAATGTGCCTCCACCTATTTAGGAACATTTATGGACCGCAAAACATCCTGCTCGGATGGGTATTCCTCCCTCTCTAGCATTGAAACCCTGATCCCTGCTAGATGGAGACCCCGAGAACTTTCTATCAGACATCCGAGAACATTGTCTCGTGTTTATCCAGAAGGCTCTGAGCGTTCGGTGTACTCAACATCGAAGGATTCAAAGCCGCGCTTTCACAAACCGCGAGACTCATTCGCTCGGGTTCGATGAGACTTACAATACCAACAAGGAGGGATGAACAGATCAAACAAGAGCACGAGTTTTGAATCCGCTTCAAGTTGACTTCTGACTGCAGATCGAGTTTCAGAAACAATGGAACCGAAGGCTTCGATCTGACTCGGTATTTCAGGGAGAGCGTTTGAGTGCGCATTTTCAAACGCGAGTCGAGTTTGTGCGACCACCGAAGCCGAATAGAAAACTCCCGCCGCTCGTCCTTTGCGCCCTTTCTCGCCCTGGAGATGAAGGCTAAAAGCCTCACTCGTGCCAAACGTCCAAAGCGAGCAAGGGGAGTGACTATGAGCGAGTTAGTGACTGTGGAGCATGAGAGTGATCCGGGCTAGTCTCCTCTGAGTTGAGGGGACTGGCAAGCAGGCATACGGAGGAGCATTCATTACTCGTCTACTGCCGCAAACTTTGTCGGCAGACCAACCCCGTCTCGTCGCATGGAGGGTTCGTAGGAAGGCCAAACCGAATAACACTCTAAATTATATCCGGCGGAGGGAGCCGACAACTGGAAGCTGCTGCTGCCTATGGAAGGAAGCTCGGCTTGCTTGAGGATATTAACTCCTTGTTTGCACTTCTCCTTCAGTCACTTCGGTCCGTCCGTCTGTTCGTCAGTAATGCGGGGCGCCTGGCACAAATGCGGGGGCTGAGGAGAGGGAGAGGGAGAGTAGGCTTGTCTGCGATTGTCCAAGGCAACTATCAGCAATGGGTAACTTTTTGCAGTCAGACCTCTCTGCTGGTTTGTTCTAACAGCCCCCAGAGATTGGTCCGGAGGAATAGAAGGACGCGGCCGCGAACATGGCCGGTCCGGACGACCAGGACGTCTAGGAAATAGAGTCCATCTAACTAATCCTTCTATCTCGATTTCCTCCCGAACAGTCAGTCAGTCGGTCGGTCGGTCGGTCGGTCGGTCGGTCCGTCGCGTCGGTCGAACGAACAAACAGGCAACGAACGCAGTGCGGATAGACCACCATTGCGTGCTTCTAATTAACGCAGACCAATTGACCTCCATGTCCTGACCAGCCATGCGCACGAGCGAGGAGTCAGGACAGTGTCGAATATGTGTAGAAATGATTTCATTGATCGCTCCAGCTGCCATGTGGAAGAAGTACCATCAGCCATTAGGTTTCGCTGAAATGAACTCATCGAGTCTCATCGACGAAAACCTGAATTCGTGTCAACGTCGAGCATGGCTGGGTTCCAGGAGGCTCGGTCGGGCGGGGGCTGAGGGAGGCGCGAAGGGGTTGGATACGTCCTGGAGTCCCCAACTTATTCTGAAGCTCCCCTTTGCCTCCCTTTGTCCGCCTGTGTCGATCTGTTGGTTGCTAGGCTGGCAGCAGATGTTCCGAGTTGCGGATCTGCTCCACAAAAGTATGAATATTCATCAAGCCTGCTGCTAGGCAGTGGGCTTGGCAGCAAGCCTGCCTGCCGGCCGGCCGGCATTTCCTCTTCACGAGGTCTAGCCGACGGACCGACCGGCCACCCAGCCATCCAGCAAGCAACCAATCAACCAACCAACCAGAGGGTTACCCAGTCGGCTAGCAAGTAAGCCTGCACGCTGGCTGGCAGACAGGCGGGCTCCGGTCTCGTTTCCGCTAATGCCATTACGTGTTGATTTGATGAATAGAAGAGGCGTCAGCTGCCTTGTTGGAACTAAGCGAACGAGCAACCGTTGTATGGACAGCCGATGGAGAAACGCTCGTAGACGACGAGGTTCCGTGTGCTTGATTTTTACTCATGAATTCGGAGCACTGCCCGATCGATGACTCCCGGGTCGGCCAAGTCGGGAACGACTCGCTTACCGTACCTTTGACTCTCCACTCGCGCCCCGTTTCTCCTTCGTTCCTGCTGTCCGAATCGAGACTCCGGAACAAAACCGTCAGCTCTAACGAGAACTTCGGGATACATTGTGCCTTCCCAACCTGGAAGATGGAAGATCGTGGTTCTCTATCCACGGAAAAGTGAGCGAGGGCTCAAGGAATAGACGCAGAGCAATTCGAATTCTTCTCGCGTCGGATGATTCCAGCGGTCAACCATGAACTCCATCCAGCTTGGGAGGAACAGGAGGAGGAGTAGCAGGGAAGGAACTTTTTCACTCATTGAGCGGGGGTTTTCCTTTCCAACTTTATTTTTTACTCGTTTCGAAAGGTTTCCCCGGCCGAGCGAGCGTTCGACTCTGAACGATGGTTCGAACGAGCTTCGGTTGGCTCCATCGGCACGTTGTTGAAGAGCGTTTGAAAGAGAGGGAACGCATTTTAATAATGGCAAAGCGCTTGCGTTGAATGAATGGACCCACCGACTGAATGCGAGTCTCCCTTGCTCCAAGTTCTATGCCTGCTTTCCTGTCTGCTTGACTGACTGAGTGACTGGGTGGCTCGCTGACTGCATTTCGGTCGGCTGCCGTCAAGAACGGAGGTTAAAGAAAGAAGATCACTCGGCGTTTTTCTCTTTCTGGCACTCTAACTTTGCTGGCAATTCGTTTTACGTCATGACGCGCATGCACACTTGCGGGCGAGCGAGCGAACAGGCTGCCAAGGCACCAGTCTAACAGCTGGCCATTCACACAGAGCGTTCCAAGGCAGAACTCGAACGAGTTTCTTCCGCCTTGAGCCGTTTTCGTGGTTTAACGAGGCTCCAGTTTGGGGATGCAATACTCTGCTGAAATATATTGTTGAGTAGTAGTAGTAGTAGTGACCAAAGCGCTGTGGTTGACGAGAGCGGAGCAATGAGGTGAGTGCGTGACGGAATTTCACTCACGCCTAATTACGCACGTTTCGCCTTCGACCGTTCGTATTTACGTCCTTCATCAGCTTCGCCAACGCCGCGGTGATGAACATCGTTTTGCGCGTGGACCGAGTGCAACTGGTTCTTCTAATGCTGCCTCTTACGCTCTCTGACACGATCTCCGAGGAAACGGAGGACCTTTCGCCACACTTTCTCACTCGACCGTCTGCCACATTGCCGGGCAGCTACAGATTGGATATTAGTTCCTGTCGCATCGTTTGCCAGAGTTGCAGACATTGTGGATCCTAATACTGAATCCCACTGGAGTCTGAATATTTAAGTGTGACACCTTCTCCACCTCACCTTCATTTTCCCTTGATGAGAGAATATTGCGTGTCACTGAGTGAGATAGACTCCATCCTGGAAGAATGCGATCTCCTTCCGTTATCCTCGAATCCTGAATTCGCGGATGGATAGCGTCACCGAGTCCTTGTGATACCTATGTTCAGACAACAATTGATTCAGGCCCCAGGAGGGCTTGAGAGAGATTGTTTCCAGTTGGCAGGATCATAATTCCGCTTTCCGGGCGGAAACTACGGCTGACGACCGAGAAGCAGGAGGGGTGATGAAAGAGGCTCGGCGAGAAACCGGTTACCTTTGTCATAAATGAACGCTAATCGACGTGGAGATCGAAAAACTTCACGTGGACTATTATAGGGCCCCGAGATCCATTGGGCGGCGCGCGTCAGACGTTTGTCCGAGGTGAGAGTTGAGCCCATTGTGATCCCGTGTTACTCTCGGCCAGACACCCGCAGAGCAGAACCGAGAGGAAAGTTCCAGCAAACAGCAAGAAGGTCTTCGCTTCTCGATTTCACACTGAGACCTTGCGTTCGCGAAGTTCTTCCTCTTGGTCGACACTCTGTTCGGCTGTTTCGAGAGTTATCCAAAATCCTGAAACACGAGACGCTGGCAGGGTTTCGCAGGACGACATGATGCTCCTGAGCGAACCAAACCAGCAGACAACTGAGGAACTCTCGGTAGCATGGTGAACGAGTTGACAGCAGAACATTAGCATCTCAATGAAATCTCGAGCTCTCTGAAGAGCGGCGCCATATTTGTCAACGTCTTCTCTCTCGATATCTCCTCTCCGGAGCGTACTCATGCGGGATTCAAACTCTACGCCTTGCGGGATTCCGTCTTGGATTCCTCATCGAGAACAGGATCCGTCCTGGTGTGAATCCTTCATCTTGCTCTCTCGTGAAGCTGTTTTTCCGCATTAACTCAACAACATTTTTGTTTGTTGACCTTTGATGTCGCTTCACCTCTTCTTGCTCGAAGGTGATGGATCTACACCTTGTGAAGAGAGTTGATCCGTGTCGAGTATTTTTGTGTGCAAATGTGTTTGATGAGTTTGTGTATGATGGTATGTGAGTAGATATCGCATTCCGAGAAAATCTGATAACACAAACAGCGTCTGTATTTGTTTTTCCGACGAATGCAGAAGCAAGGTCTTTTGCCATCGTTGCCATGTCTCCGCCGAGTGTTATGTTCCGGTATTCAGATCCTTGCGCAAATATGAGCGATGTGTTCTCTACTCGGTTGTCTCGGCCCTCCAGAAACTATCTCGAGCTGCCAAGTGTTAACGAGACAAATTCTGGAAGGGACGCATGGATCGATTATTATTTTCAATGCTCAATGGCCACTGGAGTCCACGAATTCAAGCATCGTTCGTTAATTCATTCATTCATTCATCTATCTATCGACATTGACAAAAGATGAGTCGTGATGGATGAATTCATGACCGAACTCCTTCATCTCATCATCTTTGTGTACCACTGCCAAATCGTGTATTACATGGCACTATCAAGCAACGGCTGTGCGTACTGGGCTCTTCTAGGGAGATCCAGTGATGGAGATCTGCAATTTCGCCTTCGTTTTCGTAACCACCCAACACAACACCGTCAACGATATTGGCCAAATATTTACCCTTCGTTGCGGGAGACCAAAGTATTAATATCGTCTGAGCTGCCGGCCGGGAGTTTTCGGGACAGTGGCAGGCCGACACACAGGTCTACTCGATCGCTCGCTCGCTCGCTCCCCAGCTCGCCCACTCACTTACGGCGAGGGTCTTCTGCTTTGCCTGCCTGCCTGCATGCGACACCGGGTCGACGTGGTGGAGGGATGAACGCCACCACGCTATCAACTGCTCGATAACTTCGCCTCTTATCTTAATGGAGAAACACTTAATTATTTGAGCGGCTCCCATACACCAGCCACCTCGCGACACATCAGAGATGTCAGACAGGGCTCAAACACCGCGGTTCAGCGTCTCGTCTCGAACGATTCCTCCGTCGCTTCGACCTCGTCCGTCAAAAATGTCATTGATACTGTGTTCCGACGCTCACAAATCTCATGAAGCGATCCATTTGTGTCAAGCTGCGAACCTCGGACCCACAATCTTGATATGTATCTACAAAAAGTGACCGGGGTAAAGTAACCCAAGATCTTCGAGTCGTAGCGTTCGTTTCAAAATGGAAGTTCTCGCAACTGGCAACCCCGATTCGGATGCGTTCTCCTCCAAACATCCGAGACGGTAACCTGTCAACGCTCGCGGACGGAACCACTTTCCGTAATTGCCTGAGCAAATGAAACAAAGCACGGAACATCAATGCTCCCGAACCACTCCAGACTCGTGATCTCGGAAACATTTATTTGAGATCGCCGCGCCGCCGTTCGAACGCTCCAAGAGTTTCGACCGGGATCGTCCTCCTTCTTGTCGCTCGGAGGCACCGAAAGCAGAACTGAGTTGAAACTTTTCCGGCGATGAGGAACAACGCTTCGACTGTCGAGTGCGTGCGTGCGCGGTCGGCCGGTCGGCTTGTGCGTCGACTTGTCTGTTGAGTGTGATGCGAGGAGGCCATCAATCTAGTCTGACCCGTCCGTCCACTCGCAGTCCGTTCGCCAAAACCGCGCCCTGTTCCAAGCCATAACGTGCCCCGCAGCCACCCGCAACTACCCCAAAAAGCCGTGGTCCCCAGTCACGAACGTCACACAATTTGCACGCTCTGATTTCCTCGCACTGGTTTGCATTCAGTCGTTCGTGTGGTCAACCTCAGCTAAAGTTAACCGAACGAGCTTTTGAATGAAATTGATTTTTCATTCTTCCCCGAATCGTGTCGGTCGCGGGAGAAGTTTCGTCCGCCTGTGAGCGATGGCTTCTCGAACCGGGGAAGAATATCCTCAATTTCGTACGATGTGGCCGCGGGATCCGGACCTCGTTCGACCGGGACGAGCTCTCTGTTCGCCTGTATCGAGTCTCATTTAAGCGTGAGCTGTTCGTGTGTTGACATTTGTCATCTGCTGGGACGACCACGTGCCAGCCGGAGAAGGCGAGAGGAAGAGCGGGGACGCTTTCACCGCAGTGGCTGTCAAGAGACTCGCGAGCTGGTGGGCAAAGAGACCCGCGGGGGTCAGGTAGGGCTTTCACGCTACGGAGAACACGCTGTCGACGAGCTCAAACTCGCGCCCCGCTAATGCGGGTTGGCAAGTGGCCGCGTTCTCAGCGTAGACAAATGGACATTATACTCTCTATCTCATTTTGCCATGTTTCATTTCTTCAATTACTCTCTCTCTCTCTCTCTCTCGCGAAAGTTATTCTTAACTCGAAAGGTTTTGCGAGAGAATCAGTTGCTTCAGACTTCATTGTTGGTCCCTTGAGCTCTAGCGTGAGGAGAGCTTTCAGTGAAACTCGCGGAAGTACACGATGTCATCATGTGTCGACCTTTCATGACTGCCGAGATTCCGGGAAATGCTTGCGGTTGTCGTTCTGTGAATTCTCCTCCGTTCTTTCGCGAGGGGATTCAGTTTACTTCAATGAGTTGGGATTTCATGGATCAATGGAGGAGTCAACGCGGTCAGCTAGTTTCTACAAACTGGGTCTATCGACGGAACTGGCAACTAACCGATTGAGGAGCCGAACGCTGAAAGTTGTATTCCGCTTGTCCTTTGGTCAGTGGCATCGCCCATCTAATTTGTCTTTCGTCGTGCTGAAATTGCTGTTGCCTCCGTTTCTTTCCGAATTAATTGTTGTTCTTCTTTTTCTCATTTCCTCTGCACCCGACTCCTCTGTCCACATCTAAGGCATGGGATTTGCACTCGGATGGCGGATTGGGAGAGAACGCGATGCTCGGCAAGCCCAGATTTGCGCCGAGCAATGTGAAACGAGTCAGTGGCGGCTCACTTGAAGCACGCCGATGTCCTGGTTGACCATGAGTAGGGCAAAGGAGGGGGGGAGGGGGGTAAGAGGGGAACCGTCTGACCAAAACAATACCGCTGTGAGGCGAGGCGGAATAGAATCCAATCAAAATCTAGATTCAAAAATGTGCCGAGGCAAACTAGCGACAATGCGCGGCCATTGCAAAATGAGAGAATGGGGTCAACTCGAAGCCGCGGCTGAGCGGAATAACCTTTCGGCGAGACCGAACCGAGCGAGCGAGCGAGGCAATCCAGAGACAAGGCGATAGCAAAGCCTGGCGAACGAGAGAAAACGGCAAAGCGTGGTAAACCAAAGGCGGGGAAGGCTAAACTAAGCCCTGACCAAGAGGGCGGGAAGGGCAACGACGAAGCGAGGCAACTTTGTGGCAAGGCAATAGCAAAGCAAGGCAAGCCAGTGGCACGGCAATAAGGAGTATGCGTGCAGCGTGCCGCAGACAAGAACGAACAAGGCACGGCGAGAGAAAAGACAAGATCCATTTAGAAGAAGATCCGGGCTCCCATCGTGGCGGCAAAGAGGAGAACGGACGCCTGCTACACAGACAGCGGTCGGATCGCGTGATACTTTCGAATTCATCAAAGACTTCGTTCGCCGGCTCCTTCCGTTGATTCCGCCTTTTGCTCCTCATTTCGGGAGTCTGCCGTTTCCCTCGGACGAAGTGGGCCACCGACCAGTGGTATAACTGTTTTCTACTTCGTCAGTCCGAGAGCGGAAGCTCGTTCTTGCGGCATTCTCGATCGCCTGCATCGCATTTTCCAGAAACGATGGCAGAACCATTACGATCGATACAGAAATCGATGTTCAAGATAGACGAACGCTTGAGCGAAAACCCCACCGAAGCCTCGCAGTATTCGAGCTCTAGTTTTTATCAGCTGAACGATGAATGAAACAATAATTTCTACTTGTTTTCCTTTCCAGATGCCTGACTGCTTGCACTCGGGAAAGACTTGGCGGGGCTCACCTTCGTCAAGTCGAGCCCCATCCGAGGGCTCAACTTCATCTCGATGCAGTAGTCCTGAACCAGCTCCAGACGAACCCTGCAGACATCGGGCATGGGCGAGTCTAATCGCTGTAGTTGCCGCAGCCGTGTACCTAACTTCCATCCCAGGGGACATGGTTTATGACGACGTCGTAGCCGTGAAAGAAAACCGCGATATTCGCCCGCACACACCTATTCTCAACATGTTTAGGAACGATTTTTGGGGAACCCCTATTCACAAGGTAAGCATCAATCAACAGCGATTGCCAAACCCATTCTGTGCTGGAACTTCGTTGTGATTTAAGCTCGAGGAAGCGTTTTTCGGGGCCTGGATCTTTGATTGGAAGCTCTTAAACGAACATCACTTCAGTTCGCAATTCATTCATTTATGTTATGAGAACGGATACTGAGTATAAGTCGAGTACAGCTCAAAACGAAGCCGGGTACTCGTCGAACATCCTCGTTCACTGCAATTAGATGAAACATCATCGTGAAGTGTAACAATGGGGACGGTCTAAAAAAATAATGGTAATAATGTCGATGGGTAATGGTGCAATCAGGGAAGCCATACAGCTTCAAAGCACGAGGTGAAAGTAGTTTTGTTGCTAGCTGGCTCGGGCGATGTGACGTCGGGACGTTTGTGGAGGTTTTTTTTCTGCTCCTCCGCCGCGCCGGTCTCGTCGTTGTGGGCCCCTCCTTCTCCTCCTTCTCGCTTTCGTTCGTTCGGTCGGTCGCTGGGTTCCCTTTCGCAGCAGTAATTCCATTTCCGTTTTCCCCATCCACCGCCTAATGCCTCAATGCTTTGGCAAGCGGCATATTTTTTTGCTTTCCGTTTCTCTTTGCGTTGTTTATTGCTATCGTCCGCTTTGCCACAGCTTGGTACAATTACATCTCTATTTGTCTCTAATTGGCCCCAAGGCACGACCGAGCTGCGTTCTTTACTCGATTTTCCGCGGGGAGCCGCCATTGCGTCAGTGGTAAATAAAAATATCCTCCAAGTCAGCTACTCCTGCAACAGCACTGAGCGGAGTTCGTGTAGCTACGTACGTATGTATGCATCAGCGTCTGTATCGAGTATGTATTCATGCGTGCTCGTCTCTCTTCCTCCGTGCTGGCTTGCCTATATGCAGGCTCGCATTCATCCCAGGATCAACTGTAGTTCCTGCGTTAGATTTGTCGATCGCGGAATTCTCTGGCCCGGAGGGAACCATCTTCAAAGAATCGCAGGAGGCTTCGATGTTTCAATGGATGCGGCGCGGACGACTTCGATCTCGTCGAATTTTTCTCTTTGACGTAACCTTGGAAATCGCATCATTGATGAAGCGGCTCACAAAGCTCTTCCTGTTCTTGACGTTCAATGAATATCCGCGATTCTCTCTTTGAAGCAGACTGGGGAAAAGCAGAGAACTCATCGATCGACGACGTGAACTCACGCGCAATAGAGTAGACCTCGTCGAAGATCTTGACCTGGAACTGATGATTCGTCATTTTTTCTGCATTTCAGGAGCATAGTCATAAATCTTATCGACCCCTCACTACGTTAACGTTTCGAGCCAACTATTTGCTAGATGGACTTCGGCCTCTTGGTTATCACGCGGTCAACGTAGCTCTACACGCCGCTGTAAGCGTTCTCTTCATGCGTCTGTGTCTGATGTTGGTCAGTACGCGCACGGCGCGTGTAGCAGCTCTCCTGTTCGCTGTGCATCCTTTACATTCAGAAGCGGTGAGTTTTCCGGCGAAGCAGTGTTCAATGTTTGACTCGGTTGATGCAGCGTTCGGAATCCGGGTGGACCAATGAAGGACGGGCTCCCGGCAATAACAACGAGGTCTAATGGGTGATAATGTGGGAAAGTCTGAGTGGCATGCCTTTTTTCAGGTTGCTTCGATCGTTGGCCGGGCGGAGTTGCTCTCGGCCCTCTTCTATTTGTGTGCCTTAGTCTATTACATCGGCAACGACTATGAGAACAGCTATGGAAAACTTAATGGTGAGTATTGCAATTCATCACGAGCTCTAAACGAGTGGCTCACGCCATCGTTCGTCTCCTTTCGTGGCCTATACAACTTACGACTGCGGCTCCCAACTTCTCTTCAGAACCTTAACAGGGCCTTCTGCTTGGCCGAGAGAGAGTTATGGGAGTCCGTCTGTCGCTTCTCAAACCTCTTAAAATGTCAGATTTGCCTGATGCATCGAGGCACCGGTTTTCTGCCGAGATCAAACTCTAACGTCCTTGAATTTGCAGCATCGAGATGGCAGTACTACTTGAATACAGCGTTGTTGTCCGGAGCGGGCATGCTCTGCAAAGAACAGGCGATCACGGCGATCGGTGAGTGCTCGAAGCAAGAGGAAAAACTCAACAAAAACATCATTAATAGAACTGAATGCTTTCGGGGTTGGTCGCGATGGCCACCGTCCACATGTTTCGCTCCCGCAGGCTGTCGGGACCAGATTTCCCGACTACATGTGTCTTTTAGTCTGTTTTTTAGTGACTGGGTCCAGCTAAAGAGCAACCGTTAGAGGGAACAGTTCGTTTAGTACTTTGTCCCGGGGGACAACGATGGGCGCGAAGAAGAAAGATAGAATTCGAAGGAGAGCTAGTAAGCAAGCTTGCAAGGCGGCCAGGCGAGCGTCGTCTTCCATTAACACTAATCGTTTCTTCAGGGGTGTGTTGCGTCTACCAGGCCTTACGTATCCGCCAGAACGCCCACCGCTACGAGAGTTGGCAAACGGTGGCATTTAAGCAAACGGCGGGCCTTATATCCACGGCAGTTGCGATCTTGGCCTTTCGATTGACCATCATGGGGAGCCATATTCCTTCGTTCAGCAGGTGAGTCCGGGTAATGGTGATCCACGCTGATTCATGTTCCGCTGCTCCTGAGCTCTTTCATCGACTGTTCGCAAAATTTCCCTTAATTTCCCGCCATTTCTCTCTTTCTTTCTCTCTATACTCCTCTCCCTCTATCATTTCTCTCTCTATATAAAGATCCTTCTCTCCCTCATCCTTTCTCTCTCCATCCTTCTCCCTCTCTCTTTCTAGACGAAAGAAGAAAACTAATCGTGGTGATCGTTTATTTTCCAGCTTGGACAACCCGGTGTCGACGATGGGATTCTATGTGAAACAGCTGACGTACAATTATTTGACCTCCCTGAACGCGGCGTTGTTCCTCTTCCCTAGTCAACTCGCTTGCGATTGGACTTCCGGAAGCATTGTCCCAGTGACTTCGATTCTGGACTGCCGGAACGCTCTCACGGTGGTTGTCTACAGCTTCATTTTTCTCGGAGTTGGAAATCTTCTCGTTGCTAAACAGCAACACACGGGAGCCTTGATGGTGAGTTGCTCGTTCCGCTTTGCTCTGCTCAAGATCGTGCATCGAGGAGATTGCCGTTCCGACAGCCCCGGAACAAAGCTTCGCACCAACAGTGCGCGATTGATGACCGGGCGGCCAAATAGGTGGTCACAACACCCACCCACAAACACGAGACTCCTCGTTTTCAGGCGGTCGCGATGGCTGCGATTCCGTACCTGCCGGCTTCCAACGTATTTTTTCCTGTTGGTTTCGTGATCGCCGAGCGTGTCCTGTACCTGCCGAGTATGGGCCTCTCTCTGCTCGTCGCTCTTGGATGGAACAAACT
This sequence comes from Neoseiulus cucumeris, assembly GCA_021527715.1. Lineage (NCBI taxonomy): Eukaryota > Metazoa > Arthropoda > Arachnida > Mesostigmata > Phytoseiidae > Neoseiulus > Neoseiulus cucumeris. The sequence continues at coordinate 1,792,354 of JAJSRV010000010.1, read as the reverse complement.
CTACTCGTCCGGGTAAGTGGATCAAAACAGCGATTACTCGTCCTGTCAATACGCAGACGTTGCGCCATCAACGATGGGTTTCCACTGCAGCAGCGTTCAGAGGACAGAGGAAAAGAGAAGAAAAATGAAGACGACGACACCGCCGGGGTATATTTCAGAAAAACTTACGAATCTCGAGAGAAACAGGGAGAAGAATCTTGAGCTTTAGATTCCAAACCGTTTATTTGAGGCTTTACCGCAGGCTGCGTGGGCAGACACGAAGTTTGTCACAAAGTCGGGCTCGGTCCTGCGAGGAGAATGGACGCTACTAATCGCGGGGTTAAGTGAATCGAGGTACTATCCAATTCAAGTTGCAACGCCGCCCATTTGCTCGAAGCGAAAGTGCAATCACTTAATTGGATTGAGAACGACTTCTTCGAGATAAAACGGAGCTTCCGTGCGCTAGTCACGCAGAACCTATCGGAGCCAACAGCAGCACCGCAGCATCGTGTAGAGAGTGTCGGGTCCACTTCGGTGAGCTACTCAGGTCCTGCGAGCACCGCCGAACCGCCTCCGTGCTGCTGGAAGGAACGTTGCGGCACCTTTTCCTTACCTCAAGCACGAAGATGACGATATCGTGCTGCTTGTTCCACCGAAAAACACGTTGCGGCTGCTCCTCGCTCGGAATCGAATGCTAACGACGATGTTCCCTAACTACTCAGTCTGTCTAAATGCTCTTATCCTGTTGGGTTGGCCGTAACGGCAACAGCGGTAGTAGGTTGCTCGGTAGGTACCGCGGCGATAGCGGAAGCAGAAGCAGCCGAGACGCACCGGAGTTTCCCTCGGTGCAGACCTATTACGGAAAGTTTGGTCCGTTCCCTCGCCGGTTTCCTCAAGCGAACGCTTGCCTGTTTGCCCGTCCTTTAGCTCGACGGGCGTTTTCGCTTGCCCAGCCGTTAATGGAATGCTGCTGCCTCTTCTTCGCTGGAACTTTATCCCTCTTGTGTTTCTTGGCCCATTTCTGTGGGCTCTTCATCTCTCAAAGTCGGGCTTTCGGCATTCTTCTGCAATTGCAACACTCTCCGTTCATCGACCAGAAACACTCCTCCTGGCCGGCGGCGGCTCCTTTTCCTCGCCGCCGCGTTCCGTGTCGTCCTTGACCGAGACGGCCGGTCGGCGGATTCCTGAGCGTTGCTCATCTCATTATCCGTGAAGAAACTGAATTATTGTTTGAAACCCTGTTTCCGATCCGCGAGCGATGGAATTCCCGCTCCTGCGTCGGGTATTTTGTGATTTCGATCGAAGACGAATTCTTCTTTTGCAACACAAAGAATCCCCGTCTTGATTGAAGTGTACCTGTTCCAACACTCAGCCAAGGATTCTGATTCGGCATCGGTCCGCGACCTCAACAATCCTTTCCAAGCAAGACCGCGGAAACGCAGTACACAGTGAATTCAGGAATTTGGAGCTCGGAATTCCTCAAACGAAGGACTCGCGCGCGCCTCAGGATCGCTGACCGGCTTGCGACTCCTCCGAGTCCTTGAGAGTAATGCTCGAGATTTATTCGAGCCTCGACTTGAGCTGTTGTTTTAAGCGGAACTTTTCGCGAATCTGAAGCAAACGCGCCGCCGCGAGAAAAGGAGCTGTTCGCCGTCGAAAGGAAGGAAGGGAGGAAGGCTTCAATTATAGCGCACCGAGCGGCATGAGGTGATTTTTCCCTATGGACCACCGATACGCTTCGCGGCGCCCTGCGGAAAACTGCCAAGGACGAAATCCCGTAATGAAAGGAACAAGATCTGGAAGTGAACACAGACTCCCGGATCTCGTTTCGTTTGATGTCAATCTTGTCCACAGCGACACACATTTCCAATATGTGGTCCGAGTGTGGGAAATAGCATGCTTCGAGGAAGAAGGTAATTCCAACACTCGAAACAGGAAAGTACAAGCTTTCGGATCTTTCGGTTCGTGAGGATTTGGAAAAAGACTCCTCCATCCTACTCCTTCGTTCGTCCTCTTTCCAAGCTCATCTGCAGTCTTGGAGGGTAGTTACCCCCGAACTGCGGCCACTTCTGCGACGGCTTCTAGTGGACAGACCGAGGTGGCATAAAAATATCTAGGGTCTATACCAAAGCATCTCAATCAGGGAAAAAAGGGAAGAGAAGAGAGCTCTTGCGGCTGCGGTCGGGCTATGCAAACCTGACAAATCCAGCGGTGGTTGGAAGCTTCAAAGACCACGGTTTTTCTTACATAAGCGACGAGGATCACAAGCGCAAACTAAACGAACCGCTCACTGAGAGAGTCTCTCAAATCACAACCGGCCATCTCAATTAGTTCACGATCATTCGCTGTGGACGCCCGTAACGAGAGGGACCGCTCTGTTTGAACAATGGTCGCTGCCGCGCAATAAATATATATCTTGTTTGTCTCATGAAATCCAGGACACAACGATCCGTCAGGATCCTCAACAGGAGCTCCTGCAGAGAACGGAGAAATTACTCGGGAGAAACCTCCAGTGACTCGAAGCGAATCCGTGCTGGCGGAATAGTTAGTTCTCGAAGCCAGTCTGTGCGGGGAAAGAGAGAAAACTGGTGTCGAAAGGAAGGATTCCGATCCAAGGAGCCAAGGAGCAAGGCTCGTCGGAGAAAAAGAGGAGGACGGAGTCTCGCTGGTGGCCAAGATGCGAAATCGATAACGGGTGCTCGCCTGCTCGCAACGCTATTCTCAGAGCGGGGAACGAGGAACGAAAAAAAAAGACCAAAGGGAACTATGGAGGAGAAAGAAAGAGCGACAGAAGTGAGAAAACGAAGGGAATGGGGAAAAATAAGAAAAACTAGAAGAAAGGAAATCCAATGCCGGAACGAGGCTTCGACAGCGGAACGGACTGGGTTTCTGAGTCGCTCGGAGAATCGGGACAGAGCGAGTGGAGGTCGCTCGGTGTCAAGTTGATTACATTTCTTTGTGGCTCGTGCCGCCAAAATGATTGCGTGCGAGATTTTGGAAAGGAGCCATCTCGGACTGCAACCAGTTCGAAAGGCGAGTCTTTCTCGACGACGAGAGATTCCTCCGTTTATGCTCTGATGATGATCTTATCAGAGCGGAATCAACCGATGAATCGAACAACTTTGGACACTGAATTATAGACGATCTGCATTCTTGCCAGCAATCAAAAACTTACGTTGATGCTGGAGTCCTGGAAGCGAGAAGCTTTCTCGAAAATATCCCGTTGTCTCAAAGATTTCGGAGCTTTGACCCTTCGCCGAACGAACCGTTGGGTTAAACCTTAAAAAAAACCTTTTCTATGTCAAGACGGCGAATGGGGCGATCTAGTCAGCGGAGCAGGCGGGCGAACGGATGAGCTTGCGAAGGAACAACCGACGGATTTCTAAGCCCGAAAGTCAACGCGAGCAACGTTCAGAACGGATAACAAATATGGCGCGCAAACTGTTCACAAGGCTTAGCCTTCTCCCAAGTCCGTCTTCCGAGCTTCTTCTCCGGCACTTCGATCCTGTCGGATTTTTATGCAGCAGAACGGGGCGTCCCTGATGTCGTGACAAGGAGCACTCCGATTTCGTAGACGTGGTCCCCATCGAGAGAGATAGTTTTCTTGTTCCCATTGCTTCCATGTATCCATTCCTATCAATTTCATTCCTCGGAGATACGCGGGTTCCCGGCGACCCTGCATACTCAACAGATCATTCCGTCGGGTCATGCACCTCAGGATCCACTGGAATGCGAATATACGAAAAAAAAGGTTCGAACTCGGAGCCAAATGTGCATTCAGTATGATGTAATAGAGTAATTTTTCGTGAAATATCCCGGGTTGAATGCGATTCTGCGACATTTCTAAATTATCCTGCGACTTTCCGAATTCAAGGAGTTTTTTTCGAATTTTTGAAATTGCTCCCGGGTCCCGATGGAGCAAAACAGTCTCTCAACAGGGAATCATGGAATAACTTCAAAACATTACTCAGAATCTGTGGTGACGATTGAGTCAGATGGCGAGTGTGAGCCGATTCGTCCGCTGACTTTGATTCTCCTGAGCTTCATTGGGCAAATGACTCACGAGGTCTCAAACGAAAAGCAGATCCTGCGATGGAATCTCCACCAGGACTCTCTTTCACCAAGCAAAGCAGACAGCAAGCCAGCACCATAAACCTTGAAAACCTTATCGGAAATCTTTAGAAAATCGAACAAAACGGCCGGGCGTCGACACTGATTTTGACGTGAAAACGTCCTTAACTGCGTTGGAGGTACAGTCTGAATCAACTTCGGCATTTATTCAACGAATTTCGGTTCACTTTGAAGCTCTCAGTCAGAGGACAGAATGGATCAAGAATGATTCTGTCTCCGTTAGAATAAAGGGACGGGAGGACTGTACCCCATATGGCACCAAGGTAACGGATCCGATCGCGGTAGGACGTTTGCCACAAGCGTATAGAGCACCCTCTGTAAACTCCGAAGATGTCATGAATAGGCATTTTGTAGCGTAGCGGGTCCGTCAAGATGTTTCATTGTTTGAGGCATGTAAGCTCTGTGGTAGCCCGGCTCTAGGAAACGTCCCGAATACTTGCCGTATCCGTAAGTTGTAGCGTTATTTAGCGAGAAGTGACTGAATCTCCGCGTTTTATATGGTAAATTCGAATGTGAGGGGCGTGCTTGTCATGGGTCCTTGTATTTCTAGGAGTTCCGTTGTAATCAGGTCATCGTTTGATAAATCATAAATCTGGTCCGAAGTAGTGTGAGGAATAACTCTCAAAATTATCTCAGATTGCGCGTCCACGCAATTTGAGGTTTCACCGGTTTGGTGTGTATGAAATAACGAGGTTCCCGCTTGAGTTCGTAGTAAACCCAAGTTTCAGTGTTTTGGGCGGGTAAACTGCGTAAACCTTCCGGGGAGAAGCCCGTAACTTAGTGGCAGCCCAGCGTGTCGTTAGTTCGACCTACGAATTCCGTTCAGACTCGAAATCTTCTTCGTAGCTGGTTTCGGCGGGCCGTCATTAGGTGAGCACTGCGCACAATATACAATCTTTCGCCCTAAATCGTGTGATCTCACACTCCCGCTCCACATTAGTATGCCGAGACCGACACTAAGTAGCAAGCGGCGAAGCAAACGACGAGCCGAAGCAGCATCCTCTCAGCCGAAGAAAAGAGCAAAGACCTCCACAGAGAGGTCGCGGGCTTACTGGGAGCGGCGACGCAATGCCGAGGAGCTCGCCCTCACACAAGGTTCGGCTTCGGCAACCCCACAGGTAGATCGCTTTATAAATAATTTTCCTGTGTCTTTTGAAGTTGACCCCACCGAGAATCTCGCAACTTTCCGAAACTCTAAATACTTTGAATCCTTGGAACGAGCGACACTCCAGTTCCAGAAGACTTTCCTTCAGAATGAATTTGGATATGCATGTAATGTATGCGACCGATTATGGTTTGAGAAAGATCTGAAGGCAGTAGATTCAGTGATAGGAAGTTTCCTAGCTGAATATTTTCCAAATCAGAACACAGCTCAGTTCAAACTATGTGGTAACTGTTTTAAGGTCTGCAAATTGCAAAAAATTCCAAATATGAGCAGGACTAATGGGTATCAGTATCCGCCAAAGCCTACGCATTTACCCAAGTTAGATCCTATCACTGAACGTCTCATTTCTCCCCGGATTCCTTACATGCAGATTCGTCGTTTACGCCGCGACGGTTGCTACGGTATCATAGGTCAAATTATAAATGTACCCGTCGATGTCAGTACCATGGTGGCATGCCTCCCGCGTGCCCTCGATGACGACTACGCGTTCAATGTCAATTTGAAAAAGAATCTCATCCACAAATCTTCCTATCTCAGTGGATTCATCGTAAAGTGGATCGTGGAAGTATGGCTTAGATTCCTCGTCGAGCAGCCTCTTTATAAGCACTACAATATTGTCATCGATTGGTCGGTGTTCTCAAATTCAATAATCGAAGGGAACTCACAAACCTCTGCTGACGACGGTATTGAGTGTTTCGATGCGAACTCGGTGCCGGAATCTGAATTGATCCATGCCGTACAGCAGACTATGCTGTGGAACGAAGAGCATTGTTTGGACATAGCTCCCGGTCAGCATCGTACGCCTGAGAGTCTGCTTTTCGACAAGCATGCAGAAGAGTTATCATTCCCGGCGATATATTTTGGAGTTCCTCGGGTTATTCGATCTAGCGACTCAGATAGTATACGCTCGAGTGCCTACACAATGTGTATGTCCGAAATACGCAGAAGCGATCGCCGTGGAGTGACACCCCAACATGTACTCTACATGGCTATGAAGATTCTTCGCCTCAGAGTTCGAGACGGTGTGCAGAACATGTATAGATGTTTGCGAACAACGGAGAAGATCACTCGTGAGATGATCGAGGATCGAGAATTCGTGGAGCGACTGATAGACACCAATCAGGCTTTCTTAAAAACAATTCCCAACTCTGCCCAGTATTGGGCCGATCGAAAAAAGGATCTGTTCGCTATGATCCGTCAGCTGGGTAAACCAACGGCGTTCTTGACGCTCAGCGCGAGCGAAACTCGTTGGCCGCATCTACTACGAATTTTACACCGTCTCTCCAATGAGTATCGAGAGCTAGGCCAAGAGATTCCAGAAAGCCAAATTTTCGAAAAAATTGATCGTTACCAGCGAGCACATTTGGTTGCGGAAGACCCAGTCACTTGCGCCATATATTTCAACAAGCTAGTGCGTACAATTATGTCTATATTAGGCGCAAAGAAATCCTACAACCCATTCGGAAAACATCGCGTTGTGGACTATTTTGTTCGAATCGAGTTTCAACAGAGGGGCAGCGCCCACGCCCACATACTTCTCTGGCTAGACAATTCTTCCAGAGAGGATTTGTCGGAGGATATGCCGTTAAGCGTACAGCTGGCCACTGATTTGTGTAGTGTTGATGAGAAGGAGTTGAAACACCCCGAAATGATAAAAAACCAAACTCATGCCCATACATTTACGTGTACGAAGCGAGGCGAGCAGAATTGTCGATTTAATATCCCTTATTGGCCAATGCTCCAAACAAGAGTGCTAGTCCCACTGAGTAAGGAAGATGGAAGACGTGAGGTTTTGAAAAACAAAGCAAAAAGTGCTCGTGAGAAACTGGAAAGCAAAGTTTATAACTCTATTCATGCTTTTTTTTCCGACATTGAATGTAGTCATGATCAGTACTTGGACATGATCAGATCGACTTTGAAACGAGCTACATTGCACTTCAAGAGAGATATGTCACAAATCTTTATCAATACGTTCAACCCTTGGATAGCTTCGGTTCTTAAGTCTAACATGGATTTACAAATTATTCTCGACACTTTCTCTTGTGCTGCGTACGTTGTCGACTATGTCAATAAATCTGAGCGAGGATTGAGCCATTTGCATCGAGAGCTCACGAAGATCCATGAAGCCAACCCTGAATTTGATCAAGCTCAGCTCCTGACAAAAGTAAGTCTCAAAGTCCTGAACAACGTGGAGATGTCCGCGCAAGAAGCTGCGTGGTATCTCTTACGTCAGCCGATGAGCTGGGCATCAAGAGAGACGGTAATGATACCCACCATGTGGCCACACGAGAGGTACAAGGCACGAAAACGGAAATCAACTATGATATCCGAGGATTTACCAGGTGATAGTACCGATATTTGGAGCAAATCAAAAATTCAGAGGTACGAAGAACGACCGGCCAGTTTAGAAAATGTTACTCTAGCTCAGCACAGCGCGTGGTTTTCAGCAACGATAAAAGCTAACCTAGATGATGACGAGATAGAGGGTATCAATGAAAACACTGACGAGGATGGGCGCACTTGCAAACGGCGTAAAATTCCAAAAATCATCAGATACCGTAATTACTACAAAACTGACGCTAAAAACCACATGCGAGAAATGACTACCTTGCACGTCCCCTTCCGGAATGAGCTCATTGACATCATTGATCGCGACAAATTCCTCGAAATCTTCGAGGCCAATAAGCACGAGATACTTGAAAGGCGGAAAGAATTCGAACAAGGCAGCGACATTGATGCTATTCGCGAGGCAATCTTGACTTTAAACGAAGACTTGGCCTCCACCGTTCCCGAAGAAGATATAAATCACTCTTCCCCCCCCCGAGATGACTTAGCTCCCAATGATCCCACAGCATAAAATAACAAACTACCACATAATCAATTAATTTGACGACGGAGCAACGGCGAGCTCGACGTACTCCAAAAAGAGGACGTTTTCACGGAAACTTACGGTAGTACACCAGGTACTACCAACTCTGGCTTTTTTTCTCCTCTCTCGCTCGCTCGTTCGCAGGAGACGGTGGTGGTGCTCTTCTCTGCTCCTAATAGATTCTAATCTCACTGTCTTTACAAACAAAGAGTTGAAGCTTCTTTTTTTCCTCTCAACCGCTTTCAGTCCCTGAACGGCAGTGCGATCCACGGTGTAAGAGCCAGTGTCGTTTGCAGTTGTGTGTTCCTCTTCATCTTCAATGTCCTCGTCGCTGTCTCCCGCGGTCCTTGTCGTGGTGGTTGTGTTGGACCCGTCCACTGTACTCGTTGAGCTGTTGTTACTCACGCTGGAAAGGAAAGCACTCGAAGTTACAACGAGTATAGGAACACAATACTACTCAAAGGAAACGCTCTGTTGATGTAACACAGGCAGTCTCCGTTCGAGCCCTTGAAGAGTCCTCGGCATCGGGACCATGATCCGATGTTGATAGAGAAAATCGTAAAAATGACAAAATCGTCTCAAAATTACTGAAACTTTCGGAAACTTCGACGAACAATGGTGTCAATCAGGTAGGTTGCTGGGCCCAGTGATGTTCCTTTACGGTTTAGAATATGTATAACCTCATGCGGGCGGTGACTTCAAGCGTGGCCCCTGTGAAGTTTGTGGCCAAGGGCTGATATCGATCCGGTACTCGCCTGCGGCAGCGTCCTACAGTGCGTGGTGCTCGTCGAGGATGACCATTAAACGTGCACGCTCTTTCGGTTTCCGTCAGTCAGTCGGACGGCCAGGCAGGCAGTCGTCGGTCCGCGAGTCTGTCTCATGGGCCGTTTGCTTGGTTTGCGGTAAAAACAAACTAAGTGAGTGTTTTTGCCGCTGGGGACCATGGGCTTTTCCGTTGCTCCGACTCTTGCTGCTGCTCTGGATGTGGCTGGCGATAGTCGCGTACGCAGCGGCGGCTTTCGCGGTGATGGAGGCGGTGCGGCAGCGGTGTAGCTCGTGAACTAATTCGATTTGCGCTCTTGCCAAAGAGGGCTAAGAAGACTAAAACAGAACTGTGGCCTCTATTAACGCTCTTCCCCACTCCGACTGCACGCAGCCGGCTCAAACGGCCCTTGCGTTGGTGGTGCGGCGTGAGTTTGCCTCCACCGCCGTCATCGGTTAACCGCCGGCTGCTCCGTGCGTTGACCGTCAGCAATCATTTTGACGGAGCATCAACTAATCTCTCCGATCGAGTGTTTCTATCCGACCGAAGAGGAAACTCCAGACTCGCTACGTTCAGGAACAGCGCTTCAAATCGACGAGCCAGCCGTGATCGAGTGCATTTCTGAGATGTTTTGGAGCACGGGGAAATATTCTCGATTGCGGGAAAACCTCTTTTTTCACGAGAGAATCGGGTATTGTGCGATGCAGAAGCTTGCATTCAGTCGAGGTTGAACGACCTCTGAATGTCGTAGTTTGGTGTTGAATGTTGGCTCCGCTCGGTCGTCATAAAACAATAAAAGCCCGAGTTGAAGAAGCCGTTTTCACATTTACCACCGATTATTGCCAGGCCGTATCAGCTCGCCCCGTCCCGACTCGAATGGCATGTTGTTATGTGGAGCATTTTTATGTCCGGGTGTGGGGCCCCATGATGTTTGCACGGCTCCCTCAGGCCCCTCAAACGGAGGTTGAGTGTGTGTGCTCAAATATTGAATCGACTGTTTGCCTGTGATTGTATCTCAATCAAGAACAACAAAAAATCTTAAACGAGCCCGCAGGATTTTCGTCGGCCATTGCAGGGTTCACGTGCTATAAGCATATCCTGAAAAGTTCAATCTGGCCCGAGATCGATCCAGATTCGAAGGAGGAGACTGCCTCTAAGTTGAGCAAGCGCATCCAGTCGACTTTAGATACACTGTTCCCAAAGTTGTTTATGGTATCGATTGTTGCTTCGCTCAAGCAGTCTTGGATGGGAACGGGGATGAAGGGAGGGAGGGAGGGAGAGAATCTCGCGAATGGGCGTGCGTGGAGTTCGACGGACAGACTGACGGGACGAGTAAAAGGGAGCGGCGATTGTGGAAGTGGCCCTTTTCAAAAGAGACCACCAGCGGCAGCAGCGAAAGCCTCGTCGTGCTGTCTCTCTTCGCACGACGCTCGTGCACATCATGAAAAGATGCGCGGGCAAGCGAGCGAGCGAGCCAGCGAGTATTTTTGAATGATTATGACGCATTAGCATTTGTATGGCCGGCTAGAGATGGAGAGTTGCCGCCGCCTAGTCCTGCTTCCTGCTAGTTGCATGCCCCGTTCTTACAGTGAGCTCCTCTGGTCTCAAAAGCTCCTGTCTGAGTTTGTTGCCTAAATAAACTATGGTTCGTGGCCACCAGTATATCATCCAGGGTTTCCGCTCTTCTTCGCTGCTCCCGACCGGATTAAGGCCCGACGAACAATCAGGGGATGCCGCGGGAGACGTTCGATGTCAGGACTTCGATGCGGTGCGTGGTTCGTCGATCCTAACCCGTATGCTCTGACGGAGATGATTGAAATCCTTGAGTGAGAACGAGGATCACAATCCGTGCCGACACTCCCGCACGAAACTGTTGTTTGGTTGGATATAAATCCTTGTCCGCTCGTCAGCAGAGCGCTCCTGATGAGGCACGAGCCGTCCCGAGATTAGTTCTCCCTCAACTCCAGCGGACAGGACACTTGGGCTGAGCCGCCACAAGATTCATGGTTGTCCGCTGGTGCAGGCAAGAGGGGAATCAGCGATTCTTCAAGTGTTTCGGCGGAGAAGAAACTCTCAAGAAGTATCGCTCGGAAAGCCGTGCGACCGGCCCCACAGTTTGCTCTCCTGGCGGCATGCTCTGACTGACTGACTGACTGACTGTCCGACCGACTACTTTGCTAGCTAGCTAGCCAGCTAGCTGTTAGATGCATGGCAAAGACAATGCGTTCCACCGACCGAGCAGCCCGCTAGCAGTCAGCAGCCAAAGGCGGTTTTTGCCTTTTTCTCATTAGCATGGGACGTGCTCGACCTCTGGACTCGCGTCCCCTGTCCGGGGATCCCGTCAGGGTCCGAACAGGGGCCTCTCTGATCTGTGTTGGTTGGTCGCGAGCTCTGTATCCTGCCGGCTGCTCCCCCGGGCTGATCGTGGACCGAGAGCCTTTGTAGCTCCGGCTCAAACACATTCACACTTGACGGAACTTCATGAGAACCCTCGAACAGTTTGGTGCCATCGAGAAGAGGAGAAAAAATCTATCGTTGGCATAGTCATCCTGAGTTGTTGATGAGGAAACAGTCAAGCGTGTACCCCATGATCCCAACGACGAACCATTATACCGCACGAGAGATTGAACGTTGAGGACGGAGACGTCCCAACGTCTGGATGGGGCCCTTGATGCAGTTTGAAGGAGTTTCAACTTTGAGGATCATGGATGTTATCGTGGAACTTTTTCGCCGGGAAGATCTTTGAATGACACGGCTCTTGCAATGCCCGGGATTTTTCCTCGTCATGAAATGAAATTTCAAAGTTAGCGCAAGGGATCAACGACAGCGCGGTCGGTCTTCCGAGATCTGCCTCTGGGATCTTACCTAACGAGCTTTGACACGGGGAGCTTCGTGAAACTGCGCAAAATATTTGTAACAAGCTGTCGCAACAAATTTTTCATGCGGACTACAGAGGGTTTGTGGTGTCGTTGTTTCTTTGTCATCGTCGGCGGTGGTGCCGGCGTCTCTGAGGAGGATCCGCGCCGCTTCCGAGGACGGGGGAGACTGGTTCGCCGGCTGGATGGTAACCGGCTGCGGCGCGGGTATATGACTGTCGCCCAGGAGGCTGTGCGAGCGCAGGCGGGCGTCTGTCGCAGTCAATTACGCCGACTGTCATCCTCCGTACTGATCCGTTTTCAAGCTCCGCTCTTTCTCAGTCCGGAAACGACTTTCTTGCTTTCGTGCTTGCTTGCTTGCTCGCTTGCTTGGCTTCTCTCGCTCGCTCTGTGGCGTTTTCCTCGAGCAGTGTCAGCCCTGGTGACAAAAAGGAAAGAGTCCTCGCTGTTCCGTCGCCGCCGCCGCCGTCGACGTCGTCGTCTTGCCGTTTGTTCATCCCACATCCTCTAGGCGCTCGAAGACTCGTTTTCTTCTTTACAGTTCTTTATCTAGAGTTTTCTCTCCGCGCAAACACTGGCTCAAAGCCGACCGGCGGCGGCGGCGGCGGACCATCCGCTGCCGTCGGAAGCAGCGATGGTAGTGCTGGTGTTTTTTTGTTTCATTCCGCTGTTCCTTCGCTGCAAATTATTTGGAGAGATAAAGGGAAAAAATGAAGGAGTCGGAGAGCGTAAGACTGGAGGAAGCAGAATAATAGGCTCTTGTGAAAACACAGCGATTTATCTCGGCTGTACAAGTCTACTCCGTCGTGGACGGCGCGGCGGCAGCTTTGAACGACTACGGCTTTCTGTGCTGCTGCTGCGGCGGCGGCTGCAGCTGCTCTTAGGGACTACTAGGACTACTATGTATGTCGACCGTTTCATAAATAGGGAGCAAGTGTAAGCCGCAGGTGTGAGCTTTAATTCGGCGGTGGCTGTTCTTCCCCTTGGTCGTGTTCCAGCTTCGTGTTAAATCACGCTGAGCCGCGGGAAGAAACTCTTGTTGCAAACTCCGACCTCGCCACACCGGTCGAAAACCGTATACGAGCTCTATATGGGCTCCATGAATGAGCGAACAGACGGGCGTTCGCGCTAGCGTGAGGTTGTGTCGCAGCATTCTCGCAATAAAGGAGAAGCAACACGCGTTTTCCAAGAAACAATGTTGCACTCCTGCCGGCGGACATGCCGTTCGAGGTTCTCGTGATGCGCACAAGCGATGACAGAACATTTCGTAGATGGAGACAAAACGTTCCCCCTCTCGCGCTGGTCGGGCGATACCGAGGTCCATGATTCTGACGGATTTTCCTGTTTTTCGGAATCGTCTCGTTTCTGTATTTCACTTCGAATTCAACTTTCTTTGTCTCTATGGTGTTTCGCTTGCCTCACGTGATTGTTCGGGATGTAGGCCTCACGATGGAGATTGGCTGCACTTGTAGAAGTTTCGCCGGAGCATTCTCCGAGCTGAGTAGCGAGAACCAGCCGCCTCCAATTACGCGAGGACTGCAGTTGATTTGGTTTACTGCTGCTGCTGCTACAGCTACTACTGGCTGCCAATGTGGCTGCTCCATTCTGCAATGCAGAGCCCGGGGGACGGAGAATCGAGAAGCGCGAGAGGGAGAAAGGAATGGAACGAGGAACAGTCATTCGAGTGGAGCTCTGGCGACCATATCTCCCTACCATCTTCGACTTCGAAGAACTCTTCTTCTCGTGTTCCTCCATCTGTTACATGATGAGTGATTTGGTTCGGCTTGGCTGGCGGTCAGTTCCTTCAGGTGGAGAGTCATGCCATGCTCGGTCCTCGTGGCTCCTAATGGTTTGGTGCAACCGCCGGTGTCCTTGGCATCTGACTGTAACCGTGCTTCGGCGGGGCTGAGTTTTGGCTTCATGGAGCACCAATGACAATTCGGTTCGTTCCCTCTGGTGTCGGGTTGTGTCCGCTAGGGTGTCCGTAAGGACCCTCCCTTTACTTAGACACCGTTGGTCGCATTTGATTCAAGCCGTGCGTCCGAAGAGGGGATCAAACGGCCGATTGTCTTGTGGTTACGCGGCTGATCTTCTAACCAAAAGCTCGATGGCCGTTCGAATCTCATTCCGGTGGCCGAGATGCGCCCTATGCGACGTGTATCACGCTCATGAGTGCACGTAAGTGATCTGCATGAACTTGTGTAGTCAAATACGAGCGCGGCGAGCTTTCTGTTTCCATTGGAACCGGCGTCGGTGGTCTCTGAGCGAGTGCGATCGATTGAGACGAAATCAAGATTCGGTTTCATCGGAGGAGAGCACGCAAAATTTACACAATCTGCCAGAGGAGACGACGGTATCGGAAGTAAATGCGCCAACCAGGCGTCCCCGTAAGCTTTTTGGTCGACTTATGGATCGATGGACTGAAGTCGAGCGAATGGCTTTTTGCTGCTCGCTCGTTTGGAGCAAAGTAGACAGAGAATAGAGAACGCTTCAAAGTGCACGACGGAAGCAATGGCTAAGCGGTCGCCTCGCTGGCTGAGTGGCCGATCGTTTTCTTTAGGCTCCTTGTCGATAAACGACTCGTCCGACGATCCACTGCAGAAGTCGGTCGGGGCCGTTTCGATGGCGCGCGGAAGAAGATGAAGAATAAGATCCTCTACATGTTCCTCGCTCCGAACGGCCTCTAGTGGTCCCTATTAGTTTCTGGGATCTCCGATTTGGATGAACTACGAGAATCGGGAGAGCCGCCTGTTTCTGAAGGCTTCTTGGGCTAGACCGTAATCCCGTACGTGCTGATAGTTCTAAGGGATTCTCGGCCGCGATGTTCGAGCTTGGATCCCTCGCTGTTTGCGCCAAGTTACCGACAGCAGAAACCGTTGAGAACTCCTTCCGAGCAAGCAAGCAAGCAAGCAACCATCTCTACTCTTGGTTGCCCCTCGCACGCTCCCCCGTAAGGGTCACGTGCTCTTCTGATGTTTTCCCTCCGCCCCCAAGAAGTATTCCGCCGAATGTTAGAACGTTCACTGCAGGCCGCCTGGCGTCGCAGATTCGCTAGCTTTGTGCGTTCTGTTTTTTCCTCTTCGACGAGCCGCCTAACCATTGTACATAGTTTGCGACAACATATATTTTCCTCCTCGTCCTCCTCGTCGAAAGTTCTTGCGTCTTACGAAGCCCTCTCTCTTCCATCGCCACTTCCGCTTTGTCCCTTTTTCCGCTCCTTCGTTCCACTTTCTTTGCTCGTTTTGCTTTTCCGCGGCGCCTCGAACTAGCCGCAACGGTAAAGGCGAGCACAACCGTCCGCAGCAGACGCACACATACAAATTGAAAGCTTTTTATCGCCAGGTCGGTTATCGACCTTCTCGTTTTGACCATTCCCGGAGACAGTATTTCTTTTTCGTTCCCAAAGCTTTCGCCGTTTTGGCTGACGGACCGGAGGGAGGCAGAGCGAACGATCGGGCGCCCAAGTGCCCTTTCGTTCCGAGTATTTAGATGCCTCAATTTGTCACTTAGCCAGCGAAACTTCTCCTACTCGCCCTGTTCTTCTACTTTCGTCATTCAGAAGCGAATCGTTGCATCCGTTTCCATTTCGCCACCGAGAGGACGAATAAAAATGTCTCTCGCTTTATGTCTGCGGCAGAGGATCTTTCCTGGCAGGATCAGGGGGAAGAGGAGAGGTTGAGCAACGCTTTGTTCATCCATTCGATTGTGGAGCAGAGAGCGGAGAAAAACTCAACACCGCGCGAGGGAGGCGAAACAACAGACGGGAGTTGGCACCAAACATTTGACATTTATAAGAAGAAAACTTTTGTTCGCGTGGGTGCCCTTTTGCCTGCGGTCGGCGTCAGAAGGATTCGAGGCACTCAGGCACGATGAAACTTTCTATATTTGGGAACGATGGGTGTTTAAGAGGAAAAAAAACGAACTCAGCTATTGAAACACCTATGAGGCCAGAACACGTGTTCCTTTATCTCACGGCAGCACGAAAGAGTTATTATACTCTAGTGTTGTACAACAATCGGTGAAGCAAGTTCAGCAAAACCCGGAATAGATTGTTTTAACATGCTTCCGGCATGATTTGACTAAATCACTGATTGTACACGATGCATGGTGCAGCACCGATCAGTTGTTTCCGAAGCGGTAATTAAATGCGCTTCACCAGACAGGACCGTTGGTTGGGCTCGAGTTATCAAAATGATAGGGTCCCGCACGAATATCAACGGCTGTCACCGGCACTATCTGAAAGAGCGTTCAGTGAGTAAGGGAGCTCTGTGCTTGGGTGGATGGAACAAGAGATGGAATAGGCAATAGAATCGGACGTGTAGGTGGACAGACGAACGAAGCATTCATCTTGCTCATGCGTTCGATTCAGGTGGAGAAGGTGCGGGTCTGTCTTTTATTGTTTCGGAACGGCTGCAGGTTCTCTCTATTCTGGCTCAACAAAAGACGAACTCTGCAGGAGATAGTACGACTCGCAGGAGATATGTTGCTCACTGAGAATACAGGCTGCTGGTGCCTTCAACGCCACCACTGCTGTTAGACTCCTTCCAGTGCAGCTCCATCCTCCGCAAGATGGGATGTTGATAGCCGCGTAAGGAGCGCAGCAGCGATGTAAATGAGTTAATCGAGGCCTCCTCCAGACAGTGATTGAGCGGCGTCATAGCAATTTGTTTCTCTTCGTCCCCACTTGCTGCAAGACTTCGCCCTCCACCGCGCGATCCACTCGCATGAGACGGACGCCGCCGTCTAATAGAGTCCGGAATAAGTTTTCCGCCGCAACCGAACCCACGTGGCGGCATCGCCGACAGCATTCGACCAACGAACCGCCAGCCTAAATGCATCGGATGTTTCCCTCGTCGCTGTTTTGCCAACGGATCTTCTTCTCCCCTTCGTCGCTAATCATTTAGGCGGAAGCCGATTTTCTGTTCTTGCCGCAAGTTACGAGAATTTCGGAGCTCTTATCGAAAGCTGGAGTCGGCATACTGCAAATACAACGTGCACCGAGCCGACGAGCGAGCATTATCGTCGCTGGATGCGAGGCTATTTAGAAGCAAGCCGGATCGAGGATTAGGCGTGACGCGGCACTAAATTGGGCCAATGAACATCGGAGACCACGGCTCATTGCTGACCGACCACCGGAGTCCTCAACCAAAACATCCAATTCATAATCAACGAGCACACCTCGACGAGCGCTTCATGCTTCCGAAAGGAGCTTCCGGACGACGAACACTGGCCTGCATTCAAATCAACGCGGACGAATTTGCTGCTCAAAACGTCCAGCTTGCCTCGCGGGAGAGCTCTCGTTTATGCTGAGTATAGGGACAGGTCCAGTGGAGTTTGGGCTCGTGCGAAGAGCGAGTTGCACAACGACGGAATCACAGAATTGCGAACAACGATTTAGACTTGACAGTCGCCACTGGGCTTTGTGTTATTATTCGGTACAAGGGGACTGCCTGGGGCCAAATCTCGTAATCCTTTTGCCTCTACTCCTGCCGAAAGGATCCAGTGTGTTTCTGCCGTCCGTCCGTTAGTATTCATGAGTTCCGTTCCTTGCAAGCGACTCTAGTCCGGGCAAGGCAGCTTGCCGGCCGGTCGGTCGGTTGGTCGCTTGTCGGCGAATGAGAAAACGACCAGGCGAGCACAAGGGCACAGATAGGTACTCTGTGAGAGCACCCGGCGGCGAGGTCAGCGCCTCGAGCTCAGCGAGGGTCTCAGAGTTCTGGATTTCTTGATAATCCCTTACTGCCGAGCTGATGAGAGACGCTGAAACAAAGGAGCAAACCACACTGAACCCCAGAAGCTACCCTTCCTCTCAGCGTATTCTCTCGGACCACTTAGTGACATCAAGCTAGCGAAACGTAACTCGTACCAGTGTTCCCGTTAACGCGGTATGATCCAACGAGTACTCTCCGGGACTCGAGAGTATGGAAGGTTGTTCGATGATCGCGCCGTCTACCATCTTCTCCTCGAACGCAAAGTTCGAAAACACGATTCTAAGAGGGTACCATCATGCCACGGGAGCAAAGATTTTTATCATAGAACAGGCGCGATGCTAGGAAGTGCATCGTGCGCTAACGGTTTACAGGTGTAGTTCTCGCCTTTGCTTGACTCTGAGCGAAAGTATGAACATGGGTCTGTGTTCAGCGATAGAGTAACCATCCGGTGGAAGGAGTTGACCGCGTTGCAATTTCCGCCGCTTCAAAACGACACCCCATAATTCCAGTGAAACCTTCCCAAGTTGCTCCATATTTGCGCGGCAGAGCCTGATGGCATCAAGATTCACATGCAGCCGACGTGCTATTGCATTTCGTGCATCTTTCACAGAACGGCTTGCAACTTGCTTTTGCGCATTTTCTGCTTGAGGAGGCAGCTCCCTAGTCTCTGCTCGGGCCCTCTTCGTTTCTCGCTCTCTCCTCTCTTTCCCTCTTCACGTTAGCTAGGCAAGCCGCGCGAGTCCGCATCGTCGACGTGCACTGCAGCGATACGGAAAAGCCGAACCTTTTGTTAACACTCGCAAAACAGTTTGCATTCAGAATGTTGGAATGAAACCTTTCTTTCCTCCTGCATCCGGAGGTGTTGGACTCTCTCCACGTAGCTGAGCTTGGATTCTCAGTCTCTGAGAAGGTTGAATCGCACAGGAGTTGCAACTAATTTCAGCAATCGAACGACCGAGTGTCCGATATGGTTTCATCCATCTCAGTACCGTACTTCGCTGTTTTTTTCTGATGAGGCATTTTCTTTGTTTCAGAACCTTCCGAAGTTTATCAATCGCCGGGATCTTGATCCTCGTTTCGACACATTCGGCGAAGACAGCTCTAAGGAATCTCGATTGGTGAGTGTGCGAAGAAAGTTTGAAACTCGCGAGATCGAGGAGCTTGATATGTATATCGACGCCGTTTTAGTTTTCACGGCGTGATTAAGGTTGCACTT
The DNA here is from genome assembly GCA_021527715.1 of Neoseiulus cucumeris. Taxonomy (NCBI): domain Eukaryota; kingdom Metazoa; phylum Arthropoda; class Arachnida; order Mesostigmata; family Phytoseiidae; genus Neoseiulus; species Neoseiulus cucumeris. Next base: position 1,773,644 of record JAJSRV010000010.1, on the reverse strand, counting down.
CAATGGTTTTACACCTCAGAAATTCCTTCACCAATTTTCGGATTTGACGTTCAGGGACTCGAACTGAGTCTGGAAATCGGAGTTTTGAATCCGATTTTCCGACCGTTCCGAATGCCTTTTAAGAGTTTTCAAAGCCGTCCGTATTGACTTGAACTTGTTGCAAAATGTCATGCATGTCAAAGGCTCGTTGAATGCGGGTCGGCTCGGCCTCCGCCGGAGCGGTCTCCGAGGCTGCAGCTCAGAAAAGTTGCAGTCTGATGTGAATTGATTTGAATTCGCTCGCTATTGGTTTCTTGGACGTCAATAACAGACAGCAACAAAGTACCGATTGCTCGGCGAGCCGAGTCCTGTTGAATGGTAGACGGGAAGACATGAGATGCATGAGTCTGCATTTCCGAGGCTGCAGCTGAATTTCCTCCCCACGAGGATTCATTCCGAGCGCACCGGCAGCAGGTCCAAAGGACGACGTACAACGATTCCTTCCCCAAGAACGAGTAGATTACAGTCGGCCGAAGCTGAAGGCTCGTAAATTCAAGCGGAACTAACCCGTAGGTAGGTGGGCAGACGGACGAACGATTGCGCAGATCAACGAACGGGGAACGTCTTCGAAGTTAAAATTAAATTCCTTCGAGTATCATCATCATCATCAGGCTTAGGGGATTAGGGACGAGACGCACTATTAGGGGAGAGGGAGGAAGCGACGATGGACAGAGTCGGCGAAACTAATATTCTGATAATGGAGGTCACAGGCATTTTGAGACTGAATTCCTGGATGAACTCACATTCGGCCGTCTGATGCAAACATTCAGTTTAACGACAGCGTCCACTGTTCCTCCGTTCCCGTCCCCTCCACAACCTCGACCCCCGTCCCTCCTCTACAATACGTCCCTCCCTCTCCCTCGTCCTGTTCCCATCGGAACGAAGACTTATGTTTGGAATGCCGCCGGATGGAGAGCTCCGCTGGCTGAGTCGAAGAGAATTTTCAGCGAGAATTCATCTCACTGAGCTGCTTCATGAGAATCATATACCTCTACAATGAAGGCATCGGAAACAAGGGAAGGGGAGGCATCACGATGCGCTAAGCGGTCATTTAGACCACGGGAAAATAACTTCCCTCCCGAGAGAAGTGTCGTCTTCTCATCCTTCCTCTCTCGGCGGACTCAGTCTTGCCTCCTTCCTTCTCGGCTTCCGATTTATTGCCTCTTCTATAAACGCCGCGTGAATTAACAGCTCGACTCGGCGATTTTCTGAGAATTCTATTCCGCTGCCGCTTTTATGGCCTCGACCATTGTTATCGGAATTTGATTCGAATTTGCTCCGGGGCAGCTATTTGGCAGTCTGCCTAGCCTCCTGACTGCTTCTTCGACTGAGAAGACAATACAAATCCTCAAGTCCCACTCTTGGCAACAAGTTCAACGGAGGCTATCATTTCCATATTGAGGAGCTTCCTGCTCCCGAGGACTAACATCGACCGATACAAAACCTCCGTTCCTCCGGCCGGCACAGTTTCTACGACGACGCGCCGATTATTTCAAAGAGTCTCGATTTGGTCGGACATTCACTTTAATGCGGCCACTCAGGCATAAGCCTCGAGGGTTACGGAGGTTCGAGTTTACTATTAGGCGACCAACCATATTTTCTCCGGAACTGTTCGTCGGATCTCCCGGAGGAACATTGAATCAAATTTTTTTTTTATAAATCATTCTGTCTGCTCCCAATGGCCACGAGTCCAGTGAGTCGGCCGTTGCGCTGGCACGAAACGAGACCGAAGCGAGGCAAGTTGCGAAGCAACCGAGATGGGGGAAGTGTGGAGGAAGCGTTTTCAAAAATATGCACAGCGTAAATGGCGACGCCATATTTCAACGACGGGAACGCCCAGCTCCTCCAGCGAAACCCGCCCCTCCCCTTGCCGTTCCCCTCTTCCACGTCCCTTGTGTTGTCTAGGCCATAGCACAGCGGCGGGGACGGCCATCCCTCAACGAGAGTGCTTTAATTTAAGGGACTCTCGGTTAGGAAATACAGCTTGGATAATTTACTGCGGGACAGGCAACCTTCGGCCTATTTCACACTCTCAGTCAGCTCCGGATACGGCGGGCGTGGGCGCACTTCCAACGGAAACTTGACTTGAATCGCGGGGCGCTTCGGAGCAGACGAGCCTCGTCGTTGTTGATGTTTTTGTTGGGACACATTTCTGGAACGGAAGCGTGCTTGTTTGTTTGCCCGCTGACTCTCAGGACAATATCCTGGCTGATTGGCGACAGAAGAACTGAAATCAACAGCAGGGACCGTTTTCCCTCCCCCAACACCCCCCGCCCCCCTCCTTCTTTCCCTCGAAGGAAACGCTGTGCAACCCGACACAATGATGTCCTGCGAGAATTGTTTCCCAATCGGTGGCTGGACGTCAGCGAGTCTGGCCTGCCTCCATATCCTCCAGGGGACCCGAGAATCTTGAGATGCATTCATCAGTGGCAAAACTTTTGAAATTGGATACCAAAACGTCCGGTCGACGGTCCCTTCGGCGTCTTCCCGTTGGTCCGCATCCGATTCTGATACCGACGACTCTGTCACATGGAAATGAAGCGAGTGCTCTAGTGTGAGATGAAATCGCGGCGGGTACGCAGTAGCGGACGACATCTGAACTGGAGATGGCAAAAAAATGAAAGTGACTGCGGAAAGGAAGTGGACGAGAAGGAAACGAAGAAAGTGACGAGAACTCTAAAAGGCGGATGAGCGGACAGACGAAGGGACGAGCGGACGGACGGACGAGCAAGTGAGCGGGCGGGCGGACGAGGACGAACATCGACAGGAGTGATGGATGGCTCTAAGAATTGAGCCGGCACCCATCCAGCAGTGCCAAGGCGCCAGCCAGGCCTCCAGCATGCTCGGGTCTCGTTGTTCCTCGCTGTCTGTCGTCCTTTGCCCATCGATTCATGGGTTTCTCCTTCTTTTAGGGAATAACGATTTTTCCCTCGACTTCGCTGCTGCTCGTTGCTGGCGACTGGCTGTGCGGACTTTTTCCCTTCCTCGACGAAAAAATCATTGTAGAGCTCTCCTCCTCTCTCATTTTACTTCTCACAAGTGTCATCTTTATGACCGTCCGAGGGTCTTTCGCTCTTCTCTTCAGTTTGCACCTACAAGTGACTGAAAACTCGAGAGAGGGTCGCGGTGATCTACAGAAGGTCTTTCTGATTTCATCTCTCTTCCTTCGCGAATTCAAGCTCTTGAAGTTCCTGAGAATCACTCCTGAAATTCATGTTTCCAAACAGAAGCACGACATCAATGAAGTTTCTGCTGATTTGTGGAGAAGTTTTGATGTTGGCGACAAAGGTGTTCCCATCTCCCGGCATGCGCTGAGTTTAACAAAAACCGCTGGACGCGCTGAAGGCAGATGTTTAGACCGAAAGGAAAAACGGGGCCCTCATTCTAAATGCATGTCCCTGCCCGTTTCCTTAAGATCTGTGGGAACCCTCACCAGAAAAACCGAAGAATCGATCTTTCGACTAACGATTTCATTCTTCTAGGCAATCGGAATATCGTTTGTACTCCTCGGCGCTGAAGGTCAATCCCGGCAACGTGAAAATGTGGAATAATCTCGGTCGTTTCCACGAGAAGAATTTCAATATGCTCGAAGCCTACAGCTACTACAACCAGGCTATGCGGTGAGTAGTTTCGAGGATTCTCATTTGTTCTGAGTTGACGAATTTCCGAGTTTCCCCATCGAGGATCAACTGTCAATCGCAGAGATACCGGGCAATCCAGACGGAAACGCTGGGAGAGCTGTGCGCGGATTCGGTGTAAGAGGGAGTCGTCTCCAGACGTTGACGCAGTTGGCACCCAACCGACAACGGGCTCACCACATTAGTCAAATAGATCCGCACTAATGAAAACAGACAGCCGAGGTCACATCTGCTATGTTCGAAGTCGTTGTTCCGGGAATCGACCCAACTTCGATTCCAAACTTCGAACATGCGTGCCCTACCCGTTGCTATAGTGCATTCGATTCGTAGTTCCCCGTCAGATACGTATGTGGACGAGGCTGTTCTATCTTTTGTCCAATCGTCCCGCTATTTACTCAGCTGATTTACCGAAGCAACTGATTACGATGACTGATTCAGTCTGGAGGTCCCCTTTTGACGAAGAGTTTCAGTCGATTCGAAACGAGATCGGTATATGTTAGTGCTCAGAATCTAACGCCTGTAACCTGTGACCTTCAGAAGCTTTTAGTGCAGTGAATCGCCGTTGTGACTCCCACTTTGTCAACAACCCTGTTGCCTACGTTGAGTATTAGGTACTAGAACCCCGACATCGGCTCCTGAAAGCATCAGATCAAGTGCTTCCTGTTGTTTTCATTTGTCAAAGCCGTGTTCCCATCACCCACTTTGTGGACTCTTCGATGCCGGGCCGCATGCATGTGCTTCGATTCATTGAACTTATGAGGAGTCCGATGTGAGCCGTCTTTAGCTGTGCGCATGCAAGGGATCATGGTCAGTAGCCAACAAAATGTTTTCAAGTACGCTGTCGACGATTAACGCAGACTGTGGAAAGTTCGCTCTGCTGCGATCGAAAAGGTGTTCCGCGGCACTACGGCGTAATGAGTTTGCACGATTCGCTGAGCCTGAAAGCTTGGCCGCTCGCCGTGCCCCTGAGGAATACAGTGGCGGCCAACTCGACTTGCATAGCGATGTCATCAATGAATTTCGCTTCTCTTTTGGAACCCATGTCGTGTTTCGCAGTTCATGGCAATTCATTTAATTGCCGGACTTTCTCCCCGGCGAGAATTCAGCCCATTCCCATGCTGGCCGCTCTCCTGCTCACTGTAAAACAGTCTGGCTTCACAGGACTTCGGCGGTATCTCGACACAGATCTCGAGCACGACGCGAGACTCATACTCGCTAGCTTTACGACAGTACGGCCGTGCGAAGAATAAGCGCTGGAGCGGTCCGTTTCGTCGTATCCCGCGATTTTCAGAGTTGCTGATAACGAATACCTATAGATGAAATGCGCTCTGAACTGAGGCGCACCGAGCAACACGATACTTCGTAAGACTTGATTTTGAATCGAATTTTCACCGCTCCCGTGGAAAAGGAGAAGGAAGGATTCCTCAATCATTGAAGCGGCATTGGGGGATGGACTTTGTCTTTTCGAATGAAAGTCAGAACTACACAGTTGCTCGCAAACAACCAAGGGCTGTTAGTGATCCTCGGTCCTACTTCTAGAAATCCCGGATTCGCTCTCTAATTACTGGGAGGAGACGCAAGGCTAAAAAAGGACGCATCTGCATTAATCTCCAATCGGACGTCTCTCACAACGATGCCAAAGAAACATTCGTGAACGAATTCAAGTGCTGTACCCAGGGGAGAAGTTTTGCGTGTTGTTTGGGTGCATCGTGTGTACAGCTCTCCCTCGGAAGGCACAAAAATTCAATTCAGACAAGATAGGATGATTCCGAAGAATCATCAATGTCACGTGGCTTGCTCGCGAACAGCTTTCAACACAGTCGGCTTAACCGAATCGTTTTTGTATACCCAACCCACGACTGCACGCTTGCTTGCTCACCCGCTCGCATGGCACATTAAAACAAGAGCGACCACCCACACAGACGGGGCATAATCAGTCGTTGTTTGTGTTCGACCGCCTCAGTTTCTGAAATAGCCCCATTGTATCCCCACGGTTGTTATCGAGCTTTGTATTCGCGAAGTTTTTGATTCTCTGAAGGCTCTCACCCTCAATACCGACGGCGTCGTTTCTCATCTTCACCCCGCGATCCCTCTACGGGGGTCAGCTATCCAGTCAAGCAATCAATCTACGGCATCATACAGCAACTTTTATGGTCCACGTTGAATCACGCTCCGCTCATGAATTTTTGTTCGGATGAATGAACATCGTTTCCAAGACAGGCAGAATATTAACCTGTCGGTGAGCGCTCTTCTTGTCCTCCGAGCGAGCATCGCTGACGCTTCAGCAACTCAATCATGCATGTTGGTCAGCTGAAGGGAATTCTCCCTTTTCCCTCCTCGGTGGTTACAGCGTGTTAGCCGCCGGAGGAATGAATAGATGAACGGACGGACGCCAGACTTGGTAGTTCGTTGGGTGGGGATGCGGATGGCGTGCTGTATCTGTTGCCTCTATACATTATTCATTCACTCATTGGTCGCAGCTGGCGTCCACAACATACTGAACACCGAGACGAAGCGAGGCACCGCGAGATTCTCCTATTGGATTAGATTTGAACGATTGAGAGCTCAGCATTGTTTTGGCCTACCTTCGTCCAAGCCGTGACCTTCGTCGATGCTGCTCTCGTTCAGCAGAAGAAGGGAAATAGGTAATGATAACCGACAACACTGACAGTCGTAGAGTCTGAATTTACCGCTACTCACGGTCGACAGGTGACGTGCCCCGACTATGAACGAATTTACGGCTAGTTCCTCGGTAAAACTCCGCGGAACTAAGGTCGTTGGCTTATGTTGATAACGTTATCACCATCACTGCCGCTATCTTCGCGGTCTGGGTTTACGACGCTGTCCTTATTATTGCTCTTGTTCCTCCGGTGGTTGTTTTTCGGAACGAGGAAACAGCCAGGTGGACATCCGCCGACGAGGATGGAAGGTGTATGGATGGCTAAAGCACGAAAGGGGGGGAGGACGGGGAGAAGCTACAACATCTTCTTGGTGATGTTACCTCGACGATCGTGGCTTCCTCTCTCTCTGACTATCTTTCGGTGGAGTGGTTCGGACTTATCACTACGCTAATCGTCTGACCAGCGGACCGCTTGTCTTCACATGCACCGAGAGGGAGGGAATCGGTTGAGGGACACTTCGAAATGAAGGAGAACATAAGGCGTCATGGACAGCCTGAACGAATCAACAGAGAAACACGGAAGCGCTGTGATTCTATGACAAACTTAACAGCCGAGGCTTTTCGAGAGGACATGCTAGGGTTCCGTACGCGGAAACGTTTCAATATTTTTCGGTTTCTTTTTCAGGCTGCAACCCGGAGACGTGCGAGGCTATCTGAACATGGGCCGTCTGCTCACGATAACTGGGAAGACCAACGAGGCCGAGGCGATTTACCAAAAAGCAAGGAGCCTCATTCCAAGTGCAAACCACTCGCAGACGACTCGGGTGACAGTGACTCAGTCGCACTTGCAAGTGTTCCTGAACCTCGCCGTTCTCATCGCTGCCAACGAATCGCGGGTCGAGGAAGCGGATTATGTAAGTTACATGAATCTAATCCCCGAAAAATGTGAAATGAGGTCGAAAGCACGCGCGCTCGCGTGCGTGCCTTTGACTCCGTTGTACATAGCAGTCACTCAGTCAGTCGCAAACGGCGGAGTAAGCTGATTTGCGAACTGTGATTGTTCGGCAACTCGATGTTCCCAGTCAAGCGCTCCGTGGGCTTGGGGACCGTAATTGGCCTGGCGTCGAAGCAGTGTTACAAAACCTTCCGCGAAGATTCCGAGTTTCTGCCTGGAAACCGAGTTTCGAATTCTCGAATGAGCGTATCCGCGTCTCTTCCCGCTTCTGTTTGTGTCGTTCTGCCTTCCAGTACAAACGATGAGTCTCACTTTCAAGCACCTTTCGAATGCTTTCCTCGATTCGAGGAAACATTACGTTCCTCGATCACAGTTGCGGAAACCTTTCCATTTGGTTTTCACGCGTTCTCCGAATCGAATGCTGAATGAAAATGATGCTCAAGTTCCTTCTAAAAGGACGTCACCCATTTTCTGAAAAGTTCGAGACACAGAAAGGATTTTTCCTTGTCACCTCAGCCTGCTTCCTTCATTCATCCCTCGCCTGGAAACTCACTCAATTCGCCCGACGACCTTCCTGGGATTAGCTTCCGCCATTTCGGAATAAATGAGACTCTAGCACAAGGCTTTTCTGTCTCAAACTCTCCAAGGGGCTCACAAGGGATTTCCAAGGCTGTCTGCCTCCCGTCGACTGAGCTGACCTAACGACGGCGCTGAACAAGATCCACGCCAAATATTTTCGTCGCATTTCCTTGATATCGACCGTCATTTCCTGATCCCTTACTACTCTGACTGAGTATTCTGGTTCTATGTCAGGTTTCTGGAGAACTCGTCTGCGTTTTGGTGTGCTCAAGTGTTTATTACATCTGGGGAGAGTGTCGAACGTACATAGCTTGCTCCGTAGCCAGGAGCAACATTACCACCACCCTGTCCGTGTATCGAGCTTCACCTTTCGCGCGTTGCTCGCTGACAGACGGGAAAAGCGCGTCAGAATCAAGGGCGACCACGACGACGGCGGCGGCGATGGCGGCGATGATTAGCCAAGAGCTGTGTGTTGACAGCGTGCTCTCTGGCCAAGTTTGTACTACTTTTTGCTCATTATCCAAGTTGTCGTCGTTGTAGGGGCTGTTGTCGTTGGTGTTCTCGTTGTCGTTGTTGTGGTTGTGGCCGTTGCCGCCGTCATCGTCACTGCCACAGCATGGATGGCTTCCCTCAGCGCGGCTCTGGTTCTGCGCCCGTTGACGTTTGGCTTCTGCCGCGGGTGCCATGGCGTGCAGCAATCTACTCGATTCTAATTGGCTTCGCTGTAGTTGTCGTCGGCGTTGTTGTTGGTGTTGCTGCTGCTGCTGCTGATGGTAGCAGCGTTTTGTTGGAGAGTTGCCCTCAGTAGCAATCTCAGCGGCAGCAGCAGCAGCAATCCAGCCCAACCAGCCATCCAGCTATTGGGACAAGGCAGCGCGAACGGAACAGCGGCCTCGAAGCAGGCAGGCAGGCAGGCAAGAAGGCGGTGGCGGCGGCGGCGGAGCTCATCAAGGCCATCTGCCACCACAGGGAGGTGTTGTTGTCGCCGATGGCCCCGATCCTCCGGGCCGGGGCTTCTGCCACTGCTCCCTTCGCCGTTACCGCATGATTAGGAGAAAACGAACGTCGCTCCATTAGGCAGCTGTCGACGAACTTTGGCCCGAAGTATGTGTGTTCATGTGCTCGGCCTGTTTGTGTCTGTATGCGTTTTCAGCTGTTAGCCTTTGGTGGTTGTCCCATTGTCGTCGAATTCTGGGACGAGAGAGTACGAACGAGTTCCCTCTTGGCCTCGTTCCCCATCCAAGGCATCATACTCGATTCTAGGCGAGATGGAACAGAGTCACTTGAAGTACGACTCGATAGCTCGTTGAGAAGCTTCCCTCAGACTTTCCTCCAATCTCGAACTTCTCAGGCCTCGTTTGTCGACGGATGTAACAAAGTCTCCGATCTCAACGACTATTTCATTTCAGTTATTGCGCAAACTCATCGAACTTCGATCCGACTTCACCGACGCGTACCTCACGAGAGGAGACTTCCTGATGCGACATAATCGAACAACCGAAGCCGTTCGGATGTATGAGAAGGCGGCTTCCATAGATCAGGACAACCCGGATACGCATTACAATGTAAGCACTCTCCTCCTTGATGAGGTCCTGTTGCCGGTCGAGGGGCAACGTCTCAGCTAGAAACCCAGCGGGAAAAGGACGTCAGGATGAAGAGGAAAAGGAGGGAAGGGGGGGGGACAAGGGATCTGATCAGGAGTTCGGTCAGTAGGGAAGGTGGCACAAAGCTGCGTCTGCCGCTAATGTTATTTTCGCAACTCTTGCTTTTTTGGAGTGCTGTTGTTCCTTCTTCTCCTAGGCAGAATGGGGGTCAGAAGAGGATAAATGTTCGGTGAGCCGGTGCTGCCGGGCCGTCTGGGAGAGTTGCGCGTTGTCGTCGCTGATGACACTTGCCTCGTAATTAGGTTGACGAGACGATGTTAGAAGCCCACGCGCTCTTGTGTTGGAGCATCGGTGGTCAGAGTGGTGTTGCGCCTAGTTTTGACGACCTGCGAAAAGCTGGCAGATTGACCAAGTCATTCTTTTTCAAACGAATTTCAGCTCGCGGTTATGCTGATGGACCAAGGCCGCAACGAAGAGGCTCTATCTTTATTCATCAAGGCTCTAGAACTCGACCCGATCCATGAACCATCGCTTGTCAACTCTGCTCTCCTCCTGCAGGAGTCGGGGCTCACCACAAATCATCCGGCTATAAACCAGAGGTAATGGACGACTTTTCAGCGCTCTTTTGGCCTTGTCGCTTTCCTGCCCGTTTGTTCTCGAGTCGAGGTTGCCACGGTGGCAACACCGCAGATGTCTGTGGGAAGCAAGTTATTTGTTCAGATTTGTTTTCTGATTTCGCTCAAAAGCCGCTTTGTCACAGGATCCAGCTGATGCAGCGTGTCGAAGCTCAGAGTCCTGAGAGAAGCTACTTCAACTTGGCGATGTTGGCTCTCGACAATAAGGACTTTGCGGCGGCAGAAGACAATTTCCGGAAGGCTATCGAGGTAGGTTATCCACAGGAAAACTTGTTATAGATTCATCTCCCTTACCACTCTCTTGAAATGAAAACACTCAATATCCGGCACCGGCGGAACGATGTGCTACGATTTCGAGCGCCGCTGCTGCCGAGGAGAGAGTCTCGAAGTCGATCACATACCTAGACATAGACTATAACGGTGCCGACCGCTCTGTTATCGTGGAACAGAATAATATTCATCCGCAGTGAAGCAAATTCCGCGATCAGAGTTTTCTATCTGATAGTTTTTAATCCATAAACGCATATAATCTGTCCACAGATCAAATCAGATATGCGAAGTGCGCTGTTCAACCTGGCGTTGCTCCTATCGGAACAGCAGCGCCCTTTGGAGTCGATGCACTACGTGGAGGCTCTTCTCAACCACCATCCGTTCCACATCAAGGGACTGCTGCTTCTCGGGGACATCTACGTCAATTACCTGAGGGACCTGGCATCGGCCGAGGAGGTAAATATTTGACAAGGGCTCGCGTAGCATAGTCCGACGACTGCTGCTGCTGCGGCGGCGACGTCGACAACAACGACGATGACGGCGGCGATCATAACCATTCGCGGGCTGGTGAGCCAGGCAGCCATTCTCTACACGAGAACAAGCTCAACTGCCGCCGCCGCCGCTGCCGCAAACCCGATGGAGTTCGCGAGGAACGGGGCGAGTCGAGTTAGTCGGAATGTCTGTCATTCATATTTGATTTTCTGACAAGGCTTTCTTTCCTTCTTTGCAGTGCTATCAAAAAATCCTGTCGGTCGATCCCAACAACGTCAAGGGTTTCCACAATTTGTGTGTTGTATACGTGGAACGCGGAGAACTGAGTCGAGCCGAAGGCTGCTTCCGTCGAGTTGTGTCCCTCGATCCTAACGCCGAGTACGTTCAACGGCACTTGCAAGTCACCCAAACGCTGCTCAGAAACAAGTCGGGGCTTGAGCCAAGCACGGAACAACTCCTCCAGCCTCGCTTCGTCACCCACGTCAGCTATCGCTAAAAAGGACGAAGCTTCACGAGGAGGAATTGATTGGTTAACGGATAAATGCATGGACGAAGTGAGCGAGGGGCGGGCATTTGTTGTGTCGAACTTATTAGTCAACTATGTATAGGCCAAATGTCGATCGTTTTGCCGAGAACGAGGCGGGATTCAAAGTGTAATAGAGACGGACGATACTTCCGCGGTCTTTGTGCCGCGCTGATCTTCGTCGCGGTCTCCATCGCCAGCGAGGTCGTCCTGTGCGGCCGCAACAACTTTCAAGCAGCGGAGGAAATGTTGAGGAATAGGGGACGAGCAAGAAGGCGTTTCCAGTCATATTTTTCTGCGTGTTCGTGATCTTCTTGGAATTGAGGTACTGTACCCTTCCGTCGTGACGGTAGCGGTTAACATGTTGAAAGCTCGGGGTTTCTCAAATTCCTCGAATTCTTCAATCGAAATAGCCGCCGATCGCGCCAAATGTTCATATTCTCCCTTGTACTCTGTGTGTACATTGTTGTAAATACGGCGAATGTAAATTCTATTTATCGATGGACAAGAGGAGGCGCAAGCCCGAGAGAGATTGACTCGATATTGATATACGGATATTAATAAAAGTTATATATTTCTAAATGTGATAAAGATGCACTTGAACGGATCGCGTCGTCATTTTCACAATTTGATATCAGTTTCTTTTCATTAAAAACTTGAGAAAACAAATTTCAGAGCCGCAAATCATGAGTGATTTGACGTGGACTGGAACGTTGTTTGTTTCAAATTTTTTCTATTTTTTCCGATCATATTTCTCCTGGTACGAAGACATGAAATCCGACTTGAGGTTCGAGCAGAGTCGAGTGATCACTGTGTGTCGCGTATCTCAGGCTGTTTTCGCCGTCCCGAGGGCAGAAGGAGCCGCTATCCATGATTAGAGGACATCATTCTTCTGTTAAGTATTGTCATAATTGATTTCATATTTCCAGCTTCGATGAACGCTACTCCAGGAAATATTATTCGGAACTCTCTACTTGACGAGTCGTTCCAGCGATTCTGTAACTTCCGAACTCCCGTTCGTTTAAGGCTCATTCCTCGATTTGAAACAAAACTTTCATCCTATTCACACAGCTGAAAACATTGAATACAAATCAAGGAAATCGATATTTACGAGAGTGTTTATCGTGCACAATACATGTTCCCTGCGAATGCGGTGCGCCGATGTGACGGTAATGAAGCAATCCAAACACATCATCGGTCGGATTACGTGCACGTTGTCAAGACTGTCAAGAATTCGGCCCGAGTCTTCTCGGGGTCACCTCCAAAGCTCGGTGTGAAGCTCGGGTCTTTTCCGAATTCCGCACAGAGTTTCTCCCCGAGTTCCGGGATCGTCTTAGCACCGAGAGTGGCCATGGTCGGGGCTAAGGCCCCTTTCAGGGTGGTCGATAATTTCGGTTCCAAGCATGAAGCTATACCCTTCCGATCGTCTTCGCTTTTCCCGCAGAATTCTTCCAGCGTCATTCCCAGCGAGGCCTGGAATCGGGAAAGAAGAATATTCCAAGCGGTGGATATCAACGACGACGCAGTCCGTTTGAGCTCGATTCAGCCGTAAAATTCTGCAAACATATTGAAAGGGTTCGAAGGAATGAGACTCACGTTCGCCAAAACGACGAGCACCAACGACCGAATGAGCATCTCTGCTAGACTCTCATGCTCAGTCCACCATTCGCTCTGCGTCTTATATGAAAATCAAAATATGTATATTAGCATTGAATCAATTCACATCGAAGGCTCGTTCGGTCCATCGCCGTTACTACACAAACCACACTCCCAGCCGAGCAGCCAAGCGAGCGAGCGAGCGAGCAACAAACGGCTGCGAGACACGCAAAGTCATTCACTGCTTTTAGCTGCCACAGAAACCATCGATTCCGTCATTTTTCTCGTCCAGCAAAAGTCTACACCGGTGGACAGAAAGTGTTTTTCATCGATCCGCGCGTTCCTTGCGTAAACATTTGCCGAGCTTGGCTCCGATAGCGCACTTCGACCCACGAGCTGGGGGAGAAGCATGGAAACTGTTAGGTGCACAGAGGAGCCTCACGCGATGCTGTCAGGTTTTGTGTTCGATGATGATTCGGGAGAATGTCTTCCATTCTGAGTTTGAACAGATTTCTCTTTCGCTTTGTGCTTGATGAACGACGGCTCCACGAGAGCGATTGAGAATCACGGAGCAGAGTGGAGTTCTGAATGGCCGCGTCCATCCTGAACTTGGAAGCTGTTCTAGAGGAGGTGTTCGAGGTACAGGTGGAGAGTTTCTTCTTTGGGTCTCCCTCATCCTACTTTGAGCGATTTGATAGCTCGATAAATTCTCAAAGGCAGAATTCTCCTTACAGAACTCTGATCAGGTAAATTAACCGTCGAAACAGACAGTCGAATCGACATCATGAAGGCTGCTAGTTCACTGAAATCTGGGAATTTTGATCTCAAGTGAGGGATTTCGATAGAAAACGGGGAACTTGATTGAAAGATAGAGACCGTTTGAAGTGGGAGACGATTTTTTACTTTTATTCGCATTGTTATTCAAATCCTCGATCTTAACCCGGAAATCCGTAATAAATAAAACAGCATCTCCCCTAAACAGAGCAGTACGAGTATCTAAGGTCAATAAATTAAGACAGATCAGGAGCAGTATTCAGTTGTGATCTTTTGCCAGCTGAGAAACGCCACTATTGACGCGATCGGGAGGGAGAAATACCGTGGTAACTCGTTTGAGTCAGGCTCGGCGGGGCTCGATAGGCCTTCTCAGGACGATTCGATCTGAGAAATCGGACGATTCGATGGAGCGTGCCCCCGAAAAAGAAGATGAAAGGCCCATGACAAGCATAACTCAACATAAAACTCAACCACACTCGTCCACTATCGAGCTTGTTCGCCATCAGTCCCAACAAAACTGTGGGCGCCACAAGATTCGCCAGAAGGACAGCGAAAACCACGTTTCGAAACTCTAGTCGAGCAACACAGCGGAACGTGGTTGCCTCGCTCTGACTCTTCCATAGGCGCAGGATACTCAAAAATTTTAAAAAATTAGAAAGGACCGTATAAAGCACCGCCGGGCCCAGCGTGTACCAGCCGGTCATTGTCGAAGAAAGCAAGAAACACAGTGACCCGCAGTCAGAGCAATCGTTAACAGGAAAGCTCTTGAATTTCCAAAGAAGCAGCGGGAACGCACAGCAAAGATTCAAGCTCGAGAACACTAGCGTGTACAAAAGGTAGCCGACGAATGTATTTGAAGTCTTCCTTCGGAGCGCGGGTCCGCTCTGCAGTCTGTCTCGGACTTCACAGAGGAAAACATGACTCCAGGCGAGGCTGGCTGTAGTGCAGAAATGAAAGCCAAAGCCCATGAGTAAACAGAGAATCCCAGTTAAACATCCTCCGCTCGTTAGAGAAATGTAGAAAAGGAATTGGCCACCCAGGATGGCTGACACGAGGCAGACCGTGATTTCTTCGATATAGTTTCTGCGTGAATCCAACAAGAATCTCGACGAAAAGCCGGTCCGATCAGGAATCAGAAAAGTCACGAGCAACGTCGCCGTGAGGAAAGCCAAAGAGATCTCTAGGAGAGGAACCCTGAGTTCTAGAATTTCGAATGCCAACTGCAAACTCGTGGCCTGTGCAGCTGAGCATCGACGTCCCGAGTTGGTTTCAACATCAACTTCACGGCAGACGGACTTCCAAGGATCGAATATTCGAGTATCGTTGCCGCACGGATTTTTGTCGCCTGTCGATGGAATCTCCAGCGGAAACCTGATGACTTCGACCCCGTTCGAAGGAAGACGCGGGTCCGAGACGTTTGGCATTTCGGCGTCGAGTGGGCATGACAAATCGTCGGGGACACGGCGTTTGCAGAGGGCGCAGAATCTGTTGCGATAAAAAAGTTTCTCGCAACCGGATGCGTTCAGATCGAGAGTGGGCAGATAGATGAGGTCGCACATTATGGATAACTTGTCGGCAACATCCGCGTTTGGCGCTTCAATGGTCGAGGTACCATCGGCGCTTATGACTTGGCAGTCCAATTTCGTTGAGTCGGCGTAATCAATAAATGGATTGCATCTACGAGCAAACTGTCTCCGCATTCTGAACTCGTTGCCGTGAGGAAACAAACTTTTAGGAGGCATCGTAATGAAAGGGCAGTCGGTGCGTGCGCGTTCCATGCGGTCTCTCGGGCACATGAGCTCGACTCGCCAAAACTGGACATCGTCCGCGTCGTCATGACACCGAGCGCAGAAAATGTTTTTATACGTCACGAGACTTTTACGAGATGTGACTGCGACTCGCAGCAACGGATCCTTCTCGACGGCATCATCCGACGCCGAACAGAGTGCGTTGAGTCCTTTACCGTGGTCGTCGTCGTCATCGACAGGCCGAGGACATTGAGCCACCATGAAATAGGCCGACTCGGACTCTGTCCGGACACAATGGAGCCAGGCAAGCCGGTCGCGCGAATATTCAATGGCACTCAGCGAACCGTGCTCTTTTTGAAGTTGACTAACTTTATCCCAACAACAATCTCCGAAGTGCACGCACTCGTCTTCACACGAGCAGCGCAGTTCGTTTACGCTGCCGACGAAGTTGTCGACATCCTCCTCGGCTGACGCTTCGCAGCAAAACTGTTGATCGTTACAATTGAGTTTTTGGGAAAAGGTCGCGTTTTGGGCGAAACATTGCTCGATCTTATCGTAAGAAACGTTGCGGCTCCTCGCAACTGTGGCCGGAGGAGAGCTCGAAATACTCGCAGGAGCGGCAGGAGGTCGTCCAACATCTACATCGCTGTAATCGCGATAGTCATCACCAGCGAGTTCACTGTTGTCGCTTCGATTCCTAACAGAGGAACGATCGGTGCTCCTTCGATTCAGCTCACGTCTCCCTCTTCCAGAAACAGAAAAAGGAAGCGACTCCTCGAGAGAAAAGGAACTTTTGAGATCAGAAAGGCGGTTGAGATGATGCGGTCCCTGGTCGGCGGCGTGCAGGAAGGCTTGCTTCGGTGAAGTGCTGATCCTGCGCAGAATTAGCGAATCGCTGGAATTCTTGCGCACTTCACCTGCTAGCCGAAAAAACGGCGGTGGCTGCTGCGAACCGGGATTCACGTGAGTGGGTAATCGGTACCCCGTATCAGCACCACTCGTTCCCGACTTCGATCTGGGCGCGGGTCGTTCAGCGGAGCGTTTCACCTTGCGATCTCCAATACGGTTGCTGAATCGTATCACTGGCGGCGGGGCCGTACTGGTCGTAGTTGGTAACGGGACCACGATGCGGAATGCTGGGATCGTCGAACTGATTGCGAAACTGCTCGGAGAAGTGGTTTCGAGTTCAGAGATCGGTGTAGATTCGGTGGACCGCTTCGGCAGCATCGACGATTGCTGGAGGGCAGGTTCAGAGGACGGAGATGACGATGTCGGATCGCTTGTTGGCGAATCTGTGTTGTCGATTCGCGCACTGCGTTTTTCAGCGAATCTGCCGAACGGTTCAGAAGAGTGAGCTGGATCGAGCCGGGAACTCGGAACGGGCTCTCTGTCGAGCGGGATTGTCGGGAACGCGTCGTCGAAAAACTCATTTTCACCTCGAATGCTCCTACCTTGCTCGTCCACGAAGATCTCACGCGGTATTTCTTCTCGGGATCCGTCTATGACAAAATAACGGGGCTGTCTCGGCCTCGCCATGAACTGTTTGCTGTAAAACGCCGGTCGTCCGATCGGAGGCAGCTTTGGAGGAAGCGGCTTCCCTAAAGTCGGCGGATTATTGAGAAGCGGCCAAACGGCGGCGTTGGGTGCTCGATGGTACATCGGCGGCGGATTATAGAGAATCGATTGCATAATCAAATTGTTGGCCATCTGACGCTCCCTCTCGAGCTCGACGTTCGGATCGCTCCGGACATTGCTTCGAGCGTCTCGACGTTTCCCGAATGCCCCGGTCAGCAATCCGAGAATCATTTTGTAGTTGGCCCCTCCAACTAGAGCTCTACCGAGCGCCTCGTCGTCGCCAGCGTTGTTGCGTTCGAAGTTGAAGTTGAACGGATCGAGATCCATGCGGCGCTCCATCCGCGCGGCTCGTTCCGGCTCGATTTCTTTTAGTGCCTCGTCTTCTCTTGATGAATCATGAGTTTCGCTGAATGTCTTCTCCTCACTCACGGCTGCGCCCGCTTCTGTGGTGACATTCGATTCGGTGACACCTGAAATGTCAACATCACGAGCATTTGCCCCAGCCCCCGTCGTGAAGTTTTCTGCAGAGACTTCGACAGAAGCTTCTGAAAATGGACCGGGAGTCACAAACCGATACGACTCCTCCGATGTCGGGGTTTCAGTGCCGTTGTTGTCAAGATCGGTATCATTGTTGTTGTTCAGAGATGGACTGATTTCGGTCGAGTCGAGAAGCTCATCGCCAACTCCCACTCGCAGATCGTCGCCGGCCCTCGCTTTGCTCTCGATCATTGGCTGCGAACTGTTGCTGGGATCAGACGAACTCAGGTCTAAGCCTTTCGGGGTACGGGGCCTTTTCGGGGCCTGAGCGGTCGGAATGAAATTGTTGCTGTTGAGGAAGTGCATCATGGATCGGATCGTCGTTGATATATTTGGCGTCTGGATCACCGTCGCTTGATTCTGTTGCGGCGGCGATTTCTTCTTTTTCTTCTGCGTTTTTGACGTCTGTGATTCACTCGGAACTTTCAGCTTCTGTTGGGAGTGCTTCTCCTTCGGCTTTGACTTCGATGGCGCCGACAGCGCGGCAGAAACCGTGCTGTTGCCGCGGATCGGAAGGGTTTGGTGGTAACCGTAGAAGGGCGCGGAGTTGACGAGGTGATACTGCGCCGGAACTTGATAGTAGGGCACCTGATACTGTTGTTGCGGCGGAACTTGCGCTTTGACCGGTGGCTTCTTCACGGCGTCTTTGTTAACTACCGTTTTGGACGGTGGCACGGTGTAGAACGCCGGTGCGGGCCGGTTCAGCAGCTGTAATAACGGGATCAGATTGCCGAGCGCTGCCAACGGATTGAGCTGCGGCGGTGGCAGAACAATTTGCGGGCTCTGATACGAGGCAGAAGCAACAAACGAAGTATTTTGACTGAGTGGTGGCTCCTTTGTGGCCGAACTGCTGCCGTTTGATGGTTTCTTCGGCGTCATTTTCCTCTTCTGGGATTTCGGCGTCGATGTTGACTCCGGAAGGGTCGCAGGGGTCGTCGGAACTTCGGTTGTCAAGTGGGAACTTCCGTCGTCAGCTTGTTGCAAGTCCAGATCAAAATCCTCGAGGCTGGAGGATATAGTTTCCGCGGAGGGTTTCGTAGCTATCGTCGTCGCCGCCGTGGTTGTGCTCGTTGAGGTCGACGTCGCTCCTTTTGATGACAGTTTGCTGGGAGAAGGCTTTGATGAACTTCCGGCGGTCATCTCTGCAAATGAAGCGTGATGAATTTCCGCGGGTGGTCCTCGATTCAAAAGCTCGTCTTCGCGCAACACCATGCTCCGAGCAACGAGTATCAAGGGCGGTGGCTTACTTTTTGGCGGCTTGCGCTTTACTTCTCGATGATAGACCAATTGGGAAACTGGACGATCGAGACTTTCCGACGCTTCTTCATCGATCACTTGAGAAGGTTTCCTGCGGTAGAAGTATCTCATATGTAGCACCAACCTCGGTTCTGAGAAAGTGATTCAATGTATCGCCACGGAAAAGTCCCAGAGAAATTCTGCTGCGTCAGCACGTTACTTACTTTCCGCTTTTCACATAAAGCGAGTTCCAGTGGTCTTTGTGTGACGTTGACTTGGTCGGCTGCGGCCGAACTTCTGGCTTCGAATGGGGTCGTTTTGAAGTCTTCCGGTGGCTGACATCATCCTCCTCCTCCTCGACACTCGATGTCGAGTCGGTTGTGCTCGGAACCTTCGAACCTGCAATCATGGATCGAAGTTCGAACTTGCGCTCACTGTTCTCACTCGATATCGAAGTAAAATTATCCGAATTGTGGACACTCCCAGGATTGGATGCTCTCGGTCAGAATGGAATTGATTCAGCGTCGGCGAGATGAAGTCCGAGCTGGAACTCACTCACTCAGAAAAGTGATCAGTTTTCAATCACTGCAGAGAGAATATCTCAAGATTGGGGTGTAATCGACGAACATTTCCGGTGGAACTAACAACTCCTCCCGGTATTGGAAAGGCGAGACTGCCGGACAGAAGCTTCTGGCCGGTATTTCTCGAAAACTAGTTCTGTCAAGGAGTTCTCCTCAGGAGCTGCACGGGGAAACTTCCGCACCCAACATTGCCTTGAGAATTTACATATTCCGGGAAAGCTTGAGATGGTTTTGTTCGTTAACAGCTGCGTATACTTTTGATCCCACTAAGCGCCGGTCCCTTAGAAGAGGCGTCTCAAATTTCGCCGTCGAGAATCAGATCAATTTTCAAGGGTCGCCCGAGCAAAGTGCGCTAAGGGATTAATATTCATCGAAAAGCAGCCCGAGACTTTTGTTATTTTTGTTCAGGAGAAAGAAATTCGAGTCTTCGTCGAAACACAGCTAGTATTGACACACCTCGGGAAGACTGGCTTCTGTCGTCTCGTAACCGCCAAGAGACGACCATCACATAGCACCTGATTCGGAATTCAATCTCACCTTTAGAAGTGCTAATGCCCTTGATTAGCTGGTGGTCCCGTGCAATTTCCGCATCTTGTTCGGAGTTCGCTTCTTCGTCGGTGAGGGGCAATCGTCCTAAATCTTCGTCAGCCGCTACTTCTAATGGCGTGTGCTGGTCCGACTGCTTGTGCCGCTGCTGTTGTTGCTGCTGATGATAGAGGTTGAGGGCAGCTAACTGTTCTAAGATTTTTTTCGTCTTCTCGTCCATAAGCAGCTCGTCGTCGTTGTCGTCGTCGTTATCGCCATCGCCGGCGCCGTCGTCTGTGGGATCGTCGGCTGCCTCGAGCTGAGTTTCAGTTAAACTTCCTCCCAAGTTCTGATGTTTGCCAATCGAACTACTTCCCACAACAGAAGAAGGTGAAGGGTTTGACTTTTGTGCGGCGGATGTCGGAGGAGCCGTAGTAGTCGTTGTGGATGTAGTCGTAGTTGTCGTCGGCGCCAATTTCGTCTTCTGATGTTTGTCGTTACCTTTCTTGTCGGCATGCGTTTTTCGATTTGGCTTACCACTTTGTGAGCTGCTTTTCTTCGAAGGCACGTTGCTCGATGTTATGCTCCAATCGCGTGCTCGCAGTGGATCCGACTCCGAACGCCTTTCTACATCGACGACGTGCGCTGTTTCGAGGGATGCGGCGGCGCTCGCGGGAGAGTCGGCTCTGAACTCCGCTTTCGGAAAGTCGACTGCTCGAAGTTTCCCGATTCGACTTCGCAACGAATCGAGATACGCAGACGCTCCAAACATTTTTTTCTCCGCTCCCTCATTGCTGTAATCTTCGGCGTTTCCGCGACTCTCCGGCAGGAGTTCTCCGATTCGCTTATCGATGACAGGTGTTGTCGACGCCACCGCCGCAGTCGCGGTTTCCGCAAAGTTCAACTTTCTGGGTCCGAGCTCCAAGCGTTCCGAGACCTTTTCGGTTTGTTTGGATTCTTTGCTCGTCTGGGAGGCGGTTTCCCAATCTCTTGGATCCAATTGAGGCTTGGGAAGCGCTTTTGCCGTGTGCACTGACGGTTCGGTGGTCACGATGACTCCCATTTGTCGAGCGATCCTCACCAGACTCTCGTGCGAATATGGATCGACCTCGACATCGTCTCCGGGCTGCTCCTCCAATCGAAGTTCATCGAAGTCAGGCTTCTGGTCGCCTTCACGTTCCAAAACGGCTCTGGTTGTTGCTGTTGCGACCGTTAGCAGAGTGACAGTCAGCAGGAAAAGCTTCATATTCAGAAATTCATCCGGGTCGCTTCACTTTGGTTCGTCGCCGCACGCACTCTTCTGACACTTGCAAGGTAATCAGCTGATTCTTGGCAACGACGTGAGGAAAAGTCGGCGCGGGGTGCGCGGGTGGAAAGAATGAAGGGAAAGTGACTCCGGTTCGGTTCAGGGCGGACCGGAGAAGCAATGAATCGCTCTCATCTGCAAGACAATACCCTGCCGCGAACGGATGCAAACACACAGCATGTGGAGCGTCTCGACTTCAGATTCCATACTCATGAGCGCCTCGGTCGTGTTCGAAGTTCTGATCTGTTAGTCTGGAACCGGATGTCGGTCACAAACCGAGTCTCCGCTTCTGATTAACAAGCTGCCAAAAGGTATTTCCTTTGGCAACAACGATCGAGCGATGATCGGAGTGTTCTCGGCGCCGCGCCGCCTCGGGATATCATCAAGGCGTCAAGTTGGCCCACGGAAGGAGCGAAAAGCGAATCCCTTCAATGTATGCGATCACCCTGAAATGAAGTCGATATCTTGCTGGGGTTATCTGAACAGAAAAAGAACGCAAAAGTGGTCAACACTGTCCCAAACAGAAGAGTGGATCGCCTTGTGCAACATTGACGCTGTGCCGAGCAAGAGGTCGCGAGCATTCTCGACGCTCTCAATCCGGAAATGGCTCTCGAGGTTGTCGCGTTCGCTTGCGCTGGAAAGAACTTTTGAGGCCGACCAACGTGTTTCGAGTGAACTCCGCGCCACGAAGGAGGAAAGTCCCTTCTAGGGATTTGGCGGAAAAGGCTGACATGACTCTTCTTGGTAAGAGTATAGGCGGGAAATTCAACAATGTGAATGAGTTTGCTGCATACAATACTGTCCTTCGAGAAGCTCATTCAGAAACGAGGACGAGTAAGTACGCGGGGGCCGAGACAATTGTATGCCGTGAACGTTAACGTGAAGTGGATTTAAAGCAACTCGACTCGACGGGCGACTATTTTTAAACTTCGGTCTTACGGGACGCTCACGTTCCCTTATGTTGCGATTCAACGACCTTCTAGCCATGCATGGCTATTTTGGTCCTCGCGTCATAGTTCCAATGCGGAATTTCTATATTTGGAGCCTACTGAAACGGGATTACGATATGAAATCCTTGCAACTGCCACACTTTCCCGCGGAAAACGTCGTCGGCTGGAAGAAATGGCGACAACGAACTAAAATCTGATACATGGCTTTTTGAACAGTGGAAAAACATTCTGAAACGACTTGAAATTCCATGAGAATACTTCAAGTGTGGAAAGAACTCGAGCGACATCGGTTCTTCAATGTTTATTGATCTTCAGTGACTACGGGTTCCGTTGCTGAGTTGCCTGCACTTTCTCTTGAATCATCCACAAACCAAACTCCGGGAGAACGCTGTCGCCTGAGAGTCTGCTCCAATGGAGTCGGTAATGACGGCTAGCAGAGAATTTTCTCCCGAAAACCGCCGAGAAGGTTTGGGAAAGCTTCCCGAAACAATCTTCATGCAGTGTTTTTGGGCTGGACAGTACTGTTCATTATGTAGTGAAATTGGCCGTGGTCCCCAGCGTAATAGGAGCAGGCGTAGTTGTCATGTTTGAAGCAGCTGTGCCCTCCTTGGAGTTCGATGGGGCCATTTGAATGATAATTATAATGTAAGAGAGCAACGCACCGCCCATCGTCAAGATGAAATTCCTCGAAAAGTTGAAGAAGCTCCAACCTGCAATCCGATGGTATCCACGTGAGACGGCAGTCGCTTCGATAGAAACATAGTTTATTGTTCGGCTGTCCCTAACTTGTGATTCTCCGCTGGTTTCGGGATCGGTCTGATCAGCGTTGCATGTGAAACCGTGTAATCAGGTCTTGGAACCAAGATTTGCTCAGCGAGTCAATTGCCGAAAGCCGTTTCTCGTGACTTGAGCCCAAACAGAATCACAAGTCTATTATGATGCAAATTCGAGCTCATTCTGCTCCTTGACAGCGCCCTCATGGCTGCGAGACACTTACCGCTCATCGCCACTTCTGGTTTATTCATTTGGGCCACGAGAAGATGCGCTTGGGAGAAAAGCTCCAGATTTTCATCGGTCGGAGGATGGTTGATCATGCGGTGAACGAGCATTGTACACGAATGCGCTGTTTCGGTGAGTTTTGCCCCGAAAATCGACAGCGACAGGAAGAGAGCGAAGTAGTGCATCAGGTTGATGAGCAAAAGGAGAATCTCGTTGGGTCCATCAAAATCTGGATCCGTGGCTTTCCCGTTGAAGTATCTACAAATGAACTCGTTAAACTTACCGTGAATCGACTTTTCTGTCAGATGTGTCCCATCTCATGATGGTTTCGATTCGGTTTTCGAAATTCCGTTCATTTTGGCTCGTTATATGAATCATTCGCTAGGGGAATTACTGCCGACAATTATTATAACGCGAAAATTTTCCCAATCCCAGCGAGGAACCGGCTGAGAAAAAAGATTCAAGAACTGATCGGAACGGAGAACGTTCGTTCTAGCCCAAGGAGACTATACCAAGCTTTTCCTTACCTGGTGACTTCCAGACAGACGCCGATTACGAATAGAGCCGTCCAGAAAAACGCCGTTTTTTGGAAAAGATCGTCGCATTTCAGAACGCATTTACTCAGATTAGACTGAAGTCTCCTTAAGGCTTGTAAATCGCTCAAACTCATCTGCAAGTGAATGAAAAAATCAAACGAACCCGCCAAGGGCAGAACTTCTTTGAACGACGATGACTCTTACGATTCCTGAGGCGAATCGGATCACATCAAACATCGATAACCAATTCCGAAGTAACAGTAACCCGAGTGAGCCCAATCGTCGTCGAAATTGAAGCAGTAATGCACTGCTGGCGAATATTTTGTGCATTTGCTCATCTCGGCTTACGATACTCCGAACAGAATACAGTTTACCACTGAAGCTGTCGCATCGATTTCCCACATCAGTAACGGCGTACACGATACATTCGTCGGACGGTGTGCTTCCTCACACGAATCGATCCATATTTGATTAAACTTATCGGTAATAGGCATCAGCGTAGCCCACATCTAGCAGCGACATTTTCTAACTTCGAAACTGGATCTGATAGACCATGAGTCAACTCCATCGATTGCATAGTGCGAAAGAGAAATTCAAAGATGTCGATTCGAGGCCATTCTGCGGAAATTCGCATCTTGCAAAATCATTCCTCCCCGAGAACTCACCAGCAGCTTGGAGTTCTGCGATTCGGCCACTCTCTGCTGCACAATCGTATTATAGCAGGCGAAAAGGTGTCTTTGGTAGCTGACAGCGCTCAGATAGAATGCGACCTAAGGGAAAAAACCGTTTGGTAAAGTTTTTCGCCGAATTCTTCTCCCAAACGCAACGAACACGGGAGCAGCGAACGTTCGAGATAACGACTTGCATCTGGTTTTCCGGCTCCCGCAGCAATGACTCCCGAATCGGGGAAAACCAGAAGAAACTTTTCAAGAGAATTCAATTACCAGATAGAGAGCAGACGCAAACATGAGTGGAATTTTCAGAGCGACGTCGACGCAGAGTAGAATCGATACCGATTTATGGTCCCACGGCTCAAGGGTGATTCCGCACCAATGGCGGACTTGATAATCATGGTAGCCGTGCTTCGAGAGGAGAATAGACCTCAGTTCGATCAGGAGTCGAATCACGGAGTAGAGCGTGCATGTCACAGTGGTGAGAATGCACGTTCTCCGAACCGTTCTGGAACGAGTAGAACGAAAGAGAAAGGATTCAAAAGCTTCCTTGAACGAACAAAACAGAAGCTGCTTCTAAATCCAGAGTCGTTCGTTTTTCCTCCTTGAGAAATGTTATATTGGCCGCCTGGATAAACATGCATCATGAGAATGAGTCGAATGTGAAACCCCTTCTATGCTGGGTTGGGACTGGATTCTCGTCTGAACCTGAGATGCGAATATCACACTAACAACAACAAGCAAACCACTTCCTCACTTCATTCGATCGTTGGTGATTGGGTATTTGCTGAAGTTGCATAACAGTTGCGAAATCTGTGGCTCATTTATGTAGAAGAGATCGATAGTCAATACGGTAACAGCGTTCCTCAGGAAAACTGATACAGTGGCCCACAGTTCCTTGGTTCCGACGGCGAAGAATACGGACAGGAAACTTATCACGAAGTAGAAATGGATGATGCTCATCATGAGAATACTCCACAGTGTCACGCTCTGCGACCTGGAACCGAATTTCTGAGTCATTGCGAACATTTTCAAGTTTTTCGCAAGCAAACGACTGTCGGCTGAACTCGAACTCAGCCATTCCGTCGTCGTACTGTTCGTTGCGTGGGCGCTCCGCGAATCCAACCTTACCATTTGTGCCTTTCGTGGGGGTTCTGGATGTCCTCAGAACATTTCTTGAATTTGCCTCGCCAGACGCCGACTGCTTTCAAATGAGCCAGGACCACGCTAAACACGTGGAAAACTTCGTAGCACGGACGGTGATCGCTGACGTCCAGAGCGAGGCCGCTCCAGGTCTCGCTCGGGAAAACCTTTTTCCGCGAAGGCTCTATGGTGAACACTTGACCGCGTGGCATCATTTCGACGTCCGGCCTTGAAATGACTTACCGAGAGTTTCGGCTGACCCGGGGTCGGCAAAAAAAAACTCTTTTGCAAATTCCATGCCCATAGTAAAGTTTTGCATCCGTCATCACTGATGCAGCACGGAGGGCAGTCGTCGATCGATCGATGCCGAGGCCAGGATGATGAATGAGGCCACAAGTTCAACTATTGAATACGCAGCCTTTCTACATTCGCCGTCAGCGATGGCGGACGAAATTTCGTTCCATGGCCGTGATCGGACTCCTTCGTAATCTCGGTTGAATCCAAGTAGTTCTCAAATATTCTCGTATTTTCAAACAGGATTCGATTTCTTTTCTATTAAGGAGAAAAATTAACGAACTCGATGACGATGGAAGACAAATCCTCAAGAATACGATGAAGCTCTCGAATTCCAATTCAATACCAAAAAAACTAGAGAATACGGAGTATTTTTTTTGATGAGAACAAACGATGGCAATTTATTCACACACGTCGGTGTCAACGTGTCTATTTACATGGATCCAAGGCCGTTCATGGAATCTACTTCCGTTTGGCTTTTCCACCTTTCCTTCGTCCCTTGGTTTTCTCTTTGCTCTTCGCCGCACGCAGATCTTTCTTCATCCTAGAGTCGACGACTTTGTACTTCACGTTGCCTTTGATCTTCGGTACCCTTTGAGGACCTTGGAATTTCTTTGAAACAACGTATTTCACCTCTTTCTTATCCTGAAAGCAAGTTCGAAGATCATCAGCTCCTAAGTTCCTTCGATTCCTCTTTCCCGCCTGAGACTTATCGAAACTTCAGAAAATGAATCACCCTCGGCTCTCGAAATATTGACCTGGTTAGGATGAAAAGTGCTCGAACGAACCTTTTTGAGAGCCTTCGAGTAGATTTGCTTGAGGTTTTGCGCCTTCTCGGTTTCGCTCATATCGAGGTTGCCGCACGCGTCCTCAGCCTTCTTCCTGGCCTTGTCCATCCTCTTCATGAACCTTCGCTTCTTTCGGCTCTTGGCTTCGACAACCCTCTTGATTGTCTTCACGTTAACCTCCTTGAGATCGTCGCGGTTCCTGCGCAAGCTCTCCGAGCTCACCTCTGGCAACTGTAACCAGATGATAATGAGTTATGGAGAGTCGCGAATGTCTCTTGAATTCAGAAATTCGAATCTAATATAACTTCAGAACGGAAACGAAATGCTACCTTGACGCAGAATTTCTTCTCGTCCTCCAAAAACCACGACGGCAGATTCTCCCGGTCATCCGACATGTATCTGTGGAAGCCTTCGTTGAAGACGTCCCTCCGACTTTTGACGCTCTGAATGATTCGCTCTCCCAGGGCACGGCCATAAGCATCTAACATGGGGATTCCTTCTTTTTCTTTCTCCTGCATTTCCGTCACGATTCCTAGAGCTGGAAAAAGACGTAAATATTTAGGAACGAAATCAATATTCGGTAGAGATCTGAATCCAACGCGAACGAAATTCTCAATTATTTATTACGTGGAGCGAAAAGTTTCTTAGATTTACCTTGTTTGATTTGTGGTTTCCGAGCTTCCTTCTCTTTCCGTATTTCGTCGAGTTCAGCCTCGATCTGATCGATGTACTGATGTTTCTCATTCTCAAGGATGTCATCGTATTCGTCGTCCGAAGAATCCACACCGTCTTGTTTCGGCTTCTTCGACTTCTGGTCATTCCTGCTCTTCTTCTTCTCACGGAGGTCTTTGTTCACCTCGTAACGAACTCTTTTCAAACTAGGGATGTCCTCGTACAAATCGTCATCGTTAATTCGAGATAGATTCGCTCGACTGCTGAACCAAGAAGCAGCTTTCTCTTTCTTGCGATCCTTTTCGGTTCCCATGTCGGTCACAATCCGACTCGGATCCACCTGGTCCTCGTCCTCTTCCCATTCCATGTCATTGCCATCGGAATCCGAGGCCTCGTCCGCGGTACGTTTCCGGCTGATTGCGACTCCGGTCGTTCCGATTTCTTCCAGTTCCGAATCATCTGACACGTCCTCGCCATTTTGCAATTTACGCTTCTTATCTTCCAGGACCTTCAGTTGGAAGATATCTTTGTCCTCCTGAATGATGCCTTCGTCTCCTTTGATGATCATCTTAAGATTGAGAGCGTCCCTGGTCTTCTTCAGCTGCTTGAGCTTCTTTCGTTTTACTCTTTTCAGTTCCTGCATGGCGTCTGCATTCATTTGTTGGACGTGTTTCAGGAGTTTTGTCTCCTCGTCCTCTTCATCCTCGTTGTCTTCGTCCATTTCTACGTCTTCGACGTTCTCCTCTCCATCCTCCTTCTTGAACTGCTCGTGGAGCTTTTTTCTCCACTGACAGAGAGCTTTTAGTTCTCCTTTGCCAAGAACTTTGATATCCTTGCAGAACTCCTTGATGTCGTCCGTTGTGAGAGGATGAGCGGTCACCCGGTCCGAGTCCAGGATGATTTCATGGACTTCGCCGAGAAGTTCCATAAAGTTCACGGATTTGATGAACTGCATGCAAGGTATGGTTTCGTACATCTTCGCACCCTCTTTGTATCTGAAATCCGGGAACCCCGTTAGGGTTTTTTGCGCCAAATCATCTCCACCGCTCAGCGTGAAAAATTCATTGTTAAATGACGAACTAGCATGGTGGCCTTGGAACTCACCCTTCAGCCTTCGGCTTCTTCAAGCTGGCGGCTCGCTCGAGGACATTCTTGGCAGCAGACTCCTGAGAGATGTCCAGCTCTTCGAACAGATACTTTGGGTTGAAGAACTTGTCATCTAGTTTATCTGGGGCGACGAACCCTTGACAAACGACGAAAATCTCAGCGGATTCGTGACGGGAGGCGCGAGGTTTGGTCGCTGAAACCTTGTTGAGCAGGGGATTCATTTAGCAACGATGAATCAAACGAGATGAATTCAAATGAGCAGCTCCTCGTAAACTGTCAAACACTGACTCGATGAGAACTGAAGAGAACTCACTTTTCGGAACAGCTTTTTCAGAACCCACATGAAGGCATTGTAGTCTTTCGATCTGAACACTTTGGTCACAAACCACCCGCCTTTAACGAGAAACTCCGACGCGAGTTTCGCCGCGTGCAAAGAGAGGCAGATTTGCGCATAAGCATCATGGAGCCAGTTTTTTCCTGGATGAATTCGTTCGTTATGAAACCATGTCTAAGGGTGAATCAGCCAAACTGCGGCTCACTTTCTCTCTGGGTCCACTTACCGACATTGGGCGCTCCGTCGTTGAGCACAACATCAGCTTTCCAGGTTTTCAACTCGCCCTTGAGTGCCTTGCGACATTCTTGGGTGGTGATGTCGTGTGTCAGAGCAACGACATTGGGAATAGGCCTGATGGGGACCAGATCCACGCCGACAATTAGCGACGAGGCCGGCATGTACTTTTGAGCCACCTGGGAATTAATCGATCTCGTTGAGAACGGCGGTCTTCAGGGCTCAACACAACAGCAGGTCGCGAAACTTTTCATGGGGCAAACGAACCTGAAGCCATCCTCCGGGTGCGGCGCAAAGATCCACAAGTACTCTAGCTCTCTGAAGAAACTCGAACTTTCGATTCAACTGAATCAACTTGAACGAAGCTCTGCTCCGATATCCGGTTTCCTTGGCCAGATGGTAGAACTTATCACGACGCTGCTTTCCTGTCTTCGATTTGACACCCATCTTTACCCTGAAATAGAAACCTGGGCTCAAACTTCCACACGACTCGAATGCCTAGTACACTTTTTTCCTTTGTTCAATTCAGTGGCCAGCAGTGTTCGAACAGTACCCGCGTTATTCCTGCAAATTCTTCAATCGCGCTTGTACTCACTCTGAAAGGAGGCAAGACCCTCAGTTATTTGAGTTCTTCGAATATAACAACCCACAGTTCACTTCAAGTCGAATGCACTGCGCGAGAAACACGTGCACTCTTGTTTGACTGTGGGTTGGAATCTACCGCTCTACGCATCCTGGCGAAACGGAATTTCTGAGAACAGCGGATGTCGAAAGACCAAGTGAGCAATACAGATCCTCATTTCAAATCGTGGAATTCACAATTCGAGCAGGACATGGGCCAGTTCAGGAGATAATATCCTTTGGAACACATTGAAATATACCGACAGTCCCCAGATTGCAAGGGAGAGGGCTACGTTGGCGGCGGAGGGCAGAGGCGCCCCATTCAAACAGCTGTTTCAAAACAATGACATCAAAGATGGATTTCACTCATTTCTAAGCTCATTTCATCCCCCAGCTATGGCACGGTGTGTCCAACACGAGAGTGATTGATACGAGGATTCAGAGTTCAACGCCATACTGACAATGAGACGATTTCCTCCCTTACTACAGCTCGTCGCATCTGGAACGCGTCCGATATCCAGGAGAAACACCAATTTTGAAGCGGTGCAGTAGCTTCTGAATGAGGTAGAGGATGACATTCGTTTCACACAACTACTAGCTCAGATGGCAGGCCAATGGTCAATGAACAGCCGGCGGCCACGTGCCGGACAGGATTTCAGTTCGAGTCCAGCTCTAACGGAACACGAATCCATAGTCGGCCTGCCCTACTGCCGGATATTTCCCACGGAAAGGGCTTGAAATCGAATTGGAGTTTCTTTGATTTTTCAAAATTAGAAAATTATCTCCCGAAATCCCGAAAGCCGAACATTCTCTCCCGAAATCCCGAAAACCGGGCAAACCGAACGGACAATGACATGTCCGGTCATATGGCGTTTCTACTCATAGGCCAGCCGTACATTGTCGAGTTCTTGTCTAAAGCACGCCCGGCGACCATTCTTCATTCATTCATTTATGTGCGCAGAATTCTGGACAGAAAAGATTCGAGATCCAGTGCTGAAATCTAGATTTCGCTCTCCAGACCAATCATCTTTTCAAGACAGAAAGAAACGGATTCAAACTGAGCACATTTTTCTTTACAGTCTGACGACACCAAGCAGCTGTGTGGCATCAGGCGAACGACAAACTCTCGTTCCATAAGTGTGTGAGCTCTGGTGTACTAGATCTAGATGACAACGCGGATTTTCGATCGAAACCTGACAAAGGCGAGCTCGCACGGTTTGGGACTCAGGTCCTCACGGGGAAAGTCCGGGGAAGCAGCGATGTCTTATTGAGGCCCGAGGGAAATTTTCTAACTGATACTTGACCTGCTGACAAATACTCATTCAAGCATCCATCGTCATTTTTGACTTCGCTGAGGTACTGTGTAACTGAATTCATTTTGATGCTGAGTCAGAACAGACTTCGCATCTGGAAGTGACGCAAGGAAGTCGACATCATGTCTCAGAAATGATGACTTGCTTTATTCGATCATGTTTACTTGCATTCTGACCCGAAATCAGATGCTTCTACGGAATAGTCGTATTTCTTGTTAACCTCTTGGAGAGCCTTCTCAAGGCATTCTTTCGGTGCTCCATGATCCACAATGAATCCCAACTGCTTCATCTCTGTGGGAGTGGAGGATATTAAGCTAGGAGTCGGCAATCTTCATAGTCGCTTATCGAACGAGATGAATATCTGTTTGCCAACGGTTTTTTTGGGTGAACTCACTGAAGCATTCGATGTTGAAGAAAACTTTATCACATGAATCCAAGGGAAGGTTGACCTCCAGTGTCTCGTTGTCCTCGTCCAATACAGACCCAGTGTTCTTAGGACTCGGTTTCAGACATCCATCCTTCAAGGTGTAAGACGAATCGGCATCAGCAGGAATGCTGTACACTACTTTCTCTTTGTCGTCTGATACCTTGATGGTAAGTTTGAAGCACTGCTTGGTGGCCAGGTAATAAATTTCGTTCTCGCCTTCAAACTGAAACAGGAGCAGAGTTTTATTATCGTTCCCGAAGAGCGACAAAACCTCGTTGAGGAAGCCGGTGTCGGTTCAATGCTTCCAAGGGAGGAAGTCGAAATGCTGGTACACTTACTTCAAGAGGAAGATCGCTGACGCCGCATTTGCCTTTCTCACAGATCTCCTTCAAGGACTCTGCCGCAGCTGAAAGTTCAAAAAGTCGTTTGATAACTTTGAAGCTCTCGCTTAGACATGGAAAATGAATTCGATGGAAAATAAAGCTCAAATGATTGTTTGGGACACTGCAAAACATCTCATCGGAGTGCTCACCAGCGTGGAAAGCAGCGAGGGCCATGAGGCAGAGTTTACAGAGCATAGTTCCGAGTGCTGGAGTTTCTGTTGGCCTAGAGTTTGTTCTCACACAGTTTTGTGCACAGGGCGAGGCATTTTCCTCCTTATCAAGTAAACTTCGTTGCCTTGAATCAGCCATAGCCATCTTTTTACTCAGTTTCCAGCTGTGCTGCAGGACTTTAAATTTAGATTTCATTATTTCTGTCATCGTTTTTCAAAGCCGCGATGGTCGTCTCGACATTTGGTGAACCCAAGAACGCTGATGCAGCGAAATTTCCAGAACATATAGAGACAATTTTTTTTTTTTACTCCATCCTTCGCTCCGCGATATTCTAGCGCCATCCCGAGGAACTCACGGAACAGGTATGGCTGTCAGTCCGCGGAGCATCTGTCGTTGTTTCTGAAAATTCAGTCAGTTCACATACTAAAATGAGCGACATGATGCTCAACGTCGTTCCTAAAGACTCACGAAAAATGTGCCGGATGCCGGATGTACAGAGATGTACAGGGTGGCCTTGTGCTTGTCTGGCCGGTACACATCTGGAGCGATCAAGGTACAGGGTGTCAAAAATGTATGGTCAGGGAAAGGCGTGGAAGGAATCAAAATCTACAATATCTTCTCCGAGGCACGCTGTCGAGAGCAGCAGGAACCATGTTTGCGAACGTGCACGAGAAATATTGTCGCCTGCACCAAGCGCACCAAGTTTCGTCCTGATGTGAAAAAGAGGTTTCTGAGGCTATATTTCGCGGCCTTAAATATTTTGTCGGACCATCGGAAGGCTGTGAACCGAGCCGACGTAGAGGAAAGTGCAATTTCCTAGCCGTGCGCAAATTAGCGATCTCCGCCAAAATAAAGCCCTCGGCGAGAGTTTTTTAAGGAGATGTCACTCGATGTGAGAGCCCGGAACCATCTCGAGTTGTAACGATATCGAGTTTTCCTCCGATTTCGGACAAATCTCTCTCGACGCACAAAACTTCGCCGGCTCGAGAGGCCGAGCTCCGCAGTTTCTTCTCCTCACTAGTCAGAAGAGCTCATGAGAAGACGCAGTTTCTCATAGAGAGAACTTCTTATTTCACAGCGAGTCTAGCCTCGCAAGTTCCCAAAAGCCACCCGGTCGTTCCGAACACAGCCATTCTTTGTCAAGTGATATGTTTCAGGAGATCCAAACAGCGCACAATAAAAGCTAGTTACGTTCGGAGTTTCGTTCGTTGCGACGAAATTTCGTGGTAACGAGTTTGAACGAAAAGATGTCGATTTTCGATACGGGTCTTACACAGGTTGCGATAAGGTGACATACAGCTTGTTCGCTTACATTACACCGCAGATATTTGCGCTCGACCTGCCGGCATCCGTAAATTCTCACTGCGCCAAGCTTTTAGTCTGTCTCTTCAATAGGAACAATTATACACTCGCCAGGTCATGGAAAACGATTCCCGGCATACCACTCAGGGCTGCTTCTGGTTGTTCAATATTCTCCAATGCGTCGATGGTCTCATGAATGGTAGGGGGCTTGTCTCCCGGTTCCTCTGTGTCATCGACGGCAACGACGCGACGTCATTTGTTGTTGAAATTCGTGTTGGCCACTTTGCAAAAGTGGCGCTGAGGTGCGAAACACCTAAATTGCTTCATTGGGGACGAATTCAGTGCAATGAGAGTTCCCAAACACTGACTCTACGGAGTACTGGACCAAAAAGAGAGGGAGAAAACCTCCTTCGCTTCGGATTTCCGTTGTAACGAGGGCTTTTTACCATTGACTCTACGGAAGGCCAAACAGAAATGGAAATATTGTCCGTTGTAATTAATTTCCGTTGAAGCGAGCTTTTACTGTATGCCAAATCTGAGATGTCATCTCTGATTACGAGCGATAATTACGCGGAAGAGCCCTGCTGCGCGTTGGAGAAGTTACGTATCTCGAGAATTCAGAATCGCCGGGCTATCACAGTGAACTTCCACGGTCTCGACGCAGTTCACCCAGAGCGGCCACCAAGGACAACAAGGAGCACTTTCGGTAGAGAATTCGATTTTCGAGCCGCTTTGTCTCATTTCGTTGGTCATCGTAAGACAGCTGGAGCCGCCCGTGGCGGGAGAGCGACTCTTTCAGCAAGAAATCTGTTCTTCTAAAGTAGCGCAATTCTGGCAATCACCGGGAAGAACTTTCCAGGCGACGCAGAGGATGTCCGGAGTCCTGACAGACTGCGAGGTCAGCTAAAACAAATACTTGGAGAATTTATTCCATCTTTCCATAATGTTCATCCGATCAGGCCGAGTCGTTACGCATTCGGAGATGCGCGTAGTTCGAGAATTCGTGCTCGAGAACAGAACAGAATTTTCACGAATAGCTCTTCAAAGAATGACCAAAAAGCGCTGGAGAAACGTGACGAATAATCGAAATTCCCGGAGTCGAGTGCATCGGAATCATTGTGAGCTGTCCTCGATGTCAATAAAATTCGATGTCGATCCCGCAATCAAAAAGTCATATCGAGTGGCCAAGCTGTGGACATTTCTGCGGTTTCGACTACTTTCATTTTACAGTTGGCTTCTATGAATATGACAAGGAACAACCCATGGAGCTATGAACGTAACAAAAGGTTAAATTTGAAGTCAAATTCAAAATCGTAATGCCTGTAGGACCCAAACGGCGTCTCTGAACAAGCTAAGCATGGGGAAAAATAGAATACAAAATCATTTCAAAGTTCATCTCAGCTTTCTTCCTGGGGTGAAGTTTATTTACAGGAATTATTATATGTACAAACAAACTTTTCTGATTATATTCTGTTTGATTGAGCTATCAAACGAACCATTAGACGCAAAATATAGAGCGCGCCTCTTCAAAATTGATCTTTACTCGTTCACGTGGTGTGTGCGATGCGCGTTGCTTCCGTCGAACACTGCCCATAACTTGATCGGCGTTACATCCGTTCCTCGAGCAAGATTAGTCGAAAAAACGTCTGACGCGACCTCGCATTCACGTACCCATTCCACACATTCAGGTCGATCACAAAATTGTCCACTGCTCGAGTTCTATTCAATTCTATGTGAATCTCCAAAAAAGAGAAGCGCAATGCTGAATTTCTTCCGTACCGAACCGAAACTATCAGAGATCCATTCTCTCGTCGTATATTTTCATCATTATCGCCCATCGTCCAAGATAACTGCCCCTTCGTTGGTTTTTCTTTCTCTCTCTAAGTTCTTGCGACAGCTTTGATGCTCGGCTAAAAAAAGAGGTTTACAGTACGAAGCTAGGTCGCCGAAGTTTTGATCCAGTTGTTTACTTTCTTTGAA
The DNA here is from genome assembly GCA_021527715.1 of Neoseiulus cucumeris. Taxonomy (NCBI): domain Eukaryota; kingdom Metazoa; phylum Arthropoda; class Arachnida; order Mesostigmata; family Phytoseiidae; genus Neoseiulus; species Neoseiulus cucumeris. The sequence continues at coordinate 1,738,486 of JAJSRV010000010.1, read as the reverse complement.
CTCCTCTGTATCGACTTTATGCTCGGCTATCACAGCGGGACTAACCGCGAATTTTTAATTCAAAATCTCGAATGTCATTATTGTCCGCGTAATGGCTCACAATTCTACGTTCGCTTCTTCTCTGCTCATTCGAAAACGAGAGTCTTCATCCATCGGAAGAAAGCTAGGTGGAAAAACGACGACAGGATCCACAAAACATGCACGAAGAACACGTAGGCATGGTTGAGCCGCACGGGACGCGGCTCTTCTATCCGGGAGGTGGTTCCTTGCGAAGGTCTTTGTTCCGCTTCGTCTTCGGCTTGAGAACTCGGGAACTGTCCGTGCTCGTAAAAGTGTTTCAACAGCTGCTCTTTCTCAACCCACCGGTCGTACATCCACGTCGTCAGCTTATCGGAATCATCAAACGGAACGTCCTTCACTGCGAATTTTCTGTGGGACGAACAGAAATGAATGACGGTGTGCCGTTAACGATGCCGTCGATTGGTGTCAAAAACAGTGCCGATCGTACCGGTCAGTGTCGAACCTTGGTCAAAGCTAATTAGAGCTTCACATGAATAGAATTCACCTACCGATAATGGAAGTGGATAGCGTGAGGTTTTCTGTAGCCTGTCACGATTGCCAAAATGTCAAGGGGTCGTTGGGGAGCCCCCGGGTAGCCGATTGTCAAGTCGACCAGATACTCCATTGGAGACTGACCCTTCAGGAACTCGTCGTCCGTTAAGATTTCCAAAGCTAACTGTTCGAGGAGAGCGATCCGTGAGTTGATAGAATCGAGAATGGATAATAATGGGTGAAAAGTCGAGATCGAAAGCGACGAACAGATCATATCACGACCCTACCTGAGTGGCTCCGACGCGAGGCAGTGTAACATTTTCAAGTATGGGGAAGCCGTTTTTCGCAGCGAAGCGTTGGCTGGTTTCCAGACGCTTGCTGAGGAAGCCTCCTTCAGGGAAGATCACCATCCATTGGAGATGCCGAGGGAGATAAACCTGGAAGCGCCAACAGTGTTCGCGAGGATTACATCAGCGACTCCACCGAGCGTGGCGAGGAATATTCCGAGAAGAAATGAGTCGCCGCTTCCGAACTCCACTGACCTCAAGGAGGTGTTGTTTGAAGATGTCCAGCTGGGATTGTCGAGTGTCTTTGCCTTGTGTGATGAAGAAATCCCCATGTGTGAGCGAGACCACTCCAAAGTTTGTATACTTGAACATCGCGTCCATCACCCACATCACATTATCACAGACATACTTCTTCACCTGGAAAGAGAAAACAGATCAACATCAGCCGATCATCGATCGATCGAAAAGGCCTTCCTGGCGGCCGATTTGATTGCTCAACACAGAACAACTTTTAGTGGGCAGCAGAAACGAAAGTTGCTGATGCGGGTCTTATGCAGATCTCCAACAAGCAAGAATAATGCGCTCGTCATTGCTTTCATTGTGATGCATGAATTTTCCTTGGGTACTTTCGATCGTTGGCTCCGAAGATGTTTTTTTCTCTGTTCGATGTTCTGTTGATATGCATTGAGATATTCGTTAGCCAACTTGCGGCAAGAGAAAAGACGAGCTTAAGAGTTCTCTTGGAGGGCCGTCAGTTGACAAAGCACGTTACCGCCCAACAACTGAGTCACGCCACGTTTGGTAATTAATGTCGTTAGCGCTGAACTCCCTCGCCGTCTCTGAGCCGCAGACTTAAATTCGGGCTAACTAACCTGAAAGCACGCCATAAGGAGCGGCACGTCGCCCGTACTTTGGTGGTTAGCGATGAGTAACGTGCGTTTGTCGTAAAGGTCTTCGATGTCATCTCCGACTTCGTGAATTATGTAGCCGGCTGAAAAACTCCAGTAACCGACCTGCAGAAGAGAAAAATTGTCGTCGTAGAAACCTGTATCTTAGAGTGGGAATGAGTAGCGAAAAGTTTCCTCTGTCAAACCACTGACTCACCATGAGTAGCAAATTTTTGTAGAGAATTTTCTCAGCCCAAATATAAAAGCGGGTTTCGCGAACGGGGAGCAGGAACAGCCACATCCAGACCAGGTAGGTTGGGATGCAATAGATGTTGTTGACAATGACGAACGCGACTCGCAGGACGCATTGCAGCTGGGCCATCACCTGCGCCACCTGCATCTCCTGTAAAGCAGAATGGAATTCATGTCAGACGGTGAATCATTTCGACAACAACGGCTAATGCCAAAAGGAACGATCCCCGAGCGCGTATTTCCTCAATCATCTCTCGGGAATCGAAATTCGAAATCGAAAGAAGGGAGAAGTCTTTAATTTGTATTCTTCAAAATCGTTTCCTGATAATTGTAAGAGGCCGGCGAGAGTTCCGTATTCTCGGAAGCTTGTTTTGAAAGAATCCCCGATCTGCAGCCGAAGCATGTAGAGGAAATTCCCTCAGAAGCTGAAGCTGCATAATTATTGAAATGGAGGAAAGTTTTTATTCAATCTGTATCGTATTATGCCAAGTTGGTATTCAATCGGAAAACAAGGAGCTTTCCGCGAACATCTCAAACTGGAATCATGTAGCTCACAGTGATATTGACTCATTTGCATTAAACTCAAACGAACGCTGTGCTTTTGGACGCGCGAAAGGAATGACGTCATTCGGAATCAACGTCGAGCAGTCTCGTTCCAAGATTTTCAGAAGATTCACAGAAAAGTGACATTTCGCAAAGTTCTGATATTGTTTCACAATGGATCGATTCGACTCCGTTTGTAAACAGCCTTCTGATGACGATCCTACGTCGGCCAAAGAAAGCGGGCGGGCGGGCAGTGAGCCAGTCGTCTGTCGAGCAATTTACTCAGTTACGCGATCACAGTCGTAACACCTCAAGTTATTTTCGGCGAAGCGCGGTGCGCGAAAAGGAAATGCTGCTCAGTAACAAACAGTTTTTCCTCTTCAACCCCCAACTGGGTGGTGGTGATGGTGATCATCATCTCGATTTACGTAACCGCGAAACGAGAGAAGAGTGAATTGGCCAAAGTTGAATGACGTTCAGCTTCGCAGGTCGTATGATCTATTTCCAGCACGAGCGAGGAAGCGAAAAAGGTATTTTTAATTCGGTTCACGTGGACATCGATCAGAACCGGCGACCGTCACCACCAGAAAGGAACGCGGCCTTGGGGCCACTTTCTGTTTCAAGTTTCCTTTATATCTTTTGGATGGATGGAAGTCCTTCGAACAACAATCGAGCCACTGATGCGACTGATGGAATCTAGCGGTTTGAATCGCTGTCAGCGAAAATGATTTAGGATTCGCGTAAATCTGTCCGTAGGTTCATTCGTGACCATTGGGATCCGCTGGCCCGTTAATCCCGCGAAGTTAGCCAAACGAAAACGAGCAAAATCCAACTTTGAACTGTGTCACAAGAATAGCCAGCTCGACTCTCGAAGATGTCGCCGGCGATTGTGACAGTACCGCTACTCGCAGAAGCGAAAACAAAGAATGGAACTACCTTCGCATTCTCTCATAACCCGTTCCGATGGCACTTTGCGGAGTTTTTCGTTTCGCCCAAACCGATTCCAAACGAAACATCGATGTCAAAATTGCGTCAGCTCGGTCCAACAGGTTGACGGTGATCTGAACACCGTCATTTGCTTGAAAGCCGGCTGTTGTATGCGATTACACTCCACCCACAGGAGCTAACTTTCGTTCAAAGGTCGATGAAAGCTTCCAAGTACCTCAAAGACCCCCTAATTCACCGGAGTGAGGATATCGATGTCTACGGTGATTGTTTCGAAGACTATAATAGAACCGACGATGTCAAGTCGACCGTTTGCTCACTATTCGACCGTGATCCTCGTCAAACTTGGACACAATAAGAGATTTACGGGAAAAACTTGGCGAAGTATGAGAAAACGAAGTTTTTATTAATTCGCTACGCTTCGTTTACTTCGTTCTGGACTACATTTTCCATCTGACCACCGGATGCGGTTTTTTCATCGCGGATGAAGTCAATGCAAAACTTCGGCAGAACATTCACAAGAAATGGGGTTTGTACGCGCCGGTGACGAAACAAGGAGCCAATTCGAAAGTTCAGCCTCAAGTTACTATGACTTGGGAAATCGTTTCGTTTCAGTTTGTCCCGAAAAGCGACACTTCATTGATTCCGCCGGTCAAACGTTCCATTGGATGACAGTTTGCAATGTCGTTGTCGTCTTCGTCAGCGATGTTGTTGTTCTTAGTTGGTCACATTGGCCGAGGTCCGTGATTTGCGTGTTCGCCGAGCACAATAATTGCCTACATTTCTGAGTGACTCGAGTTTCACAACTTTTTCGCGAAGCCGCCGGCAGACTAAGTGAACGAACGAACGAACGAACGAATGAATGAATTACCGAAAAGGAAAACTCGCGGCTCCCAAAAACGACTTTACCTTGATACACTACGAGAATCTATGCCGATGGTTAGGGCGGGTCGGATTAACGCTTCATCGATTTTGTTCGATGCTTCTTCAGTTTGCAAGCTTTCATCACTATATCAATCGATCCGTTTACTCAACGAATAATCTAAGTCAGATGGAATGCCGTAATTCTCATTCCTCAAATGAGCGCTGTTCGCGGCTGCGACGTTACGCATAATTTTCGTGCTTTGCTTTGGAAGCCCCGATCTTGATCGGAACCTTCATCATCAAGATTACTTTGAGCTAGCGTGATCACGGCAACATCACTCTGAGTTATCAAGTTATCACAAACCGCTCCTAACGCGTGAGTCGAACCCGTGGCTAAACTTGAGAAAAAAGAAACAGCCGTGCTAATAACGCCGCTGCTTCAAAATGGATTCCGAAAAGAATTCCATTTGCGGAAGATCTCGCTGCCGACGTTTTCCCCATTGAACTCGCGATGTATCTAACGATAACAGCCGTTGTTACTCAACGACGGATCGAATTCTGATCTTGATGGGCACCGCGTGCAGCTCAGCTTCTGTTCGACATGCGCCTCCATTCTTAGCGAATCAGTTCAAGCCGGCCAAGCACATGAAGGACCGATGATCAAATCATCGTTAACTTGTGAACGATGTTTGCGTATCTGTCGATGGGAGTCCATGGGTTCTGTCAGAGCTGTGGAGATACTTTCCACACGAATCGATCGATCGATCGATCGATGGATGGAGGAAACAATGACAGACCTGGTTACAACAATAACCTTCCGATTGATACAGAACGACCAAGGTGCCTCGCATGTTTGCAGAAAGATAGTCTCCTGCGGGTGCCAAGCTCGCCGGCCGGAAGATCGGACGGATGAGTGGGTGGTGCTGTTGTTGGTTGGATCGTGGGAACTTTTCACAATTGAAATTCTTTGCAAGTGAGAAGAATTCGTGGAGCAACCCCTTCATCGTTGGCGGACTCTAGCAGTGCAACTGTGCAAGTTTTCCTCTCGGACCCTCGGGAGGGGGGGGGAGGGGGGTTCTCTCGGCCACGTGCAACATGGCGTAGCCAACAGCAAATGCAGATATGACCTTATCTCAATACAGAAAATAATGCCAGCAAGTCAAGGCCGTGACGAAGTGTTCGGTTAAGCGGTCGAAGCCGCTGCCGCCCCAAACCACAGGAAAGAGATTGAAAAAAAAAACACAAATTAGCGACCGAGCATAGCTCCTTCGGATTGCGTGTCTAACGTGGTGCTGAATTCCTGATAAGTTTGCATTGTCTTCACGCCGCGCGGTCGTCAACTCATCGCAATTCGCTCGACCGCCGACTTTCTGTTTGGGTCGGCGACCATGCCAATGTTTGTCAACAGGATCACGGCTGACCATCGCCGCAAATTCAAGTGACGAGTTACGGTAAGGCCGTGGCATGAACAGCGCACAAAGACGGCCCTGTTACGAGCGCGCTAATATCGGAGAATGAAACAGGATGGCTTACGAAAAGAAGAATCGCGAAACTCTCGAAAATACCACAAATTGCCAATTCGCCACTCACTGTAAGCGCAAGTCGATGAAGTCACCCGAACGACGAGAGGAACCTTGCGTTGACAATATTCATCAATGACCACATTTCGGATTGTTTTCTTAAATCACCGGGTCATTTGTTGCTCAACGCTGCCAAGAAGACGGCATTTCCAAAGTTCAGTGGCTCCAATAACAAAATTCAGAGAATCGTTCCAGTATTTGTCCGCTTTTTTTTTCCTTCTTCGTTTCTCTTCAACTGAATTGGCGCATCGCTCAACCCTAACAGCCACCGAGCAGATCGACGGAACGCTCAGATATTGAATGAAACTCACTTTCACATTTTTTACGATTATTGAACCGAAGAAGGTACAGCAATTACAACTAAATGCTGCTCTATCTTGTGTTTTAAGCTTATGCGTTCGTTCTTGTGATTTGATCATGTCAGAGAATCCCTCCAGTTCGTAGTTTTGGCTGAAAATCCACGTCATTGGAGCAGTCTTTTAGCCATCCATGACTCACTCGGAAATCGAGGCGAAATTGGCAGAGCCGGCTGGCAGAAAGCGAAAACAGATGAAAGTGCTCGAGAAAACTGGCTTTAGAGGAGAGCGGCAGATCTCGAACAGATGCGCAAATCACCCTGGCCGGCCGGTTAAGCAGATGAACAAAGTGATTGATGAGTGTTGTTTCCAATAAAGGATTTTAGGATGCAAGACAATGACTCGAATCGTCGGCCTGGATTGAACAAAGCGTTCTCATATTTGACCAATCATTGAACGTCAGCATGAGGCTCTGGAGGGGAGGCGCGGTTGGGGATGAACTTGTGTCGGTCAGTTAGTCATGCGCAACCCTGTGACATATGCAGTGAAGTTTGATCTGACCGGTCAACCGATCGAGCAGCCAGCCGGTCGGTCCGTCGGCCGCCAAACACAACAACCATCGATAGGATTGATGGAAGCGATAACGGCGGGATAAGATGATATGATTGAATCAACCCTTTCTATTGGCGCAGCGAACACACAACCAAATAGCAACGCAATTTCGTACGCTTGACTGTAGCCCTGCCACAAAGCAATATCAATGCTACAGAATAGAACCTGTCCCGTGAGCGAACAGTCGCTCCCCCTCAATCAAGATTGTCAAGCCGGGCTCACACGGAGAAAAGCAACGGATTCGTTATCAGCGAAGCTTCGAAACACGCGGCGATCTTCTGAAAAATGAAGACGCGGACCGAAAGAAACTCGTTTTCGAGGATTCCAGCTGATTTCTCACAAGGCCTGTTTCATTTCAGGAATTTCTCTGCAAGCGGCCGAGCTCAATGCTGGAAATAAGCCCACGCTGAGCGACCGAACTCTCACCGGATTCTCTGACGGAGGATTCCTCTTGTCGTACGATTTTATCAGGGGCGATTAGTGGACGCAAAGAATCGCGAAAATTCAAGCGAAAAGTGAATGAGCTGCGTCTCTGCCTTAATCGGTCGCGTGAGAGCCGGTGTCCGAGTCATCAAATCACAAAACAACACACGCTGATTAGGATAACTCCAAGTCGTTTCCAAGTCGTTGTCGTCGGCGGCGAAGCGATCTCACCGAAACCACTCCAATTCGACTGCTTCGCCAAAGACTGAGTTCGAATTGCGAGTTCGGCCCCGCAACGCAACGAATCAGTTGCGCGCAGCTGATGCTCGGAACGTTTCAAGTCGAGGGATTCGATTAACTCTGCGTTCAATCTTGGGAGAACAGTTCGTGGACGAGATCGGCAATTGATTTACAATTTAGGAGTTTGAGTGACTCGAAAAAAATCAGCGGACGACTTCGAATTCGAGCGTTATCGGAAAGACCACCTTCAGGGAAAAGTAGGAAATGAGTCACGAACCTTTTTGTTTCTCCATTGCCGAATGTTGTTTCGGTATTGCGCTAGTTCGACACCGCGTATCATCCTGGCTCCGTTGCTTCGGTTCACTTCCTTTCACTTGGATTCACCGTTCACTGTGTCCACTCAAACTCCAGGACCAGTGCAGCTCAGCAGTCACTTTGAGAGTGCACTTTTCCACCTCGTGTTGCGGACTCTCTGCTGATGGATGCTGCCGGTTACACTTCTCCAACTGTGGACTTTGCACCGGCCTCGAAAGAAGAAAGCTGGTTCAATGGTGGTGAGTCCAGTAACGAGCGAGCAGACGCGCTTCCAGCCGCATGTGCCAAAGACGGTCGGAGGGAGGACCGCTGGAGAGAGGTTTGACAGGAGCACGCTCTCTTGAGCCCGCTTTTCGGGAGCACGGCGGCCGTTCAACCCGAACCCGATGCTACACCAGCGTCAAGCACCTCTTGGAACAACCTCGGCGCAACTTCGATTTCACAGAAGTGTGCGCGAAGTACGTTCGAACGGCTCGCAACTCAGCGACCGAGGATGTGGTGATACCAGGACTGCAGCACAACACTAGCGCAGGTAGCGCTCGGCAGCCGTTGCTGTTGGAACAAACTTAGTTGGAGAGGAGTGTGCGAACAGTGAAGGGAGCCCACCGCCGCCACGGCTGCCGCTACCAACACCGCTCCCACCGTTTGTAGAGGGCTCTGCAGTCGACCCATCATCATCGCCATCAGCATCATCATTGACGGCGCGGCGTTGGCGGGTTTAGCATGCTTCCGAACCGGCTACCGAGCAAGCAAGTCACTCGTGCCCGGCGTGGTCACGAAACCAAGAATGTTCGAATGAAAGACAGATGGCACTCTGCGCAGGGTTCACCAATTCGAACCAGGGGTCGTTGCAGCACGCGAACAGATTCAAAAGTCCGGCGGAAACTCGTCAACTTCGTGAAGCTGCGAGCCTTCTTCAAACACACAAGGACGATTCCCGTCTAAACGAGGGCGTGGATCCAAGTTCAGTAATCCAGGAAATCGAGTGGAAAGTCATCCAATTCTGAAACACGATTCAACCAATCTTTGAACAGACGAAATCTCGATGGAATCCTGACGATGTTTCAGATGTCAACAGGGTTCTCGTGAGGGATCGATTGAATTCTTTCAAATCATCAGCAATACAATCATTTGTCAGAGAATGATTGCGATCGGGATTCTTTCGCTCGGAATGATTGACATTCCATTGGAGTGAACGGACGGTTCCAATTCAACTTCGAGGAATTTCTTGGAATTTGGCAAAGGTTGGCGTTTCTGAACATTGTTGTCTCCTCAAGTCCGCTGACTCAGGACCTCCACATGTGTCCGTGCCAGACAATAACAAGACAGAACCACATGATGGCGACGATCGACATTGTGGGCTTCATTAGTTTAAAACATACCGGAGTAAAAACGCAGCTAAAGTCGGTAAATATCATTGAGTGAGTTGAGTTCTCTCGTCACATCAGAAACTCTCGAGTTTCCTTCCAGCAAGTGTATCTCAGATCTCAACTCCTCTCCAATCTTCCTTCTCTGCGGATACTCCACTCGAGCAAGATAGGATAAATGGGTATGGTTACCCACAACAGAGTGGAGGTCGTTTCCGAGCGACGGGTGGAGTCCGTGGGAGAACTGTCCACTTAATTCAACTGTAGGAGTGACACCTGTGAATCTTGGCCGCCAACTTTTCAAGGCTTTCGAGATATCGAATCGCCATTTCCTTTTGATTGATGTCATAATCGTTGAGACATTGTCGACAACATCAAATTCTAGGAATGATCTCCACGCGTTCAAAAGTCGCATGAAATCGTCTCTCAGCCTAATGGATCGTTCCCTGGAGCAAAACTTGAAGATCACTGTATTGAGAATGAGCGTATATTGGAAATGAGAGGGAATGTTCCTCCATGTCATCAAAAACTTTGCGTGAGTCGTCAACTCAATCGGAATAGATCAATGAACATGAGTCAGCATTATCTTGCCCCCCTAACGTCAATCCAGTTGAGCGTTCACTCTGCATTTTCTTTTCATTCGCATTTCGCGATAACATTAATCGGTTAGTGACCGACTCGTCTTGTCTTCTTGTTTTCGGAATTCCTTCCTCGATAGATGGGTTTAATACGCGACGAGCACTCGAGCTGATTCCAAAGTTCTCTGCTGATTAGTTACTTCTCCATGAGTAGTGACCGTCGTCGTAGAGTAAGGATGAAACCTTCCGATTCATTCCTCGAGGAAACTTTTGACTTTGATCCCGAGCGAATCAAAGTCGGTACATAGAGGTGCGCGTGTATTTGATGAGAGGACGAGGAACGCCCTACCTAAGCTTCGTGAAGGAAACAGGTTCGGCGAAATAGTAGCCGGACGGAGTGTGGAATAATAGCCCGATCTATCAACGCGGGACAAAAGACATCAAAAGCCGCCGTCGCCGGAGACGTCATATGTGAGAGAAAATTAGCAGTAGAGTAGCAGAACGGAATTCTGACGGGGTGGACCCATGAACCGCATCATGAAACTGTCCCGCCCTCCTTGCGATTCCAGACTCGAAATATCTCGCACGGAGTTGGCCGGTCGGACAGACCAAACAAAAAATGAAGCAAAATATAGCTGCGAGTGGGACGGTCGTCTGAAACGATAAACTCCTCGTTGACCGATCGCCGCGACGTCCGACTTCAATCGAGGGAATAAATATTACAGCTGCTTCCACAGAGGAAGGCGCCGAGGCTACAGAAGTTCGTTGCGGCCAGATTGGGATATTCGATGATTCTGTGTAACGCGCCAGTGGCACGAATAGTTTTTTCCACATAGGCTCCGTCGAGCACCGGAGAGCGACTGGCCGTCAGTGGCCTTGGTATAGAAGTGAAGGAACTGGGTTTGCTTTAAAAGCGAGCCAAGATCCTCGCAGCCGATAATCTCAACTTTTTTTTCCTCAAAGGAAATCATTGATTGCTCGTTTCCCCGTTCGCTCAAATAAAGAATATTGAGTCGTCGAGGACAGACCCGGGCAAAGCTCGGCTACGTCGAGGCTGAACTTCGAAGAACGTGGTTATTGAAAATTTGAACTTCGATCTGATCGATGCATCGATCATTGCCGGCAATCACTGCTTGAGCTGTCGCGTACGTTTCACCTGCGAGCTTGGTGGCCGCGAAACTTTCTTAATCGGAAGTGTATTTCCACCGTTTCTAAGATCGAAGTAAACATATCCTATCTCAAAAACATAATGAACTGAGAACGTGTCACCTCGAAGGTTGATTTCGGTTGCGATTTGAATGGAGGAGCTCGCCAAAGATTACTGCAGCTTTGAACATTCCCGCAGAAAGAGCCGGAAATCGTAAGACACACCGACAGTGTCAGATAAGGGTTTTCGATCACGCACCACGAGAGATCTTCTGGTGTAGCTGTAGTTTTAAGCGTTTCAATGTAAACACGCGCCGAGGCATCGGTGATACACGGGAAACTGGGCTAGCAGAGTCAGCTTTCATCAAAAGCCCCTCTCGTGTTATGCTTTCTCTAAAGACAATGATGACAATTCCTTCGGAGGATTCAGAGAGCGCCAACAGGCTCACCATATGATCGGAGTGGATCCGCGCGGGGCTGATCTCTCTGATGACGGCAGTGTTGCCGACAGGACCACTCACCTGTATCGGAGGAGGGACTGCGTGATGTAACACACTCCGGCTTCCCATAGAGAATTCACTGGCGTGGAGACGTAACAGTAGCGGCTTTTTTCAAAGCCATATCGTACGACTCACTTCACAGGAGTCTCCACAGTTCTCGATGTCGCGATGCCGAGTCGAAAAGTGTCTGCCGCTGCTGCTACCGCAGCGGAGTCACAAAGACAGTGAGAAAGTCCATGGATGGAGACGTCGTCTGCTGCAGAGTTTGCTGAGAGGGCGCCTCAGTCGCCTCCGGCAGACGCGGTAAGCTCACAAAAGCGAGCGCTCTGGGTGAATGACAGAACAGTACACCTTCACGGCGGAAGTCGAAGCGATCAAAGTCAAACCGACTTCCTTTTTAATAGAACTCTGCATGCCGCTCCCGATGTATCGGTTTGATGTCACCTACAACTCATTGGCGGCCGTTCTGCGCGTCCCAAAATCGCCGCTCATTCCGGCACTTGACTCGTGCGCGTTCGCGTTTTCCTCCGTCATACAAGCAGCTTCCGAGAACCATTTTAACTAAATCCATCGCATACGGATTAAATATATAGACTCTGATCGATTTCTCAACAATCAGCGATGCAGCTCCAGAAAATATCAAAATTTAATTCGCTCACCTCAGACGAAGTGGAATCCGACATCGCCCGTTCCGCCACGGATGATGCCACACTGAAATATCATGAATTGTTCCCATTCGCGAAACTTCGCGATATTTCGTCATGAGAAGTGGCGAACAAGAGGAATTCCGGTAATAAACTTTGACTGAGAACTGCGTTCGCGGGAGAGTAGTAGTTCCACGTTTCAGCCGCACCAGAAAAAAAAACAACAAAGAGATTGTGGTTAGCTTTTTTCTACTTTCTCCGAATTTCCTCCCTCCATTATTTGGAATACAAAGCCGCGCAAGCCTGCTTGCAAACTATTCAAAAGACTTCTGGAAGAAACAAAACTTTCCCGGAAACTCTCAATTAGAATTCTCCAGGTAGCAACTGAGCTCATCCTGTTTTCGCGCCGAGGTCTTCGCAACTCCTCCAGACGGATATTTTAATAGCTTTTTAGTGGGTGTTCAAGTTTGTTGAAGATGAGCGAAGACTCTTCCCATACAGTCATTAGCGTAAATGAGTCGCGTCGAGTTTGCATCGGGTAGGTGAAAGGTTCAACATCGAGAAGAGAACTCGAAGCAGAACGGACCAGAGAGTTTCCCAAACTCGTTTCCTCGTGTTTACAATCTCCGAAACCCTGAGAACAACATATTCGGCGGCGGGATGTTGAGCAAGCTTTCTTGGCTTCGAGACATTTTTATGCCAGCTATCTCAACCGCACACTGCGTTACTGAGGAACACTAGTTGAAAACAAAGAATTTTCTGAGAAAGATTCGTAAGGAGAAGACGGCGATGCAAATGGTGGAAGTGGGAGACTAATGGTTGCGTGTACTTCCATTCGAGGTGCAGTTGTCGATAGCACCAGGAGGAACGAAAACATCGCTGTTGTCATTCAGACTTGGGAGCGGCCAGGAACTCAAAAAAGATCCCCACTGGTTCACTGGATCGATTTCCAACTAAAGCTCAAGTCGCTCTTGGCTTCCATCTGCTTCTCCTGCGATTTCTGGATCGACGACGAAGGCCATTCCTGATAGCACAACGCGGTTGCAGAGCGATTGCAGAGGTGACTGATGAGGGATCGTTTGTTGGAGCCTCTGACTTAGAATTCAACTTGTTTTTCTCTTCGAAAAAAACAAAACAGAAACCTTCCGGAAGTGTTGATCAGAGCTTCATCGCGAAGATATCCAGTTCCGCCTTCCTCTCCGCGCTTTCCGGGTCAAAGTCTCAGATTTGAATAAGTTGTTTCCTATATACTTGCTGAATGTGCAAACTTTCCGAAAGTCGACCTTAAATAATGCCATAATTCTCAGCCAACGTTTATATCGCATTCTTGAAACTCTTACGCGATCATATAAATTCCGGAGCGCATGTGTATTTAGAAGCACTCTTGTTCTGTCTATTTAGAATCTATGGCCTCCGAGTTCGATGCTATTAGGTAATGATGCAAATCAGTAGCCCAAGTGCGTGGGAAGATCTGCGAAAATATTTTCGTCCGACCAGCGTTAAGAGTTATTCCTCGAAACAGCCTGAAGCGTTGAATGCGTGTTATCTATCTAGATCACAGATATCAGATCTTAAACGATTATTGAGTGATGTCCGTATCGCGTCACTGTTTGTCAGACAACCGGCAACGAACATCAGAAGATCGATCAGCGTCTCCGTTATGTGTTTACAGTTACAGCGGATTTTGGATTGGGCTTAAGCAAACCTACACAGGGATTGGAAGAATATTCGTTTTGCCACGATCACCTCATCGTGTCCGGCATTCGAATTTTCATGGATCAGCTGCAGGCCGATTTGAGCGGAGCGCCAAATCGAGCGAACAGGCAATTTGAGCGAATGCCACATCAGAGCGTAACCCATTTGAGCGACGTGCTCTTGTTTGGAAATAAGTCCAACAGAAGAGAAGCCATGAAGTTGTCGAACGGTTCGAACTACGGTAGCCGATCGCGTAGAGCTATTTCCGTGCCGTTTTCTCGCTCTTATCGGTCAGCGCTCAAATGTCCACTCTTCCGCCCAGATCGGACATGAATTCGATTCGAAACCGATAAGTTTGCGCAGATTGATAAGGGAAAAATTGGAATAAAAGACCTGAACCAAAGAGTCTTAAACTTTGAGCGAAGCTATCTGGAGCATCAGTCTGTAACATGAAATTATCGACACCTGATTTTTCGCGGTTTTTCGTAGAACAAAATTTCAATGACCGTTCTGATGCCGCGAGAAGTTCATTCTTGACGTAAAACTACGCGGCCAATTGGCAGAAGATGATATTTTGCACATTGGAAGTACGCAGCTGCAATTTCCGAAAATGGCTTGTAACACGAGATTATCGACACCCTCGGAATCGAGGTTCCTCCAAGCGTCACATCGGAACTTCGCGACGTTTTTGGCGGCAAAGTCGATGGAATCCCTTCAGTGTTCCACTCGTCAACTTTGCTGTGCCTGTCCGTGTACGAAATCGTCTGCCTCAAGTATGGGAAGAAACCCAGGTTTGACCCCACGAGAACGGATCCTCGTTGATCAGCTGCAATGTTTTGGTCTCAAGCAACTAGGCAGAATAGCGGATGTGGTGTTGTGCTACCTTTGGTTGGGTGTCCAGTACGCAGAAAGAAGCCACAGAAAGAGGAAAACCAGGCTCACAGATCGTCAGAAGCGCAAGATTGTGAACGATGCGAGCAACCGAAGAATATCTTGTGCTCAAATCAGGCACTCCAACGATCTGCCGGTGCACAAAGTGGTGGTGGAACAAAGTGATCCTCAGAGACGAGAAGAAGTTCAACTTGGACGGTCCCGACGGCTTCAAGAGCTACTACCACGATCTCCGAAAAGTGGCGGTCAGGGGGTGGTTTTGTCATGGTGTGGGGAGCCGTTACCCGTCGCGGCACCTTCGACCTGGTCTTCATCGACACAACAATCAAGGGAGAAGACTACAAGGAGCTTCTCGAGCTCCATCTGAAGCCGCAAGCTTGTGAAAGAATCGGAGAAGAATTCGTTCTCCAGCAGCATTGTGCGTCACACGGTAAAAGTTGTGAAGCAGTGGTTCGTGCGAGAAAAGTTGCAGGATTTGGACTGGCCATCGAAAAGTCCAGACTTGAATATCATTGAAAACCTCTGGGAGCGCTCGTTCGGCTCGATGACGCCTAATAATACGGCTCTCGAGAGGAATTGAAAATGTCAAATATTTCGGCATGGGCCAAGATAGGTGAACGGGAGATCAAACGGTGCTGCCCCGGATGCCAGAATCCCGTTTGCCAGAAAAATACCCTCTCCCACTCCAAACACGGCGCGATGCACTCTGGAGCGAAGGTTCCATGCATAGCGCAGATTCGCGCGGTTGGAGTGCAGGTCTGTGCACGGTAGTTCATCTGGCAGAATACGTTTCTTCACGTATTTTGCGGAACTCAAGACTTCACGTTACGAGCAAACGCTGAGTCCAATGCTGAGTAGACTGTCAGACACAAGGTTTCTGAAACAGAACAACCGAGCCAGGATCAATGATGGGCACTCGATTGATAATGATTATGACTATGATTACGGGAAAAAAAGGGTATGATTATGACTACGCGATAATCATACCAAAACCACCATGATTATGATTGTGATTATGATTATGATGACTACGCAATAATCATAGCGAAACCGATAATCATATCCATAATCATAGTCATGGTGGTTTGCTATGATTATAGCGTAGTCATAGTCATAATCACAATCATAATCATGGTGGTTTCGCTATGATCATCGCATAGTCATAATCATAGTCATAATTTCATGATCATATCCTTTTTTTCCCGTAATCATAGTCATAATCATAATAAAGCGAGTGCCCATCACTGGCCCAGGATGAATCAAAATGGATGCCATGTGAAGCGATCAACGTAAATTTTCAACACGTTGTGATTGTTGCATGGCAATATTAGGAATTGGGAGCAAGGGGGAATGTTGCGAAAACCAGGTTTCCTCAGTCAGAACGGTTCCCGTAGGTCTTCCGACAGTGAACCGGCTTTTCTGATGTTGCGCCAAGTCTCCTGGCTTGATGTGAACCTTCAAGGTTCAACCTTGTATCCGGACAGGAGCTTCCCACACGCTGAAATAATACGTACGGACGAAGGATGTCCTCAAGAGCAATTATTGGGCGTACGGCTACACTGCAATGTGCACCGATTCCTTGCAACGCATCGAACATTCACTCCACCATACGGTCGGAGAGGGTATCTTTCTGGCATACGGGATTCTGGCATACGGTACCTAACCGATCAAACCGTTGTATGATTCCCTCCAAAAACGTATTTTCGAGGTTATCAGGGCTCAAGGGGGAAGCACGAGGTACTAGTAATCGAAATCAGGTCCGATTTTCGATTTTTCGAGCGAGGTCGTGGGCCGTCGATAATTTCGTGTTACAGGCAATTTCCCAAATTACCGGTTTTGAGCCTCAGAAATCTGGGTCGTCAACTTCTATTACTCTTAAACAAATGATGTTGTAATGAAAAGAGATTTTATGGTCATAACAACTTCGTTACCAACTTGTGGTGGAAAAAAAAAGGAAAATCGGGTGTCGATAATTTCATTTTACAGAGCTCCACCCTATTTGCAGCACCTGACAACCCTGGTGCGAGAGAAAGACACAGATTTCGAGAAATGAAAGACGGGGAGAAAATAGAATCGGAGAATCGACGTATACTGCAACGCTAGGGCAGCCGTCGGACTGACCGATGGACGCTGAGGTGGCTTGTTCAAAGAAACGCGGATGATTTGGATCGGACCGGTTACGCTGCCTAGATAATCCATTTACATTTATCATATAAACCACGTTGGTATTTCTGACGGATCCGAAGTCACTTAGCATAATATTCCACAATTTTTTGGCACCTTTCTGGCGATATCTCGCGAACAGAACAAACTTTCGCGATGAGAGCTTCGATCGTCGTTGACTCACTATCAGTCCTGTAGACTTTCCGCTACAAGTATGTCCAGAAAAAGAAATCGCGCGGAGCTGGATCACAAGATCGAGGCGGCTAATTTATGTCGCTTTCCGCGGAGATCACCTTGCCCTCAAACATCGACTTCACTGAATCCATGGTTGCGTCCGAGGTGCGCGGCGCTTGCATGACGACGGACCAGGGTTGGAGTCCGGATGAGGAATCGCTTCAATTGTGCGCAAATTGTCAGTTTCAAAGAGCCGAACTAGAAGACATCTGAGTGAGTTCCGAAATGGAGGAAGCTGGTTTCCTTCGAAAGTGATCTCGCGGTGTGTCTTTGTTGCACACCAGTCGCAGACGGGAAAGAAGGACAGCCGGACAGCCTGTCAGGCAGAGAGCGACACTGACTATGTACCTGGAAAGCATTAGATTTTGCACGGGATCGCAAATTTAAGTGCTTGATAAACTTCATTGCTTTCGGTCGGACCCTCACTTACGACGTTGATTTCTGCGCGGGGGAGTGACGTGAGTCGAGGAACAGATTTTTCCTGTGACACTTATCCGGAGATACTGGACTTGGAACTCCCAGTTCCGTTGGTTCTCGTGTTCTTCATGTATGATCTGACTCAACTTGAGCTCATCGATGTCCATATTGCATGAAATCTGCCAATTGGTGCGAAATTGGACGGAAATATAGGACGACGTAAGTTGAGATGACGTCAGATTGTACAGATCGTACAATGTCTGTATTTGTAGCGCAGCTTGCCCTCCAAGATGGCGCAGAGACCTGTGGAGTGGATCGCCTCGTGGTCGAGCCCCAATGGTGCCTATCTGGTGTCATTTTGGTGCCCTGTGATGCACCTCCAGATTGTAAAACTCCATCAGTGAGCCGGGAAGCTGACTGATGAGCAGTTTAAGCGCGTTAGGTTATAGTTTGGATCAACCCGCAGAGAGCTCCTTAGGACGGACGCTCACAAGATAGCCGGACGCGAATGCATTCGGCACGACTCGGAGCCGAGATGCGATAAGTTAGAAATTCGGGGATCATTTCCCTGGTCGAGTGCCAACTGAGTTTGTTGTGTGTCTAGCTGTTGATCTACTCTGACAATGAGAGGATATTCCAATCATTATCGTTATTCCTCGGGTCCCATGCCCTCATCTCTGCTAATCTCGCGACATTCCTGCTTCCTCGAATTCACTTGAGAATTGCCTCGAACACCACAAGGGACCGGTCTGGCGGAATCGGATATTGATCCAACAACTACTCGACCTCTCTCAGCAACAGGTCAGAATGGAGTCGAAACACAACCTGGGATCCCAATTCCAAGTTTCCTAAGCCAAGTCGCCGGGTGCAAAATATGATAAATCGTCTTTCACGCTGACCAAAAAGAAGGTGGGCTCCATGGGAGCAAGAGACAAGGAGATGTTGTTCGTCAAAACTAGGTTCAAAGAGGGAAACAGCCGAACAGTGAAGTTGCAAGTCGATTGCGGACCAGCATGTGATGTGTTGGTAGCCGGATTAATCCCGGAGGCGAAAATTGATGTCCCAACAAGGCCCCTGCTACCAGTATATGTAAAGCGAGTTCAGGACTTTATCCTTGCTTACCGCCACCATAAACACAGCCGGTGTGCATTGCCGGATGAGTAGATTCGCTCAGATTCGAGATTGTGCAGGATGTAACTAATGCTTTCCCATTGGCGTTCGTCGGGAAACAAGGGGAATCCCTGGAAAAGTCCAGCTTGCACTGAGGTGAGAAGTGCCACGAAGTTGTGATGTCTAGAGCACATCACACCCCACCTGCCAAGCACCGTGCGAGACAAACTTGACACTCCGTGCCAAAAGTGAGGAATCACCGAAGTTGAAAAGCCCAGAGAATGGGTTAACCACTCATCGATCCAGATAATTAGAAAGGAATTGAACACCCAAGTGTTTGACGAGATCGCACCTCAGCCGAGGAAAGTCGGACTATTTTTGAAGTTTGACCTCTTGGGTGGTTTCTGGCCTTGAGTGCCGTGAGAATAGTTCCCTAATAACTTTCCAAACGTCGCGCCGTACTTGGGGTTCCGCTTTGGGAGTCTAGGATTCTGTCCCAATGCGCTGCCGGAGATACTCAACAGACAGACTACTTGTACAACTGCTTGAGGGATTACAAGGGACCGATTTCCTGCCAGATTGAAAACTTGAGAGCGGAGTTGCTCAATGAATTCCGAGGAGCGCACCAATCGGCGAAACGAAGCATCATAAGAGCTAGATCTTCCAGGTTTTGGCTACACATTAAAATACAGATCGGAATCTAGGCCGGGCAATGCAAGAAATGCCAGAAATTTCAAGAGGTACGTCGAAATGAACTAATGCTGCCCCATCTGTGCGGCCATGGCGGAAAATTAGCGACAATCAAATCCCTACAGCAGAATTCGGGAAGGTCCTAACGCTTGTTTGCAATCCCTCCAACATGATTATGTTGTTCACGCCCGACGATTTTTCTTCCGCTATCTCTGGTATAGGTCCTCCTAATCACTGTAGCTCTTCCCTTACAGAAAAATCTGACTGCGCACTTCTAAACTTTCATCGGCTGAAGAATAGGCGGGTTTGCCGTTCAGCGAATTCGGGAGTGCAGTGGATCGTATTGCAAAACTATCTGTTGTGATGTCTGACAGCGCTTTCGAGACAGCTTTTCCAACCCAAGCGCCTCGGATACATCGTCATGAACATCTTGCGATCGCGTATGAGTGGTACGGCCAGACCAATACACTTGGAAGTATAGGGACTTCCTTGCCCGATGCGAATGCTCCTCTTCGCCGCCGTTCACTCTATTCTCCTCGATTTAATTCACAAAAGCTTCGGATGAGGGTATCGGGTATTTTATCTTCGTTGTAGTACCCGCTGTTGATACAGGGTGTTCCAGCTGTAAGTCCTGATTTCAGACGTCTGCTCCAAGAATCGAACGTTTGAATTCGATGAATTGAACGGAGCTGAACTGGAATAGACCAGAAAACAATTCTCATCGAGAGCACAATTGTTCAATTGTCATCTGTTCTTGAGTTTTCCTTTTTCCGCGCTCGCCTCCAATTTTTTGCCCATACAAACTATGCTTTCTTTCGAGCGGACAGACGAGCCAGCGGGCACGTTTAGACAGACAGATTGTAGGTCAGACTGACGAACTTCGACCGACATCGAGGACTCATGAGTGACTGAAGGGAGGAGAATGCCCCCCGCCCCTTGGACGGAATTTTTCGTTTTTCAATCTTCATATTTTTTCAAATTGCTTCGGCTCGGAATGCGAGAAAGGATAAGAGCGTATTTCAGGGCGTGGAGGTCGCCGGTAGCCCGGGTGGGTTCACCGTCTCTCGAAGAGACTTGCGCATGATATGTACTGCGAGCAGCTGAGCAAACCACCGGATACTTTCCACATTCCGCCAACTGTGCCCGTAACTTGTGCCAGTGGACCATAGCCACGCTCAGTCCTTCAAGGGGAAGTGGGTTCATTCTCCTTCTCAAGAATTGTATATGACCTGTTCCCAGAGAGAGTAGTCAACTCATCTTTTGAAAATACGTCCGTGTCTCCAAAATTTGCGGGAAGAACCCCCGAATTCATCCCTCGACCCGCCGAATCGGTCCTCACCTCGCCACCCCTCTAAAGGTGACGCCCGGGGCGCAGCGCCCCTCTCTCCCTCCTCCCTCCCCCTGAATACGCTACTGGCTATCATGTCGTTGGAGCTTGACAATACGGGCGATGCCGGAACGTGCTTCTATCGATTATTTCCTGTCATCCGATAAGTTTGTCCCTGAAATACATCGGAGGAAATTCGCTCTCGTCTATCCCCGATAATAGCCCGGTATTCAAACCGCTTGGGAGCATTAAGCCTACTGCCGGAGTAGCGACAGAGTACGTCAACAAGCTAATCGCATACGTCACTTAATATCCGGCTCAGAGGAAGCAGATAGGGCTTATCCAATCGGCGACGGCGTCTGGGGACTCTAAGAGTATCCTCGAGGATTTCGAAGCGAACACAGGAATCGAGAAGTGCAAAAAACATTTGATAGGCAATTGCAGAATGCACTCCAGACTCAAATGTCGAGAGCCCCACGAGGAGGTGGAGCGGCAGCAGCAGCTGTTGTTTTTTTTAGTTGTTTTGATTATTTTTTTTTTTTTTTATTTTTTATTTCTTTTTTTTTTTTGATGTTGTCGTTTATATATTTTTGTTTTCTTTCTTTTTTTTCTTATTGAACGAAATCGTCAAGCTCACGATAGATAGGCATTTGAGCTCTACATTTAATGGGTTTAATGGGTCCGATCGGCCTAGGAACTTCTATTAACCCCATCCAGATTGCAGAGACCGGAGCAGAGGAGCGATTACTATCCCTTTCGAAACGAATGACTGTAGAAAAAACGATTTTGTGCTTCTGTCCCCGGAAATGACACGAAACTTCTCAGAATCAGCATCCCTCCACGTGAGCTCCAGACTCAGTCAGTCAAAGTCCACGTCCATGCAAGGTCTGCCGGACCAACATTTCTCTATGGGTGATCTGGGGGTATCTTGCCGATGAGCACGATTTTCAGGTGTGACCGAATCGAGTTCTGTCATCGATACGGGTGACAGTTTGCTGACGACCATTCCGCTCGGTGTTCCATATCGGAATTCTGTTATTTCAGCCCCGAACTCAATGTGTCGCGGTTCGATGACAGTAGTGGTCTTGCTACGTCTGACAGAGCGTCAGACGTCTACGGTTCACTTACGGGCCGATGCGTCTAACACGCCGTCGTTCGCTCCCTGTTTCTCGTTACCAACACAATATTCAGTGAATCAGCCATTTAAAAGTAACTCATAGAATAATAATGATTCTATAAAAACAAAGTTGAATTGAACATATGGTATCAAGTTCAACTTGAAAGTTCTTTATTATTATATCAAATCAGTTAGGATTCCCGGTTGGGAATTCACACAAGCTGTCAATCTGACACTCTCCATCTTGTGATCGCCTTCACAGGATCGAATAGGATATCACAGGGCTTAATTAGTATAGGATGAATATTGTACTGGAAATAAAGAATAGATAAATAATAATCTGTTCGATTCATTGACAAAACTCAATTGATGGTGCATATACATACAACACTGCTGAAATGTCTGCCGATGTCGGCAAAGACCGCGCCGATCTCCATTCGCGGTTTGGAGTTTCGATCAGCATGGAACTTGATTGAGATTCTTCGTCTGATTTCATCGAAGAATGATTGAAAGCGTTTTCTGACAGGAACACGTAGGCTTGGGTCTGTTTCAGTTGCACGTCTGCATCCGTGAAGACGAAACTGCCCTTTATGGAACGTGCATCCTTACTAAAGACTTCGTAGGTCTGTTCGCTGTGGTTGAAATCGGGCGTTGTTATCAGAGTGGAGTTTGACACCGCAATTCTGGCAACTGAAAATCTACAGAACTAAGTTATGAGAAAAATAATCAGAGCTGGGAACGGGATAAGTGTAGGAAGTTGACGATGTCGCGGGAGTTATGCCGTTGGGGAAGCTATACATGTCATTTGCTCTCAGAGATTGTTAAATCAGAAATCCTGCATTGGCGAGACAAATGGTTGAAAGGTCAACGATACAAAACATAACACGATCAGGCCGACTCTCAAGCGCCCATGCCGAACCGACCGATACTTCCTGAACAGTGATAAGTGCAGACACAGACAGGGCCCAGCCCTTGTGTTATTTCACGCAATTTTGAGGAATGATGAATGAATGCACTTCATTTTGTGGAAAAAAAAACAGCCAGAGCTCGAACACGAACTTCCGTCGTCGCGGCATGCGTGTTTTTCGTTCTTCAATCCGCAAAGCATTACTGAATATTCATCCACTGATAGCTTCAAAACCAATGATCCTGTCCAGGCGTAGAACTCGTCGATATTATTCTGTGATACATGGTTGCGCTTCGGCAGAGTTATACACGAGCGTATAGAATATTTTCGTATCGTCGGCACAGACTTCGTAGAGGTAACGATCAGAAATAATCTTTCCTCAGCGAGTTGGTGTGAAGGACTCACGCTGGACAACCGAGGACTGTTCCCTGTGGACGTCCAGACGTGATTCTGCTTCTGAAAAGCTCTACCACTGGCATCGAGGTCCACAATTTTCGTCAATATTAGTAGAATATCCCTAGTGAAAGCAGCAGATATCTGATCGCCGTTTCTCCCGATGACCTTTTGCGCAATCCAGCTTCGGATGGTTTCCGTTGTCAGTGAGACAAGAGAAAGCCACTCGTGGTCCCAGTGATTGGTGTAGACCACTTCCCCATCATTCTCAATGCAGAGTCATGGATCACGAAGATGCCGTCTCCCTGGCGATAGCTTATTGGGAACTCTGTTGAAGTAGACGAAAGAAGGTGGGCAAGGCCTTATGTATGTCGATTTTTTCGTCACTTCTGGAAGTCCCAAGCGGCCAACCAAGTTTTTGTGGACTCACGCTGGCTAATATTTGCACAAGGGTCACGCAGCACAATGTCAATGTTTATTCGCTTCCGGAAATTGCTGCTCATTCACGGAGTGAAAGACCACTGATTCACGAGCGTCGAGTTCTGAGAAGACATTTCTGACCTGTTCAACCACCTGTTGTTGGAAGATTCTCGCGAAATTCAGATCGAGTACGACAACTGATTTCCTTCACTGGCCACTTCACGTATTGGAGACTGAAAAAACTTGCTGCTGGCGATAGCAAACATCTCGGCGTTTGACCTCGAAAGCAGGATGGAAGATCCTGAGCTTGTGTCAACATCTTCCAAAGTTAGTTATGCGACACGAAACGGTCAATCAACGCCCCGGACATAAAATTGTTTGTGAAATTTCCATCTGTACAAGAAGCACTATTTTGAATCCAGGCAAGGAACACACATGTGCATCTCATTCATCACGAAAGAGAAAAGTAAGACTCCGGAACGATGTAGAACGATTAGAGTTGACAATGAATATGAAGGGGTCGAACGAAATCAACGTCCTCTTTGAGCTTTTGGGAAAGCCGCGGAAATCAGATCAATTTTTCATATTCATGAAATTCATGTGTCCATTGAGGAATAAATCTCCCCAATACCCTTCCGTAAATCCCGCTAAACAGGTTCCCGTCGATTGTTCCAAAATTTTTCACCCGATTCAATAAATTCTTCTAGTTGGACCAAATCACTTGAGCAGCGAAGTCGAGTTACCTTTCAACAAGTTCGGTAGGGAACTTCGCGATCCAGCTTGGGGTATTTGGGAACTGAATTTCTCAGAGGAGGCGAATCCAAGAGAACTCATATGAAGAAAAAATGAAAAAAGAGAATCTCGGCGGGCTCTAAAAGGAGAATATTTTTTCCAAATCATTCACAGACTTAAAAATGAGTATTGTCTTCCCGATGTTGTAAATCCCTCCCTCTCCGATCCGGTCGACCACGGCGCCCTCTATTTGCCATGAACAAACCTTCATCCTCTCCACAATGTGAACCCTCTCCCCAAAGAGTTTGCGCACCATCCTGACCAAAGCCATGTGCCCTACCGAGGTCCGAAGTGTGGTGAAGCCGGTCGAGTGAAGTTGAGTTATTGAGTTCACCGTTCAAGTGCCCTTGATTTCGGATACTGCAACGTGTAAAGTGTCAAATTCTGGATTCTTGGATACCCGAGATGGGAAAAATAAATTCTCGTTGAAGTTGCCTCTGGATTTGTTTCACATCGCAAAGCATTGCTATCGACAAGCACTACCCGCTACGAGATTTCAACTTTCTCGAGGAATTACGAAGCTAAAGTTTTCTGCGTAAGGATCTCGTTAAAAATTGAAGCGATACGGTAGGTGAATTCGAGAACTTTGGACTTTTCCCACATCAGCCTCTGTATTCAATAAACAGTTTCATTACCCAAATGGACATCCCATTATCGTCGAGAATTCAGACAATCTTCGGAGCGACGTCCTCGTCCTCTATTGTACCCGTTTCGGACAAGCGGTGTGATGTTTTAGGAAATTGCGTGTGACGAGCCCAGTCAGCACCGGCTCAGAAGAATTCCACTGAGAACCGTTGCATCCTTTGGAATTCGCGACGTCCTACTCTTGGAGCGGATCGATTCAGAGATGTTTTGCAGCGAGTTTAGACGAGCTCATTGTTGACCACCGTTCTGTTCCATTTTGCAGACATCGCAAATATACACAGCGCCATATCTTCAAGCTCGGACAGCTGAAGCTCTAAAAGAAGAAAAAAACTCTGAGAGGAGGCAGCGAGAGGCCTCATATCCATCGCTGCATTGTGACTCGCACGACATGGGAAGCAGGGTCGGAGGGAGAGCCTAGAGCAGTTCCGAACGAGAGCGGGGGACTCGTACCAAGGACACGGTGGGAAGTATCGCTTCAGTGCCTGCCTACCTACCTACCTACCGGTGGCCGTCGACCATCTGTCCTTCATAGAAATGAAACAATGGCCTTGCTTCGCATTGAAATTCCCATTGAGCCGAAACTTGGAGTTCGAAACTCCGGTGGGAAGACAATGCACTCCCGACTGTGCCCACTCGAATACCTCGTCACGACTCGTATCGAGACAACGTGAAGCTGTGCGTAATACAATTTCGAAGTCGACGCTCCGACATCGCGTGGTAGACTTGAGCGCTTGGAATTTTCAACATTCCCGACATGTTTTCTTCCGCAAACAATAAACTTCGCTCATCAATTCTGAGTCAAGCCTCTCGGTATGGGTTGACGCGCTCGAAGCCGAATTGTTTCCAAGAGGTGGAAAATGTCATGAATCACTCGGGCTGAGACTTCAGAATCGACTCCTTATGACGCGCAGCCTCTTTCTCCGTCTTGGTGTCTGACCACTTGTTGTCGGGATGAGTGGTGAAATATGCCAACTATGTGTTTCAAAAAGATCACGCTCGTTGGTCCTTCATCGAGGTGCTAGGCTAAGAAGACATTCACCGAAGACGATGAGCAAATGTATAACAATGTTCCACTGCGTCAAGGCGCGGAAGAACACGGCCTGTTGAGGTCGTTGGGTGCTTGTTGGATTGGTGAATGGAATTCGGAATTGCTTAGTATTCACGGGGGCGTTCTCGTTCTGGGGCACGTGCTATAGGTACAAGGGGAAGAAAGAGAGACATAGGGGAGAGAGACCCTTTTGGATACTCAGGACCTTTATTAGATTTATATGGTCAAGCTGCTCTGAAAGTTCATCCCTCTCCACGAAGATGAGCGAACCCTCTGAGAGCGTAGCTTTCGGCGAACGCAGGAGACTTTTTCTTTGAGAGGAGCCCTTTGAGGGGTCTCATTTCAGAACATCCCGAGGGTGTCATTCTTGAACTGCGTTACGAGAGAATTCCCTCGGTGCGTGTTTCGAGGAAAACCCCACCGTCAAGACAAATGTCGCGGATCGAGTGCTCCTTCGCTCGGCTTAAAAAAATTCAAATTCAGGCGATGCCGAATATTCATCGTGCCATTGTCTTTTCGGTCGCAGAGGGTGAATAGAGGTCCCTTACCAAAGAAAGAGAATGGGAAGCACTAGCAGAGTGAACAGGGCTAGGCAACAAGAGAGGGGATATCGCAAAAATGTCGGAAGTTCGCTCGCTGCTCCGGTCCTCAGTCGACAAATGAGTGGTGAAGAGCAGCTATTGTGCGTAAAACCGACACTGTGTTCAACAACGAGGAGCAGCGAAACTCTTTTCTCCAATTTAGAACAGCTGTTGGAACAGGTTAGCCGGTCCTCTTCGTGACGGGGGAGTTCGCCCCTGGTCTCAGAGAGTGTGATGAATAATTTGCGTCCGCGCTTTAATAAATGAAGACTGCCTCGAGAAAAAAGAGACTCTCGTTCCTTTCCGTTTGTTTCGCCTACTCTATCCGATTGGCTAGAGTCCTCAGTTTTTCAACATACTCTCCGGGAGACCGTGCGAGCTGCTAGATGAATAGAGGAACGAAGAGCTTCCATCATCGGCCTGCAAGTTCTCTGTTCGGTTGCGAAACATTTTTGAGATCGTTCGCGTTTCCCTCCTGCTGCTGAGAGACCTACAACGAGCATATTTCCGAAATAGGCGCAAATCATGAGTGAGCTTCGGGAGAGAGGGAAAAACTCTGTAATAACCCTTAATTTACACACAACTCTCCATCTGCGAGTCTGAATATAGCCGTTCCTAATAACCGTAGACGATCGCCTGTGGTACATAATGCACTGTGGGCGACTGACTTGTTTTTTGAGAGAGAACCTGTTGCCGCGCGAGGCTTCCTCCAATCTGATTGAGGATTGCTTTTGTGCGAGTCCTTATTGACATAATTGACGCGGGACGTGGCTCTGCTCGGCAAACGGAAAAACAATGACGAAATAAATGAATGGTTTTGATGGGTCGCGCATCGGAATCGATGAACGACGAGATGGGATTTGTCAGTTGTCATGGACCGTGCGAGACCGTCTGTGACAAACACAGAGTGGGCTTGTTCCTGTCTGCTCGGTGCCCGTCGGGAGACGGTGCCGTCTTTAATTGAGCTAATAATCGCGCGGCAGTCGAGACGGAGGCGGCGTTCGTGGTGCTACTCTCACTATATATAGTTGACTGATCGACCCCTTCCTCTGTGAGTGTGTGCGTGCGTGTGTCCTGCTTGAAGCCATCTATCTTCATCTTGGGTTGCGTCTCACGTCCGATCCACTTGACGTCTGATAAGCGCAGGCTGCTGAGAAGAGTGTCGTATCGTGGATGATGCGGCTGCGACGGCAGCAGGAGCTGGAGCAGCCAGCCAGACAGGCAGGCAGGCAGGCAGGCAGGCAGAGCAGCCTTCCCGAAACCGGAGCAGCCAGCGGCACTCGCTCACTTTGCGTAACAGACGTAGAACACCTAACGTGCCTTCAATACTAGCGCGGTGGCTTCGAGACAGCTCCTTTCCTGCATTTTGAACGCCTGGGGGACCCAGCTAACGGATACTCCATCGGTTGGTGATCCTCGTTCTCATCCATCCATGTTCCGCCGCCGGTCCGTGTGAATCAGTGTTCGTGTCCGGGATCATCCACAGGTGATGCGTTCACGATAACTTTGTTTCGAGTCGATGGTTGTCGTGTTTTGTCATGACTCGAACCCAACCTCACTGGAGTTGAGCTCATCCGACAGATACTTGCGTGGCTTTCGGTTCATGTCGCGGTTACTCCTCGCGCGTGGTCGCCAGAGAGACCATTTCTCCTTTGAGGCAGAGTTTCTCTCCCGTGAGATGATTTTTTTTATCTGATTGAGTCCGGAGTGTCGAGCGACGAATCCTTCACCAAGTTGTCTCTTCGACGAAGTCATTCTACTCGGTCGAGTCAATCAGGATTCCTCTCGACGCCGGCCGCGTCGGAGGAGCGAAGGGCGTCTCGGATGAATGATCGGGAAGTCGTCATAACGGATCGCGTTGTTCCACCGACACAAAAGAGATCGAGCCTCCGTTGCCGCCGCCCGACAAATCCTTGTCTCCGATCTGTAGCCAGATTCCCAGAGAAACGGAGCTCGCCTAAGAGTTGATGAATCAATGCATTCTGTGAAAGCAGCAGCGACCGCGCGGCGCCCAATGGATAGACGAACAATGAATGAGTTCCCTTGTAAGACCCAAGAAACCTGCTTTTCGTTCCACGGCACGGCATTCTGTTTTATCTCCTCGTTGTCGCCGTCGTTCGGAAACGAAAGTTCCCCGACGGAAATCCATTGAAGGGCAACTAAGAGAAGCGAACAAAGTCCGAAATTTCCATTAGACACTCTCTCCGTACGTAACGGTGCTAACCGTGGCCCGAACGAAGATAAAATTTCGCTCGACGAAATCTTTTCGGGTCCCCTCTTGTTCACTCGTCGAACGATTCTTTTTCCCTCGCGAGTTGAGGATTTCGGTGACATAAACGCACACAGTGTAACCCTCGGTGCCGCACTTTGTACGAGGCACGTTTTTCGCGCTTGAGCTATTCACGCACTGGGTTAAATCTCTGAATCAAATACCGTTCGTCGAGGGCTGGTTCTTTTCGATCGAACACAGCCCGCCGGTTTCCATCATCCTCAGTTTCGAACGCATCGCCATCGATTCATTCTCCGTAACGTAGCTTTAGCTTCGAACTCATGATCGACATGAAGTGTCGTTTAGACGAGATCAAAGATCAGGAGCTATTTTCGACTCTCTGTTACGAAGCTCGTAATCACCGCTGCCCGAGAACGACCTCATGCCACACGAAAGGGTTCGGAGCTCCTCAAAGGTCTCGACCGAAACACTCGGCGGCTCCTTCACCGTTCGGGAAGGCCTCGACCTGAGATTCTGTCGGCTCGAAATTTAATTCGCAGAGAATCTCCGGGCCTAATTCGGATCATCTCTTCTCGACCGAGGATATCTCGAGGCCCGGATCAATTATAGTGTACGGGAGTCGATTGCTCTGATCGTGCGGCAAGGTCAGTCCTCCGGACCTTCAGAGCTCAGAACGGTTTCAATACGTTCAAGAGACTCCGTGCGATTGAGCGGTCATCCTGAACGGACGTATGTTGTCCTGAGCCGGAAGCCAGGTGTGCATTTTTCCACAGCTCGGCTCGTGTGTCGATGACAGCGATGGCAGAACCATCCCTCTCCGATATAATTCACGTTATATTTGTCATCATGATGGAGGAGTTTGGCTAGGTCAGAATTGATCATGCTTCAATGTTCGGTAATCGTGGACCGGGCCAGGAACGCGTTCCTGATCGAAGATGGCTGCCTCATTATTCTGAAGCACGTACATATTCTCTAGTCTCCAATCGGTCCCGGTTTTCGCTTCGTGGCCTGCTCTCAGACCGAGAAGACCAGAGGTCGTTCCATCACGCAGCACCTATCAAATCTCTCCCAAATGAAGCTTTGACTCGCCCAGAGTTCCCCAGAACGGTTCTTCCACTTTGACTCGGATTTATATCAGATATCGAAGTCGAAGCATCATTCACGAAAGGATATATGGCTCCCCTCCGAGCTCCGGGCTCGTTAGACGTCTCTGACCGGTGGGACGCCTTTATATGCTGTCGACGTCGGGTCGCGTACACTATTATACGGTCTCTGTGGATGGCTTTACAACCCACGTGGACCCGTGTGCGAAATGCTCCCGTGGATTCTCTTCGGCGGAAACGTCGCGATTATAATTTATACATCGATCCTCCCATGAATTTATTGACAGTGTTGTCAGGGCAGCTTTCGCTCAATTTGGAAGTTTCCCTTCATGTCGCTAATGTGCTGAATCATTCATCGTTTCAGGTTCGTTCGGTCGCTCAAAAGGGACTCGACATCAACTTGCAAGCAGTTGATGACGAACAGCAACAGCATCAACAAAAACAGGAACTATTGACGAGGCTCGGCTTGGGCCTCAAGGTCCACCGAAAAAGCTCCCGGATGTCGGTGGGCTCTCGGAGGGTCTCTAGGGGGGTCTCTGGCAAAGATGTTCCAAGATGATGACTGATTTGAGAGCAATTCTCGGAACGTCGTCGTTTAGTCTTCGTTAGTGCTCATCTGTGCTGCTTAGAACTGGGAGCGTGCGCGTGTGCTTTTGTTAGCTTCGATTCATCGTCATCAGTCGCTCGGTCAGTCATTCACACGCGGAGCGAGGAAGAATGGCCGAACTTCATTTTCGGAGTCGACATTGTCTGCTAGAGAAGGACAACTTGCCAAACTGTTTTTTCGTTGGCTTACTTCTGCTTTGGGTCGCTTCACTCGTGCAAAGTAAGTACACATACGAGCATGTAGCATATCAGGAACCAGCAGTCGACGATTTGAGAACTAGTTTGAGAGTGCAGGCATCATATATAATTTGCATGATTATGGATTTCATCCAAGTTTCGCTATGATTGATCCGTGAACCTTCTTCTACTTAAACGATTGTCGATTCGGGGCACACTCCGCTTAGTTTCTGAAAAGGTTCCGACCTTCTAAGGTCTCGAAGGCGATACCTGAACTTTTCACCGAATCTTCTGAGTCTCCGGGGAGACTTTTTGTTGCGGCCCGTCCAATGATTGAGGTCTCAGAACCGAGGGCTATTGTTAGACTTCCTAGTGAAGTGTGCTAGAGTCGACAACCAATCTGTCGGCTGAATGTTGGACGAAGCCTGTACCCTGAAAATGATCTTTTTGGAGTTCCAAGAACTCGATCGAACGAAAGCACATGATTCGTTTTCGAAAATATTTTGAATCTTGTTGTTTGCGACATGCAACGGCCGATAGAGTGGAAGTCGCTTGAGAGTCAAACAACTTGAGATATTTTGAGCGATGCTGAATCAACCGACAACGGTGGATCGAAGGCCAGAGCCAAAGATAGAGGATTGAGATTCACGACAATTCCAGAACTCGGAGTTGCAGAGCAAACTACTGATCCCAATTGACAAAAGGTGGGATTTGCTTGTGTGATCCTTTTTTCAGAGACGAACCGCGACCCGTCACCAACATTGTAGCAATGGATGATCCGAGTTCCTTCGCTTGAAGTAATCAAACGCGGGCGAGGGCAGGAGTCAAGATTCCGAAGGAGGGCCAATGTTGGAGCAACTATCAAGAGTTTCGATCCGCTGTCCTTGTCGTCGCAAATCTTCATAATTGAAAGGGCACATACATAGTTTGGGGAATCTAAAAATGGACTGCCGATCGTGGACGCGATCATGCGCGCACAAGGCTGCAACAACACGACTGTGAAGTACATATCATGGCAAATGTAGCTGGCAGTTGGGGAATGCAGTGAGTTCTCCCGAAATGCCGGCGGCTCCGTTGGCATTTCCGATGGACGTCCGTAGCATCGAGCATCACGATGCATCACGTTCTACGGCGTGCACGTCCATACATAGCTAGATGCCCGGGCTATTTGTGTAACTAGAATCAACGTTGTGTTCACCCAGCGCCCCCCCCCCCTCCTCCACCGCCTTCCCCCGTGGGCTCGGTGTCCCTCCCGAAAGTCTTCGATCGACAAAACAGCATTCCCTTGTTCATATCGCCTGCCTATGCATTAGATGTCCATCTGACATGTTTCCTCACCATGTTGGCGCAGTTGCAGCGTTCCGTCTACTTAATAATTCACTCCACATACTCATCATTGCTTAATACGACTTCGCGAAACTGCGCCCGTGTGCATATGTCCATTTCATTCGTTCATATGAACGCTTCGGCGTGTGACTGAGCACGTTCACGTCTCATTCGGCTCCGACGAAACTTCCGATCATGAACTCTTCATGGGTTCGCTCGTTCTGAAAACGGACTCCGCGACATAAATCGAGAATAGAGCCGTCAGGCCATCAGCTGATTGATTCGCAGTTGAGCGGCTCTTTCGGATTCGAGTGTTCTCCTGCAAAAACCAAATAAGAGGAGCCAACTCGCTTCCTCTGTTCGGTTTCCGATTTCGTTCGGTCTCGTCCTCGAACACGATGCATGCGAGTCCTCGGACCGCCGCGCGTCCACTCCCGAGAATCGCGAGTTCACTCGTCAACCAGCAGCGGAGTCGAACTCACCGCATATTTGACGGTCCTCGTTTTTGTGGGAGACAGAATGAATGGATGAAAAGATTGATAAATGAAGAGACGAGAGAATGGGCTCCACGCTCATGGTCAGTCGTGTGCTCCGGACAGGTATTCGCGGAATTCCGTCATCTGAAAGGACATCTTGGCACAGCTCTCCAGAGATGATGAGCGCAAGGAAGCTAGCCTCCTCTCCTCTCGGCCGAATCAACAGAGACGCATTGAGCCAAAGTGCGAAACGACGAGGAAATATTTTCACCGTGTTCCCAACCGCCGCATTTGTTGGCTGCAGTCTGCGCTCCCTCGTGTCCTGGCGTCATTGTCGCTAAAATTGAGATTTGCGAGCCCTAAATGCGAATGGAATTCGTGGGCATTGCAACAGCATCACAAAATTCAGAGAAATCTGAGTGAGCGCTAGTCGCAAGCAACACGTGGCGATAACGAGTTTTGGAAAAGCATTGTATCTAGATTACGGTTCCGCAGAATGGAGTGAGTGGAAACTCGGTACCGGAACTTCGGAAAGAAACTAGCAGCCGTCACGATTTGGGATCCGAAGTTGCTTCACTCCAGTCGAGCATCGTAAGGACAAGGCTGCGAAAGGAATCCAGAGGGAATGGAGACGACTATATGCGGTGCGCTCATCCCTCGTCTGTGTTTAGTAGTCCGAGCAACGCAACAAGGCTGGCGGAACCGGTCCAGCTGAAAGCCTTGAGGCGTTTTGAGGGAAAGAACGTTGTTTATCAAGCGGAAAATGTCTCTTCGACTCCATCATAAACTATACTCCCGCTGTTTTGTCGCCGCCGAGACCGAAGAGACGTTTTTTGAGCCCGAGTTTTCTGAGCATCCAAAATATGAGCGTTTTCGCGAGAGGAAGTGAGGACGCTCTCTTGCGAAATAGCGGCCTAAAGAACCCGATCGCGTGCGAGACCGATTCGGGATTGGGCCGTGACTTTCAGCGTTTGCTTTCTCGTTTTTGTGATGTGGAACATTCCTCCGAGTTCCTCGATTCATCTGTCTTCGATCCACATACAGCCTACCTTATACAAAGTTCCTGTG
This sequence comes from Neoseiulus cucumeris, assembly GCA_021527715.1. Lineage (NCBI taxonomy): Eukaryota > Metazoa > Arthropoda > Arachnida > Mesostigmata > Phytoseiidae > Neoseiulus > Neoseiulus cucumeris. The sequence goes on along the minus strand of JAJSRV010000010.1, from coordinate 1,705,039 downwards.
TACTAGCCTGGAGTTGGCATTCTCTCAATCGTTCTCCATTCGTTCCGTACGGCCTCCAACGGAGTCCTTGAGTTTTGATTCGATCAAGAACCGCTCCTGACTAGGATTGATTGTTTATCAAACATCGCGGTCGTCTGTTCGCAAATAGGAATCTAAACCGATCCGCCGTATCTTTCCGTTTTGCATTCAGGTTTCGACGCAAGTCGAGCCCTTTTCTTCTATTTATCTCTCTTTGTGTATTTTTCGCGCTCGAGCTCCTCTCTATCATTTTCTGTGTACTCTAGCCGCAGCAACATCAGCGAAGTTCTGAGAGCGAGCTCCGCGCGGCGCTGCACCGTCGCCGCCGCCGCCGCCGCAGCAGCAACATCCTGTTATTGCATTAGGTGAACAGCCTCCTTGGGAAGCGACTCTACAAGATTGGCTCGCTGCTCTGCTTGCTCCCTTGCTCTGGCTGGCGCAGTGGCTGGTGGGCCAGCCGGCTTTTTGACCGTCCGCGAGAATAATCTTATTAGAAGAAAGCGAAGCCGGCGGCGGCAGAAGCAGCGACTCTTCTGTCCGCCTATAGGGTTCCTTCCTTTTGCGCCACCGCAGCCGCTGCGACCGCCGCGGCCGCAAGAAGAGGGACAACAAGAAGCCCTGTTCGCACTGCCCACTGTGGTCCGACTGTCTATTGAAGGAGGAAAAGGGCTCTTTCACGACCGCGGCGCCTTCGATACTCGTATCCGAAAAAGACGATCTGTAACTATTGCTGGTTTGAATACCTAATATAATTTCGCTATCGATCTCGTCTGTCCGCCCGCCGTCCACTCTGATTGTTCACGAACAGAGACCCGATAACCCGTGCTGGGAGAAAATCGAACTCAACCTTCGATGATATCCAGGGCAGAGATCCGCTTGTTCCCTACTTTCGTCGATTGATACAGGCTGTGGCTGCGGGGACGTGTTCGTGCACATGATCGCTAAAACTCGCGGCCATCGCAAGAGAGAGGGAGAGGTTGGCCTCGCAGCAAAAAACACTTTTCGTCGAACTAAGCTCCAAACAGAACAAAACCAGGGGTTCAGGGGTCTCCACGTTCTGAGATCATCCGGAGACGTCCACTTTGGTCTCCCGCGCAAGAGATGGCTACGAAAATGAAGCTGAAGACAGGAGTGAAAAGAGTGGAAGATTGCCGCGGGAGAAAATGAGCGAACGATGGCCTCCACGACACTTTTCGTTGCCTTCTGCTGAAAGTAGATGAAGATTAATAGAACTAAATAAATAGGCGACGGCCGTCCAAGCCTGGCCAGGAGCTGGCAGTCAGCTGGTTCTCGTTGCTTGCTTCTCTTCGTACTTTGCAAGCTTGTGACAAATAGGGGTTGAGTAATGGCCCGCAACATGGGCTGCTTGGATGCCAGGCAGGCAAACAGTCTCGCTCGATGGAAAGCTGGCACACGGTCAGGCTTGCCATCCTTTTTGGGAGTTTGCGATATGGCTCCTGTTAACAGTGGCGGCGGCAATGTAGCACAAACAGCAACATTCACTCCCTTCGTGGACGATGTCGTCTTGACCCCCTCCCCGCCCCTGTCCCGCATAGGTGAGCGCCGCCGAAATGCCTGTCGTAATGTGGTCGTCGCCCACAAGACGCCGCCGCCGCCGGCTCTCCACAGGAGGTCCGCCGTTTCCCAAGGCGCAGGCCGCCATCGAAGCTCTCTCGCAACTAAGTAATCTGCGGGAATATTCTGATTCAATGGGTTCGAACGATGTGAGCCTTGAATCGGAGTGACGACTTGAAGTATAATCGAGATCCGATTTCATATTCAGGACACAGTCCGCAATTTGTGTGGAGCTAGCGTATCCTTGGATTGAGTGGTTCGATACAAGGGCTACAGTCCACGATCCCGAAACCCATGATCCCGACAGCCACGATCCCGACAGCCATGATCCCGATACCCCCCATCCCGAGTCGACGATCCCGATACCCATCATCCCGACAACCCTTTCCCAGAGACGTCTTCCGCAACAGAGGCAGCGATGCTTCTATGCAACGCCTTCGGACAGCCGACGCGCGCGCGATTCACTGCTAGAGGATGCCTGAAAGTACCTATACCGCTCCAATGCACAGAAGCGGTTGAAATCTCCAATAATAGAAGGGTCTGATTCTAACAATTGTAAGTCGTAAGAATTCGAATTTTCGCAACTCGCAAAGGATTGGATCAGCCATCTGCGGCGATAAATACTCGTATCTTGCGCGTTGGCATGCATAGGTTCTCTGAAAAATGACTCGGACAGCATTCGTGAACTCTTGATTCGAAGACGGCAGAATGTAGCAATCACGTCAACAGAAGAGTTCCTTTTATTCGCTTGTTCGATATAACAGTAAATTCGATATAGCAGTAATTCGATATAGCAGTAGTTCGATTGAGCAGTAAATTCCCATGAGGGCCTCTCACGTGGTATCGAATGCCGGCACAGATCAAATATTATATGTATTCACATATATCACATGAAGCGATATCACAAAGAGCTGCTGAATCAGCAGAGCATTTCTTCATCATGGACTGCCACAGTAAAAGGTAACCATGCACCTCAAAGGAAGTCATTCGCCCTCAGCCGCCTGAGTAGGTCCCGCCATCGCCTGTCCAGCATCCTCCGGTTCTGCTGGTTGCTCCTGTTCCTCTTGGTAGTCGGTGAAGGACGGGAGATTATATCCCACTCGCCGAACGTATTGGTGAAGAGTTATCTCGTGGCTCTCAAGTTCCACAACCAGTCGCATTAGCCGCGTTTTCAGTTCCCTGTATGTCGTGCGCTGAGCCGGCGGTGCCTGACCCGAATCCAATAGCAACCGCTCCAAGCTGAACCTCTGCTCATCTTTCTTCAAGAATTTCACCATCTCGAATATGTTTACATGGCTTTGCTTCACCGTTTTGTTTAAGGCCCGATGCCATGCCTCAAGGTGGTTGGTCGTTTTAGCGCCAAAATTTCTATGAATGGAAGAGATGGAAGATTAGTCAGCTGGAATCGGGAATTTATGAGACAGAAGGTGACCAGGATGTTCGAGGAATGTTACCTGTAATGATTCCACAGGCTTCGCGGGTACACAGATTCATTTTCTAGCCAGGTGCTAATGAAGTACATCTTAAAGCGATCCAGGGCTTGGAAAGCCGGATGTGAAGCATTCGGCGAATCGGCATCTATGAGTAACCAAGCGTCGTCGACTCTATTCAAGGGTACCAAACTCAAAGCTAAGGTGCATCTGAAGAAGCTGAAAGGTGTTCGGAGTGATTTAGTCATCCTTGCAGGTGGACGGCTTGCTCTCTGTATGCGGGGAAATATCGTAGAACGTATTCGTATTATAGACGAGAGGGATTACTGACCGTTGGACGATTGGATCTTTGTAGTAGCTCATGAGTCCGAAACGCTGGAAATTCCTCCATAACGCTTGGCAATAATGGAAGTTGCAGCCTTTGATGATTGCCACCGGGAATGTCTCCTTGATTGCCTCGAGAACTGCCACTTCATAATCCAGGGTAAAAATCTCCGGTTCGAAATTCAGGCCGTTTGCGGAGGCATAGTTACGGATCAAGGTGAACATCCGTGAATACGTCTGCTTAGTTTTGTTTGGAAGTAGGAAATACACGAGAGGCATCATGTGCCCTTTATAGAACGCATGAATGGTGTACAGCTGGAGGAAGAGGGTGGGCACAACTCTGAAAGTGCCGTCCATAAAGCACGTGTTCGTGCCGCAGAGAAACTGCATGCACTCGTGAGTGCCGAATCCGAGAATACGCTCGTCAAGCTCGTCGTCAAACAATAAGAATTCCCTGCCATCGAAGGTCTTCGTCCAGAGTCCGTTCAGAGTGAGAGTTGCCAATGATGTTGGCAATGTGGGTCTTAGTTCGGCTCGGGTTCGTTGGATGGAGCTACTCACATGACTGAAGCTTGGAAGCGCGGCCCCAATGGCCTCGTCATCCATTGTGTTCGAACGTCTGAGCTCCTCCACATACTTGATGAGTTCTTCGCTGTAAACCTCCCGGACGGACTTCTCTGGGTTAGCCACTGCGGCCTGTTTCATTCGAACGGTTGCTGTACGATGTATACGGTCACGCTCTTCGGGCTGATGGTTATGCTCCCTCGTAAGCTTCAGGAGTCTTGCATCTGGATCCTGCGGAGGAATGAAGAATTGAATCTATGACACGATATGACAAGAGGTGCTGCTCTGTGGATCTCTCAAACTTCGACGACATATACAATACAAGCTACATTTAATGAGTTCTTTGCGACTGCGCTCGATGGTACCCCGCGCTTACCTAGTCAGATTTACGCCGCGCCGTAGTCAAAGGAGACCCCGCTTAACTGATATTAGTGTGCGCCGCTCAACTACTCGGCTTGGCCGACTACAAGATGGCTCACTGATATTCTAAGGAAACTAGAAAACGGCCAATTTTACCTTCATCATAGTTGCCCGCGCTAAGCAGTTGTGTGTCCTTTTTCTGATGCAGCGACAGTAGAGTGTACCGTCCGTTCTGTTCGTCTTCTCGATTTCAAACATGAAGTCATTCACTCGGAAGAGCGGCTTTTTCTTCGCCGATGATACCTTCTCGATCTCCATCTCGAGCAGATATTCTTTTCCAAGATCATTCAAGAGGGACTGCCTCTTGAATTCTTGAATCTTCTTCTTCAAACTGCCCGAGCGGCTTCGAAACAACAAGGAGCTCGATCAAACCTGACCGTTACCGGTCATAGACGCGGGGATAAGCAGCCGAAAGCGCGCGTCAGTGCCTTCTACTAGGAGCAGGTTCAGGCGCGTTGCGAGCGCCCTCGCGAGATTGACCGACCGACGACGAAGTGAACCAGAACGGTTAAACTCTAGCCTTGCCCTGAACTTTTGGGAGACTGACTTTTCGAATGATATGCGCGACCTCTTTGATATGTGTGTTGGCGACGACCATTGAGCAGGGAATAGCGTCACGAATCCGTGAGCGGACAGTTGTCTGATTTGATTAGGATTGTGGGAACAGCGCTGCAGAGAGATATTATTTATTTTTATTTACAAGGCATGTTTATTACCAAGGTTTCGGTAGTTTTTGAGGAGTTATGAAACAGTNAGGGCTCTTTCACGACCGCGGCGCCTTCGATACTCGTATCCGAAAAAGACGATCTGTAACTATTGCTGGTTTGAATACCTAATATAATTTCGCTATCGATCTCGTCTGTCCGCCCGCCGTCCACTCTGATTGTTCACGAACAGAGACCCGATAACCCGTGCTGGGAGAAAATCGAACTCAACCTTCGATGATATCCAGGGCAGAGATCCGCTTGTTCCCTACTTTCGTCGATTGATACAGGCTGTGGCTGCGGGGACGTGTTCGTGCACATGATCGCTAAAACTCGCGGCCATCGCAAGAGAGAGGGAGAGGTTGGCCTCGCAGCAAAAAACACTTTTCGTCGAACTAAGCTCCAAACAGAACAAAACCAGGGGTTCAGGGGTCTCCACGTTCTGAGATCATCCGGAGACGTCCACTTTGGTCTCCCGCGCAAGAGATGGCTACGAAAATGAAGCTGAAGACAGGAGTGAAAAGAGTGGAAGATTGCCGCGGGAGAAAATGAGCGAACGATGGCCTCCACGACACTTTTCGTTGCCTTCTGCTGAAAGTAGATGAAGATTAATAGAACTAAATAAATAGGCGACGGCCGTCCAAGCCTGGCCAGGAGCTGGCAGTCAGCTGGTTCTCGTTGCTTGCTTCTCTTCGTACTTTGCAAGCTTGTGACAAATAGGGGTTGAGTAATGGCCCGCAACATGGGCTGCTTGGATGCCAGGCAGGCAAACAGCCTCGCTCGATGGAAAGCTGGCACACGGTCAGGCTTGCCATCCTTTTTGGGAGTTTGCGATATGGCTCCTGTTAACAGTGGCGGCGGCAATGTAGCACAAACAGCAACATTCACTCCCTTCGTGGACGATGTCGTCTTGACCCCCTCCCCGCCCCTGTCCCGCATAGGTGAGCGCCGCCGAAATGCCTGTCGTAATGTGGTCGTCGCCCACAAGACGCCGCCGCCGCCGGCTCTCCACAGGAGGTCCGCCGTTTCCCAAGGCGCAGGCCGCCATCGAAGCTCTCTCGCAACTAAGTAATCTGCGGGAATATTCTGATTCAATGGGTTCGAACGATGTGAGCCTTGAATCGGAGTGACGACTTGAAGTATAATCGAGATCCGATTTCATATTCAGGACACAGTCCGCAATTTGTGTGGAGCTAGCGTATCCTTGGATTGAGTGGTTCGATACAAGCCGTTTGGATTCGAGGCAGTGGAGCGGGTCCAAACTGTTGAATCAGATCACATCTTCCCCACATGCATAACTAAATCGATGGTGTTTTTTGAGAACTTGAGGAAATCTATCATTTGAGAAAACTAAACAAAATTTCTTTCTCTTTCTTTTCCAGGCGCCGCTGGGGTCACAGTGACCGAAATTCGTTTGCAGACGGATGCAGCGTCGCAAGATCAGTTTGTCCTAGAAGGCGAACCGGCCAGTCTCGTGTGTTTTTTTCAACTAAAGCCCAATGAGGAAATTCAGAGAGTCACGTGGATTAAGGACGGGACAGATGAAGTCTACGTATGGAGACGAAAGTTCCAGCCTCTGGCCAGGCTCCTCTTTCAGGACAGAACTGATCTGTTGAACAGGTGCGTATAATCCACGTTTCGGTGTGGAGGAACTCTCGAAACGCCGAGAGTGTTCCCGTGTGAATCCCGGCTTCCGGTCGACCGAGCTGAAAAGCTACCTAATTCTTGTCCCCGCTTTTGCTCTTGTCCTACTACTTCAGCTGTTGATGTTTTCGTTTTTGTTGTTTGTTAACGACAGCGGCAGCCGGAGTTTGTTGTTCACTTGTCAGTTGGATTGGAGTCGGGCGTTTAGACTGACTTATTGAACATTCGAGCGTTGCCTCTCGAGGCCTTGCCAGGCATGCAGGTACTTCATCATAAGCGGCTTGCCGGGCCGTAATCCCTGAGCGTTGGGGCGTTGCCTTTCCGTTGAAAGGCCAACGACGGTCACTTTTGCTGCCGGCCTACAGTCATCTCCGTCTATCATGCGGGATCTCATCGCGAAGATTCCTGTTTTTCCTCTTCTCCATCCCCTCCCCTCGCCTACACCTCACTCACTCACTCTTTCGGACGACGGCTCGGTCGAACCGCTAGAGCCAGACGTTCCTTCTTTTCCTTGATCCGTGCCGAAGTCACACCGCATTGACTGGAGGACTATCCCCAGTGCTTCTGCTCGACTCGACCTGAGGCACTTCGAGTGCTGCATATGAGAGTTCTCAGACACAAGCAACAGCAGCCACCGGTGCTGCCGCGACCGCTGAAAGACAGCCCGGAGGCATCCAAGACGAGGCATCCGAGAATAGGAGATACTCAGCTGTTGTCGGTTCCTCCTCCGCTGTCGCGGTTGTTGGTGTTGTTGTTTCGTCTCGTGTTCCTGTCCCGCGTTCCGTTGCTTGAGCTCAGTTGGTGGAAGACCAACCAGAGCGTCTACCGAGCTCCAGTGGAAGCGAACAGCTTTGCAGTCTGCTTGGTAAGCGAGTACGGAGCGGAGCACGCTATCACGCGAGCCGTGCTTGCCTCTGGCTTGTTGTGGAGAATGCTTTTCGTTACTCGTTCGTTCGTTCTTCCCTCGTTGGTCGAAAAGCTTGCTTTTCCTCTCCTGGACGCTTGGCTGGTTGCGGACGCGATAAACTCTCCGAAAAGGCCAGATTCGTATCCACGAGGAAGTCTGGAATCGAGCACGAAGACCGACCGGCAAGCAAGCAAGCTAGCGAGCAAGCGAACGGGCAAACAAACAGGCAAGCTGGCGGGCGGGCGGGCACGCAGGCAAGCCAGGCGCAGCAGCTCGAAGTGGTGGAAAACCCGAGTCAGGGCGGGCAACTCAAGACGAGCAAGCGAAGAAGAAGGCAAGGCAGGCGAGGGAGCGCAGGAACGCGCAAAAAAGACAAATGAAAACGGCATTGGGTCTTTCTCCTCTGAACTCGCGTTCCGCTCAGCGGAACTCTCCGAACGCTTTCTCTCCTGCCACGGCTGCTGCTGCTGCTGCTGACTGGGACGCTACTGCACAAATGTTGCCATTCTTTTTCTCCTATCTATCGGATTCTGCTTCAAAAGATGGCTCTGCGTACTTTTGCTTCAGTTGTTCTTCGAGCCGGCAAGCGGACGACCGAACCAGCGAGTGCTCTTCTGCCCGAACGAACGAACGAACCGATTCATCCGAAAAGCGTTCTCCCAGACGCACGCGTTTCTCGACTCGTTGTTTCGACGCGAAGTCCTGCGACTCCTTCACGCCTCCCCTGCACCTTATCAATACCTTTTCTCAGACAATTTCACGAGAATCCCGAGATTCGCTCTCAGAAGTTCAAGTAACATATTGTGAGAGAAGCTGCAAAGCAGTAGTCTCATGAAATTCACTTGAACAGTCTCAGTCCATGAATACGAAGCTCAGGTCGTCGTTGCTGGACTGAGACCGATGTCCCGAATTAGCATCGCTGTATTTGCTACGAGTTCGAGTGTGTGAACGTTTTTCGATTTTCAGATCACCATCTTTTGTAAAGATCGACTACGCCCACCGGTCGATGCAGGGAAACTACACATGCCGAGTGGAGACGGACAAAGGTGTCTCAGAGAACGACTTCTACTTGATAGTGATCGTCGACTCGTGCAAAGAAAAGTCGTGGACGACGTACTCCGACAGAATAGGTTGGTGTATAAAAACGCGACAAATTCGCATTTCCCCGTTCTCTAGTGTGTCTATACAAGCTTTCGCCTCGCATCACTGCAGTGCTTTCTCTGACAATGCATTTTCCTCGCACTCACCATCAGTCGCGAACACCTTTGATGTACATCTTTGCGTTGCGACAAGACAAACACGTGGACTGCACAGGTGATGGTGTCTCCTGTTTCCTGCTGGTTTTTGGGCTTCGGTTCCGACGAACGCGAGAGATGAGCTGAGCGCCGAAAACGCGCAGAGGGAGCTCGTGTTCGCGCCGATTTCGTCTTCATCAACTGACCGTCGCTCGTGTTCGTTGCAGGTTGTACCGAAGAAATTCGCCTCGATTGTACCGGCATGTTCCCCAAACCTTCTCCTGCGTGCGGCGTGTACAACGAGGCAACGCAATCCTATTTGTCGACTGTGAGTTTTTTGCTTCCTTTTACTCTTCCCCTTATCGAATTCCAGCCTGCGAGTGTCACGGCTCATCGGGTGTCTGTCTCGCCGGTGAGCAAACTCCGCACCGTGCAGATTTCCTGACTGAGATCGATGTTTGCTTCCTGTTCCAGGTACCTTTCGACATTGTGAAGTTAGTTAATGGAACATATGATGTACAACTGCATAGGATATTCAGGATCAAAGATTGGATTGAGTACCGGAACATATCGTTTCGGTGTCACGTCATCGTTCTGGGCACCGAATGGAGAACTGGTAGGACTTGTCGTCGTTACTCTATCCCTTAGCGCTATTCTCCCCCGGCACTACTCCGGAACAGCGCCGCCTTGAGGTTTTCTCGACAGCAAGCCCTCGACCGGCACGTGTTGTGAGACTTCGCCGGGATTATGTTTGGGTTGCTGTCGGGGAGGTTTGTCGAAAGCGTCTCGCTTTTTTGCTCCGAAAGAAAAGAAGCAAAAGCTCGATAAATCGCGAGAATGCGCCGAACTCCGTCGGAGCCAAATAGGACGCGGTCGTTTTCCGCAAGGTTTCTAAGGCGGCTAGCGCCTACACTCAGCAGTAGATCGTCCCTCTGAGCTTTCTCTCGCTTCCTCTCCACTCGGAACTGAGTCGCTTCCGCGGCCTGTCTGACTGAGAGTGTGTATTTTCCTCCGAAGGAAACGGCCTTCGCTTGTGTGGGCGATGGAGCCTGAGGAGGAAGCGGCAGCGTCGCTAGTTTGACATCTGCTCTTACGTGCGTTTGCTTTCAGGAATTACGCACCGGCTTTTCGGCGATCCTGGCTGTTTAAAGGATCCTCCGGATGTGAGGAACGGCTCGTTCAACCTCACAGGCGAACTATCGTGTTGGGGTACGCCAGCTGAGGGTGCCGTAGTCCAGTACTCGTGTCCAGCCGGCTTCAACGTTCGAGGGCATTCCAAAATGGTTTGCAAGAACGGCACCTGGGTCGGGGTAATAGGCAACCGGAACCTCGACGAGTTAAACTATTCCCCGTCGGAAGTCATCAGCTGTGGTGAGTTTGTCAACTTGACGTCATTGTTCCTGTTGTTCCTGGTGCCGCAACAGCACGGCTGTTGTCTCTTGGAATGGAATGAGCGCACGCAAACAAAACATTGGCCCACGCACAAAAATCGTTCTGACCTTGAATTCCAAAGAATAAATGTCTGGGCGCTTTCGAGTGAAAAATGAGGCTTCGTTCCTCTGTGAACGAAGCCCCCCCAAATTTAGAACACCGTGTGAGAGTGGTGCTACTTTGAATTTGACGCTACTAACCATTTGTTTTGTTGTTTTGTTTTTCTGCCCTGTGCTCAGTTCGACGCAAGTGAGACGTCCCTGAGTAGAGATTCACGGTACGTCGAGCTGGCCACGCCGAACGATACGTCTGAAGAGATATCCGGACGTTCAAGAAGACAGACCTCGGGGTTTTCTAACCCTGACTCGTTCGGCTACCCACGATTGTCACCGGTCTCATATTATTGTTTGGTTCAATGTCATTTCAATAATCGCTGTCATCAATAAACCGTTTTCGTTGCTCAATTTCCTCTTCGTTCTTTCGTTCACCTTTTTTTCGTTCGTTATTTTGCAATTCGTTTTCAATTTGATCACAGCTGTCCGAAAGCTCCATGGCCTCCAGTCAGTCGGCTTCACATGAATAAGTCTCGAATTTCGTTCGGGCCTTTGTCGAATAATTGTTGCACCGCTGAACATTGGACTCGAGAGAGAGAGCATTTTGACGTCTTGCTCTCTTGAGCTCTCCGTGATGAAGGAAATTAATTAGTTGGCGACATATGAGTATGCGCGCGAGAATATTTCGGTGGAGGCGGGAACGCGGGAGGCACCTTGTCTGACTCGCCTGAGTGGAATGCGGCTTCTTCCCGTGAAGTCGCCGTCGGCACTTTGGGCATACACAGGCGGAACTCCCAGCGGTTGTCGCTGCTCACCTAAAAAGAACCAAGCCAGCTTGCCCGACGAGAGGAAGGTTGGCCATAGAAGCACATTCATTCGCTGGGGACGAAGCCTGATTGGGAAGTCTTTCGGGACGCTGTCCAATATACTAAGACGTGCCCCTGGACGTTTTCAAAAGCGATGATTGTCACTTTCTCCGTTCGTTCCTCCTCACTACTCCCGCCGTCATTTCTTGTTCGCGTTCATCCGACATTCCGACTAATGTTGCAAGATCCTACAGCACGTTACCGATTCCGAATAGCTGAATAATGTACCGCACAGCAGGCCGTGAAATAGTGCCAACGTAAAAAACCGCTGCATGTTGTGACATCAGACAGGATCAGGATATTCTCTCAGAGTCCCGAGACCCGAGAGGAGAATGGAACTCAAGCTTCCCGGGAGCCTCTTCATTTCATTCTCACCTGGAGAATATACGCAGACGCGAAGTATAGAGATATTAAGAGCAAGCCTCGGAGTGGAAATAGTTGAGATTCGTGCCTCGGGGTGAACTAGTGGCTTCTCGATCGAGGCAAGCCTTTCCGTTATTCTCCCTCGCTGCCATTTCTAACGGAAACTTCATCACTCGATGTAAAAAAGTCACTTATCAGTTGCTGCTAGGCTTTCCAGCGGTCTCAGGACCGCGGGTAAAACCCGCGGGACCCGCCCATTTTTCTCGGGTTCTACCCGCAGAAAACCGCACGTCTTCCGCGGGTAAAACCGCAAAAACCCGCAGAAAGAATCAATTTTCAGGGAAAATGAGTTATCCTGTATATCGACTCATTGCACGTCTATGCGTTTGAGTCTAGTTTGTTCTTATTCTGAACTCCCAAACAACGAATAGCCGTAGTCTTGATTGGTGCGACCAGACTTTGAAAAGTTCATTTACGCTCAGAGACATCATTTCACATTCGCAAGCATGATCACATTCCGCGATTGGTACGCCTTGCAGCATTCTATGAGAACACGTTGACATTTGTGCCTCTCTCTTTGGGTTGAGCCGCGTCGCCGGCCAGAAAAGCTGGGTATGGCTTCATTTTGAGAAAAATCAATCGAAGGCACGTTGCAAACTATGCGATAAGGCAAGCAATAGACGAAAACGAATTCTCACGCTGTGAATTTGCAGTTGCTGATTTATCGAAACGATTCTACAACGATCGCATCGAGTGAGACTCAAACTGAATGCGAATGATCAGGCAGCACGAAATTAGATTCTGCACAATCAATACAAATATTTTTTTCATTGCCTCGACTCATAGGATTTGAAGTATGACCGAGGCTCCACGAGCTCTCTGATGCGGCACCTGCATAGTCTATACCGCATCTACGAAGATAGCCCACGCAATGAAACAATTGATGATTTCTCTCCATCAGAACGAGTCCGAGGCACGATTGAATAATTTCGGGTTTTTGCGGTTTTACCCGCGGTTTTTTTCTCGCGGGTCCCGACCCGCGCAAAACCCGCGGTCCTGAATTTTGCGGGTATTTGGAAAGCCTAGTTGCTGCGTTGTCGCTTGGATAAAGCTGCCTCACAGAGAAGACGGAGCGGCGGTTTCCCTTCGGTCGATTTTGCTCTCGCAGTCTCCTTTGAAGATGAGGCCGATAGCACTGCATGGTCACTGCATCAAACACTGCGCTCACTCGTTCGAGATTCACTCCATCCGAGCTGACTCTTTCTTTATCGAGGACGATAGAAGAACTCGCTTTGTACCGAATTTGAAAAAAAACGCCGAATTTGTTCACCCTAGAGTGCTTCAGACTCGGAAGGTTTACCAAGAGTTTATGAGCGCGTCATGAAACTTGAACAGGAAGACTCGACCGCTCAACTAGCAATAACTCAGTACCCACTTCGCTAACTTGGCTTCCAAACTCTTTTGCAGAAGAAGACAGCGCGTCGACGGCACAGATTTCAAGCTTACTATTACTATGGTGTTTACTAGTTCATCACACACTGTAATGAGGCTCATCTGTAAGAAAAATTCTAATTCCTAATCCTAAGGTAAGTTATACTTTCGATCGCTCCCGGTGAGATAACACTCGAAGCGACCGGAGACGTTCGTTTCGATGCGCTCGACACGAGGGCTCATTCGATCATTTGCTAGGCTCACAGTCTTCGGAGCTTTCCGGAGTACTCATGCTATTCTACATCAACTTCCAGATCCTTTTTCTGACTCAGAGCTCTCGCGCCTGCCAGGGATTCAATCGCCTACAACGAAGCGTGTGTACATTGACATTTGATAGCTGATCGTTACTCCTATCGTTTCCCGTCCCGATGTTGCCGCTACAATCTAAACTTTTCTCTCGCGACATCATCATCATCATCCACTGACTTCATTATCTGCCTCATGAAGTTTATCGTCGACCGCGTAAACCTCATTATCATCGTGGATAAGTTCTCGAACTTCGCCATTAGCTCCGATATCATCATCCTCATCATCATCATCATCACGGTGTTAAAATTCGATGCAACCCGGTAGTCGAAGCCGTTGTAGATTCCACCAGTGCGTGCGAACGAGCGAGCGAGCGATCCGCAATCTTCCTAACGATCGCACTGAAATTCGAGCGTTCTCACCTTTTGCTCCGGATGCAGCAAACTCGGTTTGGTTCCTAAGGCAGCTCTGCCGTTGCAGAAGAAACAGCAACAGCAGACGAGAGAGTCGCGCGCTTGTATATACAAAACCCCCGACAAACAAACTGTTCAGGCAACAGCCATAGATGCAAAAGTTTCACCTGGACCGGCAGCCACTCCCAGGTAGAAGCTATCCAGGAAATGAGGAGACAAGTGAACGTTGAGGGAACTAAAGAAAACAAAAGCCAACTTTAGCTCTTCAGCGTTAAACTTTCACGAACTCAGAGTAAGACAGAGGAGACGAATCTAGTGAGACTGACTTCGAGCGTTCCGATGCACTCAGGCAACTTCCTCCACCGAGGAACATAGATTCAGACTAAGCTCATCTAGTATGGATTCGATGCGTAGACCAACGTCCGCGTGAACAAAATCATCTTCCGCCGCGTTTCCACCGCGGTAACGAGAGTTTCTCTTGACAGAAGATTGGGTTAGCCGAAGAGCGAAGAGTCGAGCAGATAACACGAATGAACAAATGAAGTAGAAAGAAAGTTTTTATGGCTACGCGTAAGAAACAAATGCATCGAAAGCAAAGGTCACGAACGAAACACTTTACCTGCAGAACGCGCGGCCGACAGGAGCAACTTGTAACGCATTTTCAAAAGGAAGACAGACGCTAAGGGATTTCCACACATCCGAAGACTCGAAAGTGTTTTCTTGCTCGACATCCTTCGCTGATTTGGTTACCGCCAGCCATGATGTTGAAGTTGCCGGTCGTGCTGATGGACGCTCGCATCTGAAAATGTCTCAACGCTATGTTATCACACGGAAAGAACTATCACTTGTACCTCCTCCACTTGTCCAAAAGAATGCGGTTATAAAAGAGTTACCTAAAGAATGGAAGAATGGAATTTTCTAATAAAAGAAAAGTACGAATAAACTAACGAAAAAAATTAAATACACGATATTCTCTTAGTCTTCTCTACCTTCAAACTTCGCATTATCTGAGGGCTTCGGCCGAAGGGAGTTCCAGGTCCATCATGAAACGCAGGCCGTAGTTCGACTCTGACTCCACAGCTTTCCCTTCATTCCAGTGTAATAGAACGGCTACGCAAATGGGAGAGATCTCATCGTTGAATAGAATGTTTCCGACTGCCTCGCTGATATCTACACATAGTGACAGTTTGGGCGGCTGGCCTGCTATCAGCATATTTGGTTAGAGACCTAATCCAAGCAGGCGTTTGCCATCAAGAGTTACCGCGTCATTACGCGGAACCTCGCCATTATGGGACAGCAGCAGCAGCAGCAGGTCCGAGCTCGACGCTAGCGAACGGGCTATCCGGCCAACCAGCCAGGCCGAGCCTAGTCGAACAGGCCCGAGCGGAGCCGATATGAGGATGGCTTTCCTCATGGGCTCACGCGTATGTATGTACTGCCGCAATCTATACCTTCTTTGCCTTTCGATAGTGCCATGTGCAGGCGTGCAATAGAGCTTTATTGTTGTAAGGAATTCTTCTTCTCGACACCTCGAATTCTCGCACCCGAATATCGTAGATTTGGAAGTTGTAGTCTAGGGCTGCTACCGATCGGTGACTTTCTCAAACACGACAACGGGCTTAACGATGGCAAAGCACTCTTCTACGCGCTCAAAGCTTAGAATCTAATTGATGAACTCCAAGCTGAAATCCTGAAAGTCTAATCCGGTCCTACTCGGAGTATGAGTCAAAGAGGTCAGGTTTTTCAGAAAGAGGAACAACAGAGCCACCTGACTAGAGGGAACCGGAATCTCAACTCAACAAGAGCTGCAACATGTCATTAGTCTTTGAAGCAATCCCGTAGGATTCAAAACTACTGACATGGCGGAATTTCAGCTCGCTTCGCTCATTCCCTCAAATTTCGTCAGGTGTTTTCTTGCTCCCAAGTTCCTGTGAACGAGTTGTGTCGCGCGTCTTATTGCCACTTCAAAGTTTCGTCGAGCTGGTCATATTCCCTAAACATCCTCCGGCCCCATGTGGTGTTGTCAAATTATGTCCAGCGGTTGAACCCTCCAAAACTCACGTTGAAGTGTGCCCCATCTGAAATGCGCGAAATCCGCTGATTCTCAAAACTCGTGGACTCTTGCACGCATCGTCTGTTTTATGCGTCGGAGCCAGAGAATTGTCGGACGCATAATATTTCGATATCCGAGGAGCTCAAAGTGGATGCTGCGTAACACGGGAAACCAAAAAACTTCCCGCTGTGAGAGCTGCGCAAGCCTCCACAGTCAGACAATGTGCCGCACGCATCTGAACAGGCGTAGAACGTCGAGCACGTTGCATGAATGCATGCGCGCGCGCGCGGGCTCGTCTTATGGGAGATTTCAAAGAGCCGGTGAGAGATAGCGAACGAGAACTTTGGCCTGAGGTGTCACAAACAGAAGACGGAAGCGACGTTCTGAAAGGACGATCATCGTTCCTCCCGCTCACTTTCCCGACGGCGAACCCACACGCAAGCCGGGACAAATACTTACATGGGACGAACAAGCCGGACGCGAGTCGTTGAAGATACGAAAGTGGACAGTCGGCTAAGTAACGTTGCAGAATGTCCCTTGCCAACTTCGACCAAACAAACGACAAGCTGAGAACTCTCGTCGGTGGATGAGTGCACACCTTGTCACAGAAAATTGCGCCGTCTCTGTGCGCGGGGAGCGTGAACCGTGCGTGACCGTACACCGTTGTCGGGTCGCAGCCATTGAAAGAGGCCATGATGATGAATCATTCACTGTTGTCAGCTACGGCGCGGCGGTATCTCGGAGACAGGCCCCTGCGGTATTTTCGATTGTGTCGGTGTCATTAGCGACCGTGGAGGGATGCGGGTAAAGGGAGGCTCACCGGAAGAGGAAAAAACAGAACCACCTTCCACCGATCCAACGACGGCCTGTTACTCTGACCCGCCGCCGCTGGAAACGTCAGGGCTTTTGATGACGATATCACAACTATGTGCATTATTTACGGCAACACATCCGACGCGAGGGGCGACCCGGACCAACGCGACGGTCGGCCTCGTTAGGTGACAGTTGGGACGATCACACAAATCATATTTTACAAACGTTGAGCAGCTCATCGAAAGAACTGTCCGTCGTTCAGCGCAGACAACGTCCCACCTGAACACCTCGACATTTTCGCGAATATATCGTAGATGTTCAGACTCGATTAAAAGTAGAGATCGAAGAAGAACAAAGAAAGTTTGGTTGGAGCCAAGGGATCCATTTGAGTCTAAATCCGCGTATATTCTTTCTTCGGTCCAGGAGAAATCCAATCTTCACCTCGATTCTGCCCGCAGACGTCTCCTGCCGGATTGCCTGAGGCTGCCAATGACGATACAAGAGAGATTAAAATCTCATATTTTCCCGACTTGCCTCTGACGACAAGGTCGAGCTAGCGGAGGCTTACCGTGAGCGCGGAAGGCTTGAGGAGAACCAGAAGACCGGGCTGGAAAGAGCCCCGACGACGCATTCCGAGGACGAGGCCATCTCTCGAGAAATATTTCCAGAACGAGACGAGTCGAAATCTCGCAACCAGACAGAGCCCGAATACGACGCCAGGAGACGAACAAGGATTACTGTTCGGTTCTGGATGAAAGCGCCTCCTGAAACGCGACGCGAGACACAGAACCACGGAAACCATCGGACCCGAATGGAGGCGAGGTTTCTTCTGAAGTCTCGACAAAGCATCCACGGAACGAGCGGGGATCCGTTCGACGGACAGGAGGGGACTTATATGGCTTTGTTTGGAGTGGCACCTCCTTGGTCGCAACCAAAAAAAAAGGATTGAAAGGGAGAAAGAAAGGAGGACGGAGTTGTCAGGAAGTTGAGTCTCACAATTAGGGGCTCCGTCAAGCAACACCCGACTTCGTAGTTGAGGTTCCGTTTCCACGAACCCGAGACAGTTCCCGGCCTGCTCATTCTCGGACTGTTCGTCTGTTAAATCTCCTATTTCCGTCGGAGTCCTCCGCTCAACTGCAGCTAGGAGTGGCTACCCGAAAAACAGCTTGCTCTACGGGTACGCAGACCCTGAGTGAGCGACAATATCGGATATCGCCGACCAAAGAGATCTGAAAAAGCACTGGAGTGGGGTTCAAAATCTCCCCCTAATATCGAGTTACTACTCATGGGGGCCCATGACACAGAGACTCGCGAACTTCGAAAAAGAGTTTCTCCGAAATTGAAGGGGGCGTTTTCAACTGGCCGAATGCGTTGATTGTTCTGAGATGTTGGATGTCCGATTCGGCTAACGGAAGACGAGAATCCCCTTCACGCCTCGGTTGTTTGTGTATATCTCCGAGGTGAGGGTTATTGCTGTTTTTATGCCGTCACGAGATGCGTACAGACAGCCATCAGGGGGAAGGGGGGGCCCCTCACGGAGACCCTGTGAGGGAGGCTCGGAGTCCGGGACCTCGCCGGCCAGCCAGCATTGTGGGCTGGCGACTCGACCGACCGACCGACCGCCCGCCTGCTCGCAAGCTCCATTAGCCCGGGGCAGACACCTGCTTCCTCCGTTCCTCTCTTCCTTCCTTCGAGCAGCTGAATGGGACCTAGAGACCCGACGGCGGTGGAATTACCCTCCGAGTAGGAAGCACCGAACAAGTCCACGCTACCGAGGCCCTTCCCTCCTGAGCTTCACGGTACCCAGAGGCATGAACCAGCTCGCCGGTCAACGCCGGGACAAACCTGTTTCGTATTGGAGAGATATGCGCCGGTAGATTCAGAAACGCCAGACGTCGCATTTTCGGTAAATAAGGATTCCGACAACTTTCCCTCGGCCCGCGTCAGCAACAAACTCGGCAGAGTTTTCTGCCATCTCAAATCCACAATCTGAGTTTGTCGGTTGGTTGCACCTGCCTCGAGAAGCTGCGGGATTTCCGCGAGGCTTCGTGTGGACCACACAGAAATATTGGTCTTCTGGGAAATGCGATACCTTACCAAACACTCTCAAATGGCTTTCTCCAATGCGTTCCTCTGATCTTTGGAGTTTATCCGGGTCTTTCCGCTGCGACCCTCTCCCGCTTTTGTTTTCCCAGCTTAGATTTCGTCACAATCGAGGCTCCGAGAACGCACGAAGGGTTACAAAGCAGCCACAAACAGGTTTCGCAACGCTTCTCATGTCTTCTCGTAGCTATCCATGAATCTTGAATCGCGAGCGCGGAGCTTATGTTTAATGCACAAAGCAACGCAATCGGAACTGGCAACAAAGAGAAGGAAGGAAGGAAGGAGGATGGAAACCGGCGAGAAAACGCAAGACGCAACCGATTCTATTGGACAAAGACTTCTGACGCAAACCAGACGATTTCTTCTGCATACTCTTCCTCGGATATCTCTTTCTTTCGTTCTGTCGCTATTCCCGCTGACTCTCGCTTGCTGTGTTCTATCTCCATCGTCTTTACAACGGCGGCGGCCGACGTGCAGCGAATTGAAATCTCGTTATAGACCTTGAGGCCTCAGCAGGCGCGGAGCTTACGAGAAACGGACTGGAATCCAGCAATTGATACACTACCGATTCTCCCCGGCTGGCGATCAGCTGCTACATGCCAACCTTCTTCACTCGTGAATCGTCGAAGCTCTCGATGCGGGCGCACCGAGCCATTGATATACCATTCCAGGTGTTGTGGCAACGGATGATGAACGATATGGAAATATGGAATAAGGGAACTCAAACACGGGTCGTACATTCGCTCCTGGTTTCCATTCGATTGATGATGCACGCTTTCTTCTGATAAACTCCTGCCATATGGGACAGCGGATCGAGAAAGACTCATGTATTTCATTGAAACGATGAAACGCGTAAGATTCGGAATTTCGCGAATTCCTTCCCCGAGTGCTGGTTCGAGTCCCGGACTTATCTTGAACAACGAATTTTAAACAGCCGCCATGGCTGGCCGTGACGCCACTTGACAAACACCTTCGCGCTGAAATTCCACTTGAGCCCGTGCGAAGGCCGCGCGCCGCCTTAATTTTCTACTGCAATTTATTCCGGGACGTGCTTTTTGCTCCTAGAACTCTTGCACAAGGAAGAGGATTCTTCCTTCCTTCTGAGCCGAGTCAAACATACATACATATACCCTCGCGTCGGCCTCATCGACGCGGATCCACGGATTCCAGAAGCTCTTTCTCGCTAAAGCGGTCACTGGCTGTTGTTCGCTTTTCGCGTAACGATACCAACGTTCATCGCTTCCGATCCGTTCAGAGGAATGTCGAGCGAAGCTTCGCTGTTTCATTCGCGAAGCGACAAGTGAGAAACTCTCGCCTCGGAACACCGGCCGAGGAGAACGCGAAATGAAATCTTTGTGTTATTTTCTCCGAGAGCAAACGAGAATCATTCGTGGGAAACGACGAAGGCTCGGCGTGGCTGATCAGTCCCCGATCATGGCGGCAAAGCGAAAAGCGGATGAAGTTCTAGATCAATATTTGCTCATCGGCTGCAGAGTCCGATCGCCAACTTAATCGCTTCGAAGCCTCCAAGCCACCTCGTCGAGTTCAACGAGACGACTTGCTCGGTCTTTTCGAAAGCGTTCTTCATCAGACCGTGTTGTGGGACGCTCTTTTTGCAAGGAGCCCGCCAAAACAAAACTTAGAATAAGACACGTCCAGGATTCAGATCGATCGATCGATCAATGTTTGTTAACAGAGGATTGGGACAGATTTCTGTCTTTCCAAAACATTTCAAGACTGAAGCCCGCTCTTCCCACGGACTGTATGAGATTGAAGAGCGAGTTTTTGATCTTGGTCGATGTTTCCGACTGCGGAGAAAAAATTGTCTGTTCTCATGATAATGATTTCGCTGTCCTCGACAGCCCGCTGCTCAATATGTCTTGCTGACAGGATCACCAAAGCGGGTAAATCTAGTCGAGTTTCACTCGTTCGGCGCTGAATTTCCTTTGTTGTTATTATGGTCTTATCGTATGGAGACGCCGTAAACATGGAAACATGGACAACAAACTCACCATCGTATCACTCTGACATCATTCCCTCGAGCTCTTTTCTTTATCGATTTCCCGCTTTCAGTATCGCACATTCGACTCGCGAAACAAAGTGTTGTTTGAAGAAGTCGGCGGCAATAGAATCGAAAGTTCGCTTCCCTCGCTGCCTGTCGTCCTCCTTTCCTTGTTCCCTTTTCCTCTCTCCTGGAGACATTGGAGAGGAAAAGAGCTTGATGGAAATCGACCGCTGCCACTTGGAGTATCGGCCGATAGAGAAGCAACCCTAGCCTTTCTTCTGAGAGTCGGTCGTTTCACATTCGATTCCCGACTCGAGTCTGCTTTCCTGGATAACCTCAGAGCTTTGAATATTTTACTTTGTGTGATAAATTTTTCGGCTTGAAGAAGGTCTCGACGCGGCGCTGCTAGTGAGAAGAAAAAATCGAATTGATAATTCAACATTTGTCTTCGTTTCGATGACGGAAACTTCGAGTTTCGCACAGCGTGGGAACAGAATGACGGTTCGAGCGGCTCGATGGAGTCTCCGTCACCGGAAGCTTTGAATTAAGTTGAAACTTTCCGAAAAAGGTGAGCGCGATTGTTAAGCCCTTCGTTCCCTCGGCGAATGCATTCGGCAAAATCCAACCGGGGAAACCAGCGTCATCTACGCTCGCCGCCATTCCTACGGAGATGCTCTGGAACAGTGGAAACCTTCTTTTTCTTGGGAATAGAGTATAGTTTTGGAGAAGCGTCCCATGCCTTCGATGTCGTTCGCTTGCCTGACTGCCTCCTCATTTGGCTTCAGGTTTCCAAGACACCGAACAGGCTCCGGGTCTGCGCCTGGCGGGAGAGATTCAAGGAGCGAAGAAAGGAGCAGGAGCCAAAGATCATCTCCTTCCCCTCGACTTCTTCTGCCTTAAGTGATCGGTGGCCCAAGCAGCGCTTTTGTTTCCAGTGGCGCTCATGGAGAGAGATTCGGATCCGCATTGTTCTGAAAAGTCACAGAGCGCAGGGATCCCACCTTGATTTGGGGCAGGAGTTCTTTCTGCCACGGCGGCGGCGGCACTAGCACTGTTTCTATCGGTCCGTTCGTCCGTTCGTCCGTCGTCTGTACGTTTTTCCCGTCTGTCACATCAATCAGTCTCTTCGCGTTCTCGCTTTCTCGAGTTACCACGTCCGGTGGACCTTAATAATGAGAGTTCCAACACTCTAATTGAATGGCTAGACTACCAGACGTCTAACTCAGTCGTCCGGTTGCTCAGGGAGCCGTTTCGACCATCTCGCTGACTGCGATGACCCTTCCCTGCTTGCTTGCTTGCTTCCTTGCCTCGAAAGAGAACAGACATCGCAGGGATTTTATATACAGAGCGAGGCTCGTCTCTCGTTTATTAGGGGCTGGCATCGCCCCATTCCGCAGCAACGTTTCATTGCGAAGGAATGCTCGGCTTGCCCTGCAGGCAGTCGGAAAGTTTCGCCAAATCCAGCGTGACCCCGTAAAATTGTTGGATGCTCGTGATTTCCTCTGCCGTCGGCGTTCGTCTAATTTCGAAATATCTGCGTCCGGGATCTCCATTATTGCAATCCAGCGATGCGACATAGCTGACGTCAGCAGTCTGCGAGAGAAACAACGGAAACGAATTAAGCAAAACGTCCAGGGATCATGCGCGAGGGAACAGGTGATTTAAGACGCCCGTGCACGTGTAATCGAACATGAATCGCTCTTTCATCGAATCGATTGGGACTTCGGAGGGAAACCCCAATCATTGCCTTGGTCACCTTGTCTTTCGTGTTTTCCACCGCAGCGTTTGAGTAGAACATCAAAGCACCGTTGATCTTGTCCTCAGGACTCTTTTCTATCCGAAGGCAGCGCGAACTCGTTCCACAAGCAACCAAGGAACCTTCGTAGCTTCCGATTCCTGCAACGGTTCCTTTCAGCTTGGTCGAATCACCACCTGCCTCAACTTTGAGCTCGTACGGTAGATAGGCGTTCTGCTCGGCGAAGAACGCGCAGGATTTTCTATCAACGGGATTGATCATCTCCGAGAAAGCTTCGTCGTGACTCTTCTCACGACACCTTCGCTGTAGCAAGTCGTCGCCAGGTATCGATGGCGCGCCATTGACCGCTGCCGTGGTCAAGACCAGCACAGAGAGCACTGAAACATCCATCGCAAACCAAGTTAGAACGTGAACTCTTAACAAATGAATGCTCGACATTTGGAGTCCGGCCTTCCCATCGAGACTACCGATTAGTACTCACGTTGCAATTTCATGTGCATACTTTTCGAGGCACGGCTACCGAAAGTACCGAAGCGTACGGTGCCAGGATGTTTATTTCCGTCCTCCTCTCCCGATCCTGGGAGAGTCGGCGACGGCGCTATGGCGGTGAACAGTTACAACAGAATCTCGTAACAACGTTTTAGTTTCATTCTCACTCTCAGAATAACTAATGGTCGCCGTAGAACAGCTACCGCCACGGCAATACATAGACTATTTAGGGTTCCTCCACTGCCCCTGATACCGAGGATGAAACCAGCTGTTGATTCTCTAGAAGACAGTAGAGCTGATGATGTTTCTGATAAATGCGTTTCTTCATTTGCGGTAAGTAAAGCCAACAAGAAAACAACATCAGGCAATGCTAAGGTCGTTGGACAGCGTCTCGGCACGTGTCGAAGTAATCAAGATTTCTTTGCAGACAGGAAGCACTGAGAGTGCGGCCTCGCATCCATTATGAAGAGAGAAGAGACTGTGTTTTTCGCAAGTTCTTCCCTTCCGATTTCCACAGTGAAATCAGGCTATCAGTTTCAGGTTATCATTGCGCTTAGAGATTCCGTCTGAACGACTTTAAAAAAAGTCCACAATGGTGAACCCAGTATCTCCTGCGACGCGCTCAGAAAGAAATACTAAATGATTCCAGTCATTGAATGAGACACAAAAATATCTATCAAGAAGTCTATCGGTTCATAAGGAATGGATTATGAGAGAAATTTCTCCACTAGACTCGATGAAGGAAAAGTTCATCCCCAACATGAGTTCGAGGTACGTTTGTGCTTTATTTAGCGACTGGCAAGTTTGCAGAGAGAATTCATGAAGCGAGTCTGAACTGAACTGGAAGCTGTTTCAAAAAAATCAATCAGAT
This sequence comes from Neoseiulus cucumeris, assembly GCA_021527715.1. NCBI lineage: Eukaryota > Metazoa > Arthropoda > Arachnida > Mesostigmata > Phytoseiidae > Neoseiulus > Neoseiulus cucumeris. The sequence goes on along the minus strand of JAJSRV010000010.1, from coordinate 1,681,265 downwards.
CCTAGATCTGGGCTTTGGGAAGATATCAATCACCGGCCAAAGGCCGCGGCAGGTTATGTGGCTTGGTAAATGCCGACCTCCGCGGATCCGAATCCGTTCGTAAAGCTGAAGCGACCTTTGAATCTCGGATAACTCGGATTCATATGTCCCCGAATGATTAATTCGGAATGAAGGAAATGAAATATCGTGTGGGTTTCCTCCTTTAGCGGTATTCGCCTATTCGCGGCGTTGCTGCGCAACCCGATTTTACCTCACCATCAAGTTGCAGAGGAACCGAACGGGGGAACCGTCATCGTAAGGTCATCCGATTTTCGAGAATGACGGGCTTGATTTTATTCATATTTCCGTTGCTTGCGCCGAATGATCTGCGAAGCGGTCATTTCCAAAACGCTCCTCATGAAACCGTAAGGCTCTATGGCGTATGTTCCGAGTCCACAAAGCTGAGGGAAGATTCTCGGGGCTTATGAAAATCAAACAGGCTTTATTCAGGAAGCGAACATGAAGCGCGGACAAGATCTTCACATCTAACTTGATTGCTCAAAGAACCTATGTCAGTCTGGGCTGCCGCGATCTGGGAATCCCTTTCAGTCAGTCAGATTTGGATGTCGATCGCTGGTTGTTTTTTTTCGAATAGCTGCTCATCTCGATTGTGGGCTGGCTTTTGAGGCCTTGTGTTGAAGTGTTGTTTGAGGCTCCGACAGGCGGGTAGCCACGTCTTTCGATCGATCCGCCATGTATGAAAGGTTATAAAGTGAAAGAGTTTCATCCTGTTTTCCTGCAAAACGGAAGCAGTCGGCCACGAGCTCGGGTAGAACAAGAGGCATTCATATATTTGTTAATGACTCCGTTAGAGCACGCGAGTCGGTTGAGCGAAAAGCGGTATTCTCAGCATGCTTGTGACTCGAGGTCATTCAGTTCACTTTCGAAACTACTTGCAAAGAATGAACGGAAACCTTGGCCGCGATTATGCGAGTTCCTTCAATGTAAAGCAGTGGTCAGCCTTCATGGTCGAACGCCGCAAGAATTTGATCTCGAAAGAAACGTAATCTGACTGAGAGTCTCTTCGAATCGAGGAATCTTGTAAATCGGATGTTCTACCGAAAAAGACGGAAGATTTGAACCGCCTGTTCCTCAATAGCCTAGGGTCAAGGTGTTCGCGTTGGAATTACGCTCAAGTCGCGCAGACAGAAAGCACGCCTCGTAGGGAGCTACTCGCTTTGAAGAATCTCACCTCATGCTTATGCGGGAGATTCTTCATGTGAAAAAGGAGACTTGTCACGGTTCCAAAGTTAAGCTTGGTTTCTCGATCATTCTGTCAAATGTCTTCCAAGAACAACTATTTCCACAGATTTACGACAGAATCGCTCGTTGGAGTTCGAAGTGCAGTTAAGATGTTGGAGAAGATGAGTTGTCTTCCGCCACTCGGTCATAAAGTATTCGTCAGTAAGTCAAATGATGCAACAGCCGTGCGAGGTCGCAGGGAACGATTTTCGGTGTGTAGATCACGCTGTCAAATTGATATTCCTGTTGTTCGACAATCTTGAATTCGACTTCAGGTAACCAGCCTTTATCTCCGTGTCGGATTCGCTTTTAGGCATCCATCGATCGCACTATCGGAACAACTAGACTCACCTTTCGGTTTCTCCTTCAAAGTTTCGTAACGCGTTTGCCGTTACCGCCGTCGGTGCTTTTCTTGCTGATGCTGCTGCTGTTTTTGTGGCCTGAGGTCAAACTGGATAGAGGCCAAATATTGTGAAAACTTTTCCTATAGAAACCGGTATGTTTGCAAGCAGAGTGCTTCCCAACTCGAAGGCGACCGGTCGCCCGCTCGGTTTTTCGGTAGAGGCTGTGTCCCTTTTTTTCCTTCCACCCCTGCTCCGCTCTCCGCCGGTCCGGCTGTGCTGTCCTGTTGGAATGGCTGTCTTCCGAATGGCAGTAACATTAGATAAGGAACTGGCTGGGGGCGAAAACGTCAAACTGAAGACGAGTTATTTTCCTTCCATCCGAATCTAGATCTTACCTTAGACAAACCTGGAAAAAGTTCTCCAGTTCTCGTTAGTTTTCAGGTGAAGACGTCGTGGTTAGCATCTTTGGCCCTCCTCTGAGCTGACTCACTATCCAGGAACGTCGAACTCTGGGAAGCGGACGGGACTCGTCTCACCTTGCGCTGTGATCGTGCGCCTTTTAAAAAGTTCGGAAGCAACAACGAGAGCAGCAGTAACAACGCGACGCCGACGATAATGCTGCTAATTAATGGGGTGCGTGTCAATCAGGGCGCGCGACAAGTTCACGCGCTCGTTCCGAGCTAATTCTCTAAGCTCCATCTCTCTCATTAAACCATTGTACTCCATGGCTTCTCGCGTTCGTCTGTAACAATAAACTTCCGCTGGAAAATGCTCGCTCATACGCGAGGGACTGGAAAGAATGCAAAAAAACAACAGAACGAATGAGGAAAATTCCCTGAAGGAACCGAACTCAAACATCGGATCCCACAACAGCGAGCTCGTTGCCACCACATAATCCAATGGAATCGATCGGATACGGGGATTCATCGCTACGAGGTCCTCGTAGAGCTTAAACAATGGCGGCGCGGCGGTGAAGATTAGGCGATCACTCTTGTGTCATGTCGAAGTTACGTGCCGTGTATGTCATCCATGGCACGCAGCGGCTTTAACTCAAGTCACGATGTGCCATCTGCCCCGGAGGGATGCTTCACTTATGCAGATAACAGCTTTGTCGCATTCGCAGCTTTTCGCAGAGACCGTCACTAACACCGAGGCTCGTTTCCATGCAATTATACAAGGAAATTCATGCATCCTCGGCATGCAGTCAGTCTCGACAGCGGGACATATGTCCATTCCAGGGATAACAGGCATCAAGGGAAGGCGTGCGTCCGGAATGTCAGAGAGGAAGACTGCTTTTGGAACTTACTTTTGTTGTTCACGTGGTGGAGATGCAACTCGGTTTTGGTGGATGCTCATCATCAAGCAAGCGTGGAGATAACCGAAACCGCACAGCAACAAACGAGGACCAAGTACGCGCGCTCTATTCGGAGCGGGAATGGAGTTTGTTCGTGGATCGTGATTTGTGCTCCAGAAGTTCTCATTGTTATTTCATATTTGAATGGAGGGGAAAAAATCCAGGAGAACGCTCTGTGCAATAAATCTCCAAGAAAAGTGTCAACTCCGCAGTCATAAAACTCCAGTGCAACTATTTTTTATTGTTCCTTTTGGCATTGTGGCTTGCTTGCAGCGAAGCAGCCAGACAGGCACTCGAGCGTACGCTTGGCCCACGAACGAAGGAGCTTGCCGGGAAACTTGTCAGCTCCGGAGGAGGAGATGTCATCCGAACGGCACAATAGACACGAACGAGATGGGGAAATGCTACATTCCGATCCAGGCAAGCGTGCTAAATTCGATTCTCATTGAGACAGTGTTAGACAAGACGAATGAGAAACAGCCCAATCTTCTCTGTGCGAAGATCTTCCGATTCGTATTTTCCTCTCCGCTGGCTTATCTTCTTGCTGCTCAAACCAAACGTCGGTAACCTGAAACCTTGTTTTCTTTTCTGCCTCAGGGTTCTTGCGGAAAAGCCGCCCTCGACTCTAAATGGTTAGAACTTTCGTCAAATATGGGGAGTTTTAAGTTGTACTTTGTCGCGTTCTTCAATTGTCATGGAAATCTGAGTTCCATTGCGTTTTTTGTCATTCTATCGGAACAGAAGTTCCCTGCTTGCTTTGAGGAGAAATTCTGATAAGTGACGGATGTTAATATGACCGCTCCGCCGGATTGGTACACTTTCCATGGCAGATGACACAAGGGCATGTGCAGGAGCATCTTGCAAGCGGGTGCGGAATGACGAATCCGACGAAAATTCAGTAGGACTTGGACGATATGGTTGTTACCATTGTAACGTACATTTTCGACCATTCCGAACAGTGGAATCCTGCATGCTCTCCACTGTTTGGTTCCCACAGAAACTTTGTCAGGCCTTTGGTCCCCTGGACATGATGACGATCATCGTCAATCATGACTGGTTGTTCTACTCGTACGGACATTTTGTGCTGATAATGCGTGTTAATGAATTGGAGAATGTGTGTGTTTGTTTACATCTTCGTGAAAAGTTCCAAACCTTATCATTGGGATTCGTCCGCTCATCGAGTCAGACTTCCTCAGTCAGAAGTTTTTACGGCAGTGAGCCACTGTGGCACAACGACACGAGGATGTGGACGAAATCAAAAACCGTCTCCTGAATGCAATTGCTGAGGCTCAGGTCGACTGCAGGTCTATCAACACGTATGTCGAGCCTCAGAACTCAGGATGCAGTAGAATCCCTCAACTGGCAGAATGCTCCCGCTGTGTCCGCACTTTCTGCGGCCTGGCATCGGCTACCCGGTCATGTCGATGCCCAACACAAACTCCCAACTAGTGCGCAAACCGCTTCTCCGTTGGTTCCTCAAAATGTTTAAGTGGCCCTTTCGACTGGCTGACGACATGAGCAAATCTTTTCTATAATTTGGATTCTACCCATCAGCTCAATCTCCATTGAAATATCACGATATTTTTCAATCGGAAGTGCTACAATGTCGAAATCGAGATTGTTCCAAGAAACGGATTCCATGTGTTGTCTCTTCCCCCAATTAGTCGATTCAGCTGATCTGTGGTGAAGCAAAATAAGATATTCTAGTCGGAAATAGATTGCAGACGAACGATGAAACTGAACAACCAAACCCTCAACCGGAATTCACGTTTGGCTGTGCACGAAAACACTCCAAGATAAAAAGTGGACGATGCCAGACCGTCAACAGTCGGAGTCAACAAGTGAATCAATTTATATAAACATCGATAAATTATACAAGAGCGTTCCAGGACGCTGGCGTGGCGATCTATAAGCAGATTCCTCGCATCGAGAGATGTCTCCAAGCTCTGTGACTCCAAAGGCCTCGGAAAATTCGGAACCTCGTTTGAAATTGAAGCGGTCACAAAGAGATAACTTTGAAGCTCGATACAAAATGTTCGCTCAAGAAGGCAAGAGTCGTCTCATCGAACGCAATTCGGAATTCAATTGCGCACTCGCCTTACATATTCCGGAGACATTTGAGAGAGCTTAACTGCGGCATAAGGAAACTATTGACCTGCCTGATGCAAGATCATTACTTTTGAAGGATCATCACTTATGAAGGAATAGAGGGAGATCGAAGGCTTCAGTGCCTGAAAAAGGGACAATATCGGACAAAACATCTGAATGAGGCCACGTCCGGCTGAATAGAAGTTCGAACGGTGTTAGTGTTCACAGTGGGCGAAGAGCTCTGTATTCAGCAGCGGATTATAGAGCCAAAACAGAGGTCTCGTCTGAGCATCGAGTCTTTTTCGAACCAGGATGTTTGTATTTAATGAAGCTCGGTGCTGGTGGAACTCGAAGGGCGCCACGCCAATTGACCCCGCAATCTCCCTGCCTGCTTACCGGCCATCGTGCTTAGCAACTAACCAACCAACCAACCAACCAAACGGTCGACCAACCTACCTACTCGTCAACCACTGTGTCTACCATCAAAGCGCGGGAGTGAGTAACACGCTCATTTGTCGCCGAGTGCTTAATGGGTCTTCCGGTTTCGCGTACTTTTTTCCGGCGCGCCTGATGATCTTTCGTTCTAATTAGACATGTTGTGGTGGATTCGCGTCACGTAAAGGGTGAATCATACCGACATTTGGATGGAGAGCAACTGCTAGTTTGCTTGGCTAATCACCGTCGGGTCGCAGTTCAAGACCACGTGTCAACAAGCGCGCGTTCGCTGTCGATTCTCTGTTGAGCAAAGTTGCAACAGATTGTTGCCGAGTCTTCCATGGTGACAAATTGATTCCTAAGGACGAGGGCGGCCATTCCGGGATGAGAGTTTTCCAACTGTGCGGTCCACTTCGTTCGATCTTTGTATGGAGACTGGAATCCATATCTTCTATGAGCTTCGGACGAATATCGAATGCAGTGAGCCCTCGGCTGCCGTGTATGGCAGGCACTTGTCCGAGACAAAGATGCTGAGAGCTTCGAGATAGACCATACGACTGATTGATGAAAGGCAGGAGAATGAGGAGGACGAACCGACAACCCTCGAAGCGACTGATGGGGGACAACGCAAGCTGACCGCCACTGACTGCACTCAATGAGATTGGGCTTCGGGTGAAATAAGAGCGAGATCGCTATCTAACGCGTAGGCCAACTGACACGAATTACTCTTTTGGACGTTTCCTGTGATCCTTTGGGGTTTCCTACCTCAGAGGCGAAGGCTTCCTTGAAGTTCTCATCCTTCTACGTGCGTCTGTTCGGGCTTCTTTTTGATAGGTCCTCGCAGTCTTCGTCCATCCAAGTGTTTGCCCTCCCGATCGGTGATCTCCCTCCCTCTATTCGAAGGGCCAGCCTCAACAACCTGACAGACTTTCTCCCAACTAACGCGTCCTGCGCCTTATTCTTCCCGGGAAGAAAATTCGAGACGAACGAGAAAAGGCGTCAAGGCCTGGAACGGTCCCCGGGCGTCATTCACCTGGATGGTTAGATGGCTCGTAGACAAAGAAGATTTTCGGTCCAGCCTGACGCAGCTGAGCGTAAAATGTAGAAAAAAAAATGAAGAACGTCGCTCGTTGATGAAGCCTTAGAAAGAACAAGAAGGCTCGTCAGAGCCGAGACCCAACCTATCCGCTGTCACGTTGGCTTGTGGAGAACTTGACGTGCGAATGAATGGAAAGCCGAGAGTGAACAGCCAACCGGCAGCTGTTCTCGACGAAGAGAAAAGGAGAAAGGAAAAAGCTACACCCTCCTCTGTCGTTCTCCGCTCCTGAACGCCACGAGACCAGTCGTCGTCTAGACAAGCCTCAGATTGATCCTTCAACGGAGCTGTCAGTCGGCAGTGGAATCTCGGATCTGCAGTCTCATCGGTAAAGTTCGCGGGTGAAAGCAGTTTTAAATCGACAGGAAAGCGAGAGGAATTAGCTGACACAAGACACGTCAGCCGAACTGTCTCAAGGTAGACTTTGAAGACTCGGTGAGCATACATCCGATATCGGAGAAGCTCGATTTGATTCAAGAAACCGATCGATGCCGAAGAGTGTAACGGAACCAGGTTGGATATTCGTTCGCGGTGAAACGGACCGACTGCTACATTCATTGCGAGATCGATCGAAACGATCCGGATTGTTGAAGCTGCTCCTTGGCGGCCGCTGTGGAGAAACAGAAACTCCCGATCAGAGATGTCTCTTGACGGTCAGGCATCGAGCAAACATAACCTCAAGATCACAGCGATTCGTTCCACGACAGCTCGCACGAAATAGAATTGTTGCGTGCGCATCTCGACAACGTGTCACTCCTAGACGATCTGGCTTCTTTCTGACTGACGTCGCTATCGTTCAACTGTGACATCCCGGTCACCGTCAAGTCGGGTTATATTGTGGACCGCGTCCCCCGCGCCCTCCAAAGATAGCTGTCTCATTACTCAACACTGTCGGCCGTCGAGCGTTTTCCAGCTACTTTTACGAGGTGACGGGTGATAAAAAAAAAAGCCAAACAATCCCAAGAGAGCCTCCAGGTGACTCGTTCAAGGAGCACGGCTTCGCTATGTCGAGGATACTTTTCGTGCTGCCACTGTGTGAGCTCCGCCGTTGTAGAAGTTTCCTCCTTCTTCTGCCAGCGAGGAAGTCATGATTTCGCTTTTTTCTGTTCAGGTCATCCGCGGAGCTTGGACAGCCTCTCGGGAGTCCCTTGAGTTTCCGAGACAAGATCACCGAGAACCCTCTCACGGAGAATGAGAATTTTTTCCCCTATTCTTTCATTCAGGAAATCATCTGGTCGCTCGCAGAAGCACCAGATCTGAATCGATTCGGAACTGCCGTGAAAGATGAAATTCTCTCGAGAACCTGTCAAATCCCATTGTCTTCCGATCTCGGGCATTGAGCTGGAAAGAAATTTTTATCAGAATGTTCGAGCACTGTTTCGAATCGGATTGCAATTCGTCTGCGAATCGTCACGGGTGATCGAATCGGAAGCGACGCGGGAAAAAAACGTCAAAAGAAGAATCGTAGAAAAAAGTGAACTGGAATCCGGTCCGGCGGAAGCAGGGCAAAAATGTCCCCGGAATCGAATGCACCGAGACGCATCGACTCTGAGGCTTTGTTATGAGCCACAAATAAGTTGACATTTGTTGTTTTGTTCAATTTATATGTCGATTCAATCTAAGGTCAAATGCACTATGTCGCCGACTAGGGACGTCACTGTTTCGGATCGACGAAAAATGTGCTGCTCATAGCGACTGCTACGATGCTCAAACGAGGGTCGATTCCTGTGCAGTCGACTCGATCGACGCAATTTATCCTTTTCGAAGTCGAGGTCAAATCTCTTCCTTCGCTCGATGTATGTCATCTCTGTTTCACGATTGCTGTTGTTGTTGTTGTCGTTACCCTTGCTGATCGGAGGTCTCAAGACGAATTATTGTGGATGGTCCGATCCGTCGCGCAGGCTGAAGACAGGGGTGGAGGACCAAGGGAAATCCACAAAGGTCTCGTATCGACGGAACACTTTTGTGAACGAATCAAGAAGTTGAGATGTTATTCTGTCATTGACGGCGAATTTCTCACCCCGCTGAACAACCGAACGCGAAACACTTCGCCAAATAGGCCTTCCGAAAATCAAGTGAATTCATCAATCCATATAAGTTTACACTGCATGGATGGATTTTCCAATATCGGCGCACACAGTCAGCCGAGGAAGGAACGGGGAAACTCAAGCCGTGATTCAATATGAGACCACAACACCAACTTCGATCCAGCAAACTTGAGGACCTCGAGATATTAGATGTCCGGCGAATGCGGGGAAATCGACCGAATGAGCTCCTCGCGTGTACCATCGGAAACCGCTTGTTCTATCACCTCTTTTTTCACGCCACAAAACTTGTATCAACTTCCTTTAGAAATGGGCTCTCGCTATCCAACGTTGCGTGCACCTCAGTTCTCACGTTAGGTCGTCCGGAAAAGTAAGCGGCACTCCGGGTTCACGTTCACAGCCGCTAAGAGTTCCACTCGGCAAGAGCATAGAATAAATCGACTATGGAAGACACAAACATGTGACGGCCCTTTGAGGTCGACTTACACATTTGCCAGATTAGCCAACACCTGGTCAGCTTGGTCGATTGTTCTCTCGACGACGGCTTAAATCGGAGCTTCATTGTGAGAGAATCCGGCGATTCCAAAAACGATCAAAGCAGAGCTCCGCAGGGCCACAGGGCGTACAGCACCCGCAGTAATTTGTTTGATAGTCCATGGGGAAGTCTGCGCACCGAAAACGCTAAGGAATAATTTACGCCTGACATGGACTTGCTAGCGGGCCAATCACTAACACCGCTCTCACACCCGCTAAAATGATGAACTTTAGTCCGCCGAAGCTTTTTTCCCTTAAGATCCGACAAGCGGGTAGCATAGAAACGAGGAACTAGGTTCGCTAGGGAAGAGACGAGGCAACGCCTGGAAGTTACAAGATACAGAGCCCGATATGCATGCATCGGACTTGCATTCAGCGTGGGTGAACGACGTCTAGTGTATACGGCGCGGCGTCGGCGGCTCGAGCAATGATCAAAACTTGAGATTGAAATAGACATACCAGAGCGAACGGAAGCGGATGAAATGTGCAAATGCTTGTAGTTCTATGTCCATCACCCTATCTAACGCCATCGACTTTCGAGAATCAAACGCGTTGTCGACTTCGCACTGCGCCGTGTCGACCTGTCGACCTCGGCGGAACACTCCTTTTTTTTGCAAATCCTCTTCGCCAGCTCTCGGAGCTGTGAGTCTGACTGAAGGCGTGCTTTGTTATTCTCGTAGATTCTTCAGTTGCTGTCTCCGCTCTTGTCGTCGTTTTCTCCCTGACGAACCAGGACGTGGAACCAGGACACCTCTACTACCACCTTGACGGTTTCGAGCGACGGAGCAAGCTTCGCTCCCGTTCACTCGATTGTAGCCAACCCACGACAGCAAATTACCAATGGCCTTAAATTAAATCTCCGGTGTGAGAGGAGACGTCACGGCCGGGAATGGAGATCAGCGAGAAGGTTTAGGAGCTGAACAGGATACCCATCAGGCGCGGAAACGGAGCCGAACACGAGGCCTCTCTCAGGACGCAGGACGCATATTTATGTCCCGGAATGATAGACTCTTAGATTTTACCCGGAAGACGACGAAGTGGCCAGCGCGGTCAGCATTGCGCTCGCAGATTTGAATTGACGCCGTTCCGGGTCTCGAGCGAACGGGTCCCTGGAGATGACAAACATCGATCAAGACTTACGCACAACTCTGCTGTTTTTGGAGGACTGTATTCTTGATACGCTTCGTAGTACAGTTGCGGACTCTCTTTGTTTTGTTTTTGCTACTGTCAGTAAATTCAGTTCCGGACGTTGCTAAAAGACCAAGTTCTCATGATCTCGGCATGCCGCAATCGAAGCCAGTCGTCCTCAAAGTGCTGGGACCGAAGTATAATACGATGATCATTGACTGCTTCCCGTTCTCTCAGAGGAAGAACGAGTGAGTTACCGAACACGATGTACTAAGGATTTTAGGCTTTGAACCACATCCAATTTGTGAAAGAAGTGGCTTACCGAGCCCACCGCATTTCGTGTTAGAGACCCCGAAAAGCTTCGGGAGCCCGGAGTTCGGTGGAAGATCTTCCCACCGCTCTGAGACCACGGAAAATCAAACGGCGTTCCCAAATCGAGTTCCCAGTGGATCGAAAATATCCGTGACCACGGTTAGAGGAGCTCGAGAACCCGCTTCGAGGAATTCCAAATAAAAAAAAGTGTGGCTGGTGACACGCCACCATCTCGAATGGCAAGTCTCACACTGAGTGAGCGCCGTTTCAAACTCCACTCGGATCGCGGGAGCGTGAGCTTGAAATAATGTTTGCAGCGGTTCCGGGTCATCAGGAAAACTTTCGAAGGAAGCGAAAGAAGAGTTGAGCGTAGAGGTTGACGAAAAAACTCTCTCTGGGCACCGTTCGGATCCACGGAAACCTCTTCCTGAAGCTAGACCGGTTCGTTCCGACGCAGGTAGGTGATCCTTCCTCTCTGAACGCAATACTCATCGAGCCGAGAGTATATCCAGTTTCAGGGTTGCATTGTCTTGAACAAGCTCCACGATTCGCTCACACTGTAAACAAACCCGCACAGATTGTTGCTCAGACCTTGTTTCCGTGAGGTTTCTGAAACAATGTGCAGTCGAGACTGCCGAGTGACGACACAGCAACCCGGCTGCCTCGAACAAGGTAACTTTGTCATCTCTCGAGCGGATCAGCAGCCGAGTCTGCCGATGAAGCCGCGGCGTCGATGAAGGACGTCTCCGTGATCGTGGAACAAGCTTCACAGATAATCAAACGACCAGTTGTTGAACACGAGAAAAGAGAGAGTTGGTTCGAATGGTTCCCAAACTCCGCAACCTGCCGATGAGTTGCCGGTCCGTCCGAAGTTCGAGCGTCTCAACTCACGGGTCTGCACGGGACATTTTCGGGGATCATCGGTTTAGTCGCTTAGCTGATGCGGTCCGGAGCGCAAGTGTAGACTTTTTCGTATCAGAGGCTCGAAGGAAACGGAGAATGGACTGAAAGTGTCCCCAAAGGAAACGTAAGGACGGTTCTGATGACTCCCCGTTGAGTGAACATCCGATGAAAGTTTTTGAAGTCGCGACCTTCCGTAATAGAGAACACGTCATGAGACATGGGTCGGAATTCGGCTCGTTCATCCGACGACGAGATGCTCCTCAGCAAGAGAATTTGCATGTTTTCTCCATCGTGGCTCATTTCGTGTAGGGGGCTCGTTATCTCTGGGTTTCCAGGGTGAAAGACAGTGAATCTACAAACCAAGGGAACACACGACACAGAAACATCCGTATCGAATGAACGCGCTAACAAACAAAGGCAATGTATCAGCTGGAAGCCGCGTTCCGCCTGACGAAATTATCGGAGTTAAATCGCGTGGAAGGTGCGCAGAAAGCGAGGCGGACGCGCGTGGTTTCCACCACCGACCGACAATGAGACGAAGTAAACGTCGCGGAGGCGGACTGCAGCAACGACCACAACTCCGAATAGCTTCAGGGACAGAGGAAGAGAGATCTACCGACAATGACTCTGGACTGAGGCCGTGGCGACGGTTGTCTCCAGAGAATGTACCTAGTTATAATTGCGCGCGAGTGGTAGCGCGGTGGTTGCGGCAGCGGCGACCGTTCGATGCTCGATGGACGCTTGCAGAGTTCGTGTTCGCGTGGAAAATGGACGGCGGTCGACGGCTTCGTTATGGGAGCACGCAGGGAAGCGAGGGGAAAGCAAAAGGGCAAGCGGGCTTGGGCTTTTTCCTTGGTGAACGGGCGGACAGGCGGCCGACCATTTCCAATTACTGCCTTGCTTCCCGGGGGCCTCGGTGCGTCCCAATCAGTTCGATCGCTGACGAGGTCCGACCTCATTCAAACCTTTGTTCTTTATGTAGATGAAGTCTGCCAGTGCACAGCCTCACTCTGTTCGGCCGTCAAGCCTATCTCCGGAGCAGCCGGATTCCAAGTCACAATGCAACTCGAAACTATTGGCGAACGAGCACTTGCGATCCCTGCTTGCGTTGTTTGCAACTGATTTGCAATCTGCGAATTTCGAGATCTAATGACGACTCCCCAGATCGACGAGTCGGTCGAGGAAAAGGAAGAGGGGCCGCGGATGAAGTAAGTCGGGAGAACGAATGGACGAGCAAACAACAAGAGAAAATGAAATGCCGGAGAGAAGGATGTTGACCTTCGTCGAAGCCTCACCGGAACGGTCATGAGATCGCGCTCGGATCCGTGACCCAAACTCGAGCTCAAAGCTTGTGCCCACTGTTCGCAGAGGAAGTGCTCCTTTTGTGAAACAGAGACCGGTAGCATGAAACAGATCTCCATCATCTTTCCGCTTCGTTTATCTTCGACTCGTGGAGTGTAGGATGCGATCGCGATGTTGTGCCTCACTCTTTTACAGCACCCACCCTCGGAAAACAAAAGGATGGCTTTGCGTCCCTTTCGAGCGGAACTCCCCCAGACAGTCGGGTCCACGTCCAGCTTTGATCCGGTGATTCGCGGAGATAGTCGCCGATGCCTCTCGAAACGGAACTTGAAGAGTTCTCCTTTCCCTAGTAGAGATTGGGCGTCTACATACTCTATTCAGCCGTTGGCTTTCCTCTGAAACGAGAGATGAACTGAAACAGCCGTGAATGTCTTGGAGATGACGAGCTCCTCGAAATGTAAGGCAGCAGAGAAGAAAAAGAGAAGAACGGACGAACGAACCAACGGAGCTTCGCAGACCTTATCCCTTGTCTGATATCTTCGAATTCTCAGCCGCCTTCCATCGAATCTTGCGACCGATACGAAAGAAAGTGGCCGAGGATATAACCGAGGTTAGGAAAGAACAAATCTCGGCTTGCGTTGCTTCAAATACTTTTCCGTTCGGATGAATTCTGTTTCTCGTTCCTCGCATTTCCCTCACAGGTTGCATGTTCGTCCCGAAAGCAGAACAACAACAACAGCGACTTTGTGAAGACGGCGACTGCAGACAACGTTTTTCCTTTTCCGAGGCTGCTGGCTCGATGTCCGGGAGCATTCAACAGCTACCGGTTTGCAACGGAAGAAACAATAAGGAATTCGTTTCGAATCCTTCTCTCGAACAGCTCTCCGGAACTGGGATGGACTTTTATGAAAGGTAGCAGAGAACTGATTCAGCCTCAATTCTTTTTTTAAAGACATAATTTGGGCGTTTATTTTTCGTTTCGTTGTGCTTTTATATTACGTGCCTGCAGTGGGTTTGACCCGTGTTACAGTCGCACGGAAACAATACGTCCGATTCCTTCAGATACATGTCTTGTGTGGGGGGGGGATAGGCTTGGTGTAATTCTAGGAGGTGAATTTGTAATGCTGCGAACGGAGCCACTTTCATCCATATTTAGCGACTACAATCCTTGACTCCTCCGATCTGTCGGCTCACTTTGTTCGCACAAACTATATAAATCGTTTTCAGAGGTACTGCTTAGATCAAAGGTCCTCAGTGCTTCATAGGGACTCGAGCTTTTGTGCCGAATTCATCTTATTCCAAGAGATTTTTAGTCTGTTTACGAGACTTGAGGTGTAAACGTGGACGCTGCGACACTCTGCGAAGCAACATGCTAGGAATAGATCGAATGGAACCTCAAGGAATCTTCGAGCCCTTCTTAATGATGAAACATACGAGGACTCGTTAGTGGCACTCCTACGGAGAGGTCGATGTGGAGCACTCCGAGAGCAAATGTTCCGAGACCATTCGTTTTCTGAAGGCGTGACTAACGTAATTTGAGCGGAAGCCCCTGCCATGCGTTCTCGGTGTGCCTTGCATCCCACGTTCAAATAGGCTTCGCTTCCGACAGCCTATCACGAACTGTTCCAAGGTTGTCGGCCCATTGATTTTGCGTCCTCTCTCGATCAGCCATGCAACCGCTGTTTTGGATGCCGGTTGATTCTCCGCACGAAAGGGCTCTGTGAGAATAGAATTCCTAATTATTTGATTTAAAATTAGACTTCATTGGGCTAATGAACGGTTCGTTAGGTGTGGTTGAATTCCGTGCAGGATGATTCCGTTTTGCGTCTGATTCACATGAGGCTGAACGCTTCTGTCAACTTCAACATTTAATATCGGAGAGCCATCTACCTAGGTTGGACTCTGAATAATTTTTCTCTGAAATGACGCAGAGTATCGTCATCCTCTCGATGACGGTCCGAAGTCAGGCATCACTCCAGACAAGAAATTGCTGAACATAGACTGTCGAACACTTGCGTGAGACGGAGAGAAAAAAAGCTCGAGGAAAAGTTGTCGAATCCACAGATTCCTCCGACCTCTCATCTCAAACTCTTTGGAGTGAAAACCAGAAGTTTAATGTAAACCTAAGAATTCATCCACAAGAGATCATTTTTTCCAAACTCGATGTTCGAGTCATGTGCGCTCCTGATGACTTTGTTCTCTACGAGGGAGGCTCAAATCCCTCTTCGGAATCGAGAGATTCGGATTTGTCCGTACGAGCCTATAATATGTACAGACATTAATTTGATCCAAATCACACTTATTCGAACAACGCACTGGGAATGTATGTCCGTTTTGGTACTCCTTCGAATTTCCGGCTAGCGGGGATGCCTTTTTCCCATAAATTAACTAAACGTGAGACGGAATTTGGCAAAATGTGTTGAACCAACAAGAGTCGATCAGAGGACCTGATTCGAAATGTTTGATTTCTCCCACTGCTAAAACTTGAAATCGAGGTCACCGTAGAGGAGCAGCCATTGAACATCAAGAACACCAAAGACGTCGAGGTCGTCGAGGTAGCGACGACCTCGACGACAACAAGCATCGGCAGCAGTCGATATCGAACCAGTTTAATCGCAGACCTGGCATTGAGAGTGTTCTCTGTTGGCTTCCTGCCATCACCTCCACGGTCGTGTGTTATTAGCAGCTCGGTCAACGCTGAATCGAGAGCATTGAAACCGATCGAACTCGGTGCAGTGGGTGCTTGGAGTTTCGAACATCTCTTTGTTCTTAGCTTCGAGAGCTCTCTGTCGCGACTTCCTCAACACGCTCCAGTGAACATACAGAAATAGCAGTGGCTCTTAAAATCCCATGTTCGCTCCGCTGAGGCCGCCGGCTTCGCTTCTAATCATTTATAGCAGAGGACGCAGACTGATTCATCGGCGTAGACTCCCTCACATAACCGTTCCAGTCATGGCCGCCATGTTACGAATGTTATTGTTGTTGTTGTCGTCGTCGTCGTCGCATTGTCGCTGTCGATGCTGATGGGCGCTTCCTCGTCATCGACACGGTCCTTCCAACAGAGAGAAACTCCAGGGATTCCGCTGCATGACCGAATCTCTGACCGCCCTTTTCTTTGCGGCGAATTCCAGAGTAGATTGCTGCCAGGCGGCGGACAGCAGAGATTTATCGATTCATCCAGCGGCGGCCACACCAGCTTTCCGAAACGACCGCCTGCCCGCCCTGACGATCCGTGGACAGTACAGGCAGGTTCCCAAACTGCATCCGAAGCGACGCCTCGTGTGGGAATGTCTGTGCATTTATTGGCTCGTTTCCTCCTTCTGCTACTACTAAACTTACGCCCCGCGTATTTCCTTATCTAACCCGTGATTCTATTCCCGACAAAGCGCTGTACACGGTCGACCCGAGCCGTCCTGAGTCGGCCGACTCCGATACTGTACAACTGAACCGACCTCATGCACGCCGAGACTTACGATGTCGACTTCGACTTATAGGCACAATCCGAGCACTGCCGCGTGATAAGCAGAACGGGCGAACAACCGAACGAGCCAACGAACAACAAGCAAGCAAAACGACAAGTTCCCGGTCCGTTTCCATATGTCTAACCGTTACAGTCCTGTTCGAGGGGATGCAGGAACAATGAGAGGACATTGACCGGATTCTTCCGATGGGGAACCGACCCGAAAACAAGGAAATGTTCCGTCCTTCGAGCTTGTTTTGAGACGCGACGGTTTTCCCCCGTTGGAAAGGAACCGATCTCTCAACGAACATATTCTTTATAATTCCCTTGATTAATCAACTTCATCTGTTTCCTCGTGGCGGACACAGACCACCTAAACCGTGGGAGCAGAAAGCTGTTAGGCGAACCAGCCGGGCAGCCAACAAGCACGCCGGCGCGGCGAGCTAGCTAACAAAGTCACACAGAAAATTCAGATAATCAAGTTTGGAGGTCTTGTTCAGGAGGACTTTGTGTGCACACTCGAGCCAGATGGGGAGAAATGTAGGGCACTAGCGTGGCCGGAGGAATGGGGGATGGAATATCGGGAAGAGCACGGAGCTGCCGAAACTATTAGTGAGAATATTTAACACTCAATCGTGAGCGTCGAATGATCTTATCAGGCTCGTTAATCATCCGACAGAGTCGAGGAGAACGCTGTCACAGGAGACGGTACAGTATTGGTCGCCTTCCAGCGGGAGGGAACGCGTGGCCCACCGTCACCCAAGCCATGACTAAGTATGCACACACTTCAGTATTGTGGAAAGCGTCTCTGTTCGCGGAAGAAACCGAGATCTTCTCTCACTCAGATTTTTACGCGACCTGTTCCACCGAAAAGGCCAGCGGAGCGTTTAAGTGGGTGGAAAGAATCAGTTTATGGAACGTATGCCGCCGGTGAACTCTCGAGAACTCTTCTTGCACTCTCTTGAAGGCTATAAATTATGAGGGCTTTCCGAGGAGGGAAGGAGCGAACCAAGCTGAACAACACGTGCTGTTGAAACTCCAACCGAGAGGATGGGAATAAATCTGAGAGAAGGAATAACACAATAAAGAAAAAAGACTCAGGAGGGCTCCAAGACTCCTTCAAGAGAAACCTCTGTGACGATCGCGGCTGCAGTCCGAGTGAAATTTTGACTCATTTGAGCCCTTCAACAGGCCGATGATTCTCCGGTGTTCTCCAAGCAAGGAGGTCTCAAGCCTAGGGTATGGGTGCGATCGCGTGTCTAGTTTCCCGAGGTTTTCCATTAACGAACCCTGAAATTTATGTTCTCGCCATTACTCGACGACTACAAGTAATTTTGCGTGATCCCGATGGGCCCACTATCAGGAGTGGATCTTAACTCCTGAGAGTTCCTCACTATATTTACTGTTTTTCTCGGCCTGGAAATTGCACTGAGATAATTCGAAATTCCTCCTGTCCAAGATGAAAACGATTGTGCAGGATATCTCATCGCTCATGACACGTAGCAAACATTCTTGCGACTCGACAAGGTTCCCGGAATGAGTACCATCAAATTGAAACCGCTGTCCTGCTCGAAGGAATCCGCCCAGGAATTGAGTATCCATATCAGCGAGCGTGAATTACGACAGAGGAAAGCCCGATTTCAACATTCAGGAGTGCCGTCTTGCGCTGGGAACTCGGGACAGATACATTTTAAGTCTCGAGGGATGTTGAACAACGCCCTCTGTCTCCTTTGTGCTCGAGATGAGGAAGCGGAAAATAACGCCTGTCCCTCGAAGACAGTCTCTTAGAAAGTTTTCGAAACCGTTCCGAGACCGAATAAACGAGCGGTTTTCTGTGAGTCAGCAGCAGCGGCTCGCCAAGCTCACTCGTTAGGGCAAAGCGGGAACACCGCAGAGCTGGACGAAGCCGTGGCTCGAGCGAGACGAGACGGACCGGGAACGTGGTCGCCACGAGACCGGAGCAGCAACGGCACGGGTCTAGCGGGAACGTGCCCGGGACAGCGCTGGGTCTAGCGAGCGAGGCCGACCCAGGACCGCACCAAGTCAGGACTGCGCAGCAATGGAGAGGTTCAAGAAAAACGGGAAGACCTCAGTGAACGACGGGTGCGAACGCAGGGTCTGGATGTGTCCAGCGAGACAGAACTCGAATTTCCCCAACTACGGTTGGGATGGGACACAGCTGTCGTTAACATCCTGGAATACACTCGTCGCCCGGATTCATGAGGCCTCGGAACGGACCCAGACGGGAATTAGAGGAAAGCGAATGCAGGAGTTGGCCAACGATGCGTGAGATACAATACGCTGCAGGAAGCAAAGGAGCACATGAGAAATAGGAGAAGCATAAGATAATACCCGAGATACGGAAGCAAGAAAACGGTAGCACCAGTTGAACACGTATGTCCCGTGGGCAAACAGAGGATGCAATATGCGGGCCAAGATCTCGAACATAAACTCGGGTGTTGCATCGCTCAGCAACGAGTTTTCGATTTCTTGGTTCTCGAGAGAACCCCACAAGCACGAACTCATTCACCCCCCCCCCCCGCACATAGCTTTCGCGTTTGACAGACCGAATCAGCGATTTATGGAACTGAGTTGTCTAGAAACCTGAGACGAACAACTTCCCCGAGCAGTGAACAGGAAAGAGCTTTTAGATGCACGAGACTGAACAGGGCTGAAAAAATACGAAGAAGAAAACCAAAGAAATCAGGAGTGAGAACGTTGGTCTTTGGTTGAATATTTTTGAAACTCCCTGGAAGAGTGTTTCTCGAGGAGATCAGTTTGACCTTTTCGTTCTGTGGACCAGGGTTTCACTTTTCCGAAAGTTGACCCTCATTATCGTCGCGATCGTCTGGCGTAGAAAGTTCGAGACCCTGGTCTCGTTGAGCGCACGTTTTGCTTTTGACTCTAACGTGCGCGTTCGTTTGAAGAGCTACCCACTTAAATTGAAGCTGACCGGCTGTGACAATACTGGCTTCGATGGCTCGGGGCTCCCGGCGTAATATTCGTTCTTCTAATCGATCGAATGAGTAATTGGAGGTCTCGAATGATGAGCTTGCACAGTGGACTGCGTCGGCGAGCAGACAAAGCAAACGTCGAAAGAGGAGAACGAAAAAACGAATGAATCGATAGAAGTGAACAGAAGCGAATATCTGTTGACAGAGCGAGGGGCCAAAGCAACAAGGAAACGGAAGGCGCTCAGGAAGTCATGCCAATCAGGGACATCCGCATTGAATGGACACTGAATCACTCAACTTGGCGTCCACTGAAACAAGATGAGACCGTTGGCCGACAATGTCTGAAGCGAAACTTGCCCATTATGATGCCAAGTTCGCGTATCTTAAAGTGCGCAAGAGACCGGATTCCGGCAAGAGTCGATTCTTTGCATCGAATCACTATAAACTTATGTGTTATAGTCGAATGGCAACCTTTCCCGGATGAATGTTATCCACAGAATATAATTCGGGAGAAGTGGAAAATAGGTTTGAGGAGTTAATCTGTTTTCCATCTCCCAATCTAGTGATACTGTTGATATTGAGTCAGCTTGAAAGTTGGCCGCTCCATTCATGTGATCATGATTCTAGATAGAGGAGTCAACGAGAGTTCAAGTTTCAACTCAATCGACCACTCATCTGTAGATTGGTGGATGAATGTTGAATGTGTGCCTCCTGGCGCATCACATGACCTTTATCGATGAAATAGAGTCAGGGAACCGGTCAGTCGCATGTAGATTACCATTTTTCCTGAACTAGAGGCTTTTTTTTTCACGAAGATAAACGGAGATTCGACAGAATGGCCCGCCGGCAGGCTTGCGTACCAGGATTTAGCCCGCGCGAGTTTTCAATCTGACATCCCTACTCTTGCGCCATCAACACAGTGCTCGAATTTCGAAAAAATCGTGATCCATCCTTCAAAGAAGAATCATCTTAGAAGGAAAGAAGCGGGACGGCTTGATTTTTACCTCAATTTTCATCGGGTTCGCCGGTGGTACGACTTTTCTAGGTACTGACAACGCCGATTAGTCCGAATCTTCCTGATATGAATCTTTCTATTGGTTCTATACGAACAGGCGGAGCCCCTAATTGTTTCGCCAGAACCTCGACGAATTCTTGCAGTGATTTATTCTCAAGGTTTTCCTCCTGGGATAACTGTGCTACAACGATATGAGCATTTGATCCTATCAGGGAAGCTACGAGGTCCGCGCTATCGAGAAAAATGTGTCCTTTGCCGAAAGCAGAACACATGATCACAACATCAAAACTCTCTCTGATGCAGTGGAGACTGTGGATTACGCGGCACGATTTGTAACAATCCTTGAGCTGCGCCTTTGAGATCATGTCACGGGCAATGTCTACGCCGTGCATGTTCACGTACTGAAGTTGTTTCAGCTCTTTGCCTACGATTCCGGTGCCGCAAGCGAGGTCCAGAATCTTCGCATCGAGTTTCACCTCGAGGTCGTACTTGAGGAATGCCGCGACAAACTCTGGAGCTCGATAACGCAATACCAACATGTCGCGGTCGTATTCTTCCGACCAGAGATTGTATATTTTCTCCGTGAACGAAAGATCATCGAAATTCTCAATCAGTCCGGTAATGTGATTGAATTTGTCCTGAGCGTGACGAGATCGCTTTTCGACTGCACGAGCTTCCGATGAGAACGCTTGAAACTTCACAAATCTTCCCATGATTTTCGACTTGGTTTTCCGTGAAGTGCTGCTATCTGATGCTGAGCCAGAAACTCTCGACTTCGGGTATTTTCGCATCGTCGTTGCTGATGTTCCGAAACATCTCTCATCGTTCGACTCCGATAATAATCGAACCATATGTTGAGGATAATTTTTTGGCACGATCGGATTTTCCAACGATAGAAGTTTAGATGGCTGAAGTAGTGCTTCGGCTCTAAGTGGTCTCTTCGACGCTCTCATCGGGGAGTAAAAGCAAGAGGAAATGTCGAGGTCGGACGCACGACTTGGAGAGGGGAAAACACGTCTACAGAGTAGACCGACATCGAAATGTCGTTACCAAGGTGAAATCAGAGGTCGCAGCGGGAACAGCTAGCCTCGAAAATTCGAGCTCTAATTTTACCCGAAAGCAGCTTGGAGACTCGCGGTCTCGAAGGCCCAAATCTCGGTTCGAGTGACTTATATGAAAAGAAAGATCCACCAAGGGAGTAAACTCCGCAGCTGCTGAAAATTATAGAGCGCCGTCCTCGAAACCCCCGGTTGTTTGCCTTCGAGCAGTCTTGTTATAGCGCGCGCGAGAGAGCCAGACGATTCTTTCTCGAGATTCTGAGATATTTGGCGGATTGCATTGCACCCGATAGTTCCACCGGAACCGAATGCGTCCGCGGCCAATGTACGTTGTACGACCGACGAGACCGTTATGGGCCTCAGATAACGGTTCAGCATCGAATGTAGATCAGAGCAACACTTCGATTACGGACGAATGGGACGAATATGAGCTTCATTTTCGACGGCGATCTCTCGACTGTCGTCGGCGTCGCTTTTGAGCAAGTACGTAGTTTGGCTCTTCGTCCCGTTCTATTGTCCGTTGGCTCGTCCTCTCGAACTCGGAGCCAAAGTCCTCTGCGTCGATCTCCCACTTCCCATTACTCTTCCAATCCTCGCTGTAACTCCCCCGCATCATTTTTCCGATTCCGAGTGTTCGCCGTCTGTAACGCCACCCGAAGTCTCGCCAGACCCCTCGCAGGGATCCGGTCTCCCCCTCCCCTCACGTCGTTCAACATCCCCAACAACTCTTCCACCGCTGCTCGCCTCAACAACGGCGGGGCGAGAAATGATGTGGAAACGCTATTGTATGAAAGGCTCGAAGCTGAATGCTGCGTCGTTGGTTCTGATGCTGCCGCTGAGTCGAAATGAAAGGCCCAATTCGGGACGAAGGAATCATAGGGAAAACAGGGAACACAAAAACTCAAAAAATATCCCACATTCGATCAAGGCACAAAGCGCGTCCGATGAAGTTGGGAATGAGAGGAACCACGCGAGCTTCTCTAGAGCTCGTCAGGAACGAACTCGTGGAATCGAAAAGCCGTAAACCCTTCCAAGATGAGAGGGGTTAGACGGATTCTTTTGCGTAAAAAAAACACATCAAAGCAAAGGTGAGAACGCCACCGGGATCGTGGGCACGTAATCGGATCAAAATCAACCTCAAGTCATTCCTGCAACCTGGCGCTCCCTTCGCTCGCCGTATTTAATGTTTCAGAGAGAACGTGATGCTGAAGAAGCTTCAACGATCAAAGGGAATCGGGTCCTTCGATGGGAGACGAAGGTAGTTGCGGAAGGAAGTAGGAGAGAAATAGGCTGTCCATTTGTAGAGCTCAAGGTTCGCTCCAGCTCATTAGCGGCGAACCCGACCATCAATCCCAGAATACCGATATCTCTTCTGCTCGCTTCCCAGAATAAACCTCTTGTTTGTCGGTTGGAGATTCTCTTTTTTAAACTGTATGGTCGTGGTTGAAGAAGGCAAGCTGTTTTGTCCTGTTCTCGTATTCTTTTCAGTTCAGAACATCGAACTCGTTACCTCCGAGTGGACGTTATGGCGATCACTTGTTGGGAGTTCGGTTTGCGGTCGTCAGTTCTGTGCCTTCGAGTCGTTTTGTACACCTGCGAGGAAAAAGGATATCGCGAACGAGCATGCGAACAAAGTGGGAAACTCCAGGACCTCGTCACAGCAATCTGGCGCCGCTCGACAACTAAATAGCCATCGAAGTTCCTTCCCACGTGCTCAGCATGTATTCCGAGTTCTAGCGTTCTTTGTGTCCATCTACGAAACGTTTCCTCAATTCGCGAATGGTTCACGAAAAGCCTATTGGGCTTGAGGTCGAACCCCCAAACTTCACAAACTCGACGAATCTATTTCTGAGCGATCGAGCGAGCAAGTGATTTGATTTTCCGTCCTCGTCGAGAAGACCTGTTCGAAACCTTCATTTATCAACGAGTTTCCAAGTTCGGCAGAAGAACTTTTATCTGCGAGCGAGGTTTCCGCATGTCATGGGAAATTGTTAAATCCTCGAGATCGTCACGTTATACGAGGATTGAGAACTCAGCGCGACAAGATTCGCCGCGATTCGAGAAGCTCGCATCTCTAGGGAGCTATTAGCAACCTCAGGATACTGGATCAGGCAAACATTCTGCTCTGAGATGGCGTCGATGTGCAACAGAGTCCCCGGTCGTGGCGTAATATGTTTCGCCAGCGAAATCTGCGTGACAAGAGGTCCAAATGGCGGGAGAAAATTACCCTGACAGAGCTTCCGACTGCAACTTTGGTGCGTTCGCAGTTTATCACTTTATCTCCAGACCGCTTCGCTCGTTATCTCCGGGAGATTTGCAAGCAACACTTATCAGCAGCAGACGGAGCAACGAGCAAACCAACCGAACGTGATATTCACCCTCTCGGCGCGCAAAGGCTTAACTGGGTGATCGACGGCGTTTGTCATCGGGAGTGGAAGGAACCAACGCTTCTTCCTCGGATCAGACGCGGAGCTCCGCCGTCAGGTGATGAGCCGGGAAGGGAGTATGAAAGAGTAGTCCACAGCGTCAACGGAGGGAAATTCCGTCCAGAACGTACCTGTCACCAGGATAGCTTCGATGAATAGAACCTGCGGAGGCTTCGATGCCATTTTCAACACGGGTTCTTGCTTCTCCTCGAAATCAAATTTTGGATTTTCTCTCATTTTTCCGACTCCTCCCGCTCTTCAATGGTGTTGTCGTGATGAGTGGAATATTTTTTGTAGCTTCCACCTCGAGCTCAATATGTTGGAGCAACTCCGAGAGTTAGGTCGGACTCATTCCTGGACGACGGATTCGACAGGAGCTTCCTGGGCAACAATACTGCCGAAAAGACGGAGCAGAAGCGCTAACGGCCAAATCCGGTGGAAGCGAGTGTCGACGTTCTGCGGATTAGTCGCCGCGCCGTCGCGGTTATTGTCGTTGTGGGTCATTGTCGTGACTCTTTTCTCCTTCTCGTTCCTCCTGCGGTAACCTGGAATGACGAGGGAGACGGTCGCTGGGTCACTCTACTTGCCAGCT
This sequence comes from Neoseiulus cucumeris, assembly GCA_021527715.1. NCBI lineage: Eukaryota > Metazoa > Arthropoda > Arachnida > Mesostigmata > Phytoseiidae > Neoseiulus > Neoseiulus cucumeris. The sequence goes on along the minus strand of JAJSRV010000010.1, from coordinate 1,656,938 downwards.
TCTCACACGTCGTCCACTCCGACAAATCTGATTAGGTACTGCTGCTGCTGGTTGGCCGCTAGATCTACTGACTGACTGACTGACTGAAGGACGGAGTGCTCCGTCCGTCCACTGAAAGCACGCGGAAACGGCGAAGGTCTGCGGTGTCGGGCTTGCTTTTTCTACTTCTTCTGCTCTAATACGATTGGCCTAACGAAAAAGCCGGATCAACGCGCCTCAGTGGATTAGCACTGCGGCCTTGTCTGACGTGAATATAGATTAGACTTCACTCTTGTTCTCTGCGACTCAGCCGTTCCGAGCAGAAGGCTCTTTTTTTTGCTTCGAGCTTGTTCCTGGACGGCTCCAAGGATTAGAGAGCCAAACGGTGGAGATCGAGAGGACGTGTTTACTTTCACCTACTTACGTTTTTCCCAAAGCCATCCCGATTCTGGGATACGCGGTAGTCTCGATGGAAAACCCGACCCTGCAAGTTTTTTGTTTCTAAAAGTTGGAATCGCATCGGTATTTCTTGATTCTAATTCAAAGGTTTCGCCGTAAAACCGGTATCGTCTAAAAATTGTGCCGAAGAATCAAATACACGAATTGGTGCCTCGAAGAAGATGAGCCATCGAGGGCAACATTTCCAATAAGTTCGTGAATTGTGATCATTTAAGGATCGGGTCTGGGACGATTGAGGTGGCGGCAGAGGCATTTTAGAATCGACGCATCATGGGAAGGGTTTGCGGAAAAATATCTCGGATGGGCATCTCGCCGATGAAACCATGTTCCATCCGGAATCGACAGCATGCCGATACATGTCAATCGGTGTAGACGCCGGAATAATATGACTAACACTGTTTCTTCCGGACACATCACACAGCTCGTATTGGTAAGCTCGGACTCCGTTCTCGCGAGGAGTTGGGTGTATATATCCGCGGACCCAAACCCGAATAACTAATCATCAGCCCAGGATACATCTTGAGGCGGTGTTCTCACTGCCAAAAGAAAGACAGAAGAGTTCAGAGAGCAGAGAAACTGTGGGATGTGCACACATCCTGCTCACACGTTCCCAGTTCTTTGGCAAAAGACGCGATTCGGAGCCCGGAATCCGTTCGGGGCTTAGAAAGAGTAGATTACCCGCAGTCTGACGGCTGTTAACGCTCTCCATGGAGGACATGCCTCAACGGAGAACACCCTCCGGGATCAGGTAGAGGTCAAAGTTGCTTGTGTAACGAACCGAGATAGTCGAATAGAGGTGGTTCAGTAGCCCCGCAACCACACCAGACATCAAACAAACTGAATGCATTTGTTGGAATGCATCTCGAGTGGCCGGCAAAAGGCCATCACTCTCCTCTCGTGGTGTTTTTTGTGCTTTTACGCGCTCACAACGTTCTTACCCTAGGGAACGGCGAGCGGCTGTCGCACCATTTGGGTAAGCGTGGCGTAAAATGAGAATTCTGCCGGGTCAGCCAGAGATAGGAAAGCTCCATCCTTTTGTCTCTCTTGTGCATCTCTTTGATCTCCCCACGGCGGCGCGGCGGTTCCCTTGTTCGTGCTCCCCGGTCTGCCCTTAGTTCTTCCTGGTGTCTCTCGCCGTACTAGCAAATGGAGAATTAGCCTTTCCCGTGACGGGTAATCTCATTTTCGTTTTATTCTTCCGCGCTTCCGTCATCACATCACCAGATTACAGTGCCGGTGTTGACTTATCCAATCTGATGGAATCCGGCTCGTTTTTTAATGAATTCTCCCTCAGGAAATTGGAATATCACAATTATTTCGGAGAATATCAAGTAATGACAACTTTGGGAATCCCCGTGAAGGAAGAAAGACGGAAAGGCTCCATGGAGGGGAGCCATCGCAATTGACATAAACTTCAAAAACTCCGGAGTTTACTGAATCACGAGCTCTCGAACTGAGAATGAGATTCCCAAATCGACCAAGGTTGTCGCGGAGTTGTCACCAATAAATCGAAAGTTCCCTCTGCTCGTGTTGGAATGGTTCCCCAACCTGTGGCCGATAAAACACTTCCTCATCCCGGCTCCTGTGGGCTGTCATTGAATCGAGGCCGCGGAGATGTCTCATCATTATGACGAGAATCGAAAGCAGACAGAAGAAGAGAATGAGAATCACTTGGAACGAGCTAGCCTCGAGTTCGAATGGATTCGACGACTGCACTGTGACTGACTGACTCCCTTCGTCGGAACGTTCGTCTCCCCTGCCGTTGTTGTTGTCGTCGACGTCGTCGTCGTCGTCTCATTTTAAACTTAATTAAAGCTTTCCCTCGAACAAGACCGAGAACCAAGCGAACTCGGTCCATGTCAAAGAACAGAACTCCGTTCGCTTTCCATTGTGCGGCCTCGATCTCAACTGCTCGTACTTCTCAAAACCTCAGTCCCAGAGGGACTTTCGGGAAGGAATGAGTCCGAGGGAATTGGAAGTCATCGCTGACTGGATTCTTCGGTTCAACGTCGGACTGGAATTCATTGATCCGATTCGAATCATTCATCCGACTAGCCCGCGGGCAGCGCACCCGCACACGCAAACGAGCGAATGGTAGTGTCTACACGTTTCCGTGGAAAGCGAGGTTTTGACTCGGTATTTACCGTTTCCAATCATCCGAAGAACGAAGATTAGATGCGAGCACGCCGCCTCGTGCTCAGAAGCTCTTCGTCATAGCTTTCGCTGACGAGTGCATGAGCGAACAATCGCTGCTTCCCGATTGTTTTACTTCACCGATCTTTGCTTTTGCTCCTGGTGAATTTTAAGTGACTCGATGCATTGTACTCTCGGCGATCCCCTTCCGAAACCGAGGTTCCCTTTGTTTCTCCTTTGGAACTGCGGCGGCGGCGGCGGCGGCGGCTGCTGCTGCTTCGAGCCTCCACAAGCGGAAGGAAATCCGAACGAATTCGCTTTGATATTCTCTGCGTCAGTCGTTTTGATCATGGGCCGCCATCATTCTCACGGCTGTTTTGTTTTGGCAGAAAACTCGTTTCCTACTCCGTCGTCGTTTCAACTTTTCTCGCTCTCTTCATTCCTACGTCGGTCGCGTCGTTGCTCAGAAGACCGTCGGAGAGACAGTCAACTCTCTCTTTTCGGCGCAATTTCAAATCGGAATAATTCATGGCCCCGGGGAGCTCTGCTGGACAAAGCGATGGTTTTTCCTCTCTTGTTCTCCTGTTTACATATTGTTGCTTCAGATATTCGTCTCCACAAGTAGCCTTCCCTCATCCATGTTCGTTGGATTGTGTTGTCGTTTTGTGACTCTTCGCGCTTTTCGTCCATCCTCCTTTCTTGTCGATAAATATGAGGTTCGTTCCGAATGTATTTCTTTTGAGAGACGGTTGCGTCTTTGACGTCGATGCCGCCATCGTTTGCGAGATGATCAATCGTTTCTCTCTCGGAGTTTGCTCGCTTCATCGAGTTCAAAAAGGAAAGTCCAAGACTTATTATTTCTCAATAAATGACACGCCTCGCGTGGTTCGCCCTCCTCGAAAATCTTGGTGACGCCACACGATCGCGGAAAATCTGCGTTGTGGTTGGATCTTTGAGCTGCGGAAACGATGCAGGTTGCCGAACCGCCGGCCGCAGAATCACACGATGACACGGTAACTGAAACAACTGAAAAGAACCCTCGTGAACTACAGGGAGGAAACTTGCAAACTCTTCCTCCAATTCGTCCAACGTCTCTACATCTAAAATCTTTTGGCGATGTTTGCAGCGTTATCCGACCAATCATGTATTGCGAAAGTTGGGAGCGCGATTTTTCTGAAGTAGCACACTGGCAGGATGTCCGTCAATTTGGGGAGCTCATGGCGTCCTGTTGTCCCCAGCGGAAGCCGAAACCCGATTCCGCGGAGTTTTTCGTCCGCAGCGTAATCACGGCCTCGTCGAGTTTGTGGAGCACAATGCTGAAAGCCGCAACCGTCCGTGTTCCGGTGTTTTAGCCGTCGTACACGGACATTTGGGATGAAGTAGTGCAGGATCGATGCAAAACGTTCCATTCACTCTGTGCAAATCAAGGTTGAGGACACAACTTGAATTTCCGAACCTCAGCGACGTCCTTGTTTCGGTGTCTCCCCTTCAAGAGCACTTCCAGTGACATTTCCCCAGATCGGAACCGAAAGGCAGGACGCTGAAGCGGAAAAGTGAGCCAAGAGACATCTGAGTCACATGCCGATGTTGATAAGGAGACGACAAACGACCGGAGACCAACCCTGTTGCTCTGCACAAGATGAACTCACAAGCGACCGATGGAGCGGTCCTCCCTCGAAGAGATGGGTTTTCTTTTCTTCGTTTTGCTCTCCTGAGCTTCTTTGAATTCTCTGAATGTATCCTCCTCTCGTTTTGAGTTCCTCAGCGGCATTATGTCCTCTCTCGCTTCCTTTCGTTCGTTCGTTCGTCTAGCATCCTCCACGGTCCATCATATCTGGAACCTTTGTGGACGGCGGCGCGGCGCACAGTTCGGCCTACATTGTCTGGATGTCTCCGAAGCAGCATTGTGGAAACGCAGCGTCTCTCGGAGAAACAGACAAGAAGCACTTTTCCTCTCTACGTCTTCCACTTCTTCTTGATTGCTCGAAACTGGTTGTTTCAGAAATATTGCGTCTTTGCATCGTGGCTTGATCTGACCGGAGAGGCGAACGCAGTTGGCCTTGAAGCGCAGTCGTCATCGTTTTAGAATCAGCTTCTGATCCACTCGTTACAAAATTTCAGATTTTCTCCTCTTTTTCAACCTCAGGCCAAATCGATTCGGATCAAAAGTTTAGCAAGCGGCAAAGAATACTTCAAGACGCCGCGAACTCGTCAGAACAAGCATTGTATCGTGTGAGTGGGCTCGGTCGGATGCTTCGAAGTCAAGCCCTGTCAATGTATCAAACGGACGGATCGCAAAATGACAAGTGGACGTGTGCAATTATGGATCTAATTACGTCGTTTGCGATGCCTTGCACTCATGCGAATGATTGATTGAGTGAATGGGCGCGCGGAGAGCAAAAAGACTATATCGAATCGATAGAATGTGTCGGATACGCACAGCAAGATGGGAATGGAAAGATCAAGTGTTGTTCAAAGACACTCTGAGCGATTGGATCGATTCGACATAATGATTCCAGTTCGGGAACGATAATGTTTGGGATCCAAGAAGCTCACCATGTAGTGCAGGACGTCAAATAGTTGAGTCAAGGACTGCTAGGCGCAGTTCAACGTTTCGGATCAATCAGCTTTAAAGGTGTTGCAAGAGTCGAACTTCTTCAAGATGGGGAGTCTGCGGTCAGACTGGTTTGTTGGCTTCTATTATACAAAACCGTATTCTACTCCTTTGTCGGGGAACGGAATGTCCCATTGATGCGTCGATCCAATTTCTACAAGATCCCCGAGATGAATGAGAAGGTTCCACGCCTGCAGGCTGGCCAAGACGTATCGCTTGAATGTTTTAGTGATGGCATCCAAGAATAAATTCCCTTGTGCTTCGATCCGCTCTCAGAGAACGCAGGCGACTAACGGCGAGGAGGCATTAGATCCAGTAGATAAATTCGAGGAGGGACGGGCGTTGTGCGAGGAGTACGCAAAAACGAGAGCGGATCTCAACGATTTGCGTGTTTGCGCCGATTAATGTCCACATCTCGAAGAGGAATAAGCGGTGCCCGTTATTCCAAAAGACTGAGTGAGAGCGGCGCTCACAGGAATGGTTGTTTTCGGAGCAAATTTTCGGACTTTGCGCTTCGTTTTGTGCAATCTTGTTTTCCCCCTTCTGTCGCTTTCAGATTTCCTATCAAACCAATGGGTTGAAACCACGGTTGCAGAAGCAGCCAAGATTATTGAAATGAACTTCTATTCTTCTTCATTGTTGCTAAATAGCAATGGATAGAAACGGGCGATTCGCGAACGCAGAACGAATTCCCTACGCGCTCCACTTGGGGTGACGAGATCTCGGAATTTTCCCTGTGTTCATGCATCAATGGCTCCCTCAGGGAATCTCGAGTCTGAAGTCAGAGATCGTTATTCCAGGAATGATCTCGAAGACTCTTTTTACAGACCTAAAATAGATCAAATGAAAGAACAGAGAGCTTCTCATCGATCAAGATATTCATTAACGAAGTTCGATGATTCCCACGTTCCAGTTTGTTTCTTCAAATCGAGAGGCGAGTGGGGTGGAATGAGAAAAAACTTCGGCCATGCAAACGAATGGGCTGACGATTCTTGCTTCGCATACAACTCACAAAAACGACAAGCTCTCCTTTCTCTTCTTTTTTCGAAACCGCAGTAGCGACGACGTCGTCGACGACAGCGAATTTTCATAGAAGTGGCGCCACCGCAGCAACGATTTTTCGTTGTTCCCCTTTTAAGCTCCCATATTTTCCTCTGAATGCCGTTCTCCGGAACCAGCCCGCCGCGTTGTATGGAAATCGCGTTTGCCTCTGCTGCAGACTCGCAGGAACTCAGGAGACAGAGGAGAACGCGAGGCTTAGTTCGAGGATTCACGAGCTGTTGACAAACTCTCTTCGGATCTCCTCCGAAGGTGCGACCCTCTCGGGGGAAGCAGCTTCACCAGGATCTACATTTCAGAAAAGCGTCATTGATTGCTGGCTTGAAAGTGTTGGGAAACCATGGTGAACGAGCCCTGCGGAGCCGTTCTTCGAGCACAGCACGATACTGGCTCAGCACTGAAAGATGGACAACCGGAAGCCGTTTGGCAGCGAGCTTTTCAGAGGAGCCCAATAGAAAAAAAAATGTATAAGCGAGCGATCGAGATTCAACCGATCCGCGTCTCCTCTTTCCGAAAACGTCGTCTGGTATGTAACGTTGAAAGCAATATTTATGGAGTGAACGCGGCGGTCCTCAAGAAAATGAGCGCTACTCGGCGACTACGTCGTAAAAAGAAGAAACGTAAGTTGGCCGATGAGGACGCGAGTGAAATGGGTGACTAGATGACCGGCTCGCAAGGTCGGCCGTCAATGATTATGTAGCACCGTCTTACCGTGCCTGAGTTGTGAGAAAGAGGGCTCTAACTCCGTCCGTCCGTCCGTCCGTCCGTCCAGAGAAACGAACGAAAGTCCGACCTGGAGTTTACTGCCCACGAAACGTCTCACAGCTCGTAACTCGGGCCAGCCGGGAAGTCCGAGCGCCGGGAGGCAGGCGTGCGGCGCGCGACGACGAAAGCTCTCTCGTTCGCCGACCGAGCCCAGCCATAACGAGATGGGCCGAAAATCAGCGCGAACGGTCGCTTGGGACGTGAAGATAAACCCATTTTCGCGCTGTAGTGGAAGCACGGCAACTGACAGACGAACTACCCTCCGAGGCAGCAGCAGCCGCGAGAATTTCAACAAGGCCTCATGTCGTTCGCATTCATTCATTCATTTATTCGTTCCTTCATTCAGGTCTTCCTTCGCTTCTGGAGTCCTTGGCGGCGAAACTCCCGTGCCGTCCCGGCTCAAAAGTTGTCTTCGGGGTCGCTCCGACGAAAGATCCGTTGTTTCAGCTCCTAGCCGCGACCTCTGCTCTGCCCGAGCACTGCAAGAAAATCTAAAGAAACGCATGAGATGAGTATCGAGGACGATTCGTGTGATACCGGAGCACTCCTCCCCTTCCTGACGAACGGTTTTCGATCAGAACGAAAGCCCGCGAGCTCGAGTGAGCCCTGAGGCATACATTCATATTTCTGTGCGTAGCGAAGTTCGAGTCAACTTTCATTTGCTGGAATCGAGTCTTCTCAAAACAGAAGCGATCATATTGCAGTTTGGTACGCTCGAACGGAGTCGGCGGTCGCGTGAGCCTTTTCTCCGAGTTGGGGCTGATCTCGCCCTTGCGGTCCATCCGGCAAGAAGGAGCATTGAACCGCGTCGAGCGACTAATGATGGGTGCTCGCATGGGAAGGAAGTTTCGCTACGCAGTTTCTTGCGCGGAATTCGCCACTGGCTGATCTCGCTCGAATCGAACGAATCATTGGGTTCGCTGTTGGGCAACACAGATAAGCGTAAACAAATCATCTCAAATTTTGAAGAATCATCGTCTCCTGAGTCGCTGTAACACCACCGAGAATCCTAGCGGTGGGTTGAGAGCTCAAAAACTACCGCAACAGCCTCTAGTTTTCAATAATCGACTCCCGTATTGCGCTCCTGATGTATGACTATGTTTTGAAACTCAATAACGCTCTATCCGCCGGGGATTTATTCACCTTCGGAGATAAATCGTCTGAAACACCACAGAGAAAACAGTTTTCGCTCGTCATATGAATTCATTGACAGAATCGCTCATCCCGCTGATTGAGCGGCTTGGAATGGGAAGTCTCATTACGACAACGATCGAAAACAACGTTGTATAATTCTTAGTTTCGTTTGAGGAAACTTTCGAACGTAATACGTTCGAACAACACCGCGGCTGTGTCCTACCCTGCGAGCCCGCTCGGCAGAATCACGGACTTTTCCATCGTTTTCAATGTGTTTCCTTTCCCTGTTCTGACATAGTGATTCTTGTTTGAATCATTTCCACACCTCGACAGCCTTTTTCCTCTCAATCCTCCTTTAATGATCTTAATCATCATTATCAGACATAATATTCGAGGGAAATCTTCATCAAGACTGTGTATTTGAATTTTCCCAAGAATATGCTCGGCCCGACAATTCAGGGTCTGTGCGACATGAAAGCTCTCGCCATCCCCATCTCAATGCCAAGTCGCCAGCGTCCACAAATTGCAACACATGAGGAATCAGATGTTGTCAAAGTCGCTTTGGAGAGAGCTTTTGAGTGTCATTATCAGTTGGAAGCGCGTTCTCGGAGTCATATTTCGATTCAACGTTTCTATCATCGGTAACTGAGTATGATCACAAACCTCCGCTTCCCTCACAGTTTGAGAGCGTGATCTGCGCGAAACGGCTCGAAATGCTTCACCGGAATAATTTGTTCGCAAAAGGAACTCTAGAATGTGAAAACTAGGCTTCAGAGGGAATCGAGGAGTCAGATTCCTCATGAAATCGCGCCTCTGATACAATAGTGTCAACCCTTCCACTGAGGCACGACACGAAGAACGCTTGACGAGCGCCAGATTCAGCGGATAAATCAGAATTCCTGTAAACGACTGCATCGAGTTCCTTTATCGAATTACAGAGACTGATCACTGATTCCCGTCGGCGGCGTCGATAAACGGCGACTCGATATAAACGCATAGGTTATCGGAAGGGAGAGAAACGACTGACTTCTGTCCGTGGATACAGACAGTTGCACGACGTTCACTTCAGGCACCCTATTCGAATCAATCAAACGCGTAGACAAACAGATATGCCGTCACATGCGTCGACAAGGACACATTCGCGAGGTGACATCCAAGCTTACGGCCACAAAAGTCGTGAGTAGGTTGACTCCTCACAGAACGGGACAGGAGCGATACCTTCCACATCCATTTCGGGGAACAAACGAGAGGGTAGCCAAGATGTTTGGCTGGGGTGGTTCGAGGATGGTGTTATTCGAGCCAAAAATAGAGAAAAACAACGATCCTCCATGAGCTGTAGGGTTTGTAGTTCAGTAAATCAGCGATGTTCAGTCCCCGAGGAAGAATAGTGTACTTTTTCAGATTTTTTTCGGATGCGAACGACCCGATCCTAATCATTTTGGATTTTTCCTCAGGTCTCCGGCCCGTTCGCTCATGTCAGCCCTAATCTCGAAGTGAAATAGAGTGAACGCCCACGGTGGTGACGGAAGCGGAGACCTCGACAGCTGACTCTCATGAAATAAGATTTCTTGGCATGTCGTTCGTCGTCGAGCAATCCGTCTTTATTCTGACGTCTCCACTTTAGAGGCAATCAATTCTCGATGTACCCCGGCAAAGCGTTCGAGAATTCAATGTCAGTGATGGGGCCTCCCAGCCCTCCTTCGAACGTTGTGCAAATTCTTGATCGAGTTCAATCGATAAGCAACAATGTGGAATCTTTTTACTGGTAATGGCTTGGAACGTCAAAAAACACGTTTCATTGTTATTAAAGCCAATATTGTTACTTACGCAATCACGCTTCACAGTCGATTCGTCTTCAACAGATGCAGCATCACCTGATTGACCACTCGATCAGAACGTGCATTCCATACATCTGCTTATCGATTGCACGTGCAGCCGCCTCCGGTATCATTTGAAGTCATAACCTGATTCATTGGGTTTGGGGGCGCAAGTAGCACGCTGAACGGTGCCTTGCTTCAAACTCATTGCAGCACGTAGCCATAATCTCCGCATAGTAGGCAAAGCCGCGTCGTCATTCTCGTCGTACCCAACGCGTATATCCCGCGGAGTGACCTGGCCTTCCACGTGAAGCTTTGTTTGCTGTTTGCTTGTTTGGCCGCGTATAACTCCGCCAAACCTGACCCCGCGAACGTTTTGCCCTTCTCCCAGCATGCATAATCAAGGGTTTCTCCTCCCCGCTCCCAAGCTCGAACTTTTTCGGTCATTTCTATATTCAACCTCGTTTTGGAGTAAACTTCAGATGCCTCGGCGACATTCTGTCATCATGAGGCCTCACCTTGACCTCCGATCTGCATCTCGCCCCTGAGCTTCCTGTTCGACGGAAGGGTTCATCATTCGAATCATTCTGCGATCCAAATAATCGGATACAGCGCGCCGTCTCAGAACAATCATGATTGGGTTTCGTCGTCGGCTCCGTTGTGGTTCCGAATGCCTTCGCTTCGAGGTTAACCGCTTCGGGCCCTGCGAACCGGAATTCTAATGATCGTTTGATTACGTGGCCGCAGGATAACACACAATCATTATCAACGAGTTGAGCTTACTACCAAAGTTCGACTCCATCCGGGAAAATCGCAGCCGATCGTCCAGGATGACAGTCTGTCCTTCGTCGCCGAAAAAATCTTCATTGACTCCGGTGGATGAAAGGCACGAAACGCACGCTGTGGTTTAGGCTGACTTTGTCCTATTCAGGAAAACGAAGATCCTGTCCTCCATTGAAGATAGTGATCTGAACAAGCCCCGTAGCATAACCTCCGGGACCGCACTCAACTCATGGTCTAGTAATTAGAGTGGCTTTGACGTTGCGAGCTTGAATATGCCAGAACGCGATTCCGGTGGGAAAGGATCATGTCTGGAAAGGATGATCCATTGGTGCTGTACTCGACTCTGAGTCCCGACAGTTAGGCCAATGCCAGGTATCCGCGCACGTTCACACTATTCAACAAACAAGTGCAGCCGAACGAGCATTCGTGAACAACATCGTAGTGGTCGTTAGAGATGCAACGGTGCTTCATTTCGATTCCCGTTGTTCTGTTAACAGTCGTGCTCTGGTGCTCTACAACGGAGGCGAAGTGTTTCTCCATGCTCGGATTCTCGACGTGCCTCGGCGAGGACATCAGGACAAAATATCCGTTTTCGGTTCCGTGGTTTTTCGCCAACCTCGAACCACGAGTGTCACGAGTGAGTGATATTGTGATCGGCATAAACAAGAGTCCTCTAGGCTCTGTCGTTGGCGCTCTCCCGGACTATGAAAAGGTCGTCGATGCCATGGAGACCAAAATCCTCCAACGGCTCCTGCGCCAATGTCTGGACCATATGCAAACAAGTGGAGAGGAACCGGATCTACTGTACGACAGTGAAATCGATCCCTAGTAAGTAGAGTGAGCAACATCCATGTGGTGTATTTGGTTTTTCACCCTGAACTCGAGCGTATAAGGAACCACATTTCAGACCACTCAGAACTTTGATCAAATGTGTATGTTCCGACAATTTCTCATGATAAATCAATTCACTCTCTACCAGGGTAAATCATCTGAACATACACATTTAGTCAATCAAACACTTTTCTCTATGTTTCAACATTCTAAGAGAGGGGTTCGTTATACTCGGCTGCTACGAGGAAGTTGAATTTCATTCCATGGATCGAGGTTTCTGACGACATTCGACAGATTTCGAATGACTAACAGGTCTATTCAAGAGCGGGAAATCCGTTCGTCTCTGATTATGGGATCGCACAACAAAGAGATGGATTCCGCAAGTTCGAAACTGATCGTCCCGAGTAAATGAGTTTAGAAAGCTCCAAGTGTTCCTATCACCTACGCTTCCGGGCTACGTTGATAGGAACTTTCAATTGAATTATGTCTCATATCCGTCCTATATTCACGTAGCCTCCACCATTTCAGCGATCTTTACAATTGTTTCGAAATCTATTCACATGAGATTTACGCCTATCTGGACTCTTTGTGTGAGAAGAACGTTTTAACACCGGACGTCAAGGAGTTTACCAGGGAGTCGAAGGATGTTCTCGCGAGTCTCGTCATGTTCTCGAAATTCCTTCCCACAGCATCCGTTCGTCCTTATGTGCAAGCGTTCGCCGGAGATCGATCTTTACTATCGTTGTGAAAAGTCTTTCAATCGTCAACCCACTGGCTACCTTCTTGATACGTCATCGTCCTCAGCATCATCCTCCGGAATCGTCGGCAAAATTCTCAAAACTGTCAATACAGTTTATTGCTGTGTTAGAAATTCTGTTGGAGGGCTTATTGCAACTCCGTGAACCATTCACTCATAACGCTGCGTCCGATCATAATTGAAAAAATGTCGGTTGTTGGCACTCTCTTCCGCGAGCGAACGCATCCATACTCTGTCAGCTGTTCTCTTGTAACAACATCCCTCTCCATCCCCATGAAAAATGTTATGTCGCCGCGAACATCCTTTCACAACGTTTGTAGCGCTCCATGATGCACGCTCAGGAAGAGAAAAAATGTGAAAAAGGATTCAGGGACCAGGTAATCAATAAATGATGTGTTGCATAAGACGATTCCGCTAAGTGATTCTTCCCCACAACCCTCGGCTGTGTACTCGACATTTAACAGCAATTCATTGGCTGAGTCACGCGACATTCACCCCTGAGACAGATGCGAGGGAACTATTTTCAGACGCTCAAGTGATTTCGTTTCCTGGACCTTTTTCCGAGAGACGAACGGCTCCAAGTTGCAGAATGCGGAAGTTCCGTGCGAGGAAAAAATGTTAATGAAACAGCGCTCAGAGTCAAGACGTCTCTGACATCTAGAACGAGAAAAAATGGCGTTCCCTTCTTGACAACATGACAGACGCAAGCCACTCTCCTATAGGTGATTCAGCTGAGCAGCGGATCGGAGCGAGTTGGCCTGCCAACACCTGGAGTTTATCGCTCATTGCCAAAGTGGCCGAACGTTCCGCACCGATATGATCACTGTGCTTATTGCACTGATTGGATGCGTGGACACGACCGTCGCTGAGTGTCACACGTTTCTCGGATTTAGTACGTGCCACGAAACCGCAGCAGTGGACTTGAAGTACTCGTTCTCAGTCGAGTGGTGGGTAGTCAACGTGGATCATCGTAAAGACGAGGTTCGTCGGTGTCTACGGATAGCGCAACAATCGCCGGTGTGGATGATCGTCGAGAACATTCCCTTGCTCAATGACATGTTGGCTGCGGCTTTCGATGGAGACGTCTTCGAACGAGTCTTTGGCCAGGCCACCAAGTATTACAGAGCGAAAGAGTTTCCTGTGGACCTGCTCGTCACACCTGAGCTAACCTATACGTAAGCACTCAACGGACTTATTTCGCTTTTTCATTGTCTGCAGCCGGCTAAGCTCCGCGACTGAAATCAATCCTCCGTTTTAGGGATATTTACCTGAGTTTTAAGGCTCATCAGGATGAGGTATTCGCGGGCGTAGATCCTATCATGGAGTCAGGCCACTTCGATGATGAGGTGCAGGACTTTTTCCGAAAATACAAACATGTCATCCAGAAAGGAGCGATGATCATAACCATGATTCCGACCGCGGTTTTCGATCCGTACTTGAACATTTTCGATGGTTTGAGATCGAATCCAGAAAGAGAGGATCCGGAACTACCCCCACTGAGTGATGGAGCCATGACTATCATAGATAATTTGAAACGTACGTACCTAATGATGGGAAATTGAAACTTAAGATTGCGATCTCAGCAAATGCGATTCTATGATGCGCAGAACTTTAGAGATTTTCTGATTACCCTCATCGCACAGCCGGCGTTCACACTTACTACCTCCTTTTTCGCTCGTTCTCTCCAACCGACACCTCATGAACATTGACTTGGGTGTCCGTTGAGTTCCAAAACCTTTCGCTTTGATACATTCTGTTATTTAGACTCTGAAAATACGTGTTTTCAGGCTGATACGGTATTCATCGATTAGGAGAGGGAGGAATCGCTTATTTTTCTTGAAATTAGGAGCAACATGAACTGGATGACTAGATTGGACTGAGCGGCGTACGAAAACTTTCATGAAGATAGACTCGCTATCGGAACACGGACCTCTCGTATTTTTCCGCTCAGGATCCTCCAATGTACAGACTTTGTTTGCGGAGTATAAAGACAGCTTTCACTCCGTTGTCGTCAGCTCGACAGCAGTTCATAGTCGCTCCAGCTGACCGCACCCAGTATATTACATCGGCTGTTTTCTGTTCTGCTCATCTAGACAAACGTTTCGGAGGAAACAGCAGCGATCGCGGTCTCCCTCTCGAGGGAGATCTCTACATTGAACTGTTCCACTCCAAACACTTGGTTTACTTAGTAATATGACTGCTGATCGAATACTTCCTTGATTGCTTCGGAATCGACGGTCTCTTAGGTTCCTGTGCATAGACTTCCAATAAAACTTTCATCTTCGTCCTCGCGGAACTCTTCACCCGAGTTCAAGTTCATTTCTTGATTGCAATTCCATGAAGAACCATCTACCATCAACAAGCTTCGTTCAAATTGAAGATTCCTTGAGAGCATGATTAGGCTCCGTCGCCCCAAACTTTCATTTTCAGCGAACTCGCGCTGCCCAAGTTTCAAAGCTGAGCATTTCTTCACTGCCCCTGGGGGGGGGGGGGGGAACAACTCCACGAGACGCTGAGACTATTACCAAACTTATATTCCATCAAACCCCTGCCGGAGGTAGGCCTTGAACCGCGTCAAATGCTAGCCTGGAAGAGCGGTTGGAGAACGCCGCTAAAACAGAATGCTACCACTCATGACGTTGGAACATCTTTCCAATTTTGTAACAAATATAACGAAACCCTGCTGGTCCGCCGCCATTCGTTCGTCTGAGCGCTCTCTTGTCTACTTTGCGCGGTAGCGACAGCTGCGAAAAATATTTCCCTTCCACTCCGTCATCTGCATCAGTAGCGGACAGTCGCAGCTTCCAAGATTACCATACTGTCATAATCATCATCACCATTGTCATTATCAGCATTGTTGTCCGTACTATCAGAGGGCACTGCCATAGAAAGCGCGCTCGCTGTACAAAGTGAGCGAGCGAGCGAGCGGACACCTTGATAAGAGCACCACAAACAAAAACAGCCTGATTCTTATTGCGATCTTCCGCGCGAAAGCCCTGTTGAACCTCTGTTGATAACGCACATTAGCGTGGCTGGAATAAAACATCAGGATCCCGTCGTGGAAGCATTGAAAGTTGAAAAACTCCGGGAAATGGGAGTTGGACACGCGATAAAAATGAGGTGGGGGAATACTTTGTCGATTAACCCTGAAAAGAAGATGGGAACTGCATCGGGAGTTGATAGTGAGGAGGGAGGATGACGCTGGATGGAAAACTCGGGAGACTCGATGAACGGAACGCATTCATGGCGCAATGATAGGTTTCTGCGAGCATTCGATTTACATCTTCGGGCTGCTCGGGCGAACTATCGGATCCAAGGTTGTGGGCATGCTTCAACGGCGGAGGATATGCCTCCGAAAACAAGAGTGTTTGGTGGTTCGAATTTTCCCAATTCTCCCCTTCTTGAAATCGTTGTGACGACTGACAGCTGTTATACGTGGTTCTGTTTGGCGAAGTGGAAAAGTTCAGAGAGCCGCTGTTCACACAGAAGCGTCCACACTTTAATCGTGGGAGATTGGATTCATCACGCTTCTGTGTTCGAGTCTCCAACCGTCTCAATCGAAAGAGCCTTTCCTCGAACTTGCGTTTTTGACGCAGTTTGGTCTCTCGCTTGGGGCACAGTTTGTCCTTCGTAAACACGGACACCGAAGCGAAGTAAAGTGGAACGTCGAGACGTCATAGACCTCGAACGAAGGTTGCAACAAGAAATCCACTCCTGAAGGGAGTCCGACGCCGTTATCGAGGCAATCTAGAAGAAGTGTAACGATCGAAACGGATGGGGACCATGATCTCGAACTTTTGCGCACTCATGTCATGACATGGTCAACAGTTCGCAACATTTCCCAGAATTCTTTACAAAATAACGCGAGGCACAAGGAAATTCAAGAATGGATCAATACGGATGCGAAGGGCTACGAGTTGGAAAAGAAGTCAGTATTAAAGAAAATACCAGAAATTCTGAATTCTCTATAAGCTTTTTCTTCATGGGACTCTGGGGGCGTCCCCCCAGTTCACATAAATCAGGAAGTCGACTGAGAGCCCATCGTTAAAGCGATGGTGTCAATTCATGAGCACGCTTCTTCTGTGCTCACGATTCTCGGAGAGAGACAGAATTGTTTCGACAATTGTCCACTCCATCGCCACCTTGCATTCTCCGCAGCTTATCGTAGAGATCCTTGGACGTGTCTCGAGCATAACAACGTTCATCTGCCCAGTGATGGTGACGAAACAAGAACAAGATTCGTTGCTGTGACAAGATCTCGATGAGCCCGAACCTTCGACATCCGTCAACTTCAATTGCGTCGTTGCAACGATATCGGAGTGCGGCGCATGAGCGCGATTTCACCTTGAATATTCTTCGACACCCCAATCGTTGAGGAAAACGTCGATAGTGGCCGCATGCCAATGTCGTCGAAACTTCAAAACATCAAGACGGATGACTGTTCCTCGACATCTCTCATTTTCCCCTGAGGTGTGTATTTCAACAATTTTACACTCGTTGTGAAGTAGCTGTCAGGTCTGGGAGCGACTTCGCATTCTTCTTCCAGTCAGAAGGAGAATATTCCTCCTGCGGGAGTTCTGGTGTTATTTTCGACGACATGCGCGTGCAACCTACGGGATACCGACGGGGAAACGAATCGGCAGTGACCTTTGGAGGCCCAATCGACAACGAATACAACGATCGCTCTGTGAAACAGTACTCCTGTCGCATGAGTTCGGATTTCACTTTGGGGATACATTTTCAAAGGACGGGGGACCCTCGGAGCTTCGACGACCCCAAACGAGTTCCGATTGTGGAGATTCAGAACACATGTGACTTTCGAATAAATTCACCGAGATATACGATGACGAGTTTTGAAAGGGCAACGGAATCAATATCGCGAGTCTTCGAGTCGGGATTCGTTCATCGAAAGAGGCGCCTACAATTGATTCGGCTGCCTAAGAAAAGAAGCGTTGTGAAGACAATAGGACCACGGACAGGTCGTGATTTCTGTCCTTGGGCTCAAGCGACTGGGAAACGTAAACGGGACGGAAAGTATCTCGATTGACTCCGTCCTCGTCGAACTAACGGATGAATGCCGCCTGAGCACAGCGGCGACAAGAGACGAAGATTATTCTCGAACAAAGACGCCGTCGGCTCCCTGTGAAGGTTCATATCAACGCGATGGCTCGCCCGTACTTCGGCAAGTGGAGCGATAGCGCTCGATGATGTTGGAGAGGTCAAACGTTGTTGCAACCTACGCCAGTTGCGGCGGTATCCGGTGACTCCGACTATTTACCCCGTATTCTTGTAGCAGAACTGCAGACGTATCATTAGCTAGATGAGATGCTTTGTCTTGCCGGGAGCTTGTCGGCCACGATCCCCTTGAGCTGCAAGTGTCAAGCGCTGCCTTGTCTAAGGAGTCGATCCGACCAGACGATCGAACGCTCATTCAAGAAGAACGGGAAGTGTCGAACAACCAATTTCAACGTCGGGCTCTGGCAGCGGCAAACAACGGGGATTCGTGATGATTGGCGAGTTAACTGAGCTCGTACTCGACTTCTGCAAATGACAAGGGGCGGAGAATGCGTCCATTCTCAACAAAAAGGGACCCGGTCGCGACTCCCCCCCACACAGAGCCCCTCTATACATCGTCCCCCTCCGCAGGCAAAGAGACCCTCCCAGCGGACCGAGCAAATAATTCTCAGGCGATTTCACCGAGGACACTCATTAACTCAGACAGCATGACTCCGGATTAATGCGTTGGCATTCGCGTTGCTCGATATTTTGTCTGTCCAATCAATTAGAGAGTTCTTCACTACCAGCTCAGAAGGACGGAAGAACGGTGCCGCACAAGAAGTTAGCTTATAATTAAATCTGGACGCCATGGCGCCAGTATGACGGCGTTCGCGGCGGCGTCGACGTCGTTTCAGCAAACGGGTGAAATAATTCTTCGCTCATACATGTTGGTCGGCCCCGAACATCAGATGTGATCGATGCGTCGCTCCTCGCAGCTTGTTTGAACGAGAATTTCTTCCCAAAGACAATGGCAGGTTCACGACGAGTTTGGCCGCTGGAACACAACTATAGGGTAGAGCTCGTGCAATCGATTTTCATGGGGTTGCAGCGCACTGATGGATAGATCGGCGGACGAATGAAGGGTTGCTGAACTAGCTGGGTGGTGGTGGTGGAGGCAGATGAAAGACGTGGACTTTCGGTGGTCTCTCGTCAAGCTGTCCCGGCGGTCGGTTCCCTCAGCAGCGAAACCGTCTATCAGGAAGTATCCCGAAGGATCTTATTGAAACCGCGGCTTCTGTTGGCACATCGACCTTGGTTCAAGTGTGCGGAAGATCTGAGCCAAACTCAGGCCCGAAACAGCTCGCTGACTCAGCCCTCTACGTGCTTCGTCCTGTGTCTTCCTTCTTCCCATTCAGGATTTATTCCGCTCGTTCGGATACATGCCGTTGTCGCGCTCTCTTTCACCGCGCTGTTCAAATAGAACGGAATCAATGAAAAGCTCTTTCCCGAAGGAAACTTCCAAACCCTCCTGAGCCCCGTGTTGTAACCTTCGGTAGCGAATCGATCACGCAGTCCACTCGCAGAAGTGTCCAGCACCACTTTCACGTGCGTCATTAGTCGCTCGAAGCCGGATCGACAATCGCGTCCTTGTGCATTATGCAGCTCACCACCGACTGGAGACTTAGCTCGGTTCCTCGTGTTTGTCTGTTCGTTAGATTGCGATTCGATTCGAGTTCGTTGTTTGGTCGCTTGGCTTGTAAGCTCGGCGTTCAACTTACTGTTTGTCTGTCTCTCCCTCTCTCGGTAGACTAACTGCTAAGTGGGGCGTAGCGGGCGGAGGCTTGATTGAATTGCCGTTCTCGTTTTCATAATGTATTCAAGTGGAAATTTCAAATGTCGTGTGTGGCTTTCGCGGAGAAAAGGTTAGGAACGAGCGTAATCAGCAGAAGCAAAGACCGTAGTGGGAGGAATCGCAGCTGCGTGACTTGTCAGACCAGAAAGGAGCAAACGAACACAGAAGCAAAGCTCCTCCGAAGGGAAGAAAGCCAGCAGGAAAAGGTACTCAAGACGGTGAGCGTAGCGGGGAACGCGAGTGGATTATTTCCAGCCGTAGCCATACACTTTCCGACGGTTGGTCGGTTCGTTGTTGGAATTATCCTGGAAGCGGCTCCTCCACAAGCATATGGTCTAGAAAGGAAGGCAGGGAGGCTTTTGAAATGGGGGAGTGTCTATGAGTAGGTCGGTCAGCTAGCTGCTCGGTGAGAAGATCTTACTTATTTGGCTCTGCGCGGCTATCCATCACGGAAAAAGCTTTGCTTGCTCACAGGAACTAGCTTGAACCCTCAGCATCGGTTGACATTGATTGCGTCAGGAGTGGATGCGTTATCCATCGTAGCGTCGTTCCGGTTCGTCTTGGGGTTACAGCCCGCCGGCTCATCATCACTATCATCAGCAACTTACAAGGCTTTTGCTTCTGCAGCCGTAACGACGGTAGTAATCCCGACGTCATCAGTTCTTGAGGCCAAACAGAAGGGAATTCTTAGCTTTGTGCTGAGATTGCCCTCGGGAAAAAAACAGAAGAGACTTCGAGATACCTGAGACGCTACTCGGCGAGCTCCTTTCGTTTCGAGTTCGCTGTTGTTTCTCGCGGCCGGCGCTCCTTTCAATTTTCTACCGTCGCGTAGCACCACACGGGACCCTTCGATGAAGCTTCAGGCTTCTCGATTCCTCTGGAAATATGGTCCCGGTCCGGAAACGGTCAGATTCCGACTTCCGTGCAGTGCTCCTGCCGATGCCGGTGAAGCTCCGGGCGGCGATTCTCCGATTTGTGTTCTACGAATCATTTATTCCCTCGTCTGACGCTATGGTCGGATGCCAGTCGCAATTTGAGCGTTTCCAGAACTCGATGTTTCGAAAGATAGCGAAGCGGCGCGCGCGTGTTGTTGTAGTCGCGTTGCGGTTGTTGCGGCAAGGCGGAATAGCGGACAGGAACGGCGGGGAAGAGGAGCAAAAGCGAGAGACGATGGGTGAGAGAATCATTAATGGGCACGCCTAACGCGTCCAGTGTGAGCTTGCATCGTCCTGAGCGTTAGCCATGATATATTGTCTCGGGCACCTGCACACGGCGTTGCACCAACCCGATTAAGTTTCCTCCCTCTCTTTCGCTCGTTCTATTGCTGTTATTAAAGCCTCGCTCGCATCTCCGGTGGAAGGATCTAGCGTTGTCATAAGAGCTACTTAGACTCCGTCGAGCAACGGATACGACCGACGTTGCTGGGTATCGGCCTGGCATCAGTCTTACTTACTGAACGGCTCGCGGAAGAGGCGGATGATAGACAGGCGGATGAGGGGGAGAGGCTGAACTGCCTCGTCCAGGATCGGATGCTCATCTTCAAATGGACGTCCTTGATCACCATGTGGAGATCATTCAACGGCCAAGTGTATGAGCGAACGGCCAGATGAAGCTAATTGCTCTTCTGCGCCATCATTCCAATTATAACTCCCTCCTAGTTGTACATACGAGCACCACGTGGAATGCGCTGCCTACGCGATCCACGTTCATTAGCAGCACTTACACGAGACGAAAAACTAATTATGAGATAGCAATCGCAAGGAAAACCTTCCGATAGTGATCGGCACAAAGAATGCTGCCGTAGTAGGTAGCCGCGGTCCAGCATCCTGAAACGAGCGGAGTTTCCCAGAAGAATCGTTCTCACTTCCGACAGAAACGGCTGAAAATTATCGAGCAATCTCTGGTACCTCGCTCAGGCGCCGCAGGCCGGGGGAAACCAAACTCGATGAGAGACAGAGACCCGATGAATGTGCAGCGGCCCACCCTCCGAATGGAAAACGAATCATTCCGAGAGGAGCGCTGAATGTGCTGAACTAAAAATGACATCGATTCTTTATGTTCCGGTTTTTTTAGTCGCCCCGCCGAGGATGGGAGAGCTTCACATTCGAAGGACGAATTCAAGGAGCCAGGAGATAAGAAACGAACGAGACGAGTGTAGGCGAGAAAATCTCGAAAGGTGGAGCGACTCCTCCCTGGTTTCAAAGAATCAGATTAATGGAGCTCGCGCAAATTACCTCAACTCAGAGCCACGGACACCCGGGAGCAAATCGAGTTTCAGATCAAGGTTTACGACGTCAGAAAAATGGGCGGGGTTCGCCCATTCCAGTTGACTCGGAGCTCGCGGCCATTGGAAAGCAAAAAGTTGAAGGAATTCTCATTCTATTGTGTGGCTGATCAGTTCTCCGGCTCGAATATGAAATATACAGAACATCGAATGGGGAACGGGGATGAGAGCAGGACGGTTGGAATCGTCATGAGCTTGAATGGAATTCGCCATCGGATCGCAGTCGACAAGTTCAGAAGGGAAAACAAAATCAATAAGAACAGCCGACCAGAGCAAGGGCAACAGAAACTTTGCAGCTCACTGAGAAATAGTCGACTTCCTTTGCCGCTGGTCGTTAGAATACTCTCTCAGTTGAGAACAATACCCTTCGGGCTATGTTTCAGAGCGGAGAAATACAGCCGCCCGGCTTTCTCATTCTCGGCCTCTCTTTGAATATCAACTGCAATAAACATGTCTAGGATATTGTCGTTTTGCTCATGGTGCGGAAGAAGACGAACGGCAGCGACAAAAAGGTCTGCTGAGCATCTGGCGGCAAGGCGATTCGGACAGGAACCGTTGGAGCGCGAGGAGACATTCCCACAACGCCGGCCTCAGAGTTCGGGTCGATGGAACGGCGGCGTTTGCCATCGGAGAGCTGCTCCAACGTAGGACTAGGGAAGCCAGTGTGGGAGCGACTTGCAGGCAAACCGCTTATTGAACACCGCTTGGATGAACAGAGCACACAGGAGACTATGACAAGACTTCCTCTCCACGAACGAGGTGACTGTGGGTCTACCGTTAAGTTTTCTTCAAACACTCGCTCGTCGTTCCGGTTATTACCTCAACCTGAAATCACAACAACCGAAGTGAAAGTTGGGACAAAGTTTTCTCTTTTGAAAACTCTCCCTGAATGACGTCATCAATCTGGGCCAAACGACGGAAAACTCTCCTCCTGTCCACACCTGATTCAAGAACTGGACAACAGCGGATCCAAAAGTTCGCCTCACCTAAATTCGGGTGGTGAGTCTGGAAAGACGCCGGGAACTCCCGAGGAAGAACATAATGAGCGACGCGTCCGCTTCCAGGCTGCTGTCAGGCAAGAAATAACATTCTCCCGTCAGGCCTACGCTTCGCAAAGGGGAAAAACCTGTTCGCGTCGGCAGCTCTTCGTGATGCGGTGCTCTGGTTCTCGATGTTGTCGTCGTCGTCGTCGTTGCTGTAGCTGCTTTCGACAAGATTCTCTCGAAGACATGATGGAACGGCGTGATAGCGGCGCGGCGCTGTCTTCTAGAATATCGATAATCAGACGGACAGGCACACCGTGAGGGGAACTCTGGTTCTCGTCGCTGCTTTGCTCCTGAGTCTTGTGTGCCTGAGTTTTTTTTTCTTGCAGCCCTGCGTCACTGTCGGTCTCTCTCGAGTTAGCGGCGGCTCCGAGACTGTAGCGAGGTGGCGGCTTAATGAACTGCTTGTGCGAGGGAACTGCAGCCGGGCTTGGAACTCAACAACCTTGCGGCCCCGAACGAGTACGTCTCGAATGAACGCATCTCGAATCCGGAGAGAATCGATAGCACGCGCTCTTCAGAACGAATCGATGAATCCTTGCAAGACTCAGACGCAGTGTCTCCCGTTCTCCCATCCGAAGAGCCAGCGCTCCGAGGACGTTCGTCATATCAGGTATCTGACATTCAATTCCATCTGGGAACGGTGGGAGTTCGGGAGTCGAGTTGGAGAGCACCGATTGATAAAACTGGAAACCTAATGACGTGTGCAATGAGATTCTATTCCCTAATTCGCTAGACGCTCGCAAAAACGTTCATACTTGGGGCCGCGTTACAAAAACGCTTCAAAGAGCCGCGGGGCTCTTCGACAATGTCCCCGAAGACGGTGATTGCGCTTCATTAACAAATGACGTGGATTCTGCGAACGACGACGGAGGAGGGTTCCGAGCTCCTGCTCGAAAAGGCGGAGCGCGAGTCAATCCACAACCGATTTTAGACCTTGTCTTCGATTAAAAGACGGCAGCGCGCCGCAGTCTCGAGTCTCACGTTCTGCTCGAATCCGGCGCAGATTCGGCGGCAATCGGATACGATGAGGGAATGGACATTTTTCATGAACTTTCCAGCCTCGCGTCTCGTGTCATTTGCATTGTCTCCGCAGAAACGACTTGGAATCGTCTCGATCTTCTACGATTCTCGCGATTACGACTGGGGTTGAAGGAGCAGAAACGAGGGCTCTGGTAGGCGGTCTGGTCACTCCCGTTATTTCAGCATCGCGGGATCGTTATTCAGCTCCTCGTTTTTCCCCAATGAAAATATGCGCGGAACTGTTCGAACTGATTGCGCGGACTGTCCTGTGCTCACTGTTGGACTCAGGTAGTTGGGATGACTCGATTTTCCACCGTTTCAAGCGTTTTTGCGACGACAGAGAGAGAGAGAGGAAAAGAGGAGGCCAATCCATCGAGATGTCGAACTCATCAACCAACACTCAATCTTTCGATCCATCCTGGCTAACCCACCGCGTATGTCTGAAGGGCATCGAGATTCCTCGAGAGGATATCAATACTCAGTTCTGAATGATTCGACCTCGAAATTGTTTCTCAAAGCCTAAAGCGCGACCTGCAACTGATCCGTCAAAGGCATCTGCAACTAGTATCACGAATTCATAGGCAGTCTGGATCTTATTTCCTTACTCTTGGTGAGCTCGTCGGGTCCGGGAATCTGATCGTGTGAGTTTTTTGCGAGACGTGATGGATTACGAGCCTCAGAGCAAAAAAATGACAAACTTTTGAGGGCCATTGTCATTGCGGCTGAGGAAAGATAGCGAGGAGAGAGATAACATAGGAGCTGCTGCGGAAGTGAGGGAGAGAATCCGAGAGAGAATGAAGCAAAAAGCTTGCAAGACTCCCATCAAGGACGAAGGG
Source organism: Neoseiulus cucumeris (assembly GCA_021527715.1). Classification (NCBI taxonomy): domain Eukaryota; kingdom Metazoa; phylum Arthropoda; class Arachnida; order Mesostigmata; family Phytoseiidae; genus Neoseiulus; species Neoseiulus cucumeris. The sequence continues at coordinate 1,632,571 of JAJSRV010000010.1, read as the reverse complement.
AGGTCGCCGGGCTGGTGGACGAAGGGTTATAATCTTCGCGCTGGAACGTGATATTTCGCCCGAGAAATCGTTCGCCCCAAACGATGAAGGTTCTTTTCAATTGATATCGATAACAGAACTACGCTCAAAATGAGACGACCTCGCTGTAAGGTTGCCGTGGAGTTTCGGAAGCTCGAGAAAACTATGGGCTCTGATCGTCGAGCAGACAGAACATTACAGTTTCTGTGTGGGTAAAACAGACTCCATTCTAGTCTCTATAGTTGTTCATCTTCGAAGACAAACTTCTAGGTTACGCACGATGAGCTTCAGCGGTCCCCCCAGGGTCGCAGGTGCTGTTTTTTGCTTGAGGTCTCAACCTAAATTTCATTCTGCTCAAATGGTTGCGTACGATTCATTTATCAGTTTGCCAGTGAATTCAAAGTGAAGATTCGTCACCAGCGGACACTTACTCATATCGTGCTTTACTGTGCTGTCGTTTTCGAGCTCGGTTCATTTTTCGATTCCAAAGATACCTACGATGTATTCGTCGGCACTGAGGAAGATTCACTCGTTTCCAGGACAAGGAATCTTGACGAAACGAGACGTCAATGTTATTCATCTGATATGGAAACTGACTGCACGGAAATACAGACCATGTTCGTGACCGGTCGAACTGTTGCAGCTTCATATTGCCATTCACCCATGCTCGAAGTCCCTCAGAGCAGCAACGATTCCGGCACCTGAATAATAAGATTATTCATTCGCGCTTTGTCATTCGCTCAATTTCAAGATTCGACCCTCGGGAGCAATCTATCCCATGACTTCACCGGGTGTTGCAGATACCCCAAAAGTCTGGCGGGGAGAGAATCCTTTCGCTTCCCAAAGTCCACACGACCGAGGAAACTTTTCAGTGTGACAGTTCCTCATTTCATGAGTGGGGATGAGAATATTTCTCGATATCATTCGAACTTCTTTAGGGTCCCGGCTGGCCTTGTTCGAGGAACCGATGCATTTACTTCTTGAAAAACATCAGCCCAGCACTTCAAAATCGCGGAATGCTTCGTTATCCCGGCGGGTTTATCTCATGAAGGAGTCCTGGAGCTCAGGATCTTGACCACCGGGCATCTGAACGACAGTGCACCCTAGTTGACAGCATTCGTTGGCTCGACGGAGAAAGTTTTCCCACGTCTACTCAAGATCTCGACATTGGGAATGCGTACAGCCCAGGTATCCGATGACTGTCCACATTTCGAAAAGCAATCCACACCTCCTACGAATCAGTGTTTTCCAATGTTTCAATCAGGTACCGCATCATCGCGAGTCATCGGTTTGGGGTAGAGTTTTCGGATACGTCTTAGTCTAGAGCAAGAGAACCTCACATCGCACAAGGAGTTTTGTGAGCAATCAATTTTGCCATAATACAGGACCTCCAGGGAGCAAACAAGGTCAGAGCCTGCAGTCGCCCGGATGAGCGAGGGTCGGCACAGCTAGCCGGCACAAAAACTTTTCCCCATTAATCATCAAGGTGATGCGTATTTATCGATAATATAGTGGTGGCTGTAACAGTCTCGGCTGCCGCCGCTGCTGCTGCTTTGATGGAGATCGAGATAAGATTGCGACGCTCGGATGACAACTGTGTTTAATCCTTAGGGGTGAAACTTCATTCCCAATGCCGCTTCGGTTAGGGTTCGGGTCGTTATCTTCGACTGATACGCGTGGGTCGCAGTTTCGGCTCTCGGCTCGTTTGATGGTCGGTCAGCCGCTTGGCGCAGCGCTACTTGGCTGCATTGCACGCGAGGCGGTAGTCATTCACCGTAGACAAGCTGGAGTCACCGCACGACCTCTGGGATTTGCTTACGACCAGATTATTATTCGAGAGCCCACCCGGCGTGAATGTGTAGGAGAGTCCGAGAGGACCGGAGCTGGTGAATCTCCGTCCAAAACCTTTCCCGCGGGACAATGTTCTCTTATCACCTACGTCACAAGTTCGTCAAACATTCTCTTTGCGAATAAGTATGAATATCCTGCGCTCAACTCCATTTCAAAAAGCGCTATTTGTTCATCTTTCGACTTTGGAGGTTTGCTGACCCTCACGGATCCTCGACACCAAAAGCATCCTCGTGAGAGTCACTCAACAGGCTATGTCTCCAAGATTGCACTGAAATCTGGTCAACGTGTTGTCTGTTTTTCGGGTGGTACAAAAATTCGCTTCTCGTAGTGGAGGCAGATATCATCATAAAAATACGCGGCTGCTGAGTGGGTCTCGCTTCCTTCAGTTTTTGTCGTCGAACCCTTTGTTCCTCTCACCTCTCCAGAACACGGGGATGGAGCAGCAGTTCCCGGAGTAGAACTGATCCCAATTCACTAGATCGATTCAATATGAAACAAACTATGGGGCTCTCAGAATCTTCCAAATATTTACGAGATCTTACTTTGCCGCGTTCCCGTTCTCTGAATTATTCGAGATAGAATATGTATTTTGATTCAGCGGCGAGTTATTGTTGTTCCTCCAGATCAGCTCCATGTAACTCAATTTATTCTTTCGGAAACACTGCGGGGAAGTCTCGCGCAGACCCCGCGGTCTCTGGTCTGACGACCCCTCATGAGCGGTGCTCGGGCTGAACGTTTTTTCTTTGTGAACGGGTAAAAATAGAGACCGGCCAGACGTTGGAGTCGAGTAAAGAGGGAGTCTGTATTTGTTGGTAGAAAAAAATTCATGCGTGGGGAAGAGAACAACCATAACAGTTTGCAACGTAGGTTAGCAATGCTCCGAAGAGCCTAAAACCAGAGTCTGGGGAGCCATTTATCTCTTTGCATTCAAGTGGGGAACAGCACGGTTAGAAAGATGTGAAAACATGAACAAACGAACTCGAAAGTTTTTAGGGCCGTACAATTCCAGGCTCGGACACTTTCTCGTAAAGCTGTGACTCGTTGCGAGGCCGCAAGGAGCCGCTGGCGAACGATTGCGCGCGAGAAAAACTCTCACCTTGAGCCGTAAGGATGTTGAGAAAAAGAACTAGAAAGCGGCAAGGATGTTCTACTATGTAAAGCATCACACCGCTGTTGGAGTTTTGAACGTCTTCTTGGTTGGTTGACTGCCTGTCTCTCAGTCTGGCTGCGTCTTAGCTCGCGGTGCCTGCTATCCGACTAGCTGGCTCGCTTCTTGAACGAAAACGAGACTCATGCATTATTTACGAGTCATTTCAACGGGAAGCCAACCGCCCAAGCGAGCAAGTGAGCAACCAACCGACCACTGAGAGAGAAAAATGCGAAGCAACCGAGATAGATATATAACAAACCACTGGAGATGTAAAATTACCGGGAGGAACAAGGAATGAATCAACCGGGAATTGTGAAACACACATCCATGAGTAACAGGTAGCCCTCGTACCCGATTCTACGGTACACAACGCACGTCCTGCCGAGAGAAACTTCGTAGCATGAGTTCACAGCGATCGGATTCCTCATTTTAATCTCGTGGTAATCACACAAGCATAATGTTTACGCTAATAATAATGAAAAAACAACTAATTACGACAAAACCGAATCGACACACCGGACAAGTTCCACCCTTCTGGGGAGACGCTCATGAATCTTTGTGTTTCCAGTTATCTTTACAACTTGGATTCGCGTAAGCAGCGACGTCTATTCACTTTTACATCAGGTGCCGATGCCGCCTATGTGATCCATGCGTGAATGTATGATCGAGTTGAATATCTGTTCTCAGTATATTTATCCTTTTTTTTTTTGGAAACAACTCACAAAGGGGTGACCCTTTTCGGCGGGATATTTCATACGGTTTCCTCTTGTCCGAGGGCCTACTTTTGTTCTTGAGGTATATCAGATTTGCGTACAGTCATGGTCTTTTTGAAATGTTCATGTATTCTGACAAATAACGAAAGGGTGCAAGAAAACTTTTCAAGCAGATCCCTCATGTTTTCTCGAGACGCCGAATCTTGTAGTATCATAAAAGTTCCGTCGGAAATCCATCCAGTCCTCCGGCACTTCAGATGGATCGCGTCGGAACCAGGAATGATGCTCCAGCGCCAGACGGTAAAATACGAGATTCGCTTCGGATAGGTCCGCGTAATATACGTGAGCTACAAGTGCTGCAGGTTCTCCTTGATGGCCTCCTGGATTCTCCGACATCAGTGCATATCTCCAGGTATTCATATTCCCCATTGAGGTTCGACGAGAGCATCCTCTTTCGAGCGATGAAATCGCAGGGCGAACAGATTTCCAATAGACCGGACCGGACCGACCGAAATATTTCTAAAATCTAGTAGCGCATGCGCGATGCGTCATTTCTAGGAAAAAAAATCTATGTGCGCTGTGAGTGCAGACATCCGTAGATATACAATTTTTTCGCAGGCTTGATTATGGGGTCGACTTCCTCGCAGGAGCGGAGAGATTGTTTTAGAGAGGTGCAGAAACCTTAAAATCAACTCTTTCCTGAAGGCGACGATGAGGGCCTGGAGGGTCTCTGTTGCTATCCACTTTGAACGAACACTCCTCACGGACCACTGAAGCGAGCTCAAGGAATTGTCCCGTTTTTTGCGATGCCCCTTTTCAAGCAACATTTCTGGAGACGAGCATCAACGACGGCGCAGTCTCTCTTTGTCCCTCGTTCTGTTTCTCTGCATGTAGTACGTAGAACTCGGAGCCAACAACACTCGTTCAACTCTCTTCGGGCGGGCTTCAACCACCCTTCAATCGTATCAGAGGTGAGAGGAACAAACCCTTTCTACAAAATGCGGCATCACCTTCATTGTCGCCGCCGAAGAAGTCGAGCATTCACAATCGTACCCGACGCGGCGACGTCAGCGACAGCGGTTGAAATCACAAGGCAAGCAAGGACAGCTATCAACGGTTCCGACGGCGCGTAGTTTTGAAATAAAAAGAACGTGAGTAGGTCTTGCCGAGGGATCAACGTCGCGCACGAAATAACAACTTCAGAATTAGCAATTTATGTAAATTGCCGCGAGCTTTGCGTCAGTCACAAGGATTACGCAGACGGACGCAGCAGGCTCGGTTGAATGAAAAACCTAAATAACTCGAGGTCCATATGAGAGAAGAAAACGCTTTGCTCATGCAGCGCAGAACGTTTCTTTTGTCTGGAATGGACAAATGCCGAGGTCTCTCCGACGTCCGAGGCTTCCGACCCGTATTAAGCGAAATGAGCGCTGAAATATTTTACCGCGAGGTTTCCGACCTATGTAGAGTTGCCGAGGAAGATCATCAACCACGAAGCTCGAGCGAGTCATTAGATGGCAAGAAATTTCCCGAGGGTCGGATTTTCTTCCAGAGGGTCGAGAGGAGATCGGAGCGACGAACCGAACTTGCGTCAGACGGGAGATCGGAAATTCGTCCATGTGGTCAACGACAAACACCTGGACAGCGTCATCTTGGTGATTTGATTTGACAAGTCCACCATTCTGACAGGATCGTTAAGCCGCATGGATTCATTTGCATTTCCGCGGAAGTGATTACGACAAAGCGCGACTTTCAGATGAAATTTGAATCTCTTGAATCGTGAAGCTCGGAAGACTCTCACGATCGATCGGGATTGTAACTTCTGAGACCGTTCAGGAGTGTCGGGCCCCATCCAGTGCATCAAGTTTCTCATCTCGTAAAGTACCTCGTAAAGCTACAAATGTATCCACTTTATTCTTTCTCGTTGGTGAGAAAAAAAATGCAGTTGTTGAAGAAGTAGCAGTGCACTCGATCATCATTCGATATGATCGAGAGCTCCCAACGGATTTTGCCGCTTTGAGACAAAATGTTCTGAGCGGATTCGTCTACGTCCGCGACTCGTTGCTGCCTCTGCTAGTGCATACAAGCCATCCAATAGCGTGGATGCATCACTTGGTTCTGTTATGTCTGCAGAATGTTTCGTTTTGAAAACTATCGATGTTTTCGACGTTGTGTAGTACTTTCGGGCTTCTCTTCTTGTGCCCTTATTCTTCCTCCGTTCGTCGAGTGAAGAAGACATGTTTTGGAGTCGCAACGTTCCATAAATCTTTGGTGCTGCCTTAATACATCACGAAGCGGATGGGCAGAATGAGCGGGACAAGGTAGAGAAGGGGCGCCCACCTTCACCCTCCATTACCTCTAAATTGTTAGGTGGTCTAGGAGCAGCGACGCATCCTTCTGATGCTACGAGACGTCATGTAAGCGTCTTAAATGAACATCACTTGCGCTTCTTCTCGCGGAACGCCCTTCGAGTTAGACAACACAATGCCTCGGCGCAGCCGAACAACCGGGCGCGCCGGCGCACGTTTCCTTCCGGTTAGGAATTCCTGAAATTCAAATGTCTCACAGCCGCTAGAGGAGTTCCTTGCTCAAAAATTCCTCCCCCTTTCCCCGAAGATGGTCTTAATGACGTCGTCGCAAGAATGCGGTCTTCCGCAAACTGCGCGCTCCCGACCGCGATCCGACTCCTTGGAATTAACGTGCGAAATGCCTGTTCGGAGTCGAACATTTACGCCTAAATTTCATTCCTCCGTCGACCCCGTTTGTTTCAAGTTTCCATAACTTGGAGAACGAATGATCTGTGGTTTTTAGCGAACCGCCGAGAGAAAAGCCTCGGGAATAACAGTGAATATTACAAATGGAGCATAATGACATCAAGAAATTCTTTGAGAGGGAAACATATCCTCGACCTCAAATCGCTCGGATTCGAAAGTTGTAGATTAGCTTGATCGAGGAATGGATTATGTATTCCCGTCCATTAGAAACTGGAAACAATTCAACGTGATCGTTGATGCGCACTTCATCACCGACAAGCAAGGCCCGAGCGTAACCCTTCCAAATTGATTCCTTAGTTCTCCAGTTGGATCTCCCGGACACCTCTCATCGACAAGAAGAGGCGAAAACGATTTCGGGAAATAATTCAGTGGTTTCGAATCCATCAGTCAGGCGTCATCGGTGACAAAATCGACCCTGGAAGGATTGTCACGCTCCGTTGACCGACTCAAAGAAAAATTTTCGATGTGAGCGTTGCACGAGGGTTACGGCAATGGCCTCGCAACCGTAAAGGCCCAGAAGCGTTGCGGGTTCGATTCCCATCTTTTTCCTAGATCTCGGGAGACCGCGTTGTCAGCATCCTTGGATAATTATAATTCATTCGATTGTGATGTTTTCGGCTGCCTCTCACTCAGTCATCCTCTCGTAGTCGCTTGTCTCATCAAATTTCGAATGATTCGCAGCACGGTGCAATAACTTCGAATATCGCCGTCGACTCGAGAGGAACTATGACAACCCCTCCCAAGGAGGGGAAAAGTGTCTCAACAATTGCAACTTCACCTCTGAGCCAGTTCCACAGTTTTGTCTTTTCTGTGCATTACGTGACGCTTTTCAAAATTTAGGGATCCTTCACGTTAGGCATTTTTCGATTCCAAGGAAAATACCGAGAGTTCCATCCAAATCTTTCCGAGTCGGTTTTGGCGGAAGCTTCCACCGTTCATCTCACGAGTTTCTAGAGCGGACGAAGACGGTGATAATATCTTTCGCTCGAGAACTGAACGACGATTGCAGCATTTCCTCGTGGACTCGAAATGAACTTCGCTCGCGAAGATTAATTGCAGAAATTTTTCATATGAAACCACCAGAGAACTGAGACAAGCGCCCTCTGACCTGTCTCACTATGAGACACTGTGACACCGGGTGGAAGAGCCACTCCACTCCACTCGCTGTCTGACTGAGTGAAGAGTAAAAAAGGGAATGCGATGTGCACCGGATGGTTGGCGGGCAAAGACGACACTTCCGCCATAATGTTCCTCGAGGGAACTCCGAGAAACCCAACGGAGCCTTCTCCTCCAACTTCCTCTGTTGAGTTCTTCGCTTCTGCTCCCTTCCCGTCTGCCTGTTTGTCTGTCTTTGTAAGTGTCCTCGCCAAGTCCGTCAGTCTTGCTGTCGTGCGTCCAACTGTAAATGACGTCCCCGAATCCTCAACAAGGCGTGCGTCGCGTCGTCGGCTCTCTTACTCTTTTTTTTTCGTTCCTTCTTGACCGTCGGACTCGGTTTGAATTTAAATTACTTCACTACCAGATACTTTATTCGTTTCGAGCCCTCCGTTCGGATGTAGCCTCGCAAGCGTGAAGTGAACGGAGCTGTCTCGTCTCAAAGTCAATTGTACGGGTCGTTATGATCGAAATCCCATTTCCCCTATTGAGATGTCATCGAACGAATCGAACCGCCCCAACTCGTCCATCCATCCGTCATTCTACTTTTCACAGAGAGAAACTATTAAGGATGAGCGTTGTTTCTCGGGTGTCGGGGACCAAATGTTGTCTGCGTATCCATTCGATGACAGATGGAAGCGCTCCGAGATGTGACGGGCGGCGATGCTATTCGCTCTTCGAGTTTGGAGAAAGGAAAGCGGAGTTCGAACTATGGAATCAATGATGGAGCTATCGCGTGCGACACAAGTCTGCGGTTTTTTGTCGTCGGCTCTTCGAAGATTGCCGGGTCGTTTCAGCTACTTGCCAGTTGAGCGGGCGTATTCATCATCCAGAGGTCTTGAAGATCCCCTGAGTGTCCGGCAGGGTCCGACTGCCATTTCCGCGAATCCCCTCATTCAACGAGTCCCTGTAATATATCTTGCTTCAAGCAGGTCCTCCCATTGGTGGTATGTGGGGGTCCGCGGGGAATTCATCGAGTGGCGGAGGGAACCGCCATTGATACCGTCCTGAAAAGGAGTAAGGAAAATGGACAACGAGGATCTGTGCTCGTTGAGGCTTACCTACTGCAATGGCATTGAGAAGCTGCTCTCCTGACACTTGTGCCCGTTTTGGCTAGATCTACGTAGGCAGTCATTCAGCCATCCATGTCTCATCTTCCTCGTCTTCCCCCTCCCCTCTCCCAGTCTCGCAGGAAAATCTGTTCCGTCGCTTTGAACCATCCCCACCAAATGAAAGAGCAATGTCCGTCCGTCTGTGCGCAGAACTCTGCCTCCAAGAATTCGTTTTTCGGCGACTTCGAAGCTAAATCGGTCATTCCAAAGCTTGAGGAGAATCCTCCTAAAAAACTGGAGAGCTTACACTTCGGAATCACGAAAACGTTCGGTTTTGACGGCCTGTTCCCAAACTCAGAAAAGTCCTGAAAGTCGCCGATAGGCGGCCTCGCAGCTCGATCTATCGCATAAGAATTGAATGCAACGAAGTCGCCGACCTGTTTAGAACTAGGCGGCCTCACAGTTCGATCTATCGTCTGAAGGCAACGAAGTCGCCGATCAACTCAAGAGTTGAAGCGACTACAGTATGACACGAACTCCATCAAGATACTACTGACTGTTAACGCTGTATACCAGGGGTGGGCAACTTGCCGCGGCCCGCAAATAGACCCCGTGCTGGAGGCCCACGTGCGGCCCGCGGATAGATCCCAGGCCTGTCCCGCATGCGGCCCGCGGGACGCCCACCCCTGCTCTATACTCTCCGGACTGCCAGAGGTCCATGATGATTCTCAGGGGGTACAAAAGATTGAAACTGAATCTTTGGGGTCCAGGTGAAGCTGGCGGGGGTCCAAGAGAGACAGATTATTGTTCCGCAGGAGGGAGATCTTTCGCTTTGCATATGCATGTAGAAACGTAAACGGAAATTACATGGAGGACTCATATCTTCCAGTGACACGAATTGCATGTTTCTACTCAGACCGAAAATAGAGAGGGCTAGAACCCCGCTTCCCCCGAGTCTTTGGGTCATACTATCTAACTCAGTGGTCCGCAACCTGTTAATCACGCTCACTCAAATTCAAAAATAAACCCCCCTACCCCAGAAAACATCCTGGATACGCATACGGTCGTTGATTCCTCGCAAAAAACTCACAGGTTCTCACTAAAGTGATCGAACGTAAACGGAGGATTCCATGAGCACGAATCAAAAGTCGGGGTGCATAGATCAAGGAACGACTTCGGTGGCTGATGGGGGCTGGTCTCCGATAATAGACGAATCTGTTGAGCCCGGCTTGATGTCCGTTCCACAAACGGTTTACAAACAAAGAGACGCACAGAACAAATCGGAAAAGCGGGGTGCGAGTCAGAGAGCTCTACGGTCGACAGCTTGACACGATGCGGCTTTGTTCTTTCAGCGATGATCATCGACAAAGCTGTCGTTGTTGTCAAAACGCTTGATGGACGCCCGTTGTTTTCGGAAGGCCTTCTCTTCTTTTTGGAAAATCCTGTACCCATCTCCCTCCTCGCTGATTTCCGCTCATTTTCCCGAGGGACGTGACGCTGTTCGCGGTCTGAACTTGTTGTTGCTGTCGCGGCTCCTGCTGCTCTTGTCCTTGTGATGTTTCCCCCGAGTGCCCGTCGGCGCTCCCGTTCTCTCGTTTTGCGATCTCGACGCCTGACGAGCTCCAATCAGCGAAGGCATCGGAAAACCGTGGGTCCGACAAATGAAAACTTCTGTCATTCCTCATCGGTATTATTCATCTCGAAACGCAAGCACCACGATATTCCACTTCCTCTGGAGCTGAGACTGAACTTCCTATCGACAGTCTCCAAGGAACTCCGGTCGAAAAACTTCCTCAGCGTCCATCCTGTGACGAGCTCAGTCCTACCGGCAGCGGGGTCTTCCTGAAGGAAAGAGAGAGTCAGTCAGCCATCCGACGAACTATACTCGTGGCCCTTGAGCGGACGGTGCAGAGAACCGAAAGAGAGACAGGTACGCCTCCGGCAAAAAACTGGGTGGTATTCATCAATTGGCGACTAATGAACAGATCGAAACCACCACCGTCGGTCGGCTCACTCGTCGACCTCCCAAAACCTTGCCCAGCAAACCACAAGGAGCTCGGTCCTCGCTCGAAGGAACTCATCGGTTAGCCGGTCAGCTTCCTCGCTCGAAGGAACTCATCGGTTAGCCGGTCAGCTTCCTCGTTCGACTTTGTTAGCGGCTCCGCCGCCGTTGCCGAGTTTCATAACGCTCATAACAGCATCCGCCATCACCGGGCTTGTTCATTGACCAACTAAGTTCGCCATGGGTCCCGGCAGGGAACGTGAGTGACGTCACTTGTGTTCCAATATTTTCCAGTCCCGCTGTAGGCGTATCAACGTCAAGGGAAGTTGGCCGCCACAGCAGCTGGTTAATAAAATACAGGTTCTCCTCACAATCAGCTGAGACTACCGGAAAAAAAACTTTTGCGCGCCAGTCGTTAACGACAGCTCTGGGAGCTGGCGGCGGAGAGTTCCGACTGCTGCTGTCGGTGTTGCAGCTTTTGCTGCTCGCGCTTCCCGGTGGGACGCGCCCAACGAATCGAAGATGCAAACAGCACGCTTAATAGGGAAAAACACAAGACGTGTTTGCTGAACCGTCGAAAGACCGACGGATTCACTGTCTGTCTGACTGAGTGACGGTGCGGCTGTTCTACAGGCCTAGCACGCTCTTGAGCCGAGTGCTTGTTCCCCCGGTAGTTCAGCCGCGTGCGCGACAATCTAATTACCTAATGCGCCCCTCGAGCATCTCTCCGAGGCATCAAAAAGAGCTCTTCGGAGCCCCTTAGCCAACGTGCCAACCGACAAACACGTAGGGAAAGAGCAAAAGCCGAAAGGTAAGATCGGGCTTATACCCGTCCGGTCTAAGGAACCGTCAGTAACAAGACCTTAAGTCCCACGAAGAAAGGATAGCAGCCACCTGTCGGAAGAAGAGACCGATTGATGACCGACTAGTCGGTTGGTCGGGCAGCCTAAAACCCTCAGACTTTGCCATCAGTGTTATACTGCAGTCTTTCTCCGACAAGAGACGCCCTCGAGATCCTCGACCGACCGACCGACGTCTCCTCTCAAGCTAACAAAAAGCCGTGCCACTACTTTATCACTTAGAGCTTTCTCCTGCTGCTGCTGCTGCTGGCCGTTTCCTCTACAGCAGCAGCTGCTACAACTGTTACGTGTCCTGTTTCCGTCTGCGTGTGTGTTCCCCTCGCTTTCATCTCCATAGTTTCTCTGGACAATAGTATAGGTCAGGGATTTTACGGCCGCCTCCGCAGAAATGTTTGACTTTCCGATGTGCTGAGATGAAAACGAGTGAGGTTTCAGCGAGGATTCAGTTTCTCCGAAGAGAAGTCGTGAGGCGTCGGGATAGAGGAGCCGAAAAGGAAGATCGGGCTCTAAACATCGCTTGCGTTGACTGGTCGCGACGACAGCCGCAAACAGGCTCTAGAGGCGATCTGGGCCAAAAAAGGAGTGCGTCACCTGCTCCGGGCTATCTGCGAACCCGACTATTTCAGCATCCGCTCATTCAGCCACCCTCGTCAGCTTCCCTCTAGAGCTTGTGCGTGTGTGCGCATGTAAACAGGAGGCTGAGGAAAACCCGTTCTCCCTCGGGGAGTCATCAACAAAAACTCTCGCTCGACGCTAATTATCCAAACCAGCGCAGAAAAGCACCGTTGAGAATACGAAGCATTATTCAACGCATCTATCCATCGGCCGCTCAATGAGGCTGCCGACACTTTTCGACCAGACTTCCCGTTTCGTCGGCTCCATATTCTCGTCCGAGTTTCATAGCCACTTTGAGAATTTATTATTTTTCCACCAATATTTCGATAATTTGTTCTCCATCACCAAAATGTCCAGAATGATTTCTTCGATGTCTCAGGGGGATCCTCTGCCATCGCACTGCCTGCTTGCTTTGTTAATGGCGCCGAGGGTTGCCGAGAACCTGAAGCAGCGCTACCTGTTTCCTGAGATCGAGAGTCATCTGATCGCGAGCGACGAGATCTTCGCGAATATCGTCCGTCTCTGTACGATCCCCGATTTCTGCGTCTCCTCCTCCTCCTTATCCTCCTTCTCGTCTCACCGTCGGAGCGTCGACTCGATTCGGAACTACGGTCTCTGCGAGATCTCCGAGTGTTCGTGCTTCGAGAGCTGCGGCTACGGTCTCTGCGAGATCTCCGAGATCCGGGGGCTGAACTACATCTTTCCGACACCTGACTTCTTCCGTCGCGCTCCCTCCTAAGCCTCCGTCGTTCCCTCTTCTTTCTTCGCCGCTCCTTTTCTGCGTGGTACATCTCGCTCGAGACGGCTTCATGTTCCTCCGCCACGGCCCCATCGGCCGCGGGCTTTTTCGACGGATCTTTTTCGACTTTCATCGAAGGTTTCTTACTTTTCGTGACTTCTTCAACGGCTTCTTTCTCTGCGGACTTGAATGGGTTGGTGAAAAAACCGGTGATACTGCCAAGGATACCGATCGACTCCTTTTTTCTCTTTTTCTTCTTCTTCTTCTTACCCTTTTTAGAGCTTTTTGATTTCTGTTCAGAGTTCGTTGAATCTTTACCTTCATTTCTCCCTTCGGTTTTCCCCGCGATCTTGTCACGAGTTCGAGGAGTTGCCGCAGCTGCCGTTTCTTTAGATTTCGGAAATTCCTTCCCCGGAATTCCCGGTTCGGTTTTTGTCGCTTTACCGTTGCCGGCCTCCCTTCCTGGAAGTGGTGCTTTTTCTTTCTCAAAGAGTTCCGGAAACCTCGTGGGCTGAATCAACGCATCCCTTTCAGTTCCGGTATGGTCCATATCCCTGCGAGCACGTTTTGTGAGCTTTTTCCGGCGTCTCCTCGACGCGCTTCCCTCTGGCTTTCCGGTGATTTGCTGCAAAGCCTCTCGTAGTGATTCTGGATTCCTGTTCGCGGACGCCAGATCCGACTTGCGTTCGCCGTCCCGCAATTTCGACCCTTTACTTCGGCGGCGGCTCGCGAGAGCCTTGCCGGGACCAACCGACGGTTTCTTCGAGTCCCTCTGAACATCGAGTTCTCCTTCGATCCCTGCTTCTTTGTGGGGACTGGATTGTTTCAATAGAGCCGGAGGTCTAACCTGGCCGGCAGTGACCTCATCTCCTGGGTCCCATTTTCCGACACCGTCCTGTTCCAGCTTCGTCTCCGATAGCGTTCGCTCAACTTTCTTTGATGTTCCCCTTTTTGTTTCCGCCAAATTTGTTTCTCCACCATCGGGAGGGCCAGGCGATCCATCAACTAAGGTATTTTCGAGTCTTGTCCTTGGATCGAGACGCTCTCTCTTCTTCGACCTGGATCTACGCCTCTTCGAGATCATTGGAAAGTCAGCCGATGCGTCCTCGTTTACGTCCGGAAGCTTCTCGCCATCAGGTATCCCGTTCCCGACCTCATCTTTGATTTGATGCTTTCTGCGTCTTCTGTCGGCTCCGGAGCTTCTCCGTCGATTCCTTCCATCTCTGGAGCTCTTTCGGTCTCTGCTGTCATCCCTGGACTTGTCGCCAACGCGACCTTTCGACCTTCTTCTTCGCTTGCCAGTTTTGCGTTTTCTGGAACCTCCTGTGTCGCCCATCTTCATCGGATCGTTGTCACCTCCTTTTTTAGCCTGCTTCCTTGATCTCTCCTTGTCTCGCTGAAACGGAGACAATGCAGTGAAACACAGGATTTCGTGAGAAGCCGAACGAGAACGTGAGACCTCACCTTTTCTTTCGCTTTCATCCTCTCCTCCTGATTCTCTTTCAGTGCTGGAACCCTTCGATGGATTTCCGAGCAGATTTCCACTTCTTCAAATGCAGGATTTTTCGGGTCGAAGCCTTCTAGAAGCTTGGTGATCGATTCTTTCCGGCCCGGACAGTCGTGTTGGAGCCATCTGAAGACGGTGACGCTCTATGAAATCAGAAGAGGAGCATGGACCAAATGGGAGAAGAACAAAAAGAAAAAGAAAGTTAAGGTACAATCGTTCTTGTGGAACCTCAGAGTCGCGCATATTTTCTCTTCTTGGGGTCTGTCCCCGAGAGCGTCGTCGTTCAGGAGCTGTGTCAGCTGTTCCTCGGAAAGCTGGACGAAGGTTTGGGCAGCGATCACCTGCGTGAAATTTGAGCCGATATACCGCATCACTTCGCGCTCTTCATCCTCGAGCCGTTGCTGTAGACATTCGACGTAGTAAACGAGGCATTGATCACCGCGGGGCTTTTCCAGAATGAACTGCAAGCGGAGCCCCAGCGTGAGTTGACCGTGGCGCGAGTTCAAACCTCGTGTCACAATTCTGGAGGGACATCGTGAATCCCGTATGTTTCGTGGTCTTACTCTGAGGCATTTGGCTGCGAGATCTTTCATTTGGAGCCCGAAAGCCGTGCAGTAAATGTCAATCACATTCTGGATGTTAAGCTTGGGATCTTTTCCTGAAAATGTGGAGATCGTCTCTTCAAGAATGTTCAGGTACGCGTTGTCAGAAGTGCTTAACTCGATCTGCCTGGGCTGGGTAGTTTCTTTCCGAGGAACCAACACAGATCTGGATTGAGGAGTCTATCAAGACACACCTGTGCGGATTTTATCCTCGATAACTTGAAATATTTCTGGTCGTACCCCTTGAAGGCTGACTCTCACCAGAGCACTGTCGTGATTATAGCCTTTCATGACGGGGCAGGCTTTTTGGAAAAGCGTCAGCGGTATAAGAAACCGGGAGCCGGAAACCTCAACCACCGCAATCTGCTTTTCAAGCTGAAGTTCAATAGACGTGCTCAGTATCTCTATATGGATCGCTCTAGTTTAAGATATGTTCGCTTTGAAAATCTCAACGAAGAAAATTTCCAGAAACCGTGGCATCGCCTTCGTTGAGCATTGCAGCGTACGCCGCGCTTCAACTCGTTATCTTCGAGAGGAAAACTCTCCGAATTCACTCCACCAAAAACGCAGTCCGCTGTGATGCTCACTCAGCGACACACGTTGTACCGCAGAAAGAGGTTGACGCGGAGCAAAGTTCTTCGCGAAAGTGTCGCTTAAACCCGTTATTTCGACGCCGGCATTGAGGATGCCTCGGGATCAGAGTCAACCAAATTCTAATGATGCGGAAAACGAAACGTGTAGAGAGTTATCTATATTCCGACGCTTTTTCTGTCGAATTTTCGATCGTCTTCCAATGACGTATGTCAATGTGTACACATCGATACGTCTCGGTCTTCAATGATCGGGCTGGCATGGCATGGGCTGGGACACCTCAACCATGATCGTGACAGTTCTAGAGCGGCAACTGTTTCCGTGCGGCGGCGAGTTGCGTCATTGAATATCCGCTCAATAGATGCAACTGTATCCTGAATTCGTGTTTCTGCTTTCGAACATTCACGAGGCTATCGAGAAGATTAAGGAAAAACTTTGGCGGGAAACAGAGCTACCCGTACGCATGACTCCTGCCTTGTGCTCTGGAACCTGGATGAGAAAGTTTAGATAGAGGATCCCTACTTCGTAGAAATTTTCCCGAGTCCTCAACAGGAACTGAATTCTGCTTCTCTCCTACAAGCAAACCGCCTCACTGGGATCCTCGGCGAGCTGAGAGATACCATTTTGAGAAATCGCATTCATCAGTCCTTCTCGAAGAGTGCACGGAATCCATGCAGGGCTTCCGACCGAGGAGAACGACGAGTCGAATCAATTCACTGGCTTCCTATATACATAGATCATTGATTTCCCGAGCAATCGAAGAATTTCGTGACTCTTCCATAAACCAGGTGAGCGATGAAGGATGTCAACACACTTGAGCTTTTCAGCGATCGGTATCGGGAGGGATTTTCGATAGAAAAACATGATTTCACGGAAAAGCATCGTTGTGCTAAAACACGGGTCGAGTTGGTGAGATCTCATCCAAGCCGTGCTCTCTGTCCGTATCGCTAGACAAACAGGAATCTCGGTCGATCTTCATCTCTAGCTGTCCTTCTAAACGAGCGAATGGACGGAGCGCGCGTCGTTTGTTTGGAATACACGACATGGTTATTTTGCCCGTTCTAGCTACTTCCCACCTCGGCGGTCAGTTGACCGACTGTCGAGCTGTCAGACTGGCTGACTCTTCTGGTGCTGTCCAGCACCTTCCCTTGACGCTGAGTGATATCTATCTGCGGTCTCCACAGTTCCATTCACGTTGCTTCGCCTCTTGGTTGGTTGGCTCGTCGGTCGGTCGGTCGCTTTCTCCCTCGAGAAGCCGGCCTAGCATCGCTTGGAATGATGCAGGGCAAACGCGGTATCTTCTCGTACCTACTTATCTGCCTCACGGTGTGCGGTCGTTTTGCGGCTGTGTCTCCCCAAGGTAGAAAACATTTTACAGCTGTGTTGTCGTTCCTCGATTCCTCAAGACGAAGGATAAAGGCCTCAGCGATTTCTACGTCTTGATCACACACTTTTGATTGGACTGATTCTCAACTCCCTGAACCTGCTTTCCAGATTAGATCGCAAGCGAGTTGGACATTGATAGGCTTTCCAGTGTTGTCAACGATCTTCTGGACTCGACTGATGATCTGGATCCTTCCTCGATTCTGCAAGGCTTCGTTAGGCATCCTTTGCCCATCGCTAACTTCACGATCCCAATCTCCGACGGCCGGATAGAATGCTACGATCTCATGCTCCACGGTCTCAACAGTGTTCTCATACGGGAGGTAAGAGTCGATTGTAACATGAAACTTGGGGCCTCGTCACTCTCGGATCCCGCAATTATTCCATCTTCTCTTTGACTTAAGGCCATCGCGAACATATCGGGTCAATACTTCAGTTTCTCTCTCGAAGTTCCGTTGGCCCAGCTGAGGGGAACTCAGAAAACTGCGATTCAAGTTTCGATCGTAGCCTTGAACTCACACGGGAAACTCGAGCTGAACGTGAGTGATGTAACCATCTTCGGGAATGCGTCTCTCAAGAACACACCAACAGGACTGCAGGTTGATTCAGTTCACGCGAAATTGGAGGTAAGCCCAACCTGAAACACAACAATCGTTTCATCATCTTACCTAACCGTTTCCGCGTGGCTGGTTCCCGTTGTTCTTGGCTCATTGGCCTTGAGTGGAACTGACAATGAGTTACACTTCATTGAATCTTGGAACGAGAGTCTCGTCCGAATCGTGAGACCAGACGTGAGAATCGTGAATCTGGTAGCTAACCCCGTTGGCGCTACACGTGGCTCCGCTCCAAAGTTACTCGTTCACTTCAAATCCGATTCCTTGATACCGTCCAGAAACTCAAGCTAACGGTCTTCTCGGACATTGAAACAGAGTGCTTACAGTCGGGTGATCCAGCAGTCGAGAATCACTCCCTGACTTAGTTCCCTGTGGAATTCCGTCATGCAAGGCATCAGCATGCGCGAGATCTCTCGGCTGTACGAAGCCCTTGCATGAATGATAACACAACAACCTGTCCTGTATTCACTGCGTTGGTGTATCACGCTAAGTTCTCCTCTGAGGAAATATTCACGTTTGCACGCCGAAAGGTCAGCTATCGCAGCAGCGAAGGTTCAGCCTTTCTTTTCATGATCGCCTCCGCCCCTGAAACACGGACGAGAAACAGATGTTTCTTTCTCGCGTTTAAAAGTGTGAACATATCTTGGATTTCCGATGCGAAGCTCATAAGAGATAGGGATATAGAGTGAGATGTAATCGTTCTTCGATTTCTAACCCTCCATCAATTTGAGAAGTCTCGGCGGTCATGAGCTCAGTTTTTAGCGCCAGCTGCAATATTTCCACGGGAAGCCAAATATGAACGAAGAGGAGTTTCAGAAAAGTTCCACCGTTGATGACACGGGCAGGGGTCGATGGAGCGTGGAGATGGATCTTTGTGAGAAGCTGTTTTTGCTTGTCGCCGATCAGCTGGACCTTTCAGTTTGGCGGGCCCAGTGGGCATGAGTACATTGATGAAGGATTTTTATGCTTTTCTCTCTGTGAACCACACTTATCGATGTCGTTTGAAGGTGGGAGATGTGGCAGTTGCTCTCGAGGGATTCTCCGACCTGACGCAAGGTCTGCTGAGTTTCGCTGGCAAGGAAATATTCGACTACACCAAGCAATCGATGCTCAACGATTTCACAAATGCGATGACGAGGTGGGTTTCAGCTTCGCGTTCATCCCATCATACGAGCTCTCAATGGAAGTTCCGTTTTACCCCTCCCCTTTGCTGAGTGAAGTGCTGTTCTGCTCCAGATACGCCAACGAAGAGCTCCTGAAGAAAATTCCGGCGAATTTGATTAAATTTGAACAGGACAAACGCTTGATCGATTCCATAGTGCAGAGAACGACAAAAACTCTCATCGAAAAAGGCCACGACCCACAGGAGGTAAAGCATGAGCTAACGCTGAAAATCAGAATGTTTTACGCGGACTCGGGATCAGACGAAACTCTGCAGTTTTTCATTACAGCTTCAGCCTTATCATGAGCGGATCGACAAGCTATTCGTGCAGGGTGAGGTCCACGTTGACAATGCTTCCCTCGCTGGACTGTCGACCCTCAGGAGGACGGGCGATGTTTTGATGCTCTATTCAAACAAAACGCTACTACTCGAAGCAAGCTTCGGGTTCGGGAACCTAACGAGTATGAGATCTTCCTCTGTTCCCTTGTGTACTCTCCGAGTCATGCGAAATACCTCGATGTAGTGCTGATCGGCGAGGTCTGATGGAGTGAACATCAATGAACCGCCTGACGGGATCGCCTTTGATTTCCAGCGAAATTCGACTGGTCCGCCCAGCTTCTCGGAGTCGGACCGAGAGGAACCGCACAGCTCATCGTTACCGACACCAAGATGAAAATACGGTGATCTATTTAGTTTCCCACTTGGGCTCTATCAACGGAGAGTGAAAAACTCTCCTCGCGATGTGTGTGGTCTGTAAGTACTCAATCCTGTATCTTCGGAAATCTTCCAGGATAATGCTTCCGCTACGCAGAGGAGCTCAGCTGCACGTCGAGCAAATAGACGTGATGCGCATTGGGCACATAGTGACGAATATCCATGGATTGGGTACCGGCGACGCCGTGAGTGAAATCATCATCAATCTCGTCTCGAACATTTTCAAATACGACCTCGCTAACTTCGTCATCCAGACAGCGAAGAATCGAATCGAGGACGACATGAACTCCATAGACCTATGGACCGTTTCGAAGAGAATCACTACCTGAAAACACGTGTTTGACGATCTGAGTGCTCTGAATAGGAAATTTCGTGTATAGAATCAGATTGCTGTGATTCCAATCCTTCTACAATAAACAACATTGTTCGGAATCAATGGACGATGCAGTCTCTTGTCTTCGCGATTCGTTCTGCTACGATATGTTAGGTTCTTGAAGCATCGCCAAAATCGTCGGAGGTCGGTATAGAATTCGAGAGCCAGGGGCAAAAACGTCGTGATCTCATTCTTCCTTCAAAATCGAGATTATTACTGGAGACTGCAAACCTCGACGGCCCGCTCTCTTTTGGTGTCTGCATATTCTTCTTCCCAATGTCATTTTCCTGTAGGGAAGTTCTTTCCAGATCCAAAATGTCGCAATGCCACCTTAAGGTCGCGTATTCAATCTAGTTTCTGATCGAATATGTATTCGAAATTATCTTTGTGGAACTGAGCGGTCTTTGAACGCCCAAACTTTGGAGCCGAACCTCAACGAATTTCAATCAGATCGATTCCTTGGCACAGTTTCCCGCGGTTTCCTCAAAAAGTGGAAATATGGATTTGCGACGCTTTGGATCGTGGCTCTTCCATTGACTCCAGAATATTATATTATATCGCATGGGATTGAATCGCCAACCTTCAAGGGGCGCCCAACACTATTCTTCAGTCTGGTAAAATCCCCGATAGATCGAGGAACCGTTGAACGCAGCCCGATTCGAGGCCACGCTGGTGCGATGCATGTCGCCTGTTTCCGAGTTTCGTCTTGAATCTGGTGTAAAACTATATGGGGCACCACCGAACAACTCGTCAGTCGATTGGAGTTGACTTCGTAGCTCTTCGGCGAACGCTCGGAAATCGCACATCATGTAAAAAAAGATGTAGCGTGTCCACGGGTGAAGGCCAAGCACTCTTTCCAGGGAAGCCGTTTCCGCCGTTTCCGCCGTTTCTCTAGATCGATTTCTCAGGGGACTCCAAACGAACTGAATTCTGGTGAGTGTAGCGAGTTTGATGCGTATCAGCATAACTGGGGTGCCGAGAGTGGGCGTGTGAGTTTAACTTATCGACGAGGAGGCGAGTATCGTTTTATGCACGCGGTCTTCAACGTGTCGGATGAATGAGTTGCCTGTGATCGAGGGGGCGATACCGGAGTACGTGAACTTATTGACGTATTGAACTTCCTTTTCATTCAGACGGAGCGTATCATTCTTCGCCACCATCTTGGAAGCCACCAGCTCGGTATCCGCATTGTAAGCGTCCATTCAATGCGATTGAACTGACGTTTCCTCGGCCGTCGCTCCGGCGGAGGTACTTCCAAATTGAATCAGTGAGATTTTGCCATCAGTCACTGCTATGCAAGACCCTCATTCTTGAGCTAGCGGCCAAGGGAAATTTGTCAGCTTGGGGAAATAAAGTGTCAGAGACGCGCCATCTATGTTCGGCCCCCTCTCGAGTCTGGCCTCCCAGGCAGAATATACAGATCAGCAGAAGCACTTCCATAGGTCATCACGGATTAAGATAACACTTCGTACGCAACGAATATCAGAATGAAGAATCAGTTTTCAATCGTGTCTTCGCGAAGGAAAGAAATACTTCGGGGATACTGAAAATTTGCGCGCAAGATATGTCCCTGTAAGAATTCCCGACAACACACACGGAGTTCGCTCGTTTGTGTGGATGTGGGAATTTTAATCTCATGAGAGCGTGATGGTTTCCATTCTCTTTTGGGAAATGCCGGGGTGATGTCTCACGTGACATTTCGCATCTTGATCTGAAGTACTGACTGTCCTCAGCAAGTTGAAATTGTTCTATACCGGAATGGCGGGGTTGGTCATCTTCCATGATGCTTTCAACGTAATGACCTCTATTGATAATTAATACGGGAATATTTGACAACCCGTTTACTCGTTAAATGTTCGGAAACTGTTCCTGATCCTGCGGTAATTTTCTTTATCTCATTTCACGCGAAAATGTTCCGGATCGGACAATAGGGCCCCGGAATAATTTTATAGAGCTAATCGATTTCTGCAAATGGAAAACACGCATCGTGGAAAAAGTGTGGTTCATTTCGACGGCCATAAGCACGAGAAGCATATCTAGTCCGAAATGAAGACCATGTTTTCGTTTTCACCGGAGTTTCAGTTCCATAATAGGTCCTATATACACACGGCTAACTGATTTTTGCCGTCATATATCAGTGTCAGAGGGGACTTCACAAGTTTCGACGTTCTATTTGGTGGCTTGCGTGGTCACGATCACGTGCGACAAGCCGCGACCCTGGCCTTCAGGAAATTGTCGAATCTGCTTGTCAAATTTGCCAGTAGCGTAGTTCATCTCAAAATGGGTTTGTGTTATCATCGATTGGTAGCTCCCATCGGGCTGTAACACGTCCTGTTTGTCTTCATTCAGAACGATGGTGATCAAATCACCCAGCGCTGGACACGGGTTCTCTGCAATGAGGGAAACATACGTTACTTAACATGAAAACGAAAAACGGACTCCAATCGATTCTAATGCGAGCGAGCTGGCCTGCGAGTGGAGTCGTTCTCAAGGTTTACTTACGCCGGTTACCAGCGATGAATCCGAGGATCAAAGCTTTCTCTGATCGTGTTACCTTGTTCGAGTTCTTGAACATTTCTTGCACTTCATCGAATTGCGTTTTCTGCCGGAAAGAAAGACAAGGTTTTAAGGTTCCTGATCAGAAGCTGTCTCGAGATGAGCTTGAAGCGACCCAAACATGTGGTGACCGAGAATGCGGCCGAGAAATTCGTCGGAAATTGGGAAGAGGTTGATGGAATCAACGGCGAACTAACTCACCGATATCGAATAGTTTCTGGGCTGGGCCTGCAATTGGGAGTTCTGATCTGCCTGGTGGAGCGCCGGCGCACGAATGACCATGCGTTGCACTCGAGTTCCGTTGGCGACCTGCGTTTGCAGCTGCGGCAGATGCTGTACTGATTGTTGAGTAACAGAAACCGGCTGCACTCCAGCTCTTTGGACGACCTGTGGCGCTTGTCTGATAACATACTGAGTTCCATTGGTCCCCTGAACCAGCTGAGCGCCGTGGTTGACGACGACATTCTGGTATGTGGCGCCATGCTGCAAAGAAAAAAACAGTTGCAACTAACTAGAACTTGATGTCGAGCGGATCAGGACAAGGTTGGATTGAGATTCGTGGGGGAGAAATGTATGGTTCCTCGTAATCTCACCTGGCCGGTTGATATCTGCTGCGGGGCTTGCTGAGTCACGTAGGTCGTCGGTTGCGTTTGAACGGTGTACGTCTGCCCTTGCACAACCACTGACTGCTGCGTTGTTCCGAGCTGAGGTTGACTGGGTGTTAGTGGGCTTGAGAGCAACGCTGAAGCCGCATACGAAGGACGATTATCAACCGAGGGAGATTGCGTAACGACCACCTGTCCCGGGCTCGTGTATTTGATCGGGGTTGTGTGGTTCTGGTTCAAATTCAAGGATGGTTGCGTTGCTGATTGCGATTGTGCCGATACTTGGACATTTGCATATTGAGGTGTGTGCGACGGCGTTTTGGGAGCCGGCGACGATGGCACTTTCGGTATGGAGGGTATGTTGCCGTACGACGGTGTGGAAGGTGCGGGAGAAGGAACCGGCATCGATGACAGGAGCCCCGCCGCATAGTCCGGAGTTGTTGGATTCGCCGCACTCGCGGAATCAGCATCTTCCTCAGGAGTCTTCTTTTCTTCGTCAATTTTCTTGTCGTCCTTCTTGAATCCTTCCTCTTCTGCATTCTTCTTTCTCCTCTTGGCGTCTCTTCCGATGGGCTGTTCCCCGATTTCCAAGAGCTTGATTCCGGATTCTTTTCTGTTGGGAGTCTTACTCAAGCTTCGATTGAGAGACGAGATTGGCGAACGGAAAGAGCCGCTCAGTCTGTTCGAAGGTATTCCTCTCAATGGGCTGTCAGCGCTCAATTTGCTCAAGCCGCGACAACGAATGGGAACTGACGAGTTCGAGACAGATCGTTTCGTATTCTGAGATTCTTTAGCTTTTTGTAGATATTCAGCCTTGATCTGCAAATCAATGGATCTCATTAACTACCATGAACCGCCTGTAACAGGATTCATGCTTACTTTGTTGAAGCTGTAGCTTCCGTTGTATCGACATACCTGATAACTTTTGGGATTTTTGCGAATCGCGAAATGCTTTGTTGGCGTCGGGGGAGGTCCAAGCAGGGCATTGCTGGCGCTTTTGTTCAGATATAAACACTCCTCCGGCAGTACTTGTTGTTCTAACGAACGACTCCTAACCAGTCTTCGCAGCTCATTGAGAAGCTCACAGAAGCCACCTGACTCTGGATCCAAGAAGAGAGTCCCATCATCTGGGTACGTTCTCAAAAGATCGGCCAACGTTGAAACCCACTGATCGTTGTCTTGACTCGCTTTCACCAGGATAGCTTTAAGCTCTTTACTCCACTGGAATAGAAGTTTTCTTGCATGAAAAGCTGACCAAATGCTCGCGTTTCACATTCTGATCCGTTTTCTCTCTCTTCAGAAAACTGACTAGGCCGCATGGATCCGAATGGATGACAGTTTTGCTTCGAGATAGAGAGAAAGAGCGAGAGAGAGAGGAAAACGGGATGCGACTGCCGAAGTCCTGAAATGTTCACTTACCTCCGCCATGTTACGTAATGGAATGTGAATGATCGCCAGGATGAGCTTGAGCTTGACCTGGCTTTGGAGATCGGAGAATATCTGCGGTATTTTCCCCAAGAGCTCTCGGTCTAGTTGCGAGCAGATGGAGTGCGATGACCAGAGATCATTGGTTCCCAACTTGTTGTGGAGCCAAAGTGACGTATCGCTATCTCGGACGTACGCCATCTGGGGATAAATTTGTATTTTGTGTGATGTACGAATGGTATAAACTCCCTCGACAACCAACCTACTAAAAATCGAGCGCCAAAACAACAACAAGGCACCGAAGAAGTCCTGCGAGTGACCTACGCCAGCGCCGTCCAATGCTGAGGCTATGTAAGCTCCAGTATCTTTGACATATCTGAGAGCACGAATACCAAGTCTTCTAAAGAAACTGTACTCGAAGTCAAAAAGCACAAACTATCTATGCATTGACAGAAGAATCGATGGTGTACCTTTTCTGGCGTTCCCAGTTAAGAACTGAGTCGAGAACACTCGAGATCAAACCGAAGTTCTCAAGAACTCTATTCCGTGGAAGAAAGTTGACAACGGATAGCGGAAAAATAGGAAAAATATTGAAACCAAACGGAGCAATTCAAGCTTTTCGGAGACGGACTGATGAACGCATTTTTGTTCGCTTTGTTTCACTGTCGCGAGCGGGCGGTTTCATGATCACATCGACGTGGTAGTACTCCGGATTCACTACTGGATCTTCGAACTTCCTT
The DNA here is from genome assembly GCA_021527715.1 of Neoseiulus cucumeris. Taxonomy (NCBI): domain Eukaryota; kingdom Metazoa; phylum Arthropoda; class Arachnida; order Mesostigmata; family Phytoseiidae; genus Neoseiulus; species Neoseiulus cucumeris. The sequence goes on along the minus strand of JAJSRV010000010.1, from coordinate 1,607,370 downwards.
CCGCCGTGTAACCGTTCTGCACGAAGTGCTCCTAACTTTTACCTGAGGCTCGGAGAATGAGCCACTTGGAGACATCCGAGTGTATTTTGACGGCGAAATGCTAAAGGCCTAACGGTGGGGACGAAAATGGCGGGCAGCAGACGACAGCGAGATCATGGCCGCGGTGATGATGGTGTCTTCTTCTTAGAGGAATGAAATTGCTGCTGCACGTTGTGGTTTGAGACCGCTAACGGGAAGATCCACTGAAAGGCGAGCGTCGTGAACCAGGTCGCCGCGGTGTCGCTGGAGGCAGATCAATTCAAACGCAAAATCTTCATTATTGGCAGAGTTTCGTGAAAAAACCAACGATGGACGAGAACCGTATTATGGAAATATGTCGGGCCACAATCGACCCCAACAAACGCGAGGCGGCCGAAAAGGAACTCGAAACGGTGAGAATTCTACTGACGAATTAATTCCAGAGGTGGAGTTCACTTAATGTCATTGGCTGTCTTCTTGACTAGGTATATCGTACATTATCTTAACACTGATGCCACGCGCACTGCCGCGGACCCTGCGGGTCGATAGATAACATGCTCTATTCAGTGGCTCAGCGTACTCTTTAGAAAGATCGGATTTCTGAAACGTTCGATAGCGGAGACATCATGTAATCGGATGACTGATTCACCTCGTTCAATCACCGTGAGCGATGCATGACGTGTTCCGGCTAGACACTGTGCGATGTAGACGTTCGAATACGCCTCACCTCAGCTGTGTACCGGGAAACCATTTTACACTTTTTTCCGAGCGGCCTCCCCGTGGCTTCGAAATTCAGCTGTTCGTCTTGCGGCTGACCATGACGCCGCTTTGAAATCAGATTCACAATATATCAGAGATGGCTTCACGAGCATGTGGTTACAGGCACGTGGATACCTTCTCTGCATGGGTCTACCACTATTGGCCAGGTTCACGCGGTAGAGCTGCGCTGTCGGCCAGGTAGTTGAGCACTGTCGAGATGTTCCTCTAAGACTGACGGATAGCAACCAACACTCGCTGGAGTCGCTCAGCTGAGTTCCAAGTTGGAACCTAGATGTTCCTTGCGGGACAAAAGTTCTTGTTTGAATTCAACGATTGGGTCCGAAATTCGTGCATTTTCGCACACATGAATTCGGATGTCCACCGTATCCATCCGTATCAGCTCCCGGGGCTGATGATTCCACTCGAGTGAAACATAATTTTGATTGAACTTTATCGGTTTATTGCTAAACTTCAATGGGATAAGATACGCTCCTTTCTGCCACAACTGGATGCGAGTATTCTTCTGGAGAGCCAGGATTATCACTGATGTCGCCGGTCGCTAAAAATGAGTCTAGTTGTAAACTTGAGTGTTTCAAAATACGGAAAAAGCCAAAAGGACATGATCAGTGTGAGGGCATCCGGTTCCGCCGATTTCACGGCAAGTACCGCTTTCCCGGTATCGAACCTCTTGGAAACGAAGAAAAACTTTGCGAATCGGGAGGCGTCAAGAAGGAAAACAGATCCGATTTTCGGTATCGAAAGTTGCTATAGCTCGTCCAACCTGTCATATCGAGGAAACTCGTCTGAAGCTTCAGGGATCAATATTGTTTAAAATTCGCTTGCTTTCAGGTGAAAAAAATAATTGGCTTCGCACCGTCGGTACTGACCGTTGTCATGAACAATCAACTCGACCTTCCTACGCGTCAGGCTGCGGCAGTATACTTGAAGAATTTGATCCTGAGTCATTGGGCGGACCCTCCTGAACCCACGACGCCAGGAGCTCCTCTGGAATTCAGTATCCACGAGCAAGACCGCGCGATGCTTCGGGACAGTCTGGTGGATGCCGTGGTCCAAAGTCCGCCTCTGATACGGTGAGAAAGATTTCACGAACTTTCGAAATCGGAACCTGGAGAGAATGTGTCGAGCTAGATCTCCTGAGTGGGCGCCCACTCTGCGCTGTTGCATCATCGAAGGATCAAGGATTACGTTATTCCTTCGCATATTCCAGGTCACAAATGGCGGTTTGTGTCATCACGGTTATCAAACAGGATTTCCCAGGTCGATGGGTCGGAATCGTCGATAAAGTCGTTCTCTACCTACAAACACCGAACACAAATGACTCGTGGCTCGGAGCACTGTTGGCCCTTTATCAACTGGTCAAGAATTACGAGTGAGTCTTAATCGCTCGTCGAGGAACAAATTTCATAATTCGGTTCAAGAACAAGGGTTCATGATGAACGCTTCCCGGAAATCGATATTTTGAACTGAACTTTCCAGATACAGAGCAAAGAAGGACCGAGTTCCACTGCTTGAGGCCATGAAACTGCTTTTACCCATCCTGCAAGACATCACTCTCAAGGTCCTTCCCGACGGTGAAAACGAGGCTGCCGTTCGCGTACAAAAACAGTGCCTAAAGATCTTCTACGCTTTGATCCAGTATAGTCTGCCTTTAGAGCTGCTCAATCAAGAAGTATTCGGTCAGTGGATGGAGATCTGTCGCTTTGTTATCCAGCGTCCAGTCCCTGCGGTAAGCTGTCTAGACCTCCTTTTTCTTCTCATTTGAGGGGCTCATTTTTGACTATTTTATCAAATTTATCCCACCGTCGCTCGATTCATCCCGTCCCCTGTTTGTTCAACCGATTCAGTAACATTTGAATCTTACGTTACAGTCGACTCTGGAAGTTTCCGAGGACGAAAGGCCCAGTCTCATTCACTGGAAGTGTAAAAAATGGGCGATGCACACAGTCGTTCGTTGTTGCGAACGATACGGTTCACCGTCGTCCGTTGCCAAGGAATACAAACAGTTTGCCGAATACTACGTCAAAACGTTCTCTCAAGGAATCATCGCTACGATCCTGCAGTCAGTTCTCGAGCCGTATCGCCAAGGACAATACGTCTCCTACCGCGTGCTGCAGGAAGCTCTGTCCTACCTTGTGCATTCTGTCGGACAGGCGTATTGTTGGAAGTTCATCAAAGTCCACATTAATATGATTATCCAGGAAATCATATTCAAGATCTTGTGCTTCAACGACGAGGATCAAGAACTCTGGACGAGCGATCCCACCGAATACATTCGAATCAAGTTCGATCTGTTCGCTGAGTATCTCTCACCTGTCACAGCCGCACAACACCTCCTTGACGTTGTGTGCAAAAAACGCAAGAACGTCTTGCAGAAAACAATGGAGTGGGTGACGGGACTCATCAACTCGGGCACGCTCACACCACAGCAACAGGATGGAGCTTTCAATATGGTGGGCGCTGTGTCTTCGACGTTGTTGCGCAAGACCCCCTACAAGACTCATTTGGAGAATATGCTCTGCTCGTATGTGTCGCCTTTGTTCAGAAGTAACGAAGGCTATCTCAGAGCTAGAGGCTGCTGGCTGCTGCAGCAGTTCAGCGAGGCGAAATTTACTCGGCCCGAAAACCTCATCGGATGTGTAGATCTTCTGAGGAATGCCATCATGAACCCACAAGAAGAGGTGCCTGTCAAAGTCCAGGCAGCCGTCGCTCTCCAGGATCTGATGTCTGATCAGGGAGAAAGTGAGTTTCAGCGGAAATCTGGTCTTCTGTTCTCTCACTCGATGAAAAGTATCCATTCAAGATTCGAACTTAATTTCGAACTTCATCCTAATGATCTATTTTCGTTCCTCCACAGTCAAGTCATATCTGGAGCCGCAGATCCGCGAGCTCACCCTGTGTCTCCTGGATCTCGTTCGCTCGACCGAAATCGACGAAGTAACTTCATGCGTTCAGCGCATCGTGTGCAGCTATGCTGCGCAGCTGCTTCCTGTAGCCGTCGATATCATGAATCATTTAGCGCAAAGCTTCTCAACCATGCTCGCGGAAACGCAGAGGGACGGCGACGACAGGGATTCTCGTGCAGTGGCTGCCATGGGAATTCTTGGCACCATGGAAACGATCCTGGCCGTTTGGGAAGACGATAAGGAAGTGATCGCACGATTAGAACCCATTGTACTCAACATAGTGTCCGGAATTCTTCGCGAAGGCGTTAGCGAGTTCTATGAGGAGGCTTTTTCGTTGATTTACTCCTTGTGCTGCGAGCGCGTCTCCGAGAACATGTGGCAGATCTTCAGCATCATGTACGAGGCCTTCGAGAGGGATGCCCACGAATTCTTCGTCGACATGATGCCAGTTCTGCACGCGCTCATCACGGTCGACACTGCGGCGTTCCTCAGCAATGAAAATCACGTCGTAGCCATGTACAGCATGTCGAAGTTTGTTCTGGAGAAAGTTAGCGAGGAAGACACCCTATGCCACGCCGCGAAACTTCTCGAAGTTATGATCCTCCACTGCGGGAATAAAATTGAGAAGTTCATTCCGCCGTTTATCGAAGTGTGTTTGGAGCGCCTCTTCAAGAAAATCGTGTCCGCCGAGCTCAAGCAAATCTTGCTCCAGGTAGGTGGAATGAACGGAGACTGCTCTTTCGAAAACAAATCCGTTTCATTGATATGAATTCGTTTCCCCTAATTGTGTCGATGTGCTTTTCCAGGTTCTGATAGCGGCTCTGTTTATCAATCGGCCTCTGGCACTTGTTACACTGAATCGGCATATGACACCACCTCTTAAAGAGACAAACAACCAGACTATTCCTGTTATGGACTATTTTATCACTCAATGGATCGAGGACGTTGATTGTTTCCTCGGAGTGCACGATCGGAAGTTATGCGTCCTTGGTAAGCTCTGATGACTAGTCCTGGTAGCCCTGATGACTCGTTGTTCAGCATCGGAGATTCATTCCTTTCTAAAATCTCTCAGGTATATGCTGTCTGATGGATCCCGGCTGGTCAGACAAACCCGCTGCTTTGGAAACCGTTCTCCCGAAGATAATGCCATCATTCCTCATGCTTTTCGATGGTTTGCGTCGCGCCTACACCTACAGGGCGACTGCCGAAGACGACGATAGCGACGACGAGAACGGTGCGGAAAGTGACATTGAAGAAGCTGCGCTTAGCTCAGACGAAGATGATCTGGACGACGAAGGGCAAATCTATCTCGATCAACTGTAAGTAATCCAAAGAGAATTCATTCCTTCCCCTAGCTTACTCCCCCCCCCCCTCCCCTGCCCTCGCTTTTTGTCCTTTCCATTGCGTGTGGGACCGTGGGTAATCGAAGCCAACTTTTTCAGCCAGGAGAAGGCTCAGAAACAAATCACAAAATATGTGTGGGTATTCCGTAAAATCGTGGTCTGACTCAGTACGGCCGGGGAGAAATCGTTGGAGGCTCTGATCTCAGAAATGTCTCCCAAATTTTCAGGCAATCGAAGATGACGGCCGCCGGCTTCCCCGCTGTTCAAGGCGTCCAGGGCGCTTCAAGTGAGGACGATGATTCCGTGTCGATCGAAGATAAGGAAGAAACAGCGCTAGAATGTCAATACACGACACCCTTGGATATCGAGACGAGCGAAGGTTATGTCGACGAATACGCGGTTTTCATCGGTCTACTCGATGCGCTCCAGTCAAGATCAGCCCCAATCTACAACCAAATGATAAATTTGCTGACGGAAAAACAGAAGAAACAGCTCAACGACATCTTCGTCTACAACGGCCAGCGAAAAGCTGCGGCGGAATCAGCCAAGATCAATCAGCAGGGCGGGTACCAGTTCAACGCCAACCAAGTTCCACAAAATTTCAACTTTGGAGCGCAAAACGGAACTTTCGCACCTCCGAACCAGTAGCGTTGAAACGATTGAAACAACGAATTATTCTATGATCAGAAAAATTTTGTGAACTTTTGATTGGCACCCACTCCTAACATTCATCGACGAAGCTGTCCGGCTGGCCGATGATCATGCTGTCGAAATCGTGATAATCGTCCCGGGTCCGCTTCGAAACTGGAGCAACATCTTCTTTTGTAATGGTTGTACATAATGACGAACTATCCAAGATGCCAGCCCCTCGATGAGACGGACGAGACAAGATAATTGTTTTGTTTTGAGAGTTGGAATAAAGTATATTCATATCGACGAAGGTCCGCGATTTTTCGACGGCCATTTGCGCCCAAGTCCTGGAAGAGTTCCTGTCCTCGTGCGCTTGACGAAGTTTTATCCAAAGGTTTGAGAGGACGAAGAATTCCAAACAGGAGTTCAAATCTCATGATCTCATTTTCATTCACCCTCGCTCGCAAGCTCGGCGACCACGAACGCAAGTGTATCTTCGGGTCCGAATCGTGAACGACAACAGAAAGTTATGAAAAAATTTCGCTGTACTGAAATCAGGGAGAGGACCGCGGGAGAGGGAAGCGGCGAATCTCTTTCCGCGAGCCGCAATTTTCCTAATGCACTGAAATAATAATCTATATCTTCACTGGAATTCGTTGACAAGAGGCCGATTTTCGGAGTCGCGGCGAGTAATAGGCTCCAATTGGGCCGACGCGACGATCGAGCCGTCGTGGCGCATGATCGTTCGTAGATTCAGGCCAGAAACAAAATTCACTCTGCAATAAACTGAACCATTTTGCAATCATCGGTCGACTTTCGAGATTGAGCATTCTTCTATGAGGTTTTTTATTATTTACATGTGTACATTATTATTTATTATTTCTAACTACTAGTGCTGTGTAGTCGAGGACAGTGTGTCGTGAGTTTTGGCGAGTTGAAGTTGTTCAAGCGTCGTTCCGGATAGAGTCGGCGAGTTCCAGTCGCTCTTCCTCGGACATCTCCCTGATTTTCCGGGGTAGTCGGTGCCCGTCGCCATTTCTGAGCTTCTGGCGCATGATCGCTGCTTTCGAAATCGTTCTACGGTCCGAAACTTGTCCGATGCTGGCCATCAGGTCGATGAGCATTGTGGTCCAATTTATGTGCCTGCAGCAGAACCGGTATTACATCAGCGATCGATTATTACGGTGACTGTCAGTGTCTTCCGGTTCGGATAATGGCTCCGGCAATGAACGGAATAGATCCAGCTTGAATGAGTTTTTTCTCGACATCGCTCGAGGGAGGAGCGTAAAATTATACAGAGGAAAATTATAGCGTTTTTACCAGCCAAGTTCCGAGCAGTTGTAGTCATGTGGGAAAGTGTGGTGGTATTTGTGCCATCCTTCACCTACGGCCACCAGTGATACCCATGGAACTTCGGTAGGTTTCATGTTGCGATCGAAAGGTTTGTCTCCAGCGTAATGGGCGAACGAATTCACTGACCACGTGAAGTGGAATGACAACGTGAGCCGCAGGAAACACAACATGAACAGAGGCAAAAGTGGATCGCCAAAAGCTAAATGTGGAAGTAGCGTCGGCAATCCAAATGAGAATAACAGGACTAGCCAGCCGTAGTATCTGCAAAGAAGAAAGATGACATCAGTTTCTGAATTCGGTAGGGTTTTAGCTCCTCGTCATGAGAGGAGCTTCTGAATCGCTCAGATACAGCATCCAGGTAGGCCATAGATCGCTGGAGGGTCATGAGCTTGTTTCGTGGGCGGTCGGATCCGCCGGTGACGATACCGCTAGCGGAACAGCGTTTGACGTACGATGCGGAAAGACAGTTCCAAAACTGCCATCTAGTTGTGGCTAAGGAAGCCGACGCTCTGCCTCTGTGTCTTGACGGCTAAGTGGACGCAGCGCCAGATGGGCAGTGCCACCTTGGCTTCAAGGATTTCCAAAGCATCGTCAATTCAGCTCAATCTTCTTTGAAGAAACCAACAATTCAGAGAAGTGGGGACGAACGAAAATCATTTCGCTCGGGTGATACTTCACGCCGGCTAACTTGTTTTGACATCCGAAAAATCTTTCGTGAGCTGCATCTATCTTCACGTTTGGCCATCTGTTATTTCCGGAACGACTCCTCCGGTGGAAGGAGCGATCTTTGAAGAACCTGGACTTTGCAACGGGAGAACGAACCCGCTGTCTCTTTGTCATGGCTGCGATCGCCTTGCAATCTCTCGAGTTACCAACCCATAGAAAATGAGCACACTGGACAATCCAAACAAGCTGGCTTTTCTGTTTTGCTTCTTTGATCCCTTTCGAGAGGAGCAAAAGACTCACATCAGTTCAGGACGCAGCTTTGACGACTGCAATTTTCAAGAGTCTCACCAAATACAGAAAGTTTTTGCACGTCCGCAACACCAGAAGTGAAACCGTTTACAGATTGAGAACAGTGTTCGAGCTGGAAACCGCAACCCGAGTTCTCCGTCGGGGAAGCCAAAGCGTGCGAGGATGAGAACTATCCAAAAGGGATTTGGAATCGAATTTGACAGTCGTCGGAAAACAATCGGATGATGCAACCAATGGAATTGAGTGTCCTGATAACATCTATTCACCACGGTTTACCCACCGAAAAAAATCATGCCCATGAACAACCAATTCCGGCTGTCCTTCGACTTGATTTTAAGCTATGAACAAGTGCTCTAGTGTGAAAATGACAAGCCGCTCATCCGAGAATAATAAGCCGTAGATGAGGACAACACGATTGAGAACGTTAGGGTTAAGTGCTCCACAGCGTGGTTTCTTTGATCGATGGCGTTACGCGAAGGTCATTCCATTCAGACAGCGTTCCATTAGATTCCAACCGTACACAAGAACTCGAATACCTAGAAAAACCGAATCAGAAAACGAACGGTCCACTGTTCAACCGGTGGCTCATCCCAACCAGAAGGTTTCCACATCTGATCGGTAGTCCGCTGTCCTTGGCATTGACAGCTGTGGCGCTTGGTATTTCGGGTTTGGTGGCATTGAAAAGCGATTTCGGAAGTGCAACGTGGCTTTGGTTTTTTTGTCGATGACGCGGCTAGCCAGTAGCAATGCCCTAGCGAACTAACGGCCCCGGGTTGACGTCAAATCAACGCCTTTTGTCAAATCGAACTCCGGCCTTGACCGAGTGGCCTCAGCGTCGCCCAGAATAATAATAACCACTCACACAATTCCCACAGCAAGATTTGGGAATCTTGTTCATGACGACACAACCTGCGCACTGTCAGGGAAGGAGGTGTCTCTGGGAAAGTCTTGTTCATGTTTTGCACTTGGTTACACGTAGGTATGAGTCAACGGTGCGGAAGAACACGTATCATACCCGATGACGAACCGATAGATCGGGAAAAAAGCTCCTTGGCACACTTCTTGGCATATTTCCAGTTGCGGGGCAGAGAAGAAACGCCGACCGAGCTAAGAAAAGACAGAGAATCGGCTTCGCGGCAATACCCACCTCATGTTGAACCTCACGACAGGGTCGGCGATGAGATCTGAGCAATCGATGCGGCTGCCGTATTTGTAGACGTCGGGGTGCTTCTTTATCATGAGCCATCCCATGTGACTGAAGAACAGCCCTCGTTCTATGTTGTGCGGATCGGCGTTGGTGTCCGAGAATTTGTGATGCACTCGGTGGTCTCTACACCACTCGTAGATGTCGTTTTGAGCCGCCACGGTGTTGCAAAGCATTAGGAACGTCCGAAACGGCGTTCGGGCCTTATAGGATCTGTGTGTCCATAGTCTATGCGCTCCAGCGGTAACCGAGAGCCCAGACAAGATCAGGTAGACGAATTCTGTAAAGATAAATCTCCACGTTTAGTTCATCGTCGTACTACGGGTTTGGATCTCAGAGAATGTTTGAGCCGCGACGTATATCAGGATTCTGCAGTTTGGATCGAGCGTGGATAATGTCACCAAAAGCTGCGTCGATGTACTGAAGATAAATTTGGAACCGATGCCGACTACATGGAGAGTTTCTGGTGCTTCCATTTTCGCCCGGAATATCGGTTAACGGGTTCGCCGACGGTCGCATCGCATTCCACAGGAGGAAGCCTGGGTCGCTGAATTATATGATAAATACGAAAATTGATCGAGACAGGGGATAGCACCACCGGGGAATGATGCTTCTCGTTCTTGTCGATGAACCGGATTGAGGAAAGCACCCTGCCAGAACACAGAACTCGGCGAAGTGTGAGGTACTGGACGATCACAACCACGAACCGCTCTAGATCCATTCCGTACGAAATGTCGCTGAAGAGACTGCACGAGCTGTCAGCGCAGTCAATTCCTAGTGGAATTTCCGAACAAGCCGTAGAGCTGTAGATCAGCGAACTGCTAACAACGGTTGTCGCTTCACAGGTGACACCATTCTGACTTCGGAGACATCTGACGTCTTCTACAAATGATGTCTCCTTGACCTTTCTTTCAGCAAACTCACTGAAATAGCACCCAGCAATCGGTTCCACGAGAATCGGCAGCCACCCTAAGAAACGTGGCTCCCGTTTTCAGAACTGAAATTTCACTAACTGGAAGGTATTTTCTGGTCTTCTGACCAAGATGAGTTCCGGGAAATCCTCGGCGATGCATAGTTCCAAGCCCAAAAGAGAAAGTGTTTGCCTTGGAACGGTAAAAATACCTGGAAAGACAATCTACCAAATCATCTCCATTAAGGAGCCATCCTCCTCAAATCTTCACTGGCTTCACTCGACAAACTGAGACTGAAGGGAACGTGCCACAGAAACTCGCGGAAAAGTGGATCATTCGACCATTTCTATCGCACGCCTTCTGTCCAGCGGTAACTTTGTGCTCCGCGAACGATTCTTCAGTAATTGCAGAGCGGATTCGTTGAGATGTACGGAGCAAAATATTATTTCGGCCAGGCTTCACAGGGCTTCATGGTTGCGTTTTCCACCGTTCGAAGAGCGGAACTCGGAGTGTCAAATGAATTGTTCCGAAAGGCTCCCTGACGCAAGATCGTGATTGTACACTGAAAGTAGTGTCAGCTGAGGTTTCGATCATTGTTCCGTCATGCAAGGTGCTTGGAGCTGAAAAGCTGTTTTTGTGTAGCCTTGCGCAGGGAACAGGCTGTGACAGCGCGTCATCTTGTCAGACCCAACTGTGATGACGACCGCATGTTTTCAGCTCCGTTGAAGCTGAAGGAGTCCGTGATGTGAAGGATCAGAAAATTGCTCCGATTGGAGCATGAACCATCAGTACACTGACTGCCGTCAGTGCATTAAGATCTGCATTACGGCATTCATTTTTTCCGGTGACCGATTCGGTATCTTCTCTTTCCCATATCCTCATGCTATCGCTCGCGCTAACCGATGAACAGTCAAGACGAAGGATTCATCTGATTTTCGAAAAGTAAATATCGGAATATAATCAGATGCGGGATCAGAATAGCGCCGAATGCGAAAATTTTGAGAAATCCTCGAGTCTTCGTCGTCGATAGTATTATATCGCCGAAAAGGAGCAACGGCATCAGAACAATTGAGCGAGGCACGATTAGATCGAATATCTCAAAGTGATCATCGATTCGCAGTAGCGATTCATGTTAACCGAAACGATGAATCTGCGACAAGGGAAGCATTGTAGCTCTGATCATGCCCGCCAATCCAGTCTGTATCTCAATGTCAGCATCGCGGTAACGAATCATTTATCCGAGCAGAGCATTTCAGCTCTTTTTTTCTGTGTAGATGCGATTTTCTGATGTGGGAAAGGCTTTTTGAAATAAAGTCGGGCCTGTACTTTTTGCATGAACGGAAGTGACCGCGCCGAATCGTAGACAGCGGCGAATGAGGTACTTTGTGAAAAAGAAAAACAGAAGTCTCCATGAAAAGATCACGTCTTTGATAGTCGCAGAGCAGTTACCGCGGCGATTTCCGCACTGCGCTAATTTAACGGTGTTTTTCACTCGAGCAAAGAACCCTGAAGATTCGAGATGATGAAGAATCCCACAACTTCAAAGTTTTCCAAAAGTTCACTCACGGAAGGCTAGCGTTGTCCAAGACACCTGATTCAAGTAGAAAAGTGCGTAGATTCCGAGGGCGTGTATCACGACGAGCTTCGCTGAGCAGCCCCAAGCCACGCGTTGCAAGAAGGGCGTCTTGAAGTAATCATCAACGAACGACACCGAGGGTGTCTTCGTTGAGAGATCTCCATTTGGAGGATCCTGCTCGTGCCTCCGTCTGCTTTCTCCGCAAAACCAATCCCTGTGACCGAAGCGAAGTATTTCCAGGGGTAACATGTCTTCCAAACTGAGAACCGATGTCAGTCCCTCACTAAACACATCAATATCGTCTCGGGCACGCCCTTCCGGCAGAGACAGATAACGGACCTCCGATATGTACAACTTCGAACGGTTCTAAAGCGTGTCCTGAACGTAAGAACTCTGAATCAAGAAGCTCCGCTTCCACGCGCGGCGGGAGAGGGACTGTCGATGGGCGAGCGCCTGTGGTATTGTAATACCACTGTGGTGGACCAGCCCTCTTGAAAAATTGTAGCGCTCGTCGATAGGACACGTCAGCCGGAGCAAACTCATCGCACCTCTAGCGGAAAGTACTCGCTGACTGACAAGAGTCCATGAAATCTACTGGCAAGCAGCTTCCGCCCGCCGGAGCGCCCAAATGGCTCCGCCGATGAGCTGTTCGGAATGCGACAGAGCCTCGATCTAAAATTCAAATTGCATAACTATTTCCGAATTTCACGGCCAACTCAAACATCGCGGTTTTCACACCAGAATGATAAGATACTGTAAACTGTAGCTGGCGAACGGCCGCGGCGCTGTGGAGCCGGCTAATTCGGACTGCGGGTCAACAAGAGTTAATAGATGAGTCAGCATCACCGTCGGACTGCCTGTCTCCCCGCCCGCCAGCACAGAAGGTTGCAAAACGAACGGGACGTAGAATTGTTGACTTTTGATCAAGGGCAACCGCCTATGGAACCGAGAATTGGTGGTTATTTCAAATCAAAGCGAACTGAAAATCGCTAAAAGCGAAGGAAGAAGTGATCCATTTCCGCTTTCGATTAGCAAGAAGAAAAATCTTCCGTTACCATGATAAAACTAGCACCGTATTCCGCACTGCTACGAAAACTTTGATCACCGCCTCGTCGTGGCAGTGGAGCATTTGATCGACGCCATCCCTCTTCTACGTGAAGACGTTCCGTACGCACAAGAATAAGTAAAGGAACGTATATTGCGTTCGGAAACTGTAGCTCCAAAACAGGTCGTTCCCCAACCGAGAAGAACGTTCGTCGTTAGCCCTGCCACTGAGAATGAGGAAGAGTTTTCGATACTTTTATGTAGCCTTCCGCGAGTCAGGATGGATGTGATCAAGTGAAACTGACCGACCTTGACGGACTCGAGTAAAATCTCAGAGCTGCCTCGTTCGTCTCCTTTGAGATCGTTGATTCGAAGTCATCTCAAATCATTCCGAACGTCAGATTCAGGTTAAGGAGCCACTCCATCGATCTAATCCGGACTCGATCTGATTGGAACTATGACGATTTCGTGACATGTTTCGAAGTACAATGCATGCTCCACAGTTCGGCGCTACGAGTCGAAATGTATATCAAGAGTCTCGTTCTAGTCTTCCTTTATCCGTGAGTTTCATCCGATCTTCTCCACTTGATTCTAATCACCTCACAGTTTCGGGCGTACTGGTCTCGATCTTCTAACCTGACCTGACCTAATCATCCCCCGCTGCTTCACCGTGCCGTGGCTTCACCCGTCAGAAAGGAACCACACGTCGCCGGAGCCGACTGCAGTTCGCGCAAATGACCGACAAGCTCTGATCTCACTGTGGCTCTGATGTCTAATCCAGTGGCGGATCAAGGAGAGGGGGGCTCGTTCGCCCGTGCAGCACTGACTTATTGTTAGCTCAGATAGAGTGCAGCCCCTTTGTATCATATGTCGAGATAGTTCATATGTGTTTCGACTTCTCCATCGATTAATTTCAGGTCCTTAGTTCAAGGGCAGATAAGGAATTTCGAGCGATGGAGTGCGCCTAGTTTCGGAGTGGAACTCAAAATGAGTTTACGGATCGACGCGGTGAGCGATCTCAACACTAAAGAAATGGTGAGATGAATGAAACGACGATTCCGAGCGATCGAAGAAGATAGATCGAAAGAACTTACGTTCCGCTATTAACAAAGTTCTTCATTTTCCAGGAGTTCCACGTGCGTCTCAACATGATACAGCGGGCTATTCTGAATGATTTAACTTGTGGAGTCTACATGCGTGGTTTGCCGAGGACCTTGGGAATCAGTCCGCCAAAAAGAAACCAGACGGTCTTTGTTCCTGCGAATATTCGATACAAACCTTTACCGTGGAAACCGCCTCCCTACTACTTCCCGGAAATATTTTTCAAGGTTGTGTTGGAGACTCTGGACTGTACCACGTTGTGTAGGGAGAGTCAGAACGAAACCTGCGTCCAGCGCTTCAGCCACTCAAAGTCCAATTTTTGTGCAAAGTTTTTGTCCTTATTGTCAAGTGGAGGTCGATCACTTGCTCGTCAGGTTCTGATTTTGTCTTTGTCTTCGCAGGAAGCTAGGTCCGATGTTTTCATATCAAGAACCAACCTTCCATTCGCCACGAGGTACACCAATGTCTCGAGAAACGGCGTTGACAACTGTGACCCGCTATACATGACAAAGTGAGTATTGGATGCAGTTTTTACTCTTTTTCATGCGTCTCTGAATATTTCCGTGAAGTTCCTGTGTTCGGAGCTCAGAAATGCCAAAAATGATCACTCTTCCATTGGTTACCAAGCAACATTCTAATGATGAACCTCGCAGTTTGCGTCGCTTATCTGTTTGGCTTTGAGAAAACGGCCGCAAACATAAGGAAGTTCAGAACATTCCCGCTTTAACAAACACAAGGAGCAGCGTCGTTTACGGGGCAAGCAAATCTTTATTGGAAACACATGGTTTTCGAATGTTAGGTGGAATCTGGAACAGCCAATACAATCGGGAAGGAGCGAAGAACAAACACCCGCTTCCTGAAATTCGATCTCTCCATAATCCATGATCATTCTGAGGAAGAATTATTTCCCGAGGATTACATCCTCGTTTTGAGTCGCTAACCAGACCTAATGCATCCGTTCCGCTTCCAGGAGGAAGTTGACTGTGGCTTGCAGTTTGGAGTTCAAGGATTTCCCACTGGACCGTCAAAGATGCCGATTGACGCTGATGAGCTGTGCGTAGATTCAACATTCCACTAACTGCTGTCCGTGACTGCTTTCAGTTGTCGGAACAGTGGCGCGGGCGATCTGCAACAACGCCGAGATTTGCGTACTAATGCTATAGACTGTATCGGGCGGCAGGTCAGGTTTCTTGAACGTCCCATTCTTTCCGTGGGTACAGACGTACATCCGCCGCATTTGAAGGGAGCTGAAGATTTCAGTCGGAGAGATATTCGAGTTCTCAAACTCTAGAGTGGAGCCCTCAGCCCTCACAAAGTCGACTCTGGTTCACAAAACACGCTAAACTGCGCAGAACCTTGACTCAGCGAGCATGATTCGATCGAGCTTCTTGTCGATCGAAATGCCTGTTTACTGACTCGCGTCATAGAGCAAGTAACTGCTCTGATACCGAGGGGATCATGATCGCCTCAGATGAGCCTCCGTTCCTTGCAGTTGTTTACTCGCGACAAGAAGTTAACTTGACTTGGGATGGGAAAGAAGGGCTCGTCGTCAATTCAGGCATCGAACTGACCGAATCGTTGCTTGCGATCAAAATAATCAAGTGCGACGATGAATCCGTCATCCCAAGTGAGTTTTGAGAGATTTTGTGCTTTATGGAAGGTTATATTGCGGTTGCTGTCTCTGTGAAACTCATTGTTGGGAAAGGTGGACGTTTTTCCAAATTTGTTCCATGACTCTCAGATGCCCCTTCTGCGACGATCTGCGTCGAGTTCATTTTCGAGCGCGACCTGACTTATCAACTTATAAATACATTCTTGCCGTCATTCTTCCTCGTGGTCGCTTCTCTTGGAGTTTTCTTGATGAAACCCCAGTCGGCGAGCGATCGGATCACCCTGAGCATCAACACTCTGCTAGCCTTGTTCATCATCTATGGGAGAACTCGGTTGTCCTTGCCTCCGTCAGGGAGTCTAACGGTGAGTATGACGACTGCTCGATCAGGTATTCGAATCCGCTCAAATGATTCATACTCTCAGGCACGCTCCCTGACAAACATGTGAGAGCCGATCATCTAAGATCTACTGTGATGTTCAAATACTTCCATTTGTTCAACAGTACGCTGACATTTGGCTCATCGGTTGTCTTTTCTTTGTTCTCGCCGTCGTTATGGAATGCTGTGTCGTGGAACTGCTTGGCTATTCCGAGACGGAGCTTGAAGAGCGGAACAAAAATCAGCAAATCAACAATCGCCGAAAATATGATTTGCAGCGCTACCTTCAAGAGATAGAGGTAGACAAGCGGGAGATAAGTCAAGAAGTAATTGGAACTGCTTCGATCCGATTTTTCCGCATATTTTCCACGAAAATACCAAAAATACACAATCACAGCTTTGGATATTTCGACCAACGGTCGTGAAGCTGCGCTCACTGCGAAATATTCAGGTTCGATTGTCAGATCTATTTTCAGAAACGTTTGCCTCAAAAAATGAAACTCCAGAGCGAAACAACAGGGAACGGATCGACCACTCAAGAAATCCCAAAAGAAGCCGAGGAGATTAAGGAAATACAGGAGTCGTCCGGCCAGGAGTCCAAAGCCAAACTCAGAGCGGGAGTTCCTCTTCTGCAAAAAGTCCGGCGCCCTTCACGGCCGCGCTGGTCTACAGAACGTATTGATTTCTGGGCTGGCGTGGTGTGCATTGGGGGCTTCACGGTCTTTATACTCGCATTCTGGATAACGGTTGTCAAACAGAGCTGGGTCGACGGGTTCTGAGTACGGTAAATATGATCAGGTGCAATGAACTGATTTCTCAATCTCCTGACGAAACAATCCTGTTAGAAGGAGCATTTTACAACAAGCTCGCAATTTTTTCTGTATGGTTGGTCGTTTCGTATGAAAGAATGTACCACATCCCCGAATTGAAAAAAGGTTTCGCACTGACTTTATAAAAATTTCGAAGACCACAGGCCGTCGCAGGAGGAATGAAATTCAAATGGGACCTGGAGTCTTCCTCACGATGGCGGGAATTCGAAAATACTGACGTCGTTATTGCCGAGAGAAGCCGTCGCAAACCAAAAATGAATAGTATGCTGTTTGTGTTCTCTCTCGATTAAGCCTGATACACGTTCTACATATACCAATCAGCAGAGACTATTGAATGGCTTTGCTGTCGTGCTCATTCCGGCGTCAGTGTCCTCTATCTTGGTACATGCACATTCTAGCCATGCCCTCTTCTCTCGACTCTCTCTCTCTCGGAAACACACACACAGTCACCTGACAGCCGGAAACAACACTTGTAATCTAATCATTTCGCAAAAAGTTTCGTTGTTGCGATTCCACGCAGTGGATCCGAATATGTTCAGGTTCGGTCCCCTCCATCTTCCAGCGAGTGCGGTCCGTTTCGAGGGACATGCTCGGTTATCTATAGTGCCCTAATGGTCAGTGCGATTGACCAAGAAAATATCTGTCATCCCAGAAGAAAATGTTTCGAAAGTCATTCTCGTTCCCGAGCGAAGAGACGTTTGCTATGGGCTCCTCAAGCTGAACAATGAGAAGGCGGAGCTAAGCTTTGTTCACGGAAGAACTATTGTGTCATCTCAGTTAAACCTGGAATCTTGGACAGTAATTCTAGACTTTCATGCTTATCCATCACGTTCATACAGTCCATTTCCTCCACGCGAGACTGGCGTAGGTCGACGAAGTAAGTACTTCGCACGTCTGATGCGGATAGTATATTTTTTCAGAGCTTCTTCTAAATCGCCCCATCGAGTCCGAATCGGCCCCCTTATGTCTTTGATACCCTTCAGGGTCATGGCTTGGAATCTGAATCATTCGGTTAGATCAGCGGTTTCCAACCTTTTCGGTCCGCGGACCCCCTACGGCCGATGAACGCCTCTCGCGGACCCCCTGGCTGAGAAATTAAGAAACTTGCCCTCATCGCCGTTTTTCCGCGGTACAATCATTGACTTCGTGTCATAAAGAAATGCTCTCTCCGAATTCGTCTCACCGAATAGCCTTTCTAGATTACTTCGAAAGTTCTCGGATTGCCATTGACTCGAAACATTGTTGAAGAGCAGCCCCGATTCATCTTCAGCCACCGTGGCTCAGGCTCCATCTCGTTGTCGCTGTTTCTCCCAGGCCTGAGCGTTCCTGTTTCCAGCCACATGTCGATTTTGAGATGAATGGTCCCCGACTCCGTAACGTATCGCAAGGAATGTTTCCGAACAACGTCGAAAAATGCTAAGCAATGAATGGTTCCCGCAATGGAACATCGGAGAAAATCCACAGCCATCGAACACGCTCCATCGACCCGCAACAAAAACAGTTCCAAGTCCACGTGTACGTGATTCCAAGTCAACACTGCACATGCGTGCACAACACAACGTTCTCTGTCGCCGATCTTTGATCACGAATACTCAGCTTGCGAGACGATCACGGGGAAGCTTCGATTGAAACATGGCCGCGGACCCCAGGTTGGGAAACACTGGATTAGATAGCTTAAATGGCGATCCGAGTCGCCGCCGAATGAGATTTTATTCGAAAAACAATAAATCGTTCAAATGGTTCGTTTCTCCACTCAGCCCGCGAAGACTAGAACCTCCTCCATGTGAACTTTCGATGATGTTGGTCGCTCGATGGGCGGCTCCAGCGATCTGGTGCCTCCTCGATATCAGCTGTAGTTCCTGCATTTCTCCGAGGGTTCCGTCATCAGAAAACTCGGCATATTCATTGTGGCTGCATCCTCCGGTTTCTGGAAGAAGTGCTAATTTGATGAGGCCGAACCAGTATAAGACACTTCTCAGACTTCTAACGCTGTGGCGCCAATGCGATTCGAGCTTAACGCCCAAAAACGTTATAAGCTTCGATAACCGTTCCCTTGAGTGTAAACCCAGGAGAGATGCATTTCCCATGGCCCTCATCGAGATTTCTTGCTTGATATTTTCTTACATATTTGTGTAATATCGAATGATTCTTGAGAATCGATCAATTGAATGTTGACCACTCTTGCTGAATGGTCCAGGTCGAGCATACGAGGCACAGCAAAAAAACCGTCTTGATCTCATATCACCAGAGTTTTATTCAGACATATTCTTATAGGAGGAGGGTTATACGACGGCTCATCTGAAATTCATGTGCCATTTATCTATCTCACTTAAAGCAACGATTCGAGAGGGGAATTTTATCGATGTCAATTTTCCATGGAACCGCCATTCTCACCGTTTCCTCTCGCTCGAAGCCTTTGCGATGTTTCACGAATTTTCTGCGTGAAGTGCGACCGAAAATACACTCGAGGAAAACGACAATTCTTGGAAAGGGCGTTTGTATAAAAGACACCAGGAACTCCCTGAGCATCTCACGCAGTCATTTCCAGTACTGAGCGGCTTAATCAAGCGGACTTGCAAAGTGAAATGTCGATTTCGTTGAATCTAATTAATGCAACATGCCACCAGTTGGCCAACGTGGTTAATTGCACGGACATGAAGAATTGCCGATTAGATCATGGCATCGCAAACTTTGGAGTCCACACGCGATACTTGTTGGTTGCCGTGCATCCTGAAGAGTTGCTGACGAAGGACAACTTTGTTTTCATGAAGGATATTGCTAACGATGCGATCGGGCCTTTCACGATGTTCCTATTCCTAGAATATCTTCTAGTGAGAACTCTCCACGGTCGGTGGCCGCACATTGCTGAGTATTTGCCCAATCTCTATTGCGGAACGCTCATGCAATCCTTCAGGTGAGTGATGTCTTGTTTTCTACTTGTTATCTCCTCGCCGTTGGATCGAATATCAAATGATTGCCGAGTGAATCTATTCACAACCCGGCTCACTTCCCACGAATCAAACAACTCATTATTGTCGTCGCTTTGATAAGATCAAAATATCGAGTCATGCTTTTGACTGTATCGTAAGACCATCGAGCCATATGGTAACTGTTCTCTGACCTCGGCAGAGTTAGCAAATCCGAAAAATGTACAGACTTTGCGAGTTGTTCACTTCTTGATTCAATTTGGCTGACCCCTCTGATTTCATAGGGATAAAGTGGCCCGTTTCATATGGTTTTCGGTGCGCTTTGAGTCGCACGGACGGATTCCAATGACGCTGATCTCGAGAAGTTCCGTCAACAATTGGTCTACGACGGCATTTTTGAACACAGATCTAGGGAGGAATGAAACAACGAGAGTGCGGTGCAGATGTCAGAAGGAACTTTTTCGAGTGGTTGTTTTGCGGTTTTTCCAAACTTCTTCTCCGAATCCTCCTTGCAGCCAAAACTTCGCTGCTTGCGGGACAACGAAGGTGTTTCTTTTGGTCTTCGAGAAGACTCTGGAAAATTAGATTTTCAAAATAATCCGAAGCGGCCGTTTTGTCCGCCTCATGATAATTCTCGCCCTACAAGCCGTCTGATCGGTCAGATTCTAAAGGGTCACTAACGTACAAGCAAGCGGTGGATCACCGGAATCAATATGCTGAAGTTGTTTCTGCTCGTAATTTCCAAAAATCAGATGAAGTCGAATTAAGATATATTTCGAATTTGAATTTCCAGGCTCGCATTTCACGCAGCGGAATTTTATCTCTACGACCAAGTTTATCAGTGGTGGCACTGGGGCTACGCGGACACAGTTGATTGGACCACTTGGACGGCCTGGATCTTGGTCATGATGGGAGTTGATCTCGGATATTACACTTTCCATCGATGCGCACATGGTAAATGTTTTCTGCCGTACAATAAGTTCTCAGTTATTTCTCGGACCGCGACAAGGAACGGGTTCCCATATGGTAAAAATGACAGAAATCATTTTAAAGGAAGAAATATGCTTTGAACTTGCGCACGTGCAGGAAGACACGAGACAGCGCTTAGTGTCATTTGTTGTTAATGAGGAATCCTTTGAAAAATTAGTCACGTGAGGTCGTTGCAACGGCAGACGTGAGCATCTTGACTTTTATAATTACTTCCAATTTGGACGACATGACGAAGCACGGTTTATCAGTGGCGGGAAAGCCACAAGCTCGCTCTTTAGGATTAGCCGAGAAAAGACAGCATTGCATGATATTACGTAATATAATTTCTGTTTTCTCTTTTCTGTGATCCAAGAAATGGCTATCTTCTGGACAATGCATCAAGTTCACCACAGCTCCGAGTTTTTCAACTTGTCGGTACCATTCAGGCTTCCTCATCTGCACGATTTCGCTCATTGCGGGGTTCGTAGTCACTATCTATTCTCATGAATAATCCAACCTACCGTTCCTCAATCAGGACAAAGTCAGTAACGAGCGGTGCTCGTTTTCCTCTATTTCACAGCTGTTCTACGCCCCTTTAGCGTTGCTCGGAGTTCCGGTCCAGGTCGCTTTCATACACAAACAGTTGAACCTCGTATACCAGTTTTGGACTCATACTGAGCTCTTGCCGAAAATGCCCTGGCCCATTGAGTTCATCTTCAACACACCGTCTCATCACAGAGTGCATCATGCGCGACAAGCAAGGTGACCCTTGCTCTCGAATCCGATGTTTCCTTTCGACCATGAATCCCTGAATCCGAAAATCAGTCACCCAAGATCACTCGCTCAAATCGAGTACATTTTTTCTCACCTTAGGTACTTGGACAAGAACTACGGTGCAATTCTAATCATTTGGGACCGTATGTTCGGCACGTTCTGTGAGGAAGACGATGCTGATGCCCCGACTTATGGGATCACTGTACCTCAGAGATCACTCAATGTCCTGACTTACCAGGTCAGACTGGCAAGCATGTCAACGAAATCGATATATTTCCTAAACTTCCATCTGTCATAGAAGACTTAGATATTGTAATGATGTTCCTACGCCATACTCTTGGGGCAGGTGGCTGGCTATTTGGAGCTCTACGAGAAATACAAAACAATGGACGGCTGGAAGAACAAGCTTCAATGTCTCTTCAAGGGCCCCGGTTGGGAGCCCGGATCGCCGTGGACTGGATTCATCGAAAAGGTAGCCGTATCTCCCGATTATGATCTCCGTGATTTGCGATGAATCACAAGACAGAGCTCGTTCACAGAACGAGGTTCACTCGTTGTGATCTCAGAGTGAACAGAACCGAAACAAACTCAGGGTTCGATTCGAACGTCAACAGGTGCCCGTACCGGACCCCAACGACAAACCCGTCCTGAAAGAGTTGCCGAAATTCTGGAAAATCTTCCTTCTCGCTGACCTCTCGATGATGTATTTTGTATTCATCCTCTTCCTGAGCCGCTTCGACGTGAGTATCGTACGCCATCGCACTAGGTCTGAAGCGAGGGATTGTTGCAATTATAAAACTCAGCTTTTTCTGACGCGTGTTCGTTTGCAGCAAGTCCCGCACGGCTCTTTCTATGTGCTTATAATGGTATTGTATTATCATGCGTACTGCGCCGCGAAAACGCTCGAGTGTGATGACGCTGCCGCTGGACTTCAGGCTCTGAAATTTGCCGGGATGAGTTTCCTGGTTCCTTTTGTGCGGTCTATTTTCAGCGGGGTCTCGCCTCTGGAAACTCTACTGCTGAACGTGGCAGAACTTCTCGGGTTCTGTATGTCGGTGGCAGTTGGCTTATATGTTGTGATCACTTTCAACTCAAAACAGAAAATTCACTGAGATTTCGTTTCGGATGGACTGATTCCAATCAAGAATAACTAAGCACGCTGCGAGTCGGTTCTCCGAAAGGTCCATGGCATGAGTAAATCACTATCCCGCGCATTGTATCTTCAGATAATAACTATCGAAATGAGCTTGTAGATAACGTCCCCAGAGTGCAGAGAATCATGTCGTGATAAAGATGCTTCGAGAAAAAGTCGCAGAGTTCTCAATATGAGTGGGCTGTGAGGTGTTTTATTCGATATTGCTCCAAAGTGATTCAACAAGATTCTCGAAGCTCGTGTTCTCTCCTCGCGAACTGTCAATTCCACGAGTCGCTCCGACGCATAAGGTGAGGCTTTTCTTATCGACGTGGACAAAAAATTTGTAATCGCTCTCAAACCGAGTAACCGGAAGCGTTCATACCGAGTTTGTGCATTGTTCCGTAAGCGGGTCCTTGAAGTTGGATCCCAATCAGAAGATACGTGGTCAGCAGGCTCAGAAACTACAAAGCAAGCGGTTAGAAAAACCTTCCTTGATTATCATCATCTAAATAAAAACGACGATTTCAACATTTGGAGGCAAAGGAGAGCGTACCGTGAGGAGAGAGTTCTTCGTCACCGTTCCAAAACCGAAAAATGTGAAGCCGATGTTCTCTTTGGCGAAGCGTAGTAAGAACAGTGTTGCCAGAGACTGGAACTCGAAGCTCTGACTGCTGCTACATAGCAGGAGGCATTCCGATGCGTGTGCCTGTTCGAAATCTCAAAGAATGTCAAATATGTACAAGGGAATTCATCAAAGAGAGGAAGCTCACTCTTTTTTTTTGGATTCGTCTCCACACAAAATGTTCGTTGCCCATTGTCAGCATGGAGTTATGTCTGTTGCCATCCCTCCCAAATTAAATCGTCGATGTTACCAGGTTATGGAGTTTAGCGGCAACGATCACAACCGTCACGGCAGAAACAAAAGCGCCGACCGAACAGACGCTCATGCCGAGATAAACATCCTACGATTCCTGGAAGATAATGGATAAACACGGTATCTACATGTAGCTGCCATGCCCATCACGGCGGATGACTGAAATGAGCGGAAGATGTTCGATTCGTAGATTTTAGATCTCCGGAATTTGTGACGATGTTTGATTGGAGCAGACAGGACGGAGCCCGTCCACTTTCGCTGGCAATAGTAAAACGCTCACCTCTTTCGGCAGCAGAAGACTCGTTCCAACGACCGCGATAATGGGGACTGCAGTGCTCAACGACACCCCGACAACGAGAGAAGCAAATTTATCCGCAAGTCGTATCATTTCCCAACTCTGGTCGTGCTTTGAGATCGCTTCCTGTAAGCAATGGACATCCAAATTCACTTTTGAAATTAGTAATTGGGATAATCGAGTTGTTGTCTTCTTTTCAATGTATTCTTGAAGTTAGGAACGACCTTCAACAGGACTGCTATATCGAACCAGACATCTGATCAGATGTCTGAACGGATCCTCATGCATTGCAGGGGAAAGCGTACACAGTTTGGAGCGGCAGGAATAAGCTCACTTTGATCGTGCAACGCGTGGTCTCACGACAAGCGGACAAATCTCTCACCCTGAGAATCTTCGAAGAATGCTGTCGCACGGCTTGTTGAAATCTCTCATGCGTTTTCAACAGTGCGAATTGGATTGGTCCCAACGTCAGGAGTAGAAGCAGAGCGTTTGAACTGATCCAAGCTGAGCAGTACAAAATATTTTCCAGCAACATCGCATAAGAGTACCTTCGGAAGTTCGAATTGAGTTCTTTCATTTCAGTTTTTAAAACACACTGTTCTCAGATTCTTTCCTCGAATTTATCGTTATTCCCTCGACAATTCTCACCAGTAATCGAGTGGGTTCATGTTTGCCCCTTGTTGCTTGATAAAAACCAACATGAAGGCCGCGAAGTACAAACAAAACGCCATCATAGAAATGCGGTTCAACCGCTCGAAGATTCTTCGGTGATGTCGACTGGCCTCGTTCAGAGAATCGAATGAGTTCCCTACAATTTTTTTCAAATCAGTTCTTAGAGCCACCAGCCGCCATTTTGGTGCGTTTTCAACTGTGGGGGCCAAGTAGACTAGTCCCCAATTTCCTTCTGAACCGTCCGGATCTCAAATCGCTTCTTCAGACCACGGTGGACTCCGGCCAAGCCGCGCCGCAGAATATTGGAAAGAATTATTATTATGATCGACATACTCTCACAGATGAAGTCGGATTCCCGAACCTGCGCTCGTTCCCATGCCCGAGTGTATTAGCCGCGGTGGGATCATTTTTTGTCACTCAATTTTTTCCGAGCTCATGAAGCACATGCTCGATCATTCATTGATGCAATCAGTTTGACGATGCGGTCTGAGATTCAGCTTCGGTATCCTCTCGTCTAACTGCGATCATAATTTTCAATATATTGATACTCGGGTTCGATTTTCGAGAACATGCTCAGGTGATAATGATACTCTAAGCGTCAACACATATTGTCGAAAATGTTTTCGTCTTCGAAGTATTCACCTTCGGGGATTTTTTTCACATCTATGAAATCGGTTTCGAAATGAACTCGAAGTCAGGTCAGTAAATATTCGCGTGATAACCCCGATGTTTAATACTTGAACGAGTCAAGATCATATGCGTCGAGCAGATTGGTTTGCGACCGCAAAGCTGGTGCACGTTGACTAAAAGAGAGTGCTTATTTTCCTGTTCTCGTGGATACAGGGGTCTGTGTTGCCACTGTTTCCCTTTGACGAATTTCGTTTTGTATTTTCGGAGCATTGGAGAAGATAAGTTGTCATTCATGAGAGGTAAAGGACCAACTCACTCCTCACACCCCAGATGACCTCCGCCAGAATTTTTGCGGACTTCGGATGCGTTGTTACTGCCACAACGCATAGGCGCAAGGATGTTCCAGAAGCACTCAATAAGATGTAAACCAGTTTCGTGGAGAAATTCTTGTGATGGAGGGGCGTTGAGAAACTGAAAGCGCGACGAATTTGAATATGCGTCAGTTTAGCACTCTTACTCTGATTGCATGCTCTGGTGGAGTTCTCAATTCTCACTAACAAAGCGGAAACCGTACTCACTTGGGTGCGATATCGGGTATAGCGTAGAAGACGACGTCTACAAGCGTGAACAAGAAAGAGATCCCGGCCAATGTCCTGCTGTAGATCTGTATATTTGGAATTGTTGAACAGTTTTCCAAGATTTTTTCTCAAATCGGGATATGAAACATTGAGATGATTTACCTTGAAGGTTTTCGAGGACTTGTTTGTGAGTAGTTTACTTGGGACGTCGCATAGGCCAAAATACTTGACGAAGGAATGCGACCGATCGAGTCTGGAACCAATGGAGCGATTCCGATGTTATCATGGGCCATCTTCTCAGTTTTGTTCTTCTGACATGGAGTCTCACACGATAGCAAACTGGGATAATCGGGAGTAGGGGATTTCACCTACGATCTATAGAGTTTTTCGTGACTTTCCGCGGAACTACAACTAGTTGTTGTTTCTTCGACTGTGGCAGTGCACTTCACATTGTATTGAATGGAGCTCTCCATCGGACACAATCAGCTAGCGGTCGACAGCCGAAACACGGAAGGGATGAACAGGCTGAGGTGTGGGCTCTTCAAGCGACACCTGTAATTGATGCAGCTCCGCCCTGGATCCTTGATTTGCGAGGACACCTCCGTAAACAACGCAGGGCCAACAGACGCAGGATGATTTCATCAAACAAAGTTGACGCCATGCGTAGGCCGAGCATAGCGTGCGGATCTTCATCAGCCGGTGCCTGAGGATTGAAAACTAGAATGGTTGAGGACATCAAGCCCTCGGCGCGAACTCCAAACATGTCGGCTGGAGCTTTCGGAAGACGATGTTTTTTCTCCCTCAGAATCGCCGCAATCGCGCCAATAATGTAAATAAAAAAAAAAAATGTAATGTGAAGAATAACAAATGTTGAGATCGATGTCATGACATCGTATCCTTGGCCCAGTCGAATCACAATCTCGACCTCTTAACTCAACTTTGAGACGCCGCGCCGCTCAAAGGAGCTAGGCATCCTCACGCCTAAGGTTTCCGGAACTGATCTCTATGTCGCTCCATCCGGGGACTCCCTGATTCCGCGGGAGCCAACAGCTGCGATTGCCCACACCTCGAGATTTTGGTGTGGGCAATTATTTCTGGTAAGAAACAATTACTCGCCCTTGGATCACCGTATCACCGAGCTCAGTTTTTGAAGCCGGGGTCAAACTCCTTGGTGACTGAATCCGCATCATCATCCTCAAAGATTCCTCACCATGGGGCTGGTGGTCCGCGGAATCGGAAGGTTTGGCCATCGCTGCTCTAGCTCACGCGCCACAGAAGTCATATGCCGGAAACTCCGAGAAATTCATGAACTGGATGCAAGTGGAGCGATTTTCCTGAGTCGCGTTCAAAAACTTTTTTCGCTTCACTCGAGGGATCTCGCCTCGGACACGCTGAAGTCATTCTGAATGTGAATAATGTATTCCAGGCAGTTTCCGGAGAACTGGTTCGAACTTTGTGGGCAGAAGAGACTCGACCTGCTGCAAGCTCGATTCTGACTTCCGTGAATGTCGAGCTCAGCATGGTTTCTAATCTTAAGGCTCTCAGAAGTCGCATCGGCACATGTTCGAGTGAAGTAAAGAAGCAGTACAAGAAACACCAAAGCAAACCGGAGAGATCTTATGATAAGTTTGAAACACGGCTTGAAGGAGAAGACTCGTACTTCCGCGTCGAAACGCAAATCGCTGGAGCCGTTTCAGGGAGCATGAGCAGAAGGGAGTCGTGGAACTGCAGGACCCTGAAGTATGAGGCCTCCTACGGAGCAGTGGAACATTTGGATCTATTGTCCGTCTGGGGGCAGAATGTCTTTCATGATCAGAATCTTCCGATGATTCGGAAACCTCGTATGATCATGGGTCACCTGATTGTGAGTTCGGCTCCGAAGGAGATGAGACGAAATCGATTGTCGGGAGCACAGAATAAGAGCAAGAGCAGGCCTTCAGTGTAGAGAGATCGGGGGTTTGATCCAGGTAGTTTAAGAAGGTTCTGTTGCAGTTCACTCATACTTGAGAATCGTAGACGGATGGGGAGGAGCCAGTTGTGGCCTCTCAGATGACCTCTGTGCAATGTTTGATTATATCCATTGCAAAAAGTTTCTGTGTTTCAGCCGTGTCCTATAGGATTGATCCGAGCCTTCCACTCTTGTGATCCCCGCTGTGAGAAAAGCATGCACCAAGTGAGCACAATTCTCGCGACTCGTTTGAATTTTGGCGCGCTCACGACATCGACGCCTGCCGTGAGTCGTAAATAGAAAGCATAGAGCACAGTTATCAACAGCGTGTTTGGTGTTTTCACGAAATTGCAAATCCGCGATATATCGACGTAAATGTGCTCATATGTTTGCAGTGATCGAGTGCAGGTGCCCAGATCGCAATTGGCGGCAAAAAGTGCAGTGCAACACCTGGGCTGTAATTTTCCAGGAATCGTGAGAGGTTCTCGTGAGTGAAAATCTCTGAACGACTCATAATACAGATGCTTGTTGTGAATCAAGCGGAAATTTATGTCTGAATGTGCGGAAGGGAGGCCGTATTCGGTAAGCGAATGTGTTCTACCACTCGATATCACTCGGAGAGTTTCCGGCTACCCCAAAATTGTGGCGAACCACATCGGGCAGCGCAGATGATGCCTCAAGTGTCAGCGGATTCCGGAGCAGTTATATCTGAACTCGGTCTGTTCCTCGGTACGTCATTGGTTCGCGAGTAAAACGAACGACTTGGAGAAATCCCCAGATCTTTCCTGTCGCCCCTTCATCATCTGATTCTCTTCGTTGACGTAGAGATCAATCGGACCGCGCCAGCTCCCGCGATATGTTCGAGACCACAAGTGGGAGAACCTGTTCTGAAGACTGAAGATTCGCGGTTCTCTTCAACTGAGTCTACTATCACTCAAACGAGACTCCCTCTCTCTAACCATGGTTCCGGAGCTCTGGGATCGCCAGAACTTTCGTACCTTCATTTATTTGCGCGAAAAGATTATCGTGAACTCCGCGCGGGGTTCTATCAGTCCACATATTTTTCATTTTGCTGCAGCAGTCAGGTGGCCCAGATGAAGAGTCAGGACAGGAGTTTGGAGAGGCAAGAGACTTGAGATGAAACGAAGGTCCGAAATTTCATTCAACGAGGGAACGCGGTAGAGATTCAGAGTGGCGAAAATCGCTTTCAGACTGTCGGCCTCAGTAGCCAACTGTGATGTGGGCGTTGTTAGACTCGTCTACGAGCAGATGCCTACTATTGGTGGGCGGACTTCTACTGCTGTTGTTACTGCTGCTGCAGTCGTCGTTTCTGTTGTGGTGGTGTTGCTGCTGCTGCTGTTGGTTCTGTTGCCGCTATTACTCCTGCTGCCGCCGACTAAGGACGGCCACTACTTTCGTCTCGCTTCAGACAGGGGCTCCCCGCTGTAACATCATTCAACTCATGCTGAGGAAAACCACCAACACCAGTACTGCCATGAGGAACGTTGTAATAGGAGCAGGAGCAGCAGCAATGGCAGTAAAGGCAAAACAGTTGGCTTCAAAGCCGGGCGCTGCATTGATTGTTGATGATATTTCTCTCTCGGTCATTAAAGGCTGAGCGAACTTGTTTGTTGGCTTGTCAGTAGATCCATCTACTGGTCGCGTTGCTGTCGCCTTCCCCTGACGATTGTTGAAACAACTGCATCCAAAAAGACTACAGCCGACTCCAAAGCATTACTCGCAGAACGCTAGTACGGAGAAAGAAATCAAACTTATCACTCAAGGGCAACATCTGCAGCTACACGAGATACGAGCAACTGCCTAAGGATTGAGAAAAGAGGAAGAGTACATCGAAAAGCTTGCTATCAACGACCTTTTGCTAATGATAGTTTTAGAAGTTCCCACAATCGTTGTTCCCTGGCTCATCGATGGATAATATCTCGGAGGTGTTCTTCGATGCACTGTTTTGAAGAAATTACAGAATTATCAAATTCATGTTTGCCTCGCTCGAATGTGAAATTCAAAAGACGGCGTTAGTATTCGCGACAGGAAAATATGCCGAGGACACTGTTTGGACGTGAATAGTTCTCCTGAAATTCTATTGTGTTTAGCTCTCGTTTGACTCAGAGGAAGCAGCAGCGAAACCGTCATTACTAGCAGTACCAGCAACAGCAGCACCGCTACCACCAGCAGCAGCACCAACAGCATGAACAGCTTCCGACGAACGAGCGACTTAGCGAACGACCGAACGCGCGGCGGCTGCTGGAGCGTTCAGCAAATAGACTTCCACCTGCCGAATGCCAACCAACCAACCAAGCAGACTGAGAGAGCGACTGCCTAGCTGCATAACGATTTGCTTGCTTGCTTGCTTGCCTGCCTGCCTGCCCGCCCGCCTGCCTAGCTGCCTAACTGAGCGACGGCCTGAGTGAGTGGCCGCTTACTTTCAGTTGAATCGACAGAAAGAATCGCAGCTTTCTCTGCTCGCCTGCCGTGCTGCGCGGCTGCTTGACTGTTTGCCTGATATCTGCAGCAACTGCCGATGCTGCCACTACTGCTACTGCTTCCGACCCAGCCGCCGCTCCAGTTCAAATGCATGTTTTACCTATTGTCATCAATGCTAGCCGACTCCCTCGTTGTCGTTTGTCTGCTGCCTGCTCCGTGCAGACCTTAGCTGAGCTGTCAAACTGATTGACTGAGTGCAAAATACTCCTTGTCGGGGGACCTTGATTGATTTTCGCAAGCGGTATCGCTTTTCGAGAGATTCCTTCGCTCGAATGCGTCTTCATCGCCCTTCTACACGAAATCGCCTGACTCGAGGCCTCCTCGCCAGCTGCAGAGGAAATATTATTTCCTAACCGAGCTACGACCGCAGCTGGTCAACTGCAGGCGCTCGGTAACCGCTCGAACGGCCTCGGTATGGGTTATCTTGTTCCTTCTTCGGCGTTTGCCTCGCCGTTTGTCCGCTGGTCAATGTTTGTCCTGCGGACCAACCGGCGATATTGACTACCACTTGATTTGTGCGCGCGTTGAGAATAGAATGCCAAACGTAATCGAATTGCGGCTTGAATTGGAGCATCGACTTTGGATAGCGCAGCTGGCATGGCCAAGACGTTGCTTGGTGGGTTGGCTCGACTTGGCCTGGCGCTTGGTTGCCTGAAAGTCTACCTGCCTGCCGGCCGGTCGGGCGGTGAGTCGGCCTGCCTGCCTTCCAACCTACCTGCTTACCTGCCTGCTGCTGCTGTTGTCTGTCTCCGTTCCTCTGACAAGACGGTGCCGCCGCCGCCACCGCGGCCACCATCACTGCCGCCACTGCCTCTAGTACAGCTATTGCTACTTCTACTGCTGCTGTTGCTGCCTTAGCCGCCGTCAACACCGATGCCGCCAACACCAACGTTGCTCTGGCCTCAGGTCGTTCTGGAGTTGGCCATGAGCTCTCCTGGTGTCGTTTCGCGAGCTGTCAGGAACTTCAAATCTCCGTTCAGTAACCAGAAACCGATCAGCTATCAACAGGAGTTGGGAGTTGGTTTTGAAACTTTTGCTCAACCGGGATCGGCGACCCGGGGGAACTCGAGCCGGACACTTCGGGAGTGACGCTGCCGAGTCTCATGGCAACCTGTCTCCACGGCGAGTACTTCTCGTCAATCGTTACGTGTCTACTTGTCAGCCCGTAGCCTCTTCCTGCGGGCTCTTCCCGAGAGTCTGCGCCTTTACATGGAGGGAAACCGCTCCAGATTGAACGCGGCGAAATTGGGAAGTCATCGATCGTAACAAAAGCTCATCTCGAGCCAACCCATCAGTTGTGCAACAGGTCGTCGAGCATTTTTATCTTCTTTTTTATGTACCTATCTTGCTTTCTCATCGGTAGCGTCAGTGGAGCTGAGAGATCGACCACCGTATCCAGTTCTTATGACGTTCAGGATACAGAGTATCCTTCTTCCAAATCACTCTGTGCGCGCCCGCGTGATCTCCTTTCGTCTTCCGAAGACCTCGCACGCGTAGAATGAGTAAAACTCCCAATACTTTCCGCTCGGTCGTCGCTGACCAACCCCCAACTCTGAACTCCCCCTTTTTTTGCCTCGAAACGCGGCGTGAAAAATGACTCCGAGAGTGCACCGGAGCAGCTCATGAGCCTCGAAGCTGCACAAAAGATGTCTAACACCTGTTCATATGTTGCCGGACGTATTGGAATGATCGCTGTGTTGACTCGACTTGTGTGGCAAGTCTCGATCCACATTGATCCATCTTTTTGGCTTGTTCTTGTGACGGTTCAGTGCAGGACCTCTTTTCCATTATTATCGCTCAACAGTTTGCTCCATTATATGATCTGGAGTGATCTTCGAGTCGGAGAGAAGTATCCGCTTGATTCATTTTCCCCGGTCCTGGTTCTTCTGCAATTTTCCGCTGTTCATCCAGATTGATACAGTCTCGATGAAAAAGTTGGATCGTAAGTGGTAAGCTGGCCTCCGGCGGCCCGCTCTCACTTCTGAGATGGTGTCCATTGTTCTCATCCTTCTCGGGCGGGCACATGCCGGAGTTGACGTCTCAGTTAGCGATCGACCAGCCTGCGGTCACCAAACCTCTGCGCCGGAAGCTACAAACGCCTTTTGCGGAGGACGTAAAAACCGCTCCTTTCATCGAATTCCTCGTTGACATCTCATATCCATGAATTCTACAACACAATTAGCGACAACCATTCGAGTACAGACAGAATGTGCTCGATTTCCAATAATAATTTCTATTTTTGCAGGAGGTCCAACTCGATGATAACTGCGGATTCCCTACGCTATCTCACATGTTTTCTCATATGCAAATAAAAAAAGAACAAAGCTTACCCGATGGTCTCATTGATTGAATTTCCCCCCTGCTGGCCTTTTCCACTAATGCTTCTTTCTCGCGAAAATTAACATCAGAGGAACTTCGATTTAAATTCATCCCGTTTGACAAACAGGCAAATTGCTGCTTTCACCGACAAGGTTGGAATCTAGTGGACCTATGATGGCAATGAATTCTCTCTTCAGTAATGGAGACCCTTGCCCAAGTGAGTTTTGTCTTCGATGAACTCTTATAGGAGCAATATCCCAAGATTATATTTCTCACCGACTCGACCGGCTTCAGGTGATCTTCTCCTGTTCAATCAGCAACTTGACGTTGTGAATAGAAATTTACCCTCGGGGTCTTCGCCGCAAACTCCACAGGTGCGTTTTCAAAGCGAGTTCTCCACCAAATCGTTTCAGATATCTGGTTTCCCGACTTTTTCTGCGACCGGATCTTGTTTGTTCTAGGTGGATCAACGCGACCCGATGACAGGGCGTTACGTGTGTAAATATTGTTCCTATTCCACTGTTCAAAGGTGAGTTGGAACGGTTCTGTTAAATAAAACGACTGCGCGCATCTAGGATCAAGATGAAGAATGTTCTGGTCGATTGCAGAATCGATCGACTCATTTCATTGCGGGTTTCACTTCCGAAAAACCACGCATCGCATGTCCAGCTAAACGACCGCTTTATTATTTCATGACAGGACCCATTTGGCGCGACATGAGCGTTCACATACGGGTGAAAGGCCCTTCAAGTGTCAGTTTTGTCCCTATAGCGCCACGCTCAAAACTTGTCTCATCAATCATGAAAGGTTGGTTCTTCTAAAAGTTCCGAAAATCCTTGTTTTCTGTCTGCCTCCTCAGTGACAGATTTGTGGAGGGCTCAAGTGGTGGCTAAGAAATGTTTCGAGGAGTTTGCAGATGGACTAACTCTCAGTCGTTTTCAGAACACATACAGGAGAAAAGCCGTACAAGTGCAAATTTTGTAGCTACTGTGCATCTCAGAAGGTCACCTTAGAACGACACCAAAAAACGCACTTCAAGGTACTTGAACTCATTGTAGACTCTCATCCCTCGACCCGGGGGCTTATTTTTTGTTTCTTTTTTGTGTAGGAAAGTCAAGATTAACAAAGCTTCACATCCTCCGCTTCATCCGGGCCCTCCGATACCATGAAGGGGAGGAGAAGAGGCAACACTAGATCACACGGTCCCAGGAATCTAACCTTAAGGCGGCGGAAACTGAATTCTGATTCTACCTTGCTTTCAGAACACTCAATTGGCAACACTCGACTGAATGAAGTTGGCCGACTTATTGTTCGCTCTAGCATCCTTCAGATAATTTGATTCATGATCGATGATTCCAACATAAAAGGGTCCTCCATAAGATCCATGCACAGAGTGAAGCGGCAAACGTTCGCACGCGTCATCGGGCATCTTCAGTGA
This sequence comes from Neoseiulus cucumeris, assembly GCA_021527715.1. Classification (NCBI taxonomy): domain Eukaryota; kingdom Metazoa; phylum Arthropoda; class Arachnida; order Mesostigmata; family Phytoseiidae; genus Neoseiulus; species Neoseiulus cucumeris. Next base: position 1,573,653 of record JAJSRV010000010.1, on the reverse strand, counting down.
GTTGTTGCAGTCCATCGAACTGAGGTTTTGCGACCGTAACAATCGATTCTGAAACGGGTTATATCAGTTTCCGCTTCCAAAGCAGCAAACGTTTTTTTTCACTTCACAAAAAGCATGGGGGAACACCGCGTGCGCATGCGCGTGAGATGCCCTCACCTCAAACAGCGACATCACGAAAGTTCAAGCAACAACCCAGAGCGTTTGCCTCGGATACTCCGTGAACAGGGGATATTTCAATTCTCCGATGGTCGTTTCTAAGCCATTGAGATATTGTGTTCATCAAGCCTCTGTCGGAAAAGAAGAGCAGCGGGAACTCGTTGACGTGGAGCTCACTCACCAGGAAGAATTGACTTGAACTTGGCGCCTCTTGAGAGTTCATACATCTGCAACAGTCTGATAATATATTTTCACTGCATATCATAAATACAACAAGATTCAATATCTGAGATACACCTTATGAAGCCGACTGTTCTCGACACTATTTGTTCCTAGGATCAGGATAATGGGTCCGTTCTGCCTTATCCTGTCATTCTGAACTCGACAACTCCATCCCGGATGCGCGTCGTTCCGTCATGTCCTGGCGTATTCCACGTAATTAATGTTGCGATGAATTGTTCTCTCATCGCAAATTCAATACTGTCAGTATTATTACCGTAGGAAGCAGTATGGACCCTTACACAGCAATACCGAAGCCACGGCGACTTTCGTCGAGGCATCTACGACGTTCGCCGCCCAGTTTGTAGAATTTGTGTGCATGGGCTTGGGATTTCGAGTTTCGTCACGGGAAATTTATTTATTCGTTGAATTTTCCATCTATGACCGGAGAGGCATCGATTTCGCAGGTTGACACCCTGCCGCTTGACCGAGGGAGCTTCCGGGATATCCTACCGTCATCTCTCGAATTCTGTTATGAACGGGGAAAAGAGCTTTCGAGCGCGTGAACCGAAAGGAAGAAAGAAACGTTGAATATTGAAAGCTAATATTCCGAATTGTGCCTTATCATTGATGCGAAGATTGTACACGAGCAAGAAACGGGCGAATCGCGCTAGGAAATGCTTTGGTTATAAATATCTGGCGAGCATGCTGGTTATACATAAAAATATATACATATCTAAGTATGAGTATAGCGACAATATCCAAGTAGGAGACAATGTGGACGAAAATGAGACGTGCTCAGTGAATAATGTGTGAGGGGAATATGAAGGAGTAATTTTGGAGCAATCTTTCAATGATGATGCCCTGATGAATTCGGTCGGCGGCGAATTCGATTTCGCTCCGCTTCCATTACTGTCCCAGCTTTCAAGACCGAGGTAAGGCGACTGCATCGTTTCGTGCTGTTGGGCTCTCTTCTGAATCTGGTTATTCCCGACATTTTGGTTTAAACCTGCGTTCGTGTTGGCGACTCAGGCGATCGAGCGAGGACCGAAGATTTCGATGAGGGAGACAGCAGTCTCGATCGAAGTATTTGAGATGTTTGATATTTGATTTGATGAGAATCAAAGCTCTTCGAGTCTTCGTGGACGAGTATGATTCACACTGGTAACTTTGACGATAGCTAAGACGATGCTGACAATAATGTTGCGATGGACAACGATGAATATGGGAAAACGATTGCAAATAAAACGGTCATTTTGATCAGCGGTTGCCTCAACCAGAATTACCTCTGGAGAAAATCGCATTTTCTTTCTAAGATCTCTTCATCCTGATACTATTCATTTAGGAGGAATGGCGAGTGAGGCCGCCCTGGAACAGCTCTAATTCTTACGATTTTTTGCGTTGCAGATGTTCTCGATGTTGTTCCGAGATGTGTTGTGGCTCCATGGATTTCCCATAGTTGATAAATCATCTAATCAGCCGCTTCGTTCCGAATGTACAGTTGGACTCAATAAATTACGATGCTTCGTGTGTTCGCGATGCTATCGTTGACGATTGACAGCGTGGTCTTTTGTCCGGAATCCCTCGATCTTCGCATCATCAAATTCCCGTATAGAACATCTAATTCCCGAAATCGATTCCAGATTTGGATTATTCGTTGAGTCCGGTGGATCTCATGCAGTTCGCAGATACCGCATCGCCGATATTCACGCCGCAAAGAAGCCCACTGTTACCCAAAGATCAAACCAAACAGTCATCGCTGAAGTGTCGTTTTTGCAGTTTCACAGCCAAATTCGCGTCTTGGGTGAGAGTCTGATCCGAGCATTTACTCATCGTGCGGGATTCGTCTATCTGATAATGGAAACATCATAACTCCCTTTACTATCTCTCTAGGTTGCAAGACACGAGAGAACCCACACAAAGGAGAAACCGTATTCGTGTTCGTACTGCGGGAGTAAATTCAACCGGAAAGACGCCCTGACAGTTCACGTCATAACGGTCCACAAAGGTTTCGGGGTCGAATATAGCGGAAGTTCTCAGCTCACCAAAGAATGACTCGGGAACTTGTCTTCCCACCGTTGTGCAATCGAGTTGATCAAACTGCTCCCAGAACTCCGTGTCCACCAAGGCAGCGACCGTTTGACACCGTGGTAGTTCAATCGTTAGCCAAAGTCGCAGAGTCATCGTCTCCAGGAGACCTCGTAAATCCCGGTCTCGCCGTGGACGTCACCAGTTCGCACGTTTGACGAGTTCTAGGAATTGAGTCACATGAGAAACTCTTGTAGCATATTTATAACTTATTATATCGTTATTGTGGAGTTTTCTCGCAATATCATGATCATTAGTTCAACTTGAGCAATTCAGGGTGCTGGTCGCGCATTAACGGAGAGATCGCGAAACCGAGCATTATCACAAGTCAAGGGTACGAAAAGGGTTCAGGATTCGAGACGTGCGTCTCGAGAAGTAAGAGAGGACCACATTATCTCAGAAGCATGGTGCAGTATTCTTCCTACTTTTCGCGTTAACTTCGCGACAAAAGAATTATCACACAGGAGATATTTCATCGTAGTCCGGAATAGACTACTTCATACAAGCCAAAGATTGTTACTAGTTCAGGATCACAAAGAGCTCCCTTCAGCGATACAACGCTTTCGAGTCAATTTCTGGTGAACTTTTCGCAGAGAAAACTACGACAGAAGCACCGCTGCGAATACATGGACGAAGTGTCAATCCGCAATATTTGTACAGGTGACTTGACATGTTCCCCTAAGCTATAAACCAAAATATGCAATACCGGAATGAGATGATGTCGGATTCCAATGATGAGTACGCGATGCTTGAGTTCACGTATCGTGATACTCGTTTTCCTGGGAAGCAAGGTCGTCTCCTATCATGGAAGCTGGGTCTGGGTCTCAAATCAATTTCGGCTGAGATTTTCTCTGATTACCGTCGCTTTAACGAGATAGGACTTTCGAAATCGGTTTGCCATGTAAAACCATTGTAAGAGGTGTGTAATATTTATGCAATCATAAGCAAACTTGATATTCGATTTCCGGTCAAGTAGAAAATTTTCCAAAGAAGAATGGTACATTTCGTGCAATATTATCTTCACGTGTTGCCCAGTCCGGAGTAGCTGCGAAATCTCCGCCAGTGAATTCAAAGCAATTCCGATTTCGTAGTCGGAAATCGATCGCATGGTCCATGCAGTCAGACCTGCGCGTGCAGAAGCGTCCCAACAGACGCGCGTGCAGAAGCGTCCCAACAGACGCGCGGTCATAAGCTTGCCATTTATTTCGTGTAGTTTTCCCGGAGTCGAAGCCATATATTTCATCAATCAATACTGATGGATTTTCATCTTTCTTGTGCGTCTTCCAGTCGGTCGTACCAGTGGAAAAGAGTGGTGTTGCTGAAATTCGGAAAAATTGAAATGTCACTGCTTCTGTGAAGTTGCTGGCGTGTAACGACCTGCAAATCTGGAATGTGCTCTTTTAGCCACGGTTTTGACAGTGTAATAACTTATGAACGAATGGTAAAATGTGAGAATAGACGACTGGTATCGTTTTCAAGTCATCACTCGACAAAGTCATCGTTATTTGAAGATAATCATGTTAATTTGGCGATGATAATATTACTATTATTGACTGAATGGAGTATATTTTGAGTATGTATGATATTAAACAAGAGACGAAAAAGAAACGTGAGCATGGGCGTATATCTACATGGTAATGAAATTGTATAGTACGAAACGAGAGTGTTGGAGTGTGAATACGAACCAAGTTTGGATAACCAAGATGAACGAAACAAATAAATCATAAAGATGCAATCTCTTCCCGGAGTTGTTCTTCGCAAGCTCATTACTCTAAGCCCACATGCCCGACGGAACCTCGAATCGTCATTCACCCGCATTCTCGAGCGAGGTACGTGCATTCCGCGGGAACCAAGAAGGAATTCCGCGTGGATGAGGTGTGGGCAAGGGGAATTCCCCGAAGATTTTGAACATTTTGAACGGAAGATTTCACCCTCGGAGTTTCATGTGGGATCGTTATAAGCTGAGTTGGTGAAAGAAAAACTTCCATCGTGAGCGTGCGCTTCGCGTAAATCTCTCTCCCATCCGCATCGGAGAAGTTCCCTGAGTTGTTACGCTGATTCATATCAAGAAATTTTGGTTTCAGCCGAATGAATGCTATCTATCGATTGATCTCAAAATTTACTGCTGCGGGAGAATTCAAAAGAGAAATTGGATGAAGGAGCTCTCGCGTCAATCATGAAGTTTCGGATGGAATTCAACGCATGAGGGCCTGAGCGATGCAAGCAGCAGGGTATCAGCGATACAACCGATTCACTGTGAGCTTTGACATTTATTCATGTTTTTCGTGGATTTGGAAACGATTCCTTTGCTTCCATGAACTTCTTGTAGGCTCCACAAAACCCTGCCTCCACCAAGTTTGAAGACGAAATCCGAGCTGCGTGCGGTCTTCGAGATCCATTGCTTCGGGAATGAAATAGCGAAACCGCTCAAAACTTATGGTGGAAGTATTTTCTTTTTTAACTTTCTGGTTAGAACATTACGGGGAGAAGTTTAGGGGATGAGGACCATGGCCTGCTCCCCGCCCTTTGGCTACACCACAGCATCGGAGCAACCGGAGAAGAGCGTGGGTGAGAGGGGGGTACGTTCTCGTCGGGCCCATCGAGCCCCGCTATAAAGATCCTCATCATCATCTGTTGTCCCCCTCCAAGTGCTTGAAAGAGGAACTTCTCCCCCTCCCCCGGAAGAGAAGAGGAACCCCTATAATTTTGCGTTCTTCAAATCTTGCTTTCCGAATACCCGAATATGCGGGTACGCTCAGCCCAGGCAACGGGCTGAGTTGCGAGTCGCTGTTCTTCGCGGTTTTAAACCGCAGTTCTCACCCCTCGGTGCCAACAGAATCAAAAACCGCATATCTCAAGATTCGAGGTTGGCTGCGATGCCTAGAGCGATTTCTTTCTCGCGCCTTTCCCTTCTCTGTGATACCTTTGTGGTACTAAATGCGAGAGAGCCAAATCGCAAGACCGGCGGCCATCTTGGATGTTTTCGTCAGACTCCATCGATTGGTGAAGCTGGAAAGTCGTGCCTGGGTCAGCCGTGGTCAAACGGGATCAAACTTGTGTGATAAGGAACTTCATTTCCGAATCCCCGGGTGGGGGATTCGATTCAACGATTCGGTGACCGTTTGGTGCGTAGTTTCTGGTTTTGAATTGTATACCCGAGCTCGTTGGTCTCGTGAGAGGGGCTTTGGCGGCCAAGCAGCCTCCGAGTGACTTTCGGCGAAGTTCCGGAGCTGCACCAGTCTATTGCTTCGAACGCGACACTTTTGACGATGGACGAGTCCGTGGTGAACGAATATGCGGCATCGCTCAGTGAGCTGGTCACGAACTCGAAGCCACTCATCTCGATGTTGACCATACTCGCGGACGAAAATAAGACTCACGCGGCGAAGATCGCTCAGGTCATCCAGAAATATCTCGAAAAGGTAAGAGTCGCTTTTATCACAGAAGTTTGCGATCATGATTTGCGCTCGATAGCGGTTTCGCTTCGAAATCAGCTCACTCTGTCCTCTGAGTTGCGTAATCTGAGAACAGTTAGTCATCATGAACCGTGGACAGATATAGTTGTCTCGAGCTCGAGATCGTCCAATGCAAAACATCCAAAAGTCTCAACTGCTTAGGATAGGAAAACAGTCACTGATGTCACTACGGTACATTCCGGAGATGCCCATGATGTAACCATCATAGATAGACCTGGATTCTTCAGTTTCGATTTTGTGTTGGTTTTGAAATTCCGACATCTCGGAGAGTTTCCGAGGTAGACTCACTGCGCCATTCTATATTGTGTTCTTACTTTTTCAGAGTCCAACAAAAGTCAAGTTGCTCTCTTTGTATTTAATCGATTCCATTGTGAAAAATGTTCGCGAGCCGTACATCCAGCTTTTTGCTGAAAATCTCGTGCCGATGTTCACCGAGGTCTTCGAGCGGGTAAGTTCTCAGTCGCTTCCCGTGTTTCACACCGCGGGTTTTATCTTGATGAGATGTGGGTGTGTGGCAAAACCACATTAGATGGTTATTCCAAAGCAAACGGTGAAGTTTTGTCCGCCAATGATCGACTTCATTGGATCAACTTCATGCTCCGTCCGACGAGATAGATCTTATAGCCCGTAATGGGACGAGTGACAAATTCACCCTATATTCTAGGGCGACGAGAAAGTCCGTGCGGCGCTATTCAAGCTCCGGCAGACTTGGAAAGGCATCTTCAGTGAATCCAAACTGTACCTTGTCGATATCAGCACAAAACGCATGGATCCGCAATGGCCAATCACTACCACAAGCGAGAGTCTCAGGGCACCAATTCATCTGAACCCGAAATTCTTCCTTCGTCAGACGAATGGAATCCAAGAGGTGAGAAGCTCATTCCCATTCATTTTCTAGCGTACGCTGTCACCTTTCTCGAGAGTTGATATATCTCCCAACCGTTACTTATAAACCGCCTTCCGCCTTTGAGCAGAAAACAAGTCAGACATCTCAAAGTATAAGTGAAAACGCTGGAGATGAGAAGAGCAATAGGCGTCAAACGAATGTCGAGGATCCGAACAAAAGCGATGGAGATCAGATAAATGTCCTCAAAGTCAACACGGACTCTGAGAAACGGCCTGATCCTCGTTTGAAAAAGGTGAACCTTCTGGATGAGTTTTGTTGAGAGCTCTATTTTTTCGTGAGTCATAATTGAGGCTCCGCATCAATGACCCATGGACCTTTTCCAGAAGGACTCAAGCGACAGGAAACACTCGTCAAAGAGCTCATCGCGGCACGAAGAAAGCTCGGATAGACCTCGGTCGACGTCAAAGTCATCATCGAGATCCTCCCAGAAGTCTGAACACAGGAAATCAACGAAAAGGAATTCCGAAGAAGCTTCGGCCTCGTCTTCATCTCTCGAACCGAGCTTGGCAGACAAAGAAGCAGCTGCCATCTTGAGTGGAGATGTGGATCTGCGATTGTTAGGGCCAGCACAGAAAAAGCCAAAGCAAGAACCGCAGGCCACCCAAGATTTTCCTATGTTGGACGTTGACTTGAGAATAAGGTATGCCAGGTGATCACACGACTTGTTGAAGTCCTTCTGGTCCCGAAAACCGGTCACGTCTTTTGCAATAGAGCTTATTCGTTCCAACTCTGATTTCCAGGCCATCAAATATGGATGCAGAGGCTGCTATGGTGAAGGTTGAATCAATAGAAGAGGAGGAAGAGCAGGACAAGTCAGCTCAATGGGCAAAAGTAAAAGGAACATCATTGAGCTATTCCACGGAACCAGTGGCTTCGAAAACTGCTTCTAACAGTGAGCATCTGTGATTTATGATCGAATTCGTAAATTTTACTGAATAAGAGCACTGCGTTCTCACACTGTGCCTTTATCCCAGGCACCCACCCGACTCTTTCGCGAGTGCCCATGACCACGGCGTCATCACAGTCCGAATCGGTCGATCCTCAGTACTCGGATCGGAGTATGAAACATCACGTCCCCCTTGAAATCAGTCACTGTCCGCTTCCGAAGAACAAGAACGTTCGTGGTACGTCATCGAATCAGTCGATTCGTGCCCACCGTGCTTCGAGCTACTCTTCATCGCCGCCATACTTTTGGCCTTCTCAAGGTCCTCTGATTTCAACTCGGAATCGTTACTTTGCAGTGTCAGATCCTGCTCCGGATTCTGGTCAGATTCGCCTCGACGGCAGAATGAGGGAAGTTCGTTTCGTCGACGGAGTCGCTGTTGCCATTATTGACGAGATGCCACCGAATTTCGTTCGTGCCCGTCAGATCATGTTCCGAGGTGGAACTAGAAAAATCATCATCAATGACACCGTAAGTGCTCCGCTTTCTTTCCCGATTTTCAGGCTCCCTGCATCGACGTCGAAGCAACTACGAATCAAGCTGAACATGAGTTACTTTTGAGGAATCTCCCATTGCTCATAGCTCGACAGATATCTGATTCAGGTTTTTCTCTCCGCAGATCGAAGTTCTGGCAGCGTTCGATGGTCGTGAACATGATTTCAACCTGAATGGAAACCGCCACCGGATCCGATTTGGGGCTCCTCTGAGGGAACTTTATATCGGTAAGTTTTCATCTCGCAATGGAATTGAGGATGAGGCCGTAGTCGTGTTACCTACGATGTCGATTCGAAAAGAACGTGAATGAAGACAATAATAAGTTCTCGAAGACTGGAGGGGGTATTTCGACGCGCGTTTCAACAACGACACCACATTTTCCAGATGGCATACCTTACGCCTGTCAGTTCAACGGGATTCCAATCTATGTCAGAAGCCGGGAAGACGTGTTCTCCGTCACATTACACCCGCCCTGCCCGAGTGTCAACGACAAAATGGAAGCAACTCCTGAGCTATTGAATAAACTCGGTTTCAAACCCCTCCTTCCAAATCCCACTACACCTTTCATAGGAGGACCTTTCCAAGGAGTGCATCCCATTCCAGGACACCTTCCTCTTAACGGCGCAAATTCAGGGGTAAGTCAAACCTCGAAGTGGTCATCTACTCGTGGAACGGGCTTCACGCTGAGTCCGTCCTCTTACGGGTGTCGGAACGCGAGTTTTCGGCAAACGAACTCGGTTTCCAAGTATGTCTTCTGAGAAACGTTCCGAGACTGAATGTCCGGGCCTCGTTCCGCGGTATGATGTCCACTCCTGGTTTCTACTAATCAATTATCTGAGATTTACAGTCGAGGGTGCGTAAAGAGTGAGTTGCACGGGGATCGATTTCTCGAAATGCGAGCAGTTTCCTGTGTCTTATTCTCGATTTGAGAGGCCGGGAGACGGTGATAGAACCGGACTGTGATGTTTTTCTTAGTTTACATTATCTCGCACAATTTGCCAGCCTTCTATTAGACTGGGCATAGCTTTAAAAAAAAGCCATCTCGCCCAAGCACCGAACGCACAACGGAAAGCTAAGTATGATCTGGCAGAAAAAATCAAATAAAATCTTGGTTCTGCAGAGTTATGTGAGACTCTTCATTTAGGCAACGCTTCGACGTTGAACGTCCAGGTTTCTAGGTATACACAGCAGTCGACGATATCCTGTTCGCCATTTTTTCATCTGGTTTAGCTGCGTCGATTCAGTTTCATCGATTAGAGATGACATGCTTTCGTTGGTGACAAGGGGCTGGAGTCGGGATATTTTTGGTAGTCTCTTTTTCGAAGCAATTTTCAATCGAACAATGCGAGGGATTGGTGTACTTTGAAGAGCAGCTTCATCGGCGATCGAGAATCGACGCATAGATTTGTGTTTTGAATTTCCTGCGAGTTGACCATGACGGTAGCACAGACGGTACTCTCAATACGAACACTCAGCAAAAGCTGTTTCCGGAGTCGCAACACGCGGCAACAGCTGACTAACTAGTCGAGGTTGCAGAATTGGCGGCATAGCTCGCAGAGAGCTAATCTCATCGGGAAGGCAGTATAATATTTTCTTTCAATTCATTTCGAAGGATCAAGGTATCTGTCGGGCAGATTTCTCACAGTCCGTGGCTCGAAGCTCGAGGTCGCCTTAGAATACGATCCACCGTCGCACAGTATTTCGCCACTCTACGGAATATATATTCTCGACTGACTCTTCTGAAACTCTTGATCGTCGACCTAATCGAAAGCGTTCTTCTTCTCTTTTAGGGCTGGATCCGGTACCAAGACGAAATTCGCGCACCCTCAACTATGCCTCCTTCGGGAATATTTACGTCGATGCCGGCGAATCTCGGGTGGGTTGAGAACTTGCTCTCACTGATTCTTATTTAACTCTTGATTTTTGTCCCAACTCACGACCTATAAGATGTTCGGTATCATGTCCTGAGAAATTTGTCACCCCCTTTCAGACCTTTGGCCGCACACCCAGGATTCCCGGGACCCAATCTCTTTTGTCCACCACCTCATTTGGGCGGTCCTCCGTACGGCGCCTATCCACCTCCTCCGATGCTACCTCCAGCGAATCTTGCCATGGCAGCAGTTCCGGCTGCCATACCGCCAGTTGCTCCTGTGGCTACAGTGAAGCCTCAAGCGGTTCCTGACGTGAAATTGAATGTCTCTGATCTCTTAAGCAAACTTGTCAACGCCGGAATCATTGGTTCTGGTGAAAAATCCGATTGTAAGTCATCAATCAATCAATCGTCGCTGCTATCCCCATTATCTGTCCCCACCGGCAGCTGTAACCGTGGAGCGAATTTCCCCAGAATAGGATTTGTCGGAGAGGTTTCGGGAATGTTTCAGATCGTGTTGGATCTAACAATTTCAAAATTACCATTCACAGCCACCACAGCAGTAGATCTCAAATCAAAAGAGCTTGTAAAGGAAGAAATCCCGAAATTAACATTCAAACAGACTGATATGTTGAAAAAGTGAGTACTCGGGTTCGATGGGGGGATTTCAGGGATGAAATTCAAGACGATGCACTAACGATTTGAGTTGCCTTTTGAGTTTTGAGCTGATTCTCAAAGTCTTTACTGTTGTCTGCTTCAGGCGGTACAACGGGGTCATAACGGCTTTGCATGAAGGAGTTCAGTGCGCGACGTGTGGTCAACGATTCACGCAAGCAGAGAAGAACTCGGATAAATACGCCCAACACTTGGATTGGCACTTCAGGTGGGTGGATTCGAGAAACTTGCTTCGATTTTCGGCCGGAACACAGTACCAGAGTACGTTTCACGCTACAAGCAGGGGGATGACTCAATGTTTACTATTTTTATTACAGATCGGCTCGAAGGGAAAGAGAAGGTCTGAAGAAAGCCTCATCTCGGAAGTGGTTCTACGAGGTTTCTGATTGGATGCAATATGAAGAGGTTGAAGATGTTGATGATCGAGCCCGGAGCTATTTCGAGATTCAGGTACGCAAAACAATATGAAACACGACTGGCACAAACTCGAAGGAATCACTCGGTCCTAAAATACTTGTCCCTACAGGAAGCACAACACGACAGTCCCGGTCAAGAGAACGAAACGACAGATGCTCAAGAAGTTCCCACGGTCAGCGCAAAATTGGTAAACCAGAATGAAAATGTAAGTCTTCCACTGCGGCCGTAGGACAACAGGCTCTTTTCGAGGACGATTGCGTTGGAGCTGAAATCTTCATCTCTTTTCAGACGTGCTTCCTATGCCACGAGGCTTTCGAGCTATTTTTCTGCGAGGAAACCGAGGAGTGGCGGTTGCGGAACGCTGTGATGCACGACGAGAAAGTTTTCCATCCCAATTGCTACGAAGATTTCATCAGAGTGAGTGTCGCCTAGATTATAATGATTTGACGAAGGAAATCGAGAAACCTCTGACTGACGATATGATTTCCAAACTTCTAGCCCGCACCTGAGCCAATCGTGCCAAAAGAAGAGCCCGCTCCAACACCTCCCCAAGAAATGGAAATCAAGAGCGAGCCGGATGAGCCGGAAACCAGCACAGCCTGCGATGACGAGTCCAGTCAACCTTTGCCCGGTTTGGACTTCGTGCCCACTCCCTCTAAAGGAACGTTGAAGGTCGAGCCAGAAACAGCTGAGGGAACCGCGGCAGAAAGCGACGCTGTTCCTCCAGAGGAATCAATGGACACCGACGAAATCGGCGACGAAGCGAACGAAACCTTACAGTTGGCTGAACAGACTGTTATCGTTGAGGAGCTGGGCGAGTTCGGAGTTCACGTTGATTCTAGTGGTGTTATCGGAGGTGATGACGAATCAACGCAGAACAGCGAGTCCGTGGATGCATTAGGCGTTTCTGGCGTGACCAGTCCCGAGAATGTCAGCCAGGATTCGCAGGCCGAATCCAAAGTTATTGTGAAAAGCAGCGGTGGTATAGTCCTCAAAGTCAATCACGATAGTGTGGCAAATGGTGAAACCAAAGCGGCTGACGAGACCGTGGTTGAGGCTGAGCCCGAGCCGGAAGAAGACTGGACTCCCCCAACTCCTGATCCGGCGTACAAAAGTTTCCCCGTCGTGAAGAAGGGAACAGAAGAGAGCGGGTTGTGCAGCATCATGTAAACATTCGTTCGTATCATTGCAGCCAGACTCTGGCGAATTGGTCTAGCCATTTGTTTCAAGAGCTCACATCCTTTGTTCAACGAGTCACAAAAGAAGGAACGGAATTGTAGAAATGAGCTGAATCATGTCTAGTGTAAATACAGGTTGTCGATCGGGCTAAGCTTAATTTTGATTGACGCCGACGCCGTAAAGTAAACGTCTTCCTGTACCCGCGTTGGGAGAGGCTGAAAGCACTCCCGACCATCATGGACGATGCTTCGGAATTTTTTCTGTACATGAACTGTTATGCGGACTTCTAAGTGTTTGATTGCTGTTTTGTTTTCCCTTTCGCGGGGCACCACTGAAATCACACAGTGTTTAATGTAGCAGAGATATGAGCGCAGTAGGCGGATAGTGTTTTACAGAGATCTCTTTATTTTTGGGATAAGAGAGAAGATGAAATAAACAGAGACTTTATATGAATTCCGACATAAATCTTTCGCGTGCCTAGGCATGGGGAGCATACTTGAGAGGCATATTCACTCCGCTTCATTCGTGCGAACCTATATACACGGGCAAGCAAACTTTGGACTCCAGAGATGGAGTTCATTATAGCAATCGAGATGCAGATCAGGTATTCCCGCGCAATCTTCCGCGTCTCTTCTCTCATTGAACAGAAGAAAACGCCGCGAGCCAGCGCATGGATCGCGTGCACGCGCCGATCTTCAATCGATGTTGTATCAATATCAATTTAAAATAAAGGGAAACGTCCCCATCGTCAATTATATCTCTTTTCATTATTCGTGCGTTTGTATTATTGCATTATTCGTTATAAGTTTGATAGTTCCGAGGTTTCAACTTGGGTGGAACAACGGGAAAGTCGAGTATGAATAACCGGCAAGGGTTGCTGATAACGAATCCTTATTTGATTTCGAGGCAATATCAATTGGCGAGCCACGAGTGTTTCAAAATAATTTCCAAAGACGGGTGTAGCACATATTTTTTCTCTTGTTCATAATGATGGCATAAGCCTGAAATCCATAGAATATCTTCGCTCGTGTTGGCCTTCTGGAAAACCAATTGGTAACTTCTTTCGCGGCCACTGGGTCCTTTGGATTGCGTTTGTTGTTTCCAATATTTATGGGGCCGCTGGAGACACGTGCGCCGAGCACTCCCCGGAGCTCATTTCTCAGGTGCTACGGCACCCCAGATCCGCGCCTCAAGCCGGTGGCGAACTTCGGTCAGTTCTGTCACGGCGATCTCGACATCTGAACTTTCTCGAATTCAAAATTCCAAATTGGTCTCAATCTCCCGGAACTTATTTTTCGCTGTGATCTGCGAAACTTCTGTGACCGAGCCTGTTCTTCTTCGTGTACTGCATTACCCCAATCTCGGGCGGCTCCGCTTGGGCGCACAAAGAGGGGATGTCCTCGAAGACTGATGGAAGTTCTGGAAGGTACTCTTTGTGAATTCGCATTCCTTCCCGCATAAGTCCATGTTCAAATATTGTAGCGGTGAAGATGAGGAGGAATTTTTCAAGCTCTGGGTGTCACCGCGAGAGAAAAAAATCGCCGATTTGGTTGCTCATAGTCGTTTTCGATTGCAGCTTTTCGAGGATCATTTCAACAATAAATCACTCGCGGTCGCGCATGTCCCAATCAGAGCCTATTGTTGTCCCGGTGGTCGCCGGGGGTTTCAGCTCACTCTCAAACACCTCTACTTTCCTAGCAAACCGCTATCTGGCCGCTCGCCCGCCCGCTTGCCTGCCTGCTTTGGAACCGAAGCAAGGCAAAGCTCAGAGTTCATCCCTTCATTGTTGAGCTACGAACACAGAGCAATCGGGCTCTCTTCAAATTTACTGTTCCGCTCATTCAGAGGTGTTGATTGTGGACACGTGTGTATGAGCACAAAGAAACCCTCGAATCGAATAATTTCCGAAACGTGTGCGGCCTTTGATTGAGATCGGCGATACGTCAAGGCAACTTCTCAACTTTCTGGCTGAAGAACACGGAATGTTCAATTTCAGTTGAGCCCGATAAACATGGACCCCTCGATTCGCTGACGATTTCTCTCGAACGGAAACCGAGCTCTCTAACCGAACGGTGTACAACAGCTCTCGGCAAAACCTAGAGGAAGCTTCGGCAATAGTTACGAGCACATCATCGTGATCTTGATCACAATCAACAATTACGACGAAGTAAACCAAGCTTTCAACAGGTCGGATGGCTGCTGAATGAAGTGAGTGAGCTGCCGCTGGTTACCGGCTCTACCGAGCGCAGGCGCCTGTTTGACAGATTGGCTCGCTCTCCACGAGGAATTCTTCAAAGTGAGCGACAACAACAATGACGACAACACCGAACCGAACCACTGGTTAGCCAGTGTCAGATTGTGATTACGAGCCAGCTCAGCTTTCAGCGCTTTCGCCTACACGGACACCTGGAATTCATGAACTAGAATTGTTTCTTGTAATTCGCGGAAAACAAAAAAAACAATCAGACAACTCATTTTTGACTGCGTCTGAGTGGGTTACTCGGCGGAGAGCAGACGATTAATTGGAAACCATTGATCGAGCCTTCGTCAAGATATGCAAATGCTCTTCATTGAGTTCGCATAGTTCAGACGACAGATTTCGACCGCTTTGAGGTTTCTGTATCTACTCATCTGTACCAAGTCAGATCTTGTAGTACTCGAATCCGATGCGGTCCCACACGTCTGTCGACAAACCACTTCCCTCGAAAGCGTTCTTCCACTCCACACGTCCGTCGGGCCATCGGAATGTGGTTCTTGAAAATGACAAAAAAAAACACGGAGTGCCTTCACACTTTTGTAAAAACCGTCCGCGCATAAGCGGAATGACAGGGGGGTATCCGGTCGGCTCGTTGGTTGGTCATTCCCTAACGTGCCGTCGTCTCAGTTTCGCTGTAGGCCTCAGTAGACGGTAGGCCGCGCGCGCTTAAATTCTTGGCATTTTCCCCAAGATGGATCGGATAGTCGACATTATCCGCTGTTGTTGATAGAGCGGTGGTTATCTTCGTTTGGCTCGCAAGATATCTCGATACCTCGTCGAGCTCACGCCGGTGGCGAACTAACTTTTAATTCAGTAACGCTCATGACAGCCACGTGAGAGTTTCTCCTTGAGTTCAGAACCTTGAGAATCAGAACCTGAAAGAGGACATCTTTCATTTCTCCTCTTTTTGGAAGATTCAGCCATCCTGGATGATCAGATCTCAGACGACATCTATGTATGACCTCGAAGTTGGCGAAGGATTCGGACTCGGGATTGTGAATCACGGACTCCCGCTCCCTATAGTGTTCCGTTCGATGATGGCGTATTTCTTGGAGCATTCAAAAAATCACGTTTGTTTGAGAATACCGACGTATCTCGAGCATGTCTCGGCAAAACGTTTCGTCGCGTGGGAACCGTTGCGAGTTGGCATCATCGCTTCTCCAGTTGCAGCACTGAAAACAAAACACGTGGTCGTTGGTAGCGAGGTGTTGGTTGGAAACAATGTCTCCGTTCAACGGAGTTCGCCAGCGTTGTCAAAAGTCTTGGTGAAACACCGATCAAATATAGGCCACACACAGATCTTTCTGACACGCACGCGCGCGATTCACATTTTATTGCTGGTTTTTGTGTTTGTTACAAAGTCATTAATTAGAAATACTAAAATTTGCTTACTGAAAACAGTTCCGTTTCTCTCTCTCTCGAGTGTGAGTCGTAAAACTCTTAACTGGGCACCAGGAACTCCATCCGATCTGTTAAAAAAATGTCGTTGTTGAACTACATGGAAAAAACTCGCCAGAGCCTAATCATTCATTCGCGCAGTTTCTCGAAGAATCCAAAATATTCCAGAAATTCCATTGACTCGCTTCCACGAAGCGAATTTCCGTAAACGGCGGACCCACTTCACAACTCTGTATTCATGCCGTATGGTCAAGTTTCCCACAGCACAGCAAGACGCCGACCCGGAACGTGGCGCCGGACGCGCGACACGTGAAGCATTTCTAAGTTCACAGTCATGCGTCACTCACTATTGAACTGGACGCCTTGCTAGGACAATCCCACTTATAACGAGAAATCTGGCGGCGAACGTTGATATTTTCGCAGCCGGTGCATCATCATGGATCTTAGTCGACCCAACGGTTCCATGAGTTCAGGCACATTGAAATCTTGAGGAAATTCGAAACGGTTTTCAAATCGATATGTTTATCCATGTGGATCTGCTGTCCATATTGGCTAGCGGTTGGATTTGCGGCCCTCACGAATTGAGGAAACAGTTCCTTCCAAATGGATTTCATTGAGCCCAGAATTCCGATTCCCGAAAAAGCAACTCAGGAACCATCCGGAACTCTCGAACTCTCTCGGTTCAGAGTCGGACTCGAATGTAAGTGGATTCGGCTTCCTCACTTCAGACATCGATTCTCATCCGCTCATTATTATCGTCGGCCTCCGTTTCGCTCAATCGAAAGGGAACATTTTCATCGCATCTTCCGCGCAGGCTTCCGCGATCTTACGGCGTAGTGGTCAGGCACGAGCGGCCATTGTCCAAATGAACTACCCACCCGAAGCGGATGGAACCGTAGATGGCAGTCTCGAAGTGCGAGCATGAGCGATATGCTAGTAGGATCGAACCTGCGACGGCGCACGCTCCGATTTCATGATCGAAAAAGGATCAGTTTGGCCCGAGTGTCACACAAACAAATCTGCAGGTTCAGGTTCCGACCTCACTGACAATGAGTCTCCTGAGGTTCCCTCGGAAACGTCAAAGCGTCATCGATACCGAGCCGTTGGCTTGAGCTCGACATCGAGCGATGTTCGATGGGCACTCCTGTAAATAAAGATCCTCACAGTTTTCTCGGAATGGTCGAATAAATGTCCTCCTTGTCGGTTGGATCACGGATCTTGTGAAACGATCTGTTCTCGAGACTTCGGAATCTGTAGCCGAAGTGTAATGGGGTGTAAAGTAGCTATCAGATGGCAGCCGAGTGATACACTTCGGCCAGAACGAAGAAAGCGCTTCGAATACTTCTGTTGCCCTCCGCTGAGATCGCGGAGATTAGGGAGAGTTTCCACCAACACGTGGCGTATATCTCACCGAGAAGAAAGAAAAAAAGAACTAAAACTCTATTTTCACACAAAGCAAGTGATTCTCTATGCAGTCGTCGCGTTCCATCGTTTGATAGAAGGCGGGACTCTCGATTTGCATCTATAACGGCTGAATTATTGAAATCTCATGAATTCTCGAAACAGGAAAGCGGGACATCTTTAACCACTTCACGTTTCTCGCTGAGCTGCCCGACATCACACCGTACCTGAACCTTTGTGCGTCAGAGGGCCCTCTGAGGATTTCCTCGGAGTACTTATCCGAAAATCTCGGGGAACACTTCTGGCTTTGGAGAAAGTTCTCCTCGTGGACCTGAAACCGCTCAGTTGTGATGATGAACTTCGAGATTTTGCGTTTCCAGACGACTCGTCTGAGAACTAGAAGGAGAAGTACCAGATAGAAATTGAATTCTAAAAAGACAGCGCGCCGGGATCGTTCTTTGTTTTGTCCGGATCCATTTCTCCACATTATTTCGCCGCATTTAATGCAGTGATCGTCTTATCACCTCAATTCTCAGTGGGGGTTCCGCCGCTGACGGCAGAAGACGATGAGCGACTTACGGAGGCCTTCAACGGCACGCCCGCCACGCTGCGTCCACGACTCAACACCCAGCCGACTCATCTGCCGCCGCGATACGGTAACGCACACACCACGCACGAGAAGTGGTGGCTGTTTGCTCACTTACCAATATACATACGCGTCCTACCTAGCGACCACACTGCCGAACGCGAAGTCTGTCTGTGGTTGTGAGTGTCGTGTTATTGCGTCTTTTGTTCCGAGGCTCGTTAGCAGCGTTTCGAATGTCAAATTGTGTATAAAGGACGTGTGTCCCGATGATGACGCGTTCCGTCAGAGCGGATCGTGGACCAAGTGTGAAGCCCAAAGCAAATACAGACTCTCGGCACTCGGCTCGCTGTCAACGCCTTGGTCCGCCAACGCCTCAGTCTAAACAAAGCAGAAAACAAATCCAAGTACACAGAAGCTTCCGGTGCGATTTCCGCCGACGACCTATGGATCTCTTGTCTGTTACCAGTGCGCTAGCTTTTTCGTTCGATTCCTTATTTTCTTCGTTCTCCGCTCTGAAAACGAAAGACCGTGCTAACGGACACGACGACCTCAGACGCTACCAACCAGAATCTGGTTGAGATGGGGTACGTCGACGACTTATCTCCGACTTGTCATCTGGCGAGCTGACATTGGAATGGCCAAACGCGAATTTACAACTCCGATCATATCGGAATCCATCCCAATACCTTTCGTGAATGTTGGGGACAATGACTCATTTGTCTTTGTAAACTCAACGTCACCAGATTCCTGTTCTGTCGGAGCCGCGCACGGCTCATGGTCCGATTCCGCGTTTCTCTCGAGATTCGAACGCGACCGAAGACCGATGGAAGAGAGCGAATCTCGAAGTTTGTGTTCGTTACGAGTTCGCGAACGACGGACTCGTTTCGGGACGATGAAAGAAACTCTCGCGATTCGATCACACACTCCGCGCGGATACAGGTGACACCGCATTCGCTCAGTTTGATCGGAATGAATCCACGCAGGAACCCAATAGACACGAGCCGATCGCGGTTCGTGGTCCAGTGATCAAAGATTGCGAAGACTCCGAAACCCTTTTTACTTACTCGCGGTTCCGCTGCTCAAAAAAAACTTCAAAGAATCCGACGTGAAATTTACAACCGTTCGACTTCTTGAGCGCTGTTGTGACTGGGTGAAGTTTCGAGCTGCATTAGGCAAAGTCAAGCGGTTCGTGTTTGCGTTGTGCCTCGGCGCGCTCCTCTGTCGTGGTTAGAGCGTTTGGGGTTTACGGCAGAAACTTTTCGGTAACTTGTGGCTTTGATGGAAATTTTAAAAAACGAACTCCGACCGAAAAAAAAACTCGACTTCAAAAGAAAAAGAGAAACCTTTGCCTAATAAGCGACTTCATGAAGCCGAACGTCTGAGTTCCGGGTACTTTTCGATTCGCTTCTTGAGCGTCTGTGATTTCGCGGAGTTTCACAGACTCAGTCAGAGTTGAAGAAGGCCTAATGAGCCGTATTGGATTTCGAGCGTGACTTCTCACTCGTTTGCATCGCTTTGTTTCGAGAAAAGGCAAACGCTTGAGTATAGTTGCGGATGCAAATATTTTGCTGCCGGGTTATCGCGATGGTTACCTCGGGAATGCAGACAAAACAATCCATCGGAGGCGGTCCCCAGGGCCTGCTCTGCTCTCGACTGTTTCCGGCGCCAATCATTGCGCAGAACCGCGCGGGGCATGAGTTCCATTGAGTCAAGAGCGTACTTCATTTCTTTGAAAACTCTCAAGCGAAATCGCATCGGATTTCTCTACTTTTTGAAGAATGTCTCGAGACTACGACAGCCGCTCGCTCAGACAGTTTTTCGACCTCATAATGATCGTTTGGCTTCCGAAAAATGTCGCCAAACTCGAAACAACAGAGTTCTCACCGTGGCGCGAGTTCTGCAAACGAGCCTAACATCGATTAGATTAACTCTCCCATCGTTTTGAGTCGACGTTTATTAATGTCATCATGCCGCTCAACTCCTCCAGCCTTTCAGCTCTCATCCATTCTTGACCCTTTTTCCACTCCCTCACTGCACTTTCGGACCGAAACAAGCCGTCAACCTGACAACCGATTCTTTCCGAAGCTTCGTGCTCATTCGCCTTGCGCGAAAGAAAACTTGAACAAAGTTTCATGAAAACTGAACGTTTTGAAGAACATTTTGATCGGACTGAAAAGGTTTTCGGCATCATTCGTTACTTTTCACACCTCGGTGCCAACGCTGAAGGCTATCTACTAATGATCGGCATCAGGAAACATGATCTAGAGGGTTTCTAGAATCGAACACAGGCATCCGAATTTTATGTCTCCGGAGAGTGATTTCTTGGAAACGTTCACAGAAGAAGAACAGAAGCCTCAAACGTCTTTGATCGATTCCTGAAGCTCTCGAGGATGACTAGGATCTGATAGAGAGCCAAGTCGAATTCTATTCAAGCAAAACTCAAAAGCTTCACCTCTTCTAGAGCTAGTTTTACAAACCATCAATTCACTCAGGGAGCTGAAAAGCTCAGCCCTCCCCCGACGTCACTTCGCATCCGTGTAACTTCTGATGGAATGAATCAGCGCTAATCGAATTTTTGACAAAATCTCTAAGAATGATGACATTTCATCACTGTTGAAGCTTCGCTGCCCTTTTCCCTGGATTTGAAGCGAATCATGGAGATCATTTCTTGGATCATTCTTTGGGACTAGAGCGGCTATGTTCATGCATCAATCATTTTTACCTTTCCATCAATCCATCCGAATTCATGGATAAATAGATGGACGATGCCTGAATATCTCAGCTCTGTTGTTTATGAGGTCTCAAAAATCGATATTTTTATCTGATTGATGGATTGTTTTTGATGAATTAGGACTTAGCTGAACGCGCTATCAATCATGACATGGAAGCTCCTGGAAGAAGTTACGCGCAATTGCATCGAACTTCAAGAATCATTCCGAGAGACTGAAGGCGCGCGCGTTTAATCGATCGGACAGGTTTGGTCAAGTCTCAACGCTGCGGCGGCTCGCACTCAACGGCGAGGGTGCGCTGGAAGGTGAATCAGTGCTCATAGAGTCGTTCACAGTTTGGAATTAGATTTTCCCTGAAATTCGCATCCTGCCGATTTCATGGAAAGTGTGAAGTGTTGACAAAACTAATTACGGAGTGGACTCCAAGGAGCTCGAGGTGCTTCTTTGAACGGCTAGCCACCTAGATAGCTCATCATAAGTCTCTCATCACCGCTAGTTGTTCTTTGAAAAGCGGTGGACAAAGCAAACACCTCGTCAGTGATCTCTCATCACTTGTTCCGCTGTACCACCCCCGGTTTTTTCTTCGGAGATTGTACCTCCCAAAGTGAGCGAGGTGGCTCGCTCTTCACAATCATAATGCCCGCCGGTTGGTTGGTTGGTTGCTTCGAAGCCGCGGCAGCGAACATCGGTACAGGAACTGTAGTAGAAGAGACTCCCTTTCGTCGAGCAAGCCACAGGCCGGCCGGCAGGCAGGCAAGCAAGCAGAGTGGCAGGCAGGCCCGTGAAAAGAAAGATTGACAGACCGACGACGATACCCTCTCCACAGCACTACGCGCTCTTTCCACGTGTGTCCGATCATAAGCAGTGTCGAGTCAGTTTCGCTCTTGTGCCGCGCAAGTTCGTGTCAAAAGTTTCGAACAAGAGCGAATTCGCGCGGGTTGCGCGCCGGCCAGTGGACTGCCCAGTTTCCAAAGCTTAAATTTGCCACAAACAACTATGAACCTTGTGTGTTAATCAAAGTGATCGAGATGGATTTAGTGGAGCGTTTTTTCGCGACCGTCGTCGTTGTTGTTGTGAATGACATTTGACAAAACAGTGCTCGGTCGGAACTCGGATTCTCCTTATTGTGTAACTTTCGTCGCCGCAACGAGGATTAATACATTCTGTTTCGCCTGATCGTTCAATGTTTTTCCCGCGGGAAATGGTGTTTCGTGCTCGCTGAAAAACGCGCGCTTTTATACAAGCGGTGACACTTTGAGGATTGATAGAAGAAACCGTTCTATCGGAAGACAGAGAGAAGAACAGCTGTATCATGCATAGAAGTTTACAATTATTGGTTCGGATGTGTCTTCTGTCGACGCTGATGGCTTCAGCGAGAGCCTCGAGAGATCAGACGTCTGTTTTCGAAGTGCTCATCACAGATTTGTCGCATCTCAACCCAACGATATACAACGGGACGTGCTGTGAAGGCAAGTTGAATCAAACTCTAATCTCGCTCGATGCTTCCTCGTTCCCTAAAATCCGAGGATTGAATCACTCCTGGTCGCGGGAATGTTGCTATCGAAGGAAATTTTGAGATTTTCTCGAGTTAGAAGCCCTCAATCGAAAAATTTAGAGGACACCTTGAAAAATGAGGTTTCAAGGAGCCAACTGAAGAAAACATTTATACGCGCGCCGAAAAATCCAACGTAATTGACTGCCTGTGGAAGTTCTATTGTTGTATTGTGCGTTCACGGAAAGAGTTCCTAATTGTCGTTTTGGCATTGAGCCTACACTTGTAGTCGGGCGCGGATTTCGAACTTATTCGACAACGTTCGTCTCGTTATCAAAAAACAGCACGAGGAAATCAATCATCAAAGTAGAAGTTCCCTCAGGAAGGCGATTCTTGATCATTTGTGTCCCATCTATTCCATGCTATTCATGACGCACGGATTTCACGCGGGAAATGTAGAGTCGGGCGTGCCATTCACTCAGGCTCAGGAAGCCATGGTGAGTGATCCTGGAATGCTGAACCCGAATCAGAAATATATTGCGAAAGACCCGAACTGATTGTCGCTCTTTGCAGGTTCAGCGGATAGAAACGGTAAATGTCCCACTAACTCGCTATGCAACACCTACTTTCGGGTGTGTCTTCAAGAGTACCGACGGAACGCCGCGCCAGAGTATCGTGAGTATTCCCCTTCGAACGAATTGTTTGCTCTCAGCCACTCGAGTTTCCCATTCACTAATCGAGTCATTGTTCGTTCATAGGAAACTGTACATTGGGCGAGACGACTTCAGATGTATTTCGCGGCTTCGGCAGCAAAACGAATCGAGTGGATCAGCAAGTGTCACTCAGTGTTCCAATTTATCATCGCTGGACGGTGAGTACCTTTTTGTAGGAGGAACTAGCGATGAACGAAGAGGAATCAGTTTTAGCGGGAAGTTTGCATGGAGGGAGAACAAGTCACGACGTGTATCAGGGAGCTGCGTAGAAGAGAAAAACTTGACTAGATACCGGAATCAATGAGGAGCTTGTTAGATCGTAACTTTCACACGTTTGTGATTCATTCAAATTTATGACGATCGGCGCCAATAAAAGTGCAAACACGTTGTAATACTAGTGGCGCCAGGAGAGTAAACTTTCTGGATCCTTTCGATTGATTGTGCCAGACGTTCCTTAACGGTACGCACTAGGATTGACTAGGTTCGGTTATTAGTCATGTTTTAGGTGCAGCTCCACCTGAAACATCTCGGCGGCACGGAACCTAGCTAGATGTTCCCACGCATCGAGCTTCGAGATATCGAAGATATCGTCTCCCACTTTTCATTCGGCTGCTGCTACTATTCGATGTTCGTCGGTTGCGTTGATAAAACTCGATCGATCGGTGTTCCTATTGGTGACTGCGACTATTGGCGGGTTTCTCTCGTTCTAAGTCGTCGAAAATCTCAGTTCGAGAACGATGTCGATTTCGCTCAAAAGAAGAAAGGAGAATTCTGATTCCGTGCTCCGGGATACACTCTCAGTCACCGGTTCACAATCACAATAGAGCTCGCTGAATACATCCATCCATCCAGATATTTGGTTTGTGTTTTCTGTTTCCTTAGAATCGACCAATCATTGAAACGATTGATCCGAAGTGGCTGCACTCCATCTGGATGGAATCTTCGAAAGTACACATACCGAGCTTAAAATCAACAAGAAAGTCTCGAGTAGAAGTGGATGCGTGTACTTTCCAATCTTGGTCCGTGCCAGCGTGCGCTCCTGTTGTTTTCTTCTCTGTAGATATCCAGAGAGTTTGAGCATGGATGGCCCACAAGTCAGAAACCAGCGAGAGCGCTCCCCTCCTTCTCCCGGTGGTCCTTCCACTTGAGTTCTTCAAGTCTGGAGCTGTTGTTCTTTGTCAGAGTTTATTAAACTGTTCCTCGAGATCTTCGAGCTCCACGAGTGCGTCGTTGAGCGTTTCGTTGATTGCTGGATACCTGCTCGACCTCTAAGAGTGGGTGTCTCCACAACGAGTTGAGGAAAAACAACAAAACATTCTTCAAGCATCATCGTCTCGATCGATTATTTCAATCGAGAAGTATTTTCGAAAGTTGTTCTGTTCTTCGCATTCTCCAATTCGTAACTAATGGCCCCGAACGCTCGAATAGGTTGGCGTGTTTGCTTGCTTGCTTGCCTGGTTGGTTGGCCGTTTACTTTGTGCCTTCGGTTATAAATGATGACAGCTCTGTCCCGGACGTCCACTATGCGATAACGGGCGTCGATGTCAAACACAGGATCCTCGAACGCTTGCCGGTGGGTCGGTTGGCGGGCTGGCCGTCCGACCGGACAGCTGTTGAAGTGTTACGGCGACTCACCTGAAACAGACGCAGAGATCCTTGTGTACTGACTGAGATTTCAGATTGCGACCGTTTCTCTTCTCTCGCGAACGAGTCGGAGCAAAAATCGGATCTGCGAATTTCGAGGTGCGCGAGACAGAAGCGAACGGAGAGTAGATGCTTTGCTCTTTGGGACGTTGTCGGGTTAATGCTTCTGACAACGGTGTTTAAGTTCACGAGCCTCCAGGGTCAAGAATTCCAGACTCGGATGATTCGGTCTGACGTCGAGAATTTCCTGACTGACGTCTGGGTTTTTTTCCGATTTTTAGACCAAACACAAAACATACAACAAACAACCATTGCCGCGATGAGTCTTTATGAGGTTGCCGTTGTTTCGTTTGATCGTAAACACTTCAGTGGCAACGGTGTAGGTGTAGTTAGTTAGGCGTTGACAGCTGAAACAAATCCCAGGCCGTTTTTAGCTTTAATCAACGCGCTACGGATGATTGGATGAGTGAGAAGCGATTGATTGATTGATAGATTTCGGGCCGAGTGGATGGATTGACGGAGGACGACGAACAGACATCCAGGGAAGATTCACGGACCGTCACATATTAGTTCGGTTGCGCGGTGTGAGGGAACACCGTGCGGCCACCGGAGTCCGTCTGACCGACGAAGAGTTTTTGCTTCTCCCGGCTTATTATTTAGGCTACACTGATCATAGAGAGAAAGAGTTGAAATAGACGAACAAAGAGCTTGATGAGGGCTGGTGAGGAGTGAACTCTCCTTCCGATCAACTCGCGAGCTGTTTACATTAAGGCGATCGACTATCTCCTTCTTGTTCTTTACGTTATTCTTCTCTCCGTTTCCTCTGATGATCTTGTTGATGATGATGACGACGACAACAACAGCGAGTGCGCCTTCGTCATTACTTTTCTTAGCCGAACAAAAATTAATGATTTAAAACAGGCGGAAAAGTATCCAGCGGACCGACCTCCCTAGGGAAGCTTGACCCTAACGATGAATTCTTCTCCAGAGTTTAGAGAAGAAACACGAACTCGTCGAAACTGTGAAGATTTCATGATTGCGTCACTTCGATGGAGGCGCTGGAAATCTTTTTTAAGGATTTCACCTCCCACTATACTTCTCCCTTACTTATGTATCTAATCGTCATAGTAATTCCCTGAATTCCAAGAGAAAGCCTCCAGCTGTCGTGGATTATGATTGAAATGTCGTTTGACGAATGTAGCGATGAAATATGAAATCATAAAGCTGCACAAAACACACGAACAAGTTGTTAGGCATGGCTGTTTCCCTTCTGTCGTGCTCATCATTTGTGGGAAACGCCACTTGGACGGCAGATGCGGTGATTTTTTGTCAAATTTGACAAATGTTCACAATAAGTTTTGTTGTTGCCAATGTTCATGTCGTGTGCTCGCCGGAGGAGTTCTCATTCTCAACTCCTCTTCCCGTCGAAAAATAGATATTTGGATAAAAGCGTGAGCTTTTCGTTGTATCTCTACAATTTTCGAACGTTCTTAGAAGTGAGCGCAGTTTCTGACAAGGAGCCGAATCAAGCCCGCGGAGCACGAGAGAGTTATTCAAGTTCCGCGGTGTAATGAGCGTGATCGATTCACGTCAAAGCGTGAAAGGCTGCATTCGACGTTTATTTCCCTGTGTCTCGATTAGACTGCGTTCCATTCTTGTGGAGTTTTTGCATCTCATTGTGTTTGACGTTTGCCATAGAGATCCGACAGAAAGTGCCCTGAGACGATCTGAATGCCCGGTGTCTATGTACCTCGCCGGCCTGCCTGCCAGTCTTACGCCAATGCTGCTTCTGGTGTTCCTTTCGGCGTCGTCGGAGTCAGTGAGAAGTTCCCAAGCAGAAGGCAAAAAAACACCGTAGCGGTGTACACGAAGAGTATTGTTTGATTTTTGGGGCCAAATCCGAATCTCCGGAGACGCTGCTCCACCGGGCAGAGAAAGAAACGACTTCACAGAAGAAGCAGCGCCGTACAAGCCTGGTAACACTTGGCATCTTCACTTTGAGCTTTTAGCGATGATCGCGCTCCCTCTTGCTCTCTTTCTTCTCTTTTCAAGTGGCGGAACACCGGGCAAGAATTTCACATGATTTAATTTTCAGATATCACCGCTATCAGATGCTCTTCTCTAATTATGATGAGTCATTATGTTCCTGGGGACACTTTAATTACGCTTCCCCGAGCTCCACTGTAAGCCACCATTGTTATTCGGGGTTTACGTCGCTGTTGGTTTTTCTTATGTGCCGTTGACGCGAGGGTTTAAGGAATGGTTGATTTTCCCTCAGCCGCTATCGCCCGATGGTTTGAAGATAAGCTTCGTCCACTCTCAGGGCAGTCGCTGAGCTTTGGGAATTCGTTCCTCCAGATTCTTCAATTTCTCCCACAGAAATCCCTTTGGAAGAGCCTCATAACTTCTAGGGTCGACCTACAGACCTGTCAAACGCTTCTCATGTTTTGAACACTGCAGACATTGCCACCAACCCTGCATGAGGCTATCAGTGACAGTACGACAAAACGGAATTCTTGAGCAGACACTGAAACTTGTCAAAGGAAAAAATTACAATCGCCATGTAGTAACACAAATTTGAAACGCCCTGGGCGCCACCAAACGATATACATACATATTTTGACTTCTTCGGGCTCTCTCTCTCTCTCTCTTTCTCTCGCTAGCTCCGTACCTCAGTGGGAAGTCGTCAGAAGGAAGATACAGACGCGTTTCGTGGTTTGTTTAGACGAAATCTGATTAACTTTGTGCTCTGATGTCATTCACGTCAGCGAATGGAGCTGTCAAAGAACGTGCGCGGAATTCTTCGTAGAATGATATTGAAAAGGCGAACGCGAAAAACAACAGGAATAGAAGCGGCGACCGGCAAGAATGTAGGAATTTCGTTTGACTCGTTCGTTCCTCGTCAGTCCCCGCGACAGTTGCGAAATTACGTGTGTTGAGCGATCGTTTAGCCAATCGTGAACACTGAGCACGGCCGCCAATACTCCTCGATACGGAGAGCTCGTCAGTTTTGTTTTTGAAAATTCGGCAGCCTCGAATCGCCGAAATGATTATTCCTCTGAACGAACCGGCGGCGCTGCTCTGTCGAACAACCGCTGCAACTGTATGGCTCATTTCAAATCGACTCGAACTTTGTTTTATAGCCCGGATATGTAACGTTTTGAACGATTTACACATCGCGTTTTGAACGATATTCGCTCGAGTTCCGAACGGAATTAATTCTCAATTGGCTCGAGATTCTATTGTCGTTTGATTGCGGGGGTGGAGTTGTAAATTCTCTTGGACCTCAATCACTTCCAAAACTGCGTGTTTGTGTGATTGACTGAGTTCGAGGGTTTCGAACAGACGGCAGCAGCACCGGTCGGACTAGGTCACAGTGTCTTGATAATAATTCGCCGACAGAACCCCGGAACGACCTGCTTCCGCAGGCGTCCAGCCTTTTGATTCCGCTGTAAGAGCTCCTATGAAATTTTGGAGTTTGTTTCGAAAACCAACGATTAGCGTGGCTATCGTGGAAGTCGTAGGCGACCGGCGGAACCCGTTCGAATCACGAGTGGTGACAAATCACGATCAGTTCGATTTTTTCTACATTTTGAGTCACGAACAGAATTGGCAAAGTGACGGATTTGAGTCATAAACCAAGAGGTTGTCGAACGTGGTTATTAGAGCGCTCAAAACAAAATGAAACTCAACTACTTTTTGAAACTCTTTAGATTACCCAGTTTGGCAGACGAACTCGATTATTGGCGTTCGTTTGAGGCTATCGATGTTTACCGTTACGATGCATCGGAAAACGACGCCCATAAAGATCGTGATTCACGAGAATAATGAGAAGAAAAGAAAAACACCCAGCGCACTCACCTTTATTAGGATGCGAGCTTTTCAGTGAACCTAAATCCGATTCCAAAACAGTGATGTCCCTTGCCATCCATACAATGGCCGTTTGTTGAACTCCTTCTGAAGCTGTAAATCTTTCGACGATTTGATCGGAATCAAGCGCCGAAAAACATTGTTTTGTGTACAAGCACTCACTCATTTGCTCCCTCCGCTGGCGAGTTGAGTGAATGAATGAATCGGAGTTTCTCCAAAAGATGCTCTCGTCGTCCACGGCGGCGCTTCCGCCACTCACGAAGCTCGAAGAGACTTTATTGCACTGTGGGGACCTTATTCGTCCGAAGCGTGTTTGTGATCACCTCGAACTGTGCATTCTCAACCCGTTCTCGATGTGTTTGAGCGAAAAATTTGTCACGACTTTCAGCTTATAGCTTCCGTTTTACTCCTTCTTTCTTTTTCGAAGACTCGTAAACGAGAACCGTGCTCTGCGACAATAAAATTGTAACGACCTATTGAGTCCGGACTCCGAGATTGCAGTCGCTGATTTTTGAAAACGTGTCGAAACTCATCGATACGAAGCCGAATCCCCCTCCAGGATTTATTCACGAAACATTTCTCAACGAAATCAATGGCGAACGGAATCTCCGGTGCTCTCGGCTTCCTTCCATCTGATACTCTTTTTCCTTCTGATCTCCTTAGCCTTGGTTATGATCGGCTCGTGGAAAGAAACTCAACACCCACCAACGACTGTTGTTTGTGTTGTCCGCTTTGTCTGGAGAACTTGTTTCCTTGGATCTACAGCAGCGTTTTGATGATTTCAAAGCAAACCGAATCTCGCTGTTCGATCCGATCGGAAACCCAACTATCCGGCGGCTGTCTGTGACTTTGATAAACTTGATCTGCATTTCCTATCCGTTCGCTTCGAAATATTGTTCGAGATATATTTTCGCTCTCTTCTCTGTTTTCTACTTCTTCGGACAGCTCACTTACTACAGTTTGCGCCCCGGAGTCAATTTATGAACGAATTCTATCTCGTCCCTGAATTCAAAAACGTGAGAAAATCTGCGCGATTTCGATTCCGCCTCACGGAAGTCGCGGAATCGTAACTGTTGGTGCTCGTCTCCTTCTTTTCCTCGGTCTGCCACTGCAGAAATCAAACGAATTCTCATCCTTCCGTCGAGGTACAGGAAGCTCAACCAAGAACAAGGTGCCGAGCCGCAGCGGGTCCGCACCGTGGTAGACTATGGGAAAAAATCGGTGTTTAGTGAAATCAGCAGCCACGGGTGCGCTCGTAAATACAACTGTGATAACTTACGACCGGTGTGTCCGAATGAGGATGATATAAATAGTAGCCAAGGAAAACCCAAACCTTTTGTCCGATGGTACTCACTAGCTGCCACGGGTGAAGATGATGTTCTATAAAACAAAATCCTTGGAGTTATCATCCTTCGTCACTGGGCTCAGCTTGGAGCGTTGTCCCTATTTCTCTAGTTGAAGAATCTCCGCTCGTCTGTCGTTTCCTGTGGCCAAACTTCCGAAAGAAACAAAACCGAACGAGCGAAACACGAAGCGAGCGCCGACCGCTAAGCGGTATCGCCACATTGTCGCGACTTTCGGATTTGGAAGCTTTGTTTCATTCAGAAATCCCGCTGTCCAACAAAGGGTTCGCTGTCATCGATTCGAGAGGTGTACGGTCATGCCGATTCCTTTTCAGATTTCCCTCCATTTTGAATATGACGTGAAAACCGTGATGCCTCCTCAGTAGTTTATGATACAACAGCCGCAACATCGGGCGGCAAGTGTGGGAAGTAAGGCGAAGATATTTCTTACTGATCTACGATCGCTCCCCTGCTTGCCATAGAGACGAAAGGGTTCTTCGTTTCGGGAGTTACGCTGTAGCTGAAGTGCGAAGTCATAAATTCGGTACGTGGTGTCGTCCAGCGACGCCATCTTTTGAATAAGGAGGAACGGACAGATCTCTTCTAGCTACCGAAAAGCCAGAGGCAGAAAGTTCTGTATTCGTCGCTGAATCACGAGATATGTCTTGACGAATCTCCCGTTCGTCCGCGTGGCGTTGTCTCGGACGGGAATTATTATCACTGCGCCGGTGCTGTTGATGATATTCGTCGACCCGTGCTCCGTTGTGACCGACGACGGCGGCGGCGGCGGCGACGTCGGAACGACCAACATCGGAAAATGTTTCCAATTCTCTCAGATAAGTCCGCCGAGTTCATTTCTAGTTCGGACACGAGTGGTAATAATAATCAAGTAGATCTCGGAACTTCGTTTGCGTGCAACTTCAAGTCCTACTCTCCGGGAGCTGGAGTCGCGACCGGGATCACTCCCAAGGAGTCTATGGTCAATCAAGTATGTAGAAAGTGATCGCTGCTCAATATCAGCGTCCTTCCGGCGAAATACTCGGCTTGCTCCGCAATCTTTCGTGAAGTTGTTGCCGAACACAATGCCAGATTCGATCGGACTCTGTATTCTATCTTTCGGGTAGTGCATCCCACCTGTTGACCTAGCGGGACCGGGCTCTATCCATCCGGCAGCCGCTCCGCCAGGCCAGTAGTACATCCTGTGCAAGGTTTTCAGCCGCGTGCACAACGTTCGTATTCGAATGATAGCAGATCGACAACCACGGCCACACCAGGTTCACGGGGGTTATTGAAATCGAAGATGGCTATCGTCAACGAAATTCGACATGGTGTCACGTCTGGTTGTTTGCGGCACGTCTCAAATTACTATTCGAACGGCTATCATATATTACGGATTGGTTAAACTAATCAAAGCAGACGACTTCTTATTTTTTTTACGACTCGTTCTTATGGTGGTCTTTATTGATGTGCATCGATTCATATCGCATCTTATTTGTTCTGGCACCGCAATCTCGAGTCGGTCGTGACTCAGGGATGTTTTGCCGCCGACCGGGATTTTGAAAAATTCTCAGCGTTCAGCCGTCGAAGTCGCTGCGCTCATTCGTTAAGCACTTGTGCATCCGTTTTCGATCGACCTGTGGCCTGGTTCCGGTGAAGCAAGGTTATGCAAGCCTCCCGGTTCGGCACCGGGCTCGCTCTTGAGTGAGGTCGGCTCTCATGCCTTCGCCAGCCTCAGCTCTCGTAACCGGGATGACCGTGGCTCTGACTCCGATAGAGGCTGTGGGAACGTGCATCAGAAGCCGGATCGGAGCAGCACCGAGGTTTCCGGTCTCCAAGCCGGTCGGACTCGATTGGGATTCTCGATGTTTTTTTACTCCTCTTTTTTTGGCGGTGACGCCGGCGTTTTTTATGCATTTCATTTTAACAGAAGACACAATTTCTGTGTTTACGTCTTGGGACGAACGAAAGAACGAACCGTTCTTCCGACATGGGACTAGTGCCACTGTCCAATGACGCCGAGACTAGCGAACCGCATCGTACAGCGAGGGCCTCCCTCCTTAGCTACGAACGACAGAGTTCCTTCTCATTCTTCGGTCCATTCTCGAACTTACGGCGCGGCGTGGGAGAAATTTGAGGACCACTGCCACTAGTTGTTCGCTTCATTTTCATCGGAGGAAACGCATGCGTTCTCGTTCAGTCCATCAACAAACCAGATACCTACGACTCTAATCCTTAACGGCCGACCAGTCGTTCGTTCGACCCAGCCCACAACTTTGTCGAGAGTTTGTTTCTTCATTCAGTCACCGTTCCATTTGGGCAAGATACGAAGTTCGACAACTTGGACGAAAGACGAGAAAGGAAAGCCTCGGTTTGGCTCGATTTGTTGCGTTTGATCGAAGCTCTCGTCGATGGGTGAAGCTCACCGAAGGAATTAAGAGGATAATTTCGCAGGGCTCTGTTTGTATCTAAGTGTATTAGCGATGAAGTGTGGGTGGGGTCGAGTTTTGAGGAGCGATGACTCGTCAAATTCGTTGTGGTTTGATGCGGTGAAGTGTCTGTACACACCTCTGAGTTTGGCAGATTTCTGAATTCAAAAGTGGGTCTACAGAGGGGAAGAAGGAATCGATAGGGTCATATGTGGGGTAGCTTTAAAGAGTTCCTCGGCACCACGAAAGGCAGGCAGGGAACGAGCGAGGGAGAGAGAGAGAGAGAGAGAACCGCCAGCCAGCGAACTAGCGGCTAGGCAAGCAAGCTTGCTCAAAAGAACAATGCTCTCTAATAAAGCGATGCCATATGGGACAGTGAGCTGTATGTCCCCGAGGGCCGCGAAGTGCTGGCTATAAATTTGTAAAGGAACCTCGATGGGGTCCGTGTCATAATCTAGGCATAGATTTGTACTGAGGGGACCGCTGAGCATCATCCACCCCCCTCACTGAGCAGTCAGGTGCTGTGCGGTACGAGGGGGTGATCCCGCAGCAGCTACAGCTACGACCCGTTAGTTTGTTGGAGATTTCTTTGCTCAAACAAACTTGAACAGCTCAAGAGGAGTTTCGAAGCTCGACTGAAAACTGTGTCACTTCAAGAAAGATTCCCTCCCTTGCCGTCTTTCCACCGGCGCTTAAGGCCTGGGTGCCGTATGGGCTTGTGGGTACAATCAGGAATGAATCTTGGCGCGGGGCATGCGAAAAACAAAATCGGAGACGAAGAAGAAGCGGGTGCAAGATGAAAAATGTCTCTGCTGCAAAATCACGTCTTTCAAGACGAAGCGACCACGTGCGAGATTGTTGCAACAGCACAAACGCCGAATCTTTGGACGTTTCGGAGGGTTCGTGGTTCTCACGCTGTGAGAGAGCCTTAGTTCTTCAGAAGACGGCGTTTACATCTTTAAGAGCCAGAAGCCGTTTCAAGTCTTTTATTTTTCGTCTTTTTCCGGGCTGGATGAACACTATGGGAGATGGCGTAAGTCTCCTACTCTGCTGACTACTCTTGGGGGAACGAGACGGCTTCATCCCCTCACGGAAATATCCCCGATTTCGTGAATTTTTCGTCAGATATCGAGTATGCAAAGTTTGATGAATATTTCGATGACGAAAGCAAAGCTCGCGCGTGGAATCCAGGACCGCAAACTCGAAGTTATGATGCCGCTTATCAAAGACGATGGCGACACCGACAATAACAGCAACGGAATCGAGCACAGCGACAGAGAAGAGAAACGATGAGGAGGAGGAGGGGGAGAATTCAGTGTTGTGTGTTAAGTATTTCTTCTCTTCCCGCGCTAAAACAGCGAAGAGAGATCAATCGATCCCTCGCTCTCTTAGCATCTCTTCGTTAGAACAAAACGTTGTAAATCGCCCCTCGCTTCAGTCAACAGACAATAGAATAGACATGTCTAGCATGCCAGCTAGCAAGGCAACGAAAATCTGGCGAGTATTTCAGCCTTTGAGCGCTTCGCCGCGCCAGTAACCTGATCGAATTCTCAATGGAATCGGAATCCACGGACGTTTTTGTGTTCACTTGCTTTTTGAACTCTCGCTTGACTTTGCAGTTTCCAACCGGCTGTGTCTTTTCAATCCCTAGCCAGTCTCAACAGGAACTTCGAAACCGCTTTTCCCTGACTTCTCGGGATTCGAGGTTTCTTCCGATCCGACAGAAAGAGATTTCGAGGTTTTTATCTTCACATTTCTGAGGCTTCTGCAGTGCGATCGATTCCGTCAGCTTGATCTTCCAGCAACTGCAGTTGCGGCGGCGGCGGCAGCCCAGAACGGATTACGTTCTTATCTGGTCGAGGAAAGATTTATTCAACCTTTTGTATGACTGTCGCTCGGATGTTAAATGCACACAAATTCATTGAATTGGAAAAAGAAGCAAAAAAAAAGCACAAAAACACACCAACCTCCGCCCATCTCATTTCCCGCGTTCGTCCGGGAGAGATTATTTTCGCCTCTCTGTTGTGTGTGTTTTTACTTTTACTCTGCCGTTTCGCAGAATCTCCCCGGATATCTTTCGGTTTTCTCAATTTTTCGGCGAAATCTTTTGTTCAAAGTGTTTTCGCTCTTTTCACGACAATCAGCTCTCACGCCTTTCGCTCGCTATTTAACGAAGCAGAAAAATTTCGAATTCGGAAAGCGAAATTCGCTCGAGGCTCTCCGATTCTTTCTCTGAGTTTCGAAAATGATTCGCTTGAGAGATTCATTCTTGCAGAATCAAAAATTTAGCGCGTTCCTGTGCATTCATGGTCCTCCTGCATCCGGAACGCGTCCTCCTGCGTCGGAGGAAAACACCTCGAGCACCAGAGAAATCCTCGACCTCGAAAGTGACAAGCGTACGTGAATGGATCGGTTGAGCGAACTACCTCTTTGATTCATTCGTCTCAACTTGAAGTTCCTGAAGACCGTCGCCAACTCAGCTGATACGCACCCAGCTCTTTCGGAAGCCGTCTTGGTATTCAATTAGATGTGATTTCTGTGTTTACTTTACGACATTTTCTGGTTTGATCGCGGTCTTTTCGGTCCTATCTGTCTCAGCGGTAATGTTCTGTGGCCATTGGGCGCCCGAAATTGGTCGACGCCGGCGAAATTTGGTGAACTTTGCTCTTCGTATTCCTCTACTGGCGCAGTGCGGAGTGCGGCGGCAATACAAAATGAGTCTTTTGCCTGAAAAAAGCGGCAGATTTGTCATTCGCGCTATCTGATATGAGCCCAACATTTGCCCTGACGAACGAACTGGCCAAACTCTGTTCTAATCGAGGTGACACTTCCGAACCAAATGTTATCAGTGTTCATGCGCTCTTTTCTCCTTCTCTGTCCGATACCTGCCGCCGCCGGCAGACCGTTCCGATGCTGGCAATGGATTGTCTTTACAACACCCTCAAGGTTTGAATTGAGGGAGTTTCCAAACACTGATTCAGTCTCCTCCTCCTCAGGAGAGAAGGAGATCAGTGTGCAAGACCTCGAGTGTGGGGGAGTGATGTAAAAATGTTGGTGGTTTGGCTCCAATAGATGAATGGACAATTTTTGCTTTGAAAAATCATCTGTTTTGAGTCCCGGAATGATGAATGTGGCTTAGTTTTGAGGCTTTTGGGGTCATTGTGTCTTCATTATTCGCTCGGTTTTGAATGCTCGTCATTCCACCCCCGCTAGCGGCACCGTAACAACTAGGGAAGCTCTAGTTTTTCTCAAAGCGGGACTAGGACACGGTATTGGAGCCGGCCGGTTCCGCAACCTTGTATGATCGATGTCTAAGCTCAATAATTCAAGGTTTTGATCGACTCGCTTGCTCGCCGTCTCGCTTCTAACGGTGTCCTGCATTGTAGTCATCATTGTGATTGTGACTCCTGCGATGGCCCGCGACCAACATGAGCTCCCGGTGAGCGCGGAGTTTGTTGATGCCTCCGAATCAGACGCCGCTCTCGTGAATCAGCGGACAATGCCGAGTGGGGCTTGAGATGTAGTCGCTTCATTTATGACTTATGACTGTTTTCGCTCACAGAGCAGCTAAGCCGAACGGCTGACTGAGTGACGAACTGTTTGTGTTGAGGACTTGGGACTTCCAAATGACAAGGATCGACTACCTCCCATCCACGAGCTGAGCGAGCGCAACGATAATGGAATGTGGGGAAAGTCATCACGAGAAAGGACAACAGTTGTAAATCATCTTGAATCTCGCTTTCTGATGAATCTTCCGCCCATCGCCAGCTCTTGGCGGGGATACTAACGAAGGTGCATTCTTCCATCCGGCGTACGGCTTTCAATTTTTTTCTTTTCGGAAATGTCAACCTAGGGGACCAATGAAGATCCAGATCGAACGAAGGTCGAGACTCGGCGTTTCATTGAAAGTGTCTCTTCAGTGGAGTCAATATCTTACATGACACGCCGAAATTTCGTTTTTGATGATGTAGAACTTGAGGTACGCGGCCCCGACCACGCGTGACGATCGACTCCGAGTTTGTGAAGGAGGTGACGCGTCGGGTTAGAGGTCATAAGACCTGTGCAGTGAGCCGTGCAGCAAAGTCGCGATTGTTCTCTATTCGTATCGAATGTCTCGAAGAAGCACTGATGCACAAGAGGGAAAAAGCTTCGGTTCGTAGGGGGCGTAGTCGCTTTGTTTTAGGCTGTTGGGCTGGATTTGGCGACAGCTGAATCGCGTCATCTGCCTTCGGCCTGCCGTACCTCGATCGCAGCCGTAGGTATTGGCTCATTCAAGTCGAAGCGACGTAACAACTGGGAGGATGGAAAACGAAGCAACTCGATAGCAGCAATGTCGTCATGAGGGACCCGCATCGTGACGCCATCTCTTCAACCACATACTGAAACAAGTGAAGCTTTTTCTGCTAATATAGATGAAAACATCTCCGTAACTAATCAAACCGTCGGAAACACAGCTCGATGGGTCGCGGATCCAATCGGTCGGCGGCCTTAGTTCGCGTTGGGAAGTTCATCA
Organism: Neoseiulus cucumeris; assembly: GCA_021527715.1. Lineage (NCBI taxonomy): Eukaryota > Metazoa > Arthropoda > Arachnida > Mesostigmata > Phytoseiidae > Neoseiulus > Neoseiulus cucumeris. The sequence continues at coordinate 1,536,856 of JAJSRV010000010.1, read as the reverse complement.
GGAAGCCGTGGAACTTAAACTTGAAACGTTCAGCACCGCAGTTTGATGGCAGGAAGAGAAAAAACGACCAAAAACAATCACGTTAGCGCACAAACGGTGTTTGACCAAGGTTCTTGGCCACTTTCCTGCCTCCGCCAACTTTAGGACAAACAGTTTCATCGTTCCGGTAGATTATGGAAACGGGCGCTATATGTTCAAGAGCCGGCTTCAAATTTCACTCACAAGTCGATCAATTCGGTCTAACACCGGCTCCGCAAGTATCAAAACCGCTGGCTAATTATCGGAGAAAGTAATGGCGACGACGATGACCACCACCACGAGAAGAACGGGATCGAAAAAATCGCCCACAACTAAGAACGGTACCTTTTGGAAACAATTTTGAAACAATCCTCCCGTCGGGAAACGTTGGAACCGCCGCCTCCGCTGGAAACCAAGCAAAAACCGACACAGCATTTTGCTTCGGAAATTATCTATCGGTCAGCGGAGACAGCCGCGCAAAAAACAAGCGAAAATGAGAACTTTGATTTAGATTCCAAACAATGACGACGACGATGACGACTTTCGACTGATTTTACGAAAAGGTATTTTTGGCATTGGTTCAACCCGCACCGCACGCGCGTTTACCTGATCTACGCTGTGGCGTTAGTGTTTCGATTCGCGAGACTTAACTAACAGGCGCCAGGGATGAGCTTTCGGTGTCCCTGGAAATCATTCCAGGAGTGAGTACAAGGTACTTTGATTGTTTCCGAGGTACGCTGCACAAGAAGCGAGAACGATCACTGAAGCTGGCGCGGAACGTTTCCGACTGAACGATTGTTTGAGGAATACCTTGATCGAGTTTTAGCTATCGAGACAAGGGAATCGTCCTCGAGATCGAGTTTTCTTTCGGAATGAAGTGGCAGAACGCACAACAATAAAACAACGATTTATTCCACGATTGAATTAACTTGTTTCCGCAGCTATCATTGCTGCGGCCGACCGAGTCAAAGCAATGAGCGAGCGTTATCGAGCACGGGAAACAACAGCAAAACGAGGTGAACCAGGAGACAAATGACCTAATCGCAGACTCGTCAATGATTTCGCTCGGGTTGGATCTCTGATTCCATCGACGGCCTGTGTGTGTAGCGACTCAACATCTCGGACGACGGTGAAGGAACCGTCGAAAGTCAAGTTTTTCGGGCTCCATCATTTTATCGCGGCAAGCTTTTGAAACATTGTGTCTATCAGATTCAAATGAAAAGGTTCAACAGGCTGTTTCAAGATAGCCCCCAGCTGGAAATAGTGGTCTAGCAAGTGGTGGAGCCCATTTCATCGCTGTAATACAGATATTCAGACTGAGTAAGGTTTTGGTGTGACTGGCGATTCCGTCGTTCGCGATTAGAATAAAGGGGAAACATCGCGATGCCGTCCGAAATCTAACCCACTTTCTGAATTGATTCCAGGTAAGTGGCCTGCTCCATACAATCAACTCTTTTCGAAGCGTCGTTGTCACAAACGAAGTTCTCAGGATGTCTCTGATTGTTCCCGGGAAGACGACATCGTAAGACAATGAAAGCCGAAACTGGGCGTCGACACCTTTTCTTGAAAACTTTTGATTTCGGAAGTGTGTACAGTACGCTTTCTGGAATCAAAACACGAAAACGAAAAGAAGTGGCCGCTTGAGACGCCGGCGCCGCTGACGAGCGAGCGGCTTGGCAAAGACGCGGGTCGCTCTTTTTTTTTTGTTGTTTTCCTTTAAATTACGTTGAACGTCTGTATGAGTCGCATCTGGTAGCTGCAGTGGTCCGCTGGCCACTGACTGACTAGATGTCCCTGTGCGTACCTGACAGTCGCCGTTCCCAGGACTGATTTCCCAGCAGCCAGCGTCGTGTTTGAAGTGAAGCTCGAACGACGTCTCCGGACTTAAGCGTGTTGGTTGACGACATTTTCGTTGCTCGGCACCGGCTCGTGTGTGAGAGCTTCACTTAGGGCCACGACTACATTCAACTACTTCGCTGTTGGAGAGATCCCTGACGGGTGATAATTTCCGAGCGGACGAATTCAACCCGCGAACTTCTACGAATCTACATAATAAAGCCTCATCAAACGACTTCATTTTCCTGACGAAACTAGAGGTGAGCTTGCGGTTTCGTGGAACGACAGAAATTTCCACCGACAACGTACACGCGAGCGCTCCTGTCGCCGGAACGCATTGTCGAAAATTGAGTTATAACTCTCGGCCACAATTTGACGACTAGGACGGGACGACGTCAGGCAAATGAGCAGCCCTTCGGCACGACCGACCGACCGACCGACCGACGAAACAGATAAAGAGGCGGATAGGACAAAAGTATCTGCGCGAATGCAAACGCGAATATTCCAGAGCAGCTGCGGCGGCGGCGGCGGCGTCCGCTCGAACAACAGTTCTCGAAATAAATTTATGACCCAATTCTGGCTCGAACAGACGCACTCATCGTCCGAATGGGACCGACAGACCGATCATCTGACAGATAGACATCGTTCACTTCGTTTTATGCTATCAATTAATTTTAAACGTTCAAACACTCTTCAACAAAGAATCAAGGCGGTTGAATATGTCAACGCCTGAGTTGACATCAGACAACGGTCGGTGATTGACATTGCGAGGCCCAAACTCCTCGCTCAATCCCTTCGATCGAGGCCTCGCTTGCGAGGAATGGGCCATGTAGTCAGCATCCGGGCGCGAAAGTCTTCGCATCCCGCGCGAGCATGCGATACAGGTGGAAATCTGCGAAAGATATCGCATCATTCTGTGCGGAATCTGAGATTTTCAGAAAAATCCGTGCTGATGAGAAGGTAATGCCTATTTAGATGGTGCATCCTTGAAGCATGAGCTTCCGAAATCCACTCATCGATTGAATTTAAGAAGTTTTCGGCACGGTTTGTGGGTGAAAGTCGAGTATCACACGCACGTAAGTTGCCCCTTGAGACAAAAACGGTATCGCGTCGTCCATGGGGCGTCAGCGGACGGAGGAATTCCTTCAGAGTTGATGCATGCCTTGGCAGGATCCTCCCTGAGCTTCCCGTGCAGTCAGTCAGTCAGGCTGTGATTGACTGTCGGTGACGGCGGCAGCCGGTTAGTAGCTGTGCTTGTGGCGATCGTATTCTCTTCTATTTTTTGCTGCTGTACTACAGTAGGGGTGGAGGTCTACGACGACTACGTTCACAGCGGCAGCGACTCCGACGTCTGCAGCCCGTTCTGTCGAAAAAGAAATCTGTGGTGTGTAATGAGAGCTCGTTAGGGGATAGCTGGCGTCCGGTCAGCCGTGACTGGAGATCGCCGACAACTGCTTCGGCGACAGTAGCTGCGAAGATTTCAGCTGAAGCGAGCAAAGATCCTGTCGGGACTTCATTCGGAGAAGAGCGGGTCTACGTGATGCCGGTGTGGGAAATCGCCGGCTGGAATTCGTTCGTTAATCCCCGCAGTATTTTGTTGAACATTCAAATTCACGCACGGGAGTTCAGTCGTTGGCTTAAGAGCGCCGTGAAAGGAGTGAGAAGATGTCTAACGAAACGTACAACAAATCATCATTAATGAAGACCACAGCACCGACGGGGCCGATGTCAGGACAAGATTCATATCGAGCGAACTGTATCAAGATCCGCGTCGTGATCCCAGTTCGAAACATCTCCACGGATGCGTGAAGGTTACACGCGCGTTCTTTCTCCTTCAAGATTGCTCTTCGGTAAACCAAGTCGTCGTGTTGAAACAGTTCAAATCACAGCGACTACTCGACTGGAATCAACATCTTTCTGGCGATGCGTCGTCGACTTCGTACTAACGATGCGGCTTCGATTGGCAATGATCGTTAGCTCCGAGATGCGTTTTGCATAAAACCGTTGATTGTTCGCGGTCACAAGTCGGAAGATACTTTCCAATCTGTTACTAACTAGCGTACACATGAACAAACAACAGACAATACAGGAACAACCTGACTCTTGCAGCGTTTACAAATCCGTGATCATTCGAACATCTGCACTGATATCGCAGACGAATTCGGAAGTTCATCGGCGGCGATGCTCATCTTAGGCCTAGCGCAGTGGCCAACGCGTCATGTACAAGAGCGAAACTCGGAATTAAAGGCAAAACAAGATTCAGAAGTTGAGAAGGGAATGACTGGGCTCTCCCCGGACGGAGTTTTGAGTATTTTGAATGAATCACGAGTGCGCATAGATGGAATGGAGCGATGAGACAGCACCCGAAAGTCATTACGAAGAAGCTCGCGGACATTTTTATGGCGGACTTGGTACAACGACATCACCGGCGAGCCGGACAGCAGAATAAAAACGTGCGAAAGTTCGCTGTTTTGCCTTAATAGCAACCGAATCGAGACATCACGGGTCAATGGATGAGAAGCAGGAACTCACTCCGAGACAAGCGTCATTCAACTGACCATCCGAATTTGTTCGAATATCACGCACGAACATATCGAGTATGTACGAATGCCAATTCCTCGTATCTCTTATCGACATATCTCTTATGCATCTCGCGCTGTCGTTTGTTTTCGCATTCGGGTCTGACTCCGCCTGGAATTCAGGGGATTGGTGACGCTTGGAGACAAACTTCCAGTACATCGTTCCCAGAGGAAGTCGAGGAACGGCGTTCCAGGACGAAGTGTTGTGTCTGGAGAAGACTTTCCTCCATGCGACGTCAGAAACAATTAAACGGGAACAAAACGATGTTCTTAAGAATTTCAAACAGCTCTTCTGAATTGAAGCGTAATTTTCAACTTTTTTTCTGGGTCAACTACCGTTGTTCCCGCTGATGCTTACACAGGTTTTAGACGCGGAAATAATGACACCAAAGTGTATCCAATTTGTAATCAGCCAGCGGCGCCACGCTCTATCTTTTCATTCGGGTGTCCGAGAAGAAAGCGAGCCTTACGGCAAGTGGACTTCAGTTCGCGGTAGATTTTAGGCGAGTTGGTTTGGGCTTGGGAGGAACCTTCTCTCGAATGGCTTGTATCTTCATTTTGTTCGAATCTCTTCGTTCTTTCCTTTCTTCATTCTTTTTCGTTCTCTAAGAGCGACCGCGGACAGAAATGTGGCTACAGTGCCGCATGTTTAAGGTGTTTTACGGCAGCTCATAGCATGTTTATGAGTCTCTGTTTCAAGAGAGTGATTTACGATTCGAAACAAGCTTTACTCTTAACACAGGCGAGCGAACGAGCAAGAATTTCTTATGTCTCGGATCAGCAACCTAACCCGCATTGATTATATTATGACAAAGAGCTCGGTGTCTTGTCGAAAAAAGTTTAGAGTCTGGAGGACAAGAGATCCGCAGGATGTTAAAGTGTTATCCTGGACGCGATGGCCGCTGAACGATCTCCTTCGATCCAGGAGCCTTCGGGTCGAGAGGTCGTGTTTGTCGGTGGACGGATGAATCAACAAGGGTCTCGATTGATTGATCGATCGGCTGAAAGAAGGCGTGTGTGTTGTGCTCGCTTAGCGAATCTGCGGTAGCCGAACGCGTTTTCTGAAAGCCGACCGCACAAAGAGCTGGGATTGGTTCAGATCATCGTTGTCGAAGTTGTCTACTTCTTTTCTGCTTCGACTTCATTTTACCTCGTACAGGGATAATGGTGTGTCTGTGTGCGTTGCGCGCCTTGTGTAGTAGCCGCGCGTTTCATAAGAAGCCAGCTCGTGACCAAATCCTCCCTCCATTCGGCTCTTCACTGCTCTTACTTGGCTACGTCGATGATGGAGTCGTTACAGGGGAACATTTCAATTGTTTCAACTCCCTTCCGTTTGACTATGTCACCGAGGAACGACAGTCGCAGTGCATTGATCTCGATGGTACTCTTAGAGCCTGGACTTCATATTCGAGTTTCCGAATCACCTGTCCGAGGTGACAGGGGCGGTGTGTGTCTAAGATTTTCATCGATTGTCCGGTCTGATTCTGGAACGTATGTATCCGATTGAATAAAATGTCGTGAACGAAAGCGATGACGCCACGAGTCGAGTTCGCGAGTGCAGCGAGCACGACATCGCCGAAAAGTGGTGGCCTCTGACCGAATGATCCGATTATTGACTCGGTCGTTTGCCTGATTTGAGGGAATCGTTGTACGAAAGAACGGAGTACCTCCTTAGTGATATCTGTCCATGCTCCTCTCACACAATCGTTTCCGAATGAAGAGGGCCAACTCCGACAGAAAGTGATTGTTTGACAGTGTCATCACCATCATCATCGTTATCATTTTAATTATCATGATTACTCCGACCTCAACTCCGATGCCCCACGCAGTGTCGTCGGTGGACCACGGTAATAGATTCGAGTGCTTTGTCTTCAACGAGCATACACAAAATATATCCTACCTGTTTTTTCGTCACAGAATCCATGGAACTCCTCCTTGGATGGAGTCGTTATTATCATCATCTTTGTCTTGTTGTTATTATTATTATTATCATCATCATCATCGTCTCGTTTTCTCCTACATTGCCGGTGCCCCCCTCAATGCTTTTATGACTTCACGTAATTCGTGTGTCGCGGTGTTCGCGAATCGAACAAGCTGAAACAAAGAGAATCCAAGCTGCTATAATGGCCGATCGAATTGAACGACCTCTTTGCATAACAAGGCCCGAGATGAGTAATACCTCCGGTGCTTCTGGTTCTCGTGCTCTTGTTGTTGTTGTTTACTTCTATCTTCTGGTCTGAATGACGTTGTACTCCTTTCGGAAGATATTTTTACGGAACGCAACAGGTCGTTGAGCGCGAACTTGGGATGCGAAGTTTGAATTGAATCTACGATTCGATTCTGGATCTTTGAGGACTGCGGCGAGCTTCGCTTTAGAGCTTTCCGGAAACGGTTTCGTGAATTCTTCCATCAATGACCGAGGCGATCGTTTGTTTGGGCGATCAGTACGAGAATCTGCTGCGGTGCCAGAGCTCTGGTGACGAACGAGCCTTACCAACCTTAGGTCGAGCCGAGCTTATCTTGGTGCTTTTGACAAGTCGGAACGTTCTCAGTTGAAGTTCCGCCGAGAATAAGAAGAAGATCGCCGGCCGGATCTGTGACGTGCTTTCGGTCATAGATTTTGTGTCGTTCGATAAATCCGCCGGCTAGCTTCGGCCTTGCGAGAAGAACATCTGCTCTGTGGCTCCTCTGCCCAACAACGACGCGCCAAGTTGTTCAGTTTTCGGCGGTGGTGGCAGCAGCAGCAGCAACGGCAACAACAATCGAAGTTGCAGCCGCACACTTCAATGGGTCTTGTGTTAGAGCGGCCGACGACATTTTGGAGGAAATTTTCGTTTTAGAGAAGTGAATTCCAGCAGATTTTCCTCTTGTGCTCCTGTTTGTTCTCTGACTGATTCGCCTTTGGCTCGATGTCTTTTATCAGTTCGCGTGTAGTGCCGCCATTTTTTCTCCCTCGGACCGAAATGCGGCTACAGTGCTTTAATATTTCTCGTTTGGCGCTCTCTGGAGACACTGGGCATTCGACCGAGGAGAGAAGCATCGAGCGACGACGGCGAACAAACCGGCGCGGCGTCCGTCGTCCTGCTGCAGACGGGTCACAGAAGGGCGTCCCGGCTGAAGATGACGACGACAGCAATGTTCTCGGGCTTCGTAACAAATTAGCACCAAACAGATGGCGGAAGAATCTTTGCCGATCTATTTCTCTGCTATGAACTGGGGAACGCGAGCCAGGAGGTGAGTTCGCGATATCCTTCAATGGGACTACGATTCGAAGGAAGAGATCGTCCGCGAGACGCTCCGAAGTTCGTCGTCGAGGCATGGAAGCATGACGTAGTGTCGGTTTCTGGTGCATTGTAGTGCCGATGCTCAACGGTAGCCGTATCTCGATCTTCGGTGGTCTTCTCCGGCTGATAAGAAATGGGATGTGTCTTCACAGTTCGGCTACCTGTATCTAGACTGGCTACTGGCCATGAGCGAGAGTTTACAAAGTGCATTTTGATAAAACTTTGGGAACAGTTAGCGAGCGGACAGCAAGAAGAGAGCACGACTTGCTGAATTATTATTAAAGTTGACTACGGCTACGCCGACGACAACGACGACCTGATAACATGCTTCGTAGGTTGCTGGCTGGATGGCTGAAGACCACCGGCTTCTCGTACGAAAGTCCTCTGAGTCCTTGACAAAAGAGAAAAGGAGAGCAACTCCTACCGTGAAAGTATCTCTTGCATCTGGAAACCGAAGACGCCTCACTGCGTCCACAAAGAGTTATATCATTTCTCGCGCGACGACCGTTATTGGTTTCTGGTGGCTGTTGGTTGTAGCTGCTCGCTGGTGATCGGCCAACTTCGACTTCTTGATGAAACGGTGAAGGTGAAGGCGCTTTTGGATGATGTAGCTGAATGAGGAACTGGCGGGCGAACGGAGTCTCGAACAGTTCGAAATGTTGGCAACAGCCTCGTCGGAAATCTGAAGCAGCAGGTATGCTTCGGAACGAGCATCGAAGTGTTTCATATTCCGCAGGGAGTTGAGGTTGAGAACATTTGTGAAATTTATCTAAACGAACCTCGACCGCTCGCAAATGGAATCGAGGCTCTATTCTCCGCTCGTTTGTTCGTGCGCATCGCGATTCCATCGCTTCGAGCTCAATGCCGAGCGATTCGCCCGCTCCGCCACCAAGCACAGCGACTGGTGGAGATTAATGCGAAGCGACCGCGACCCGATGTAAGTTTTTGGACGACCAGATGGGGTGAAATAGTCAGAGTTTGTTTCGAAGATCGCCGCAGCTCTCTGGCTGGCGTTGAACTTTGCATATCTGACGAGCTCATTGAGACCTAGCGAGATTCTTCGCTCTTCTGCGCAAATGTCTTCGGAGTTTCTGTCGAGATCGATCTGTTTTGTTGAGAAATCGAAGACATTCGTCAGCACACGGATGCCCTGAGGACGTCGTGCGAGGCGAATTCCGTCGTTCCCTGAAGCAGAAAAAGCAGAAGCAAAAGCACGTTGTTATTAACGAGGTGTGGTGGTGGTGGCGGCGGCGGCAGTGTAGTAGCAAAAGCAAATAATAGAGTGTTAAAACAACTCCCGCAGTCCGAAGCTGTCCATTAATATTTTGGGCTCGCTTTTGCTCGACGGGTCGCTCTTCGCTTTTCGCTCGAACGGAGCCAATGAAGAATGGAAATCGTGAATGAGGTTTTCTGTCGTCGCTCGGAAGCGTTTCGTTTGGACCCCAAACCCGGATATAGAGCGTAATTCTATTAGAGACGAATGCTAAATCAAGCAGAATCAAAGGGAACGAGTTGTGTTCATGTCGCAGTTTTCGCAGTCGAGGAGCCGTAGCGGGAAGATTCGCCTCCTCCGTACGATATGGTGCAGCGTCTAACAGTTTACGAGGAGGCGAATTTTGATGCAGTTTTGTACATTGATCTCATCGATTTGGGAGGCATGCTCTAGTTTGCGGCCTGATTTCATTGTGACGCTGAAATCCCTTTTTGAAAGAGTTGTTTAGTCGCCGATCGTGCTGATCGGAGGCTTCAGATAGGGCGAGAATCGCGGCTCGTGACCGAAGCGTTACGGACAGGAACAAAATGCTGTGTAGGTGCGCTCTGCTTTATTTTCTACGCTCGTCGAAAGCTGAACGGCTTCAATCCTCGCGTCCTCACTCATCGAATCCTGAGTTCTCCCTGCGCCCCCTCTTCCGCTATTCCCCCGCAAAATATGTCAACTTAAGTTCTAACAGCACACTCGAGCCAGTCTAAGAGCACACTCAGACCAAAGGGGGGAAGGGAGCTCCGAAATTCTGCTGAAGTTCAAAACGGACGCAGCTCCGATCAGATTCCGGTTCTGCTTTGAAGTCGATACACTTCTCAGTTCATCGGAAAAGGCAGCGACTGCGCGGGCTGTTTCTCTTTTGCTCCGCGCGACCCTGAATGAGAACATGGAGGTCTCTATTAACGCAACGTTTATGAATCGATCTCCAGGTGTTCAGAGCAGGCGCGTGCCAAATCTTAGATTGTCTGAACAGCGCAGCCGCATGCGGTGTTGCAATTTGCTTGCGTTGTTTTTCTCGTTTTCGATTCATCTTCATCAATCGGAGCGGTATGTCGTTGAAAGTGAATCGAGTCGTCGAGTTGACAACTCGCCGAGGTGAAGATCAAGTGCTGTAATTCATCATCAGACAGCATTCGTCATCGACACAGTCGTTAGATCGAATTTTGGGGGAAGTTTTTTCTAGTGCACAAATATTCGTCTCCTACGCCGCCAACACCCCTCGTGCCTCTCGCTCTCTCTCCCCGCGGATCCTCATCGATACTTCATCATCTCAAACGCTCCACAAACCAGGTGGCGTATCCGAGAGGAAGATTTGTCCTAAAAATTCAGACTGCAAATCAGCGATCGGCGGGACGTCCCATTCAACTCTTTTTCGATTTCGAGTTCGCTGATTTGTTTGTGGGTCCACCACGTGGAGCGTTCCAGTACGATCACGACACGTCTGAATAGGAACGAATTTGTCCTTTTTTCAGAGCCTCTCCCCCTCCCCCTCGAGTATATTTCTTTCTTCTCGAAAGGCTTCACTGGTTCGACTGGACGCGGGCATTGTTAGAACTCGAAAGAGAAATAAATTAAGCTGGTCGCTGGCCTGGAGTTTGAGTGCGGTGACACCCTCGCATAAAAATCTCGATGGTTTTGACATTTCTTCTGCTTCAAAAATGTTTCATTCGGGACTCGAGGGGATTAAGATCACGCGGTTGAGTCCTACCGCTGGAATCAAGGAGCGCTCGGGATCCGCTCGATGCTTAGCGCGATGGAATCCAGTTTGTCGAGAGGGAGTTTTGAAAGTTTAGCTCTACGCCCACACACGCTGGCAATTTAGTGGCAAACCGGCTCCCTTGTTGACTCAGGATATCTTTTTCTTCAATTTGCACTTCGTATAACAGTGCCTAATTCAATAGTCCTGCAGCTCTAGAGCGAAGGAAGGAACACAGTTTTGAGGCTAGTTGGTCATTCAGACGGCCACAGAGTCCCTCGGTGACTATCCCCCTGAGTCCGCATCTCGGTGGCCACTAGGAGCGCAAAACGAACACTTTTGTTGCTTTGGTCAAGATTGCAGATTGTTTTTTTCTCGGGGTGAAGTTAAATCTATTTATTAGAGGGGATGGCGGTAGTCGTACTAAGAGTGCTTTCGAAAGCCGATCTGGGTGACCAGCGCAAATTACAAAGGGGAGATTCTCTTGACCGGTCGAAGCTATGCTCCCAAGGTGGCTGATTGGATGGACGAAGGGAGTCCCGACACTCACGGAGTTGGGGATCCGTGGCTTGATTTGGAGTAAACCCATGGAGCGGTCTTTTCAGTGTACGAAGATTGTTAGATCAACTACGGAGAGTTTTTCCCTTGCTTTGGTCGTTAGGTGTCATCGTTTCATCCGAGCCAGTTGGTTAGTTAGTTGGTTCAGGATGACGACAACGGGAACCCCGATCGCTGTCATCTAGGTGACACGTGCCAAAGGACACTAAAGGCTTGTTGTGCCCATGCTGTCAGAGCGTCCAGAGTCCATTGAAGTTGATGTTGTGACAAGTCGCTCGGAATATTTAGCTAAGAGCTCGATCTACATCCCCTGATGAAACGCGGATAGAGTCGTAAACAGAACGTCTAGACTTCTTTACTCAGTCGCAGATGCGACTTTCCGGTGTCACTAAATTGACCACGGTACATTCGTTCGTTCGTTCGTTCGTTCAACTCTGCCCGTGCGGAGCGAGTGAAATTTTCGAGAGTTTCCTTCCGTATCCGCTACTTTTGTTCGTCCGTTCAGGCATTCGTCTGTTTGTTTATTTTCTCCTTTTGCTTTGAGTGCGGGTTTTATTCTCCGCGACCGACGTTTTCCTGTCGGGACGGAACCCTTTCTAGTCTTCTGCTGTGGTCACAAAATGTCTCACTGTTCTCTCACGTCTTCTGTCCACCCATTCATGAGTCGCCGTCTTCTTTCCTCTTTTCACAGGGTTGAGTTTTTGAAGTTTTTTTTTTCTCTCCTTTCATTTGGATTTTAATTAAGTCCCTCTCTCGCGGTCGCTTTATGGAAGCTGACGGGAAGCGGGTTGCCTCATTGCTTTCATTACTCGTATTTAATTTTACAGCCGTTTTAGTGTTTGTTTCTGCCGGTGGCTTCGTCGCTCTCTTCATTTTCCTTTCTTTTCTCCGCTTCGAGCCGTTTCCAGATTCCGATCGGGCCTCGTCAGCTGTTCCTCTGGTTGTGGACGCCCCTTTCTGTTCTCGTCGTTCCCTCAGACATGTTATGAAGAACTACTGCAAGATGATTTTGACCCTGACTGCTTCCGTCAAAGTTGCCTCCGGTAGTGACCTCGCGGTTCTCGGCGCGGAATTCGCGCCTTCGACGACGACGATCAAGATCATCGGAGTGAAATGCTTCCGATAGTGTGAAAGACAGAGACACCGCGGCTGTGATCGAAATAGTGCACAGAGAGAGAGAAAGAAGATCTCATTTTGCTGTTACGTCAGTTTACCGACGACGGCAACGATGGTTGCGGCGGTCGCGGCGTGATGAGGGGCCGATCAGATCTTGAAGAAGTGAGGGTGGCCCCACACACCGAGAAGTGGACCTCACGGTAAACACTTCATAGTGCGCTGCCTTGAGAATTCCGACAAACAAACTTTGGGAAACCAACATCCAACTGTTTGTGCCACTGTTTAACTGTACCCCCAGTCAGTTTCACAGGTTGCAGCCTCGTCAAGATGGCACGGAGCATAAATCGCCGTCTATCGCGTCGTTTGTAGGGGGGACTCGAACTGAATGGAGATCGCATCGCAGCCAAAACAGCGCTTTCGGACTTTTTGTTCGGAATTCTATTCAGAAACAAAAGCTCCGAGCGCGTTAATGTACTTCATGACTTATTCGTATCATGAACGATCTCAGAAGTGTCAAAATCGAAGTCAGATTCGATGAAGATTATTGGAAACTTGTTAATTCTGGCTAGCCATTCGATGTTCGTCTTTTCCACGGCTCGACATGCCCTCCTGAGATCCAGCGGAGCTGTCAGAGTTCGGAATTCGTTTTTGGCTGGCGGATCTTCACGACGAAGTTGACTTTTCTCCTCTTTTTGAAGTTGATGGGGTCACTCAAATTAAATGGCTTTTTCTGAAGCAGTTCGCCGGTGGCACTTTTCTGTCCCTGTCTCGGTGTGTTCCTGAGCGTGTTGCCTTCTGTTACTGCCGCCGCCGCCGCCGTCGTCACTGGAGCTGATGCCTCGCTACTGTTGTGCGGTTCAAGCGTTCGGAATTCGTAACAGAAGAGAAAGAGTGAGACAACGAACGGACGAGCAAAGAAGAGAACGAGAGCGAAGTCTTCAACAAAACAACTCGAGAAATTGCGTGTGCGCTTTGTCTCTGTGTCCGAACGTAGCATTGTTTGCAGAGACTGCATTTGTCGCCTTTTTAACTGACATTACACTATGAAATTTATTCAACAACGCCGCATCCACCGTTTTCTCTCCTTCGTTCCTCCGTTCGTATTCGAGAAACAGAGGAAAAACGTTCAAAAAGGAGACAACTCCACCTCTTGTCTCGGAAATGGTCGTCGTCCTTGATATTTGAGCGACTCGTTCAGGAGGTCAGGACATCTAATCCGCTCTAATAGAACTGTCGTCTGAAGATGATTACCTGAATCTATCTCTAGTGAATGTTCCTCTGAGCATCCGCTAGTTCGCGATTACGGTTTTTTGCGGGGTATGTTGGTTTGTGATTTCTCTAGAGGCGCCGTAATCTTTTGGGGTACAGCTTCCTGTCTTCGTCGCGCGCGTGGACGACGCACCATGTGCATTGCGCTTCGCACATGGTGAGTCTTAGCCGTCGTAGACATTTAACTGCGTCGTAGATCGTCACGAGACAGTAGCGTGCCACTCACGAGTGACCAGAAGTAAGGCGGGCTTATCGTAGGCGTTTCGTGTTTTTTTTTTTTTGCTGTTCGTGAGACGACTCCTGATGAATCCCCTGGTTATACTGGGCGCATCCACCGATCTCGGTTGTCAGTAGAGTTTTCTAGTTGTCCAGAACGCCGCTAGTGACGGGAGCATTTGTCGGCTGGTACCTATAGTGATCCTGCTCGCTGGAACTACGAAGTCGGGGAACAGAGCGACCGTTAAAAGAGGTAGTGGTCGACGTTTTCACGTTGAGACGTTGAGTCGGTATTCGAACGATTTAAATATGAATACCTCGCTGGTCGCTCGGACTGGCCGCTTGATGGCGGCTCCATTGACAAGAAACAATTGTCGGCCGTCGTGCCGCTCGCCGGCTACCTGCTCGTATGGAGTGAGTTGAGGAAGCAAGAAACGACGTTTCGTGGAATGGGGCCGTGTCACTATGCAGCTAGAACATAAACACACTAGCAGATAATTAATGTCCACCACCGCCACCGCTGAAGCTGGCCCGCCGAACCCCGTGATAAATCTGAAGTTACTCCGAGAGTCTCGGAGACAGCATTTCGATAAAATGAGCTATCGAGACCTACAGCTCCGAATTCGGGAATTCGTCGGCTTGGATGACATGGGAGCGACGAAAACACGGATTCGCCGTGATCTGCTCCGTTCGTTCACTATTCCCTTCCATTCACGTTTTGAACCGTTTCGCGTCGCGTGAAAGTTCATTCGATGAACTTTCGAAGCTATCCATTCACATGAGTGTCGGCTCGTAGGTTTCGAGGACGTGATCCCACAGACGTACGTACACCTTGGGGCTCCCGAGACAACAACCCGTGAAGGGTGTTGGCTGGAGAAAGAAGGTGTCACCCTTAAGGTAAGTTAGCTGGCCGAGCGAGCGAGCGAGCAACAAACCACCTAGATCGACTGGTGTGATCCTGTGAGAACGGCTGCGTGACGGAGAATTAAGCGCTGGGGCCGAATGGTTGTATGTTGTAGTGTTCCGCGCTTGGTTTACTCGAAGCAATACATAGTGGCTGTCGCGCTCTCTTATCGGAACCAAAACGTTGATCAAACGCTTTTCCCGGGATGGAATCGACAGAAAAATTCGTCTGGGAGCAAGCGGCCCTTCCAAGATCGCTTGCCACTCGTTCTGGTGGGTGGCCATCAATCCATTCATTCATTCATTCATTCATTCATGCGTTCCTTCCCTTCTCCCTGTGGATCGGCGTCGAAGAGATCTCAAGACATGAACCCCTGTCTGCGAAAGCCACATGTCGTTGATAGCGATGATAATGATGATGGCGGCGGCGGCGGCGACGGCTCTAGGAAACACGTCAACATCAGAAATTCAGTCGAAGAATGGAGCTCCGCGAAGAAGTCTTTCGTCGTACAACAATGAATACCAATAATAGTGTTGGGGCAGCTACTTAGGCGGCACGCGTCTCCAGTCCGTCACGGAAAAATCACGACGAAAGTCACGCTGATGACTCCGAAGAAAAGCACAACTGTATTGAATGCTTATTGGTAGCCGGCTATCCTGGACTTGACGACGACGACGACGACCGTGTTGCAGGATGAACAAGGGTGTGGCCGATGGTTTTTCGTGCCGTCTTTCTTTGCCATCTTAGACTATCTCTCTCTTCCCTTAATTTCCCGGGGCAGCTTTTGTCCTGCCAATGGACGACCTAGAGAACGAGCAAACAGTCGAACGAGCGAATGGGCAAACGCTTCAAGCGTGTCAGACGACGTCTTACGTAGTTCGGAACAGAAGTGCTTTGTTGGGGGAAAGTTTTCCCTGAGTTTCACGATATTGGAAGCTGCTCGAGTCACGGCCTTTAGCTCGCGTAGATCTACGAAATCTACAGGTCTCTGATTTGACTCAAAACAAACCCCGAACCGTTGATCGCACCAAAAAAAAAACACTTCGAAGGAATCACTGAGCTGTGAGAAATCACTGTCCAGCCCGGGACGAGCTTCACTCGCGTCGACGAAGGAGAAGATCTCAAATCTCAGATATAGTGAACGGTTGAAGTTGACGGCGCGGCGGAAACTATGCTTGATCTCTGAAGTTTGGACATGCTTGGGGAAAAAACGTCAACAGCGGCAGTTTTTTGCCGCTCCTTCTGTTCTGTGATCTTTCGCCCGCGAACAATTCGGTTGAGCAGTGATTCTGAATCGAGCGAAAAGTTTGGCGAGCGAAATTTTCTCGTAAAACCATTTTCGATTCCGATCAAGAAATGAGGCCCATTCACAAGTTCACAAGTCCGACAACGGCATCGTCGTTACCACGCGGCTACTAGAAACGACGCGATTACGTAGCGTGTCATTGGGACGTCGAACAAAGAGCTCTTCTCTATATGAAATCATTAGTGTAACGATATAATAATACAGTAGCTAGTTGTTTTGTTGCTGTAATTAAGTATTCTGTAATCGATGAAGCCGCCCGAAGACATCGGAGCCATCCGTATCAGCGAAAGCGAGCCCCGGTGCAGTTTGCTGACATGGAAATTTGCGTTATCGTGGAGGGAAAATCTAGTTCATTCAACGGCTGGTACACAAGTCGCGAATCAAGTCACCGTTCCCGTAAATCCAACCGATAATTGAATCCTCCGATAACTCCAGGATGATGACATGGACGAAATCGAATGCTTTCTGGGAACCACTCTGAAATCGGAGAAGTTGTCACGAAATACGGCTGAAGAAGCTCATTGGAGTTGTTCAAGTATAGAGTCCGGACTTTGGCTGACTAACATCGCTTTTCTTCTTTGCAGGAAACGTTCACCCTCGTCCTGGACGTCTTGCATCGGGATCGTGATGTTCGAGACCGCCGTAAGTTGAAGCATTTGCAAATGTTCTTTAGATTCTTCAAAAGTCGAAAGTTCCCGGTATCGATGAAGGTTTCATTTACTTATTTTTGGTGTAATCGACTCCAATCGGCAGTCTGAAACAGTGTATTACCTGGGATGAATTCAAGCAGAAAACTGGCACGGAGTTCAGCTGACCGTTCAGTCCTGGATGAAATCAGTTTTATAGTTCGTCAAGTTTCATAACACACGAAATACCTCGGATGTCTGTTTTTGCCGAACCAATGAAGCAACAAAAGAAGCGGAGGAAATCGTAAACGAACACGGTGAAGTAAAACGGTAGCAGTCAATGGTTCCCCGACAGAAGAAATGACGGATTACCAGATCATCGGTGTCACACTCGATGGATGGGACGATCCATGAGCGAGTGGGAAGCGAGCGAATTGACGAATCCAAGTCAAACGAACCCACAACGGACTGATGGACTGTTTACCGTCTCTGTTTTACTTTGTTTCTGTCGGAGTGTTTGTTCCTCTAAATGACATTCCGAACTCAAAAAGTCGAAGCTAAGACAGAGCACTTTTCGAAATCCTGCGTTTTCTGTGCGAAACACCGTCCAAAAAGACCAAAACGAAAGAAATGCCATTCTCTGAATTGATTTGACTCTCGCACGTTTACGGCTTTTGTATTCCTGTATCGCGCCAGTTCGAGCTCGGGTTCAAGTAACTCGGAGACTGGGAGTTCTCACTCCATTTATTCCTCGATCCACTCGCCATGCGGAGGAACTGGTGGTACCCCTAAGCTATCCCATCTAACCAGTTCGATTTCAAACCAAAAACACCGAAGCAAAGTATGAGGCAACATTTTCTCAAGCGCGTCTGTCAGAGGACCTTAGAATGGCATTTAGAAAGCTTAATGAGATTAAACAGGTCCGTGTGTCGAGTGATCGATCTCTTTTCTTTTCTCCTTCAACTTCAAAAAGAGACTTGTTACATTTCTATGGGAGGCGGATTTTCTGTGGCAGATACCTCGTCGACCTGCTGCTGTTTTCCCGACTGCTCGGACTTTTTCTCTGCTACCTCGCTGCTTTCGAACACAGCAGCGACAGCATCGGCACTGAGTGAGTGAAATGATTAAAACGGGGCCAAACCAGATTTCTTCAGCTTGCGGTCTAGTCCCGTTCGAAGGGGTTCGTCTTTTCAGCGAGTCCGAGAGACATTCATTTTCCTCTGAACTCGAACAAAAGCAATCGAGTACGACTCGTGACGAGTCCGCGAAGTCGAGTGAGGATTCCAGTATCCGCGAATACCACCACAAATCTACCGTAAAGTTTGTAATAACGAGAACGTTGTCTCGGGTACTCGCATCAACAGAGACATGTGTTCAAGTTGTTCATTCGAGGATCGTTCTTCTTTATTTTTTGTTACAGAATGCGATAATGTCGTCATTCGCTCCACTCCTCGAAACCGCCGATAAGCGTTTCGATTCGCATTTCTGACAAAATCACGCAAAAGTTTTGCCATCAGTCGTTTGAAATCGATACATTTCCGTGCATTCCTTCGAAAATCTCCGGAAAATGTCCGGTCTTCTCGGAAGCGTGCTGCCGATGTCTTTCGAACCGAAAACTCGGTCCTTCTTCAGTTTTCCAACTCCGTGAATTTCATGGTTCGGATCCTCTGAGAGACGAATCGATCGGACTCTGTTGAGAAAATTCTACTTTTTCGCTCAGTGGTCGACTACCCGGGCCGTCTGAAGTACTTCTTGATAGATGGCGGAATAAACGATAAAAATCCTGACTGGTTACACAGGAACGTTCTGAGCCTCCCTTGAGATTCGACGAAGGTCAATGCTGATCTGGGAAACGCAGTGACATTCATTGTTCTCCGCAGTCTAAGTGAACTAGTTAGGGAAGGCTGACCGGGTAGATCTCAGAGGACTTTGCTTTCGAAAGGCGTGGGTGGTGATGCTGCTCCACTATTGATTGCAAGTCTAACGGGTGGGAGCTCAATGAGGTAGCAGGCACCTCACCTACAATCAACTGATGCAACAACGACGGGGTCAACGATTGCTGAAGCGTTTGGGGCGTGTCTCTCACTTTATGGGGGTGGACTCTTGAGGCCACACGAGTCTCCATGATCTCTCGGAGCTCTTTCTCCCTTCGCCAAACAACCGCCGACTCATCGAAGCTTCTTCGACCGCAATCACAGAGTTTCTACTGACACTTTTATAACACTTTTTTGATATTCGACGAAAAATTTCAGATGCCAATATCTTCGTGATTGTTTGGACTTGCTTCGGCTAATCAGAGCTCGAGTCGGGCGCGTTGATCAGCGGTGAATTGATGACTTTTTGTCGTGATTCAGGCCATGATGATCTTTTAATTGAAAGCGCACGCTTATGTATACATACATGCTTCACTTGCCGATCGTTAAGAAGATCGTTGCGATCTCGTTGTAGAAACGATGGTCTCGGTTGACAGCCGGTACAACTTTAATAAGTGCCGCGTTCACCTTGGAAAAACGAGGAACAAAAAACACTCGGTTTGTTTGAGATTCAAATGAACTCAACAATCTCCTCCCACACCCTTTTCCGAAGGTGAAATCGAGTCCGAGCAGCCGAGCTGAGGAATCAATTTATCCTCGTTTGCAGGTCTTTTCGCAAAAGAGCTCTCCTCCCCCACCCCTCCCCCTCCCCTCCCCGATCGCTTTTCGATTTCAAATGTCCTCGAGAGGCTGAGTTCGCGACTTATCCGTTGAGGTATCAATCGGCCTCTCGAAATCGCGTTCTTTGTTTCTCGATGCGAACAGCGCAGGCGTGTCGGTCCATGGTCGAATGAACTTTTTGTCGCGGAGGGGAATAACTCCTTCACCTCAGAAACGTCTGCCGTTTTCTACGCGGACACCATCTGGCCATTGGTACCGCGCTGCCACCTGTCGCCGAATCGGAGGCAAGCAACATTTTGACAAGAAGACGTAACACGCTCGGCGCGGAATTCTTCGGCATTTCTTGATACGAATTCCTTCGAATGTAATGTTGATTCAAGATGACTTGAAGTGGTGCTAAGAAATGTTTGGCATTTTAATTATTGTCACCTTCCTAAATCGATTTCAAAGGCCACAATTAGCAGTTTCACGCGAGACGAAGACACAGAAATCGATTTAAGGCCGAGAAAAATCGTGGTCCATTGAAGCCGTTACATCATGACCAAGGGTCAAGGCCACTCGCAGCGGTTCACGCCCAAAAATCTCGCAACGGAGCATTCGAGCGCCGCTTTTTTTTTCTCAAAATTTTCCCTCAAAATTCATAATCTCGGTCTGAGCGAAGCTAGTTTCAACTTCTGGTGTGTATGAATTGTTGCCGCCAACTTTGTCGGTGTCAGGTTTCTGCAAGGGAGTGGCACGCGCCTCGCGTTTGTTAAGCTCCGACAGATTTCGAGGTGGGTCCCTCAGCTGAGCGAAGATTCACTTCCGCGTGACTCTGGTGACAGTTTTTTATTCGTGCATCTCACTGGCCCGAGGGTAGATTGGAGGAAAGTTCGTTTTCCCCATGACTTTCTCGCGTTTGTTCGCTGTGGTTCAAAGATTCGAAATAAAAAACTGAATATCCAGCGGCGACGACGACTACGATTTGATAACGAGCCCAGCCATCTGGTGGAATTTGAGAAATCTCGGTTCCACTCAAAACATTCGCGCGAGTGGCGATGGATATTTCTCCGAGAAGATCTGATTAGTAGCTGTAAATTTGTCTCTGATAGAAATCTCTCCATTTTCTGTCTTGCTCTCGACTCCAGCTTCCATCTGGACGATCACAACGACCTTGTTGCGTCAATTAAAGACATCGGATCGGCTCAGAAACAAAAGCAATCAATCAATTATTGCAATTCATTAGATCGCCGCGAAATCTGAGTCATGATCTTTCGTGTGTAGATTCCGAAAACGGCAGATGTTGTGCGCGCGCATCACAACGGGTCTTGCGTAGCTTCTATCCAGTCATTTATCATTCCGCTTTTCTGAGGCAAAACTTCTCAAATGTTCCAGGCAACGATCCGATCATCGACCGTGTCTCGTACAAAGCCAACATAACGTCGTCATTGGAGTTCCAAGGAGTCGACAGTCGTCACGGGAAGGTTAGCATTTCAGGACGTTGAAGGAGTACTTGACACTTCGGTGAATAACATTGATTCGAAGAGGAACTCGGTCTTCGAAAAGTAAGATGTCGAACCACGTGCTACGGATCATTTCGTCCTTGCAGGGTGTCTACGATACAGCAACTGTCATTTATAAGATACGAGTCCGCTGTGCCGCAAACCACTTCACGAAGGTAACGATCTGGATTCCTAGTTGGTAGAATATCCATTCGTATCACGTACAGAGTAATCGTTCTCGAATACGGGAGCACTAAAGACGGCTCTGTTCTGTTTCCTTCCATAGGACTGCTCGAAAACCTGTTATCCTCGAGACGACAAATACGGCCATTGGAGTTGCGATGAAAACGGAGAGAAAAAGTGAGTTTTTTTGCAGAATCAGAAAGTTCTCCATGGATTCGAAGTCAAATCAACACTCAAATCAATCGAGACACCTAGAATTTCCATATACGAACGCTGGTTTCAACCGACTTTTAGCGGTCTGGTATTTCATTCAAACAGTTGCTCAGTAGATAGATGTATCATGGCCGTAGTGGATCTTCGACCAGATATGCCGGAACGATTTACTTCGGGAAGTTCTTCACGCGACGAATCATTAACTCCGCTGTTATCTGTTGTGTTTTGATTTAGATGCTTTGATGGATGGACTGATCTTAACTGCGAGCGCCCCGTTTGCGAATTTTGTGATGCGGACCGCAGCGTTTGCGAAGCTCCGGGACGGTGTTCATGCCGTCCAGGATGGACAGGTCAAAACTGCTCCGTCTGTGTTCCCTATCCCAACTGCAAACACGGTTCTTGCGCACCGGTAAGTTTCGCACTATGAGAACAATTATCACTGTAAGATTAAAAGCCAAGATTGAAACATTATCAAAGCTGAGGTATTTCGATCGAAATCAAACCTCCCGCTCCTCATCTCAGGGTAAACCCTTCACCTGCGAATGCGAACGGAACTGGGGCGGTGCTCTTTGCGACCAAGATCTTGATGTGTGCGGGCGAACTCAACCCTGCAAGAATAATGGTGTTTGCAGGTACGTATCCATCGGCGGTTGTCACAGTTCTTTCCGTCTTCCAGCACGCTTGTCTCAACGAATTGGAGATGTATCCATATTAATTCAGACAATGTGGTTACTGATTTCCGAATTTCAGGAACACAAACCCAGATCAGTATCAATGCAGTTGTCCGGAAGGCTTCTACGGTCGAAACTGCGAACTCGATGAGGAAGCGATGAAGTACTTCAGGTGAGTGTGCATCTTAGGCATGAGGCAGACAAACACGAAGTGACAAACAGAGTGAATCAATCATCCGAGGGGCTCCATGAACTCAACGAAATATCTTCCAGGCCATGTATCCGGGGCAATGGAGAGCCCGTCTGTCAGAACGGCGGAAGTTGTTCCGAAATAAACAATGGAACAGACTTCAGATGCGACTGTGCTCCTGGCTGGCTCGGCGAAACTTGTTCCAACGGTAAGTCATTTGAAACCATTTTTTTTTCTGATAAGTATTCCTCCGACTCTTCTGAACGATGTTCTCCTTTTCAAGGAGTATCTTCGGCAGTGAGCTGTTCGAGCAACCCCTGCCTAAATGGCGGACAGTGCTCTCAGAATGCGAGAGGCGAAGCCGTGTGCAGATGCGCGCGAGGCTGGACAGGTCACCATTGCCAATATGGTAAGTCTCTTTTCTTTGAGTTTGGATTTCTCGTCCTCGTTCGTGATGGACCCGAAAATTCAATTCACGATACCTTACTTCCAGACATCGACGAGTGCGCTGAGCTGAAGCCCTGTTTGCACGGAGCGGTATGCATCAACCAGATCGGGGGCTACAGCTGTACTTGCACAACAGGATGGGAAGGCACAAACTGCTCTCTCCCCGCTGACACCTGTCATCAATATCGGTGTCTGAACGGCGGGACGTGTTTCTCGAATCGAGGAGGCTGGCACTGCCGATGTCCCGAAGGGTTCGCTGGGAAACAATGTGAGATCAGAGCGAACCCTTGTCAGCCGGATCCTTGCAACGGGGGAACCTGCTCAGTACTCACCATTGGGGGACACAAATGCTCATCTTGTCCTGAGAACCGCTTTGGGAAGAATTGTGAACTTTCGACCACGGGACTCCGTCCACAAACAAAGCGTAAGATTTCCCATGTAGACGGCGAACGAATCGTCCGATTTCGACGAGATTCGGCTTCTGGCATCCCGGGGAAATATTCTGATGAAAAACTCTCTTGTTTTCAGTGGAATATGACGAATGTGTGGTGGCCGTCAGTCAACCGGCTTCGGGTCGCGCCGAGTTCATCAAGACGAATGTTTGCGGAGCTCATGGACGATGCGTCCCGTCAACGGACTCGAACAAGAATCCTGGAGAGTTCGCGTGCGTCTGTGACGTCGGTTACACCGGGGAAGCTTGTCACATAAGTAGGTTGCTGCTGTCTCTCATTTAATGGTATCGAGCTTCTTATCTTTCAACTCCGAAAAACTCAAGACGATATTCTAATTCACTCAAACTATGTTTCGGTTGTTACAGACATCAACGATTGTGAGTCGTCACCCTGCGCCAACGGAGCCACATGCCTCGATAGAGTGAACGACTTCAGCTGTGTTTGTCGGCCCGGGTTCACGGGAGAGCGCTGTGAGGAGATAATCGATGCGTGCGCTAGCTCACCTTGTCGCAACGGAGAGTGCACGCCCTTGGAAGACGATTTCATTTGCCGCTGTCCCAAAGGCTTCAAAGGAAGATATTGCAATGAGACCATGAGTCATTGTGACGGGAACACTTGCTCCAACGGAGGTTTGTGCACTCGATGTCTTCTACATGATCTCTTGCTTCCTCAGCCGAACTCATTATCAAATAAGGAACATCGACTTGACTCTCCATCAACCTTTCAGGAACCTGCCAGGAACTAGAGTCGTCTTTCGTTTGTATCTGTCCACCGGAGTACGTCGGACATCGATGCCAGCGTAAACGCCACTTGACCTGTGAGACAACTCCTTGCAAGAACGGTGCGACATGCGTCAACCTCGAAAACGATGAATACCAGTGCTGGTGCCCTGAAGGATTCAGCGGACCCCTCTGTGAACACAGTGAGTTTCTTCTCCGAATCCTTGATGATCACGAACGAAAATTGTCTCGACGTCGCTTAATCCAGATTCTTTCCTTTTTCAGATGTAGACGACTGTTTGGAAGCAACCTGTTTCCACAATGCCACGTGCATCGACGGAATCAACAGATTCCAATGTGACTGTCTTCCAGGATACAGTGGAGCCGATTGCCGGCTCGACATCAACGAATGCGCTTCGGATCCTTGTCACGCGGGCGGCACATGTGTAGATCTGGTTAGTGTTAGAGGTCTCTCGTTTGTCGTCAGAATGAAATCCCTGATTGAATTCGTCAAATCTAACTCGGGATTCTCTCGAAGGTCAACAACTATCGATGCGTTTGCCCACCGAGTCGAACAGGTCGTAACTGCGAGATACTGCTGGTGCAACCTTCGCATTCCACATGCTTCTACGGAGGCCGGAAACATCTCATCGGCGAAATCTGGAGTGAACGCCACGAGTGTAGCACTTGCAGATGTTTTGAAGGTAGCCAAGTTATCTGCGAACGAGGCTTGTGTGAACTGGATGAATGCGACCTGGAGAATCCTTTCAATTCCTGCCCAGTAAGTTCAGGACCAAACGAGAATGGAGTACACAGACTTCAGTTTCATGAGATGATTCTGCCATTCCATGCAAGCTTTTCAAGTTTCCTAATTTTGTTTTGCAGAAGCCCAATGAGCAGTGTTTCAACACAGCGGATGATCCGTGTTTCTTCCCGCCCTGCAGACCTCACGCCGAGTGTCGACCGCCCCTGAGCCTCAAAAGCGTTAAACCAATGATCTTCACTTCAAAATGCGGCCCTGAAGAAATTTCAGGATGCGCAGCGAGCATCGCTCTGGATTTCGTTCCGAGTGCCGAGGTCAGCGGATTCACCGTGGACGCGATTTGCGCACATGTGCGAAGAGTTCTCTCGTCGCAACGCGTAACCGATCTTCTCGTTGGCTGCTTGTCTAAATCTCATCGAGCGATCGAGATTCTCATCGATTCAGTAGACAAGGATCAACAGCTCGTGGCGGCGCTCCAAGCGGAACGTCTCGGCAGAAGTATTCGTGAAGGACGGACGAACTCTTCCGTCCTCAACGCGGTTCACAGTGTGCTCGTCAGCGAGGCATCTCAATTCAAGGATCTCTCCGACAGTCAGAAAACAGTGACGGCGTTCCTGATCGCAACCGCTGTATTGGTGCTCTTGTTGCTGGTCTCCGTGCTCGTGTGTTCGTACAAGATGTTCTCTCAGAAATCCTCCCACCAAAACGTCGTCATGACCAAACCGTATTTCCGTGACCCTCACAGTAACCTCAACAACCTCCGGCTGCCGAAGATCAACAATCTGGGGCAAGAGGCTGATGCGGGTGTGAGTCGAGGCAAAATCCTGAACACGATGGTCAATCAAGAGATGAAAGATTTTCCTTCGAAGGCATCGAATCACAAGATATCGAAAGCCGTCGACATCCCGCAAGTTCCAGCTCGAGACGGTATGGACTTGCGGTACGAAGGCTGTCCGAAGAAAAGCAAAAGAACGACAGCAGACGGTGAAGATGGTTTGGGAGAAGTTGTGTGGTGTTAGCACACGTAGTAGTAGTAGTAGTTACTAAGATGGATGAATATTTGGAAGGTAGAACGCTTAACGGGGCGGCTGTACATACGGTGAACCAGAAATTAGAGTTTGTACAAAAAATCGATGGCAGTTCACAAACGTATCAGTTACGTTAGCACGTAGTTTTCTGTGGCGAGGAGAACGGCAAGCAATTTTGATAGCATAGTTTTCTGGATCGCAAGCGGAAGACCCTGCTGGCTGGCTGAAACAACGCGCAGATCTGCTGAACCCTTGACGAGACGTGCGGATATGTGACCAGGCGGATGGAGAACTTTTAAATTGGTCTTTTATTTTATTGATCCTCTCCACTGGAATTCCGTTTTCGTTTCGTCTTATCCTTCACGGCTTCCGAGTCTTCCCAAGATAACTTCTAACTTCTGAATCATCTGTGACTTACTTTAAACTCTCGGTTACTGATGGTTCCTATCGGCAAAGTCTTCGGCTCGGCAAAACGCGTTTTCGGTCGTCCGTCGCTCGCCAAGTCGGTATTCGCTGCGACACCAAGTGAGACTTTCTGCCAATGACCATTATCGGATTTTCTGTACCTGCGAGGACAAACGGGTACATTTTAAACTATGGAAGAATAGAATGCGAAGGCAGATTGATTGCAGGTGATCTCTTGACCGATTGGAGATGTCAATTGTTTCGTTTGTGTCCAATGACTGTGTTTGAAAGGGACACTTTCAAGCGGGGAAGAGATAGGCGAGTCGTTTGATTGAGATGTAGATGAGTTTGTATATACGATAGTTAAGGAATGTCAGAGAAAATCATTACGATTAAGATAATAATGAGTAATAGCGAGATGGAGATCGCCAGAAACAAACCCACAGTGTCGGTCATGGAGTGAAACGTTGAGAATATTTGCTCTTCGAAACGATGTTGAGAGAGTGCGGAGTCGCCTCATTAGTCGGTTATTTGTATTATATATTTAAGTACGAAGACGATGAGAATGAATGCTGGAAAGAAGAAAAAAAAATCGGAAAAAACTGTACTGAATTCAACATGAAGTACTGTAAATAAAGAATAAAAAATATTTATGTTGCAAGAGAGAACAACGCTTCCTCTTTATGCTGACTTCAAAAAGGCGTATATCTCTCGGGGAGCCGGGACAGGACCGTGAAACAGAACTTTGATGATTCTCCTGTGTTACCTGCGTTCTGGAGTTCTCGGTTGAAAGGCTCAACGTGTTATGCACGAAAGTGTTCGACGATTCTCCGCTCATCTAGCCTAGAGTAGGATATTGTAAGGCTAATTTCTCATTTGACGGAGCAACTCCCGTACTAGCAGAACAACAATCTAACTGGGGTGGTCAATACGAACTCAATGCATGCACCCGCCAGAAAACACCGCATTTCGGTGTCCCGTGATAGGTCCACGGATCTCATCGAGATAGCGCCAACATCAACGCCCTGAATACACCCGCGACTCAAGGGATACGCTTTTTGCCGACTCGATTGCGTGGATTCCGGTGTTTCGGGGCACGTCTCGTCATCATATTGAGTTTGCTGTAATTCGGGAGATGCTTTCAGAGAAGTGCGACAGCTAGATCTTAGCAGTTCGCCCGCTCGTTCAACCGCCCGCTGCAGAGAAATTCATCCATCCATATTATCGTCGTACAGATGGTTTGTGCTCACTCGGGCTCTATGGCCCCATCGCCCGAACCGTTCGGGACTCAATGTGTCTCTATGAGCAGCGCAGGCAGGAACGATGATCAACGGAACTTCTCCAACGTTCTGTAAACAAATCGCTGTCATCGGAGATGGACGGCCTGTCGAGATCTCTTTCAAATGCCGGGCTCGAGTCAATAGAGACCACAGTTCGATATTGGAGGCTTAGAGGAACCTTCTTTCGAGATTGGAGAGTATCCATATTCTCATGGGACTCAAGGTCCACATCGGCAGATATCAAGACATCGATGAATCAAAACTCAATCTCAATCACACTAAACTTTGAAACGATGAGAAACGCAATCCTAGGCATTCGACTCTCGACCGCAACAAAATATTCCGGGAAGTGGAACTAGTTGATCTCGACTCTAGGAAAGAGCTCTGCATTTTCGTCGGAGGGCTTCCGCTGTGAAGTGAATGCTGCGGTTGTGTTGTGTGGTAGTTTCTCCGCTGTCCGAGTGTCCCACAGGACACTGACCGAGAAGGACTCACCATGTGTGCAGGTTCGTATCTCTTGACTCACAAATATCGCCGTATTGTCCTTTCCGAACTCCTCTATCCAGAACGGAATTTGCCACAAGTTTTTGAGAGAGCTACGATGGCAACCAGGGATTATTCCGGTTGACATCCTTCAGAGCGAATTTCCCGACCCATGGGCCGCCCAAAATTCGTGATTGACGTTCCGATCACCGTTTTTCAGGGTGTCTGGGATGTTGCTCGGCTCTGAAGCCACGCTATAAAAGATTGGTCGATTCCATCTACCCAATCAACCCTGAGGTGAGTGTCCAAGAACAGGGACGAGAAACAGCCCGGAAATGTGAATTTTAAAGCGAAAAACACGATACCTAAAGAGAACTTAGAGTGATCCATGCGTAACGAAGGCTACTTTTCTTGCAGGATGGACTTGTTAAAGTTTCGATGGAGAAGCTCACTTTTTATGCCGTTTCTTCTCCGGAGAAACTGGACAGAATCGGCGAATACATCGCCTTTAGAGTACAAAGAGATATCAATCGCGGCAGAGATAAATACGTTGAAATTTCCATGGAAGCCATGGATTCTCTGCTCGTAGCCTGTCACTCACAGAGCCTAAACTTGTTTGTGGAATCGTTCTTGAAAATCGTGCAACTGCTTCTCGAATGTCAAAACCCCGAGTTGCAATTACTGGCTACTCGAAGTTTTGTGAAGTTTGCAAACATCGAAGAAGACACTCCATCTTACCATAGAGGTTATGATTTTTTCGTGTGCAAGTTCGCGTCGCTGGCGCATGATACAAACAGCGACCCTCAGATGATGACCAGGTAAAGGATACGCAAACATCCGACTTTCGCGAGATTTTTGATCCTGCTGAAAAATGAGATGAATGTCTCGTGATCGAATAATGATCTATGTGCCTCTCAGGTTGCGCATGGCTGGCGTCGAGGGTCTCCAAGGCGTGGTACGGAAGACCGTCAACGATGAACTCCAGGTCAACATTTGGGAAGATTCACATATGGGCAAGATCGTGCCATCTTTACTATTCAACATGGCAGAGAAACTACCTTCGTCGCCGAGTCACGACGAACAGGGGGCATCTAGTAAACTTCTGCGTCAAGGTAATTTACATGGACCGTTCGTTGCTTTCAGCGACATAAGGGAAGCGATCTGATTAACATTTATCATTTTCCAACTGAAAACTTCCTCTGACCTTGATAAGCCTTTCAACCCAGTGGCGAATAGATATCGGGTGTTGGGTTATGTTGGATGAGAAAACCGAGCGGGTCGGTTCGTTGATTGATGGATTGATTACATTAACTGGGCTCGTCTTCTCCCCTCTTTTTTTTTAACACTGTCGCTGTTGAAATTAACTCCCATCGTGAGCAGGCGGAATCGATCTGTCTTCTCCGAGTGAGTACTCAATATAACGTTCGCGGTGTTGTCATGTCTTCCCTCACTTCAATTGCTGTTGTTCTTTGTTGTTTCTGGAGATACCGATTTCTTCTGCTCTCATTCATTCTCGTCTACTTGACTCTAGTCCTCTGAAAATTTTCTGTTTGTCGCTGCCTTCGATCACCGCACAGCTTCAAGTGGAACTCTTATCACGGGTCCATGCAACGTTTTCCTCCGTTCTTCGATAGCATTCCATGTGTATGGAAGAAAGTCACGACACTTGTGTCTCACCGCTTCATCAAGGCTTGTTCGATGGAACATCGGAAAACTTTCCTTCTTGCAATCCGCTACCTGCCACTCTTCGGGAGGGGTACCTTGACGGGGTTGTCGCAAGCTTGGAACAAATGAAGCAGAGGAAGAGCATTCTAGAGTCGATCGGTAGCAAGGCTCTGAGCGCGCGCATGTTTTCACATATGCACCATTGAGCACCTCAAGAATCGCTAGCGGTCGTGTATGTTCCGCAAGCTCAGCATCTCTACAAAGCTACGCCCAATATTTCAAGGGAAATTCTGTCTCTTTCTTTCACCATATTCCAGTACATCTTTTTCAACCACGGAAATCTCTTCACTGTGCAATCGAACTCGAGAATGTAGCTGCTAGGGCATTCGAGGTCCGTTCTCTGCGAAGTTTTGAGCTGACATCAGGCTAAATAAGGTTTCGTCCCCCAGGCGGTCTCGATGGCTTGGGCCAAGACGATTCGAAGCAAACTCCGGAATCACTTGCTATCAATTGTTTCCGCGAAATCATGTCACGAGCAACCTACGGC
Organism: Neoseiulus cucumeris; assembly: GCA_021527715.1. NCBI lineage: Eukaryota > Metazoa > Arthropoda > Arachnida > Mesostigmata > Phytoseiidae > Neoseiulus > Neoseiulus cucumeris. The sequence continues at coordinate 1,507,003 of JAJSRV010000010.1, read as the reverse complement.
CACATCAATTCAGTGATCAAACCTGTCCTCGTCCATCTGGATAAACACCAATTATGGTCAGTCAGCGATAACACTTTTGCGATCCACGTCTTCAAGATCATCATGTATTCTATCCAGGTGAGTTGCAGTGAAGAACGAAATCTTTTAAGAAAGCAAAATATCGCTCCTCATCATCGAAGCGACTTTGCGCATATTCCCTCGTCGGCCGTTCATCAACCTCGATCTCTCTAAATGGTATCGAATAAAACTAATGATTTTCCGGTTTCGGGATTCAGGCTCAGTACTCCTACACGGTGATCCAACTCCTCATGGCTCACTTGAACAACAAGTATTCATCTGAGAGTCGCACTTTTCATTTGGAGCGAACGGGTATTGTGAAGGTCCTCTATCACATTGTAAACATCGCGGCGTCAGAAAGCGTCGGCCCCTCAGTGTTGGACATTTTCCACTCTTTACTCAATCACCTGAAGCGGTAAGATATCTGAAACCATCCGGCCGATAAAGTATTTCGAAAACGAACTCATGTGTTGGTATAAGGCAGCTACAGCTAGACTCAGTTGATGACCCGACTTGGATTCGCCTGCTTTACAGTTCGATCCAGCTCGACAAAGAGGAGGAAGAATCGAGTTTTCAGGAGGCGGTTATCGAAACTCTGGGCGAATTCGCGAACAACCTGCCAGACTATCAGAAGACAGAAATCATGTTATTCATTCTGTCAAAAATCCCCCACACATCCGAAGGAGAAGTCGTCAATTCGACTGAGGGTGAACTACAGAAGACTATGTTGAAGTCGCTGCTGACTGTGGCTACCAAGTATTCGACGGTGAACTTGAATCAAGCTCTGCCCCTCGGTTTTCTCCAATCGATTTTAAGGATGTCGTTGGTCCCCGACCCGAACGTTCGGATCATCGTCCAGAAAATTCTGCAGACACTCCTCGACCGTCATGACAACTTGCCCAAATTGGAGCTCCTTGGCTTCGTTCCATGCACTGGCGATCCTTTACCGAGTCTATCAGTGGAAAAATGTTCACGCCAGGACTCTGTCTTCATGAAGAAATACGGTCCCGAAATTCTGTATCATATGTACAGTAACGTTCTACTTAAATCGAACACCTACGATAATTTCGTATCAATCTACATCACTATGGCGCTGATAGTCATCGAACTCGGCTCTGAAGAATTGTTGACCGAAGTTCTGCGAATAATGTTCGCTCTCCAGGTGAGTCCCCCTCCACGGTTCCCCAACTTCTCGACCGACATAGTGTAGACTTGAGATTTTTCCATACGATCATCACCTTTTCCAGGAGAAAATGCAGAAGGAACCGACGGAGAACTCTGTGTACGTACATCGATTCATTGCGTCCTACATTTACTTGGCGTCTAGTCTCACATCGATTCCTGCCATGCTGACTCACGTCAACGAAGTCATTGCGGCGCGTAAAGAAGAATGTCCATGGCTTCTGCCCGGACCAGCGCCTTCTTCTCATCCAAATTCTCCGGGGAGCCTGCAACTCCATGAAAAATATCTCTTTAACATGAAAGCCGTCGGTAAGTAGTAGACCAGTCGGACTTTTTGAAATAGCAATGTTGGATATGTATACTTCTCTCTCACGCCGCTCTTCCCTACCTTGCAGGAGAAGCCTTGCATTCATCTGGTCATGACACATCGAAGCTTTTCCAAGCATACTCTGCTCCAGCGGCTCTGAGTTCCTCAGCAGCGGCTCAGAGGACTTTGATAACGAAATCTTCGTCAACGACTACATTCACTGATGGGCCCAAGATGGTCACCGAGAACATCAACAGCGCCTCGTTCGATATGGGCTCCGTCGATTCATCCCCGGGGGCGGTGAAGAAATTTGTCGACCTCGAAGGTGTTAGCGTTAAGGCTTTCAAATCAGTACTTGAGAAGACGTCCTCAAGCTCCGAGCAGCGTCGAGCCGAAGTGGTCAATGTGTTTAAGACCACTCCCTTCAAACAGTTATGTCAAGAAGTGCGAGCCGGTTCCCATTTCCAAGGCGCTCTCAATGAGATCCTTGCTTTGATTCCCTTGGATGCCGCCGATGTTCCGACGGAACTGAGAGACGATTTGGCGTTGCCCACCTTCCAAGGAAATTTTCCGGAGCTGTTCGTGTACTGAGTGCATCTCTTGCGATCCGCCCTCACCCTGTATGAGCATTGAATTCTGAAAGTTCCGCAACCGATTGCCTGAGAGACGAAAGTCCCTGAGCCGCAAGTTTTGTGTGTTCATCACGGCTGACAGAACTACCACCCCTCTAATTCACGGATATTCTTCCTCGGGCCCGAAATGAACCCCGAAATTCAAAGTCTGGAGTCACATCAAGGAAGGAAGGGAGGAACTTCGGCATCATGTCAGAGTGAAATATCGACATTCCACGTCGATTCAAAACTCCAAAGATATAGTCCCCGTGCTGTAGTTGAGAGACCGGGTCGAAATGGTCGAATAACTTACGATATACTAAAGCGCACTATTGGTCCAATCGTTCATGGAATTGTTTTTGCTTTGTGATACCGTTGAGATAGTAGAGAGCCGATTGAGTGTAGTTTACCGTAAATCCTCGTTCATTTTTCGAGATCCAGTAGAGTACACAGATGCCCCGTTATTTGTCAAACTTCTTTAAGGTGTCCGCTTGGCCGAACTCTCTTGGCCTCTGAGAATCGCGAGACACCGAAACCTGAACAACTTTCAGTGAACAGTGGAAGTGCGACATTCACTGTAGAAGCAGTGAGATCCGTTTATTCAGTTCATTGGCAGCACAGAGCACTTATTCTCGGTAGCTGTCAACTCTCTATCAGGTTCCTCTCATAAGCTGAGCTGATAGACCGCTCGTTCGAACAGGCGTTCTCCAGTACGGGAGATCAGAACGTTTCTTTCATACTGGTTGCCCGCCTATAAGAGCATGCCCAGTTATTTCTCGGAGCTCTCTTGGGTACCCGCTCTTCAAACACTGCCCGGTTATTAGAGCATGCCCTCCAATCAGAGGATATACGGCAGGCTGTAGGAGAGCCTTCCGTCACGCTGTCACGTCATTAGTTCTTCGGCGATTGCTGCTAAGCAGTTGTACGAGTGATTCACGCTCTCGAAGTAGTTCTCAACGATCCGTTGCGGCTCGATGTTAACATTGCGATTTCAAAGGTCTTTGAGGTTCAGCTCCTCTACAGGAGATCCTCTCGAGATGCCCGGATGCGCTATAATATATTAGTGAGAGAATACTAAATTGCACTCACAATCCTAGACCCTGTTGTTATGTGAGCCGAAGTTGATAACGAACATAGTTCGCTTCTCATGACATGTTACTTAACTTGAACATCAATCTCGTTGAATAAAGAAGTATGAAACAGTTATTGAATATGTAGTACTCGGGGAACTACACTCTAGAATCCACGTCAGGCTTCGTCGTGGCTATCTTTATCGAGAATTTCGGATTCAAACGAGTCTTCGAGTGCGCCTAATAGATTCGAGAATCCTACTCATCCCCTGCAAAAGCTATAAGATGCATAATGAATAATGAGTTCCAAGCTCGAATTCACGTTGAGACATGCTCGAGAATGATTTTAGCCAACCGTATTTTCCACCTTCGAATCTCTGCGTCGAGATGCCGTTTTTTCCATATTTGACATCTCAAAACCGAAATACCTTCCGACGTCTCATACGATCTGACTCTCATCATTCACTACGCGGGAGCTGGTGCCCGCCTAACGAAAATTTTTCTGAGATACCGCGAAACTTCGGACATGACTCCGTGCAACGGGTGCTCGGAGAGAATTCCAATGGGATAACTTTTGTTTTATTGTATATTAATGATCAAATCAAAAAACTTCGGACATTGAATCCATCATTTCAAATTGGACGTCGCTTCCTTACCCAAACTCTTCAAAGGACAAACAATCAACACCTCCGGCTGTCATGGGCTTTCCACTTCGCTCGCGAGTTGGCTTATGAGCCCCGAAGAGAAACTGCTCTTGCTGACATCGTTCCTGACATGCGGACTGCATCACCCGAACAAGGCAAGAAGAGAGTCATCAGCTCTGGTCACTCACGCCGGGAATGATGCCGAAATCGCCTGAATAATTCCGGAGGCACCCTCCGGACGCCGAAGAGACATAAAAGATCGACTTCCCCATCTGTACTCTTGAGATTCTCGAGTTTTAAGCTTGGAGTAAAGAGCAAAGGTAATATGATTTGTGGGTTGAAAGTAAGTCCAATGGCGATGCAGATGCTCTCTTGGCGAGACCTTCGCGAAATACCGTTCCTCACAACGAACCTTCTCGCGGCACGAATTAGATTTGTTGCACGGATACCCGGTGTATGTAGATGAATGTAGAAAGAAGACTCCGATCCATTTCAAACATAAACTACCCATCATGAGCTACAAATCTATATCAGACGCGCAAATCATATCGCTGTCATAACTTTGATGGCTCCCCAACGGTTGAGCGAGAAATTTCATCGATCAGCAAACGCTGAGTCTTTAGCCCCCGAGTGGGATACTTATGTGGTATGCTGGGGGGCTCGGAAGATTTGAAATCGTCTTGTGGTGATACGGAAATTCCGGAAGTCTTTGTCCTTCCAGTTGCAACCTTTAAGGGATAACGTATGGTATGTGAGCGACGATAATTGAGCCCTGCGGCGAGGAAATATCTCGACAGTCTGTTTCCACAGTGCTGAAATAACATGATCCAGGCTTTGGTAACAATAACAATCAAACGGACGATAATTGAAGACGTCCACCCATGAACATGAGGGTAGTTTTTCTCCGCCAGACAACTAAGTCAACGTTCTTAAAAATGGTGATATCAGCGATCAAATAACGGTCCCGAAGTATTCCCAACTCGAGCTCGATCGAGGCTATTCGAAGAGAAAAGTATTCAGTGTATTCGAAGCCCTCGCATCTTTTCGGCGGACGATTCCCCGGAACCGGCCCACATTCATGACGAATGACATCTGAGATAAGAACGTCCCGATGTTTCTCCACAACCTCCGATAAAACCGAAATCCTTCCGGCTGATCCGAAGTTCTCGACTTCGGCATCCATGAAACGCAAGGTCAAGAAATTGATAAGAAAAATTGATAAATTCCCGGAGCGAAACACCGAACTGCTGGAAGGTCTCAGTCGTCGTTTGTGTAATTCGGAGCAAAAAACTCGAATCACGGTTCGGTCAGGAGGCCGGAGCTTGAGGTATCAACCTGGAATCGTCCGAAGGATCCGAAGACGCGTTTTCGACGATTTGATTTTTCGGAAAAGCCCCAACTCGGACGCCATTTCTTCCCAGTGATGTGTAATGATCGTCCTCTTTCATTAGAACTCGAAACTGTGGACATCGACCCATCGCCGCCACTCCGTTCGCGCCTGACAAGTCCATCATATTGATTATGGTGAGGACCAGGGTCGTGGGAGAGAATATCTGAGAAGTCCTGCCCTGGTTGACTTCAAATGAAAATAGCATCGGAAACAAACCGAGGTCAAAACAAGGGTTTGACAGCTCCTCCTCTCTCCTATTTAGTGTTGTGAGATCCTATATCGAAGGGCTTTTCAAGAAGCGAGAGAGAGAGCAGAGAAGATTCGTAGTTTTGGATTTTTGAAGAACAGAAAACTTCTTACTATTGCCGCTCGGTTGCCTCGAGTTATTAAAAGATCCGACTTTTCCAGCCAACGCACTTGCGTCTCGATACGACCCGCCGTTGCGTGGCGGCTGTCGCCATCCGATTTGTCCACAGGAAGGATGGGAGGATCCGAAGAGAACATTTCGTTTTCGAAACCGAGTATATTTCTTGAGTCGTCGAGTCCCCCGTAAAATTTCATCTCTCGACTGTCCAGCCTCTCCGGGAATTGAATTCGAATTCGTTCAAAGTTCGTTCGAATATCTTCCAAAAATGAGAATACATCTCTAGAATACCCTCGTGTGCAACCCCGAGATCTTGCTCCGTGATTCAATTGTCCGAGAGCACGCCGCCGCAGCGTGCGCTTCGATCGAGCCCGGCAGCCTCTCATCGTGAGCTTTGATCAATATCTCGCGGGTTGCACATCGAGAGAGCTTTTTTGAAAAATTAGGATCCCTCACGAACATCGTTCCCTGATTGCCTGAACGCATTCAATTGAGCAGTCTTGGGAATCGCTTCCACAGATACCGAAGTTTGGGAATAGTTCTGCGCTTCTCCGAGATTTCGTTCTCAATAAAAGGAAAAGGCTTCAATGCATCGGGAATATCGCCAGAAGCTCATCTCGTTGAGCTCCGCCAAACGGAGCTGGGTGGTGGTGGGGAGAAGATGGGTTTTCGACGAGCGGAGGAAAGTAGAAAGAAGCGAAGAAGGCCGCCGCCGCCATCGTGATTCGACTCCTAAAGGAATCCGTGTCCATCGCGCAGGATAGCGAGGAAGGAATCGGGGCATAGATTCGTGGCGGCAATTTTTAGCCCTCGCCACTGACCAACGCCGTCGCTGTCTTATTCCGAGCACGATCTCCTCTAATATGGCTGCGATATCGCGCGAGGCCACGCCCCGGATAACGAACCAACTTTAGGCTTTTCTTCGGTCCCGGCCTCGTCCTTTATACGACCAGATCCCGGGTCTTGGAATCGGAAAAACTTTCATGACGAACAGAAGGGAACAGCAATGATTCTCTTCGGCGGTCACATAGGAAGAATGTCTGGATAAAAACATGACACGTCCCGTTTCCGGGGAGAACACGAAGCTGTTGCTTGACATGAGACTGGTGAGGCATTGAGACATGTTTTCAAATAGCCTCAAAGGTCTGCGCCCTCTTTTTTGCATCTTTTTTTCGGGCCCTGTTTGCGCCAGTTTCTAGACAGCTTCTTCGTACGCACTTCCGGCCGATCCTGAGCTATCTTGGTTGAGTGTATGTTGATGATCGGCATCACATAATCGGCTGTTATTATTCCGGATGCCAAGTTGATATAGCAACTTCCCAGAATTATTCTAACAGAATCCAGAATGTCGCATACTTTGGCCTTGCGCCATTTATCTGCTCCAGTGTTGACAGAAGCACGACAACTGCTGGAAGTTTCTCTCGCGGAATTCGTTGCCTGTGCCAATGTAAATCGAGTGTTGTTTGTGGTGAAAGCGTTTGCGCCACCGCAATATCTCACAGCGTACAGGAACTGAAGCCATAAAAGTCTGGGGAACGTTATTCGAAGCTATAAAGTGAACTGCTCCGTTCTTTTACCGCGAGATGTCATCACCAAACTTCTTTATTATCGTCGTTTTCTTCTCCCGACCAGCCTACCGGTTCCCTTTATTCCTCCAACAGGAATACCGCGTAGAGAGCGAGGACTTTGACAAATAGCACAAACCGACCATCGAGTCACCCGACCTCTCTCGCTTGTTCTACCCACGAATCTCTCGAAGGCGCTCAGAGGAATGGGTTCTGTTCGCTCATAACTCTGATCGCGTGAGCTGTAACTCAAACCCAACACCTCAGATACGTGCGTGAAGAATCCGTCCCGAAACCCAAAACCTACCATTTTTCGGAGCACTCAGAGAGCGGGTCTTGCGAGATGAAACCTTACCTAAACTCGGAGTCGGAGATGATGTCGCGGGATACAATGGCCGACATCGTGCTCCGTGGAAATGAGTCTTCCTCGAGCTCTTCTGGGTCTCCTGTTGGGCAAACATGATTGTTCTCGTTGTTCCGATATCCCGCACATCCTTCGAGCGACAAAGGTTACTAATTTTTCGGCGGATGAACCACTCGGCCTCTCCACTGGAACGGGAATCACATGCACCCCGCAGCAAACTCTGGCTTTCGCTCTCTACTGCTTTGCCGTTACGAGGGTCCCGAGGTCTTCAAGGCTTTCGCCAAAAACTAGGAGTCGACTATCATGCCCCGTCTCCGTAAACTGCCCAATATCTGTATGTTGTGTATTGTTGTACCTACGCGGGAACTCGGGCACGCCAAAGGGAAGGAAAGTCAGCCGTCGAAAGCGGGTAGCTGTCATAATAACCGAGCATGAGACCGTATGGATCATAAAAGCCGTCGTTTTTTTTCTTCCGTCGTGCATGCCGATGGACGGGAACAGAGCGACCGAGCGGTCGTAGCTTCCTTCCATTGATATTTAAATACAGCCGGTCGTGCAAGGCCCAAAAAGGTGACTCCGCCTTCCTGGAGCAAATTGTTCGCTCTGATCACGCGACTCGCCCACGCAGATCCGCTCGAGGTCGGCCTCGTATCGAGGTCCGTAAGTCAATCCCGATGTTTTGGACTCGTCTTGGAGCCTCTCATTGTGATCTGACGGTTTCAGTGCCCGATGCCGATTTCTCATCGAGAGCAAATCAGAGGATTAACCCACTGCCCTGAGAGGAGTTTCCGCCTCGAATAAAAGTTTTCTCAGAGTCCGCTGTTTCGAAGAGTCGATTACATGAAACTGAATGCCCTATACAGTTCCTCCGGGGAGTTGAAAAAGAACAACATCGAGCTCGTGGCGCTCAATCTTGAAAATACCGATCTGAACGAAGGCGTAGTAGCTTCGAGACTGCTATTAAAACATCGCGACGTTGTGCGTCAGATGCAGATATTGGTTGCCGGGTGATTGTGAATATCTTGGCGATCTAACTATTCCCCGAGGAATTCGGGATGAAGCCATCAACTTCCCACCGTGTTCAAGATTCCTCCGGAGTTTCCTATCGCGAGGCTACAAATTCGAGAGCGCACGTCAGACAGCAGGCTCCAGGTTGAGCCCCCAGCCGCTGTAAAATTCGCATCGCACTATTGATCTATCCGGGAAACACTAATTGGACTCCGAGCCGGTCAGGGCGATCCACTCCCATCTCGTTCCAACGTTCTTACGGAGATCAATAGCAGCTGTCCGGTTTCTTTCGTTGCTCAAATGCTCCGGAAAAAAAGTCGAAGGCGCTGATTTGAAGACCACCAGGAATCCTCGGTGGCGTTGACCGTTAGCCCGAACTGAGAGGAATAAGAGCCAGGATTAGGAGGATGCGGTAAGGACAGGAGCATGGAGCGGCGGTACGAGATTTGAAAAAACAAAAAGAGTGGACGCTCTCACGACTGCATTTCGCGGAGTAGTCGCAGCTGCAACAACTTACCGCCGCTCGGCTCACTCGCTGCTAGTTCCACCACTCCGAGCTGGCTTTATGGCGTCCCGTCCTCGGAGTCGCCGCCGCTGCTGCCGTCCACAAAGTTTCGGCCGAGCGGCGTGACATTAATTTTCGAGTTATTGCCATTTCCGTACTGCGTGGAGGCTGCCTGCCCGCTCGCCCACCAGACTGCTCGCTTGGACGCTCGTTCGGTCGGTTGGTCGGGGCATCAGACAAAAGTGGCGATGGTAGAACAGCCAGCCAACCCGCGGCGAAGCAGACGTCCCGTTGCAATTCCGCTGTTGCGTTGCTTTTTACGAAGAAACTTCCATCTCTTCCGCTGCTGCCGCCACAACCGCTAGCTCGGTTGCCGCTGCGCTGTTGCTACAACTGCACCGTTTTGGCCATATCTCATCTGTCCGACCTTGGTCGGCTCTGAATTCTTGTGCCCAAACTGCATCAAGTGCATGCTTTCTCTGAGACAATGAACAACGAGCAAAAAATCCCGCTGCATCAAATGTTTACGTCGGGACCGGAGCTTTCTGTCGCTGTTTCGCATATTCCGTAAACTTTTGCGTTAGCGCCTAATCCTCCTAGGCAGAGGGGGAAGGTTGGAGCCTCAGCTTTCCTCATTTTGAGATCATTCGTTCAATTATATTTCTGCATCCTTCAACTTCTGCTGCTCCTATTTCGATCGAGTAACTACTTGAGAACATGCTCCGAAAGAACGAACTCCTATTTCACACTGATAGAGTGCCGGTCAGCGTTTCCAGATGATGCATAGGTATTCGTCGTTTACCTCGGGGCTCTGGCCGCCATGGACACATGCCACCGTGGCTGGTTCTGTTGGCTTGCCCTAAGAACACATATTTTATTGACAACTCGATCGGAAAACGTTTAGCGCTGCGCCTGTTTTGTTCCTTACTCCGCTCGCCTTCGAGCTGGTCGTCCGCGTTTTCCTCGAAATCATGGAACAATCTCACGTCGACGCACGAAGAGCAGCAGGAAGACAAGGATCGCCCACAAATTACAAGGGTGGTTCGAGTTCCGCCTCCCCCATGTGCGATGTATATAACAGGAATAGATAAGTCTGTCATAACTCGATTCCCGAAAAAACACTGCTTGCTGCGAATATTGGTGGGGTCAATGTCATGGGCGAAAGATTCCGCTCAGGTTTCAGGGCCGTCCGAAAGGAAATAAAAGTTCGAACTGAGAAAGGGAGAGAGAGGGAAGAGGAAAGCGTCGCCTGAATTCGGGAAGGTGCCACCCGAGATGGGCTGCAACGACGGAAGAACTACGACGACGGAAAACGGAAATGCGACCGGAAATTCCAGCCTACTTGTCTTCGGGCGAGTCAGCAACCAAGCAAAAAAACGACAACGGCGACGACGTCAGCGACGGCGGCGCCAAAAACAGACAGAAACGGAAAGACATTCAGCGAGAGAGAACATACGGCTGCTCGGAGACGGAAGAGGGCAAGGACGGAGCGACTTTCAGAGAGGTTTAGTGAAGTGCTCGGATAGAGAGAAAGAGAGAATTGGAAACGCTTCGAATACTCAAAGACGCGCTTAGAAGTAACGCCGGCCGGCGGAAACGGATATTCGAAAACAGAGAAACGACGACGACGACGACGCCTTGGAGTCAGCGCTAACAGATAGCCCGACAGAGCGTCCTTTTTTTGTGATGCTTCAATTCGAATGAGCGATCTGTGTCTTCTTCGTTGCTTTCATCGACTCCTCGAGAAACTTTCTTGATAATTATTTTATTCCCAATTCGAAGCTCGACTCTCTTGCTTCGGAAGTTGTTTCCATCGTAGAAATGAAGCCAGGGATGAACTATTTTCAGCTAAAGCTTCTCTCAAATCGAGGCGACCACTTAGCGAACAAGGCTGAACTCGAAGCGCGGCTCGGACTCAAGTTCTGTCATTTCCATGAATCAGGATATCGATTGTTCCAAAACCGAATGACGTTTACGACTGTCAATTGACTGTTTCTGAGTGGACGTTCATTTAGAACTGAAAACCGGAGCAAGAGTTCAAACCCTCTCAGAATCGAATAACCTTGGGGATCACGGTCGCAAGGTTTTCGTCGCGAAAACCAACTCGACGACGAAAACACCGCCTCAGACGAAGAGTATCACCTTTCCAGGAAAGTTCTTGGAGTCACAAAGTTGAAGAAATCCCCAGGAGATGTCAGGAGGCCTCTTCGCCGCGAAGTGGTAGCAGCGCTGCTCTCTGAGCAATAACAACAGTTCAAGATCCTCAACGGAAACCAACGAGCAAGCAAATTACGCTAAGAGGATCCCCTTTCTCCGTCGGATGGCTCCGTTTGCTCCGCAAGTCGGCTAAGCAGTCAGGCAGCCAGCGTGCTAGCTGAGTCTGACAAGTGGCAGGATTTGCCAACCCGATTGGAGACAGACAGAAAGAAAGAGGGGGGCGCAAACCAACCGAGCGACCGAGAACGAAATGGACGTCACACAAATCAAGCGACAAACGTCGTGGATCAACTCGAACGACATCGTCCTTAAAGCTCCGAACCAATAATCTAAATGATGGCCATGGCTCGATCCGACCAAGACTCGACACCCTCATGTTCCTCACGATTCCCTACGTCGACGTCCTATCCCTCGTCCTCGTCGTTTCCTCCTCCGCGAGCTCGGTTCCTCCGATTCGTATATTATTCCTTTCAGCAAGGTTGCGATTAGAGGGGGACTAAACAGGATCGGCGTCGCTGAGCAGTTTCAGATCTCGAGAACCGCAAAAGCGGGCGAGGGAAGACCCACACGTGAACAGAAAGCCGCACATAGGCCGTAATTGGTGTCATTTTAGAGCGACATCACTCTTCCCGTTTTTCTTCCGATTCAGCAATGCGACCGCTGTTCTTGGCGGCCGCGCTCGGGAACCACGGAACCGTTCCTGGAGCAGAGTAAGCTGAAAATCATCCGACACGCTTCGCACGCCGACTTCCAAGCGCACGAGAAGATCCAGAAGCCCGCGCAGAACTCTGAGCCGGTTTCGTGTCGTTTTGCTTCCTTTCCTTGGTTTCTTTGGAAGAGTGGTCCTGTGGGACAGGCTGACTGCTCCGCTGGATAGTTGGTCGACCGCTTGGTCGGTGGGCTCTCGTAGAGAGTTCTGCGGTTACGTTTCTTGAAACACCCAATGAACGCGGGGAGGAGAGACGGTCTTACATCTACAATCTACGAATAGAAGGACGAAGGCGAGCCGAAGTGAACGGGTTACCTGGGTCTTAGGAGGAGCATTAAAAAGTTCTTCGGTCGAACGGGAGGAAAAGCTGGAGACGCAGGAGATGAAAGGAAAGCGAAGAGATTGCAACCCGCTCGACAAAAAGGATTCGCCGAGAACTGACTCTGAAGCCACAGCAAGATTTAGTACTTTGTGGAACCGAGGCGGGATTTTACTGCGTGCGTCGTCCCTCACTCAGAAGGCTAAAGCAAATAAAGACGCTCTCGTAGAAGTTCCTGAGTTCTGCGAGGCCGCGAAATGAAAAATTTCAGTAAACATTCCCGTTGTTTACGATTCCCCCGGATCTTAACCGTCCCATGTTGACTCTAGAACAGACTTATTGTTTGAAGAAAGTGTAAGCGAAAGGAATCAAAGTCATAGTAATCCGTACAGAGACACCAGGATGGATCGATTTCTAGATTACTCGAACTCGAATTCTGTGGAATCGTCAAACTTGACTCCTCAGATGATATGGATACGGCTCGTTGTCTCTCCGTCGGCTGCCGTCTTATTGACAATTCTCAAATCTAAGAAGAAGAACCTCTTCCTAAAAGATGAAGGAATTCGGATGAAAGTTGTTTCGGGTTGCCGACGCCTGGGGCGGACCACTGCCTCTACCGCTTCGCGGTCCACGGGTGTCGCAGAGGTTGAACTATAGCGAGGGAGCTTGACCCGATTCGCGAGGTGAAAGTCTCTGAGGCTGTGAGAACTCTTGAAATGTCCCACTCGTCCGCCGAATTCATCCGAAGTCAGAGTGGACGCTCTCATCCACGATAGGGCTACCGCCTGTTTAAGTTTTTGAAAGTCTGTACTGTGTAGTTTCTAACCGACGCCACAAGGAATGCGTCCTTCTCTGTGCTATTCCAGCGCTTCTGTGTGATTTTCGCTTTCCGGAATTTTATTTCTCTCCTCCACCGTCCTGATCCTCGATGAATACTGATCGAACTCGAACGGAGATAGTTCCTGACGAGGCACCGATAAGCGTGGCGTAGAGATTGCGTTCTCGGTCAGCTTAATTTCTCGGCGAAAATTATGGGATCCGGGTATATTCTACTGTCGAGCGTTGTTTCTGCTTTCTGAGACCTCATATTTGTATTCCAAGTCTAAGGTACCCCCGATATGGCAGAGGTCGCTTGCGATGCCGACATCAAAGGCTCGCCAGTTTTATGGGAAGATAAGTTAATAGTTCGACGCTGAACAACCATTGATCATAGTCATCGCTTTTGCCCCGCGCCTTCGGTTTCGGGAGATGTGAGTCCGCAAACTGACAAAGATAGTATGACTCGGCATTGGAGCCGCCCGGTCGGAAAGGACAAAGGAGCACAGAAGCGGGAAAAAGGGGCCGCAGTCTATTTCGCTAGCCGAGCGAGGTTACGCCGCCGCCGTCGTCCTACTACTACTACTATTCTTAGCTCCCGCGGAGGCGTAAATCACATTTGCTTCTGACTGGCGCGATTGGTGGCGGTGGTCATCGCGTTGGTGGTGGTCGGTCGGTCGCTCTACTTCGGTGATATCTCTAGGCCGGGCGAGCGAGCGAGCTGGCTGGCTAGCTAGCCGACGAACCGCCTTGATCGAGTCGAATAAGCGAGCGAGGCCAACCAAGCAAGTGAGCGAGTTATGACAACATAGAGCCCATGGAACAGAAGAATCTGCAGTTGGCGAGGGGATCGAGACAGCATCAGTAAACGAAGAAAGGCTACACTATGAAGATATCAGCAGCGCCTTGGCACAGACAAAGATCCATATGAAATATTCGCAGCTGTCCACTGAAAACGTATCTATTCCGAAGAGCGGGTCTGTACAGGAAACGGGACGGACCGAAACCTCGGGAGTGCTGTAAATGTCAAGATACCCTTGCTAACAATCCACCCGCCCAGCCCTTAGTTGAATGTTCGCGCGAATCCAGATACGTCTTCGGCCTTGTTCTCGATTCTTCCATCCGCTTCCTTTCTCTCTGCCCGTTCATGGAGGATCGTCACCGCCACTGCTTTCAAGGTTCTCTTCATCTGGAAATCGGATATTTCGTTCCGATTGGTCACAGTTCAACTGCGTTTGAAGTTCCCTCTTTGAGATTGTGTAGTTTTCTTTTATATTATGCTCACCTTGGAGCTTAATGCGCTTCAGGCGGGAGCTTGCGAGGTCTGACAGCAAGCAACATGGGCTCCTCAGGAGGAACGATTCCCGGACTCACGCGACATCAAACTTCGCCGTTCGCCCTGAGTCATCATTAAGTTCTTGAATGAGTGGGAGTGCGACTGAGCTGTACGGCGGGCAAATGATCGAACGAGAGGTTCAGGAGGGAATCTGACAGGGATCGTAAAACCGTGAAATACGGTAAAGTCTCCCGCCTCCCCTCTTCTCTCTCTCTATGCTCTCCTGAGAACACTTAAGGCATACGAGATGATTCCGGTCGAGTGAGAAGTGAACAAATGAGTGAGGTTGCCAATATATTTTCTCTCTTGCCATCGTTCTCTCTTTGCTTAATCGTCTCGGAATGCAAATTTTCCGAAGCGCGGAAAGCACGGCCGCTATGAAGATGTCTGTCTTCATCGTAATGATCTCGATGCTGCAAACGGACCGCGTTAATGTGCGATGCTTCGTTGCTCCGTGAGCGAGCGAGTCCACGAAAACGAAACGAAGTGGCCACGAAACTCCAAGCGAAGGAACTGCAAGCTGCACGCCATACATTTTACCGCTAATAGACAATGAGAGAGAAACGGTGCGAGAGAGGAAATAGCTCTCAGTAGTGGCTCGATCCAGGGAAAAAGGTCGTCGATGTAAAAACAGTGCAAATGGATTCGAAGTTGTCTCAGTTAGGCGGCTGAGGAGGATTCCGAAAGGCTCCGCTGGCCATAGTCACGCCCCAAGAATCCTACGCTGCAGAGGAATCTGTCCGTCGACATCGAGGAGCAAAAACAAGGAAGTCTCCCGAACGATCCTCGGCAATCAGAGCCGCTCCATAAAGCAGACGTCGCGAACGTTGGGGCCGTCCTGCGAATAAAAACAAATTTTTCTTCCGGCCAACAGTTCGTCGTAGATTTCCCCACCAGTGGTCCGAATCGAATGTATTTTTTTCCAAGGATTTTCGATGTCGCCGAAACAATCCCAATGCGGGGTATGATTTCAAGTCCACGGAGCCAACACCAGAATCGAGTCGCTTTTTCGATACAGCTGCTTTCTGCGTCCCTTTCAGAGAACGCAGCTGCATCCGGAAGAAACACGGTCGCCGCAACAAAAAGAGCGTTCAAGCGTCACCCGCGGTCGAATGTTGCTCACAAACATTTTCAGGAAAAGGAGAAATCCGAGGGAGCGATTCTTCGCTGTGATAAGGGAGCAACGAATTTCGATGATATGGACTCGGTGCAAACGCCTCGAGCGACACGCACGAACTCTTTTGTGGACTCCGGAAACCTTTCCTGGCTCAAAGATGCCTGTCAGACTCATACGTCTGGATAGCACTTGCTCACAAGCAGCGTGTAACTTTATCTTCCCGGAGCCTCGCTGGGTTCGAGCACTTTTATTTCTCATGACCTACGAGATACACAGTTAAAGTAAATAATGGAACTATATACATACACAACATATCCTAAGATCAATGACGAGAGCAGCTTAGACGGCACCCATCCATCGTCTGGCATCTTCCGAGTACACTGTCCTCCTCTTGATGTGACCGTTTTCCACGTAATCATAAGAGATCGCGTTCACTTTCGTTGGTTGAGGATCTTGGCGATCAAAGTTCTTCAAACAATCTCGAAGATTCTCAAAAATCTTGTAGATCACCATCAACAACAATATGATAGTGAGAGACACCCCTGAAATACCAAACAACCCATGAGCGGAGAGAGCAGAATGCACGACGACATCAGAGGCATGCCGCTACTCCTTAATCTTATTCGATTTGTGTCGAACATCGTTGATGTGATCGATGTCATACTTCATGCCACGACTAGAGCCCTGTGTATGGGGGGTGCTCTACCAGAACACAAATGGTCACGGAGGGCCCTCGGGGCCCTTTTCAATTCTCTGATATTGTGATTAATGTCAATACGATTGATTAGAACGAGACATCAAGAATCAAGAATAACGTAATCGAGGTTGCATTTGTCCAAATTCGAGAGCTTTCAATCCAGAGTGCCTGCATTTTCCAGCCAAGGCGGTTACGGTTCAGTCATTTTGTGGGAATTCGTGATTTCGGTAGAAGTCTTCGGTTAGATTCTCGAGCTCAAGGAGTAACGTTTCTCGGCAACTTACGGAATAAATTGATCTCGCAGTGATCTCCCCAGAAGAGAACATGGCATTCGCAAGCAGATATCGCCGGGGAGTCGGTGCCGCCGTTGATGCACAGGCGTTGTCCTGCGAAAAGTCCGCAGAAAAAGTCAGACGCTAATTACTCTTCTGCGCCGCTTTTACTAGGCGCGACCGGCGCGGCGTTCGCTCAGCAAACAGCCCCGGGACGGGCCGCGTAGAGGCGAAGCATGGTTGCGCCCGTTATTGGGGTAAGCATACAGGGCGCACAGCTGTCGTAAGATGAATGAGCCCAGCAGATGTCCCCATAAATGCTCGCACGCAAAAACTCGCTATCAAATTATACTGCACGGATAACGTGCATTACGGACTTTACCGAATCGCGCTGACAGCGGGAACACTAGCCCCGCCAACAACAAATATGAATTACCGAGATAGTTGCAGTCCTCAGATGGCACAAACTTACGTTCGCAAACAGTTCCGATGCCGTTGAATGAACTGCGGAAGCCGGGTTTGCAAACACACTGAACGTCGTACCTGAGATGGAGAATGATCTCGGTCTCAGTTATTGAAGAATATCATCTATCTGTCATCTTATATTTCAGAAACCCTGTGAGGCGGATGGAATGTTCGCCAGACGCCTACAAAGAGTTTTTTTCGTGAAAACTTTTCCTGTAACCTGCGTCTTCTCAATCTTTGAAACATCGCGACGCGACGATCGATCGAAAGCTCAATCCGGGAATCGGGTCCGTTTCCAAACGATCGAAGAGATACTCACTTGAGCTTCTTCACCAGACAGATCGAATTTTCGTCGCAGGGATTGCTCTCGGAATGTTTGCATACATCAGACAGAATCGTGGTTCGCATCGCTCCATTAACTTTGGGAAAGTCTTGGAAGAATATATCAGATTGTTATCATAGTGTCGTCATTGATACTGAACGAAAAGGAACTCCAGGGCCTTCCGATTTGAATGACTCGAGCTAATTATTGAACTATATCTCCGAGAATGAGATGGAGCTCGAAAGATTTAGAAAGAAATGGGATCATCGAACGAAACTCGTTCAGTCAGTCAAGGATTCTGGAATGAGTACTCATGAGATCTTCCAATGCAGACTCGTTCCATTCCGGTTCGAACAGCTTGGCGTCGACGAAGATTCGCACTGAATTGCGGTGTAAACTCGATGGGACGGAATGAGGAGAAATATTCAGACGGAGTGAAACTCTGAAAAGAGTTCAACGTAAAAAACTCATGACCTGAAGGAGGTTTCCCATCACACGGAAGTCAAAGTTTCAAGAGTCAGCAAAACTCACAGCCTGCGGAACTTCTCAAAATCTCGGAGTATGAGGGCGCCTTCGTCGTCTGTTTCGACATCTACGATGACTTGATCTGGAATTGAAACCAATCGGGTAAATCGCAAAACTATGAATCTGAAATGAGGATATTCGAATCCAGCTCCGGGAAAGGCGTCGTTGCCGAAATCAATCCATCGATCATAACGTTCGATTCACGGCGCACTCACTTTTGCATACATTAGATGTGATGGGTTTGAATGCGAACCTCGGACAAGCACAAGAACCAGTGGTCAAATTGCAAATTTGCCGAAACCCGGGAACGCAATCCGCGTCCGTGCGACACCGTCGATTCCAAACCGGAGCTGAAAAATTCGAACGATGACGCCAAGAAGATTTTCTCAAAGCGAAGCTGAGTTCTGACAAACCAGAATGCAAACCCACGTGGACCGCGCGAACAAGTGAGAAGAATAAATATTTTTTGGGTAGGTGGGGCCACTTCTGATTTCCTGTTTTCTGCTTCTCTTCCTCACCTTCCTGAGCGGGGATATTTGTCGTGTCAGACTTGAAAACCAACTCAGATGTGATCCCAGTGAAAACGAAAACTGCGCACAAGAGGAATTGTCTGAGGTGTAGCATGTTGACAACGCACTCGAAGAACAAACAAACAATTCATGAATTTTTGGTACGCGTTCCGCTAGAGGGCGTTCCAATATCGTTGAAAGTAGTTTCGCTGGCCGCGGCAATGAAACATCAAGTTTACCATGTATGTATCTCGTGATAATTGTTGGTAAATTGACCCTTTCGCGTTCTTACGGAAGTCTGGGTGCAATATGGGATCCTGATGGGCACTTTTTGCTATAATCCTCTTTCATATTTTGAATGAGAGCAGATGTGAGATGCATGTCTCCGCAAGCATACTTCGACGTGCTTGGATGTCATTGAGAGGAATTCGAGGTTCGGGAACGCAAGTCGCACAATGCTCTTGGACTGATCTTGGCCTTTCTGATTTTGAGCCTACAAAAATCTAAGAATTTGCGGATTTCGATCATTTGCCCGCGGTGAATTATCGCGATCTCGGTTAATGATGAAACTGGACTATCTCCATGCAATTCGAGCACTGCAATCTTTATCAGCGTTGCTGGTGACGGCGGACCTTTGCTGTGCTCGACTGAAACAGTGAATCAGCGTGAATCACCGCGGGAAGTTCTTTCCTCCGATTTGTTTATTTTGGCGCCGCGACGTTTCTCGCGACCTCAATTAAACGTTGCGGCGGAAAAACGAGGGACCCTTGCGGAATTCAGCCAGACCACAGTTCCGCACAGTGAAAAGTGTTATAAGCGGTTGGAATCTGAATTCACATCCCTCATATTCTTCCGACGTTCTACCATGAAGTCCATAGAGGCTGGGGAACATCTAGCGAGTGAATAAATGAACGCTTCAGTCCCCATGTTGAGGTGGACTAGGACTAGCCTTCGGCGGAGCACGTCAACTGGGCCATGAAGGTTCTGAGGCTTTGGATTTAGACTGGGCGAGCTGAAAGCCCCATGAGATTCCTGGAAGTCTTACATTCTTTGAGGTTTTCGACTTCAGGCATCATGACCCGTTCAATTATAACGTGTCTCACTCATCTTGTCTACTCATTTTGTCACATGCATTTTTGGCGATGCTGATGTGCCATTCCGGCGATATGTCGGAATTCGTCGATATAATCGGAATCGAAATTGGATTAGGTATGGGTCGAACACGTTTTCGTCGATGTTCCAGATTGGAGGAGAATTTTCTGACATTTGAATTCTACACACTCTTGCAAAATTATGCGAGCACCCATATTGTCGACGTGACTTTTTTTACCAAACACCCGATCGAGCTGGAACTCGGTCTGAGAGTTCTTACCGATTTCCATCAAGGTGGGAAACAAAGGGTTGTTGCATAAACATGCGCGCACCTCTATTTGCGGCTCCATCTCTCTTGGAATTCTGCTAAATGTGCTGGAATCTGCAATTCTTTGTTGCTTATCGCGGCCAGAGACATCGTTGGCGCGTTCGAAGTCCTCGTTGATCCAGGTATCTCACTGCAGGATGGATGACTTTGTCCGTCCAAGATCCGTTGTTGTGGTTTATGACAGGCAGCGACAAACTCCTAACGACCAGTTTGCTGCAGACGCCTAATGGTAAGACGCAATCGGTTCGGCTGAAAATGGTTTCATGGCGGACCACCGTGAAGTATCCAAAATGTCTCGTTGGAATCATCGGTGTACTCGTTCTCCTGTCTTTCGGCATTTACATCTTGGCGAAGGATGGTCGCCAATCAACAGAACCAAACGAACAAACTGTCCGTCTCATCGTTTTTGCGAGACACGGTGAACGTGAACCCCTCATGGCGATCCCAGGACGAGAACCTTTTGTACTCGGAGAGCTCACAAACTACGGTCGGGATTCGATGGAGTTTCTTGGAGAACAACTCAAACAGGAATACGGTGTGTTCGTCGAGGAAGCAACTCGAACTCTCGTATCCTACACATCGGATTCTAGATGTCAGGAGACGGCTTTGGCCATTGCCAGAGGGATGAGCTTGGAAAACTTCGAGGATAATCCGCTACCAAAGCTTGTCCTGGAAGATGTGGACGACTTGACCAAAGCTCCGCCGGCGGGCCTGGATCTGATTGCACACTTCAGGCAGACTTTACCGCCGTGTGTTCAAGGCGTGGCAAATGCGGCCTTTGAATACTTGAAGACTTCGCTCAATAAGGAAGAACTACCGGAAATCGTAAAGTTTTTCATCGGATTCTTGATAGCCGACAGTGTTGACACGATTCGAATGCAAGGCGAAAATCTTCCACTCAACCTGACGTACGCCATGGATTGTCTGCCGAAAACAGTGCCGCTAGTCGATGAGAGGATCTTCGCTGGGATCTCTCATACTTGTATGGGAAGTTTCTGCAAACCCGTCATTGAAAATCTTCTCAACGAGCTGGAATCTGTCCGAAATGGAGCCGTTGACAAAGTTCTATCGATATACGGTGTTTCCGACGTTCACGTTCAAGGAATGATGGTCGCACTGAAGCCCGAAGATGTACCGGTGCGCCCGCTCTTTGGCGGTCATCTCATCCTGGAGGTGTCCCAAAGTTACGTCACCATTAGCTACGGAAAAGAACCACGAGGGAAACGGGAGCATTTCAAAACCATCGATTTATCTCAAGTCCTCGGAATACTACACAGCCTGGTAAACACTCAAATTGACGTCTGAGAAAGTTTCCCAGTTTCGAACGTACATTTAGCTGGATTCGAAAACTTGCCAGATTCGAACTCTGAGAGTTCCGCGGGAAATTTGAAGCAGCGTAATACTTGACGTGAACCTAGTTAGGACTCGCTAGAGGAGTGAATTTTATTGAAATCGGAGCAAAAACTATTCATCTGGTGATCGTTGAAAGCGAAAGCTCAAGCCGCTCCTCCATGAACGGGCAGCGCGGTGTACCGGATGTGTTTAATGTGTTCGAGCCTGTCAGTTGCGATGAATCATCCAAATGTGAGGCTAAAGTGCGATCCATCCAAGCTGATTTTCTACTAGTCGATATCGGAAATAAAGTTAGTGAGTGATTGTTGATCACAAATCTTTCACGTTGTTCAATGACTGCCCGAAAGATCGACATCGATGGAAAGCGGATCGCGAGCGACCCGGGCGGAAAGGCAACCGAAGAGATCAGCAACCCGTTGGACACGTTTGTGTTTACCACGGACGATCGACGGGCGGGCCAGCTAGTCGTGAGGCAGCCGAGCGGCCGAGTAGGCAGTGTGTCGCTGGTGCTCTCCAGAGTTTCTTCCAAGCTGCAGTGGTGCTTCTCGAGCGTAATCCGCGGCGACTGTGACGACAGCGGCTTCTTCCGCCCGCTAGCCGTGCCTTTCCAACGACGGCAGCGGCTGCTTCCACTCCATGAGGCCACAAACGGCAGCAATCGGTCGGTCGGCCAGCCAGCTAGCCGGCGGAGCGAAGATCTCGCAGACGTGAAGAGTTCTAAGCTTTATGAGTGAGCCCGAGGCGTCTGCTAAACGCTTTTGGAACAACGAACGAGAGAACAGACGGAGGCGAACTCTCAGCGCTGCTCCACGCAAAGTGATTGCTGAAGTGTCACGGCAAGGAAAACGTTGTTCTCAAAACACCAAGGAAGACGGGACCAGGAGGTGCTCGGACAGGACAAGGCCGCGATGGTGAGCCGGAGAGCGGTAGCCATCGTCCTGGTCACGATCGGAGCTGTTGCGGTTGCGGGCTTTCTTGCCATGGCAATCTACGGTGAAGTCACCCGACCCAAGGGCACAGAGAGAATGGCCAAATTGATTCTAGTCACTGCCTGGGACAGAAGAAGTCCCGATGAGGAAGCTGTGATTATCAATGGGGTTTACGGCGCGTTTCTCAGCCTCAAACCAGATGCAGAGATGGCGTTCACCGAAGGCGGACTCGCGAAACTCGTCGCGCTCGAAGCACGCCTCAACTTGACCTACAGCGATCAGGAAGTCGTTCTGGCGGATAGTGCTGAATCATTAGAAAACGAGCAAGCGATGTTCAACAAACTTTACGTGTGGTCGTCACCTGAGGACACCGAGCTCGACAAAACGGCAGAAACTACCTCGAAACAGTTCGATTTTCTCTCGGTAAGCAGTCAACAGTTGAGTCATATCCTCGAGAGACTGGGAAAGCCTTCCGCAACATCGGACCTGCTCGCGATCGAAGCGTGGCCTCCGGCTGAAATCAGAATCTTGACAGTGGAACCCGATACGGATACCCTGAATCACTTGAGAGACACCGCGTCATTTGATATTCTTCGTAAAGACTTGTGTCCGGCGAGTGGACCAGATGATTCTCAATGTAAATTCAATAGAGAATGAGTTTTCCTATTTATTGTTCAAAGCAAGAAACGTTTCTTTTTTAACCATGAAAGTATCGTTTGTTTTCTTTTCGTTTTAATTTGTTTCTTTCGAGGCGCTTCCATGGGGAAATTCTTGCATCGAAACAGTCGCGGAGGTCAACTGGTCGTTATAAGTGGCGGCCACTTGACCGTCACTACAAGATCAATAAACAAAGGTGTCATCTTCGTAGCGGCTCTTTGGAATCCTAACGTTGCCGTATCAATTACCGAGCTCGATTGGCGGGAAATCGTGTCACTAGATCATCCGTTGGTCTCTCGCTAACTAAATTGAGAGCATTTCCTCGGTCGTTCGAGAAGTATCTCAGCCTGGGAGTAATCTTCTAGGCCCTTTGCAACGAGCTCATTGTAAAACGATGCGACTACGCGGGAACTATCGCTTCAAGTTTGACTTTAACAACTATGTGAAACAGAGTTGTAATTTCGTCTGTGGCGACTGGATGTCACATCACGAGGACCCGGAGGAGAAATCTCATGATCTAAAACGAGTTTTTGGATTCCCACCGTGCGAAAATGTGGACTCTGACGGGCAAAGTTTTCGAACAAACGTCAAAATGCTGATTTAGATTGGAAATCGGAACAGTGGCATTCATTCATGGAAGGGAAGGCTTTCCTTATGTTGGAATCTTCATTCAATTGGAAGAGTTTGTAGCTGGCATGGGGATATCGCGACTTACCAACAATCGCTGCTCATGAACAAGCTGGGCGGAATGTTGAGTGAATGGGTGTGGAACAGAAGAAAGGGATCGCGAGACGCCGAAGGCAGGACGGAGTGACAATCGGAAAGTCTGATGTCAATGAGCGGCGAGACAACATAGGCTACAATCATTCGACACCCTCCGACGACGACGACAGATCGAGGTTGGAGACACGCATTAGCATTTTGATGAGTTGACTACTTGCTTCGAGGTTCTCCGTTGTCTCCGAAGAATGTTGCTCCCCAGTTGACAAGTTACAGCAGAGAAGGTTTGATCAGGTATTTTCGCTTTCCCGATGCGTCCCTGTGGATGCGGTACGTTCTATTCCGCTCGGTTCAGCGACCGGCGTTGTCCGAACGCGAGTACCGCTAAGATCATGCAACGACAGATTAGTCATCGATCGTTTCCAATTGATGCCGAATCAACTTCTCTGATCTCACCTCTAAGTTTATAGGAATCTGGAACAAGTAGTCGAGTTGATCGGGAGGCGATGTTTCGTTCGGAAACACGATCCGAAAGGAGGGAGTTTCGTCTCGGTCCATTTTCATGCCACTCCTCTAAAGCGTTTCTTTAGAGCTAAACCACACGTGAGTCAGTCGCTATGCGGCTAATTATCATTATTTCATACAGAGCGTAAACGTGCGATGAGTCACATTGTACTTGGTAAGACAGTAAGCCAGTGAGGCCGACGAGCTTGGCGGGGATTAGTTGTTCGTTTAGTTTGATTACCGGTCCTCGTCATAACGGATACCGAGATGGTCTTATCGCTGCTTCTTGTTCGAGATCCTGCCTTCTCGGCTTCGATGGAGAGAACAGTCTACGTGGATCGATCGATTCATAGAAACAATCTCGTTGCTTTGTGGCTCGATTCTTTCCACCTCTTCTTTCTTTGGAGCGGACGAACGTGCACGACGCATGAGCCATCATCATTCAATGCCGATCAACAAGTCAACAGGGTCATATTTCAAATAATGGCACGTTTTTCCAGCTCTCGAAAGGGAGAAGAAGCGATTCCGGAGGAAAAGAAGTGGAAGCAATGAAGGGGCCATTTGTGCCGAAGCGGCCTTCCATTTGGCCTAAAGGGCCTTGGCTTGGTCCTTTTTTGAAAGCCTTTCGGCGATCGCCAGCTGTGGCCTTTCCTTTTTCCGCCTTGCTTTTGGCAAGGAACAGAGCAACTCGATTTTTCAATACAGCGGCCACCTATATATTGTTCGTGCTGAGTGAGCTCCAAGCGAACAACACTTGTCTGGCAGCCAGTCGTCAAACGAAACTTCCAAAATGAAGTCACAGTTTCGCTATTTTTCCTTCTTCGTCGGAGCGGGTTCAAATCCTTCTGCGCGTCGGCTTCAGAGTGATTTGGCATTCGTGGATACGAACGACGTCGAATCGGTGCAAGCGAGTCCGACAAACAAATTGCGAGCCGTCACAGTCCATCGAAGCGTTCTTAGACAACGTTTGTAGGCTCCGAAGACGTAGCGTTTGTTCTTCAGAGAAGATTCCAAACCTTGGTGGAACCCTAACCTTCCGGACGTAATCAATTACGACTCGCGCTCCAGGTCTCAGTACCGAACTTTCTTGACATTGCGCGGTTCAGTCGCGTCGACGACAACAAAGACATAAAGGACGGAACAGCGAGACCAAGCCGCTCGTCTTTCGGGGTGTCTCCATTTTTCTTGAGATGCCGCTCTGTCACCCCTGCAACAAGTTCAATGATTTATTACGTGAGAGACACGCTTTTCGCTACTTACAAGCGGTCGTCGCTCGGCTCCAACGACAGCGGCGATGCCAACAACCTCAAAGAAGATTCATCCGGAGCCACGCGCGTTCAGAAACAACTCGAGTTCCGGCGACATTGGCTCCGCATCGCACATCATTCGTTGGAATGAGGTTTTTTCTTCCTTTTGGTCGGCTCTCTTGTTTTCCACGACTTCTCGTCGTCGTGTTCGTCTTTTTTCGCTTGTCGTGTCGTTTCGTTATCATTGTCGTAGGCGTTGCCCTGACAAGAGAACTTTGCCATTCAATGAGTATTTCTCCTCCGTCTGTATTATCTCGGGCATTGTTTGTTTCTCTTTCGATTTCGGCAACTGTTCTCTTCGTCAGCGTGCAATGGACTTCGAGTCGAACAGGCAGTACAATGCCGTTTGGCCTCTTCCTTTCCATGTATATAAATGGCATACTTACCCGACCCTCGGGCCACCAGGCTGCAAGTATTATGCGGCGCTTCGATTTCGATTCGGATGCACTACTTTCTTCGTCTTCGCTCCTCTGCACATCCAGCTTGCGAGGATGGAAACAGGGGCAGCGGCAACGAACGTGAAACCTGTAGGCGTTTGATCAGCTTTCCGGCCGACCGTCTTCAAAGACTTTCGAATTCGAATTTCGCGCTCCCCTCACTCACTCACTCACTCACTCAGTCAGCTAGTACTGACATCGCACTGGTCTTTCGATCTACGTCTCCGCGTGTGAGTCAGCCTGCGTGTCACTCGACCGGTTTCGTCGTTCGACGAGGACCATGAACAAGGGGGGTTGTAGCGGCGGCGGCGGCATCAAATAAAAATGCCATCCACCTTCTCCTCGCCGTCGCTTCACCCTCATGTCGGGGATCAAATGTCAGAGCACGACATCCAGAAGAAGAATATCGGGGGTGGATTAAAACGGAACCCCTACGCGTCCCCCGGGGAACCGATAGTGACCCCCGCCTCACCCACCCCGAGAGATGAGCACACGCTGAAATATTGATTTCACATTCCGCAAGCAAGGGCTGGAGTGACATCTGCGCAGAAGCGATCGCTGAACTTCGCTGGCTGTTGATCCCCTTGTAAATTACTTTCATACGTCATCCGCAGTGAAGCAGTGCGGAATCGAACGTCGTCGTTCGAAAACCTCGACTGATTTTGAATTGCGCGAACCCTGGACCCAGACAAAGAATCGCCAGGGCCCTCCGACTTGAAGTTTTCTTCTTTCAGACCATGCAATCTACTTTCGTGATGAAACTCTGATGATACAATAAGCTCTAATGAGATGTTTGTGTTTAGGAACATCATCATCGTGGCCCTGGACTCGAGACTGCGAAGTTCCAACACCGGGCAACCCGTGCACAGGCCGTAATGGAACTCCTTGCGCCTTTTTTTTTCTTCTCACTCATAGCTGGCGCAGAGGAGAGAATCTCTATAGAAAATTTCCCCTTGTGTTCCTTCCCAATCAAAAGGCCATTGTCGCCGATGTGCAAAATTTAATTTAACTCCTCAGTGTCCTCTGAAAGGAGCCTGTTCCTCCTTCGGGTTGCGCCAGGCTTTCATGGCAACCCTCGGGAGATGTCAGGGAAACATTGGGAGGATATCTCGGGACGAAGACCGCTAGACTCGCTGGCTGCCTTCTATTCCCTGTACACTTTCTTGCTTCCTTTCTTTCCCGTCGTTGTCGTCGTCGCTACTTTCGTCGCTGTTCCAAAAACTCGATTTCAGTTCGTGTCGTACAATACAGACGGTCAAACCTCCAATGCTTCCGCCGAATCGCTCTGCATTCAACAAACAGAAGTATTAGAAGAGCTTTTTGTCGGTTTGTTTTTGGTGCATGGGACCAAAAGCGCAGATATGGAGTTCATTTGCATTCTTCGTGAGAGAAAGGCGGACGACGACGACGCGACGCACCTCTTGTCTCGAGGAAGGAAACGGTGGAAAAGGCGGCCCCGGGGATAAGAGCGATAAATCGAGATCCTTCCACATGTCCTTGCTGGCCTGCGGCATTTTCCCGAGCACTCCGCTATATATGCCAGGACGACGAACAACGCCATACGTGAGGACACGCGAACGTCTTTCAAGGACTCTATTAGTCTACTCTTTCTGAGCACTGTCTCTCGCTGTCCCGAACAGACCCGCCATCTTCGGAACAGACAGAATCTGCATAAAACGCTCGTCGAAACTTCGGCGGAACCATCATCTCAAGCATCTGCGGCCTCATTTGTCCGTAGGTTTTCTCGCTCGTCTCGCGCATTGTCTCAAGGCTCGAAAGAATCGTCGCTGAGTGGCGCTACTCGAGTAAGAAACGTTCCAACAAATCTCTCGCTGAGCAGCATGAGCTAGCATGGGGCCACTCTCTTTCCGAAACGCGGTTACTTCGTTGTGGATGTCGGAGCCGAAGTTGTCAAAAAGAAAAAATTGCCTTTGGGAAATTCTTCCGCTGTCGCAAATATAGACGTCCCGCTTCCGGTGGAAAACGTCGGTCGGAGCGGATGCTGTAGGAAGTCGTGGGAGGAGCGTTGCAGCCATCCGTGGACAGAGGAATTGAGCCACCCGTACAACGCAGTATCGAAACTAACCCCGATACATTGTTGTATGGGTGTGTGTGTGTGTGTGTGTTCGGCTGCCACCGGGAGAAGAAACAGCAGGAAGAAGAAGGAGAATAGGCAGCGTCGGTCGGTGGCAGCAGCAACCTCAGTCTCCGAGCCTTCGTGTGCAAGGTGCATCCGTGGTTAACAGTGCCCTAGGGAGATGTTATGCCCGTCGTGATATCAAAACACGTACTGTGTCTTATTCCACAAGCAGAGATCGAACGAGAGATCGGGGATTCCCAACTTTTGGAGAAAGGAGGTTTCAGTTTGGTTCGAAAAGACCGTTTGTTTTTTTTTCAGTTCGTTCTTTCCTGCCGCGCAATTGCGGCGCCCAGAGGAATCTCTCGACAGAGAAAACCCTCAGGAGGTCGCGGCTCCAAGGAAAGCCCAAGCTTTTTACACAGCATCTAATTACCGCGGCTACCGCGTCTGGGAGCCGAAGGAATAGTGGAAGAGGCAATAAAACCAGATAAGGGCCTCTCGTAAACAACAAGCAAATACATTAAAACACGCACGCGCTTCCGCTTACTCGCCACCCTCCGCCCGCTCCAAACACCGGGTAATTATCTCGATTTGACCATTCTGAGTGAGCTCAGCGGTCGGCCCGCCCGCTCCAATCTCGTCCGGTGCACAAAATCCCAAACGAAACGATCGCAAGAATTGCGGGATAAAATCGTGGCCGAACGAGGATGTAGGAATTTTGCAAGTCAAACTCACAAGATTCGCTTGACAAACTCCAGCTGCTTTGCATAGCGGGGGAAGGAGGGGGGGGGGCAAGTCTTTAATCGTCCACTCCTTGGTTCGGCGAACCGACTTCATTAGACTCAATCTTCTTCCGCTGCAAACTTTACACTTTGCGAAACAAGGAGAACTCATTGGAGCAACGTGAAATACGGACCTGTATTTACATATAATACATAACGTTTCGCTCCTCTCTCTCTCCCTCCCGACGTTCGTTCACAGCAAGATAATCTCTTCTTGTTGGATCAAGGAAGCAGGCTCAGGAAACGATAAATCCACCTCGAAAGCCGGGAAGTCCTGTTCACGTTTGATCCGCATGTAGATCAGTAGCCCAACGATGAGGTACATCCTGAAAACGTCAGAGAAACGGCTGAAATATCGGACCGGACTTTCCGAAAAAAGCTCTTTGCAGTTTTCTGAGATCTTAAGTCTTGGATCGAGATCAAGAAGAAGGTTTCGGACGGGTATTCTTGGATTCGGATCCAGATCGGGTGAATTTTGGGAGTAAGTGGATTTTACTTACACCGACAACACGATGAACATCACCGCGCTCATCATTGGTAGCCATATATCGTCACCGTGTTGATAGATGAAACACATTCCCGACAGAAAAGCGTAGATGATCGCTTTGGGAACAAAATCTAGACATCGAACACACCTCCACCATCTCCACGCCAGATCAGCCCGATTCTGAACTTCTAGCCAGAAGTCGACGACAAAGGCCAACTCCATAATGCTGACAAATACTCCGCAGGCGCTGGAAATCAAGTTTGATTCTCGTGTCAGATTTACATTTCAGTACCTTCTATTATACAAAATTTCAACGATGCTGCATATCCGATGGAACTTGCAATTTGAAGGAAAGCGGTAGCCTAAAAACTCCATCCAAAAACTTCGCGAATTCATTGTCTAGAACGTTGAAGAGTACATATAATCGGATAGTACATATATAGATATGATAATTATATAGGAGTATGAGCCGAAGTCGGATAGATATCCCTGAGTTTTCCCCAGAAGGATGGGTTGTCCAATGGAAGATGCCACAAGATTTGTTGACTGCATCCGTTCCGCCAGACTGTTTAGAGGTTGACAGCATTTACGTTCGCACGTCCGTCAATGCTCTCTCTGTGCAGGGCTTTGAGTAAGCAGCTCACGTAGGCGAACAAATCGAGAGCGGGACATGCGATTGATCACTGAAGTTCCCAAGCTGCTTTAACGAAGCTTTGTGGAATTGACCAACATTCCCTTGAAATCGCTGTCCTTTTAGTTCACTCCCCATGAGCATCGTTGGTTGGAAGCTTTTCTCGGACACTAACACTTTTGTTTTCGGATGTTTCCGCCATATTTACTGAGTTGCTGCTGGTTTCATACCTCTACCGCGGATGTCAATAAAGAAAGCCTTAAGCATGTTTCTATGGATTTTCGAAATTATCACTTCATTAGAAAGTGACGTAGAACTTACACGACTTCTACACTATTTTGATTCACTGCTAGTGTACTTACACAAGGAAGAATCCGAGTGGACTATGGCGCACGCAGAGCTCCACAGCGACTCCCCACAGCACTGGAAACCGAGAGGGAAAAACGAAGCAAAGTCAGACTGGCAAACGTGAAGGACCACTTGAGAAAAAATCTCCATTTTCCAGAGTGTTACTGTTCAGTTTCCAGAAACCATGCCACATGGTAAATTCCAAGTGATCTCAAGACTTTCCGGAGCAAAATGCGTTCGATACAAATGACAACCGTATAATTCATCTTGAACTTCGAAAATCGACGAAATGAACGACACGACAGGAAACAAAGTGGAAAGTTCTGCTGAATCGGATGATGAACTATAGCCTCTGATTGAAGATGCGTGAGTGCTCGTTAAAGTGGAAACACGATACACTTTCCTAAACACTGCAGCTTTGACAGCGAAAACCACTCACCGATTGTTGTTAGGACCCCCGTGAACCTGAGGACAGGTATGAGTATATCCAAAAGTTGTGCACTCTCCTCGACCCATAGAGGGCTCGTGTCTACGTAGGTTCGCTCGAACATTTCGATGCACGATCACGTCATTGAAATTCAGGCTTCCTTTAGCGCCGGGAATCCTCTTGGCAAAGAGCTTCAAAGATACTTCACAGGAGATGATAGTGAGTCACATTTAATTGACACGAGCCAACATTCCTAATTGTGCTAGAGATCAGCGTCGTTATACAATGCTTACCGGAGGGCAACTGACGCGCTTCAGGCTGTGAGCTGCTCGAAGCTGCTCACGGTTTGGGCTCTATTTTTAGCTACGTAGGTCACTGCCATTGAGGAGAAGTCGTCGTAGACGCCTTGAAAGCAAGCTTCGAACGGTGATTCTCCGAAGCCTTTCAGTGATGATTCTTCCATAATCCTCACCCAAACTCTACGCCGAGTATTCTCGATGTGCCGGCAGGTTCCCATCGGTTCTCGCTGCTGACAGCGATGGCGAAGTAATGCCTCGCTTTCGTTCCTGACGAGAAAACCGAATTTGAGCGAAACTTTCTTTACTTTGCCGAGCTTGTTCTTAGGGAAATGCGTTTTCGCATCATGCTGTTGGACCCAGGATGAATTCCCGAGGCTTAGGGTTTATCTGATTTGTCACCAGAAGCTTCGTGGAGGTGTGATAGATTAGGGATTTAAAGTTGCTGCGCCGCGCGGGGTTTCGTCCTGGCCCCTTTACATTGCGTACACGGCCGAGAGAAAATCTTGGGCGTTACCCTGCATTCGAGCATTACGCTAGTTCAGAGGAAATATCAAATTGAAGTTTTTCCTCTCTCGCTGCTCTTTGCTCGTTCGAAGTTGCTTCACACGACCACGTGAGAACGAAACTCAGCTATTTGTTCGAAACCTAGTTCCAACTAAACTCTTGCACTCGAAGGAGAACTAGCGAAGCTTCTCTCAAGGCCAAGCTTTCAGTCACTCAAAAGCACATAGAGGCGCAATCTCACTCGGACACAGCGTCATTACGACCTACCGAACAGGAGCATCTCGACCTCTGGGATTCCTTCGGATTCCTGCCCTTGAGTTCAAGTGAACGCTCCTATGCCGCTCGAATGACGTACTCAGCGTCTCGAGCGAGTGATCGGGAACAAAACTTCGAAGAATTCACTGCCCGTCGGGAAATGCGCGTTTTGAGAAACCGAGAAGCAGCGGAACCGCTCTGATGCGTCGTTGATCCATTTTTCATTGAACTCGAACGAACAAATCGGTTGGCGTAATTGTTATGAACTTTTCAATAGAGGCATTGGGATATCTGATCAAAATTTTCGGAGCTATTGCCAACTTTGAAACGGAAGCTTGCTACAGGCCGAGTCCCCATTTGGATGTGCTCCCTGATTTGGCTTCTCGAGAGGAAGGAAAAGGCAATGGAAAGGATCTGTCCGCCCTTCTCGTTCCTCCATCGGGTAGAGTGGGAAGAGGACTTTGAAAACTGGGGCTCCATATTGCCTCAATTGGTCACGATGGCCTCGGGCTTCGCTCTAATGGCTGCTCCGCTCGGCCGCCATACATCAAGCTGACTTTAAATCTTAATGGGCGACACACGAGTGGTAAGATTGTAGTTGGATCAGGGTGGGGGTGGTGTGTGTGGGACGTCGGATCCTCAGGCTATCTAGGAAGCGCACGTGATGAGGGTGTACCGAAGACCGGGATAAAGGAGAGCAGGATGAAAAGGAGGATGATTGTTCGTCGTGATGCCTTTTTTCTTAGCTCGGGTCTTAGAAAGGCTATTCTTCCGAATAGCTTGCTGGCTGGTTAGCCGGTCGGTCGGTCGGTCGGCCGACAGCCAGCCCCGCCAAATCGTCCGACTCTTTTAGCGGGGAACAACCTCTACAACCGCCGGGACGATCGTCACACGGATTACAGAGCTCTCCTCGTACCTTGCAAGTAATGCAATGCGATCCAACTCTGCTGTTGGGCGTTGCCAAAACCTCCAATGAGGCGCTTGAGCTCCTCCGGCGACATCTGTTCACGGATTCTCAAGCTTTCGATTTCCTAGACAATCCATCCTCCTGATTTGTCCGCGGGAGAGTTGCGACGAGTATTGACCGAATCGTCCACGTCGAGATGGCAAGTGTTTCCTAGTGGAAATCAGTTCCAGCAGGGAAGAACAAAGT
This sequence comes from Neoseiulus cucumeris, assembly GCA_021527715.1. NCBI lineage: Eukaryota > Metazoa > Arthropoda > Arachnida > Mesostigmata > Phytoseiidae > Neoseiulus > Neoseiulus cucumeris. Next base: position 1,474,339 of record JAJSRV010000010.1, on the reverse strand, counting down.
CTTCTGGGACCTGTCGCGTCTCCGGTTTCAATGCCCGCTGCTGTTGTCGCGGCCAACTTGTTCCAGTCATCACAGCGAAACTTGTTCTCGCAGCATCAGCAACACAAAGCATCGAATTTCTCCAACGCGTTGTCGAGTGGATGGCGTTTGACAACAACTCGACGAACGATCATTAGTCGTCCGCTGGATCGGGTCGACGGGGAGCCCGGGGGGACAGAGATTTGGTCGTAGATGGAGTAAGGTGCATCCTTTTAAAGCTCGTTTGCTCGCACACTGACACAAACTCGGTGTCCTCGAGCAACTTCTATCTCCGGGCGTTCCTGCAAATTAGGAGCGCTCGGAGTCGCTTCCCTTCAGACACACCCCTCTTCAAGTGTTGGGTTTCATTGCACCCCTGGGTAGATGTGTGATTCATGCAGTGCTCAAGCCGCGGCTACGGAAGCGGCGGCAGGCGAATTTACTGGCGAGATATACGATGGCCGAATGGCTCTCTCCATAAATAACTGATAAAATGTGGCCACTCCATACCGGCATCAGTAGACCGCGAGCCAGAGGCGAAAAGCCATTACAAGCTCACAGACAGACGGACCAAGTCATACGAGATCGATGTCCAAACCCATACGCCTACAAATAGCTGGCGAAAAGTGCTGCCAATTGGTTTGATATGCCATAGCGTCGTTGGACGAGCCAGGCGGGACGAATCCATCCAGACAGAGCTCGCGATTGATGCCCTGAGATGTGATTTTATGTTGTGATTCTTATCTGTTTCTGATGTGATACATCGAACATCAGCTGACCATTTCCATTAGTAGGGAAGTGGGTTCGGCGGTAAACCTGAGGATGTCTCCAAGGAATCGCATCCCAGCTGTTCTCCGTTCGAAGTGAAACCTGAGCTACTCTCTAAATATACGTTGAAATATTGCATCCGAAACGTGCGCATAACGTGCACAGTAATCACGAGATGGACTCGAGCTCCGAGATCATTCATGAAGTATTCTGGCAGAAACACCGACAGCCTCGGTTTGGGTCCGGATGCCGTCGCCAATGTGACAGGTATCAACTTGGACTCTGTGCACGCATTCCCTCTCCCCATGACAAAGCACTTCTGAGATATCGATCTGAGTGTCAAGGTTAAAACACTGTTTCTGGAAACGCTGAAGCGATTCCAGATTTCCAGAGAATTGGGCAAGTTCGGAATATCCGGATGTTTGCAAACTAAAATTCTCGTTTTCGGCCAAAGCTCGGATCTCTGTCGCTCAAAGTGGTCGTCATAAAAACAGGGCCCGTTCGGAACTGGCTTGTTGATGGAATTAAGTCCTGATACCGATCGTGAATATTAACGAGCGACAGCAGACGTCCTTAGAGGCAGGCGAGCGAACCAGGACAGACGAAGCGACCGACAGCTCAAACGGGCTCCCATCCGAGAGACAGACAGCCAGACGGACCCGCAGTCGGAGACGTCTGTCGACAACGATTCCATGACTCCGACTGCGTGTCGCGTCCTTTAACTGTCACCTCATCCTGAATGAGTCCTGCTGTTTCTCGTTAGACGTGCGACGTCTGTACGAACGCTTAGCTATGCGCATAATTAAATAGGAGCTACAATCTCCAATGTAGAAAGAATCTCTTCTTTCATCCCTTCTTCCCCGGCCGTCCGAGAGCAACCAAGCAAGGTCCCGATATTCACGTAACATCGAAAGCTGAAAGTAAAAACTCCGCTCGGAATCGCTTTCCAGTGAGAAGTTTCAACGATGCCGCAGTGGCCATCCCCACCGCCTGCTCCAGATTCATCGATGGATCGATGGAAAGACACAGTAGACTAAAAATTTGGCGTTGGCCGCTTGTTCCGAAACTCTTTCAGAATCTCGAAAAGCGACGCGAAGATAACAATGACTTGCTCGTCAGACTTCTGGCCGGACCGGCAATTGGCCGGCCCGTTGTCTTGAGCTGAACAGCTTGGCGCTCGGGTTGGCCCGGTGTGGTGGAACGGAACGCAATGGAAAATCAAAAGAACTGCCTTTAACCCTTTCTGGGTTATCGAAGCCATTCGGTGACGTCGCGCGGAAAGTAGACTCGTCGTCGTAGCCGCCGTTGCCGACATCGTCAGCAAGTCAACCCTTCCCTCATGGTTCCACCGGCATGTTGTTCCATTGGCGAAGCACTATAAAACCGTTAGACCGACCGTCTTTCGACCCGTTATTGTTGCAAGATGCACACCGCGCACATTGCGCTCTCGGTCACGGCGTTGGCCCTCGGAACGTTCGCCGCCAGTGTCGGCCAGCCAAAGCTCTACGGTAAGTCTCGGTTCAAGCTTATCAAGTTGATGTCAGAAGTTTCCGCCGCGAGATTTATGATAACTAGACGATTGCCGTGATCGAACAGTAACCTTTGGCCATGGGATCTCGGTTCAGTAAATGAATCGATAGAATTTACGATGATTTCCGGCAGCCCATTCTGTTCTTTTGATCCATATCGGCTTCTCAAATTCAGGTCCCGAAGATTCTAACATTTCAAGCTTAACTATCTGACGGTGTTTTTTGTGCCGAAATTTTTCAAAATTTCGATCGTAGGTTTTCTGAGATTTTCTTCTTGACGCTTTCCAGGAGAAATTCAAGGCCGCGGAAAAGTGGTTTGCTACTATCAGACTTGGGCGTACAACAGACCCGCACCCTACACTTACGACATCGAAGACATTCCAGCAGAACTCTGCACCCATCTGATTTACTCATTTGTGGGCTTGAGTAACAAAACCTGGGAAGTCGTATCCATCGACGGAAAGCTTGACATCGAGAAGAGTGAGTTTCTCATCAGAATTTTTGCCTTTTCTAAACTTCCAGATCGAATCATGCCAGAATTTTGGAAAACTCCCGACACCGTCCGTCCCGTATCCTAGAATTCCCGAGTTTCTCGAGTTAGTCGTATCGATAGTATCATAGTGTCGCGTGATGCGATCCCTCCGAGTGCCGATCGAGTCGCTTCCAGCGTTGTGCGTCACAGACGTGTTCTCGGCTCCTTCGTCACGGTGTGCCGTTTTTCCGTGTAAATCCGGGACTATAAATCATGTGTCGGTGAGCTTGTCACTCCGAGAGAGTCTCGCTCCAGTTGGAATTGAAAGGAGGAGAAAAAAAGTGCTTGAAGCGACTTCGCCTCCGCGTAATCAACTGTGGTCATGTTTTTGGTAAGAAAAAAACTCCACTCTCCTAGGTGAATTGGGGGTCCCGAGTGAAGTGGGCGGTTTGTTCAGTGTCCCCGGAGAATCGCATGAGATCAGAACGGTCCACTGTGCGAGTGAGAGAGTGAATCAGTGAGTCAGTATAGAGCAACACCTGTCCAGCTCTGGTTCGAATGGCGCCCGGTAACCAAAGAATCCTCAAAGATTTGTGTCCCCTTTGAGAGTAGACGTTAGAGTCATTCGTTCCATTGACTTTGGATGGCGAGCAGCAACAGCAGCGGTCTCGACGGCTCTCGAACGACACCTCAGAGATGTCGTAAACCCTCTCGAGATTCAGAGAGTTTTGACGGGCATCTGTGGGTTGAAAAAAAGTGAACTGGAGGGGACAGAAACTTGAAAATTTGAATTCTTGAAGCCCGGCGCTTTGACTGATTCGGGAGACCGAACGGGCGCGCCTGTCGACTGACTGGCTGGCTGGTTGGCGGGCGGGCTTTGCTGGCTGATTTGGTGACAAGAGACATTCTTCCGTCAGAGAGGGAACATTCAACACGACGAAGGCTATGACGACATAATGAGATTCCAACTCGGCGACATTGAAATTCTCCCGCGTCAACCAGCCGTGAAGTGGGATCTTGCATTCAAACAGCTCCCGCGCCAAAAAGCCAACGAAGCGATTCTCTTCTTCGAGAAGAAGGAGACGAATGCGCAGCGAGAGTGGAGAAGAAAATTGTGGAGACAGACTAGGTATCGTCCAAAGACACGACCGCGTGCTTTGCCTTTGTCCTTGGTCTGAAATGTTCGGCGTTTATCCATACTTCCGTCTCCTCGCTTCGAGTTTCTCCAACTCGTCCAAGACTCCCAAGTTGGGAATTCCGCGGATTCGCTCGAGTTCTCAAGTCGATCTTTTGGCTTCTTTTCAGATGGTTTCAAGCGATTCAATGATCTGAAGAAGAAACACCAACACCTCAAGACCATTCTGGCCATCGGAGGTTGGGATGAGGGCGGCCAGAAGTACTCCGACATGGTCGGCGTCAAAGAACGCCGCGCGGTTTTCGTTCAGTCCGCCTTGAAATGGGTGAAGGAGCACGGTTTCGACGGCTTCGATCTCGACTGGGAGTACCCCGGAGCAGCTGACAGACAGGGGAAGTATTCGGATAAGGAGAACTTCCTGAAGCTCGTGCAAGAACTCCGAGCTCTGTTCGACCAGCAAACGCCACGTCTGCTCTTGACCGGTAAGCCTAGATGAGTCAACGGACTCGTTGTCTGTTTCTTCGCTTCGAAGTCTAAAGTCGCTCATTGAGAAAAGAGCCTGTCGTCATGTGTCTTTCAACCGATAGTCGCCGGAGTCGGCGAGAAGAAAAGAGTCCTGAGGGGGAAAGGAGGATGTGCGCTTTCGCCAATCGCCCAGTAGACGACAGCTCGTCCGTGGGGAACATTGACAGAGCTCATTAGAATTCACCTCCTGCTTATTACTTTTAGCAGCACAGCAGCCAGACAGATAGACGAACGGAGGAGCTGACAGTTACTCAGACAGTAGAATAGTTCCCTCTTAGATCCTGACTCCTCGGTTGTTGCTTTACAGTCGCTGTTCCCATCGCCAAGTTCCGACTGGACGAAGGCTACGAAGTCAAGGCTCTAGGAGAGCTTTTCGACCACATTCACGTCATGTCGTACGATCTTCGCGGCAATTGGGCTGGTTTCGCTGACGTGCACAGTCCCCTCTACCCGCGTCCCTTCGACGAATGGGGCTACGCGAAACTGAACGTGGTACGTAAGCTTTCGCATGATGGATGGAACTCTCCGAACAATGATTGAGAGGAATTCCCCTCAGAGCCATCTTCAGCGTTTGTTAACTTTTACAGCGCGACGGTCTCCAACTGTGGGTCGACAAAGGCGCGCCGAAGCACAAACTGATCGTCGGTATTCCCATCTACGGTCGAACGTATACTCTGGGAAGCAAAGACAACCACGGACTTCGCGCCGGAATTCGTCGCTGGGACACCGACGGCGGCAAACCGGGTCCGTACACGAACGCCAGCGGTTTCCACGCGTACTTCGAAGTCTGCCAGAACGTGAAGAACAACGGATGGACACGTGAATGGGACGACATCGGCAAATGCCCCTACGCCTACAAGGATGACCAGTGGGTCGGATACGAGGACGAGGAGTCTGTCGCTATCAAACTCGATTTCATCATAAAACAGGGCTACGGAGGCGCCATGGTTTGGGCGGTCGACATGGACGACTACAGATCCGACTGCGGAAACAAGAATGCCTTGATGACGATGATCAACACATCGATGGAAAAGTTCTCCCCGCCCCCGATCCCAACCACGACCCCTCGACCAACGACCCCTGCCGGCGGCGACGGTGTTTCGGTGTCGTCGACGACAAGCAGCACCACAACGACCACGAGACGACCGATTCCGCCACCCGACTCAAAAGTTTGCTCCGATCCGCAGTTCATGTTCTACCCACATGAAAAAGGTATGAATTCTTGCCTTCGTTGAGGGGCTTGGTCAAATTTTCAGTTTTCCCCTCCCCTCCCCCCTTTTTTTGTCCGAGGACCCGGTTGGCTTGTTCCTCTCTCTCTGATCCTGAGCAACCCACAGATCGCGATACAGAGTTCCTTACCTGTTCTCCTGTTCAGTGACATTCTTCTGCTGTCAGGATCCCTCCTGAGAGCTGTCCGTGTTGCGGAGTCGCGTTAATAATTTAGCACGCGTTGACTCGAAGCGACTCTCTTTCTCTCTTCCTCCCGCTCTCTCTGTCTATTTTTCCACGTGACTGATAGACAGTGTACGTCGTTTGACGACGATTCCCGTGCAACCGACTCTATAAGAGATTCTCGCGTCCATCGAGAGCTCTCAACCACCGAATTCCAATAGGATGTTTGTTCTCCTTGCAACTCCTGTTTTGTTTTGTTCTTCCAGAATGCACCTTGTACTATCTGTGTGTTCACGGCAAACCCGAGCTCAAGGAGTGCCCGAAGAACACCGTCTGGGACACCGAGAAGCTCATTTGCAATTGGCCGGTGGACGTGACGCGCGCTGAATGTAAAAGCGTTGTTTTCGCTGCTCTCGAGGCCGCCGAGGAAGCCGGAACCTCTGTCGGAAAACAAGATGATGAAGGAGTTAACGACAAAGAACGAACAAAGGAGCCTCCCGTAGAAAAGCACAACAATTCGATAGAGAACAACAGCAGCGGCGGAAAAAAGAGTCGGCCTGATCTCATACGAAACGAAAAAAGAAGTCGGTAGAGGTCCTCGTTTCGAAGGAAGACTTAATTTCCGCTTCGAATCGCAGGAAACAGGTCAAGAGTGGTCGGTGACGACGACGTCAAGGATTGGGAATGGAAGGAGATGGACGGCAAGAGCGCAAGTCTAGCCGAGCTCTGAGGGGGCTGGGAGAAAAAAAGGACACCAAAACGACGTCGTCCACGTCAACGGCAAACTCCTGGGCTCGAGCCAATCCACGTTTCCTTTCTGTTTATTTTCTCTGCTTCTTCTCCTTTTATTTTTTTCCTCCTTGCTACGGGTGCTTCTCCTTCTCCTTCTGAAAGAAAAAAAAATGACCCAACGGGCGACCGAGCAGGTATAGACACAATAGTTTACCCGACTGCGAGCCATCCTTCAACGAATTCTGCCGTTTCGTGGACCAGGATGCGCTCGTTGAAATGGGCGGTTCGGTCCACCTCCTGTCTTGATTGACGATTGACTAGTCTCTCATCTATTTCGTCGAAACTATTCATTTGAAACTTCTTAGTTTCAGCAAGTCGGCATCGAAACGGAAAGAGACGCTCGATACTTCCTATTTATTCTTAGTCCCATCATCCAGGATGATGCCGCTCCTCGTCCTCTGTCGGAGGACTTTCTGAATAAAAGATCACTGTGAAGAGAGATGAAGAGTACGATGATGATTTTCCTTTTTTTGGTCCTACTGTTCGGCCGGAAACTACGAAATTGGGGGCACGGGGCACACAATATATCGTCGAGCGATGGCCTCGCTCGGCGTTCCATCCTCGGGAGGGCCATACGAACCGAAGACGCCACCGACCGACCGACGCTGCCTTGGCTCGTACAAAGTTATTGCGATGCCTCCCTGGCTCCCGGAGCAGCTGCGGCGCTCCTTGTCCCCTCAGCTCTCCAATCTGCCGAAAAACTACGAGGTCTTGTGCTGTTTCTGCCAGCCCGAGTTTCTTCCTACCGCTCACACGCCCCCGTTGAATTCCCTTCGCCCCGTGAAGAATTACGATCACTGTTCCATTGTTTTCAAACTGTAGGCTCTGCGCAGCAACAGCGACGATAACAACAACAACAGCAAGGGCAACAAAAGGGTCAATGCTTGCACATATATTGTGGGAATAAGGTCAAGGATCGTTCGAGAACAACAAAGTCTTGGCTTTTGGAACGGTATTGAGGGTGAAGTATTTTAATTGAAAGCAACACGAATCCGTCTCGTCTCTTCATTCGGAGTCCTCCACTCCTTCTGGAGATAGTGCGGCGTAGGCTCTCTCGGAGGATCAAAGAAGCGATTCGGTCTCCCGCACTTCCAGTGTCCTCCGCCGATTGCGGAAATTGCTATTTGAATAGAGCTTGCTCTGATGCGAACCGAAATGAACTCGGTCTCAACATCGAAGTTGAACAACGAGTTTCGAGTGATTCCATCGGCCACCGTTCCCATGTCAACTCAGCTCTCGTATGACGTCTCCTTGTTTGCGTCCTCTGAGTCATTCTGTCTTCGTCCTCGGGACGTTTCTCACGACAGAAACCCAAGTTGAACCGTCCGTCCGTTGCCGCGTCGTCCGTCCGTCGATTTGGTGCAAGAGGATCCTTGTCTTCCGTTCCATTTTATATGATTGCATTGGTGATTAATTGAACCCACGAACCCTGTCCCTTCCTAACGTTGTCTTGATGCCCGAGACGGAAACAATAAGCTCAGGATATTTCTTGGTGACATGGCGAGACTCTGACGCAGCAGTCTGAGCTGGAGCGAGAATTTCATCGCGGTCTTCTCGTGATGGAAGACGCAAGATGGTCGCTTGCTTCAGAACTGACCTTGCCTCCCCGCGCCATGGAAGAACGACCGCGTCCTCACCTGTTTTCAATCTTCGTCCCTCTTTCTCCCAATGTGAAGGGCAACCCGGTTGAACGGCCAAACCGCTTTACCGGCCCAGAACGGTCAGGTCCCAAAGTGGGCCGATGAAGCGGAATCTACTGTAGCTGCGATCGAAGTTCTTGTTTTCAGTGCTTTCCGCACGTTGGAGCTTCATCGAGTTCTTCTCCGACGTTATCTCACTCAAATTTCCCAAGAATTGATTCTGTATAAGAAGTCATGATTGTTGGAAAATGATTTGGAAGCCTGAAAGGGAAAAATATGAAGCTCAATACTCTCTGAGCGACTTCCTCCACCCTGGATGTTCAGTTGTTTCCGGAGACGCACAGTCGGGCTCCGAAGTCTTGACTCGGGATGAAGGTCCTCGGTCAAAAGACAGCCGAACATATTGAATGCGTTTCAATAACTCGCGATGTTCGATTGTTGTAGGATTCGAGCGGCGAAGTGAAGATCTACTGTCAATGAGTCCGGACGAAGATATTACTGTCGGAACGGGTGAGGGCGCTAAGGACGAAGGCAGAGGGTCTTGTCAGCATCAAAGGAACTAGAGAACAATGAGGCCGAACGTCGGTCGGTGGCGTAGATCTTTTTTTCTTTCCTCCTCCCTCCTCGGTCCTCCGTCGCTTCTATTCTAATACATCTGATCTATGAGGCGTCCGGAAGATCTCCGGGACTTGTGTCCTGACCGACAGCGTCGTCGTCGGAAAAATAATCTCGGGTTTCATCCGTTTTTCTGCCAAGGCAAGAAGTTTCCAGGTCAAAGGACGATCGACTCGAGGGAGCATAGCATCAAAAAATCAGGCTCGACCCCGATCGTCAGCAATTTAGCAAGCAGAGATTCTGACAGAGTCGAATCAACGTTCCGGCGTAGTTGACGGACTGCTTTCATGACTCTGATTCGATGAACGGACGGACGGAGAGTCCGAGCGGAACCCTCTCGGCTGTGCCCCCATTCCTCGACCTGAAGATATATTTGGACGACAGCCATGGACGCAACAATTGTAAATGGCCTTCCATTCATTTTGTGCAGCGCAACCAACCAACCGACGATCGGTCGCACGAATGGCGAGCAAGCGAACGTACGGACGACCGGATCGAGGGAAAGACAGACTGAACTGATGGACCCCCGAAAAGTGGCGATCAAACGTTACCTTACTTTTTGAACACGGCCCCCGAACGCGGAACGAGATCAGAGATGAAGAGGAGACGCAAGTACAAATAAACCAAAACTCAGAATCCGGATCGAGATTCTCGTCGTCGACAATCGCCGAGCGGATGCCAAAGAATTGGAGAGAATGTGCGCCCGTCGTTCTGTCGGGAGTCCATATCTCACAATGTTTCTTCCTCGAGGACACTCTGTACGGTTCAATGTTTTTGGACGTTTACGAAATTGAGACGATTGCCGCCGCCGCCGCCGCCGCCGCCGCCGCCGCCATCGCTGAGGCTGATGGAATCGTGCCATGGAGACTTTCGACCGAGGAAAAAGAGACAGGGAACGTTCGTTCCCTCGAGAACGACATGGTTCCTGTTTCATCGTTCTGCGTGTGTTTGTATCTCAAGCCTGCGCCTCAACTCTCTTGGTGGGCGCTCAAACCAGCGGAAAGGCTGGCTGGGCGTAGCAACTCTCTCAGAGCCGTCCATCCTTTCAATGTCGTTTATCTTCGCTATGATTTGTGAAGAAGGAATCTAGCTGCTGGTCGGCGGGCGGGCGGGCCAGCAAAAAGAGAGAATCGATTTTGCTTTTCCGAAATGGAACAATCGCTGGCCCACCATCACAAAGCTGGCACAGCACAAAGGCCGTCTTCTAAAAACCTACGCTAAGTAAGTCGTTTTTTGTTCGTTTCTGAAGCCGCACAACAAACTTCTCCATCGAGGAATTTCGTTAGCTGTTTCCACCACAACCACCACGACGATCGCGACGACCACCATGACCCAAAGGATCAGATACACCGCTGACAATGATCGTATCAACCTCAATGCCATCAGCAAAACGGTTGCCGAGGACGCAGCAGCGGCGTTCGCACAATGTGGGAACGAATGAAGCCGAAGTCGAATGAAGGGACGACTTATTCCCTCATTGTATCCATATAGCTCAAAGCAGGTATTGCGACAGTGTTGGAAGCTAACTCTGGGCCCAGGGTGACTTTGCCACCGCGGAGTCTCGGGAGGAAACGTAACAGACAAAGTTCCTGAGAGAAAATAGGACACTGAAAAGAGGATCCGGGATCCGGGAGGTTTGTTTACGACAGCCACCCTCTGTGGATTTCTCTCGAGGACTGGAAATCAGCTAAAGGAGAACGGGAATCGGCCAGGTCCTCGGTACAAGTTTACTTTCCGCTCTACGGAGCTTCGTCGGATGGCTTGAAGGCACCGCTTGGTTTTTGTCTTGTTCGTGAAGGCTTCTTTTCCCGTTTCTAATGTTTGCTCATTTCTCGGCCGTGACGAACAGACGAATCGGCGGACGGGAACGAACGAATGTTCCGCGCAGTGAGACGTGTGTGCGAGAGAGTTGTTGCCAGGTTGTATTGGCAGACGGACCCACGTTGCTGGGATTTCCCCTCCCCCAGCTCCTGGAAACAGCGAAAGTAAGGCTGAGATGAAGCATCGGTCCGAGGTGACAGCTTTACGGCTGACACCTTCGTTTCTCTGTCGGACCACGCTCTCGACGGGCGCCGCGTCGCGCTCATCGGAAGCTCGACACGAGCCTAACCGAACCGCTGGCCATTTCTAATAAGCTTGCGAAAACCTAACTTCACGCTCCTAGATCCCTCTCGATTTCATTTCCCCCGCCGCCCCGCCGCCCGGGTCACCTCGTGCGGTCGCCAAGAGAGAAGGCTCCCTCAGTCCAATACTTTAAAGTGAGTCCAGTGAAGTTGGGGAAGACCGCGGAACAAAGTTTCTTAATCCCCACCATACAGTTTTGCGTGGAGAACCTCCACAGTTGGAGGCGCTCTGCGAGGAAGTTGCACACGAGCTTGCAGCAGGTGTCGAGGGGCTCTGTTCCTCAGATTAGTTGTTTGCCTCCCTGTGAGGATTTGGCACCGATGTAACTTTGTATTGACCTCCTGCAAGAGATTCTCCTCCAGATATCTCGCTTTGTGACAAACATATATCTCATTCCGGAGGTTTGGTTGTTGAGGTTTCCTCGCAAGACCTGTTCGTCTTCGTGTGCTCCTCGAGGACCTGCGGAATCAGATGAATTATCAACGCCTCCCGAAAAGTAGCAAGGATAGGAATCTATTGGCAGTCGTCTTTTCTTCGTTTGTTGCGCCGGTCTGTACCGTTTCGCCACCGCCGACAGTCTGTGGTCTGCTCAGTCTCCAACGTCCAATTCATTATCTGTGACCAAAGATAAGTCGACTCGTCTGCATCAATATCAATTACGTGAACGCCGGCCGGCCGGCCAGGCAGCCGACCGAGCGAGCGAGCGACCACGAAGCCGGCTCTGACTGTTTGTCTGCTTCGTCGCTTGCCGGCTCTACAGAGGAGCACAACTCTTTCGAACACCACAAACAAATGAACGAATCATCCCGCGGAGGCTTCGGAGGAAACCGTTGCTTCCTCCTCCGAACGCTCGGAATGCGTCCGTCGTAAAAGAAATCAGTGAATCGAGCGAGTGGATCTGATCGTTGAAATTCATGCGTTTGAGATGAACAAAAAAAGATCATTAAAGCTTTGTTTGTTGATGCAGCTAGTTTTCGATTACGCAAGTTTTTTCTGTGTTCCGCGTTAATCAGGAAACATCGCGACATGTCCGGCGGTGGAAGTTCCCTGATTAAAACTTTGCCGGACACGGCTTTGACCGCTCTTCATTATTTCACAACACACATGCTAACACGCCTCAGCCTGCAAGCGAGGAGGCACGAATTGTGTTCGGCCTCGCGCGGAACAATGCTTCAAGGAACGCTCGTTGGCGCCAGGATTCGCTTCCTGAGTTCATATTAAAGAATATTTCGGCGCTTCTAGAATGGAGAATTGAGGAACTTTGAAGGACCGGGCCTCGGCCCCGGGTTTCTGACCTCTTGTTGTTTCCCACGAAGTTGTTTGTTGGAGGCTTCGAAGTGCGGACGCGCGAATTCAGTTCTCAGCGAGCGTAGTGAGTATTTTGTCGGTGTACACACACACACACGCGTCGGAACACAGCCGACCTAGTCGAGACTAATTTGTCAAGCACCATATTAACCTGTCAGAGTGGGCTAGCTTCGGCGCAAAATGACGATTGATGGATTCGCGATATGAAGGAGAGGCAAATATATATCAAGCACGATAAGAGACAGATTAACATGTGAGCTTGCTTAGGGTGTAATCGGATTTGAGTAACGAAACTGCACGCCAGCAGCGGAAGCAAGTGTGCAGGGAATCGAAGGCGACGAGGCGTTCCGTGATCCTGGCACTCTATACCAATTCCTGACGATCTCGTAACTCGTTTCCGATGCACGAAACTCGCATTTCCCCCCTTGTTTCCCTCTTGTAGGTGCGCAGAATTGACGAAATATGACTGAATATATTCCTCAGAGATCGAAGCTTCCCCGCCCGGGGGACGAGTATTTAACGCGGCTCGGATTCCGTCGGAGACAACAATCTTCGGTTTACAGCCTTGACCCGGCGACGGTGATTGGATCTTATCGAATTTCACCCGCAAACATCCCGAAGGAATGGAAGTTTACTTCTTTTGCGCACAACGACTTCATCGTTCCAAAAGCAAGAATAGACGACATCGCATTCTCCACGATGAGTTCATGACCCTCAGCCGAGTAGCACGCGTTAATGAGATTGGGGATTTCCGTCAAAATTGAGGTTCCTCGAATATCGTTGGAAACAAAGGCTGACAGAGCTCACACGACCGTTTCTCTGGGCAGGAGGCAAACTACATGGCTGAGACAAGCAAATCCACCTCATCAGGAACGCCCTAGAATTCCGTCACGTATCATGGCGACAGCTCAAATGAAACTAATGCCTTTGACGGGAACGCTGCGCCAACTCGACATAATCCGATAAGCAACGTTTCGATACGACCTTCCTCACGCGGCAGAAGAGAAACTTTCCTTCGAAAACCTTGACTCCTCTACATAGAGGTCTTCGGAGGAGTTTGGGGTTTCACACTTTGGAAGTAGAGTTCGAGATAAGAAATTCGCGGTGCCCGAGTTCGCTGTTCCTCGGTGACTATCGGGCTCGATCGTCTGCTGAGTGGGTGCTCGGCCGGCAATTGGAGCCACGCAGGGGATGCAATTAGGTAAGTCGCGTCGCTGCACAGTTTATCCGGACCATTCGTTCGTCCGTTGGTTCCCCGGTCGTTCGACGAGAGACGTCGAATGCAAAATCTGAATAGATGCTCCAGGACAACGAGGCCTCGAGAAGCGGCGCCCAAAAGAAGGTCTGTGTGTGACGTCCATTTATAAGGATTCTCTTGCTTGCCTGTTCACCACCAACTCGCCTTCGCTCTCGCGTGCTGGCTTTCGTTCCCTCGAGAAAGCGAGCGTCGTCGTCGTCGTCAACTAAGCAATACGCGGACAGCGTCCCGGTTGCCAAGGGTCTAGCTGTGCTTGCCATTTTGGTCGCCTTCCTTGGTGGCTGCCGACCTGACAGAGATAAAGCCGCAAGGAATCCTGGCTGGGATCCTGAGTCATACATACCGAAAGCCATACAACATTCTCCTTGGTCAGGACCTCCTTCTACCCGCTCGGTTTGTCTGTCGGCCGCTTGCTTTCTGCTCGTTCCTTATTCGACTCAGGCATTCGCCGTCGTCCTTTCGAGTGGGACCGCGAGGAGAACGTCGTCTCCTCCGTACAGCAGCAGATCGATATCGTTTACAGACGTCACCGAATGAGCTCTACGACGAACACATAGAAAAGCGAACGTGGAGGAGTACGGCCGCGGCCTTTTCGTCGTCTTTGATGGAGGAATACTACACCGACAACGAAGGCAGCGCCGAATCGCCTGTCCGCTCGAGCACTGTGTATAAGAATGTCGATCGAGTGACAGTCTACGGAAAGCCCACCATACAATACAGGACCCTGTGTTCCTCAATGCGAGACGTTCTCGTTCACGATATCCTTCATACATCGCTCTGCTCACAGCCACAACGAGGAATGAAAGGTAGAAGGCATTGTCGACAGTATGCGGTATTCTAGTAATATGTATGCCGGCGACCGTCGATATTTGGCCGCTTGCACGTTGCAAGAACGGCGCCACAGCTTGCTATACTTTGACGAGCGTGACGACCTGGTGGCGAAGTGAGATTTTTGAACGTAAAGAGCTTCTCTTTCTAGCTCATTTGGAAAATATCTGGTGCGCCGGTCGAGGAGAAGTCCCGATCCGGCCGTTATCTGTCAGCGAAGGTCGTTCGAACCTGAATGGGAAGTGCGTTATCATTCCGATCCTACTCCGTTTTCCTCGTGTCGCACCTCTTCCCCTCGCCACCCATTGTGCGGATATGGTGTTCTACCTCCCGAGCAGCAAAACCAAAGGGCCCAACTCTTGATCAAGAGGATCCTCCTTATCAGTTCAGAGATGCGTCGTCAAATTGCGTTCCGTGTCATAGGCTGCCAAATAACCGTTCATTCGTGGAGCCCTCGAACTTCATCCTCTCTCAGAGATCCTCTCGAACAGTTATTATCGATACGAGTTTACATCGTACTTGAGAAAGGATGTACATATCCTGAACGATGATCTCAGTCAGGGCTCTTCTCCTAGACTGTGAGCATAATATATTAGCCTTTTCCGGCCTCTCGGGTGCCACCGGAGATCTGAACACCGATTTACACCTTGTTTGCCCTCTGAATCGTGACCGGAAACAAAAAGGAAGTCTGTAGCTTTATTCAACACGCGCTCGCGCAGCCTCAACTCCCCGCTACCCCTTGCAGATTTCGTCGGCCTCGTCTCTCCGAAGTTTTCCCGTCCGACGATACATTGTCTCTGGAGTCTGTTTGTTTTAGCGTGGCTCACTATCGAACAGATGGTCCTTGAAAAGACTCGCTTGATAAAGTGTTGTGAAAGCAGGAAGTGGATAAAAAAAGCGGATAGTGAAGAATGGAGGAAAACGGGGAATTGAGTTGAACAGAGCCTCGTTGTCGTCGATATTAGTTTCCGACAATGCTCTACTTTCACCCTTTCTGCGTGCCGCATTAAAAACTGTTTGTTCAATGTTGCTTTCATCGCCATGAACTTTTCGTTGCGTGGTACTTCAACATTCCTCAAAACCTTCCCGTCACTGTACGATCCCGCAACCAACGAACCTCTCGATTCAGAGAAATCGATCGAAAACCATGTCACGTATCGAACCTGTGAAGTCGTCGTCTATTTTGACAACAAATTCGACAGGTGATGATATATCGTGCTTTATCCAATCTTTCAACCTCGGGGATACATCTCGGTATCTCGGTATTCAGTCGCCTCTATTGAAGGTCTGTGAGTTCGTAATTTCGACATTTTGCTCTTCGGCGAATCGGTTCTCTAGGAAGTTCCTTTCCTGTTGAGTTCGTTGTGTCTGAGATTTTGATGTACAGTCTCAAGCGTCGACGGAGAATACTCGACGATATTTCAAACCCTGGAAAGGGCTCGAGCCTGGGCCCCTTCATTTTTATTGATTGCTCCGCCAAGGAGAACCATAAAATGCTTTAACTTCCTTCTGCTATCTGCATCGCTCTTAGGACGACGATAAATTTCGACGAGATGACCGCCTCGGAGCCGGAATCCTCAACGTCCTTTCATTTTCCATCTCCTTGAAATTCGGATGGTTCATACTTTCAGAGTCAGAGGACTTCAGACGTGGCGATTTGTACTAAGTCAGAGATATGCGAGGGCGGATGAGGGAAGGCAAACTTTCTAAGTCTGTTGTGGAAATGGAAGCCGTAGATCGTGTTCTGAGTTTGGTTTTTGAGACGTCTTGTTTAGATTCTCTTCGACCTCGAGCATTTCCCAACGGTGTGTCCGTTCGCAATCTCCCTTGGTGGCGCTCACGAGGAAGAAAGGAATCCCTCCACTAATGAAACTGCGGCGATCTCAAACAATTTCACTGGAGCGATGTGGAAAGCATTGTCCTAGAACACTCAAAAGACCAGGTTCGAGAACTTGCAAAAGAGAAATACTTTTGTCAGATGGAGGCGACCTTCCCCGAGCAATCGAATTCTGTCGACGACTCCGATATCCAGGCACGCGGAAAATACAATCAAAAGCTCGGGTTTCTTTTCTGCTCGACTTGTTCGAAAAATGTTCCGAAACTCGGGAGGAAAAAATGGCGAAAACAATCGAGTTGAGCCTCAGCAACTACCCGACATTAAATGTTTCCACTGCTGCGAGCCGGCACCGAGAAGTCAGGGACCAAAGAGTCCTCATTTGTGTTAAGCCTCACAAAATAGTGCTCTACCTCCTCCGTCCGCTCTTGCTTTCCGAGTCGCTGGCGAAATGTTACGTTCGGTTGATCTCTAGTCATCATGTGGCGTCTCAAATCCTCCATTAGTCTTCTTCAACTTCGTATGAGGTTCAAGCTCGGAGCACGTTCCGACTGCTCTCTTTCTCTCTTCGTAGTTTTTCCCTGGCGCGTTTCCTTCCTCCGGCGGAAACCTAAAAACTCGCCGTAGACAGAACTCGCGGAAAAACTCCTTCAGAAGTGTTCGCGTCGGATTCTGTCTCGGCAAACTCGTCGTATCTCGAATGTTTCTTCCGTAACGGCTGCGTTGCGGGGGCGGAAAGTGAATGCGTTCGCGTCGTCGAGCTTGCTTACAACGAACGAGTATAGACATCCACTCGTCGCGAGTTTCATTGCGCTCTCTACCCCGCCCGTTATTCGATATTAGACAAGGACATAACTCGATGAAAAAACTCCGCCGCAGTCCGATGCAAACTCAATTACAGCTCGTGCGTCTCCGATGTCGAATGAGTATTCTTGCTCAATTAGATCGTCATTCGATGTTCGTGTTGTGCAAGCGCTGCTGAAGCCGGAATCTCGTGGCGGAAGCTTGTTGTTCATTGTTGCTGCATCGGAGACGAAGGTGAAAAGTAGTTTATTTGCGCTGTTAACATCCTACTTGTTCGATTGGCATTGTTCGTAAACACCTCCGTCGAGTTCGCTCCACTGACAGACAGCAAGACCCACCCGTCGGCAACTCCGGATGTTTTCCGTTTCTGCTTTTTCCTGTGAGCGATTCCCAGGAGAGTAGGACGAAGTCAGCTTTGAATCAACTCCCAGCGGTTCAACTCCATGGTACATACTCTCCAATTCTCGCTCTGTGGCACGGGAGGATGATTCCCAAGAAGGGAAAAACTGGAAGATTATCATAGAGAGAAAGATTCACATCCGCAGCAATCTGCTTTGTACTTCACCGGAATATCTCTCTCTCCGGACGCTGTGATGTTCGGTTCAGTCGTAATTGTGAGATGCTCCTCCGCTCTGATTGGAATCAATGACCAGCCGAGGATAGAGCGCAACTACACTTCAAGGCTCGTGAACACTGCGGACCTACTGACGAAGTAGATTCACCCACCGCACATCGCATCTCCAGGATGGATTCCGTGCTTGCAGAGCTCGGATTCGAGATAGGAAATCATCGTAATCACGACGAGACGGAACACTCGGGGAAGGAGAAGATTCTCTCCGGGATGAATTCGGAGTTTGTGCAAAACGAATCTCTGAAACGGACATCGCATGATGGACGTACATTCTCAATTTGCCACGGGTCGCGGGGTTTGTGTCTACAAGAGATTCTTCCTGCTGAGCAGCAAGACGGTTGTCCTCTGCGAGCTCGAGCATAATTGAAGCTCGCGAGCGAACTAAACAAGGGTTTTGTGCGCGACAACACAAGACACGCACGAGGCTTTCTCTCTTTCTTCTATTTTCAACTTCATCTACTCGCGTTCCACAACAGAACGAGGAAGCGATAGAAGCAGGGGGAGGAAGCGAAGCGGGAAGCCGAAAACAAACTCTGTGCTCCGCGGATCCAAGCACAAGGCACCGAGCGCAAGTTCGTACAAGTCCCTCACATTTGAAAATGAAAGGGTTCGCCACCGTTGCTCATCAGGAGTGTACGCGACATTGAGCAGCTTTCTCAAATTTCAGAGCGGTGCGGCCGAGGAAAATCGCCAAGAACGCAAAGGCGAGGCCGAGGCTCTTGCGAAACAAGAATGCCCGATTCTTGGAAAATGCGACCTGCGAGAACGCTCACCATCGTTGTGTGCGATGGTGAGTTCCCTCATAGTTTACCGGCAGTCGGCCGTACCCACGGCAAAAAAGGTCTCCGACAGCTGCAACTTGTGATGATGCTTCGTCCCGAGCATCTGTTGCAAGTGGAGAAATTCAAGCAAGCAGGAGAGGTGATTGGAGCAAGGAAAAAACCTTCATTGCCGCGTTGCTTCACTTATGTAGGCTTGGGTTTTTCCTCCTACAGGAGCTTGCACTCCTATCAGACGCCCCCGGAGCTTGAACACTCTGGGCATTAATTATTGTTATCTCAAGTAATCAACAATGCTTCGCCGCCAGGTCTTGAGGGTTAATCTCCGCCGTAACCCCATTAGGGGTCCGCCGACATTTCGAGTTTTTTGAGGCGAGAATCTAATTTTGAGTACGTCGGACTTTCCGGTCTTCTTCCATGAGCGAAGGCTGATCCGAGAGTTTTCTCCGGAGAGAGAACTGACCCAGAGCAGAGTGAAAAGGGATCCTCTCGACCATATTCGCCGATCCATCAATTATCCTCCGGTTGTGGTTTGTGATATATCATTTGCGCATTGATTCATGTGTTTATCTCGGTCGAGGTTTTCACCGAGGCATGGCGATTATCGTTCGTGTAAAACCAGACGTCGCGGTTTTCGTTGGAGCTTTTCTGGAGACGCTCACGGAGCAAAGAAACGCAATGCTCGAGTCAAGTATGCGAAGCTTCAAGTGTTTTAGTCGAAAGCCCACGCTAATAGATAGTGTCCGTCCGTCGCCACCATGTCAAGTGAATCTTTTGAAGACAAACGCCAGCGCAGGCATCCAAGCCGCAGGTTTTGGTTTCTGAGAAGAGCTTTTCGACTGACCACCATCTGTCTTCGGGGCAGTCGATGATTAACTGAAGTTAAATTCTATTACTCGAACGCAAACCGCTCATGGGGAGCATTTCGGGTTCAGATAAGGTCAGTGGCTTCATCGTGAATGTTTCAGTGTCGCCAAATCCTACGGAGCTCTCAGTTCAAATTAAACAGCGAATATTTAGTGAGGAATGTTCCCGAATGAAGCTCACGGGTTCGACACGGGACGAAGTGCATCCCGGAGGAACGACCACTGGTTTGTCCCGAGCTCTATGCGTTCTGTATTGAGCTTCTGGTCTCTCTTGGCAAGATCAAAAAGTCAGAATATGCAGGGAGAGAGCCTCGAGTGAGGAATGGGGACTAGCCTAACAATGTGCCCACAAGTTCTGCAACCGAACTTGCCCAAACATTCCGGGCTTGAATTTATTCAGCCTCCGGGGGACAGTCAACAGGACTCGAGGAAGCGTGTAGCCGTCTCCATTAAGGTCGGTACAATCGCTGTAGTCGTTCATCATCTCATTTGTGAGCAAACCCTATGCCAATGAGTGAAAACTCCGTGGTCCATCGTGCTTGGAAAACTTGTCGTCGAGAATCTCATCTAAACAAGAAACGTACAGAGTTCTGGCTACAGTCCAATGTATCACGCAGACCAATCAGATGAGCATGAGCAATTCATCAGAGTTAAATTCCCGTTTGACAGAGGCATGCTTCTGGTTTGACATCCTCGAACAGCTACAGCAACGTTGAACTCCGTTCCTAGAGGAGTTTTGCCACCCGTTTCAGAAATCTCGAGCCCTACCCTAAGTCTGTGTTAATGTAGTGCATGACAAAAGACAGCCTGATCCGGGAAAAGAACGATGAACATTTTCATGGCGTTTTCATCCGGGTTTTTGCGACGGATGAGCCTCTTGTTTCAACGTCGAGGAGTTCGGCACGTTGGTTCGGAGTTCCGCTTCTCCACTCCAATGGCTAATGGAGGAAGATGCGCACGAAGGATTTCGTCGGAGAATCGTAACATTTCGATTCGAGACCTCGAGCAGCAACGGAATTCCTTCTGTGTCGAAGATGCTCCGAGCGTTTTTCGCCGTATCCGAGTGCTCGAATCCACGCTAATCTGTTTTATATGATCACAACCGATAAAAATTGTTGATAAGTCTTCCGCTACGAAGCCGTTGTTCGACGGGGTTCCGTTCGAGGCCACGGCCCGACGTCCAGCGGTCGTCTTCGGGTGAAAGGGGCCCAAATTATTCGGCAATAGATCACTGGTCGAATCAATTTTCAAAAGCTTGTTTTCGCTGTTGTTGCCGCTGATGCTGGCAGTGATGAGCTCGCTTGCTCCCTGGACAAAGCGAGATTGGGATCTTGTTCTACCAGAAAATCACTCACTAAGGAGGAGGAACCTCAAACCTACGACAGGAACCGGAGAAGAGCGAAAGAAACGCGAGCCGGGTTGAGAACAACGGAGCCACTTACAGAAGCCTTTCGCCGCTACGCTTGGACACCAGAAAATTGGCCGAGAGTCCTCTTACGGGTCGGGTCGAGCTCAGCAACCACGTGACGAATGACGACGGCGTTGAATTAGTCCTAATTTGCCATAATTCTTCAAAATGATAAATTCCAATGATTAATGACATTTAGATTATGGAAACCATAGCCGGTGAAGAATGCCCACCGCTGGCAAGTCCGTCTGCTCATACTAGAGCGCCAACAATGTGTCAGCGGTTCCGATCGGGATTCTGGGGTAGTTGCCACCGGGTCTGTGGGGAAATCTGGAAATGATAGCTTTGCCATCGATTCTGGGGAGGTTTCGACGGAAGTGAACAACTTGAACAATGAGCAGACACTCGCCAGAAAGAGGGATTCGGAAGAGAGATCAGGAGCGAAGGCCTTCGGTGCCGGAGCCGGAACATCTTTCGTTTCCAATTTGACGAACATCTGCTTACCACACCGAGATTCGGCCTCTCGACATCTGTCTTCAGAGTCGTCGTCAGAGTTTTCGGATTTGTTCGTGCGTTTGTTTTCGTTGCTGTGGCACGTATGAGGTCGCCGCGCAACTTTGCCTAAACCCACTGTTAGAAGTGTCATCAATTACCTAAAAAGCTCAAAAATGAATGAAGTTCGTGAGGACTCCGCTGACTCCGAGTCGGCACACGGTCGTTTCTCAAGCTTTGCTTTGCAGCCACGCGCTGCCGCGTGCACTGGCCACGAGTTCTTCTTCTATCTTTTTCCGCGTCTTCGTTTTTCATTCTCAACTTCTCTGTCCGGTTTCCTGCTCGGAGTAGCTGCCATTCTTTTTGTTTGAAACATTTAGTGGCCGCTCCTCTAACGAACAAACGTAAGAACAGAACGAACCAAGAAATCAAGCGGCCAACTAAAGGTCTCAATAAATCTCCCTGTTGCTTTTAGGAAAGCGACTTGTTTACTCTGACGTTCGATCAACGACTCCATACGAAGACGAACGTAGACGACACCAGCAACAACAGCAGCGGAATGACGTCGACAACCGGAATGAAGACCAACTCGTAAATGGTAAGCCGTGTCCAGATCGAACGGTTCCGAATCAACAATCGCAACAACCCACTGCTCTGCCACCGCACCCATGTTTGAGGAGAGTAAGAAAATGACGAAGAGGAATCGCCAGAATGGAGCTTGACATAATCTTTGACAGGGATTGAATTTTAACTCAGAAGCCCTCAAGTCAACAGCTTGAAGTAATGGCCACCAGAACCACCGAGCGAACGGACAAACGATCAGTTCGAAGGTGCTCGGCTCGGCGTTCAGAGCGACCGACACACGACCGGCGCGGCGGATCTTCAGGGATCGGTCTTCGGCGTTGAGCTTGGGCGGAGAACGAGGGGAGCCGATGGAGCTTCAAGAAAGCCTGGTGTCACCGTTGATGGCATGACATCTGACCAGCACTCGTCTGACCAAGGACTCAGTTAAGGGGTGCTGCGACGAGATGCCTTCTCTCTCTCTCTCTCTCTCTCTCTCTCTCTCTCTCTCTCTCTCTCTCTTTCTCCCTCCTCCATAACGCCATTAGCACAAAGAGGCCCCGCTCCGCAATTTGTAACACAATTACCAACGTGCAGATATTACGGCGTCGTCGTTGACGTTGTTGCCAACACCGTAGCCGAGTTACGTCGGATAATTTCGGGAGGAAAAAATGCGATCCTCGAGACAACCTCAAAACTCCTCGTTTTTTGGCAAGACAAGAGAAGAGGGAAAGGATGAAGGGGAACGAATATACAAAACGAGGACGCCGCGTCGAGAACGAGTCGGCATCGACAACAACCACAGAGCGAGGATTGTTTCGAGCTTTAATTTCAATTACTTCGGTGTTTAAGACGCGAGCGAATGAGGTCTTTTGTTTCGCAGTCGTCGTACTTAGCTTTGGCAAGACGAGTAAACGAGCCGGGTAAGAAGAGCCCCATCGTTGGTTTAGCTGCTTTCCGATTTCGCGTCCGTCAGTGTGTCTGCGCGTAGTAATTACGACACCGAGGATCTTCTTCTCCTTCTTGCTCCCCACTCAACAAGAGAGATTTTATCTCTCGATTAGCTCCTATTTAGATGATTCTCCGTTCCACGCGACACCCACGTGCCACCGACCCTTCGAGCATTTCAGGCCACGCTTGATTCGCGGCTTGGTGAAGTTCTGTGGAGTCGGCGACGTTCTTTTACGCCATCGCAGAACGACGTCATTTGTCAACTTCTCGATGATTTTCCGTTTCTGGCACTGCATCGGACCCTCCGAAAAGCTCGGAGACAGCAACCTCACAGCGAAGTCTGCATGACAAGATGCTCCAATGGACTTGACGGCGAACCAATCAGTGAGGTCGGATTTGAATTGTCGAAGTATTCTGTGTTTCGGGGTCGAAGCCGTTGCTCAGATTACGTTGGGGGCGAAGTTGTTCGAACCGGCAGACTCGATCTATTGCCAGTCGTGGTTGAAGCTGTTAAGTGTTCTAAATATAATCATGACACATGGGACAACATGGACATCCCTGCATGCAGCTCTGATTTCGCGCTTGAAGCGCGGATATTTTGGTCCGAACGCCCCGTGGGCTCAAAGAGCCACCCGAGTTTAAACTGCGGTCCATCCAACACAGGCTCTGTTACTCCGAAATCTCAACTACCACCTCAGAATCCACCAAGCGGAGGTCAAACACCGGTTCCAGACAGATTTTCTTCGTTCAATTACATCGTTCTGGATTCAGTTTTTAGAACGGAATCCCTGAATTTCCGAACCGCTGAGTACAAAGTGATGCGTGAAAGCTCTTCCAGCTAAACGGGTCGACCAAGCGTAGCATTGAATACGCTCTTCCGTCGTTCCAACCGATCTCGTGTTGATTCGAACTGTGTACCCTGATACACGGCCGTGTTTTTTTTTTGCTTTTGTCCCGCCACCACCCGCACAATGAGTCTTCTCAATCTCTATTGCGGAGCTCCTGCCACACGGGAAGGGAATCCATGTTACGAGCTAGAGGGACTTTCGGTTTGCTTCTAGCTCGGGTGTTCGCTTGAATGCTGGTTTATTTGCTCGCACTTCGCGTCTCGGATGGATCCGACGACGACGCCGCCCCGAGTGATTGTGCGAGAGCGTCTAATAAAGATAGCAGAACAATGATAATAATCTTCCTCGTCTCAATATGTCGTACATCGAACGATAATCATTCCACCCGGTGCTGTTGTAACCCGTAACCCGCGCGGATGCTGATGGGGAGACTGGCTCTTTTATTTCCTCAGCGATCCTGCACGCTTTTGGTTGCCCCTATGCTCTGTTGGTAAGCAGTGTGTCATCAACATCGATATCGAATCGAACGACCGAGCTGAACGCAGAAGAAAGCGAGAAAAAAAAGAAATAATTGATCGCGAGAAAGCCTCTAGATTTCGTAAGACGTGTTGTCTGGGATCTTACCACGGCTGCATTGAGCGACCGACTCGACGGGAACACGGCTTAGCGAACGAACGAATCCGCGCTGTCAATTGAATGATAGAAAAGCGACGTCTCCATCGACGTCTCGGCGTGAGTGGGAAGCCGAGGAAACTCGAAAAAGAGAAGAAACCCTTGCTCAGTCAAGTCGCCTTACACCTACAGTAGTGGAGCTTCGCGATTACGAACAACAAGACAACAACAGATGACCGATAGAAACACAGCTCTCAAAAACAAGCCTTGGACTCTTCGCTCCGAGGGGGACTTGTGACGAAATTTCTATTGTTTTCGCTCGGAATTCAAAAGCTCCGCGACGCAGCCATGGGAAAACAGTCGAGATTCAACAAACAGAATCATCGTAAGTCTCAACAAACGATTCTGAAGTCAAAAACGCCGCTTTTCTCAACGATTCCACGCAAATCAGATGAAGGGATCTGCGAGTTCCCATTCGTGAGAGTAAAATTCGAAGGAGGTCCCGCGTACGTACTGATTTTTTTCTCTTTTCAAGAATGCCAGTCATGGCAGCTTTAGTGTGGTACTGGTCCAGAATCACAAAATCTTACCGAGTGGGCGATCGCTCACGAAGGATTCCGCGGCGAGGAAATCTTCGAAGTCGTAAATTTAGGCGGACAAGCTTTGGAACGCGAATTCACAAACCGGGAAGTCGGACGAAAACTCGCTGGGCAGGCAGCTTTTTCTCTTCTTGAAAAATCACATTTCAGCTTATCTCCTCCCGAGGTTTCCCTGAAAAATCTTGCTTTTCTGACGGCAGTCATCCTTCAACAAACCGTATACACACTTTGCTTGTGTAATTCGAACCGTGCCAATGAAATCATTCCATAACCGATGATTGTAGAGACGATGTTACGAAGTTCTTTTTCGAGTGGCGAATAGTTCATTGGAACGACTCGTGACACGCGAGCGTGCCAAATCCGGTGGGATCATTGCGACTCGTGTCATACGAGGGCGAAATATTCCCCTCGATCACGACGTGGCGGGCGATCATCGGTGGGCATCTTTATCTCACGGACCTGCTCGTAATATCGGCCATCAACTCCACGTCACGGATATTTCCAAACTTCATCGAACTGAAGCACAGATCGGCGGTTCTCAGCAACTGAGCGCCGAATCGTTCCCATTACGGTTCCAGGAGACTGTCCATCCTGAGATGATTCGATGACATCAGGGGCAAGCGAGCTCTGTGGACGCCCATGCTGCATGCTAAACCACAGTATTGAGAAAAGCCGTAACTTTTGAACCCACCTCGTCGGACAAATGTGTGGGTCTCAAATATGGAAATGATTACTCAAGTACGGTACATCTAAGGCCTCCCAGAATAGAACCATAGGCGCCGCTCATTTCCATGGAAATAGAAACACCGGCTCTGACCCTTCTGCCACGCAAAGCACCCTTTCCGACCCTCGGCACACGAGTCATCTAAACATACGAATCCATTATCTGCAATCAAACACGATACTTTCGATGAAGTTGATAAGCATTTTGAATGACTAGACCCATAGTCAACAGAGTGAGTTATCGAGTGGACCCGCATGCTCTGGAGTCGAGCGCCCTTTTCTGAGTGAGGCCTGTTCGTCAGTTACCCCGTTATTATCACCGTCGTTGTTGTTGCTCCCGCTGCCGGTGGTGGTGATGGTGTTATCTGAGCGAGCGAGTTCGCTCTATCACACGAACATATGGACTCTGAGTGAGTCGCCGGCCTCCATATTGAGCACTCGGCAGCGAGCCACTGGATAAGCGAGATACAAAAACAGAGATAAACTCCGAGAAAATAAAATCGAGTTCCTCGTTCTGCTGAAATCCAAGAGTTAGCCACTCGAAGACAAGTGAGCAGTCGCACTAAAATTCAAAAACCCATGTTGCTGATGGCAGCCGCTCGACCGGCGAAGGTGCTGGTTCCGCCGCCGCCTTGTTCGGGCCGTTAAACACGTTTCAGCGAAAAGGGCTTTCTCCATCGTATCATTGGGAATACTCCCACTTTTCCCCGGCCGTCCGTGCCTCACTTTCGTGCATGTGTGACTCGTCGTTCGCTTTCTTAGCGGACGTACGTACATACATCCATATATATATATATATATGTGTGGATGAAGGAGGGAACGAGCGTATTCAAGCAGTCAGCCGGCCTCCCACCAGCCACACGCTTCAACCTCAACCTCAGATACCGGGCGGTCGAGATTTCCTTCTTTTCTCAGCTCTTCTGTTCGGGTATAAAACACGTCGTATGCTAATGTCAGTTTGGCTGTTTGACTGCGTGGAGTTTCGCCCGCTCTCCCGCCAGCTTGAAGACGGCGCGGCGCTTGTTGGAAACGCCGCGCCGAGGCAATTCAGCAAGTGTTCGTTCGGGCTCGATTCCTGTTCCTCTTCTGAGCGATATCCAGATGTTTGAAGTGTCTGCTCCTCCATCTGCATGGCCATCGGCTCAACCGAACGATTGTCGCGCTCATGAGACACGCTCTGGACGTGGCCTGAAGGCGGCCCGCTGACGTGACGTTTGCGAGCTTTGCTTCGAACCGGTTGTCCACAAATGACACTTTTGGCGGCCTACCGGACGAGTGGCCGTCCATCCAACGCGTGCTCAGATACCGGAGCACGCTGCGAATATATTGGTTGGCGTTTTGTGACTATATCATCTAGATTTCCGCTCCGACAGCGTTGGCTATTCCACCTGAACAGCTTTTGGTTTCGAGCGGGCTCAACAGAACTGAGAGATCGCTTCCTCGTCTCTTTTCACAGCTTCTCCGAGGAGCTCGCCGCGCGATGCATGAATTCGCTAACGATTGTTGAGGCGCCTATCCTCGGCAATTTGCTTTTCGGATCTTCTCTGCACTTGTGGACGGACGGACGGATGAATACTCTTCACTACTATTCCCACCCCTTCAGAGACGGCTGAGCAACGCGTATCCCTAAATGAAACATTACCCCATCAGAGGGAGCAATATCCCGTTCGCAGGAGTAGACGAACGGGCCGGAATAGGAAATACGAGAGCGAAAAAACTAAGAGGAGCAGCAACGCAGAGAGACGAGCACTTGATCTCTGGAGGGTGGTGAATACATTCGAGCACACGCTGGCCCACAGATTGGGGCAGCTCGGTATCCATCGCTTCCAACCGATGTTTCTTTGCAAGTGAGTCGACGACGAACCGGCAATCGAGCAATCCCGGTAGCCCCGGAACGGAGGAGGCAGACCCTTTGGACAGGACGCCCAACTAATTACGTAATGCACGGTGAGAACCATAAGCGAGGACCGGGAGCGACCGAACGGAAGGAACGATTGAGAGGAATAAGCAACGCGAGTGAGGACCTCTCGAGAGAAGGATCTTTCTTTGACGATGCTTTCCCGCTAGGAACCGTACGACTTGGACGACAGTGGCGGCGACAAGAGAAATGCCGGGAGCAACATGACTCACTTTCACCACCGAGACCACCGTCGCCCTCGCCGCGATGGGCCGGATGCAGGGTGCTCTCTGTACGGCCGGACGGGATGCCGGGGGCCTCTCGGTCAACCTTCAATGCCCGTCTGTCTGTCTTGCACTAAAATAGAAGTTATGCCCTCCATGTGTTGTTCTTGTTCTACCTCTCCGCCTCCTTCACCTCCTCGATCCCGTTCTCGTCCTCCTGATGGTTGGCCCGCGCTGTAACAAGCCCTCCGAGCCATTATATGGTAATCAAGGCGGCTAGGGTGAGGTGGGGTGGTGGATGCACCTTCGGTGGGTGACATGGGGTCGAACAAGGTGGGGGTGGGGCGAATTTGGTTCGAGGGCGTAATTGCCTCAAGAACCAGGTAGCCATAGTAGTGATGTCGGTAGCGCTGCCGGTGGAAGAAGCATCGGTAGCATCATCAGGAGTCTGCTCTGAACGAGACAGGTAGAGAGTATATTTTGGGGAAGCAAGTTGCTTGACTGGCTGGCAGATGGGTGGGCCTGTTTCGAAAGCTCCCAGATAAATCCGCTGGGAGCTTCGGAGTAGCGGCGAAGACTTGAGGTCGTTTGGCGTCCGGCGAACTTTATTGAGGAGTCGTGTCGCTCGCTCGCTTCCTGACATTTCCTAGGTACATAGTATCAGGGAGACGGTTGATATCAGCGGATACGTCAGGAGAAAAAAATCTCTAATCTCTCTCTTTTTTTTTCTCTGCCAGCGTCGCTGATGAGGCGTGTACGGTAATGTTCGGCTTGCTTCAAGTTTTCGGACGAAAACCGTCGACGCGCGACTCGAGCGACGACGGAAGCGCGCTCTCAAAGAGCTTCCGTTCTGCAGTAAGAAATGTCGTTATGTGAGTGATGCTTGCTACGAAGCCAACTAACATCGAAATCGACGTAATTTCGAAAGTGGTTCGCGCAGCATGGGAGCTAAGGCCGCTATGGAGACGGAGCAGCTACTTGGGTTCTAACTCTGAAACGGACGAAAACTCCTCGAATGTCCGATTGGTTGCAAGTCTAACTGATTATTATCAGCCTTTAGTCAATATATTCGATCCTTTACGGAGCAAACTTATCCTTTGGGGAGCGATCGGATGTCAGACAATATACATTTCCGGAGGGACGGCAATCATTTTGACAAAATAGGAGAGTTTTCCTTTAACTAGAGCGGCAGTAGTGACACCTCGACGAATTTTCTCAAAATATCCGCAAGGAAAGAAACCTGTTGGTCGACCACCGTTCTCTTACCTTCTCCGGGATAGGATTGCCGTGGCTGCAAGCGTTGTGGAGATCTTCCACCGGTCTGGACGAAACTGAAAGTGATTGAGAATACAGAAGTGCGATAGAGTGAGATAACGAGGGAAAGGAGGCAACTGTACCGTGTAATAAACTTAGAGGATTATAAGGCCAGCCTTGCCCTAGAGTATGACTTGGTTTGGCTCTAACGCCTAAGTCAGCCAGGCAAGCAGGCAGGCAGGCAGACTCAAAGTTTTTTCCATTAGTCCTCCGGCAAATCTCGTGGCAAAGCCCCGCTCGTGGCCTGCTACCGCAACAGTACGCTTGCCTGCTGCAGAACGCAGAAGCTTTCTATGCAATTACGTATTGATTACACCGTGGTGTTGAGGAGTGCGCGTTGCGAAAGCAAAACAAAAAAAAATAACCCATCGTCTGGTCAGCGACGGCGGCGTCAGCAAGTGGAGTCACATCTGGTGGAAACAGGTGCCTATTAAGTTTGGTTTTCAAAAAAAAAAAACATCCAACCATGCACGCACCAAACAACAAACGCACTCCTGCTGCCCTCCCCCTCTTCATTCTGCAGCGATTTGATGATATACACATACATGCACGTTGTCTGATTGAGTGAAATGCAGTCACGGAAGCGAGCGTTCCCTTACAATCATGAGTTCGATCGCAATTCCAAATTGTTGGAGGAAGGGATCACGGAGAGGACAACGTAGACGGAAATCTCACGATGCCGAACTTCTGGACTTGAACAAGAAACGAACGAATTCGCAGCGTGGTATGAAAAATCAGCGGAACGACTTCAGTCCCGATTCGCCATCGATTTCTCTTCGGAATAGCATGGCTATCAACTTAATTACAGACACAAATGAAAAAGACACACACATCGGTTGTCGTGAACCCGTTTTTCTCGATAATAATTTAGCAGAACTTCTTCTTGGGTGGTTGACGGCTCCAAAACTTCTGAAACGCAGCGTATTCTCGTTTCGTTCTCCCCTCGGGCCTCTGATGCTCTAGCAATGTCTAAGACGCCACAAAGTGACGTGTTTGTGAAGCCTCAGCCACCGCGGGTGCTGCTGATGTAGCTCTACGGGATGGAGAAGAAAAGAAACAGGGGGTGACATATGAATTTCGTTGTTGCCAGCCAAAGTAAGACTCATGAATCTTCATGCAACGAGATCTCGCACAAGTAGGAGCCACCACTCCTAGATGGACAGGAGATGCGTCTATCACATGAGTCAGAGCTCACAACGAAATTGCGCTACTCACTGTGCTATCAGACTTCATCCCGGCTCGAAACTTTGGAGAGATCGTGGAGTTCTTTGCCAGTTCCGCACTCTTCCGGCAGGAAAAGTGGCGAAAGATGTTCCGTCGCGAACGTTTGCTTGCTAATATGAATTCGTGACATTCTTGAATTTGTGACACAGGACGTTGTCTTTGCTTTCGGTACTGCGGACATATGCTCGAAAATCGATGGAATTTGAGCTCGAAACAAAAAGCCTCGAAAGCGACTCTCCAACAGCAAACTCGAGTCGAGTCGAATTTTTTCGTGCATCCTAGGCGACGAGATCACGCGTTTGCTCAGTGTGATTCGAGTGTGCTGCTCAATGTACGCATGTTATACCGGATGTCAACGAAAAAAAAGTCAGCAAAAAGGTCGAAACCGATTGGCCGCGATCAGACGCAACGTTCTTACGAATTGAGTAGCGAGACTTAAGCTGCCTTTATGTAGGATGCTCGGAAAAGGATCTCGATCTCTTCCGTATGAACCCGTGAATTCGGTCTATCATTGCTGAGTCATTCCGCTGATTGAGCGGCTTGGGATGGAATAGGAAGTCTCATTATGACAACAATCGGAAACAACGTTGTCCAATTGTCAATTCTGTGTGAGGAAACTAGAAGTGAGTCAACTCAAGAACGACACATTCGTCTTTATCGGTCATAACACGGCCTGTTGCAGCCACCTGAAGTCGAGCTACTGTTGACGTTTCAGACGAATCTCGAGCGAAACTAGGGTGGCTCCAGAAAGCAGGCGTGTGGCCTCAACCGTCGAGGATTGGTCCGGGATCCGCGGCAAATTCTACGCGTTCCTAAAAAGTTTCAGATTTCTCTGACGTCATCATGTCACCGTGATTCCAGGAATCATCATCTCGAACACCCGAATTCTCACTTGGAATGATTCAGGCAGTTTTAGCTTCGTTTGAAGACACGTTTCAATAGCCCTGCGGGAAACCGCCGCACCGAACTCCCACTGGAATGCTTGTATCCTCAACTTGGATGGATTGGTTCACTATTTACAGGCATCAAAAGTCATTATATTATTGGAAGAAGAAATTTGTCCCTCATCAGTCTCATGTGGTATCGAGAATAAAAAAAAAAGATGAGACGGATATCGTGGACCGAATGTGTGAGAACACCCGAGGTAGCTCAGCCCTATCAGACGACCTAACGGAATATTCGAATAACAAGAGCTTCAGAGCAATATCTTCGGAAAGCAACACGCAATGCATATGCCTCAAAGATCAAGCATATGCGCATGTCGTCACGGAATGCTCAACGAGAAGAGTCGTCGAACAGACGGAAGCGATCTCCGAGAGATGTCAGAAGCGGAAATCACCGACGGTCGTAAAACAGCCAATGGAGTTGAACTCTCGCCCTGCGTGGGAGCTTCTATCAGCGTGAAATACAAAGATGTCAATCAATTCATTGATTAATCGAGTTCATCCGCGAAATTCGCGCAGTCTGGTACGTTGCCGTCGGAGCCGAGCGAGTTATCAAAATCTCAAATACCCATTTTAAACGAATTGATTTTGACGCGAAAGCGTCTCTGTTGAGGGCCAGAATGATCGTACTTCGTCATTTATGCTAAGGATTTTTGTAACAAAGTATCTCCGTCAAACGTCGTGGAGGTTGAGCCGAGATGTGAGCCACCGTTCCCAGAAGGTTTCATATTCTCCAATGAAGGTCTCTTCCGTTTCTCATGGTGTTCAGATGTCGAGAAATGTGTTTTAGACCGAAATTCGTGCACCCCCCGTGATTTTTGGGAAATCTGCATGAATAACGGTTTTTCCCGGTTAGGAGGAGTAGTAGAGGACGCGCGTTTTGTGGTGATTGTGTATCGCTGCGACCTCGAGTTGAGGTATTCCGCAGTCTAGAGATAGATCGTGTCATTGTTGAGCGATTCCCCGAAAACTCACCGAATTTCGGCGGTATACAAGAAAAATCGAGCACCGACGTCATGGCGGGTATTGTGTTCCCAATTTCTATGGAATTGCAGGTATTTAGGCCATAATTCCACTCATCACGAAGTAGAGATGAAATCAGCAGATAGTGACTCGGAAAATAGGACTCCAGTCTCGATGACATGGAGCTTGGCCAGAACAACGAAACTGTGATTTTTTGGTTCCATTCCGATCATATCAGGCAGTTACGATCGGTGACCATTGTGCTTCCGGAGCCCCGGAGTATAGAGCGGAGGAAGCGCAGAGCAGCTGAGAACGCACAGGACGGCACAGAACAGCGAGTGAGAATGTCCGAGCTTCTCGGGAGCGCCTACGGAATCTCTCCCCCGCTCATATTGATTTCCCATCAACCAGTTCATCTGACCAAGCAGGTATCTTCCGAATCATTTGTCCGTTGGTATCGTTTGATACTTTGAATGGTATCCACGTAGTTTCACGAGACTCTCGCTATGTATTATCATGGCCTCGCGCAACACAGGAGTTCAATAAGATGTTCACAGAGAATGACTTCGTACACAAACGTCACGTTTGCGATCGCGTTTGGTTCTCGCGTGATTTGAAACCAGCGAACGTTCATATAGCTGACTCCTTGAGAAAGCATTTTCCAGATGAAGATACTCTTTTGTTCAACCTGCGTGGTAATTGTTTCAGAACTGTTCGATGCAATGATATTCCATCGAGTAGGAGCAAGGGTTATAAATATCCCCCCAAAAGCCTCTGATCTGCCGAAACTAGATCCCCTCACCGAACGACTCATCTCCCCAAGAATTGTTATCATGCGGATTCAGGGGTTTCGTCGTGACGGTTCCTACGGCATCGTCAGTCAGGTCATGACTGTCGAAGTTGACACGATGGTGAAGAGTACCCCGGCCTCAAGATGATGATTTCTCATTCAACGTACTCTTGAAGTTCTTTTCCAGTTTAGACCGGCCAATCACCCAAATATGAGTTCAAACGCGTCGGTTTTACTCTTGAAACTGACCTCCTCCCCGACGCTTTCGCGGAACCCCTAACGGTAGTGTGGCGACACTACCTCTGATGATTTTTTTGATTCAAATGATGGAGGAAATTTATGGACTTAAGAAAAATGATGTTTATATCCCCGTGAATTTTCGGCCAGCTGAACTGATTTGTGGTGCTCGATTTGCTACTTCATTTTCCCGCCGTTTATACCTTCCATGGCAACAATCAATTGGCGCTGTTACTTGCGAACGTTTACAACGGCTTTCGTGCATCACCTCCGCGAAAATCAACGCGCAGGTGAGCAGTGTCACTCCGAGGGTACAGGTTGAGTCTCCAGTCCGGTGGAACGTCTTTCAATGCAGACTGCTGATTGGAACCATGAACTGCGTGTTTGCCCAGTGCTTACCGAGTTGTATGTATGTACACTGTAAAGCCAAGCTGTCTTTTTCGAAGCAAGCAACAGATTCCCTTTCTCGAAAAGTGGCGAGGACAGCCTCGGCGCTCTCCCAAGCTTCCACTTGGACGCTCGGCGCTCATGAGTGTCAGTCTCGTCTCGAAGTCCGAGGGGCCTATCGTCGTCAGCTTCGAAAAGTTACGAAACTCATGTGTGTTGAGTGCTTCGCCGGAGTGAATTGTTGTCGGTGAATCTTTTGTACAACGGATTTATTCGCGAACTGACTCTCTGTGTGACCGCTACTGAACAAACGGATATTCTGTACTCGCACTCCGATTGAAAGTGAGTCTTGTCGACAATTGAGCTATGATCCACGGGTAATGAATGATTCGATTACTGCTGTGGATTCAACGAAAGCTTCGCAAACTCGATGCGAATGTGCATCTGTAACGACGATCCGAAATGTTAGTTCGCGAAAGCTAGAATTGGTCCGGCGAAATCTTGACAGCGTTCTGGGGTCTTGGGGGTGCTCGATACTTCACAGCCGAGGTGTCAGCTACCGAAAGTTCTTCCTCTGCTCTTCTCAGGTCGACGGAACCTCACCTGAAGCAGCTGAACCGTCGCATTGTGAAAACCTTTGCCTCCCGACACCTGATGAGAAGCTTCTCTCATCGAGACACTGGCTCAGACAAACGTCCACGGAGAAAAACTTCGCTCACCTGGAGCGGTTGTCACAAATACAAAGATTTGAACTCGCTCTAATCGGAGACTTGGTCGACGAGAAGGAAGATTCGGCGAAATCACGTCATGACAACCTCTGAGAACGTGGGTGTTCTCTACCGTCTCTCTTGGTGTGGAAATCAATCGAGGCATGATCAAACACGCGATCCAAAGAGCAGAATCGAATCAGCGTAATGATCGAAAGAACATTCGTTGAGCCGAGCGCAAGTTGTAAGCGAGGCCCGCGTATAATTCGATATGCTCTTAATTTGATACTCTCTTTAATCACGGATCTGAGATCAGACCGAAGTAGCTTCTTGATTCACCGCTACGGCTGTTGGACTCCCGAATATTTACGATTCAATATTCGCGAAGAGATGGAACTCTCTCTCGGACGTACCATACGTCCAGCTTCGTTTGATTCAGGGTTCCGCCTGAAGAATTCCGGAGGGGAAATGACCGTTTTCCTCTCGCGGAAAAGGAAGTTTTTTTCCATTTACGCCGGAGTTTGAATTCCTCGGTGCTGTTCGGGTTCAGGTTTTATATTTCTGGTTCGACGGAGACGCGGGTGAGAAAACTAGCCACGAGTTTGAACGGAAAGTCTTTAGTGTTGGTCGCGAGGGGGGGGATGGGCGCCCGGCTGCCGATGCCCTTCATGCCGTAACTCAAGCCAGGTAGTTTTGCTTTACGGCCACCGTCTATCCCGTTTTACAGCCAGAGTATTAAACTAAGTGACCTAGGAAGGGGATTTTATTTGGCTCTTCAGAGCGTTGAAAGTGCCCCGGTCCTTCGACCCTTTGGGCCCTCGTTCGAATCCGAACCTCTCTGAAAAGGTGGCGGCCGTGGAAAAACACCTCTCTCCATCATCGAGCCGTGATTTGAACTATGCGAGTCGTTTCGTCGCTCAATTTCGGAACGAGCTCGACTGAGCCAACAGGTCGACGAATTCGAGAACGTATGTTCATGAGGTGGCCCAGGCACACTGCTCCCTGTTTGCTTGGAGGTGACAGGAACCGTTTCCGGAGCGGACATTCGTCACAGAAAACTAACTCGGAAAAAATAAGCTGGAGAACTCCGGGAAAGATGTCCAAGGGGAGAAACTAGGGACCCGGGGGGAAAATCCGAGATAATCCGCAGGTTGGCAGGAGCGGAGAGGGATTTGAACGGAGGTGTAGTCCGACTCCAGAAAGTCGGTCGCTCTCGTTTCTCAATATCCGCTCTAAGCTTTACCAATCTTGTAGGTTTCCTGCCGATCGGTCGCTCTGTTGCAGCTCTCAGTCTTCGTTTTAAACCGGAAATTTAATTTTCTCCTCCTACAGCACACAGTTTCTGAACTGCACAGACGTCTATTCGTGTTGTGAGTTAGATTACATAAGACAGTGCATGCGAGCGAATCCTCTCTCAACGTCGCCTAACACCTACTCGTCCAATCACCTACGCCGCAGCGGTTCGAGAAAGCTACATTCCTACATAGAACTCATCTTGATGGAACTTGTTTTCTCGTTCTGAAGGAACGAGATCCAATCCTTCGAATTCCTTCGTTTCCTCCGGGCGTCAAAGTGAAGCCGTGCGTAAGTGCAGAATTCCAATCTATCTTCAGGGATGACACGGTTACGCTGTTCGAAGGTTTCGAGGTGTTAGTTGACGAAAGCAGATAAATGGATCGAGCGAAGGAATTTGCGTCGAGCGAAAAAATAAAAGCGAAAACGAAGTCGAAGAAACTCGCATGCCGTTATCATCGAAGTTTGGATCTTTGGTCATTAGCGAGCCATGATAAAATCTCGCTTCCTCGCCAATTAAGAGCAACGGGCCGAGGCTTTTCTCCTCACTTTATGTCGATGACACCGTAGGAAAAACGAGCCCAGGCATCGTCCGCCGTCTACAGCTCATAAAGCGAAGTTTGTGAAACATTCTGAGACTTCTGTTGTGGAACTGTGCTAGCACTAGCGAAAAGTCAATGTTTTCTTTGAAGACGGTCACCGTCCTATGGTTGGACGTTGGGAGATCCACTTCTCCGATTGAAAACAGCGCTCAATTTATTTTACACTTCACTCTGATTCCATGCGAGATTTCATGAGTCGGGGAAGTTTGGAACTGAGTGGAAGTGAGATTGATGGAGTCGTTGAAAATCAATCTTCAGGAAGCCAATGTCGAAGTCACATAGAACCCGAAAGCGTCGAAAACTGATCTCGTGGCGAATCGAAATTGAGGATTAAAATTCGTATCGAAAATATGATGATTTATTTACAAATTCGCGAATATTGAAGGGAAGTTCACATTGCCTCCTTATTTGGCTGAGAATTTCTTAGAACATTGTTGCATTAGAGATTGGCTACAACAAAGTTGACGATGTCGGTGTTTGCGAGAGCGATCTTCTTCATCATGTCCCGTGTTTGCGAAGGGATTGAGAACTCCTCTTGAGCTCTCTCGGAAGACTCCACTTCAACCGCAACATGCTCGTACTCATCTTCGACGTGATCGTGGCTAAGGCGTATGGCGTCACTTTTCGAGAAAGCTCTTTGGAAGTTGCAAACGGAAGCTAGGGCTGCGGATCGATGAAAGTTTAGTTTGAGAGAAAAAGACTCGAGTGGACACTCTTGGAGAAAAAAAGCTGAAAACTCGCGAAATTTACCTTTGGATTTGTTGGCCTCCTTGACGAGAGCATTGCTTGGAAACTTGGCAATTTTCACGTTGGTTACAGCTCCATCGTGGCGCAGGGTTTGCAGAAGATGGCCGTGTTCGGCATCCCAGATCCGAGCGGTCGAATCATCGGATCCGGAGAGCAGCAGATGTTTCGAAACCGATAAACATCTCACGGGTCCATTGTGTCCAATGAATTCTAGTTGTGACTCATCTTTGAGGCTCAATCGAACGATGGTTCCTTCTTTGAAACCAACGAAAACCGCATCCAAACTCGGAGACATCTCAACCGAATCGATGACTTTGCCGAAAAACTTCCTGTACTCGAGACAGCCTGTTTGGAGACTGTGGATTGTAAGCAAACCCGCGCTGCTCACCGAAGTCACTAGAGGTCCAGTAACACACATATCCTGTATGGCTTGATTATGGTCTTTGAACGTCATGTCGGATTCGGGAGCTTCCTCGTGATGGAAACAATCGATCGGCCAGACGCTCACCGAACTGTCGTGGGACCCGGAGACAACAGCCGTGCCGTCCTCTACGAACTTCACTACGGTGATCGGCTGAAAGTGCGCTTGTAAACTTCCGATCAGAGCACCGGTTGAAATATCCCACAAGAAGAGTTCGCATTCAATTCCGGCGACACAGTAATTTCCGC
Organism: Neoseiulus cucumeris; assembly: GCA_021527715.1. Classification (NCBI taxonomy): domain Eukaryota; kingdom Metazoa; phylum Arthropoda; class Arachnida; order Mesostigmata; family Phytoseiidae; genus Neoseiulus; species Neoseiulus cucumeris. The sequence goes on along the minus strand of JAJSRV010000010.1, from coordinate 1,436,829 downwards.
TCGGTGAGACAGCCATGGCTCTGATCTTGTCGGGCGCCGCGAATTTTCGAGTGGTCTGCTCGTATTGCCGGAACGACCACAGACTGAAGGCTCTAAAAGAGCGAATGAAGACTTTATTGAGTGGAGCGAATCGCGTATTCTCAGGACCACCGTACTTTCGGCCGACTAGAAACTTACGTTTTGTCTTTTTGAGCGGTGAGGATGTAGTCTCCTTTGATGAAAGAAAGGGTTCTCGGCTGAGAGACTCCTCCCGTGTAGGCGCTCATTGGGCCGCCTGTTTCGAGATTCCAAACTCTGACATTATAGTTTCCTGCGCCGTCGGTTGTATACGCGACATCTCGGAGTGCCATTGTTGAAACTGGTTCAAGATTGTTGGAACAAAATGGAAGTAGCTTTGAACTGGGAACTCGAGAGATCAGCTTCACTGACGAAACGGAAGCTTCCGGATATATTCTACTACTAAATGCGAGAATCGAATTCTTCCAACGCTGATGGTCACAGAAGTCACAGAGAATTCGCGCCGGGGCAGCTAGTCGCGAGGAGCCGGTCGATCGACCCGCGCACACATCAAGAGTTGTCCGAGAAAACTATTTTTGCGGAGATAACTCTGCGCCGAATTTCGCGACTCGAGCAAATCGTTCGAATCCCGCTTTGCAACGCAAAGCACTGAATCGTGGACGGCGGTTTTTTTTTCAACTTTAAGAAGTGCACGCTTTGAAGGGACCGAACAACAACAATAACATGAATCAGAGAACTCTGAACTATGGTTGTGCCAAGGAGGCGCTGAGATCGCGGCACCTCTCTCCAGAAGCGCGCCCTTTCTCAAGCGCGGGCTTTTTTGAAAACCTGCGCCGACGAGCTAATTGTTAGTCAGATCCCTGGATTGCTTGATCCGTCCACAGCTAGTGTGCTGAATAACTCATTTTAGTTGCACGCCCCATGGAGATCTCGATGGAATGGAAATCGGAAGGTATTTTGGAGATTTTCCTTCCGAATCCGCATTCCGGGCAACGAAAAGGGCGGTCTCGCGATAGAACTATGAGTGAGACTCTGTGGTACATGAGTTTGAAATAATCGAAGGTTTTGAGACCCGTGTGCCGTGTCCGCGGATGATCACCCCGGAAAGAGACACCTCGAAATCATCATATGCCGAGGGGCCGTCCTTTGCTCGGGGAAAAAGTCAGCAATACAGTTCGGGTCAGATGACTGGCGACCCGTGCGCGATTGTGGTGAATGCGATGTCGACAGACATTGCTATCAAGGCGGGCGCATCTTTTCAAACCATTTAATCAGCTATCTCTCATCGTTGTTGGTCGCCTATCGGGTCGACTGCTTTGCTGGCTGGCTGGCTGGCTGGCTGGCTGGCTGCAGGTCGCTGTCGGCTTGTCTAAGCTGGCTAAGCAGGCTTTTCTTATTCAATGGTTTTCTCTCAGCACTTATGACTCCCCACAAGTTGAGTCACCGCACGTGCCATCTCTTCTTTTCCCTCGTTTCTATCCTGCCCACCCCTAGTCTATCCCGCGCTTCTCCTAACTTGAACCAATCGGCTGTTTGGCACTAAGACATAGGTCGCTCGGTCGCTTCGTTCAATCGGTCGGTCGGTCGGTCGAGCGCCTGCCTGGTTGTCGGCTGACTGGGTCTTTGTTGGGTTGGTTTCGTATCCTGAGAGGAGACTCAGGAGTGAACTCAGGAGTTCGAGGCCTAGGCGGAGCGACCGGAAGAATGCGAAGGAGTCTACATGAATGATCGTCCGGTGGCTGACTAGCGCTCGCTTATTAAAACGATTGCTGCAGTTCGCCAAGTAACAGCAGGGACTCCATCCAACCAACCAACCAACCGACGGTCTGGCATTGGTTTTTCCCGAGTCACTGGAGGGTGTTCCCTTCTGTAATGTTCCAAGTTGTCTCGTTGCCTACTCGCGCAGGCGCCCTCGTGTTTGCCGACCTGTCGCCAACAAACGGATCACGAGGAACTCGTTTCTTTGTCGACAACTCTGCGCATCTCAGGAACGTCGCGTCGAGAGATTTTCGAGTTCGATGCGTTCTCATTAAATGGTGTAGCTAGCGGGAAGAAAATCTTCGTTTCTCCTCCGCGGGGCTCAGGTCCTTGAAGGTCTCGAGGTCCGCACGAAGATGAACAGAAATGTGTCATGATGAAAAATGCATTCACCCAATTAATCATGAAGAGATGGCGTTTATCTTTCGTCGCGATCGTTACAAAGTCGTGCTTTAGCCTGAGCGAAGGTGAACGATGCTGTCTCCCACACAGTAACGACTCGGTTAAGATCGACAACGCGGTGATCCATCTCAGAAGGGAACCGCGCGCTGGCGCAGAGTCTCAACAAAGTGATTTTATTTTATCGACAAACATCGAGGACGGCGGAGTTCGGCCGATGCCTGCGTCAGTAACAAAGTTCTTCGAGGCAACCGGGAATCGTGTCGCGTGATCTTCCCTGGTTTCCTTCAACCATCGTTGTTCCGATGTTTTTCTTCTCTCGCTTTTCAATCGTGCGGAAGAATTTTCAGCGAGGGAAAACTGTTGGGAACGACGAAGCGAAGAGATGCGCACTTTTGAGGATCGTGAACTCTCCTCAGTCTTGTTCTGAACACAATAAATACTTTCGGTGAGAAAAACTCCTGATGGAGACCAGACCCCAGTGAGTTGCGCTCCCACCGAGCTCGCTCGCTCGCCCGCGCGCTTCCCAAGGCCCCCCATCTTTTCCCATAGAGCGTAATGTTATTAAAGCATGAACGACATTTCTTCTCGGAGGAACCAAGCAAGCGAGCGAGCGAGCCAGCCAGGGAGAGATTCTACTCGCGAAACGAATCGCGTTTACCACCACCAACAGACAGCTTTCTTCTGTCGCAGGAATCTCAACATCACACATTTGGCTTTTCGGGTGAAAAAGCGCGACAATCGCGAGCGGAGAGTGAGAAGAAATAAAAAGAGAAGCGAGCGAACGAGGGAGCAAGTACATGGTTTTCTTTTCATCTCACTCCGTCAGAGAAAGTAAAAAGTCAAAGATGTCACACGGACCGAGAGTCAAACATACATTCCATCCGTTCGCGTCGCCGTCTACAATTGGAAGGAGACTCGGAAGGAAGGCCGACATGTGGCTTGAGTTCAGGAGTGGTGTCACCGAACCGCAACTGCAATACCCGCTGTAGCAACAACAGCAGCGGTCGTAGTTGTTGTGACAAAATATCGGTGGTATTGGCCTTGCGCTGTCTGCTCGCTCCCGTTGCTGCAACATGGTTCGCAAAGTAGTGACAAGATGCTGCGACAACTGCGGTGACTGAGTCTGCGACAACTGTAAGTCCGTTACAAAACAATTGCGTAACGGCAACCTCGTCTTCGCCGCCGTCTGTGCGCGTGTTTTACAAGGTCGTCTCGTTGTTGTTGTTGCTTTTTTAGGCTTGTTGAGCACTTTGCATGGTCGTTCCTGTTGTACAAGTCGTGCTTCTTTTTTTCGTTGGCGTCCACCGCTTCCCGATGGTCAAGCTCCCCGCACTGACCGCTTTTGCAGTTGTTGCTGTATCCGTTTTTGTCGCACACAAGCAGCTGTTGTGGGAGCTCCCTTGGTCTCGAAACTGATTCCAGCACTCGAACGTATCGATTATCGAAATCAATGTCATCTCGTGGAATCTGTCGTTCTCGTGATTGTTATGTGTAGATGTTGTCGTCATAATTATTCCTGCTTATTCTATTGTCAAGTTGCCTTGTCATGAAGATGCTATTGTAACTTTTCCCAATGGGTCTTCGCTTCAACGCCCGGAAGAACAATGGGCGCTGACGATGAGGAGGATGCAGCAGCAGCAGCAGCAGCAGCAGAATCAGCTCATCAAGAAACTCTAAAATAAGCTCAGTCTCCGTGTCAACCAGAATAGGTTCTTCTTACGAGCCAACACCGGAGGCAAGCGAGCGAGCGAGCGAGCGAGCAGTCACTCAGGCGGTTAGGTTTGCAGTCTCTCTCTGAGACCCAATATCGGACGAACGGACAGACAACGACTATAGTGGCATGTGGTTGTCGCTTGGCACCCTGGTCGTAGATCTAAGATCAAGCAGCGGAAAGACTCATGCATGCCTCCACTCCGAGCTGCTGTTGCGGCGCTTCGTCCACCGACGACGATCATTGCTATTCTGGTTTAAGCAAGCGGAACCTGTCTGTTGTCGTCGTCGTTGTCGTGTTTTTGGTATTTCACATGCTGTTGGCTCGACGGCGAGACACAGAGAGCCTTTTCTTGCCTCCCTCAAGTCGGACTACGGACCGCACTTGACTACGCGGCTAATTAAGGCGAGAAGACGCTCCGCATACGAGCTTTAGAAGTGGGGAAGAACGAGCAATGAACACGTATAAGACGAATAGACTTCTCGTCGATACGCGGACACGTCCGATTCCGCCAACTCGCTCAAGTGGGATGTCGTCGTCGTCGTCGTCATTTTGTTGCCACAAGAGAGCTTAATTAGGGCACTGGAAACTCACGATGAACCGTAAGCAATCTCTCAGCCCTTGACGAGACGCAACAGCGACCAGTGGGCCCTTGCACAGGTGGGCGGGCACAGCGAGGCTTTCAGGGCGGGAGATGATACGCCTGCCCCGGTGCATCGATGACTCAATTATCGAATAAGATGTCCGAAGCCAGACTTTCAAAATGTAGAGCAAGTTTTGAAAGTATCTCGGATCTGAACTCGAGCCACGCGGAGGTTTCCTGGACCCTCCTCTCCCGCTCAGCTTTGATGCAGTATTCAGTTCGATAGATGTGTTATATTCCGAGCAGTGCCTGTGTATGAAAACTGTTTTTCATGAGGCAGACGAGCGTACATCTATTTCTCGGATGTTTTATTCAAAAGTGTTGGCCATGCATCGGCTGGACGTCGATTGCTACTCGATCCTGTGGAGGATACTCGACGACTCTCGATCAATTCAAAGTTCGTCAATAACATATTGCGCCAAATAGATTCTGAAGCTGTTGGAGGAGCCGTGCTCGTCCGAAAATAACGTCGGGGAGTCAGTTTCGCTGCGGTTTAGGCTTGTTCGATTCCCTGAATGTTTACCTCACGAAGCGGACCTCATTAAACGGCAGGAGCCTAAATCTGTTCTCGTTGTTGTTAACCGATCGTTAGCATCACCGTAATAGTATCGAGTGGCTTCGATTTCGAGCAAATGCAAGATCGATGTTTTGAAATTATGCGCGAAGGGTCCGGACTCTGTTTACTCTGTTTCTCCTCGATGAATCGAGCCTTCTGTTTTGTCAGTTCGGCTTTTTTTGAATCATCAAGAAGCGGTTATTTCTTTTTCGCTTCCGTGATCTCTACTTTGCACTTTGTTGAACCAAGTCCTCCTCTCAAAAAGTAAACGATCGTGTTTATAATGACGACGACCACACTTCGAGAAACATGACGTCTCATGAGATACCACCATGTAGGCCAACGGATCACAACGAAGCAGGAGAGAATCTCGCGTTGGAATCGAGAGTTGTTTTTCCAGAGAAAGAATCGAGAGAAACGCAGTATTTCGAGAGTTCCATTTATTAATAGCTCGAGAGAACTCCCCGAGTAGGATTCAGAATCGTCTCCTAATCCTGAGAAACAAAGGTTTTACTTTCGAGGATTCCATTGTGGAGAACGGGAAGAGGGTTTTGGTGGAGAAGAGACGAACTGAACGCATGAAAAAACCAGAATGGGTAAAAAAAGAAAACCACATCGGAAGCTTTCTGCTGAAAAATCTGTCACGCCGGTCAGGCTCGGTTGAGTTTGGCTTCTTCTCATTTTCTTGGCTCGCTATGTTATGCATCGGAGTACATGTCAATCGTCGCTGGTTGGTTGGTTGGTTGCCCGGCCCGCAGCGACGCGACGGTGATCCTGATGGCGGCAGCTCGAGCACGAGCTTACCGATGCGGCTTGAGGAGCGCATAAGAACTTTTTCATGAACAGTGATTGCTTGGCAGTTTTTGTAGAAGAGCCCACGACGAGGGAACTAACGACAGGAATAAATCGCACACCGGATTGAGAACCGGTGAAACTCTCATAAAAATACTCTACATGCCAGACATTGAGTAGACTGTTGCGCCAGATGCATTGAACTGTTTTAAGTCTCTTGAACTTGTTCCCATTCCGCGTTTGACAAATGCCGTTCGCTCAGAGGAAACTCATCGGAAGAGGACGGTATCGAACAGCGGAAGAATGTGGACGTTGAGGAAAAAATACAACGAGCGGCTGACAAGGTTTTCCCATGCTGAATTCCTCCGTCCTTTCTGATTTCCTGAAAACACGAGCTGATATCCGTGAAGAAGCTCACGCATCAGTGGGTTTAAACCTTGAGCTAGAAAGTGTGTGTCAATCGGGATGCAATGTTCGGCTCGAAACGATCTCTGAGTGGATTTTCGATGTCAAAGCATTCCAGTTCGCTCAGCTGGCTGTGAGTTTCGCGTCAGAGAGAAGAAAGGGTGCTAGAATTTCGGTTTGTCGAGGCTGGCCGTTCATTGGACCAAGGCTCACGTTGAGTTGCGTTGTAGAATCCCGCCTGGTAAACACACTCTGACAACTTCATAACCGAAATTTCAAAGGTGCAGACGACGCCGACGCTCCGATTGAGGGAGGCCCCCTCGATCTGATGTTCAAAGGAGGCGATTTCTATTTCGAACTCGAGAGTGATGGTGGAAACATCGATCAATTAAGAGCAGGAGAAAAATTCTTCCCCGTCAACATGGATTTCGGAGCCAGAATCGAGTTTGAAGTCCAAATATACTTCGAACAGAATGACCCTGCTCGTTAGCGCTCGATCAGGAAGCGCACGCCGATCCGAGAAAAATGACCAACACGAATCCTGATGGGTGAACGTGCGACGACCGACACATCCACAGCCTACATCTATTTCGGATCTCATCGAAACATCGGATAGCGACGACGAATACACTTCCCACACTCTTAACTAGCTTGAAATTCTCTCTGTGCTCCCCTCGCATGCTCAATCGGATGGTCGCCGCATGAGAGAAGCGACACAACCCCGGTCACCCAAAACGAATCAGTTTCTCAACCTTTCTCCCAATCTGTCTCTCTCTCTCTCTCCCTCTCTCTCTCTCTCTCTCTCTCTCTCGTTTTCTCTCCGTAGAACAATTTACCCAACAACGACAGTGACGACTACAACGACATTGAGTCGATAGAGAGGGGAGTTTAGAGAAAAAGAGGCCCGCCCAGTTCGAGAGGGGAACATTTCAAAATATTTGCATCCAAGCTAAGCAGCGATCCCGCGCTGAGCAGAGTTGACTGTGTCGTTCGACAAATATTCACACAGCTCTCCTGATCGCCACAACGAGCAGACGGTTCGCCGAAGTCGCATATATCAAGTCAGCGGCAACAATGCCAGGGGCATGACTACACCCAATTCCAGTGGATGACCCACCGAGTTCGAGTTTTGACGCTGCGCTTCTCGACCGGTGTGTGCCACTCGATGCATGTTGGACAGCTGGAACTGGTGCGGCGAGAAAGAGAGGTTTTTCATCTCACGTCGTTCAGATATCTTCTTTGTTTCTTCCTTTCAAAGGAGACCCACCCGAACGAGAAGATATCACACAGCTGACTGATGCCCATTCCATTACGGCAGTGTTAATTCCTCCCCCCAAGGTAGCTCGTTGATCATGGGGAACTAGCCGGCAAAGGAACCGAGAAACTTGCCGCAGACTCACGAAGAGAAAGAGAGCCGAGCAAGCTGAACCTTTTGTTGGTTCATCCGAGTGAGCGCGACTTCCATTAAGGGATGCTCGCTGTGCGAGAGATGTGCTGTCAGAAAGAATGCCTTCCCAGAAGCTTGGTGAAGGTGGTGGTCGTCGACCACTTGCTCTGAGGTCTCCCCGCGAGACCTCCGGAAGAGGTGGCCGAGATGGGCAGGAAGAACAAACACTCTCGGCAGTCTTCACACCCAACTGACGGTGTTTCGCACCTTCATCTCTCAACCCTTAGCCTCTCGACACATACATCAATGCTAACCCACCCTCGTTCCTCTCGTTGCCATTTACGCCTTGCTCCGGCTTGGCGAAAGCGGTAGCCGGGATTTCCTCGGGGAGAAGACGGTGCAGATGGATCTCTCGCTAGTTTGCTCGTTTTCTCGAACCGTTGTTGGCCGCCCGTGTAGGAGCAGGGTGGTGGGAGATTACACCCTACTCTCTCTCTCTCTCTCAGCGTTTTCTTCCAAATGAACACGCTATGTTCTACTCCAAAGATGTTTCGATCCGGTCCGCGTATCACACGATGACTAAGTGTCCGCCCCGCGTTCGTCGCTCGATCTCGCATCATGGATAACCCGGAGCGGACTTCCAATCTGAACGAAGGACTTCAGCGGACAGAATCTTTCGCTTCATCTTTCATTCATTCATTCATTCATTCCGTGAAGTCATAACCGAACCTCGGTGGAGCCATTAGAACTCGAGGGAAAAAAGACAGAATCGAAAAGCTCCACATCAAAATTCGTTTCGACCGGTCGGTCTTTGATGACGAAAGCGTATTTCTTCGATCTCTTCGAGCAGCTGCGGACAGGCTAGCCATAATATCAGCTGTATCGGACACAGGCTGATGATTTTATTAAAAAACCTCCCCCGAGATTTGAGGACAAGCCCGAGGATTCTTCTTTCTGTCCTCGCTCCTGTGCTTGGCTGCACTCAATCCGAGACCACCTGCACTGAGTTCACCTGCATTAGTGGAAAGACGGGGATCGCCAACCGTTGTTGGTGTGCCCGCCTGCTGGCAGAGTAATCCAATTGAGGCATCCAATGGAATTATGATGATGATAACAACAAGAACGAGAACAAATGAATAGCGACACATAGTATAGCTCCGCGACGGCTGACTGAGGGGATGTCTGGGCGTATAAAGTAGCAGTAGTAACACCCACTCACCCTTCCTATTTGGCCGTTAAGGGTAAGACCGGATCCTGGTTGAGAAGGAGGATGGACTCAGGCCGCAGACAAGAACCGAAGTCTGTGGAGGGAATAAATTAATTTATCGCGCGTCAGACCAACCAGGGAGCAAAAGGGCGAACAGGAGCGCTTTTCCGCGAGAACAAAGGAACGAATTGAAGACGAGGACTGAGTACAAGAGGAAGCCATAGGGCGCTTAGTCAGCTTGCAGCTTAGTCTCGATTAACTATAACCATGTACAGCAACCAAAGCAAACACGAAAGCCACCTGGTGGAGTCGAGGGAGTTCGCTCCTTCTCCATCTCCGACCGCCTGATCCATCTTCAGTGGTTGCTGGATTCATTGTGGAAGGAGTGGCGAGCGGTCGGCTGCATCTGAGTTGCTTTCGGAGGGCACGTTTTCCAAGATGTGACATAAACGTCAATAATTTCGAAACCGCTGTGGCCGCGATTCCCGAGACAATTCTCACGACGACGCGACGTCATAACAACAACAGAAACAATTGTACGGACATCAACAACAACTGGCACCGCCACGAGCTGCGGCTCTCGGCTAAAGACATTGTGGCTCGCACTCTCGATTCCTTTTTCTCGCCCGAGGACGATGCCATTCAAAGGCGGATGCGTCTGAGTAACGGACATTTTACTTCTATGGAAATAAGCCGTTCAGAACTGAGGAACCAGCGACGCCGAGACGACGGAGGAGATAAAACGAAACAAACTTGAAATGCTTCTTCACAGCGGGTTTCGCGTTGAGCACCGTCCGTGGAAGCGGCTTCAGCACCGAAACCACCTCACTCACAAGAACGACTCTAGCCACAAGCATACGCGATGCCTGAAAGGAGGGCTGGACGAGCAATTACGAGCTGAAAAAAAGCTGCTGCTAAAATTTGCCGCCTTGTTAAACGCTTTGCTGCTTTTTTCGTCTCTCCTTTTTCCTCCCTCCCTCCCTCCGTCTGTCCGTTTGTCCGTCCATCCAAGCGGTCGTCCGCTGCTCGCTCACAACTCAGATCTGGGCTCGGTTGTGGACGCTCGAGAAATGAGAAACATTGTTTCGACTCCCCCGCACAGGAAATTCCGCCATTTCCACTCTTTCTCCTTTCCTCCTTCCTAATCTCGCTTCTTATCCTTTTCACTTCTGTTCACGCTTTTGACAATCCGTTGAAGCGAGCTGCGAACTCTCCGGTGTTGCTTTCTGTGCCGCTTCTGATGTTTCCACCGCCACGGTCTACAGGGGTGGCGGTGATGTTGATGATGTAGAAGTGCTAATGCGCTCATCACCACAATCACGAAGATGAACTCGTCTCCGTTCCGCCGGCGAGCCATGAACGGATCAGCTGGACGACGGCGCGAGGATGCAATGCCGGTACCTGAGATGATCCAATATCAGTATCCGAAAATTGAAGTCGAACTCAATTTCTGTTTACGTTCGTGAAGTCCTCGTGCGCTGGAACGTATGACAGCGACGTCAGGAAACGTGAAGTGTCGCAACGATGCGGAGACGTAAGACTAAGGAGTCGTAAAACACAGTCTGAACAGGACACGGATAATTAAGACAAACTCCGGTAGCCCCTGTTCACGAAGGTCCGCCCTCTTCGTCTGCCCTCATGCCGGAGATGTGGACGGAGGAATGGATTGGGAAGCTCTGTCGTTCTCTGCGCTATGCATTCATATAAAGCAACATAGCGAATCCAGATTGGCAGTGAGGCTCGTCGTTCGCCGGCGAGAGATAAGACAGGAAGTTCATTGATTTGCAGACTCACACCACTGGCGCCGCCGCCGCCGCCGCCTCCTCTCACCAACCACCAACGGCGACAACCACCGAGCTTTAGTTAACCATGAGCAAAACTAAGACCGAGAGCGGTGGCATCACACCGTGCGCCAGCCAAACAACTAACCACGCCACGCCCATCAGCTCAATCGAGTCATTGATATCTATTCACCCACCCCAAATAGTTTCTCTTCATCCATCCGTCGGACACTCCATGGATCCGTCAGTATCAAACACTTTTCGTGATCTCAGTGCCACGAAGAGGGATTCGAAAGAAGCATCGAGTGATTGTTTGACTTGTTAGCTATGATAGCACTCCTGATTACAACAATTACTATGCTTGCTTTAACAGCGATTTTGGGAGGCCGCGAACACCTCGGTTTGTGGTCGGTCGGTCGGTCTATCTATGTACATGTGGGTGGTTGACGGTCCGGTCGGATCGTGCGTTCAGACGGCTTGGTTGCTGGTTAGCTGCCCACGAACAGAGCACTTCACACCTCGATCTGAAGAGATTCCTCTCCGTCGTTTGGCGCCTGTTCTCTGTCTGCCCGGCTTCAATGGCAGCGCCTTCTCCTCTGAAGTGCGCGCTCAGTTACGCCGGTCGGCCGGCCGCACTTCGATCGTTTGGACAGAGTGGCGTGAAGTGTATTTACTACGAGCTGCGCGCCAATAACGCCGTCGGATGCTGTCGGTGGCCGAATACGCGGCGGCAGCAAGCGGTCGCGTTCCTCGTAGTGTGCTGTTCGTAGAAGGAGTGTTGAGTTTCGTAGCGAGGCCCCACCACGATAAATCTGATCATCATCAGCAGCATTGATGTCCGCCCCCAAACGTTCTCACCCTTCCTTCCTCCCTCCCTCCGTCCCTTCGTCCCTTGCTAGCCTGACGACGACGTTAGCTCGATCCCAACGAGAAGAGTGGGCGTCCGTGGACTGTGTTTATCTCTTTTATATTTTGTTCTCACTTCGTTCTCTGTTCGATTCTCTGTCTGTCTGTCAGTCTCCCGGACGGAGATCGAGGAGGGCGGAAGCAAACCAAAACAAAAGACGAGATATTTCTCAATCAATGCACGCCGATGAATTGGAGTTATGACAGCATCGACCGCTCCGGTTCTTTCTCCTCGATCCACCACTTCTCATCCACTTGACTCTCGTCTCGGTCTGCTCTTATTCCACACCGAATGCTGAGAGTCTTCGCGTAAGTGTGTTTGACTCTTCCTTCCTTCCGACGATCGATATTGATGATTGCCATCGCGAATCAATCGTTGCTGTCTCGCTGAGGTCCTCGAAACCGTACGCGGTTTGTTTAAAGGACTCCCACGCGACGTCGGACATCGATCACTGGGGCGAACATCATGCGATTGGAGAAGTATCTGAGTTCGTGAAGAGAAATATTGAAAGGAATCCAACATGAACGCAGTACTGTTCGTTTTTTATTGAGAAAAACAAAGCAGAGACCGCGATGATGAAGATGGAGATAACGACAACAGATGTCGTCCACGGCGGAAAGACCAAATAGAAGTTCAGCCGGGCGGCGTGCCGACTGTCGACGACACTGTGACTCTTATCGTCCATTCATTCATTCATTCATCTATCCGTTGCCCACGGCTGACTGACAACAATGCGGTAACGTAACACGTGAAGAACCATTAAACGAAAGAGAAGTAGAGGAGCGCAGAAAAAAAAACGAAATAAAAAAAAAGAATAAACCAGCCGCCACGTCTGTCGGAGGCGGCCTCTCGCAGCGTGTATGGCGTCCACAGCGGTCTTAGCTCGATTCAATCTGAATTTTCACAGGGACGAAAGGACGCCAACAAGTAGTTGAATTCCTCGAACAGTTTCCCCGAAAATATTTCCGAAACCGTCTCGGGTCTGGGGTCCAAGTTTTGCCGAAAATTGGAGGCCATCGCTCTGATCAAGAAATCGAGGAGAAAAGCCGCAAACAGAATCCTCAGCCGAGCAGAAAGTCGGGAGAAGCCTGGCAGAAATCTCGCAGAATCTTCGCCGAAGAAGACAATGAGAGGCATTCCTGGACGTGCGGTTCGCTTCAGTCGTTCCATGGAGCGGCACGCAAGCAGCCGATGAGACCGGAATGTCTACTGGGCTATAAGTCTCACTAATACTATGCTGATGTCATCAAGTGTTCGCACTCTGTCTTCGGAGTTATTATATTTCTCCTCTCACATGATTGCTATGTCGGAGAATCGAGCGACCGACTCCAACGCTGGTCGGTTTGCCTCTTGCTTCTCATTACAAATGCTCGTAAACACAATCATTGATAGGGCTTTGGTGGAGGTGGTGGTAATAGTAACGTTTTACTATATATTGCGTCATCGTAAACATTCATTGTGCGCTCGCTAGTAGTGAGCCTAAGGCTCGCCAGCGGGCAAACAAACCCACCTAAGCGCGAGACACAATAGTATCTTACGACGATATACGTGGCAGTCCACTCGCGTGTACTAAATGTCGTTCAGGTACAGAACGAGGGGAGCGAGCGTCGTGTCGCTTCTAGGTCTCCCTCTGCCCAACCCGTTTGTTGGTTCCATCATCATCGACAGGGCTGACTTTCAGCATCTGAGAAACCGTACACGCGCAGCTTAGAAAACATTCAACGGTCAGACTGACGGCTCGAGTCTCGAATTCGAACTCTGATATTCGAGTGAATGTCTTTCTCAGAATTTGATGTCGATCCTTGCCGCGGGAACAGAAATTTTCTCGTTTCCTCAAATGTGCGAACCCTTGTTGTCGTCTGAAGTCGGACTAATCACAAATTCGGACCGTCGAATCTCTCAAATTCCGACCCCAAGTACGGACGTCGTTTTCCGTGTATCGAAGAGTCGATCGTCGTCGACTGGCCTTTAGGGCACCGACTGTGAACGGTGCTTCGAACGGCCAGAGCTTCATCAGATATGTTTGTAGAAAATGCGAGCTCCTCGCGAGGTGTCGAAGCGTCTCGGCGAGCTTCTGAGAATCGCGACAAGCGATCAAATAGGCAGGCAGGTAGGGACAGCAGCCAAAGATTCTGTGATATGTGAAGCAGTCGCCAGCTCGTATCAGACTGATGTAATCGATACGGCACGTCGCCCTCTGTACGAACGTTTCTATTTGTGTGTTCATTTGTAGTTTTTCGACCACCATCGGAGCCAGCTCGAGAACGAAGCCTCATCTAACTGTGATCAATATCTTGTGTTCGTGCCCGCTTCAGTTGGGCCCACAACCGACTCGCCGCGCCGTACGTGTATTCGTATAAGAAGTAAATGTTGGAAGCGATATGCTCGCACACGTTCGCTTCGGAGAACGTAATTTACCGAAGACGTGCTTTTGTGCCGCAAGTTGCCTCGTGGCGACTTCCAAGGAGCTGTCAGGGCTTCGAGGCAAGAGAACTCCTTCAAACTCCTTTTCGCGATTGTGAAAGGTTGGCAACGCCGCCGCGAGGGTTCGAAATGTGACTTCAGGCGGAATTCATTCGAAACACCTCGCTCCTATCGACGTTTCTACCAAACGATTGTTGAGAATTTCAGACAAGCTCCATGACGCGAACGCGAGAGGATATCACTTGGCTCGAACCTCTGAGTGAGCATCGGATCGACCGCGGTCTGGAGAAGTGAAAACCCCCCTTCCTTCCTTCCTCCATCAATCGTTCTACGGAAGCTCTAGAACTCGTGTCGTATCCATTGAGCCTTTAAAACCGCAAAGTTTAACAGCTCGCCTATCGAAGTCTATTTGTATTATAATAGGAGTTTTTTCGGCGCGTGCCAGCAGCCATTAAACTCGAAGTTCGGAAAAAATCGGATGGCGAGAGCTTGAAGTGAACCAGCGGCCGCCAACTGTTGGAGAATCTCACTCAGACCGAGAGATATTCTCGGAGCTCGCGAACTAAAACTCGGGAGCACCGAGAGTGCGCGTCCTTTGGACTTGCGCTTGGATTTGAGAGCACAGGATGAACTGATTTCAGATTCACCTTGAACTCAGGATGGAGCTTTCCTTTTGGAATTCGGATATGAGGTCGAGCCGTTACTCCTGATATTCCGCGAAGCTCAAAGCAGCTCTTTCAGTCAGTTGTAACTCCACTTCCTGCTGTGGATTGTCAAATCGTCTGCTTCTATTCCTGTCGTCGATGATTGATTCCCTGATAGATGGATCGACTTTCTGCGACGGCTGTTTCGAACGGAACAAACGTCCCTATCTGGTTTTCTGGCCGCTCGGCTGAATGAGCGAATTGATGATAGGGTGCAAACGAAATCCAGGTGCTTGTGTGACGCTGTGGTTGTCGTCAAGCTCCGATTCGATTCGGTTCGTTGTTGCGCCGAGCACCCGGCGGTGTCTGTCTACAAATTAGAGATGCTGGCGGATGCCGTCGTAGTATTCTTAGCTTCGGTTGGTGGTGTTTAGGCGACGAGGGGAACATCGAGTGCATAATTTACTCCCGATTTGTTTACGGCCGCAACGAATGATTTTCTCCCCTTTTTGTCAAAAACACCTCTCTCTCGCTCTGCCCGCATACTACTCGACGGATGCCGAAGTCAAGATTATGACAAGTATCGCAGAATGCATGAAGCCGAGGCCAGTACGGAGTTCCGAACCCCTCAAGCTCTGCTTTTTCGCGATTCGAAGCGAAAATGGCTCTTGCTGGGAATCTGTCGATTCTGGAGCAACTTGCAATTCCCGATTTCCAAGTAGATAACGTGGACTACTTTCCGTCGAAATCGGGAAAGTCCTTCCGTGGTTGCTCGGTGACAGAGTATTCGTCCAGACATGCAAAGAGGGTGCACTCTACTCTACATTGCGTTGGCTCACATTAACGCCCGTGGTTATATTCGCGAGTTGGCTATGCCTTGACTAACACCGAGCCTGCGCGTAAGTGCCGTTGTCTGTCTGCCCGCCGGTCTTACTCACTCGTCAGTCACTCAGACGATTGTGTCTATCTTTTTCACTCGTTGGCCGCTTAGCTGGATGGCTGGCTCTGGCTTTTCACTCACTCGTTAGATGAACGCTGGCCCCTACGTAAACAGTCGCTGCTCATGGTCGTTGCCTGTTGCTTCTATTAATGACGATACTTCTGCTGCTGCTGCTCTCGCTACCGATGTCATTGGCTGACGAAAATCTTCCGTGTCTGACTCCGGTCATCGAGATTTCCTACTTTCTGATCGAGCCTTCGGACGCGAATCGTCTCCGACGGAACGGCCATCGAGAGACTCCCAGTCAGTTAGTCAACCAGAGTCTCCCTCCCTCCCTCCCAGAGTCAACGAAAGAGCGACCGAGCGTCTGCCTATCCGGTGAAACTCGTTCACCTCTTAATGACGCGTGAACTCTTCATCGCTAAAAATAGCGATGCGAACATTTCTGCTCAAAATTGCGCCTCGAGCTCCTCTTTTTGTTCTGGTCGTCTTCTTGTCGCCAACACTAGTTCTTCTTCAACGGCTCTGCGCCTCTCTGGTGAAAACGATGACGGTCACACTCGTCATCGTCGCGATTGCTCAACATTTCATTTCGTGAACATCAAAAATGAACGAAAGGCTCCCTCTGAGCGAGCGTCCATTGCCAGAGAGACGAATGGAGTCGTGTATACAGGAGAAAGCAGTCTGGACGTTCTAGCGGAAGCTCCTGATGGACGAGCCGCCTTTGACTCGATGGTCTTACGAAATCGGAGGCAGAAAGACTATTGGAGAAGAGTAGAGGAAGAAATGACGAGAAGAAAAAAGTCCGAAGTTGACTGATAACCTAGCCAGTCAGGCGAGTGAAGGTCTGTCATTGGCCGCTCGGCAACAGCGACGACACTCGCCGTTGACAGTTGTAGCACTCCGCCGACAGAGCAGCAGATCTAACAGTTAGTAGATCCGTTTAGTGACGATCGACCCATTGATCGATTGAGTCGATCGACAACGACATCTACAATAACTGCTCCTCGTGAACTCCGCGAACGATCATTCGGACCATCGGTTCCTAGTTGTAACTGTTATTTGAGTCGAGCGGAATGCTAACTCATCAACGATGCGCGCAACCAAATAATTAACAAACCGCCGAATTAACGAGCGGAGACGAACAGCGTTCACCCTGATCCGATGACAAAAGGCTCCGCATCCGAACCGCCCGCTTCTCTCGGATTGTGGAACTCTGTGATCCAATCACCGTTTCGAAATCAGTAACATATTCTGGTCAGAGACAAAAGCCGAGGGAGACGACCACATGCGAAGAGTTGTTGTTGTTCTTTTTTTGTCAAAATCGAAACGAGAAATGATCCGGAACACGATTGCAATTTATAGCTGCGATTCGAGGGTGGTCTGCGTCGAGTTTTTTCGGATCCGCTTGTTGACCTTGGCGTCTGCATCACGACAGAGACATTTCGTGGTCTCAATGCTCCGAAAAACTTTTCGAAAAGCTGAAACCGAGTCCAGACACGCGTTGACCACTCGGCCTTGTCATCGGTTCGATTTGGCTTCCGATTGGAGCTTAAACACCTGGAATCCGGTGTAGTCTTATGTGAAAGAAAAACAAGCACGAGAACAGTGAAAGATAGAGAGAAGGCCACCGCGAGTGAGCGACTGTGGAAGGGAGTAGGCGTGTTGTTATTTCTAGAAGATAAAGCAAAAGAGGCCATGTGTGAGAGCCGGTCGTAAGACAAATGTTCTCGGCTTTATGGCACTGATGTTGAAAGAAGTCGAGCAGTATCTGGGACCGGAGTTCACGTCCTCCACCACTCGACACCATGTACATACACACCCAGTGGTGTTAACACTTTTTAGTTTATTTCTGGAGCCTGGAAACGAGCGATTCATCTCCGAAACGGCACGGCGTCAGTCGGCTTTTGGTGTGAGTTCATCTTCCTTATTCAAACAAATGGCAACAAACTGCCGCTCACGGATCCGAAGCTTCGCTGATGAGAGAGACTTTCAAACAGAAAATCGAGGAAAGATTTCAAAGGGTTCAAACCCGATTCGGGTCGAGGAGGACTCCTCTTCCAAATCAGTTAGCGCTCCGCTAACAAATGAACCTCCATTCATTCGCTCATTGAGTAAACTGCTTGCTGATCGTTGCTGACTATTAAGGGCACTTGAGGTGCTCGTGAGCGAATGTGAACAGAGCGAGGGGGAGCCGAGTGTGTGAACTGTCGTGGGGGCCTCGACTGTTAAGGACACAACTCCACAATCGAGGCTGTTTAATCGCCAAATCATAGAGTTCTTTTCTCGCTCCTCGAGTTGTGGAACTCTGCGGGGGCTCTGCGCGGGTGTGTCACCGAGCGAGCCTGTGTTCGGCTGCTCTCTACTTTTCTCGTCCGATATATTTTCTTTCTTTCTTTCGGTCGTAGGAGCGAGAGTTTCGCTGCTATAGGTTCTTCCTAAGTGCAAAGCCATCCACGCCGGCAAACGGGCAGCCAATGAGGGACACTCTGGCCAATGGGGGACCGACGGAGACAAGGACTCAGCGACTGGGAAAGTGAGTGGGGAGCAAGCGGGGTGGTGCTTGGTCCCTCTTGGTGCAGTCCCGTCTCGTCAGCCAAAACACAGGGGAGTCGAGCTAAGCCGCCAGGGCTCCGGCTTAGACTTAGAGGTCGATGGGACAACGTAGCAAACAACACTTTTTGGGACTTGTTTGCTTTCGTGCCGACTGCTTTTTGCTGTTCTCTAATCTTCTCCTATTTTATCTCTGTCCGCTTCGATTGCCAAGGGCGAACCCGTCAGAGCTTCAACAACTCACTCTGTTCCGAGCTGGAATACGCAACCTGGACAAGGGTCGGAAGTTCTCTGAGGGAAGGAACGATTCCAATCGGCATTGACGCTGCCCTCTGGCGGTTTCGCGCGAGCTGATTCTTGGCAGTCCGTAAAGCAATTGATGGCTCGTTCAATCTTTTCTCGCGTCAAGATTGTTTTTTTCTTTCTTTCTTTCGGAAGATCAAACGAAGACGCGCGATGAAGGAAGCTCTCTTCCTGATCGAATCAAACAATCAACGCTCACTTTGGTCGACGCGGTCGTGATGAACGCCAACTCGAATCATCGCCAGTAGGGCTGCCGAACTCCACTGAGCCATAAATCCTCGTTCATATACAATACGTGATTCGGTGCATTGCTAGGAGAGCGAACGCTTGCTCAACGGCGCTAATCGTCGTCCGTCCGCCACTTATCCGTGTCGTTAATCAATTACAGGCGGGTGTGATGTGAAACACAAGACCTGCTCTGCAAGGGAAACTCGAAGCGTACAGGAGCAATGTGAAGGACTGGACATCCTTTCGCGCCAGGTAAGACACTTCCGCCTCCGATTTTGGCAACTGGGAGCTATTATCGAAGCTTTTCGCCGAATTCCACCTGACTGAATGATCGAAGATCGGATCTAAGACGAAGAAACATAGGAGTCCTTACTACAAATGAAGTTCCTCATGTGAAATCCGTTCGTCCACAGATAAGTGCGCTCTGAAATGGAGGCCCTGAGGTCGACTGGTTTGACGCTGCTCGTCGCATGGGGTCTGCTTCTAGCAACGGCCGAACCCCGGCGGCAGGGCAATCAGATGCAGGAGCGAGTAGTTAATCCAGGAGAACGGATTTCGATTCCGTGCTTTCTCGAAACACCGGGTGGATCGATTCAATGGGTCCGGAACGGTCATCCTGTCGTTTTGGACGCGACCACCTCATCCCGACGCCAATGGAACATCTCCAAGGACGGAACTGCGGCGCTTTCAATCAACCAAGTGACTCGAGCTGACGACGGTCTCTGGGAATGTTGGGAGTTCGCCGACGATGGCTCCGTCAAACGGGTGGCCAAAGTGCTTAAGCTCGTTGTAACAGGTTCGTCGTCTTGTCATCGTCATTCCGTCAGCTGCCGCCGCCGCCGCAGCGCATCATTGTTATACAGCAGCAGGCTCGCTGATCCGCCCGGCTCTTTTTGCTGAGCACTTTCCTGCAGGTTCCTCTTCCAGGGACCTTTTCCACGGAGTCCGCTTCCCTGGGGGCTCTCTCTCCCAGGAGATTCTTTCTAGGGCCTCTACCGAGGGGGGGGGGCCTGAAATGGGTTTTCCCCGCGAAAGAGCCGGGGGACATGGAGCTCCATTCAAGTGACAGGTCTGCTCACTTTTCCTTGTTCTCCCTCCAGGCGCTCCGGAAGAACCGTTTCTTGTTCAGAACGGAAAACGAATTTTCCCCGGCGATAGCGTTGTCGCAAAAGAAAATCAAACCGTCACGGTAGAATGTGTCGCTCGACGGGCCGTCCCCGAGGTGAAGCAGGTTTTTTGGTCTCTGGGCCCAGACGGCGTCAACGTGACGGCAAACTCCGATCTCAAAGTGGACTTCATCTCACACGAGGATTCCTACACGACGAGGAGCGTACTAACCCTGAACACGAGTCGTGCTATGAACCACCACAAGATCTCCTGCCATGTATTTCACGTTGCGTGGCCGAACGCTACGGTGGTCAACGCCTCCCTCAATGTTTTATGTGAGTTTCAAAATCGATATCATGTTCTCTTTCTTTTTGTCGGGTCCGGGACAATTCTTGGATATGGGGAAATCTTCCCTCGACTCGATCATAATCCAGTGCACTGGTGTTTCTCGGGCCAGTGCGCATGTCAAGCCGTCTGATAGAAACTGCTGATTGGCGTTCGGGCTGAGTAACTCGCTGACTGGCTTTTGGTCGGGTCGTAGGTTGGCAAATAGACGCTGTCGACGCCGCTCCAGCTTCGGCAGAGCACAGGCTTCGAGAGTTTGAATCAAAACGTTTCACTGTCACTTGCAGATCCTCCCACTTTTTCAATCAGCCGGATCCCGGGCTTCGGATATCCAGTTGTAGAGAAGAGTTTCGTGTCTTTGGAGTGCATCATCGACGCGAATCCGCCTGCATCCCCTCGATGGTCGAAGGACGACCAAGCCATCAACTCTACTCAGGTGATCCGACAAGGGGGAGGTTTTCTCAACTTCACATCCGTAGATCGCAATCACAGCGGATGGTACAGATGTACCACTCAGCACCCCATGGGCACTTTCGCTTCGTTCGGCTACCTCCTCAGTGTCAGATGTGAGTACCTATTGTGGAGTGACTGAGAATCAGTTCGTTATGGGGAACCTCGTTACAACGAACCCTTCTATGACGAGAAACTCCGCATGCCGAACACCATCGTATTGGAAGGTTCATCGAACAAGATCCATTGTGCGTCTTCCGTTGAGTCTACGACGGGGAGGGCGAGGCGTGCGGAATTCCGCGACTTATTCTTTGCGAGAAAGTGATGAATCGCTTCTATGCAAAAGCGGGAATGGCGTTTTCCAGTGGGAGCGCATGCGCGGAAGGCACAGTCGCGGGTTCGTCATCGTATTTTCGGAATCGCGAGAAGGGAAACGGATATTGGGCGGGGGAAAAACCGGAATAAAAAAGAAAACTCAAATCGAATACTTCAAAACGAGAAACGCCCAACTTCTGCCTTTGCCTGCTAGCCACCTTTGAGCAGCGGCGGCAGCCTACTTTCTTATGCAGTTGATGGGAATCAATCTCCTGAGAACTCTTCGTATCGAAGACGGATGGACTCGTCCCTTAGCGAAGTTCTTTCCCTTCTTTCTCCTCGGAGAAGAAGCCTCGTCCATTCTTGCTCATGTCGCATCCGTCGTGCACGATGCGTCCACGACCCAAAAAGAGAAACGATGCTCGATTCAAAGCCCTCTTCTGACCGAGAAAAATATCGACTCGTTCTGTTTCAGTCGGACCCGAGATGATGGACGATACTCCGAAACAGATCCACGCCGATTTCGGGGAGCCGGTTCGGTTAGAATGTCAAGCGAAGGGCAAGCCGTTGCCTTCTTATTGTTGGTCACGGAAACAGCCCGGACGCATCGCGGAGGGTCTCACCAGCGACTCGACACTCGTCCTTGATCCAGTCGTGTACCAGGACGCCGGGACCTACCAATGTACGGCGTCGAATCAACAGGACTGGAAAAGACAGCGAAACGCGATCCGAGAGGTTCAACTTTCTATAACAGGTTCGTCTCATCGATTCGACCTCGAACATTTTATCGATGATTTCCAGGAAAACGTCGCATCCGTAGACGACTTTGTGTCCCCTATAACTTCGTGATAAATGTTCTGACCCTCGAATCTCATGTTTTTCGTTTCTTCGAAGGTCGACCCGACGTCAGCGCGCTGAATTCATCGATGGTTGGCATCATCGGACAGGGCATGTGGATTACAGTCCACGTTTGCGCCAATCCGCAGCCCTCACGATCGCATTGGCTCCTGGGACACTACGTCTTGAGTCCCGGTGACAAACCGAGCTCACATTCGCATTATATCGCGCATCCATACAGAGTGAGTAATCTTCGCAAAAGACTTCTTCGAAATTCATTCAAAACCAGAGGACAACATGACGAGAATCGAGCGAATAATGAGGGAGACAGCGAGGGACGGGGATCTCGGGATGTAACTTGGAAGTGGCTTCTGAAGATAAGTTGTTTCGTGATAAAAACGAATGAAACAGGCCGCTCCAGTGTGTTCGGTCGGCTCAACATTCGGAAACTAGAAGCAGACAACGCTTGGGCTAGGAGCAGCAAGAAGAATGAGTGAAATCTGCTCTTCTATCGGACCGGCAGCTGTTCACCGGCTTGTTGCCTCTGGGGGTTGAGAAGGAGCACTGCGAACGCAAAGTGCACAACAATGCTGATGACGTACAGATAGGAAAACCTTTCTACCCCCTCTCGGTCTCTCGCTCTTTGATAGAGGCGTCTTATCTCGCGTGCGAGTGTGCTGGGAGTTGAAAGCTTCGGCGCCACCAACGACCGGGACGACGAGGTTCTGAACAGAAGCAATCTAAGCTGGTTTTGTTTCTCCTTTCATGTGCTTAGAGCGCCGACACCCCGTTTTGTCGATATGCGTCGTTGGAAATTACGCAGGTTCGCGGATCGGATGCGGGCGAGTTCCTATTCGTGGCCAGAAACGATCGTGGCATCGATGACGCTGCGATCAACGTCACAGTTGTTAAGAGCGCATTTGGATATCATAGTAATTTCATTCCACACAGCCGGCCAACGGGAGTTCGATCCGAGATGTCTCGGCCCGTCATGGCCACGGCCAATTCGGGTGAGTAGCCACTTCAGAATTCTAAAAATCCTGAGGGACTAGTCGAGGACGAAATCGGTTTAAGACTCTCGCGAATCGATGTCAAGACGGATCTCGATTCTCGTTGCAGGTGGTTGCAGATGTTTGTTCGAGGCGACGCTCCTTTGGAATCTGCTGCTCTTCGTGAGTCTGTTCCAGACGCACCGTTTAGGTTTGAGAATCTGAAGCAGCCTTAGCTTACTGTT
The DNA here is from genome assembly GCA_021527715.1 of Neoseiulus cucumeris. Taxonomy (NCBI): domain Eukaryota; kingdom Metazoa; phylum Arthropoda; class Arachnida; order Mesostigmata; family Phytoseiidae; genus Neoseiulus; species Neoseiulus cucumeris. Next base: position 1,413,882 of record JAJSRV010000010.1, on the reverse strand, counting down.
GATCGTATGAACAATTGAATAATTGATTGATGCGTGAATGGTTGATTGATATAGAACGGATTCATGAGTGAGTGAGTGAATGAATGGACCGTTAGACCGGATGACGGTGAGAAGAATTTGTACAGAAATTTTTATTGTGTAGTTTGGTTCAATGTAACTCGGGCAAACGACAGAGAAAAGTGCTCTCTCGAAATGCGAGGGAATCCTCCGGCTGACGCAAAGGCTCGGAAGTCCATGGAGTTTCGCGAAAGTCCTGGAGGAAGGTCTCTCTGTCGTTCGATGTCACCGCGCGGCATTTCGATGCCACGGAGTTTTTACTGCGTGAGATTTGGGTTCCCTTCCAATCGATACCGTCGAAGACAGCTACGAATCAGGAGGAACGGGAGACGAGCGGGAGTTGGATGGAATTCCAAGCACGAAGCGAACCTGTTGAAAGACAGGCCTCGTTTAGTTGAAGTAGATATCGTGTAGATAATGACGATGATGATTATTATAATATTATCCCACTCAGGGAAATACTGACGACACACCGGATCGAACGGTTGATTAAAACGAGATTTTAGACGAAAACTGAAAGAGAGAAATTAAACGAGATAACGCGGTCTTGAACCGAAGCAGCTTTCTGTACATACAAGTGTGTTGTATTGTATTATATTATTTACACAGATATAGATTGTGAGAGTAAGAAAAATCGGAGAACAAAACGGGAAGAGAATTATATTATTGGAGACGATGATGATTGACCGTTCATGGAGCAGAATGACAAACGTAGCCCGATGGTTTGTGTACGGTCACGAAATAAATTATTGATGAAACTGTGTTACATCGTGTAGTCCGTTCTCGTTAGTCCAGATGTCAACGAAGTTTGCTGAAAGATGCAAGTATTCGTTATTTTGAAGAATTTCGACATTTTTGTCACACCTTTCCTGAATTCACTCCTTTCTTGATTCTACGAAGAACTTCATTTTGGAGTCCCGCTCCGTCGGGAGATTCCGGAATTGGGCGAAAACGATTCCAGAGTAATTTCCAGTATAACCCTAGAAGAATCTCCAGAGGCTCCGTGGTGACACAAGAGCTCAAGTGCGGCCAAACAGGTGTCTGCAGTCGTTCGCTATTCATGACAGGATGAAGGCGCTGTCATAAGCCATTTAACTATTGTTGCGTTTAAACTTCGCTGGAGCCGAGCCAAAGGAGTTGAGGACAAAAAAGAAACTAACGGTCCCGGCTGTAAGGCAGGAGTGCGCTGATGGCCATCCGGTCGGTTCACTGGTTTCAGTTTAGTTTTTCCTTCGTGACGCGACCACTGCGCTGCGCCGCCGCGTCGAGTTCACGCTTCATCGGTTTTCTTGGTGGAGATTAGACGATTATTCCTCCGGATAGTCCTTTCATATTTCACCCGCCAGGATATCGCGTCAGTTCCCCGGAACATTCACGCAAAAAACGTCCCGATCGCCACTCGACGAGAACGGAACCTAGCAGTCTGTGAATCGCTGAGGGCCCTCGACACAGTAAGGAACTCCCTGAGCTTCATTGGAGCTGTGGCTGCCGTCCAAGATATTTCGATCGGCGAGTGTAGCCAGTTGATCAATAAATTATGCAAAGTTATTTAAATACCTGCTCAAGAGCACGGCCACAAATTTATGGAGTCTTTTTTTGTGCCGTTTCGCCAGATAGCCGCGTGGAGTTCCAATTTTTCCTCGCATCCATCGGATATCGAAGTTTCTTTCTGTCAATCGAGTCGGAAACATTCCTCCGTTGACGAGGAGGAGGAAAAAAATATCGCCTCAATCATCGTTGACGATATGGGATGGAAATACGCTCTCTGCTGTTGCGTCAACGTTTCTTCGCTCGCAGGATGACATTCGCTGACAATTTGTCTGCTGAAGCCCATTGAGAGCTTCGACTCCGTAGAGACAGTCCAACGAATCATCGTCCGTCGATCAATTCGACTGTCGACTCATAAACCAGCCCACCGGACAGTCCTCGTGTATTGGCGTAGTAGTCTACCGAGCAGCGGACCATCACGAATTCTTCCGCGAGTCGATCAATTTTGTTTTCGTAGAGTGAGTTATTCATCATTGATGCGCAGCGGTATCTATGAGTCCGAATCGAAATGATGAACGCGTAATGAAGAAGTAAGGACGAATGGAAACGGGAACCTTATTGAAGTATTCATCTTCCGCAGACAAGTTTATGCGTCTTTTTGATGGTAAACCCATGAGCGAAACAGTCCCATGAATGCTCTCACAAAAGTTTACTGTTTTCCTCTCGCGCGGAAGAGCGTTCCTCTGCATGTCCGAGGCCGCCGCTCACAGAGTATCCGTCTTGATGTCAAAATGGATTTCGAGACGTCGTCGCATGTCACTCAGAGAGCCGGATCGAGAGTTTCAGGAGACTATCTAGACGGAGGAGGCCTCTTTTCTGTCGGAAGCGAAGTGATTCTCTCTGTACTTCGAAATGACCGAAGACAATGCTTTTAGGTTGAGGGGTTACGAGCTTCGGGATTCGGCCTTCAAAGTGGACCCAATCGGAAGGAACTAGACGAGGTCAAAGTGTCCTGATGGAATCACTCCCGGTTACAGGTGATCAGAAAAATGGGAATTTTCAGAGGAACAGACGTAGTGCGTGGCCGATCGAGCCTTGGTGTTGCATTAGCGCCGATCAGCTTTTGTCAAAATGTTAGTTAGAGTGAATTAGTGATCATATATGTATGTCCTGTGGCCTGCTAATGCATTTGCATAACGCATCGATGTAATTCTGTTCTGTCGCGAACCCTCCACTCAGATTCACGCATCTGATTTAGTTTGTAGTAGGAGAATCTGCCACGAGAGACGGAGTGAGTGAATTTCACAAAGTGGATTACCGAGCCGGGATCCACGGCTGATAAGAAGATGATCGGAGTGTTGGGCAGCCCATCGTGGCCTACCTCCGGGATGATCCTAAAACTATTTCGTGACGATTATCTTCGATTCGCGTCGCCTTCTTAGTCTACCTCTCAAGGACGAGAATTAGAACGAGACATATCTGCCGAGAGAAAAACTCGATGACGTAAATGGAAACGATTTGTCGCTTTTCCTTGAGGAATTCAGATAGGGTTCTTCATCTAGGATAGCCGATAGATACCTCACGCTCACTCTGCTATCAGTTCGAGATCGACAGAGCCCGTCACTCCACACGTCTTCGAAGCTTTTCCAAGAGAAAAACCCACGGCTTTCATGAACTTTCCTGTCCGAATCAATGTTTGGATCGAGGGACCAAGCGAGCGAACCTGCGGCCCCAAAAAACACTCAAAAGCAGGAACAAGAAACATGCGCGAAACGCTCTCTGTGCATCGGTCAGAGGGAAAGATCCGCATGAGACGGCAAGAGTGATTGCTGTTTTGAATGTCGGTCCCCACGCGAGATTCGGCAATCGAATCATTCATTTCCTCTTTGCTTGATCGAGTGCTAACCACTTTGTCCTTCCGACGTGCGCGCGAACAGCACCTTCGTCCCTATGGGGCTTCCTTCTGCAGAGCTCTATCCGTGGTGTCCTGGGACTCGTCGTATTTTCGGGATCCAACCTCGTCTATCCGGAGGACCTTGGCACAGCCATGGAATAGCCATTCGACCCTCAGGAGATCGGCCGTCGATCCGAGCAAGTCATTTTTGAACACTGACGATACGTGGTAGAGATGGAGCGACTTTCATTTCAAACTTCGAGCATTATCATACTCTATTGATCTTTTAATCTAAGATTCTGTTATGATGTCCCCTACTCGTCTCTCATAGATTGCGACCGACACTGCACAATGTAAATCGTTGCTGCAAAATACGGTCTTCACGAAATCGATTTCGTCGTCCATGCAATCATTAAGCCCAGCTGATTTAGCCGAATCGTTATCATACATATTGCATGTGGGATGAGTTGTGTTTCGCTGCTCGCTGCGTTCTCTTAAGGAGTGGACTCGAGGGACATCGATTCTTCATTTAGTAATTTCAGGATCGATTTCGAACAGACCCCAGTCGTAAAGAGGCCACCGAGCTTGGCATGTTTCGCTGTGGAACTGTCCGGCAGTTTTACGGCGAGCGCTCTTTTCCGCGTGCTATGTTTTTCCACCTGTGCGCCTTTGTCTTCTGGCTGGAGTTATCTGGGACGGAGGCCATGCCTTCACTCGTAGCTGAAAGTGGGCGATATATCTCTTATTGAAAGTTGAAATAGAGATTATTATCATCTTCTATCTCACCGAATTTCGCGCACGCCATGAATTGCTCCACTTAATGCCTATCGAACGAAATAGATTCCGCTTCTAAATCCTCGTCGCTCCGAAAATCTATCAGAGGTTCGAAAAAAAGTCGACGGAGTGTCACCATTCATCATCCACCAGCACTTTAGGCTCAGAAATGCCCTGCAAACGTGATGTAGAATGCCGGCGGCGATATTTTCGGCCTCAACCCACGGCCCATCACCATCAGAGTCAGAGGTACCGGCAGTTAGCACTGGGGCTCGAAGGGGTCGAGAGAAATGGAAGGAAATCGAGAGAATTCCGCAGGGAACGTGTCCTGAAGCAATCGAGATTTCGGAAGAGGAAAAATGAAGGATTTGCGCCTCAGGACATCCAATCAGAAGAACTACACGTGAAATGAGCACTGAAAGAAGGATTAGCGGAGTGGAAAATTTACTTTTCTCTGTCTGCGCTCCTGATTCAGCTCCGTTCGAGCCAAAACCACACCGCAGTCAAGTCCGAGAGATTCTCCTTGATTGAGGAACGTCTCCGTCCGATTCGACCGTCCTGGCAGCGGTGATTTTTCCATCGACTTCAATTTTCCTTCCATCGTGAATCGAGATCAGCTTCGGTAGGGGGCGAGAGATCATTGCGCGGCTTTTGGTAACGAATGAATTTGTCACGGTCAGTAGCGAGCTTTTTCTGGGCTGTGGGGAGCCGAGCTTTCACGAAGCAGAGCTTGAATGTCTTTACAACCGATTCTCACAGGCAAAAAACAGCGAGGGGCTCTGCGCTGGAAGTCGAGCTCAAGTTATACAGCGTACAAACAGGCATTGTCCGAGACAGCCCTGAGCTTTGGGTATCGATATCAAGAGTATCATATTGTTTTTCGTTCCTTTGTTCATTGCAGGGTGCCGGCCCGTTTGCTGGCAGAGTAATCCAACGGGCTTAGCTTAGCGATGTCTCTATTTGGCAGCCGGGCACGCAGATCGGCAGCAAAACAAGCCAGCAGGAGAGCAAGCTCATAGTATGGCGGGAAACAGGCGGCCGCCGGACACCTAGACAGGCCCGCTCGCCAGCTAGCCACCGGCCGTTCTATCGGTGGCCGGACGTGGGAGAACACTCCACCTAATTACTTGTATATCTTGCACCCTTCTCACCCTTTGACACTCAGACCACACGTGTAATGGGTGAGATTTCTGTTGTTGTATTTATCACACAAGTGCTCGGGCGGTGGTCCCAGGGGTCTTTTGCTCACAATAAGTAACCTGATTCTTCGGGACTCTTTCAGGCTATATTCAAAGAGTGAAAGAGAGCTCGGTCGTTCTCGTATTTCGGGTCCCAGAGTGCGCGAAATTTCAAGTTTGGAATTCTCAGGGGCTTTCGACGCTCGGAAAGCAAAGACTCGTTCAGACTCAACGCTTTCTGAACAAAACTCTTCGGTAACAGGCGACGAGTTCCAGGCGCCTTCCGAGATCGGAAGTTTCTGCTGCTGCCGGCTTCGATCGGAGGTGGTGTCGGACTCATGAAGCAAGACTAGAGTGAATGGCGTCCTCTGCATCGGTTTCTGTCATCGACGGTGCTACATCCAGAGCCATAGGGGGAACGGCGCGCGTCGTTCAAGGCAATCCTCGAGCCGGATGCCTGTTTGGGGCTCCGCTCACAGTAGGTAATATCAGCATGTTGCATAAGAGAAGTTGGTCTCCCCTGTCCACATGTTCCTCGATGTTGCTGTCGACATCCTCTAGAGAGTAGCTATCCACAAAAGGCTACACAATAGCATTCTCTAGAAAAGACGAATCGTTCACCAGGGACCGAAACGAGGGAGTATAAGTGACATGGAAGAGGCTGCTCTGTCCCCAAACTGGAATTGAGTCACACAGCCGAGCTAGACACAGGCGCGAATTGTGGCTGATGCGCGCGTACCGGTTTCCGGGGTTGCATCATCTGTTTGCTTTATCGGCTGCCAGGTTGACTCTTGCGAAGTCGTTTGTCGAAAGTAGTCTTCTTCATGGTCACCGTCGTTCCTGGACAGCGGAGTTCATTATTCATAGTGCTACAATGAACTTCCACCAGTGGATGGAGAAATAATCCATCATTAGCGGGAAGGATTCCTAAAGATTATTTATTAAGCTACAAAAAAGCTAGTGATTCTTTCCAGCGTTTCTACTCGGTCCGGCTACGTTGCGTACAGCGGTGAGTTCGATTCCATTCTTATTACGAATTTTCCCTCTAATGAGCCGCTGATATCGAAGCGCTTCCAGACGGAACGAGGGCTACACGAAGGAAGTGGCGTTCGAGTAAATCATCCAGCCCCATTTGGGGCTCCGAACTTGACCTAGGGTCGAGACTCTAGAGCTCAAATTCGACTAAGTCATCTTTGCCCATGAATTCTAGAACGTTTCTAGTCTTCCACTTGCTCGTAGACGACTTTTGCTCTTTAGGTCGAGAGTTTCGTCGAGATTGAGTAGGATTCCGCTATGAAAACGGCTAGTCGGCAGATGAGTAGAGTTCAATGTTTTCCAATTCTTCTTCGCAGGAACTTCGGTCCTCGGATGACCTCCAGGGATTTCCTTTGCTACAAAATCGTTACACAAGAACTATAACAGGTAGACAAAGTCTCGGGACAAAGTATACGATTCTCTAATTGGAATCTGTCGGGTATCTTATAACTGTTTTTTTACATAAGCTAAAGCGGCAGTCAATGAAATCATCGACATCGAAAGAAAATGAGAATCTTCTGTTCTAAAAACGGAGCAATCAGATCGTTGGAGTGGAAAAATGCTTCTATGAGAATTGATCCCGAAGGATATAGGAATCAGAAATTGAGACTCATACTTGGCAGTTCTGATTCTTCACGCAGCAATTTCCGAGGACGTCCGCTTTTTCGTTCTCTGAGCAACCTCGGGAACGGAAGCATTCGATGAACTCGCTTTAGTGTCGTTCGAGAATAAGTTATCCACAGAAGGTTCGGAAGTTATTCATTTATTTGGATGTCATCAATTTTGATGTTGATTATTATCAACGAACGATGTTCTATCGGAACAGAGACGACCGGATCTCTTTGAGGGATGTGGCCGCTATCATACCGCGGTCGAAGGGAACAAGTTTTTGAAGCTGAAGTGAACGCTTCGAGACCCTGGGAAGCATCGTAGCGGTTGTCCAGCGAGGATGAAAGATACGGTTGCTTTGGCTCGCTCGACGAGATCGATGATAGCGTCGACCAACAACAACACCGAGGAAATCGGGGGCATCGTCGATTTTGAAGCATCCCTCGGCCATGTAGGTGAGACGGCCGAACATCGATGGAGCCACATCTTGCCGGAGGGGAACGCTCCTTTCAAACAAGCATTCCAATTCCTCGACGTATTTTTATGCGGACGGAGTTTTGCGAAAGACGAAGAGCTCTGTGGTTCTGTGAGTTGCGTTTTTCGGCATCGGAGCTCACCTCCCGTCAAGTCCTGTGTTCTTCGAAGCAACGCTCACTGAGAGATTCTCTCCAGCCTTTCCAGGATATCACCCGTAGGAGTGCAGAGGAAAGAGGAAGAATCACAAAGTGTCACTCGATCCAAATCTGCGCACACAGGGAGTCGGCTTCGATACCGACCTACTCGCCCTTATTAAGGGATCCGGGTGAATACTCGGTGTGATTCACGGGATCGAGAGGAGAAAATCCGGGTTGTTCCCTCTTTCAAGAGATTAGATTATGATTCCCATTTGATCGCGCTCCTCTTCGCTGGTTTCTTTCCTCATTCAAAACAGAGGAATGTTGTTCCTCCCATTCTTTCCGATCATTGGAATCTGATGAAGACTACCACGCTCTCGCGAGCAATATCTGTAGGTAGGAATTAGGTAGTTCTTTTTTCTTTGAAAACATTACAACACTGTTTTGATCTTTCCGACTTCCCAAAGTCTCACCGAGCGGAACTCTCTCAGGGTTTTCCATCAGTCCCTCGGGCGGAGTCAGACGCACACACATTCTGCCGTTAGAAGGGCTTGAACGAATGCAAAGATGATTGCGGAGACGATGCTGACTTGAAAAGTACGTTGAAGATTGTAATCAACAGGAGTGGCACAGAGCGCTCAAGATCTCTATCCATATCTTGGCAGGCGGACGACCTTTGACGCCAGTGCGCCGGACTCCTTTTGCTGGGACTGTAACCTTGCTTTGGTGGAACTGAGTTCTGGCGTCATGGAGCACCAATGACAATTCGGTCCCTTCCCCATGGCTTCGGGCTGTGTCCGCTGGGATCCTCTTTTTTGCAAGGTACCGTTGGTTGCGGTCGATTCGACCCGTGCGTCTGAGGAAGAGATCAAACGGCCGATTGTCTTGTGGTCACACGACTAATCTTGTAACCAGAACTCGATGGCGGCGGTTCGAATCTCGACAGCCGCGGGATGCACGCTAGGCGGAATGTACACATGTGTGCACGTCGCCGAAAAACATATCTTCGGACGAACGCTGCAGCATGCAAATGAGTGCATCGATTGACACTCGACGAATGTCAATCGGGAGTGGGTCAAACGGTGTCCACTCAGTGACAAGATCCCAAAACTTGTGACCGGCATCTGCCGAGCTTTCCTCGACCGAAACGAAGGAGTTGTCCACGGATGATCAATACCAATAGGTCGTCGATAAGAACGCGAACCCCCGGCGAAAACGCCTCATATTGATTGATTCTTTATCAACCATATATCTGCTGCGCAGGATACATTCAACTTCAAAGTGAACAAACTTCATTGGATTGCCAGTTTGTTTCCCGTTCTTTTGTGTTTCTGGAGAGAAATCTGCCGAGCAAGTGGCACTCCATTGTTCAATGTGCAATGTTCAGATCACCTTGAAACGAAATCTCATTTGTGAGCAGGACTGCTTGAACTTCACCCGGAACGACCCTCCTCGTCGTGACTCGGACATGATTATTCTCCTGACATCGGAAGATGTAAGAAAATCACGCAAACATAGAAATAGGCAAAACAAGCGAAAGTGGACCGCGAACACAGCTTGGAACACCTTTGCCGTTATTCTGTCTTCACGGCTCTTGGACGCTGCGCTCACAATTTATCGCACTAGATATGACGACCGCGATAACCGTTGTTCGTGATTTACATATTCATTCGCTGCGATTTCTCGAATTCCTCAGAGGACATCGTTGATGCCTCCATCACCAGTTTTGGTGAGACGCATAGTTCTGGATGAAACTGGGAATTTCTGCCAGCGCCGTAGTTTTGCTTCAGAGCCACCTCTTGATTTCTCGCTCAGCGTCGAGACGATGATCGGATTTGATTTTTGTTGATAAACATCGGACAAACGATTGAGGAGACCGAAAGATGTAGATTTGCGGAGCCGGCCAGGAGCCTCCCACGCAAGCGAAACACATTTTCCAATCATTCTCCAACCATTTTAGTAGTTCACTTCAATAGTGAAATGTATATTCTGAAAAACTTCGTTCGACATTCTAGAGTCGAATGATTGTGGAATTCACGGAGTTGTTCTTCGCGAATTCTCTGATCTGCCGCGACTCCTGGGCTGCGAATCGATTGCGATTTGAGTGAATTACTGCCGCGAGCATGATTGAGTAGGAAGTTCGAACCCAGCGTGGCGTCGCGAGGTTCGATTCATCATTGGGTCGAGATCGAAGAAGATTCTCATCTCGGTGATTCATGTTTCATTGTACCTACATCCATTCGATGAATTCGCGTTGACGTTGGTTTGCTCGTGCGTTACTCCTGTTGCTGTTTGTTTGTATCGCTGGATTCTTGTGTGCTCGGACGTCCAATATCATGATGGTGTGCTCCTATGCAAGCCCATGACATGTCGATACATCTCACGTATCGATCCAAGTATTGTGTGTCCAAACTCTGTCAGGTGCACAAACATTCTCTGATGCAAACTCGGGTCTTGTGACAGAATCTGATACGAACGAAATGAACTCCGACACTTTACTCCAAGATTGACGATCATTACCCGCCCATCATCAGCCGATCCTCAACATCAGCACTCATCGATGTCGTCTTGAACGGTGCTGCTCAACGCAAAGACGAGCGTCGAGCAGGTGCCGACGCGCTTCTCTCGTCACTTCTGCAGGTGGCACTGCTCCGCCTGCTGCTGCCGCCGATGCGATGTCGGTGTGTCGAGTTACTCCGTCGCGCGAGTGTCCTCCGCTTGGAGCTCCTGCGACTGTTCTTAGAAGCTGTCGTATCGATTTCCATTAAGTGCCCTGATGCAATCGGTGAGCCATCCAGCTATCGGATAAAAATATAGATAGAGGGACAGCGATTTTGCAGCTCGACAACAAAAACGAAGAAAACAAACCCATGTTAATCTTCGGATCGCAAAGTTCGCTCGAATTTCGCCATCAGTCAACTCCGCGCGCTCAAAAGCAACAGAAACCTCCGAGGTAAATGTATTTGAAACGTAATCATCGGAGCGAGTAAGCGGAGCTTGCGTGGAGAACACGAATGTTCTTCTAACGGATGAATATCTCTCTTTGCTTATTGTCGTCTTTCCTTCTTCCCCAAGTCCGCCGATTTTCAGTTGCATATGATGGATGAACGGCAACGCGGAACCCACACTGGAGCGCGCGCACACATAAACAGACCCACGCACGCACGCTGAGGGAAGACATTTGTAAATTAGGAAGTAAAAAATCAGCAGGAAAAAAAACCACCCTCGGCCAAGTTATTTTCTCAGAGACGCTTCCGAGTGCTGAGAACGACAGACAGACAGACAGACGGACGGACGGAAGGACCGAGGAACCGAGCGACAAGAGTGTTCCCCGAACCTCCCAGAGATGCGAATGTGAGTTTGAGTGGGTTTCGTACGGGTGTTTACCAAGCAATTTTTATTTCTCACATCTCTGGACCTGACAGAGACGCCTGCCGGGGCGGCTGACTGCGTGCTCGTTTGCCTGACCGGCCGAGCGGCCTGCAAGGTGTCACAACCGCTGTCACCCACGGCCGAACCGGGAGGAGAACATGGTGGGGATCCAAGGAGGGTAAAGAGGAGCCGAAAAGAGAGGATACTTCAGGGACAAATAGGGACTTGAAGCATGCTGTTGGGGATCCGACTTCTCGCTGCGGTGCGTCTGGACAACGAAATAGCTGACTGAACAGTTTTGTTGAGTTTTTGTGCGTTTCTCGACGTGGGTTTCATTTTTGCCCTGAATTCGGCTCGAGGGCTGGCATGCCGCAATTTCAAAATCAATTTCAGAGGGCGCGTGAGAACGAGAAAAACGAGAAATGAAGTAAAAATGATCACAACTCGAAGTTCACGCAATCCTTGAAAATCAAAATCGCCTCCCTCGTTTGGGATTTTCTTGCAGTGATCTCGCTGCCTCTTCGGGATTCCAAGACATTGGTGTTCAGAGATGTCGTCTGGGTTCTTCTGTATTCTCCGAATTTTCTGGTGTCACCTCTTGCCCAACTGTTCGAAGATGACTCACGTGCGGCTCCCTCGGCAGCTCGGAGAGTTACCGCGAATCTCTGTGTTCTCATGAGATGATCACGATAAGTTCGCGCGCAACTGTCCCCAAAAGTCATTTCGATTTTCTTGCACCCTCCCGAGAGGATGACGAGTGATGATGATATATATAATCACTAGCGAGATCAACGCCGAAGCGGGGCGAGTAAATGTAAAAAAGTCCGGATAAATGTGTTTCAAAGTGCAACCATTGCAAGCTGACCTCATTCGTGGCCCGGAGGTCTGGCAATTCGAGTCGGCAGATGTTGTTAAGCTGCTCGTCGAGTTTCTTCCCTCGTCTTTCGTCCTCATATTGACTATGGATGAGCAGCTAAGAGAGCAGAGTTAGCGACGATGGCCTCATGGCAGTGCATCCTCGGCTCTTGAACTTTCTCTCGTTTGAAGCTTCGTAGATTCGACTTATGAAGTTTCATTCTTTATTGCAGGTGATCTTTTTTCCGAGAGGCCGAGCACGCACCAATGGATTCGCCCAGTGAGTTGGTGAATCTTCGATTAATTCGCTCGAGTCACAAGCGGAGCGAGAATCACTTCTCAACACGATCCATATTCTGGCTCTGCGGGAGAAGTGGACGATCAGCCGTCCGCCATCAACACCTGGAATCCGTCACTTGGAGTCCACTCGATTCAACGTTTTGGTCTCAGCGAGTATCTTGCCCTCACTTTGGCATCGAGATTCCTCATGGTTGCGGGTTGCGGGTTGCTGCTGCTCTGGAGGAAAAGTTTTTCGTTGAGGCAATCACTTAAATTCATCCTTCGATAAATCGCTCCGAATCCCATTTCGCAATCTGCTTCGATAGCGGAAACTTTGGTCGATAGGTTTCCAATTTGAAAAATAGCGCTTCGAAAGTTAGTTTTTGTCGAACAACGACGCCGCGCCGCCGTCGCCTCGGCTGCTTTCGCTGAGCCGGGATGAAAATCCTTTCGCTATAACTTCTCACTCTTCTTCAGATTCCCCCAGCCATTGATGCTGTTGACGCTATCAATTCCCGCAGAGCAAATTTTGAGTGTTTGACGAGATACGTGTGTGTTTTGTTCCAGGTAGAGCAGATCGATATTTCGATGATCTGAAGCGAGAAATTGTGGAATTGTTGGTCTCAAAGCTGTGAACATCTCCGGCATGACAAAGGGTGGTGGGAGTTCACACGATGGTTGGGAGACAAGGCCGAAAATGCAGCGACCCAAACGTAGAAAGCGTGCAGTTCGAAGGTAACGAATTCGCGCGATGACAATTCGCTGGAATAGTGACAAATCATCTCACATATATCGTTGGCGATGTCGTTTGTGCCAACAATAGCAGAGGCGATCAAGCCCTACTCTCTCAGCAACTTTCTGTCTTTCAGCCGTTATTAAGATGAATAGATAGACAGACGAACTCGTCCTAGTTGTTGTCGTCTCCCCATTTTTCGTTGTCGTCGCAACGAAACCAACCACGCCCTTCATCCCATTCGCTTGTTGTTCGTCCATGCTCCCGGCGCAGTCGCTGCTTGTCCGCGTAGTCTAATGCAATCTAGCAACGGAGGCATCCGTCATCAATGAAGTGTGTCTGTCCACAGTTTCGTAGTAAACGAATATTTCAAGGGAATAATTTGATTTTTCAGACAGTGAGTCGCTCGAAATTCTCTGCGCCAAGGACGCCGGCGCCGAGACGCTTCGGAAGAGATTTTGAAAAACGCGAGAACGTTTGCGAGTCTCATGGAGCCCATCGAGCGACAAATACATGAATGCCTCCCGCAAAAGTCAGAATACAGATTCGAACCTACTGACGAAAGTCAGAATATATCTAGCTCCCAGTAAGCTTCAGTTGCGCCTTGTCGAGAAACGTACGGACCAAGGCCAGAGAGTCTTCGTTTCTTCCAAAGGCGATCAATATCGTCTTCCCCGAGATTATGCGGAGATGAGTTCAATCCTTCGATTCGAAGCGACCAATGTCTCCGAAAACGGCTTCAATCTTTGTGCAGGAAGTTAATTTTGAAATGATATCCGTTCAACTCGTTGGGGAATCACAAGATATCGCATTGGTCCTTGCGCTCAACCTGAGGAAAATGTTGCCTTCTGGTCTCGGATTAAGCTGATGATGATTATTAGCTACCGGACACCGCGACTACAGTGACTCTCCTCGATCTCGAGGTCGCGACCTTGAGCTCCTATCTGAAGTCCGCCCAGAGGTTATCGTTAGCGATCCAGTGTTTTGACTTCAGTCTCTGATTCTGGGCACGTGCGGCTCGGGGGATTGGAGTCGGTTTCAGCGTCGGAAAGGAATCGAGATGACAACGGTGATGCTTTAATTTTGTTTGAGACAGAAACTGTCGCCGGTTTCCGAATTTCTGCTCAGAATCCCAGCCGCGTATGCAATCGGCCCGCTTTCCTGCCAGTCAATCAGTTTGTCAGAGAGCTCTAGGAGGAGTTTCATCATTGGCTTGAACTTCCCCGAGGGCAAAACGACTCTAATTAGTTGCAGCAAAGAGAGAACGGCAGATAGCGAGCAGAAAACAAAGACAAAGGCAAACTCAAAGGAAATCACAAGACATTGTTACAGCCAGATACCAACAACGCAACACAATACACCTTGCGACAGAGTGGATCGAGACTTCCTTCTGTCTTGAATTCTGTGATGGTAGGGACGTCGTCGTTTAGATTCGAAGCTTCCGGTCGGAAATTGGAAGCCGTGACTTCTGATGAAATCCAATGAGACCGAGAGGAAAATCTAGATACAAATGCAATTCCGAATCATAGATAGAGAAATGACGAGGGACAAAAAGAGAGGCTCGACGTAAGGTAAATGGACAGTGCTATACATTCATCCCTTGAACTGTGTCCGATTCAGGAAGGTATCTTTGTTTTCGAAACAAACAGTCTTGTCATATCGGTCAGTCAAAATGAGGAGAAAGAGCGGATCGAGCACGTTTGAAAATGAATAACCTCGATGTTATCAAATGCAATCAAGCCGTTCACGAGGATATAGAACTTGAAGGCACGGCGGGACTCTGTGCCGAAACGTTCATTTACGAGATATCTTTCATCGTTTTTGAACATTCTCAACCACAAATACCTTCTCGAGTACACGTTCGGAATCCCTCTGCTGTTCAACGACTGCGACTGCTCCGATCTAGAAATCGGCCGTGTGCCGAGATACTTTCATGGAACATCGAGACTCCTGTTTTCACGAGCTTCGAAGCCTCGCGGATGTAGGCTACCGTTACGCTTGTTGTTGTGTTTACCCGCCGTGTTTAATGTTATGAAATCACGCCATACCCGTATCAAAAGAAGGGAAGAGTTTTCGAGAACAAGAAACGATGCCGCGAACAAAACCGGCCTGACCGTATATTATTTGAGGCTCTCTTCCGGCGAGAGATGTGTTCGTGCGCATCTGAACGTAAACCAGAATCCTGGAACGTCGTGTAGGGTTGGCATCTTCGAGACTCCCGATCAAATTCCGTTTACAGTCTGTTACCAAGCACCTACGAGCACGAACGTGAACGGGTTTTCGGCCTTTCTAGGTGAGAGTCGGCCCCTCTTTCCATTCATTCAAACCGCCTTCATGCCCAGCAGTCCATGAACTGGAAAAGAGTTTAGAAAAGTGGCAGAAGGAGAAAAACAGGAGCGAATCAGAAGCAATTCGTATCGCGTCGAGCGGTCGACCGGATCGATTACCTTTATCGGTTGCGGGAAAGAAGAACGGTCCCGAGTTGGAGTGAGTTTCGCTTAGATTTTTTCCTTTTCGACTCTCCGATGAAAATTGGGTTTTTCAACTAAACTCTGTTTCTCCTTTGCTGGCCTTCGCCCTCGCTATCGCTTCCCTGCTGCTGGTGGTGCATTGAGATAGCCTTTACTTACCCTGATCCACCCCTTCGTCCGCGTTGGTCCGTTCTCCGAGGACTCCGTTATGATTTATAGTTGGGCATTAGCTCTTCAGCTCGGAGCAGGCTCCACAGGCCAGTCATCGAATTTCGATTGAAGGACGTCCTCGGCTCTGTGGCATGAGAACCGCCCGCCCGACCGAACGATCACACCTTCAGAACCAGTCAAATGACAAAACCACTGGATCTGGCGCCGCTTTCCTCTCTTTCTCGTTTCGTTGTGACTGACGGGACCTGGCGAACAATCCTAAGTGCTGAAACGTCCGGAATATTCATACGGCTGTCATTCGTTAGGGATTCGCTTCGGGGAACGCCTGAGCGAAATGGAACTGACGGGCCGAGGTTTTGTGCAGCACCACAAAATCCAATAGCGGAGCCAAGAGCAACCATTACTGAAATTTCATTCAATTTTCGCAACTCCCACTTCATTCCACTTCAGACAGCCGGGACCGATCCGAGAATCGTGGTCACAGGCGACTGCTCCGCGTTAACCGAGAAAAGTGTTTCGGTATCGAAAGATCCTCTCACGGTGGAAGCTTCCTGCCTGGAAACATCCTCGAATTATTTTCCCTTGGAAGAAGTCCTCCCGTTTCATTGTTCCTTCTCGAGGCAGAATTTTAAGATCGATCGGCACAACACGACGGGTTTCGGGATATTACGGCATTCACCGGACCCGCGATCTTTTCTCGGGTCCACTCTCGAACAAGACTTTGAGGCAGAAGTGCGCAGTGGCCAGTAGACACACACCATCTGGGACACGTCACAAATGTGTAAGTTTTATCGATACACCGTTCGAGGTGGTGGTGGAGCGGCCAGTCAAGGGAGATAGCAATCGAAAAAGGATGCTCCTGACGCTTCGACGGAGTCTGCTACAGCTGCAGCTGAGGGTTCCTTTGCTTCAAGTAACGCCATCCTCTATTGCGTACAGTGAGGCTGGAGTTTTTATGGAATGTGTGTACTTAGTGTTCTGAAGTAAAAATCGAGGTCTTCTTGGATGCCACGCCACTGCCGCCGCCGCCGTCACCGCCACCACCATCCATTCCATTGCCTCGGACGACTGGCTCTTTGGCTAGTTGGATCTCGGTGGCATTTTTGGGGTTGCTTGCTTGCTTGCTTGCTTACCACTACTATCCTATCTGGCTGCCTTAGTGGTCCTCTTTTAGCCACGAGAATTCTCGTTGTTTGCAGGTGGAGGAGCAGGTGGAAGTGTAGCGGACACGGAGGGCGAGGTATTTGGCAAACACACAGGACACACAGTTGACAAGTAGAACACTTTATTACAGGCCCCTGGTCGACAATTCTTCCCTAATCTCCCTAATGGTCTGCGGTCTCTTTGAAAATGGAACTCTCCGTGCGCTTTACCTCTGCCGTTTAAGCTGAGGAGTTTTTCTCCCATTATTAGAGGGTCTGAGAGCGAACGATGCAAACGAGCTCCCAAAAATGGCGCCTCGTACGCACAACGGATCTCAATCTATTTGTTTTCTATGATGATGGTTAATCACGCTCTCCGCTACCACTCCCCTATCTGTTCGACATCAAAGGGATGTTCAAATGAAGAAGGCTTGCAGGATGCTCTGGAATTACGGATACTTGGTGCTTGCCGAACAAGAGACAAGTTGGAAGCTCACGGTGCCATTTTCCCCCGGCAGCCCCGAAATCGAAGGCATCGAGCCCATGAATACCGACCGCGCCTCAATCTTGTTTTGACTCTCTGGTCTCCCCTTTTGGGTTGGGAGGAAAGGCTCAGAAAGGAAAAAAGAACTTGACTCCAGAGTAAGCATTGATAAATAGCAAGTGTCCTCTCTCTCCGGTCGCTGACGCTTTCTCATCTTTTCTTGTTTCTCAATCCGACCGAGTTTCGACTCGCATGAAGCTTTAAAATATTTGAATCATCCAGTTGGCCGTCGATAATGAGCGCACTATACCGGCTTGTTCATCTCTTCCAGCAGTCAATGGCATGGACCGGAAACTTTCTATTATGCGGATGCCAAAGTGTATCCGCTGCCTGCCCTTCCGTCAGGTCTTCGCAGCACCCGCGAACGACCGAACGAAGAAACAAACTTTTAAGACCTTCGCGGCTCAGCTGCCGCGGCGCACGCGTGCCGGTTAACTGGGAAGCACTTGATGAAGAGGTCCGCTCGAGAGAAAGCGGACAGGAATCCGATCAATAAACTGCTTCCACAACTTCCCATTTCTGTCATTCTCCATTCACCAGATCGCGCATTCTCTACTCTCGTTTCGACGATACTCCTCCAGTGTATCCAGTGTATACTTCAGTGTATACTCCGCCAGTGTATCCAAGAACTCACCAAACACGCGACTTAGCAGCCGAGAACCCACTTCAAGTTGAGCTTCGAGATTTCTGAAAAGTTCGCTTGGAACGGGTCGACTCAAAATTTAGCCCAGCTAGCCAAGACAAATTGAAAAAGCAGACGTGCTTCCTCGATCAGCGATTTCAAGTCAGTCTACTCTTGGAGTCCGGGTCTTGCCTTCTCCCTACGCCCCTCAATATATCTCTCTGTCCTTCCCGTCTACTTCCTTCAACCATATAAGTCTAATATATCGACGGAACGAGACTTAATAGTAGCAGCTAGCCTATTAGTGGAGGATCTCAAACGAATTGTGTAGAGGCTCTCTTTGTCCTGCTTCAAAATGGTGCACTTGCCTTTCTGCCCTCTCCCGACGATGTTGCCCGAACTCTGAACGGAAACTTTGTTTTGGTTGGTTCACGTCAATCGCTTCATCCGGTGGCTTGGCGTCGCGGAAAGTTGGCCGGTCATGTTCATCCGGGCTTGCCCATGAGATCCGAGAAGCTACATATGTCTATCACGCACTTCCGGGAGCTCCTGTGAACTTCAACAAGAGGCTGAGATTCGGACGAAATGAAACACAGACTTACAACTCGAGTTCGGGATCGTCAGGAATATCGATTCCAATCAGAATCGAGCTTTTCCATCACTTGGGCCGGAGTCACTTATCACTCCAAAGCGATTCGCCGGTCCGCTCATCAGGTCGGGACTCCGACAGGAGACGGACCGTTTAATTAGCTCCACGTTAAGGAAAAGAAACGATGGCGCACTTCGCCAGCAGAGACGTAATTACTTTTTCCAGAAAGGGAGGAAGATTCAAACCAAACGAACCAGCAAATAGCGAGGCAAGAAGTAAGCGATTCAAATCGCTGAAGAGAAGTTCGCGCTAGGTGAAGCCATGCAGCAAATCGAACCTGGAGTCAGACCATCATCATCACCGCCATAGTTTGGGATGCTTTACCCTGAAGTAATCCCATTCTTCCCTTTTTGCTTCGATGAGAATTCATCGAACTCACTAACGATCTGATTCCTTGACGGATCCGTGATCAGGGGTTCGTTCGAAACGCTCCACAGTAATCTTCGCTCATGAGACTCAGTTGGCTTCGTTGCCTGCTGTGGGTCCAGTTTCGATGAGAAGTCAGGTGGTCAGCAGCGGGCCGCAGGTGGAGAGGAAAGAAAAAGAAGAAAGGACGACCATGGGACAGCGCAACGGCCTCGCTTTGTTCATTCAAGCGAGAAATTGTTCGTCCGAACGGTCGTCAGGAGTGCGAGCGGGTCACTCTGGATAAATCCTTCTGGAAACTTAGCATTTTCTCTTCCTGCTGCTTCGTCGGCGCTCGAAATTAAGTTTTCTGATTGAGTCTTCCCTAATCAAAAGTCGTTGACAACGTCGACAGATGTGCCTGCCGCTCGAAGCTCGCCTTTTCAAGATATTAAGTGGGGTTCTTCGTCCCATGCTTCGAATCGATTCGACCGTATGATAAGTTTCTCAAAGCGGCAGACGACTGAAACCTCGAGGGAACAGGTCCTCGTTCTGATTCGCGACGGGTCTCGCTTCTTGAAATGATTTGATGCCCGCATTCAACGAGATGGATTACGTCCGCCGTTGTTTCGGAAGCTTCCACGTTTCCACCTCTGCTTCAGAGCAATCTCACTCCTCATCCTGAGGAATTGCGCGATCAGCGATAAAGCATTACCATCGGTGGAAGAATAATCAAAGACATTGTTGCCTTTGCGCTTCTTCATGCCAGTCAGGAGACTGCTACGAGGAGAGCGAGCAATGTCCTCTCCGAGGCAAAAGAGAACCGCGCTCGCTCACGAAAGTTGACTTTCTTGCATCCCTTCTTTTGTACTCGTTCACTTAGCCGCCTGACCCTCGCTCGCCCCTCTTGCTTGACTGACTGCATGGAAACCAGGCAGGCTAGCTAGCTAGCTGAGGCGACTGAAACGGACGGCTGCCGGGATGTGTCCCTCCGTGCCTTTCTTTGCCCGTTATATTTATGTAGATTCTTTCTTCTGAGGCCCATCTGAATTTCAATGAAGGACGTTCCTCTAGTGGGCCTCGAGCCTCGACGCTGGCGGTAGAAGAAGCAGCAGCAGCCGCCGTTACCGCCGCCGCTCGCAGCATCAAGACCCGGGCGACCAACGCTATAGATAGCCCTGAATGCCATTTGGCCGAGAATTTGTAACTTTTGCGAGACAGTACCTCCAAGATATCAAACCAGAACTGCTTTGGTTTCCTCCGCTTCCTTTCGTCTCCCAAATCGACCGACGTTTGAAGCATGACGCACTTTGAGAATCTCGGCTCGGAGTGCTCTTGATTCTTATGGAAACGACTCCGTTCCGTATCTTTCAACCATATATTCAGGTGTAAAGGTCATCATCATCATCGTCTCCCATGGATTGAGAGCCGTGGAAGCTGGCTTCCAACCTTGAGAACTGTCATAATAAGAACTATCGCCAATGTTGTGAGCGATGATCTCTTTCGTGGAAATTCCTTCAGGATGCAACGTCTGTGTTGCGAACCGCAGCGGGACCTTGATGAATTCGTGCGAAGACAAATCCACAAGCGGCCTTCGTATAGAATCATAGATGCAAAGAAGGAACGCAGAATATTCCACGCGCGGACGGTGTTTCTTCGGGCAGCACCTCAAAGAGAGCGAGTTCCTGTGAAACGAGCCTCTTGCCAGTGCAACGTGCTTCCTGAAAACATTCTCCTTGAGGCTGAAACGGAAACTAGCCAAGTTCGTTTGAACGCCTAGAGTTTGCTCCTCGATGGCTGCCAGCTTGGGTCACTCGGGCCGGGTGTTTGGCCGCCAGGACAAAAAGGGTCTCTTCTTATATTTTCGAGGATGCACGTGACAACCCGGTTCCACCCAATTGATTTTAATATCAAACCCAGGCACGCCGCTGTTGGTCGACCCGTCCTCCCCCGTCGCTCAGTTCGTGTCTATCTACTCTTGGAAACCCCGACGCTGCCTCTCACTCTTCTATCGGTCCCTCCGTAGTTTCTCCATGAACGACAGACGATAAGCTAATGGTCGCCGATGGAAGATAACACTCAACGAAGAGTCTAACGCTCAGCCCCACGTAGTCGAGCAGTTCACGGTGACGTTTTTCTCGACACGCTCTCGCCGAACGACGACAATCACTTTTATAGCTCCCGAATCTTAACAGCAGCGGTTATCTTATTCATTGCAATCACAGCGGATCCGCTAATATCCAATGCAAGTCGACGATAGCTCGAGAAGAATCAGAGCGCAGACGATATGTCCCACTCACCATCCGAGTCTGTCCGAGACGAAAAGCAACGCTATCTGCGACCTCAAAGTCGAATTGTCGACACAATCGTCCTTGGTTCAAATACCACACCGGCCGTCCTTACGCATTCTCGGATAAGAACATCCGTCTCGGATGGGTTTTGCGGAGACGCTTTATCTCGAATTTTCTGTATTTTTTCTTCCGGAACCTCGCTCTACGTTTTGTAAGCGCTCGGAATCGATGTCCGGCTGACATTGGTCCTACGTCTCCCATCACAGCCTTCGAAATAGGAGACGGCACGTAATAGAGAGTAACGCATGTAATCCTTGACGAAAGGCTTGCAGTCGTGCTTTGTGACGGAATCTTTGCAACGTCCGTTCCTTTTCCCTGAGGAAAGGAAGAAAGAGCGAAAGGAGATATCCCAATCCTCCTTTCGCCGAGCTAAAACAGGCTTCTAGCCATCCAAGAAAGTCGCGAAGACGACAGGCAAGCAAGTAGTCGACGAGCTCCCATCCATTCGCCTCCAACAGAAGACGGAGCGACCTTATCTGCAGCTGCCGCCCTCCCTAGGACAGAGCAAGGGAAGGAGCCAGGAAACAGAGCTGCGGAACAGGACGGGCAAACCGCGCGGGGATTGACTTCGCCGGAAAAAGAATCCACCACTGGATTTGGACATGGCGACGAGACAAGGACAAATGTGGGGCTCCGAACAACGACGGCAAAAACAGCGGCAGTAGACGTGGAAGCTCCGGCGCTCGAAGCCCTGCTGTCAAAAGTCGTCACTTGAGATCTCAGGCAATGCGGCTGTTTTCCGAACCCTGCAAAGTTCAGGAATCATCATCTTGTTCCGTGTTGCTCAACGGGAATGGCATCCGACGCGTCTTCATTTGGAAAACGGAGTTTCCGGGGAAGCAATCGCTCGAAGTGACAATAAATTATCCTTGAGGAAGTATCGTCTTCGGAGGAATGCAGGCGCACGTAGTCACGGAAGTAGGTGTCCAGAGCCAGGGAGAAAAGAGCCAGACGACCCCCAAGGATATTAGACTCGAACATAAATGGATGAAATATCGTCCGACCTCGGTGCCCCGGCGGAAAAAAAGAAGCAATGTACCGCTTAACTATGTAGCTGGAACACTTCCATAGTTCCTCGACCGATCTGCCTTGCGAACAAAGATGCATATTCGATTCCCCATTGACTCGATTCTTGTTCGAGAATCACGTGTTATGCAGAATGCTCTGAGCTACACTTTGGACAGCGAGTGAAATTCCATGAAGAATCGAAGATGTTTCCGGACGTGCAACTGCAAACGATTTTAGCTCAAAACTTGAGGTACTCCGAAGCTGGAAGACATGATGAAGCAGGAAGATGTAATGATTCCCACAATGAATGAGGAGTTACCATCGGCAAAATGAAAACTATGATCATACATAAGACATTCTTGCATCCTATAAAAAGATCAAAGGGAAGCTTGGAAGATCGGATGCAACACCTCCGTACAAACTCCATCATCTCTTCCGGGGGTTCATTCTCGATTCCGAGAGGGATTACCTCGTCCTCGCTCTACGAACTCATCATCAAGGATCATGGAATGATAAAATCTCAACAGCTGCGCAGGTTGCTCCTCGATATCAGATCTAATACAATGGCGTCCATGTTGGCGTTACGAAAGTTCCTCTCACTCGCATTCCTTGTTTATCATTCCCTTCCCGGTTCCAGAGTCCTCGGTCCTATCACAGAGGAATTGCTCGTCTCGAGCGGTAAGTATTCAATTCGATCCTCCGATTTTGATGCGGTTTTGGTATGATATTTTCCTCCACAGCTTCCTTGGAAGAAACTTTCTACGAGTTGTAAACTGAGAAGGGCCTCGCTCCTCGTCACCCGGCCCGTTTGCCAAGATCTCGGCTTTCTGAAGATCGAGTTTCGCTTCCGCTCTTTCTCCGTCGCTTCCCTCTGATCTTCAGTTTCATCCATTTCGTTCTGTCCCCTCTTGCTTGCGAATGCCTCGCGGTCAACGAGTGCGGGCCGACCCGCCAAACAGGCGGCCGACAAGCTCTTTCACTGCATCGAGCACGAGCGCCTTCTTGGTACGGCGGGCGGCATAGAACTCTCGCCAAGACGTAAAGCCGCTCAAAGTCTTGTTATAACTCGGTGGCGGGAATGCATTTGCCGGATGAAGTGAGGGATTTCCGGGAATGGATTCAGTCATACTATGTGTACTATTGTGCCGGACGATCCGCCTAGGACGTCCAAAAAGTCTGACTGCGTTGTGCAGTCAGATCCCTCTTCTACTTGCTTCCTTTTTCGGATATAGGAAGTGCATGCGACGCCTCAGTTGACTAAGCCGATTCGCTTTTTGGACTTGTTGCTACTAGGCTGCTATTCCCAGAGCAGCGGAGATGGCAGCAGAGGAGAAAGGCTGCGTCGCGGGCTCCAGCGAAACTGGCGGGTCCGTCGTCGTCATCGTGAAAGCTCTGAGAAACAGACAGAGAGATGATCCTTCCCTCCTCTCACCCGGAGTTCCTCTCCAAAGCCCTGCACCCAACTCGAGCCGCAAATAAAATCCTCGTGGTTTGTGTTTGGTAGTTTTTCATTCTCCTCGCAAGCCGGGAAGAAGCTTAGAACTATAAGGCAGTCTCTGGAAGCCAGGCAGCTTCTTATTCTCCTCATCATTGACGACATGGCGATAGGGTCTATTGAGGCAAGCTCTCGCCATATAACAACGAAGTTTCGAAATGAATGTCGCCGTAACTGCTACGTAACACCTTCGGAAAACTCGCACAGCAAGTGAGTCGAATGCCGCCAAAGAAATCAGCATTGGATGTTCTCTTCCAGCAAGTTCAGCTTGAGAAAAGTGCGAAACGAGTCAAATCGCGTGCAAAAATCCTGGTTCTCATCCACGTAGGGTTCATGTTCGTTTTGATTCTTTTGCTCGAAGGATCACATCAAGAGTACATCGACAAAGCGAACGTTTCCTGGTTGCTTTGGTTGCTGCTCATGGGAGTCCTACAGGGAGGACCTCTCCGTCAAGGTCTCCCGATTCATCTCTTCGTCATCTATCCACACATAGTCCGAGTTTCGATGGGCTCACAAGTTTGTTCGTCGTTGTTATTCCAGACTCCACCGTACCCGTACGCTATCAAATGTCCAGACATTCCAGAGCCGGAGCGGCCCGACTTCTTGCAAATTGTCGCGCATTTATTTCCCGAGTTGCTCTCCTGGAGCCTAGGGACGTTGATCATGAATTTCATATTTTTCAAACTCTACAAGAAGATCCCTGACAAGGATGTTGCCTCGAATGAAGAGAAGATCCAAACCTTGATTCGGAACCGACTCTATTATCAAAAGATCGAAGCCGTGGCAAAGACGTATAAACAATACTTCACCCTGTCACCTTATAACCTCGTGCTACAGGATGCGGATGTCACCGCGGCTATCGCTGGGCTCCACCGTTCTCCCACAAAGAAATTCATCAAGAACTCCCTCTTGTATCCAACGTTGGCAATGAACCTTTTTCTGACACCTGCTTCGATTTCATTGGTCAGTATCATCTTCCATAGAGTGGTCAACCCCGGTCCCGCGATCCAGAGTCTTCTCTCCATCGATGGGCCCGACTCAGGATACACTCCCGATGAGAGTTCCTCGTTCGGGGTTTTGAAAGCAGTGAGGGACATCTCGTTTTACGCCTTGGCC
Organism: Neoseiulus cucumeris; assembly: GCA_021527715.1. Lineage (NCBI taxonomy): Eukaryota > Metazoa > Arthropoda > Arachnida > Mesostigmata > Phytoseiidae > Neoseiulus > Neoseiulus cucumeris. The sequence goes on along the minus strand of JAJSRV010000010.1, from coordinate 1,389,080 downwards.
TCCGTGTGGCTCGGGCGATTCTTGCGACAAAACATGGCTGACTAGCATGAAGCAAAAGAAAATCAAATTATGGCGATCAGGACATCAACGATTTCTTTCGAATTATCTGATTTCTCTTTGGACGTAGTTTACGAGGAAGATGTTTGCAATGTGATTGTGATAATGTTAAATAAACGTATGTTAGTGCGGAGGCATCAGATTTCCGTGAGCGAGATTCGGGGATCATGTTTTTCCCTTGCTCCTGAGATCTTGAATGAGGAGATTCTGTTTCTACGGAAATAAGTCTGATGAGCACATTACTAGGCATTCCACATCAGGTATCGACCGCTAACGATCGGAGACGTAGTCCAATCAGATTAAAAGCGCAACTCGAGTCGGTGGAATATGGTCCCGACCAGAGCCGCTCGTATCGCCGTAAATAACCTATGAGATGAGACTCTCGTAAATCACTCCCGATTCTCGAAAATGAACATGATCAATACCCTGTGATATATGGGATACGTTTCGCTTCGAATATGCGAGGTCAATCCTGCTCGCGAGAGTGTCCGCTACGCCATCCTTTGAAGCCGTCTGTTTTTCTCTCACACGATTCCATTCGCTTCCGCACCTTATCTACTGATCGCGATTTCATTCCGCATGAAACTCTGTCAGTAGAGTTGATCCAAGTTTGTTTCCTCCGACAGATTCGAGTGTCCTTCTCCCGCAGTGATCTCTAAATCATCCGTTCATGACGTGAATCCTCCAGTTTCGTCTCTCTGCCATGAGAAAAATCGATTGATAGACCTGGAATTCCGGAATCCGAAATTGAACTGCCCTGTTCATCACGGTGTTCACTCTGTTAGAGCTCGGAAGAACTTCCACAGAGGCGTTCGCTCATAGAGCCTTGTTCGCGAGGGAGATCGATGAGCCAAGTCTAGCCTCACGTCTTGCGATTTGCCTCCGATTTCAGAGAATATTACGTCGATGCCTATTTCTTACGAAAGCTTCTAGTTCCTAAGATTATGAAATCATCTCATGCTTGTGAGAATTCTCGCTTTGCTGCATTCGAAAATGTCGTAAGCAGTCCATGATCCTCGAATCGCATGTATGTTAGAGAAGGACACTGGTCCCTCACTATGGCAACTTCGATATAAATCGAGAGACGTCCTTCAAAATGCTCTCCAGGGACTGAGTTCGTCGGAGCTCGAGGTCCATGAGAACTTTTTTTGAGCGAATCAAGCATAGCTGGCAGCGCGACACTCGGGTCAACGCCGCTGTCAACCGCAGAAAACTTGTCGCGACTTCTGCTTCCAAAGTTGTCTGATCTCCGTTTCATTGCAACCTTGGATTTCTGATGATCTGGAATCCTGTTACGCGTTTTGCTGGGGATCATCATTCCCACCTATCATTCCCATCCACTGAATCATGCGAAAGTATCATGGGCGGAACTGAACGATCTTGATGCAAGCGAGGTACTCCCCGTCGTGGAGGAAACAATTATCTACAAATATGGATAGGCTGGAGGAAGATGGCACGGACCAACCTAACAAGGAAGTAGACTTTGCAGGATCTTAATTCCTAGCTGTTCAGCGCCTCGTTTTAGAGATGGTCAATTTAGGAAGTTTATTGGATACATTGGATGAACGCCACCTCGAGCCGAAAGATGATATCCCGAATGAGAAAAAAATTCCGAGTCGAAATCTTCATCATCCATGGCTGTGATTATTATTTTCAAAGTCAAGCGAATCACGATGACTATAATCTCACTAACAGGAAGCCAATTCTTCAGATTCCCGGTGCCCCAAACTCACGCGTAAAACTAACCCCATTTCAAACCAGAAAAGCATTCAGAATTTTGTGTGATGTTTGATTGAACAAATGTGTATACATATTTGGCCAATCAAACAATTTCGCAAATGCTTTTACATCCCAAGAGGAGGTTCCAGTAGCGTAGCCCACGTTTTTTTGCCGGGGCCATAGAGCTCCATGTCAAAGTTCATCATCCTCTGTTGGTCAACACCAAGATAGTCAAAGGATGGTCTTGCCCCCCCTTCCCCCAGATAAGATCCTGGATATGCGCCTGGAAGGTTCGATATGCGCGCGAGTTTTTGACCTTCCCAGAAACTCTCTCTTCCTCCAGATTCTTTGAGTCACACGGAGAGTTGAATCGTGTTGTTTCCTGTGTGCAAGTAGTCTGACCTGAGATGGCTTCTGAGACTTACGCAGACCCTATGGGCATTTTGTTTCCAGTCTCTAGCGTTCACCATGAGCAGCATTTCGAATTCCCACGAAGAACGAGCGTCAATTCTTGAATTTACTCAATTCAAATCCTTGCGATTTCTGATTTTCTCAACTTACCCAACTATTGAGCTACGCTTTCATTCAAAGTTCTGCATTGATTGAAAATATTGTACCACAGAGCTTCGAGAACGAAACCTCCGATTGAAATGCCAATAGAGTACGCGTAAGTCTGAAATACGGACTGGAGGTCGAGCATGGTCGTAGCTGTGAGCTCAGTGGGGAATTCCATCCGACTTGAAGGAACGCAGTCGTCGTGACCTTTGAAGAGGTCCCTGTCTCTTATGAACTTGAGACCCATTGCTTGAAACCAGTAAATGCTGAAAAGTAGATTAGCTGCAGTGTAGTGAATCAGCGTGACCTTCCTCCTCCTTCTCCTTGTCCTTCATCCTGCCTTGAGGAACCTACTAGAGATCCATCGTCTGCAGCATCTGAAGTCCCAGGCGTCGGCTCACGAGAAAAGTACTGCGGAGATCTCCAAAATCTTCAGAGGATATATAATAGAAGTTTTTCGTCGTGGGGCACCATTCATTGACCTTTGTCATCAGAAGGAACCGATCAAGGAAGATGACAGCTTTTTTAGAAGCCAATAGCTCCTTAGATTCTTCAGAGAAAATTTCGTCCACTTCTAAGGACAGAGCAGTCTTGTCGAATTGCTCCTTCACACGAGCACCGATGCCCGGTAATTCCTGTTGATGAAAAATCTGGTTCGGTCAATTTTCTGATGACGGCAAGATATCGGATTCTATTCGACGGAGTAAAGACTCGGGATAAACCGAGACGTCGCGCCGTTTCAACTCACACTTATCATATCCATGAGCCTCGTGTTGGCTAAATGCATTGAGATGAGACGATCGTCCTTGAGGAAGTCTTCGAGTGTATTCAGTCTTTCCGTGGGTGCTCTGACCACGAGATTCGCTCTGCTCTGCCCGGTGAACGAAAGCGCCAATATGAATGATGTCATCAACCAGAAACCACTCATGATTCGGGCTGATGCTGCTGATAACTCGAATGATACTCCTGCAATATCACGGAAATATTCGCCGGAGTAAACTTCAAGGTTTAAGCACGTTTCACCAATCCAGTTTCGGTCTTCTTTCCATTTGCATTACTTGCCTTCTTGAACGAGCATCGCGAATAGTTCAACAGCGTAATGGGAGCATCTGGAGACCTGCGAAGGCTGTCTGAGCACGAATACAATGTGGAGAGCCACAACGGATGTCGCGACGATGAATGATGCCAGCAATAGAAGCCACGTCTGGAAGCACCACGGGAGAGGAATGGAAAGTTCTTTCAGAACGATGATCGAGCTAAGCACAGAATGAGGCGGAAAAGTCGACTCACATAGTTATCGAAAGAACCACTGAAGCTCTGAGCACGACTGACGAAAGCGGTCCTCATGCCGGACAGCATTGTCAGCATGGATTCTACCACTATTGGACTGAAATGCAGTTTGTCGAAATAAACAGCATTTCGCGGCTGAGGACCTGTTGTAATGTCGGCCAGTCCATCTTCCAGCATGCGGGGCATACCCTTCAGGGTGCCGTTCGGGAACCCCATTGCGTACCATCCGTCGATGGGTTTCTGGACGGTGTAGCTGGAGAAAGTTTTCGGAAAAAGAATGTTGCGACTCTCTATAGTCTCGTAGGACAAGTAAATGTCCGAACACGCTTCGTGAATGAGAACTGAACCAATACCGGTTCCATCCAAATATTCATCAAGAATTTAGATTGGGGTTCGAGCAGGTACATTGAAGGATTTGAAACTTACGTCATGTTGAGTGCACGCATGAGATGGTGATGCAAACCGCCCAGCACTCCCTTGAGTTCCGCGGTACCGTCTGGATATTGTTCCGCCCACGTCCATGGTGGATGCTGATTGAGAGATGGTACCTTATGCTTCGTCATGTTGGACATGGATAGCCATCGTCAAGAATGGACATGTTCGTTCCATGGTTTTGAAACACTCACGTTCATGTACGTATAACGCATGTTTCGACCACTCCACGGATAAACCATGATGAGCTCACGATCAAGCCGTTGAAACGGGGAGAAATAACTTGTCCTCGGGTGTTCAATTGCAAGACCACCCCTCTATCGATGTTTGGTTATAAATGAGGTTCCACTGCGGAGCTGAGCCCTTACAATTCTTGATGTAAATTTCGGAAAAAAAGGCTTTGGAGGTCAAGGGATTCATACCTCGGGATCGCCAAAGATTTGATCGTAGCTCAATCAGTGCAGAAATTATACGGGAACCATGTATCATTGTTGGTTTCGCAATCAACGCCGCGAAGTTATGATTCGTCGATTTCAGGGAATATGGATCGTGTGAAAATCAGGCGAAATTAAAGGTTTCGGCGCCGCCGCTAATGGAAATCTCGGATTGCTTTCAAATTTTGCTTTTAATTCCGATCTCAATGAGAGGTTGAAAGGGCACGATCGAACATTCGCCATCCATAAGTCATCCTTGTCAACGAGGAGTCTGAGAGGCTCTTTGAAATCGAAAGTTGACTTCGAAACTGAGGTCATTCCACTACTTTTCCGAAAACCTCAAACGAAGCGTGCAACAAGAAGCTTCAAACAGTCGACATTCTTCGCCCTGCGTTCGGGGAAACATCCCCTGGAACCACGAGGACCCACCCACGCCGCTTTTTTCTCTTGTGATAGTTTCCAGTCGGCGACGCTCGAAGGGGGCGGCAGCTTCTCAAAGTTGGAGTTCAGGCACGGCTACCATTTGGCATTGGCACGGCATCGAGAACACGTCTAAATATTGAACATTCTTCACTTCTCGTCTGGAAGCGATCAACATCGACGGAATGAAGATTCAATGCGCGTCAGATGAATTCGAGCGCGTCAGATGAAGTTGAGCAGCCGGAAAAGGTTTCGAGTTCCTGATTCAAGCTGATGCCTCAGGAGATCAAGGAGCAAGGTTTCCACGTATGTTCCCGTTGCCTCTCTAGCTGGAATCAATTGAACTCGGAATTTTGATGGGTTAAACGACTGAACAAGTCCCTAGAGCGAAATTCGAACACGACGTCGCAGTCGAGCACATCAGAGCGAGCGAAACCGACCTGAAGTCAAGAGAGACGAACTTAGCATGTCTGCAGGGATTTCCATTCAATTTGATGACATGTACCTTGAATCACCCTTGAAAAGCCTCCGTTTTTGGGAAACTCCGAAGTCACCGATTGCATCCGATGCACTTTGGAACTAGTTCCTTCGACATTCGAAATAATTGATGTTGAGCCTTTTGAAGAAACTTTTCATGGGCAAAAAAGTTCCCGTGAATGGCTCGATGTTGGTTTTTTCGAAAAGGCTGGATGCCTTACTTTTTCCTCCCGATGGCAATCAAGAGTCTGGATCACAGAAACTAGATGACATCATCATATGTTTTATTCGTCTGAAATTCCCTAAAAGTATTCCCTCATCAAAGATGAAGAACGTGTCAACTTTCTGAGCATCTGCTGGAGGACTCTTGGGACAGGATTCAGAGATTGAGATTCCAGATCGGTAGATCATGAGATTCTGATTTCATTCCAAAGGTCTCAAGAACTAATCGCTGTCCTCTGATCGATATGCGATCCGCCCCGATGGAGCGAAATGATCTCGTAGATGATCAGCCTCTAGCAGCATCAATTGAGCAACCGGCAGCGAAAGCTCCAATATCATGTTTTCCACATGAATGGAAACCATCTCCGAGTGCTTGAGGACTCCTCGATCGACTTCGGACCGGAGCTCGCAAGATTGGCCTGGCGAGAGGAAGATAGCGTCAAGACAAACGACGTCACCGACCCTCGGGTGCTGTCCATGGTTGCCACGTGTTCCGTACCAGAATTCGATTTTGAGTCTCCATCGTCGAGAAGAATGCAAGAATGTAGAACATTGAACATCGATCCGGCCTCCTAAGCTCAACTCCGTCCGTAACAGACCACTTCGATGAATGATGCGATTGATTTTGATCCCAAGGTTTCAATCTATTCCGGTTCGAGAACGCGGTAGTCTACTCTTGCGTTGGGGCGAGTTGAGCACTCGGGGCATTGCCTCAGATAGACCTGAACATCAGTCACCGGCGCTGCGTATGTCAGGTTCAGCGAGCAGGAGAGGTGATGAATAAAACCGCCTGGGAGTCCGGTGAGAATTGTTGCTCTTCCTGAGCCTCTCACGGAGAAGGTCCATAGGGGATGGCTGAAACCAAGCGGAGTTTATTCGTCGGAGCTGGAGATGGTTCCCGCAGCTCAACAATGGGCGTAGGGAGCAAGAAGGATGGGAAACTCACGTTTACGTACGTGACGTGGAGCGGTGTTGCATCCTACGATCGAGTTATTGCACAGCGAAGACTGATTCATATTCCACCGGGTTAAGGGGTCTGGCCTTGAGTTCGGCGGCGGATTCTCTTAGCGGAAGGTTACGAACAAGATAGTTGTGGCAACTTTGAAACTCTCATCGAACTCTTCCTGAAGCGTCGGTCGAGGAAAAACACAGTCTGTTTTCTTTCGGAGAAAAACTCCGACGAAACCAAGGCTTTCTCTGGGAGACCACACCGTGACACAATCGATGTCGGGGAAGAAGGTTGCTGCTGACAACCTTGTTAGAAAAGCGCATAAATGCTGCCGGTGCCGACGACAACGAGGAAGCTTCAACGTGATTTCGTTCAAAATCGAATTCAGACCACGTTCAGAAAAGGAAAGCAAGCGTGCTGTGCTGCGAGGAGAAAAAGGAAGTAGCAGAAGGAGGAACAGTTGGAACAAGAGGAAGTTCGAATAGAACACTGCTAGCCGCGCCACTAGTCCAACCGAGACTAAAAGTCAGTACGCAAATCGAATTTCCCTTTTTCTTGTTTCGTCAAAAATTCGCTGTCAGCCACTTGTTTCAGGAGGACGAGTTCGAACGATCATCTCAACGTCAGCTTGTTCTGTTCGCAGCCGGCTTCGCCTACCGACTACATACACCGCCCAATAGCATGACTTTATCATGTACTCTGTGCTCGATTCGTAGGGGCGTGCCTGCGATAAGATTAGCAGGGAAGGAAAAAAAGGAAAAGCAGAAAGTAGAACGCAAATAAAAAAGGATAGAAGAAAATCAAGCGGGGCGTATCCAATCAGCTGGAGGTGTGGCTACCCATGATTCCCAAGTTCTTCTTCCCGGAATCAGCTCACTTCCGATCTGTGGTAGCAGCGAATGTCTGTTACCGTTGTTACTTGAGTTGTACGACATTCGTTATTCTTGTGTTCGCACAAAAAGGACGCTTGTTCTCCTTTCAGCGGTGGACAGCGAGGAGTCAATCAGGATCGATCCACGTCCCGTGCTCTCGAACGAAACCGTATATTAACGGACAGGAGATTTCCTTCGTTTTACGGAAACATTTTCGCTATCTTCTTCACGAATTCGGAGCTGATGTTTTGTGTTCCTCTGAAGATCCTCCTGGATACGCATAGCGCCAACCGGATTCAAAATTTATCACGTTGTAAGCGAGGACCGCGAGATTCTCAGAGCAAGCTACGGTCTCGAAACGAGGTCGAATCGATGATGATCCCTCTTTTTCAGATGGATGACCGATCGATGGAACAGCTTCCGAGACAATCGAGATTTCCCGCGTGAATATTAAACTTTGATTCTCTCCTCTCCGTCGAAGGAGCTGACGTTCATTTGGTCGAGCGTTGGATACAATTTCCAGATGAAAACCTCTCCTGTAGAAACGAGTTGGGCTACTTCTCGATCGGGTCTAACGGCGTAGCGAGAAGTTCTTCTGACTCGACAAAGAAAAGACCCAATTCCCGGAGAGCTTTAAATGAACTTCATTTAAGATCAAACGCCCGAGACGGCAGTTCAGCACGGCTTGAGAGCTTTCGTTTTACCGCTTTTCCTCTTTTTCTCGATCGCTCTTCCGCTTACTTGCTCCACGTTCCCTCCATGGGTTTAAATTTAGTTAAATTGTGGACTAGATAGCTTCCTCCTCTCAAGTGAGTCCTTAGTGAGATATTCCTCTGTCGTTACGGTTATTGCTGTGTTGGAGATCGGGTGGACTGCGGCGTTCCGTTCGTGTGTGTGTTCCTCGCTTGGATCGTTCGTCCGTTCGCTGAGAGATAAACCCTCCTCTATGAAAGATCTCTTGGGAAGGATTTACTCTGTGGAATCATTCCGAGTCCTGCCGCCGGCTCAGGCAAGAACTGCTGTGACAAACATCCCTGACTAAAAGAGAAAATGCTCCCCACCGCCACTACTCCAACGGTCGCATCACGTGGACAGCTCGTTGTGCTCTTGGTCCCTCCCCCGATGTCACTTATTCTGAACCTTTTGCATCTGCTCAACATTGAAGTAGCTTTTCGAATTTGAAAATTCGGCAAAACGCTATAAGTGACATCTCTTAGGACGATGTGAGACGCTCTGTGCTCGGAATGAAAACTCGAAACATGACAACATATCTCACAAGGAGAACAAAGTGTTTTGAAAGAGGAACAAGTGCCCCTTGAGGCTTGATGAAGAAGTCCGGAGTAGAGCCGGAATCTCAGCGGAAGTCAACGCCATTTAGCTTAGTTTGCTGTTCTGAAAGGCCTACGCTCATGCCGACCCGACTGCAGATGTCCATAGTGAGGGTGTACGGCGCCGCTCGACCATGGTTTCCAGAGTAGAAGAGTCAACGGAGCGACGAGTCAGAATGATGCGTCCGAAGAAGGAATAATCCTCGAGCTGGGTCTTCATAATTCAAAACTGGTGGAAATGTGGCTCCACATGCCAGCAGACGACGCAAAGTAAATCAGTTTCGTAGTTTGTCTAACGAGTCTGGCATCCTTTCAAGGCCGACGACGGCGAGAAGTCGGATTTTTCGTGCTGAAGTTTGCACGCTTCCGTCAGATTACCTCACATCAACTGGAACTGTTTCCTCCGCGCGTGACACTCAATTAGCAAAAAACTTTTTGACAAGGTGTTGAATCCGAGGAAAACTTCGCGAAGATCATCCCGAAAGGCGTATGAGGACGTGCAGCTGCTGTCTCCGTGCTTGCCATCTTCGCGAGGGGGAGAGGGAGAGAGAGAGAAAATTATCTCGCTGACCAAATGAAATTGGCGGGAAGCTTTGAAATTCAGATTGCGCTCGCTTGTCTGCACGTTCGAGCCGAGCGGACGCAGCGAGGCATTCGAAAGTTGCTTTCAGTGCTTCGATCGAGCCCTCGTTGCCGCCTATGTAAATGTAAATCGACGCTTGGAGAGAGGAAAAAGCTGAGGACAACTGGAAACAGGTGCTCTTACCGGAAAAGGAAATTGAAGAATTTCCGATGCAGTCGTCAACAGAAGCCCGAACTCCGGCGGGCGAATCGGAGCGAGGCAAGGACCGAAAGATCGTTTTTTCGAATCGACTTCTCGATGCCAAAACAGTCGCAAAATTTCCTCTTCGTCGTAGATGTTCTCGTCAAATAAAACCTCGCGAGAGAATACGAGAAATGTTTCGATAAGGAAATGTTCTCTTTTATCGGAAAATACAGACCAATGAAGAGGAAGTCCACTAGAGAACGCACTCGGGATTGTTCTGAAATTAACACCGCAGTCGAGACTTCCGGAATGTTCGCACTAAGAGGAGAAAAAGAATCAAAAACTCGGAGTTTGACATTGCAGTAGCGTGCCGGTATGAGGCAATACGCTTCGGTTTGAGTGGCCAAGTCATCCAGACGACGCTCTGAGTTGGAAAGAGAAAAGCGTCATGGAAAGAATAGGAAATCTCGAGCTGAACGGAGTCTTCCAGCTGGAGATTTTCAGCGAGACCATAAAATCACAGCAGCGGCAATTTATTGAGCGTGAGTTTGAGAGTGGTGCAACAAACTTTCGAATGAGAACACAATGAAGACGACCGAATCTGGTCTGCACGTCGACTTCGGTCTGGTGTGGTTTGAGCAACTCCGAACGATAAGAACGCGCTTCTATCGCGGCGTACCAAATGCGCCACTAAATCTTTCGCAGACTGCGCAGATAGCCACGATCTGCGATTTCACAGTAGCAGAGCGTTCCCGCGCTTTCGGATCGAAAAGCCAGCAGTAGCAGCAGCAGCAGAGCTCAGACCCGAGCGGCATCCTTTGCTCGAGGACAAGGAGAGGAAAATATGGGAGGAATCCCGTGATTCTTGCAATGAAATATCAGTCACGATTCTTCTCCTCTCTCTTCTGGAATCATCTCGTCAACGATTCGTTCTATTTCGAGCGCACGGCGCGGCGTATCTCTCGACATATCGATCGCAAGATTTCAAATCTCTAAACGAAGAGAAAGTGCAGTGAGACTGTGCGCTAAACTGGGTCACAAACGATAGTGGAATTTGATCCCGGTGTGGTGATGGAGATAGTTCTTTTCGGCCCGAAAATAACTCCGTCACCTACGTCTGAATCCCACGCTCTTCCACCAAAAAAAGCTCGTCAATTCGAATCATGGGACGAACAATCAAGAGAAATGATCAATCTAGGGACCGGAATGGAAGCGACAGCGACAGACAGGAGTGCGCAGGTGCATACATGGACTCGTGTGTTCTGTTCTTCCAGTGAGTTGCCGCTGGCAGCGGACCTTCCTCTCTGTATTCATTAGGCGTTATGATGAATTGTGACTGTGCATTTGAGTCGGGGGAAACTTCCGTTCTAAATGAGGAAACGACAACCGTTAGCTCGATTTGCAAAACACGATTTCCACCATCAGACGATTTTCCAAGCGAGAACGAACAAACGAATGATTTTGTTTTCCGCATCATCTCGAAAACCACAAACTAGCTCATTTTGTTCCATCAGAGAGACTCATTCGATTCGTTTTAGGCAAGTTCGCGAGATAACTCAAAAGGATCGCTTTCCCTGAATCGCGTCTCCCTCCAAATGATGGGCCCGGAAACCCTCAAAGAATACCTTGGTTGCCAGGCATTCCGGAGCCGCTGAGGAAAAGGTTCTCGAAGGGAATGAAATAGCGGAATTCGAGACCCCGAACACTTGGCGCGTGGTACCTCCTGCTCACCGGCCGACCGGTCCTGTTGCGGGGCCATACACAGTGAAGCAGGATGAGGCACACGACTACTTCACTGCTGCGGCCGAATTCGCCCTATACACAATCCCAGGAGAGCGATTAGAGCTAACGAATTCTAACATTCGCATCCTACGCTCTCATTGTCAGCAAAGAAACGCTCCCATTCTCTCTAGTTCACCGAAGGCTCATCCTCACTATTTAGTTCTCAGTGAAGGAAACAATTCTCAAGAGTCAATGCCTTTAACGAGAATTCCTCTCGGAATGCGGAAAATGCCATGGTCCTCAAACACCGTCGTCTTGTTCGGGGAAAAGAAGGGGTCCTCATCAAACGAGAAAATTCCTCATCGAATCCAATGTCTTAGTTCGCATCAACTTGATGTGCCGTATTCAAAAGGATCGGTCTGATGCAAACCGACGAAAAGGCGAAGAGTAGCGATGATTCGTAGCCGAAGAGGAATTAAAATCGCGGAACAATCGAATCAAAGTCGGCGGAGGACCTCAGCAGCTTGCGACAGACATCGGAGTGGTCGGTCGGTCAGCCACTAGTCGAGAGAAAAGCACCCGATCCTCCCCTCCGCTTCTCTTCTCCGTGTTTCTGTTTGTCTCACAGTGCAACCGTGACATCCCTACGCCTCGGGCGGGTTGTTATGGTCGGAGGAACGAGACAAAGCAATTCCCGCTCCTCAAACACCCACCCGTGCACACCATCTCACAGTCAGGCAGATAGAGCCACCGAAAGACAGACGGATGGACGGACAGACAAACGAGACGGATGGAAAGATAGGAAGACGGACGGACGGACGAGCCGACAGGGGAACGTACGGAGACACAGAGAGGCGAATATACGCGGGTCGTCTCCTCTAACAACAAGCTAAAGTGGCTCTCATCCTCGAAGTCGTCATCATCATTCCCGCTCGGTGGAGTTCTCCAACAATTGGCGCCCTGGGCTCAGCCAAGACGACTCAAATTCCTTTCGCATTCGTTTGTTGTCGCGTGTCGAGAATCGCGATCTACACGCAACAATTCCAAATCCCAAGCGAACTCCGACTGTAGTTTTCCCGCGGAAAGCTCGAGCATCGAAGGAGGAACTTTCTTCGATAACTTCGAGTGAGATGCTTGGCTCCAACCGCGGTGACTAAGGGCCGTGCCACATTCGTTTGCGAACTTCACACGTGCCATCTAGAATTTCACGTGCCTCTAGAATTTCAGAAGCGGGTTCCAACTTCGTCCAACTTCAGGGAGCCGGTAGTCCCGCTTCGGAGCGGTCTCGAACGATAATGAAGCGTTCCATTTTGAGACGCTCGGGGTGTGTCAGTTGCCCAGCCTTTTCCACACGTAAAGGGTGTTGAGTAGAACGATTTCCCGAAGTGGCTTATCTCGATGGAACTCAGGGTTTTTCGGGCTTTCTGACGATCGTATTCGATGTGAAATCGAATTTGAGGACGGCCATCCATCAGGCACTTTTCTCCAAGATGCTTTGTTTCCCAAGAAAAACACGGGGAGGTACTTTTCACGTCTCTCATGGAGATAGTGGAAAAATGAAAGGGTTTTGAGCAGAGTTTCGATGGAATTATGGTTTTTCGGGGCGCCTGAGAGGCTTATATATGTAAAATCGAATTTTAGGGCCGGTCATCCATCGGAGATTTTTCTCTAAGACGCATTGTCTTTAAATCTCGAAAGATCATTTTACTTACCATCCTATATGTATGGTAAGGTCCGGTTAATGGGACTATCGCTTATTCGAACCAAAACCTGGATTCCCGATAAGTGCTCACAAGCCAAAGTGCCTCCGCCTAATCGGACCATAATGGTTCGATCCCGACGTGGTTCTGTTAAGCTGTATCATCATCGATGATTAGTGATGTACATATTTCCCGGGATCGTTCCTCGACAATGCTAGAATTTCACAGAGTCCGTGATTCCCCGGAAAATGTATGCACCCCCACCCATGATCAATCAATCCGTCGATACATTGTTGTGATTGTTCGTCCTCCACATCAAATTTTTCATGAATTCTTATTAAAGATCATAGCTGGCACCAGAATCCAATCTGATGACGCTGTCGAGGAAACGAGAGAATGGATGTGAGTACGTTTCCGAGCTCTTCCAGTGAGGTTGTGGGTGAAACCACGTACGTCTCAGAAGTGTATGACCCCACTTCACCGAGAGCAACTTTGTTGTAATGAGAGCCTTGCAACGTAGTTTCTATGGGAAGCTGGACCAGAAGAAAGAGATGGAAACCTTTGTTACAACAAAGTTCGTTGTAGAGAGGGTCTTTCAAAACTGACTCCGAGGAGAGCTGAACCAAAACTGAGAAACTCCCTCAGAAGGCTCGTCATTCAATTGAATGAACGTCCGTGTATTCGGAAACTCAGGAAAAAGTCATATTTCCTCGACTTTCAAATCTCCAACAATCGGAGCGAGCAACGAGTGCACACACGGAGCTATTTTTAGCCGTGTCAACGTTTTCACAGGAACAGTTAGTTTTGCCTTCTGCCTCTGATTTTTGCAGTCAGAGCGAGCCCCGGTGTTTTGTGCTGAATGGACTCTTTCTACTTGGCTGCCGTTGATCCGTTTTTATGCAAACGGGACAAATTGTGCTAAGTGTCGCTGAAACGGAGAAAAATTCACTTGGCTGCAGTCAAGAAAGCACGCCGCCTCGCCGTAGAGCCACCTCGCGTAACGAACAAATGAACGAACGACGTATGAAAAGAGTTGTTTTCTGTCTTGTGGTACAAGGTGAATAAATTTCGTTTTCCTTTCTTCTCTCTTCTTCATTCTGATGAATATTCATCCACTACAGGGAGATTGAGGGAAAACAGATCATCAACCGGAAGGGAAAGCCTTCGCGTTCCGTCAACGCCTGGATCATGTATGTAGCACACCGATTGTTGATGAGGAGCTCTCTCCCCGCGTTCTATCATTGCTCCGGTGGCGCTTCCGTCCGCTTTTCAGAGAGGAATCATTCGAAAATCTTCCGTAGGAGATTCGAAAATTGATTCGAAGGACGAAACTAGAAATACTCGAATTCGTTCGAATGCAAGTCGCCTCGTACGCTTCACCTAGAGCATGCACGGCCGCAGCATGTATATTTATGTGACGTTCGATGAATCTCGATTGACTTCCGGCGACTGTCAATCGGGAGTAGGTTTAACGGTGTCCCTTCTGTGACCAGATCCCGAACACTGTGGTTTGCTCCCCCCTGGAATGAAAGGTTTATCAACGGATGAGTACAGATGGATACCAATACAAGGGCGGACCTTTGCGCAGATTCCATTCCGTATCTGTTGAAGACAGAAACTACGGAGAAGGTGAGACTGAGAGGCTCTAACAGGGATGACAGCGGTGTGGGGAGGTTAGAGCGAAGAATGGGAAGACAAAGTGCAGTTGAGGGACTCGAGAGAAGAGATGGAAGAGAGTCGGAAGACCGGCTAGAGAAGGCGGAGGTTGGAATAAGGGAACGGAACGAATAGAGGAGGACGGTGGTGGCGGCAGCGCGCTCTGAAAACAGCCAACAAGCAAGCTAGCAAGGAGGCACGCAGACAGGCAGGAAGGAAGGAAAGGATGCAGCCGGCGAGTAAAGGACTGAGACGCCTTGAACGGCAAACAAGCTTCGCGATCGTGTCTCGAATTCCAAACTTCTCGTTTTTCTTTGTCTTTTTCGTTCGGAGTTCAGTTGACGCAAAAAGAAATGCGAAATGCAGTGAGATGAGCCTCTTTGTCTCCTTATGCTCACTCCGTATCCTGACACTCATTCATCCCCTCCTCGTAGCTATTCTATCCATCTACTGGCGTGACAATCGAGCTCTTGCAGGTCTCGGATGTCGATCGAAGGGACGAATTCGGATTCCCTACTTGCGCCCAAGTTTACTCAAAGTGGGTTCTTCCTTCTCGACATGAGGAACTAGCTGACATCTCAGATATCAACGTTCCTCAAGGCTCAGCCAACGGTCGAGGTTCCTGTAATGATCCATCTGCTTCAGTGAACCCCCCGACAAATATACTCGAGGTCAAATCTCATGGAGCCCCGTAGGCCGCACCATACTTCCCCGAGAACGAACGTGATGCAAAAACTTTTAGTTGAGGCCACGGTGAGCGGTATGAACGAGATTCGAGGAGAACTACCGAAAGGAAAGCGCCGGATCTGAGCACTGGGATCTAACGATGAATTTTTTCTCCAGCTTGTTGCTCGACTTCATGAGTTCCACGTTCGGGATCGAGCCGACAAAGTTCCGATAGGATCTCAGAGGAAAATTGACACCCTAAATCATTTCGCGGCGACTTTCTAGCGAGCTCAAAACTTTGGAGAGTTTGTCCCAACGCATGGTGATGGTTTGAGGGAAGCAGCCGCTTTCGAGGTGCGCTTTCGAGCTCAAATTGCTGGTGCTGCCATTGTGTACGCGTCATTTCAGACTTTTCCTCTGTTCAACGGTGGTTTCTATTCGTGTTGGAGTTGGCCCGTCCCGGTCCCCGAGCTTTGAAGCGGGACTCCCGGACGCAATGGCTGGAAGCTCCTTTCAGTGGCGTCGAACGTTTTCCAAAAGGAATCCTGAGGAACGAGGAGGAGACGAAATGAGACTTTTGCAAAAAAATGATGAAGCACTTTGGCCAAGGCTTCCTTCCACGGGGCTTCCAAGTCGCTGGAGCTGCCGGTGCTTCTCTGTACGGAAAGAAAGATGCAAGCTGAGCCCCTTGAGAGGAACCATCCGTTCTGAACTCACGTTTTCTCAGCGGCGAGGTTATGACAGAGTAATCCTTCCTTCTTCCTTTCGTTCGTTCGCTCCATCCATTGAGATAGTGACGTGCGCACTAGAAAACGCGAACGCCGCATTATTTCCCGCAATCGTATGTCTTCACGGCGAAGGATAATAGCCGGCGGGCAAGCGAAGGAAGGGTGTCAAGTAATAAATTTTCGGCCTTTTCGAAGCGCGCGTCGTCATTGCGGCTCGGTCGTCGACGTCGATCTCGGTGTCGTCGCTCCATGACGTCGACTTGATGCAACCTGACCCTGAGGAACAAGTCCATTTTCGGTATGCCGCTGAGTATTCTCATCACCAAACCTTACTCATAACGTGGAACGTCTTGTGTTACATCAACACGCTCAACAAGCATCGCGCTGCGGGGGATCGAATAGATTCTTGATGCTGTTACGACCGACGATTAGGTGTCGTCTTCATGATATGACCACCGCGCGATTCAATAGGAATCATTTCCACGCGGAGCCGGGGACATCGTCACTCGGATTTCTGTCCCTCGAGAACGGAACTGCTCCATGATCCTCTCGCAGTGAACCGTTTCCGATGTTCTACGATGACGATCATAATCAGAGAGCTTCCAGTCGTGGTCCATTCTTGAAGTCGCCGTTCGCATAATGATATCTCTAGATGAGTGAGTTTCGAGGACAACAACCTGACCTGAGTTGGACCTGTAGTTGGAAATCCACCAATCAGAGGAAGAGTCGATGAATACAAGTTGCGCAGTTGAACAACTCAACATCGAAGGGATCCGGGACAACTATTCTCAGTAGCTTGTCTCGACTCCGTTAGGATTTGTTACGAACTTGCTAAAACTGACGCCTCGACGCGGCCAACTCGCCGTGTTCTCTGCAAAGTTCAATATGGACGTGCGTCGTCACTGAGTGAATTTTGTTAAACGCCTCAAGGTAAAGTGGAACGAGCTGGAGAAGCCTTTCATTATCACTTAGGCCATGGCCTGTCATCAGGACCGCTGATCAGACCCTCAGGCCGTATGACGGCGCCCTAGCAACGTTATAATTAAACTGTCGTCGAGTGCCTACCAGGGTAGGATACGCCTGCGAGCAACCTATCCCGTCCAAAGCTCCCTTTCGGCAAGGCCTCAACAACTACACGCGAATCATCTTTTTTTCCCTCGTTTCTCCGTCGCTTTCGTTCGTTTAAGGCAAAATGTTTGATCAACGTTCGGCACACTGCACTGGAATTCGCAGTATGGTCTTCATTATTCTCCTGGAAACTTTCGAAGAATATTTCAGTACCTAGGGACTTCTTTGAACTTCTCAGGGTAAATCCAAGAATACCAGTCCGCGGAAGTGATAGTGAAATACATTTCTGAAGCGACCGAAACTAATGGGGAAGAGAAATCTTGGTGAAAATGGGACAATGATGAAACGAAGGATCGTTGGATTCGATGAGTGCTGATTGTGCGATGACGAGTGCTTCTCTCCGCCTTTGACGGCACCTCAAAAAATCATAACTACTCATTTGAGCGCATAAAGCGTAGAACCCTGCAGTATATGCCACATGAACTACCACAACACTGATTCGGAGTGCCGTGAACACGGGAAAAATAGAGACAACGGATATAAATTCCTACGGAAGTGCATTCCCATTCAATTCGCGGCAAGAGGATGCTCCGCTTGAAGGTTCAAAAACCCATTAAGTGATAGTCTCGATTTCACTTGCAGCATCAATCGAGGTGTTCGATTCCACCACGTCCCCCTTTCCCGAGTCGAAAGATCCTCAAATGTAAAAAATGCGAGGTTCTCTCAGGATGGAAGTTCACCTGAACGTATTCCATCCTCTTTTCTCCTTGATATCAACAGCGATTGCTCGTTGCCGACCATACCGATTTACGTTTATGCCGATTCAATGATGTCGAGAGCGGAGATCACGTAGCACTTTGTGAATCGAGCTCAACAGAGCCTCGCCGCACAATTCAGGCCAAGTGGAGATTCTCTAATAGATCTTGCTGCCGCTGACTCAATGGATCAATGCAGCGATGAATGGAACTAAAATTGTCGCCAAAGCACGGAAACTCATTCAGGCTGCAGTTCGAAGCAACGTGCATTCACAAGTGCCCACGCGAAAGCGAATCTAAACCGAATCGAAACAGCTTCGTCTCAACCCTCGGTCCATGGAAAAAACGTTGGGAAGCGGGATTCCTCACAAATCTGTCCTTGAAAGATTAACGTGGAGACGGAAGCAGATAAATATAAATCTACAAGAGTTTCCGAATTTAGACGGAATAAAACACCACATTAGCAACGGGATCACCTTGTCAGGAGTCAAAGCAAGAAGAAGAACGACCCGGGGACGAACAATGAGGTATCTCGTGTTTACTGACTTCCTTCGAGAGACGTGAAAGGCATTCTGTTCAGTTGTAATTAGTACACGGTCACGTTCTGAACGGATAAACGACAAAGGACAACAGCCAAAACGACGACGACGACGACAACAACAACCGTAACAACATCGACGGGAACAAAAACGAACACGAAAGCAAGCGAAGCTAAGGTTAACTTTGTTTGCGGCGTCGTTGATACCTCCGACAACAACAACAACCTCAACGTTCGGCTGTACTCCTGTATCATCGATTACCTGTCATAGGTGCAGCAATAAGTGCTCACTATGGGTTGCTGTTGGCAGAACGGATTTAGCCGTGAGCGCATTAGCTGTGTTCATACAGAATAATCATGGTCCGACCGATTGACTTGCCTCGTTATGCTGATCCTGACTTATAAACATTCACTTAGCGTGCTCGTTTACTGCACGAAGATGCGAACCTTGCGATTGAAGCTCGCTTCTTCGCATAGCTCGCTTGCGACGGGAACGCTCGCTCCATGGAAAGCGTCTTGCGAACTTCAAGGAGACTGCTTCCAGACTTTGGAAGAAGTTCTGCGAACAGAAAACTTCCTTGATGGTTTCTTGGAATGCGAGGAATCGAGGTAGCGACTCAAAACAGGAATTCACTTGCCTGACTCCTGGATGACCCGATGAATGGCGCCCTTTCTCGACCGAGTGCCCTATCCTTAACCCTCGAGTCGAACTCATGTCCTCATCTCGTCGTGCTAAGATAGTGTGCGTAGGGAATCCACTGGCGCTGTATTGCACCGCTCGCGAGAGTGCGGAGACATCTCACCGCAGCGACAGCTGTGGACGGCGATCCGCCGAAGACAAAAATTTTTCAAACGGCCACTCGACGTCCTTTTGTTGCGGATTTATGACCCATTCACAGTTCGGCATTTAGCTTGGTTCGTCGTCGTTGTCCTTCGCCGTCGTGCGGACGTCCTGCCACAAGCAGACAAAAGCCTTTCGTTCTGAGGATGAATGTTTGACGCACACCCAAGAACGAAGCCCCAGTCGTTTGTGTGTGCATGGGAGCATTCTTTGTTGCGTCGCAGATTTCTCTACGAGGACATTAGTTGAAATGCTAGATTTGTCTCTAGGCCTCGAGATTCAGTGGGAGATGTCCAAAGCAGACACTCCTCATTCATAAAATGAGCTTCCCTCATTTACACGGAACGACCTGGCTAGCTGGCTGGCTGCCTGACTGACTGACTGTCGGACTGCGCGGCGGGTTGGGCACTTTCATCGTTTAATTTCCGCTTTGTGAACGCGATGTTCCAACAATTGTGCCACCCGAGCAATGGAGACACTCCTCGCAGGAACTCTAACACTGTGCGGTGATGAGTCAATCAGCGCAATGCAACGCTGAACATATGGGACCAGTGAGGTAGCGTTCACGCTTGGTGATTTTTGCTCCAACTTGTTGTCAGCGTTAGAGGACACGTCTTAATTCATTGTGCACTTACGAACGGGGAAAAAGAAGATGGGGTTCTGGATCTGAAGAGATAAGATCTCGAAACAAATACACTTTGAAAACACAATTTCTTCCGATGGCCTAATCGAGACAGTCAGCGGCTTGAGATAGCCTTCCGCAGTTTCCCTATTCCGCTCATTTCGTTTCACCCCGAAACTTGCGGCGAAGATTTCCAACGTCCATAAGTTACGGTAGTGACTCATATGACAATGACTTACCGTGTCGATGCAGTGGTCAGGAAACTAGGCTGCCTGGAGAAGCAGCCAGGGAGCGAAGATTTATATCCGACGCATCTTTCTTCCGAACTTCAGTCTTATGGTTCTCCGCCATCCGTTTGTTACTTGTTGATTTTTCTAGTTTGTAAGCCAGCTATCTCTTTGTTTGAGTGATCACTCGAGAGCTTGAGGTTCGTGCTAGAAATTCCTCGCATGCGTCTTGATGGATTCGCCGCTTTAGGTTTTCGCGCGTGATCAGAAGAAAGGAAGCGAAACGTACAGAGGCGAGAACGTCAATCAGCCAGAGGAAAATTTTTGTTTGTTGAGAATCAGAAGTGTAGCCATGAGGTGAACAGAAGGCCGTACCGAGCATTCGTAGCCTTAGTCCTAGTATAGGCCAAGATAAGATGCCGATGGAGAAGTAGAAGACAAATAATGCCTCACTGGAGTGTGCAACGAAGCACAAAATGGCTCCTCAGCCCGGGCTAGGGAGAGCCTGACTCGCCACCAAGCTCGAGCCAGAGACCAATATTAGACTCCAGCAGGGGAGTTGCAGGAACCATTTTAGCTTTGTGTTATTGCGAACGTCACTAATTGAAGGTCACACTTATTGGAAATTCGGGCAACGATGACAACGACTCTTCCAGCAGATGATTTTTCTAGCTAGAGGTTTTTTTCTTGGTCTGTTCCTCAACCTTAAACCACATTCTGTTCTGCACGAGGCGATGCGTGTCCTGAGCAGTTAGCGGGTCCCTAAGTACGTCCGATGTTGAAACTTGACGTCGGTATTCGTCTGATGTCCCTGATGCACACGCAGAGCTGATTGCTACGAAATTGTGCAAATATGCTCCGGGTGACATACTCAGACCACGTTTTGTAAACCACCGCTTGCTGCAATAGTTCCATACAGCTCAACATGATGCTGCAATCATCATCGTTCTGAGAAAGCTGCGGTTTTCAGGCCTCGAGGCGTTTATCGCGCCAATCGAGGAGACCTCGGCAATCCGCGGTCAATTCCAACAGAGTTCGCGTATCTTTTCTGTAAAGAAGAGAAGTGCTCAGAATTGCTGAGGTATAAAGTCTTCCCTAACAAAGATCGAAAGCCGCAACAGATCTTGAAGGCAAATACGAGAAGATATTCCAAGTACACAATACGAGTTGAGAACTCGTTATATTTGGATGGGGCTCGATCTATGAAATTGTTTTTTTCTTCAATACTATTGTTTCTTTTTCGAGTGTGGTGTCGACAACGGATTCAGGTATGCAATTTACTTCCCCTTCGGCGGAGAAAACATGATTTGCTTGAAATATGTGGCGGTTTGCTGTAGAGTTAGTGAATGGTGAGTGTGTGTGTTTGTGTACAACGTATACTCGCCGGACACGCGAAAGAGGCATTTCATTAATCGACTTTGGGATCCTGACGTCGACTAAAACACCTGCTGGCCACACCTCCTACAAGGAGCGGGAGCTTTCCTTGCGGGTTCATCCTTTCTCTGTCCTCCATTCTTTCAGGATTGTTAAAAACACAAACACGCCATCCTTTTCTTGGCAGGTTTGCCTTCCGGAAAGAATCCCATGATACGGCCTCCTTTTACGATCCCAAAAAGGTTTCGAGAATGAATTCTCAGGAATGTAGGAGCGGACGATCTGACGACGTTCTCAACTCTGGTTACTCCGTGAAAGATCGAAAAGCTCTCCCAAGTGCAGTTTCATGATCTTAATTAATTCAAATCGACCAAGGAAAACGTGAAGTCCGATATCACGAAAGCGGACGACGTGAAGGTGCCTGATGTGGGTCGATAGATTTATATCGATTCCAGTATGGTAAACTCTCCGTTGTGGCAGTCAAGCTTGCTCACATACTGGATCCTATCCAAGGAGCGAGGATTCCACTCTGTGTGAGGGAATCGCTCTCCTGCGGGCGCGAAGGATCATCAGAAACAGTGCAGTGTGTATTTCTGATTGTAGATATGAACTCTCGTGATTTCACCGCAAAGATTACGAATCAGAAATCAAAGAAGGCAACCTTCAGTAAGCTCTAGAGTGAGTTCTGTCATTGAAATCTCAGGTCAGAGGACAATCTGAATATTTATGTTGAGCAAACAACCTAGTCATTCCCTTCAGAACGAAAAGTGATTTTCTTCGAGAGCCTCTATTTGCCCATGCGTTCTTAGACTCGATATGCGTGGGCTCAGATCTGCTCCGCTGGATTCAGTCCGAGACAAGCTTACAGAATGATCCGCTTAGCTAGTAATAGCTGGTCTACCTACTCACTGAGGAAAAAAGCAGGGGAGGCGAACGCGAAGAATGCTCGAAGTATCCGACGTTGCACTCCGGGGCACTGGATCTTGAAAATTGGATTCCGCCTCACACACTCCGCTTTCATCCGTCGCGTCGCACTGTTCGCGAAAACAAATGGACATCGGACATTCCTACATCCGAATTTCCTCCTCGCCCGCTTATCAAAGATATCAAGCCCTTGTTTCGTCACGCAAAGCGAGCGGCTTCAATTTCTTACATAACTTAGGAATAGGCTTCGTTTGGAAGAATTGATAACTTTGAGAGGGTGAACTGGTTCCAGCACTGCCGGACGTCTACCTCTTTCCGATATAGATTGTTCTCGAGCTCTGCGTGTCGATATGCATTCATTCGTCCATGTGCCGCCGATGGCACAGAACACCTTCTTGAAAGTGAGAAAAGTCAGAAAGACGTCATCCTGCGAGGTTTCTCCGAGATTTCACGAAATTTCTTGTTACTTGAAGCGTCAGCCCATCTATCGGAAGCTAAAAACACTTGGCTCGGGGAACATCACTCCCATGCACCATTCATCATCAGAAGCACCACTGATCTTCATGTGGAGACTCGGACTTGCAGGACCTGCCTGACTTTCTGAAAGATACAGAGAGGTTCGGCAAGTCACGCGGGTAATCCAGAAACGAGGAAAAAAAAAATGAAAAATCTCCTACAATGTCTCAAAAGAGTTCTTGGCCCATGTCGGAGTTTCACAAACGACTTGATCCCCTCCTTCCTTTCGGTCTCCCCTCCTATTTCGTCTCTGCCTCTGAGACGGAAGAGCCGACAGCAAGCCTAAGTGCCTTCGCAAGCCGCTACGCGCCGACCAACGAAATTCTTTCTCCCACAAGACTTCAAGGAATTTGCTAACATTAAAGTTCCTTGTGAAGGATGAGGTAGACTATGGTCCGAGGAGAACTGGATGCGCAGCCAAGAACCACTTTGGATGCGCTTCCTTCGCCGACACGCAACAAGTTGACAAAGTAGTGGGCGAACAAGTTATCCAAACGAGCTTCCGGAGTTATCTAAGTGAGTGGATGTCGCCTTCGCTCGAGTCAGCATCAAAGTTCACGATTCTTCGAAATTGGCTTTCATCTTGGAACGTCGATGATGATGAATTCGGAGCGAGAACAGCACGGAAACCGAGACGGGTTCCGAATATCCAGGGAAGTTGAAAATCCGAGAAATCTGGTGCACAGACTTGAGCATCCGGATGTTACAGAACTTGCAGAGGGAAATCGTTTTTGCGATTTCCATCGTTGTTTCCGTTCATTAGGCGTGATCTCAACAAGTTCAAGAGGCCTGCTATCTCGGTGCAGACGGAGTGTATCATTGATTGGCATATTTATTGTGAAAGACCAACCAACCGATCGACATGTTGTTCCACGAACATTTTATCGAGTTAGGGAACTCCTGCCGCCCCTGATTAGAGCCAATAGAGTGGAACCGGGGGAAGAAGTGGATATCTATCCCGCCAGCAGGTTTCTATTGGATTGAAAAATTGCCTGTCAAGACCAGATTGTCCACAGGCAAGAAAAATACACACTCTCAACCCTCACCCCCGCCACTAATACACACCCACGCCAAACAAACGCCATCGCATTAACTAACACTCCAGAGGCGACAGCTTGAATTCAAATCCTCTGCACTTAGTTCAAATGTTATTCTCTTGCGGGAGAAGAAAAGAAGTCGAGCTTGCTGCATTGCTTCCTCTAACTCACATTCAAACACATATGAGTTTGTGCCGAATATTCGGTGATGTCCGAAGAAATCATTGAAAGAGATCGTAAACGGAGCATTCGCTTCACAAGGTTATCAATTTCAATCCTCAGCTGTAACGACACGACCGTGAACTGGGCGTTTTTGGATTCTTCCACAGGCTGTCATCTTGTGAAGAGCCCCCGGCGTGCTCAGTGTGAAGTACGAGTGCCGTCGTCTTGGAATAAATCTTGCCAAAACTTAATTTTGAACCCGCGATGAATTCGTGATGACTGACTTGGCGCCACAGAGCCGCGCCGATGCCATTGTGGCGTCCAACACGTTGGGTCTAACATGATTTGCGTCAGAAGTCGTTGATCAGGCTTTTGGGAGCACGCAGCGACAGTTTGCGCTTTGTCATTCTCCTGAATTTCGAAAAGAGAGAGAGAGAGAGAGAAGAGAAAAAGAGACAGAGAGGGAAAATTCTGACTTCCAGGCCGCGAGCTTCCAAAGATTTGAGTGTTGACTAGCTCAAAAGATGGAAGAGGCGTAAAAGACGATCGGCCAGCTGGAGGAAACTCTGCCGCGTACCCGACCGACCGATCAACCAACCATACGGCGACCAGCTCAAGGATGGATCGAGGTTTGCAGCAAAGACATCGCTACTTGGCAGAGCATCCGACCGGGAAATTGCCACCTAGGATCAACCTTCTGCCTCAAACCTCCCACTCGCTTTTTTCATTACGACGCGGAAGGAGTTTGGGAAAAAACGATTCACCTATTTTCAAGAGAGTCACTTCCCGCGGTGGGCAACAAGGATAACTCGCCGCAATTTCCCGATCCGCATGTTGAGCCGACTCCGAAAATTGTGAAATGCATCACATGTGCGCAGTTATCCGGAACCGAGCTAGGTGGAGCCGACGTGCAATCGTTGTCCTCTCGAGAAATCGGAGACAGCTCGAGTTCGACGATGGAACATCCTCCACATGATGATTGATACTGTCAACGGCCAACAATGAAGTTTTGTTTCGGATTCTCTAGAAAAAGGGATCCAGTACTCGAGCACCTGTCTCGGAATGAAAGCCAGCCTAGGACCTACCTTTTTGTACTCGCCCACCTCTTTCTTAGCGCCCTGTTTGTGACGGTGTGCATGAAAGTCGGAATATACACTTTGGAGGATCACGGGTTCTGTCCCTCGAATCACGAACCTCATTGAAACCTGAGTATTCACAACCATCTCACCGTTCACCTTATAGCACAGCAGTTTGACTGCGGGCGTCCCTCAGATGGCAAGGTCAAGTTGAGGGTGTTTGAATCTCTCGATTTCTATGGAAGAGAAGAGACACGAGACCTCGGCACTTCGTTGTTGGATACATCGGAAACTCGTGTGAGGAAAACGTGGAGTGCGATCGTGACACTTGACTCGAGGGGGAAGATTCTTTCGAGGCCCACGATCGCATCACTTCGAAGCTCTGACTCGATTGAAACGCCACGAACACATCAATCCGTGGAAACGGAGGCGGACCAATCCCAGACTTCACGACTAATTAATCCAAGAGAATGGGAATCGGGCGTGTTATGATCATCAGTACCCTATGCAATACGTCAAGATTTCAACACTGGGAGCAACGCTCGAAGCAGCCGCAAGAGTTCATTCTAGGAAATGAATGTTGTACGATTCCTAGGAATAGTTGTGCTGCAGATCCTGCAGTTTATGTTCGCTCCATGAAAAGTTCATCGAGTAAGTAAATATGGTGCAAGGCAGAGGCTGCGGCGAGTTTTGGAAATCTCGTCTCGAGACCGCAGTCGTGATTGCTTCACTTTCCGCCCTGTCATGCTGCTTGCTATCTGTGATTGATATTGCCTATCACCGGGAAGCCGATCATTCGAGCGAAACCCCCACATGTCTCTTCGAATGTATATTTAGCCTTTGGTATCCGACCTTCGAAAGTTCGATGTTTCGCCCTCTGATTTCGATTTCGAGTTCGGAACTGGTTCGGAAATTGGGCGATGGAGTCTAGGAGGAGAGGAGGTCACGTAGGCATGATTGGTTTTCCTACTCAATTTCGTAAGCTTCTCCCTTTAATCTCCTCCGCCAGGATTCCGATCCTTCGGAATATCGATCGACCACGAATCGGTGAGTAGAATTCACCTAAACTTCCAGACAAACGTAATTCTTTGGAAAATTCGCAGCAGTCCGGAAAAGAGTTCGGTGGAACCGACTGAAGCGTTCAGGACAAGCTTGTCATCTGCGTCTCCTTGTACTGTTATTGTGTTCCCGTTTCAATGATTCCAGTCTCATTTCCCGGTCGTTTCCTGTCTCTCCTCTAAGTTACTCCTGTTCGGATCTAGTTCCAAGCCTTCTGCCGTGTTCAGCGGCGAGTGGAAGCAGCGGTTAATGCAGCTTGTTAGAGACCGAACCTGGCTGATTGGGAATGGACCAGCGAGCTGTACGAGCAGGGAGACAAGCACTGCAATTGGCCACCTCCAAGTGGTGCAACTCTGAGTGAGAGACCCTCTCCTGGCACACTGAAAGGACGCAGCTGATGATGACGTCCCAGGATTCTCCACGTACGACCGTTTCGCCGGTCGACTGACGATCGGCCGGCAGGCCGGTCGGTCGGTCTGTCTGTCGACTTGGTGAAAATTATCCTCCACGTACTCACGACGAAACGAACAACGAACGAGCCGGCACCGGGGGCAATAGTGGTAGAAGTAGTAGTAGTAGTTCTATCGACGACCTCGTTACCTCCGATAACGAAGCCGTGATCGCCGGACTCCCCGTTGAACCCCTTCGCTACGGCCCCTAATCTGACCCTCGCTTATTCCCGACTCCCGGGCAGCCGAGCGGCACACGCAGCAGCTGCAGCAACAACAGCAGGACGAACAACAATATATACGCTGGCTGCTGATTGTTTATCCTCGCAGACCTGACCCATCGCTCTCACAATGCAAAGAATACAACGACGATTGCCCCAGAGCTTACGTCAACGAATGATAGAATGTTTGCACGCTGAACATGTCAGCTGCCCGGAGAGGGTTCGCTCGGAGGCGAATGCTCCAATCAGAAGAAGGGGACCGGCTATCTGGTAGCAGGTTTCTCAAACTGCGAACATATCCTCGCATAAAAATGGTTCCGCAGCGATTCTCGCCGGATCCTTAGACCTCTTCGCTCGTTCTTCGTTCGGGGAGTTGGGATCGTGAGAGCTTCGAGCCGCCGTGCTGGTGGAGCCCTTAGAGCACTCAGGCCATACGCTCAAAGGGCAAAGAGGGAGACGAGCAAGGCACATTATTACTTCTGCGTGACGTTTGATTCCGGCTTACTTAGCCGCCGACGTGAGGCCATCTAGTTGACGTCGAAGATATTTAGATAAGTTGCCACTGGCATCAAGCACTGCTCCTCATGCAACCTTCGCAGACTTGGAAAGAGACCGAAACAAAGTCTACCCGGCTCCTAGAGGAGCTAGAGCTGCCCAATGAACAAGTTCTTCGTTTTCCCCGATTTCCGAGCGGCCTTGAGCAAGAATTGCGACGCACATGGTGGCCGCCTTCTCCTCCTCGAAAACTGCCCCGACTCATTGGAACAGCCTTCGCTTCGTTCGAACTCGATTTACGTTCACTGCGACGTGATCAGCCAGAATTTCGTTTCTAGCGTTCCCGTGGCTCCGCAGACTTCGAACAATTATCGGATGAGCAGCATATGCTCCGGGAAGACTCGGAGAATCGAAACTCGCTTCGCGGCACTCCATAAACCTCACTTGCGTCTGAGTTCGGCCCAAGTTTACTTGGCTGCCGCTGCCACCGCCGTTGACGCTCATTGGATTCAGAAAGGTCGATCCACTCTCCGATGAAATCCAATATTGATTCCACCCTTCTGGATGCTGCCGCTGCCGACGTCGTCGTCCGATGTCGTTTCCCTCATTCTTCATTAACATCATCCTTTTGTGATTCGTTTTGACAGACTGTCGTGCCGGTGGTCGGTGGGTCATCGTGTCGACTTCGTTTGAGCGAGGTGAATGTTGGGTGTTTTTGATTGTTGTTGCGGGACACTCGATCGAGAGACGGAAGAAAAACCAAACGTGGTCGGACCCGATGGATTCCTCCAGGAGTTCGAGCTCGCCTCACTGTTCCGGGCGAAAGTGAAAAGATGATCGTTTCTAAATATGAAGCTTGTCTGAAGCGCTTTCTCTCGTGCGGTGACCGATGACGCGGTTGACATTGTGCAGGCGCGCGCGATGTCTACGGAACCGACGACGAGCCCCTCTCAGGATGGGGAACGCGTGCATCTGATCGATCGCTTGATCAATCAATTCGGCGGCTCCGAGGAGCATTAAAGCGCCATTCACAACATCTCGCAGAAAAACTGTCAGCATCCATGGATAAAACCCTGAGGCTTGCGGTTACTCGTCTTTCCGAGTCTTGCGTTTCCTCCGATCGTGTATTTTTGGCGATTTCATTTCCGCGACGACTTCATTAACGATCGCCACCGAGCGAAAAGACCTGCTTTCTTCCGGATCGTTCTCTCTCGTCTCCAAAGAATGACGCGCTCCATGATTTGACATGGGACGCGCGGAGCGAGGCTTCGACACGGGAAGTAAATCAGATAAATCATCCAGATCTTGTTATCCTCCTCTCTGAAAACGCCGGAAAAGTCTTTTTGGCTACTCTTTAATCATACTTTAAAATTAAATCTGGACCCCGGCCAAGAGCATCTACTTGCCTCGCCGCGTTCGTTCGGCTATCAATTTCTTTTTCATCCTGCGTCACGGGGTCGCATAACCCTAACAGAGTGCACTGAACGCCGATTCGAAACGCATCTCAATTCTGCTGCTGAAACGATGGTTGATACTAAGAGAACGACGTTTATGCAGTCGGTTCGGTCCGCTTCATTTCCATTGAAGCTGGAGGATAGTGACTTCTCGTGCAGTTGAGCTGCGTTTTGCAGAATTCTTCTCTCGAGAATTCGTAGAAATCTTGTGCGCCTGAGAACTCGCATTTCAAACAACGAACGGGACGTCGTCGACAGCGACTCAGAAAGATCGGATCGCTTTTCAATCGAATACTTTAATAGATTATCATCTGAACTTAGGAATATGGGACCGATTGAGCTCGAAAACGCTAGAATCAGAAGCTGTCTGAGAGGAACTGAGGAGAGGATTCGCCTCCCATCGGGAGTCTGCCACTCGAAACTGTCCTCGATTGAGCGTCATAGAACATGAAGCACTCAACCCCCTCCTCCGGGAATTGTGACTCTGCTGTGCTGGAGCGAGGCGACCTTAACCTGATCTTGGGAGAAACGAGATTGGTGCATTCGCGAGCACTTTGTAGATTGAGCCACAACAAGCTAGACGGAAGAACACAGAGTCAGTGAGGAGATATTTCGCGACTTGATGCGGTTTATATTATGCAGAAACGATGGATATGCCGTCCCGTCCGTTCATTCGTCCATCTATGTCTCTTCAATATTTTGCTCCGATTGGTGGTCGATTGTATATCACGCTGAAGGATGAGTGGCATCGGTACCATGAGCGAAGCGGGAGACAGCGACGGTGGTGGTGGGAGCCGCAACGTCGAGCGGGGGACAGTGATTTGTGCGACATGAATCCGGATGAGCGCGGCATTCGAGATATATAGACACCGTATAGCAAGACGATATTATGCAGATATATTCAGCAACGCTGGGGACGATGGAACTCGATTCGAGATATTGGATTGACACGCCGCGCCGGGAGCAACACTCGATAACATCACTCGAGCTCCGGCAAAGTTCGCCTCAAGATGCTCGGCCAACGACAAAGTTCTTGTCGGATGCAGCAGCGGCATTGTTGGCAAAGGAGCTCAATACCGCGGAAATGTCCGACCTTCGAACAAACTTCCTAAAAACGCTGCGTCTCAGTCAGTTCCTTTCGTCCGCAAGCGGCGCCATTGTGAGCTTGCTCACTAGGGGGACTCGGAGCTCATCCGGAATCTTCTCGGGACGGATGACCAAAAGTGGCAAAAGCACACAACATACATAAGTCACGAACGATGCGGGTGAGAACCACCGCCGGAGAGGTCACCTAATGGCATCGCTAATTTATATGCAGATATATGTATATACGTTGGTCAGCGGCGGTTTTCTCATGAGACGATGCTCGAGAGACCGGAGACCAACGACGGAATGAGATGGACCAACCGACCAAACGTTCGTGCGTCCGTGCATCCGTCGCGAGCAAGCTGCACAGCAATGCAGTCCGGCAAGCAGCTGCTGAGCGTGAGAGTCCACTCTGGCTTCTACCAATCAATTGGAGATTAATGAGGCGATAGAATGCAATGCTTTCTAGGAAGGAACGCCTTCTCTCTATATTGGACATTCCAATCGCATGACCTTCTGTCGGTTGTCAATTAATCTGTTTATCTAGTGTCGCATCGGCGATCCCAGCCAAGTCTAGGATTGTATCCGGCATCCACTCTTGAGTTGAACGAGTGCGGGGATTGTGGAGTTCTAGGCTCCTTTACTATCTGTCGTCAAAAATGATTCTTCGCTTACCTTGTGTTTGGAACGGGATCATCATCTCTCGTCACTTTGGGCATTGCTCGATGAGTTTGATTTGGGCGATTGAGTGACAACATTTTGAGACATCACGACAAAGAACCCGCACAAGGCTGCACCACCGGGCTTTCGAATGTATGTTTGGTTAGACGACTTGGGTTTATTTACAACAATGAGGGTTGCGACGTCCGTAATTTACGACAAGACGAACATCCAGCTCTCCGAGTCCTCCGAGTCATCAAAACTTTGTTAAGCGTGAATAGGGTCCGTACTCCTCGCAATGAAAACCACAACTTTTGAGAAAAACGTAGTTTCGGCCGTGTTGTAACTTCGATTTCATCTTCGTAGAGGCTCGTCCGGGCCAGGTAAGTTCTTCGGTTGCACTTTTAGAGGTTTAGTTCAATCGGAAGTTCGGAATACGGAATTGATCGAATACGGTTGGCTGCCAACTCGTGATGAACGGCCAACAGCGTAATACTCTGCAGTCCACGACCTCAGAAGACCTCCAAGAAAAAGCCGCGAACGGCACGGATTCGCGCGAGAAGCTTCTCGAGACCTTTCATTTTTGTCTTGTCATCATCAATCTAGGACCCTCAGATCTCGTCCATTTACTGAAAGCACCCTTTGGGATTCAAGCGGCAGTCAGATCTCTTCTATGGTTGAATTCAAATTTCCTCCCTTCATCCCTTTCTCGTTCCTCTTTTATTCCTTCCACCCTCGTTGTCGTCTCGAAGAAAGATGTCCCAACTCCTTTCTAGAATTACGGAGAGGGTTGAGAAATTTGTTGCGCTGAATCTTTGTAATGTAAATTCTGCGGAGGACGTTTCTTGTCGCCCGCAGGAAGCCTAGGCTTCGGAGACGACAGTGAACATCCGAGAAAGAAACGACAGTCGTTCGTGAACCATTGCATAACAGCGATTGCTTCTTTAGAGGTTTGGGCGGACAGCTCGATCCGTGCTGTCTTCTTTCTTCGCGAGGAGCTTCGTGCTGTGGGGAAGAAGAGCTCAGGATCATTTCTGACATTGGCGCGCTCAGGCCACATCCGTCGCGATCGGTATTCCTTCAACAACTTGTTGCTCTCTGGAACTTTCTCACAATTGGTGACCTCAGCTGATAGTTACGAACAAACACTTCGTGTCAGAAGAAGAAACCATATGTATATTTACGTATAAGAAGCGATATATTTTTCTCTCTCGTCACGTTCTCGCCAAATCGGACTTGTTCTTGTAAATGGGTAAATCTGCTCGATAGACGAGATTCGGTTTGCATAGTGTGCCAATTGCTGAGAGAGAGAGAGAGAGAGAGAGAGAGATGGAGGGAACGGAGGACGAGAAGGTGGAAGGGAAAAGGAAAAACCCGAAGAACAATCGAGCGAGGAGCTGAGCTTCGAGCGAGGGGCGGATTCGAAGAACGAAACGCGCGACTAAAGAATGGCGAAGTTATTTTTCTTTTACAATGGATTGCACAAAACCCTGTGCGAGTGGTTTCCATTTGCAATGCTGAGTCCCCGAGGGCGAATTCAGCCGATGGCTCACTGGCGAGTTTTTACTCCCTGTTCTCCGTGATTCGGTCCAAGCCTCGCTAATTAATCGTGTTTCTATCTCTCTCCGTAGCTCGCAGCGCTAGTTGCCGCTTCCAGGGCCCATCCACAGTGGGGATCCCTGGTTTTTCGCATTTAACCTTACACTATCTCTAAAACATCTCTGTCGATTAGTTCTATCCATACAGAGACCATACCATCCATATCCATACCAAAACAGTTCATGTCGAGGGGTGACATTGTCCACTTCTCATTCACTTGGGGGCAGTGCCTGAACGGATTCATCGCATCATTTTGGATAGTTGTTCTCCCGGATGGCTGCTCGGTTTCGGTGGAAAGGGATCGCATATTTTCAGTTTCGTTCGGTTATGCCAAGAATGCGTTGCCAATAGCAGATGGCTTGTATTGTCGGCGGCGTTCACTGAGGCAAATATGATGGAGTACTGGCGGAATTAGCTTAGTAACGTGAACAACAACGAACGACAAGGGATATTCTCCTTATGTTCATTCGATGTCCGCCGGCCTCCTCCGCCTTTTTCCCCGCGAGGATCGCTTCTCGATTTTTTTTTGCTCCAGTGGCACGGCGCATGATCTATATGTGCAAGGGTTCCTGCGTACACTTCCTGATCGCGGAAGTTGCACAAACTACAAATTTGATCTATTGTCGTGGCGGATCGCGGGTTTCCCCTCGAACCATTGAAACAAAGGGCTTTGACCACCGACGAGAGTCTTCTTTATGATGATCGAGAGCGTTCCGAGAACGATCGTGGTCGCGGGAGACGTTGAAATCGTCTGAACATATCGCGGAGAGGAAAAGGAAGCGAATGCCTGAGGAAAATTACTCTCATGATCAGACAAAGGAGGCACTCGGTCTCCAACTCACATCAGACAAACGGAACGTTGCTTCTTCACGCCGAGCCAATCAGATTACGCTGCCACTTCGGTTGGCCCAAATGATAGACGCGGCGGAGCCAGTGGTTGGGCGCTTCGTAGTTGATTACATGCGGTCGAAGATCAAGTCGATGAAGAGAAAGACAAGGATCAAGAGAAGCAACGGGCTTTGGTGCTGGGACCCCGGAAAGGGAAGGAAGTTGCGGAAGAAGGGATGTGAGGAAATTAGCGGGATCTGAAGAATTAGGAGCAGCATGCGTAGTCGGGCGGTGGCCTCGGTTGCCGCCGTCTCGGTGCCTCGCGGACGGCGGCGGGGATATCACGCACCGCGACGTCCTTGGTATTCGACGAAAGCTGTGTTCTGCCTCCTGATGCGGAATAATAACACCACCTCGCTGCACGTCCGTCAAGCCTTAGATCTGTCTCTCTCTTTCGGTTCCCTTCAGTTTGCCTTGCTGTCCATGGGCGCCGAGCCTCAGCGAGCTCATCAGCAGTAGCAGCACTCACGCTGCTGAATCAACCACCGGCCTCTGGAACTGCTCGGCCTCGTATCGGCTACGAATGTCATTTCCCTGATGAAGACGACCTCGCCACGGACCTGGATCGAGTTTGCGATGACGGAAAACACAATGTGTCCTTGAAACTGCTGAACGAACAACGTTTTGGAAGAATTGTGACCTGAAGAAGAAATTCATCTCTCATCTAGGAGGAAGATGAACTGTTCCCACGGCCGTCACCTTCGCCTTCACCCTTTGTGTTCCTTGCTCGCCAGAGAGGAAATTAGGGACAATGAAAACTCCGCTAACATCTTGAGGATGGATAGCCCACGCTTAGGTACAACAACAGCAGCGGACAAAAGAGTAAGTTCACGAACGGGGTCATGATTCTTCTCAAGCGTTCTGAAAAATGAATTGACCGGAGACCAGGCTGGAGAATGATCCATAACTCATTGATTTTCCAGGGGTATACTCTATCAAAAGCTCATTCTTCTTTGCGACGGACCGCCGCCATTCCAAATTCCGGAAAGGCTATTTTCTCTTTCTTTTATTTCTCCTTCCCAGTCGTTGTTGTTTCCGATTCCTTCAGCATGAGCAGACGCGGGCTTTCGCATTAGCTGAGGAGGTTGAACCGGAACGGCGAAAAATGTTCGAGCGAAACCTGGAAACTCGCGGCCAAAAGGGACCGAGGAACTTTGAATGGTCAACGTGACGCTAGAATTTTTAAGCACAGCTGCGAATTCCGCTGCGACGCCTTCAAAACACTGATTCGTTTTCGAGAACTTATTTACGAGCGCTGGCAAGCGAGCTCGCACTCATTTCAAGTATGTGAGGTCCAACATCAAAACCGACGAACTAGGAAATGCCACTCAGAGATGTGGTTGCCGAGCTCCACTTCGTTTCAAGGTCTGGCACTACCCTAACAGCAACTCAAAACTCGAGTTTAGAATCGGAAAATTGGAACCTCTACTCAAAGTTCCTCTGTTTTCATGACGGAACGAAGTTGGAGTCGAAGCTGCTTCTGCGTTCCGGTGGTTCCTCATGTTTTAAGGTCGCACTTTTTGAGCGAAAATACACGTGAGGTGAGCTTAAACGATCTCCATGTTGATTGAAGCTGTGGGTCATCCCAGCTAAGTGAATTCCGAGGCGCTTTGATGTCGGACGAAGGAAGCCTAGGGCGTTACTGGCTCGCAGTTGAAATAGCTCGAGCTGCCAGCTCGCCTCGGCCGCGGCGGTCTGGAGGCATCTCTGAGTCGGCAATTATGTTAACACGATTTAAGAACTCGTTTCTGTCCACAGGCAAAGAAGATACAAAACTCAATTTCAGCTG
This sequence comes from Neoseiulus cucumeris, assembly GCA_021527715.1. NCBI lineage: Eukaryota > Metazoa > Arthropoda > Arachnida > Mesostigmata > Phytoseiidae > Neoseiulus > Neoseiulus cucumeris. Next base: position 1,354,247 of record JAJSRV010000010.1, on the reverse strand, counting down.
AAGCCGAACGACTGAGTGAGCGAGCCTCGCTGACTTCAGCGTCACTTGAGCACGCTGAGGATCTGACTGACGGGCTAACTGAGAGCAACACGACACGGCCGAGACGTAAAGCTTCACTTTGAAAAGGAAAAGAAGCCAAGTTCAGCGTCTCTTCGAAGCCCCATGCCAACGACCGCGAGAAACTCCGTCGAGCGTTTTCTCAAGGAAACGCAATAGCGTGAGTTGCTGTCGCCGTTCTAGACGATTCTGGACCTTGGCGTTGCTGCCATACTTTGTTCCTTCAAAGTGAAAGGGGAGATCGAGCTCGGAATCTCGGAGATATCGCCGGAAAGTCGCGCGGAATCAACAGAAGATCCGCTCTGTCCTCCCGTTGAACGGTTGTACTACGCGCGACCACATTACAACCCGTCGGTATCTGTCGTAAGTCCGTCCAGTGGGCAGTGCGCGTGCGGGCGACCGAACGGACGGCTGGTAATCGTCTCATGCTTCAGTATACGACGCCTAGCCTTAATGAAACACCACACGGCGATACTTTATTAGCTCGCTCGCTCGCCTGCTCGGTTGCTTGGTCGCTTTCTCGGCAGCTCTTGCCTCCGTCCCACTCCCCCTTCGTGGCTGCTTACCAGCTTGCTTCCCCCTGGAGGCAACGACTTGATACATGTGGTGATTTTTCTTCATTGTCGACCAGAGCCAGTAATATCCGAACGGTCAGCTCGCGAGGAGGAGTATCATCCGTATCTTCGGGTCAGTTTGTGGCTGGCAAACTTGCTCGGTCTCCAGCGTGCGACGTCTCGTTGGCTGACGACACGAGAACGATTGGTGTGGCAGACGCCGCGGCGTCGAAATGACGGAAAGTGACCAATTGCTTCTGGTTCCACCCTCCATCCAGCTCGCAAAACTAATTTCCTCGGCAGTCTTCGGCGGCTCTGCACCCAGATGTTACTTCTCATCCCATACGGATTCAATTGGATGAATTCTCGTTAGTTATGTCACAGAAAGCTCTGGTTCATTTTATGGAAAGATCCGCAGATGATGCTTCGGGAAAGGTTTGAATGCGGTGTGATCGATGGAATCACTTCTCGTCTGTTTCGAGGAAGATGATGAGTGAGGAAGCTTATACTTTCTGTGCGCACTGCCCGATGCACTCCAAGGAGTTTTAATTTCTCAGAAAGCATCATCAGATCCAGCTTCCAGATCAGTGCTCTCCTTGACTTCGGCTCCATAAGCGTGAGGATCACGAAATTTCGACAATTTTCTTCGAAAAGCTTTCATTGTGAACTCCACTCTGGGAGCCGTGGAGCCGTTTGACGTGGGGCAGCCTCGCTCCAAAGGCGTTTGTGAGGGACCGCTGAATATTCCGTTCAAACAACATGCAGCGACTGCACTCTAATCTGCGCTGGAAGCTCCGGTGGCTCGTGGGGTTAGGAATGGATGCCGAGCCGAGCACCTCGTGGTTCTGTTCGAAAATTATTGACGATGACCAGGTATTCGAAAGGCAGCTGAGACTGCGCGGGTAACCCCGGTTGTATTTTGAAGGTTCAGCTCATCTGGTTTCAACGGCAAAGTTTGCCAATCGAGAGTCCGTTCTCGGAGTCTGCGTTCTCGAGTTTGCCTGTTTTACGCCGCATCGAAACAACGACTAATTTCCTTGGCTGCAGCTGTGACTTTGATCATTTCGCTATGGTTACTCGAACAGGTCTAAGGTGCTTGCACTCAATGTCATTTGCAAGTTACTGGGCTGCCTGCAACAACCATCGAAAGGATGAAAGACTCTGCGCGGGAGCAGCCGGTCACATCATAAAAGTCGCGCACGGGTATTCATAAAGCAGATTCGAACTCACGCACAATATTTCATAACGGACGTAAAACTTTCGTTCTCGCTGCAGCAGCGAGGCAGGTCCAGCAGTCTGTTGTTCGCTTGTCGACGCCATAAAATCGAGTTGTCTGACTCTGTGTTTCGAGCATCGAGTTGAGATGAAAACATGAAAGGTCGCCCGGCTCTCTGCGCAGCGTTTCACAGCGGGACGAGCTGAGAGTATCGAGATTGTTGAAGACTTTGTATTCGGCGCATTCGATTGATTGGCCCGAGAAGCCATCGAGAGCTTGAATGTTTGTCTCATGCTCGAGTGACTAGCAAAATGAGGAGAACAACGCTGAGAAGAGAGCACGAAGTGGTAGGAACGAGACGATGGACGCCTGTTCGACGCTGTGTTCATTAAAGCGTGCACACAGGTTCAGCGAAGAACAAAAGAACCCCCTGTTCTCCGCTTCTGATTTTTTTTTGCTTTTCCTGTCGGCTGAGTACGAGCAACGAACTTCGACGACCACGACGTCGATGCAAGGCATTCTTCTCTGCTGCTGTCGATGCTGGCGGGAAACAACGAACAAGAACGAGGACGCGTCGCCTCGAACGAGGCCATCCTGTTTCAAAGTCGGTCTAAGTAATTGGGTTTAAGCTAAATGTCGTATTCTCGCTTCCTGGCACACCAAGCGCTCCAGGTTTCTGATTGTGAGCGAGTCTGGACTTCATACCGCGTTATTCACTCTTTTCGGAAGCCATCCAGTAATCGGAGACCTTATTGCGGGGTAGACATTTTGAAGAATTGATCGTGAAGATATCGCTTCAGACCATGAGATTCAGGGACCTTCGCGTATTATCCCCCTCTGACGGATTTTTCGTGTTCCTCCGTGTACTCGTTGACCGTGAATTTGGATCTACATATGTATGTATACACGTCTTCGTGTATACATACATGATAGTGCGTTTTGTGACGAAATCTCTCGATTCGACACCAGGAACGGATCTACCGGACATTCGGAGCAGAAAAACGTAGAGAGCAAAGCAATGTGCCATGGGATCCCGATTTTCACGCTTGTCCCGCAACGAATGTCGCTCAGATTCGAAAGACTTCGATCGATGGAGTTTCTTTTTCCGCGGAGGGATTCGGTCGACCATTAAAATCGAAGTTTCAAAAACACACAGCCCAATACAAAGTGCAAAGTCCGACGGGGAAAGATGCTGCTCGAACAACAGATTTGAAAATCTGATCAAAAGTTTCACTTCCTCCCCAGATGGACAGAACGCTGCAGGTGTCAGGGTAAATGAAAACCTCATCGACAACGGAACTAAGCTCAGTGGCAACAGCAACGAAGACCATGCCCGCAGTTCGAACAATAAGCTCAACAATGTCCATTCCCAGGAAAGCAGCATTCAGCAACAAATCGACTTTTGCCACAATAGTTGAATTTTTCGCTTGCGGAGACCGACGAGTTAATTTACAATGAAACAATGCAAAGGACATTCCTCCAGGCTTTGCAATCGAGCTAATTACTTAAACTTCCACTCGCACCCGCGAGCGAGCTCTGCGTACCAAGTTCTAAACGTGTTTACCATGCACTTTTGGGGACACCATATTTATTAATCCACCTCAGCAAATTCCTAAACTTGCCTCGGACGAGATTTCTGTCGACGAATAGCGCCTAACCATTCGTCTGGTGTGAAATTTTATTAAATTCTCTTTCCACCGGATGGAATCAAGCCTTCAAATACAGTTCAGGATGGAATCGAAGCCATAGTCTTGGGGTTGGTTTTCGAAGTCCACATCCAGTCAGCACGACTCTGAGAGACGGTCATGGACCGCCAACACGCAAACACAGAGTATACTGTCAACCGTTGTGAGCCGTTCCCCTCAGATCCATCGCCGAACGAAAACAATTTGCATTCTGGGTTCGTGTTCTCTTCGAAGACGGCGTTGTTGGAATTGTTAAGAAACTCGTTGGAGCCCGTTCCTTTGCCATCTCTCACCACGTAACATTCGCCCTCCTCCAGTTGAAAGAAACACACTCGACAATTCTTACGACACACTTGAAGCGGGACAAGTAGCGTAGAGGCTTAGAAAAAGAAATGCGTACTTACGTGCGCGTACTATGGAGAGCGCAAGATCCATTGGGATGATCTTGACAAAGGATGTCCCGCTTGCGGGAAAGGCACGCAAAATGGATAAGAAACCCGACTGTGTTTTATTCATGCACACCCTGAGTGAAACGATTCTCTCGGCTTCTCCCAATCCAGGAAAGCAGCACGAACTGCGTCCTTGGCTCACAATGGTATGCTTTCGAGTCTTTATCCGACATTCACAAGTCGGCTGATGTTTCCAAGGGATCCCATGGGGAAGCGAGCATGAAGAGTCGCTGCTTCTCGATTGCAGTGGACTTCGAATCGAAGATTCAAACGCTGGAATTCAAGTCCGTGACGTTTACGTCCAATTATTATTGGCTTATTATCTTAATATTTCTTATCTTAATATATCTTAATTTTCAGTGTCGTGGATTGACGTGTGTGAAGTCAATGTGATGATTCTCAGGTGAAGTACATATCCATCGTGATCTCTCCACTCGAATTTCCGCCAACTCTATGTCGGGACGAAGCTAAATTGCAATGAAGGAAACAAGTTGACGCGAAACCCCACTATTCTCGAATGTAGTGGGTTTCCGTACAAGGGACGTTTGCATAACGAATTTGGTCGGTGATTATATCGTAGTCTGTTCCGTTGAAGGCACTCAAGCCTTGCATAACGGAGTATTCTAGATCTTTCAAAGTTTTCCGAGAACTTTTGAGGTTTCAAATTCCAACGTATTTGAACTAAAAAAAAACGTATTCAATGAATTATTCGGCATCGTTGCTGTTTAAAAACGTGGCGGAACTCATAAACGGGCTGTTGACATGTGACGGATATTGAAGAGAGATTTTTCGGAGGTCCAGAAAAATTTCCACACTTCTTACGCTCTGTCTTGCGCTTGTGATGAGGAGCCGAGATAACATCACGAGACTGATGTAAGAAAGCTTCGTGCCCGTGAAAGACACAGCTATAGCGACCGCCAATTGTGAATCTGTTCCGAAGAATTCAGCTCCCGGAAATTTTGCAAGATGCGATTTCTGGGCAGCGGCCTCGAGACAAATCAAGACTTTAGATGCATGCTCCAAAAGCGTAAACAGTTTTTCTCTACCGAATCGTGTCGACGAGAGATTGGAGGGCGTTCGCCTCAAGACAAAGCCGCAGGCTTTCGGTGGCTAGGAAATATTCAACACTCAGAGAAACTCATCACTGTTGTTCCGTTTTTCCGATCGTTCTGAAGAGAACAACCCCGAGACGACGAAGACAAAAGAAGAGAAGAAGAATGAGAGAACGAGTCCGTCGTGAATAATCGATTGGGTATTCTGTCATCTGACAACGCGCGTACGGCAAACAAGGGCTCGCTCGCGTGAAAGTTTCTCCGAGTCAAGTTTCTCGCGACGATATCAAATGTTTTGTACCGGTTTTGCTGCAAGTACGTTCCATGTTCACCAAGGGAATGTGACTTGTACCATCGATGCGCTGGTTGACCTGTGGAGATGATGTGATCTTGGATTTTTCGAAAACTGGTTTGACTAACTGCGCCAATCGCCCTGAGTCGATGCTCATGACGACGGAAAGTGTCGTCGAGGTGACGTTTGCCGAAGGTTAAAAACCCCATGGCATATCTAAGTTTCGCAATGACTCTCTTGCTTGTTCGGAAGTGTGAGGGAACGCTCCGCAATAGACGTTCAGTGGCGCACTGTCTGAGGATTCCGTGACACGGACGACTCCAGATAAACACTCATTTAAATGAGGTTCGGATCAAGGATCTAGATATCAGGTCAACTTTGCTTCTGGGCTGGAAATGAAGCTCAATAAAAGTCCAAGCAAACGACATCAATTTTCAGGCCGAATCATCGTCGCGTCGGGAGTCATCTCGATGGAGCAGTCAATCGTCGCCAACTGCACCGCCGAAGCCTCCAATGGCTCTTCCTCCGACGTTGAAATCGTCCATGGAACGGCAAAGCCATACTCTGTCATTAATAGCCCTGCGGTGATTGCCACTCAATGGAAGAACCGTGTTGACGATCCCGATTGGCCGCGAACGAACAATCGGATCAACCAACTTTTGGTCGTTCATGGCTAGACTGCAGGAAACGGCAAACTTCATCGCGAAACGAATGGGGCTATCCGGGACATGCCTCTAACTCCCGATCCCTGAGTGCAACCGGAATGCAATTGGAAGAATGAAAACTGAGATCTATTGGTAGATGACCGACACTCCTCGTTGAGGATCTTTTCGTCGCCGGAAATTTGAATCATCACACTTGAATGGATGTGAGGGGTCAGTATGCCTTTACAAACTATGATAGCTCTGAACGGAGGAACGTGAGCAACACTATGAGACTTCAAGGTGCTCGGTTGAGTCTTTCGAAGAGTCCCTCAATGCAACGACGCCTCTTCATTGAAAACCATGATCAAAATCCGCTCATCACCGAGTACGTTAAACAAGAGAAACTCCTCCGCACGCTTGGTTTGACTTGGTTCGGCTCATCGGGTCGTAGAAACCAACAAGGTGGGGAGCGGCAATGTGTGAAAGGGCAAAGTTTCTGCCTCGTCGTCCTCGCCGTTTAGATTATGAGGTTGATGTGATGGTGTAGCGTCATCCAATCTGTCTTCCGCGGTGTTGAGTTAGTCGTCGACGTCGCCTCCGTTGTCATTGCCCCGTTCTTCGCTCACATCGTAGGCCGACGGGGTGGTCAGCTCGCGCCGCGTCGGTTGTGCTCGAATCAGCCCGAGTCTGGCTTGATCTGCGAGGGTCAGTTCGCTGGGGAGCGAGCAGTAAGAGCAAGAGCAGAGTAACCGAGCCAGACTCTCAGACGTTCAGACTCACACACAAGTCTTCACTCATCCATATGCGCATATTAACAGGGTGACGAAAACTTTGCCATCCCACGCCGCTTCGCAGAGCTAGCTCGTTGGTTAGCCTGGGGTTAGACAGTGAGCGGATACCCTGCCGGCAACCAATATAAACAAACGCCACTTTAGCTAAAATATATTCCAGACCAATGAACCTTGTCGCCACTCCGACTTATATCGCTGTCCAATCACCTGTTGTTGTTGTTGTTTGATCCGCAGTGACTGCGTCAAAAACTTCTTTTGTTTCTTGAGTTTTTTTGCGATTCTGGAGGGACTGCAAGGAAACCAGGTGTTTCGGTTTGGGCCGTTCAGAAATTTTCGTTCATGTCTTTTTGTGCCGCCCACGGTCGAGCTCCTTCCCCCTCTCCTATGATAATTTTTCCCTTTTTGGGGGGGGGGGGGGAATCGACACTAAAGTTCTGACGGCGCTGCTTGCAGGACGGTGGATTAAGCTTTCCTCAAGCTGTCGTCGCCACCATCGTCCAGCGGATACGCCTCCGTCGAAGGAGATGGGAATTTCATGCCGTAACGTGGAAAAACAGATTTCGATCCTATCTGGAAGCTTCAGCAGCGCCTTTCTTCCGGGCGATACGGATTGCTGATAGTCGTATCGTCTTCTGACCGGCTAGTTTTTTCCTTGCGAGGGATTAAGGCCTGACACGCATAAATGAAGTGTTCTATCTAAATTGAAGAAAGCTGCACGTCCGGTCGGTCTTTCGTCCTCCTGCTGGAAAATTTATCGAGCAGTAGAAGCCGCTAGCAGGAAACAGTTTTGGAGTCGTTGGAGAGGAGCACCACCCGCAGAAACAGCAGTAATGAATACGAGATACGACTTCTGTTGGATTGGACCCTAACGAGCGAGATAAGGTCGGATCAGCGACGGCTGAGGCAAATTCACATTGGCTGCCGCGTTTCCTAACAGATGACTTTATCGGGCATAGAAGTTCCACAAGACATATGCATGTTACGCATTCTCAAACGCTACCATCAGTGGATCGATCACCTCTGAGCATCACGACCAAAATCTTGCCCCTTGAGACACTCGTAAAGTTGAAATTTGTTTCGTCAAAGAGTTCGACCTCCAATCGAGAGCCCCCATTGGGAGCAAGAACGAATCTTTCTCCTTTGTTCAGAAATCGCGTCACTATTTGGACTTTATCGACTCAGACGCGATGTTAGACCGAATTCTCGCCGAGACAGACCTGAAGTGGATTCAAACTACGATGTTGATTTATGCTGCGGTGATTATGCGGAAGATTATATCCGCTCTGATGAGCTGCGCACCTCTCATTATACGCCGAGCAGCTGTCCCGAGTCAATTACTGATTACGATTCGACGAGCAGGGCAAACTTATTATTGCTCCCGTGTAATTTCACGACGGCACAGCAATCTAGTAGACTTCCTCGATGAAAACCGTGTGGAATTGATTAGAAACACTTTAAATTCTGAACAATTCCCGACTGCGTTTGCCTGCTCCCTGGAGTGCCGAGTGACTGTTCACCAAAATCGAGGTCGGCCTTAGAATGAGCACACGAAGACGTTGCTCGCGGTTTCTCCCGTGGGTCAAGCGGTCCGGCCGTCGGAGCGCAAGCAAGGTCGCCCGTCGTCTTAACATCGATGCCGTCCTCGTCTAGAATGGCTCTAATGGCACTGGCAGCAGTCGCGACCGCTGGCCAGGCAGCGGGTCTCCATGGAAAGCCGAGTCGTTTGACCATCCTAATTATCGTGCCGTCGATCCTCCAAGCCGCTGGGTTGGCTGCTGCCACTTGCCAGCCATTGAATACAGCTTCTTCCGTTACCTGCAGAAGAGACCTGCACGCCATTACGGCACAAAGGTCGCCCAGTTGAGTGCATGCGGTGTACGAGTTCACTTCTGCCGTGCTCTGCCAGGAGAACGGGCTCAAAGGCCTCATCGATCGTGCTCTGTCTCACATTACGTACATGTATCTCATGTCAATGCGCGAAATGTGCACCATTCATACAAGACCATCGAGTTCGAACACACGTCTGAAGAACTCAGGAACTTCCAGGAAGATTCGCACGCTTGATGTCGTAATCTCGGATTCTGTTTTGTACGAGTCCGGCGTTTTACGAGGTTTACTCAACTCGGTCCGACAACAGAATCAGTTTCCGGCAACTGTGCAACATTTTGCTCGGGAGACTGACGTGGGAAATTCGTGTCAAACTGAGCGAACGAGAGCTTGTTCCAGCATAGTGTTGACACTCTGTCAAGTTGCGTCGAGTAGACTACGGTTTGAGAGGAACAGCGTCGTCATGAAGGAGTTTTGCCACGGTAGGGTGGAGGGAGGAGCTGGGGGACGGTCTGGTGTCAACCGCTCAGTTGCTACCTGCGTTCGCTCACTTATCTCCTCTCACCGTGACTCCACTTGCGAGAGAGTCTTACACCACGTGCTAAGTGGTCTCGGAAGCCGCAACAAGATGGCTGACATGGAAAACGACTTATTCGAGGTAAACAACAGGAGAAACGCTGGCGGCCTTGGGCAAGAACACGAACGCCACCACTCTCCCATGGACACACACGAACACCATCATCTGACACATCGGCATTCGTTGGACGTTTACGTTTCGGTGGAGAAAAACGTGTCGCTATCAAGGACATGCAGAACGACATTCTTGACAGCACAACAGTCATAATTCCCTTAGCAGTGTTTATGCTGCTGCGGGCGAAGAAACTTCACAGTCGAACTGAAGAATACAGTGAGCAAAAAACGCGTTACGCCCGAAAAACGCCATTGTCGCTGCTGTTTTAATGGAATAATTAAATCACTCTTTCCCCGGATCTTTTTTTTCCGGGGCTCAATCCAGATTCCTTGCTCCCTTCCGTGTTTATCATCAACGACGTTTTTGTGGCGAAGCTATGTTTTTGCATGGAGCCGCCGAGCCGCCCCACACACCAGAGAAGAATCGTCCATCGCCTCTGTCTCAATGGGCCAGAACCTTGCGACGGTCGGACGAGAGTTGCTGCGAGGGGAACTCTCTCTTATAATGCAGCAAAAAGCCGAAAGGATAACGAGGAATTACCCTGGGGGAGCGTTCCTTCGAAAGGAGTCGTCTGAGATTTCGAGTCGAGTGGGGGAATTTTATCATCGATATCACATTATCCAGACCCTCACTTGTTGTTCCAACGCTCAAGTTTAAGCGGATGCGTAATCAACGAGTTTGAAAACAGTGTCTCAAAAATGTCGATGACCCTTCGAACGAGATTCCGTGAACAGAGAAAAAGTTTTTTGCGAAAGCTCCACTCGACTTGCTCGATCGCCTCGGGCTTCTCGCAAACAGAAACTTGCCACGAGAGAAAGTTATTCTCAAGGAGAGCAATATATTATTATTAGTCAGGTGGAGATTGTCGACGTCGGCTTGGCATCTACCAGCTCACACATTTTCAATATGCAACACGTCCACGCATCGGACTTTCCGTCGAAAGTGACAATCGATTCCCTCAATATTCGGCGGGAAGTCTGACACGGAAAAGGGGGTAAAAATCCCTCGCTGCATGCTGTCTTTTCCTTCCGCTGAAACGAGCGTGACTCGGAGAAGTGCTGAGGTGACGCTCAGAGTGTCACCTTTCTGGTCGTATTGAAAAGGAGAAATCATACATTCTGAGTGCTGCTCTTGATGTCCGCTTTCGTGGCTTCCCTTCCGTTTGTTTGTTCGCCCGTACGTTCGCTCACTCACTCACTCACTCACTCGTCTTTCTCGAGATCAACAACTCGAAAAAGAATCGCTTCGCTAAGCAGCGATTGCAGGTTGTCCATGAGATGCATCATGATGACGACGATGACGGCGCGGCGCTGCGCTGCGTCTTCAACCTCCACGGTGAAAGCGAGTCTGCCAGCATCGGAGCAACAGTGGGAAAAGCAAATTGTAGCCTGCAATTTGGGTGGCCGTGCTAGTAGCGAAGGCACTCGCAGAGAACTGATAGCAATCGCGGACGAAATGCGCGAAAGGAGGACAAGCCGTGCTTGAGTAGGTTGCTGATCGTTAGCCAATATGATGGAAGACAGCATCGTTATTGGAGAGGGAGGACTCCTTTTCACGGTGATGGAGTCCTTCCAATCAAAGTGAGAGGAGAATCTCGTCTCCATGCATCATGGCATGTTTCGGCTTGATGAGAAATACCGCGTGCTTGACTTGATCGGTTTGTTGCGCTCCATGGGTCGGCGAGGGATTCGCGAGCACGGAAATCGCGGGAAAATTCTAAAGTTCTCCTCCGTGAGTGCGACAGTGCACAACAGCTACTTCAGCTTCGGACATCAGCACGAAGAACCGAGCCGGACTTCCCTGAACGTAGAGACTCCTCCGACCACGTTTTTAACGTCCCGCGCCCAAACTCCCATGAAACTTCATTCTTGTGCTCCGCACCCCGAAACAAGGTCTCGCTCAACAGTTTCCACAGAATCGTGGGGGAATGAAAAACTTGGAATCGCCATATCTCGAGGACGGCTCGGGGCACAGGTCGATTGTGTGTGTGTGTGTGTGGCCCCCATATTTTCTCATATTCAGCGCGATCCGGATATGCGTCATCGGAAAATGGGACCAACCGCTCCTTCAGATCAGAATTCGAATCCCCCAAACAATTTCGCCCATCGAGATTACGCTTCGCTCGGTTCTCTCAATGAAACCAACCGCTTTTTCGGACCAGAATAGCGCGATTCCGACGTGGTCCGATGAAGCAGAGTGCATTGCACCCAAGAAGTTTCATCGAAATCGAAATGATACTCCGTATCTTTTCGTACCTCCTCATCCCGATTCAGTTCCGATCAGAAGATCCTCGACCGGAGGGATCGAACTCAAAAGGTTCATATCTCGAGACCCACCCGTGCTACAGCGTCGAACGACGACTCTTTCTATTGTTTTTCCAGCTCCCGCATCCGTCCCGTTGCCGACCAAAATATTGTCAATGACAGAACACAGCCGTAACCAACCACCTGTGAAGTCTCATCGAGATCAAACGATCAACCCTTTCAATCCCTCCTGTGGCCTGGTGTTTGGTGACTGCGATTTTGAGGAGCATGAAGCTGAGGGCGTCAGAATTTCTCAGTGAATAAATTCCAAATCTCGAGGGAGTTCCGCAATCAGTTGGTGCTAAATCCGCAGAGAAATAACGGCGATTCCTAGCGTCAAAAAGCTCATGTGTCCGCGAACTGTTTCCGGCACACTTTTTGGTGAAGTGCCGATCGGCGATTCATACGATTCTGAGGAATTCAGCGACCATCTCCTCTCAGTCTCCCGTTGTTATCGAACTCGAGAAACTGATTCCTGACGCATGGCTCACGTCTTCCGAGATCAGAATCGAAACGATTTCGTGAAAACGATATGGAAGACTTCTGGGACAGGGAGGCGCTCCGCATAACATTGATATTGGAAGCATTCTCTGCATTACTCCGCGTTGTCACACGAACGTCCTGATCCAATGAGCTATGGAGTTTTGATTGCTAGAAAATGCACGTCATGTCGGCAAGACAGCACCTTCGATATTTTTATATTACGCTACGTTATCGTCTACAGCAGAGTCCAGGGCCCTGTTGCCGACCGGGGATTCTGGCCTGTGGCCCTGGGAGCCATTTCTTAGGGGTCTGGTGCGACATGGAATTCCAGTTCGGGAAAGTGGGCCCCAGCTGCTGGTAAAAAGGTCCCCAGCTGCGACCCTGGGGCCCGTTTAGCCGGGGCCCCAAGCCGACCTAGAGCCATCGGGCAGGCTCTCTTGGAGCCCGGGGCCAGACAGCAGTTTGGCCTCGGGCACCGACTAGTGAAATTCAAAGGTTGATCTGGGTTTTGTTTTAAGAGTGCTTCAAGGCAGATCCAAGAGTCGAACTGGGCATGGTTTTGGGATAATTTTGAATGACTCAAGAACTCTTCCGATGTCTCCCTTTCTCGAGGAGACCAGACACCCTGAAATGTTTCAAAAAATCAAGTTCCGGTTCTGCGCGCAAATAAACTGAGGAAGTCTCTTCATTCCAAAACAAGCCCGAGAGATGGTCGTCTCCTCCAGAGTTTGGCGTATTCGTATTCGTGAATACGATATTGGTGCTCCATGACTCCAAAACTCAGCCCCACCGAAGCACGGCTACAGGCCCATGCCAAGAGTACCGGCTTTTGAGTTTCAGTTTGTAAAATGAAGAATGAAGCTCCAAGTCTGTCGCCAACTTTCAGCTGGACGAGCTCTTTCTAGAGATGAAGAACACTTTCTGATACTCGGTGTAGCATCCAATAAATATCCAATTCTGTCTACGATGGGATTCAAGTGAGAAAGAGAGATCGGAATTAGACTCATCACTTACCATTCTTCTCTCGTCAACTTGTTGTCGAGATAGTTGTCGACGAAGCTCTGTGTTGGTGTCCAAGGGGTACGCTCGGAGACTGCAGTCATGTCCGCCTCAGAATGAGGGGGTCTTTCCTCGAATATTGAGGTGAGAATATTCTCCCCACAGATGCAATCTTTTGACGTCAGTATCTACACCTATAAAAACAAATGTCTGTCTGTCGACACTGCTTTTTCGTGTTCGGTGATCTCCGAGACTACTCATTTGATAATCCTGAAACTCCGCAAAGTCGAAGGGGACGTGCCATAGAAGGTTTCTGCACACTTTCCACATCTACCGAACATGGCGTCGATACGCGGCACCGGAAAAGTTCAGTTTTTGTACCTGTTCGTTATCCGTACTTCTTCATTCGAACGCGGGAAAGAGAACAAACAATTAGCTTTGGAAACTCGGACCTCCTTACGAATTCTCCTCTCAAGTTCTCGATGCACCTCCAGGTTTTCTGTCTCTTTTCGTCACCGTTGTTATCTTTTTCAGCTCATCCCCCGACCCTTCCTCTCTCTCGACCGCTGCTTTCTCCGCTTGTCATTCTTCTACTACAATATCGTTTTTTTACCGTGCTGACTCTCATTTATTCCTTCACCCCGTTTCTTTCGATCTATGCTGATTCTTTTGCTTTTTTTCCTCCATCATTCGAGTACTCTACACCTCTTTTTGTGCTATATAACAACGAATGCATCGTGTATCTCTTTTCACTGCTTCTTTTTCTTGCACCCCGTCCTCTCCTCTTCCCTTCTCGTGTGGTCGCAGCGAAGCGCGACCAGGCTTCGCTAGTTCCGTATGGATGAATATTCCTCTTTGCATTTAATTTTCACAAGCAGCGGAAGACAGCGAAGGTCTTCGTAACTCGGCGCTCGGTACGTATACTTTCGGAAATTTCGACACTTTCTTACGCCTCCGGCGACCGTTAAAGCACATGCGTGGAAGACCATGAACGTACATATTGGTCTGATTCGTTGGCCTCAAAATGTGAACAATATTTTCGGGAGGCTTTGAGATTACATTTGTGAAGATTCGTCCATTCTAATACACGCGCGCCCTACAATTGACCGACAACAAGATCGGAGCGTCCGATCAGACTCAGTGAGACTAGAGCAAAAATGAAATTACGTCTTTAGCTCACTCAAATAGAATTTTAGGTTTTTGATTGTTTATGAGTACTTATGAGGCGTTATCTGTTGGCCCTATATATCGACTGCATTTCTTCCAGATATCTTGAGAAAATATATACTGGCATCTTTTGATGCACGTCAGGGTTGAAAAATAGACGGACCATGCACTTCAATTGGAAGAAAAATTGTGATTCACATTCATATTCATGACGTTTTCGGCCGAACTAGTCCGAGCATGAATTCGAGTTCATGTTGGATCTGATATTCCTGTCGGGCAGATTAATATTCTGACCTTAGTCTTGTGCTATCTGCCGATGCGGACTACAATACATGACTCCGGCCATGATATAAGAGGTCTACTCCTGCCCCATATTCAAAGGAACTGAAAACGATGTGCATGTTTTCTGGTGGAAAGAAAATGCATATTCAACCAAGAGAGAAAGCACCATTTTTCGACGAACACGAATTCAGGTTCTTCCTAATAATATTTTTTCTCCTTAACAGAATTATGAATCACAAGAGAATTCAAGCGCTGAATCTGTCTGGAGCTGGAAGCGCTGGAGATATTCGTCGAATTCTTTCGTTCGGTTCCCCAACGAAAGTATGACTCGCAGGGCGTCTCGTCACGGGATCTTGTACCAGTTTGTAGAGTCTTGTGAAATCGATCCGATTAACTGATTCGACATGCGCACCTCGCTTCCCCAAAGATGAGTATCGACGCTGCTTCGGAACAGGGGCAGGGAAGACATTCATAGCGGGACGAGTTTCTAGATAACGTTTCTGTACGGAACGCGCACATCGCGCGGAGCTGGGATGAGCTATGGAGGAGTTAGCGGTTGAATGTGCAAGTTGCGACAGCTTTGCGACGTCGCTTCATTGGCATTTTATTATTTTCAATCACCGCAGCACTCGATGACAACTGTCGAGGATAGAGAAGGAATGTTCTGGAATCAGCAAGACGTCTCGTCAATGGGGGGGGGGGGAAAATCAATGACAGGATTCCCGCCGAGTGAATGAGTGGAAGAGCTCGGAAGCATTTCCTGAATGACACTGTTGAGATCTTACAAATATTTTGCTGTTACGAACGTGTTTCCTCACCATGGTCATATCCTCGGAATTCCATTGTGGCGACTCTCAAAGCTGGTCATGAATGAGCCACGAGGACAATCGCTCTCGGTTTGTAGACCAGATCTGGAGAACCAACGTGCGTGCACAGATCAGCCTGGTTGCCGATGAGCGCGTCAGGAATTCCTGTGACCAATTCACGTTGCGGCCGAGCGAAGAAACGAGAGCGGGCGTCTGTCAGATTCAGAGGGTCAGCTTCAATGCCTTCGGACCCATACCGCCACAAGCCTGAAGAGACCATACTAAAACCTCGTTACAACGAACTCCGTTACAACGAACAATTCTCCAAAGCGCGTTTGGCCAGCCAGCCGTCGGGAATTGGAGTAACAACGAACACAATTTCCCGTCCCAAGCCTCTTCGTTGTAACGAGATTTCACTGTAGAGAACAACAGAAAACGTAGTGTCATCGCAGACGGATTGAGAAGCCGTAGTTTGTCGAACGAGAATTTATTTCACCTCCACAGAACAATTGATCAGAGAAAAAGTCGAGAACTAGTCAGCGCTGAATCTCTCTCCTGTTGGGACCGGATTCGTCTGCTCCTTTCGATTGCCTTCCCTGAGAGATTCCGATTCGCGGGGCGTCCCGACGTAGGATCTTGTACCAGTTGGCCACGAACGCTCGTGGGGTCTTCATGCTCTCCACAGCTTGTTGCAGAGGATCCATGTCCACAACAATGGGAACGGACTCGTATTTCTCGTCCGTGCTGGCATTAAAGTTGAAATGAAGTCTTTTCCTCTGACTCAGCAAGCGGCAAACTTCCTTCGTAGCTCGGACCCATTCCGTGTGGTCCTCTGAGCTCACATCGAAAGCTTCCACAGCCATCTCTTTTGTTGGAGAGCTTATGCTGTCGTCAGTCGCTATCAGCGAACTTCATGAGTAACTACTGATCTCGTCACCGTTTTATATAATTCGGTAAGCTCGAATGGAAAGTTGCTTCGATTTCCGATTCGACGAGGCCCTTCAACATGCATTCCTCATTTCTTTCGAGATGAGAATACAAGCATCGGAAGCAATCCGTGAAGTGACGGCTTACCTGGAAACCACTCCATAATTAAAGAAGAAACGACGGTATTAAGCTTACGAGAGCGGAACTCAGACCACCAATTTCCGCTTTCAGAGAATCGCTCATATGTATAATACTTATCTCTTCGAGCATAGCAGATTGTGAGCATCGCCAACGCGTCGATTTGTACTTTTCTCGGGTCTCTATCACTTTTATCATCGTATCATATTCCTGAGCGAGGTTCTCTCTCGGAGGTGGTTATGATTAGAATTATGAGAGCAGAGACAGCTTGCGTCATTTCTGTTCGAGTTAAGTTCCGCTTTTTCGAAGTAGGCATCCGCGTCCCGGTTAGTCTCAGACATTTCTGATGGAGATATGATAGCAGCCGATTGCCGTTCGCTCTCTCTTGTCATGAATTCTGGACAATGTAACTTTCCTCAACAATCTCATTTCGATCGGAGAAGTATGATGAGGTTATCATTTGATCACGAAGTGTCTTCAGAGAGGTTCTTATGAGGATTTCACGGAACACGGGGCATTTCCGCTGCTCCTAACGTCGGTATATTTTTGATCGGATATTTTCTTGGTTGCTCATCGTTTCCACAGCAAAGCGTCATTTCTAAGAAGGGACTGAACACAAGTTAGTGGTCATGGATTTATTCTGTTGGAGAACTTTATCGCAACTCTACAATATGACTCCACTCACTTCAGTATCGATTTGTGGCACGCATTTCACTTCAGAGACATGTGCGCAGAGACGGATTTGGGATTCTGCCGCCTAAGACCGGCGTGAAATACCGCCCATCATAGGCTTCAAATAAGGAAGAGTTTTGGCGCAGATACGCCTTCAAGTTCATCGAAATACTTTACTGCTGCAGGCACTGCCAGCTTTTATTTTATTGAGAAAGGTCGGACTCTAGTACTCGAGGTGCCGAGTGATCCCCAAGAAAAAGGAAACGGGCGATAGCGAACGGGAAAGATACTGAGAGCTATACGCGATTTTCTCTACAAGTGCATAGAAACAAAAAGTTCAAATCTGTGTAGACTTGAAATCCGCCGCCTGTCCGAAATCTGCCGCACATATTCTTGAATTGTGGAGAAAACTCCTGTTCGGCTTATGAAGAATTAAAAGAGAAACTTCTTAAAATGTAATACTGCGTAGATGAGGTAATCTCCTCTGGAAACCGGAAAAAGATCGTTAGCCGAGCCGCAGTCGATGAAAGCTAGGATGAACTCACGGTACATTTCCATGGGGAACGGATACTTCTTCGAGCCTCGTCCGCTTGGTTCCGGTTCCCGTGATCCTTGAACAATAACATCGAGCAGTTTCCTCAGTATTTCCAAATAATCCGTTTTGATTGTTTTGTCCAGGCGTAGGCTCATATCATCGCCCCCCAGATACGCGTGAGCGGTGAAAAGTCCGAGGCAACTCAATCGAGAACTCGTCTCAAGAGAATACGACGGCAAGCCGTATTTCTTCACCAGTTGAATTACCAGGTTGGGTCCGCACTTTGCAAACAGACGCGTTGCGTATGCTCTTGCTCGCATCGTCTCAACGGGATTGAGCTGCGCGAAGGTTCCGCAGGGATGATAGGGTTTGAGGTAGAATCCTGAGCTGAAGTTCTTTGGTTTGTTTCTCGTCGCCCCCTCATTCCGATGAACATTCGCAGTTTGGATTGCGTTCAACAAACATTGTAGAAGGATAAACAAGAGAAAGATATTAAACTCCATGCGTCGCCGTATCTCACGAGATCACCAAATGGACCTCCTTGAAAGGAATCATATCTTGCCCAACGACAGCTCATTTGCGCAGCTTTGATTCCTGAGCAAATATGAGGGTGGCATGTTGGTTTGTGAACAGTGGCAGATCTGTAAGCAGAGTGCTCTCTATCTGCGATCTGACGTTCATCTCATCAATTATGCCCCGGAATGATTATATTTTCCCCCGATAACAAACTGTGGCTTGCACAGATTCTCATTCTGGCCAAGAAGCGTCAAGGATCTCATGAGATTTTCTCGGTCGGGAGTCCGGAATCGGGACGGAATGAAATGAATTCATGCACACAAGCGGATTGTCTGGGTACAGGGTTCCAGAGTGGAAACCATCCTGAAAGTGGCCCGTGGTCGGAATCAAACTCATTTATCACGCTCTGGTCTTCTGATTTCATAAGAATTCCATGGTTCTATTCGAGGTGCAAACTTTGTCTCTTCATTTCTATCGCATAAATCGCCGATACAGGGGTCTCAAATCAAATTTCTGTCGATTTATGCTTCGAGACGCTCTGGAAGATGTACTTTTCAGGCACGGGTTGGAGGGAATGAGAATCATAGAATTCCCCCACGATCTAAAACATCGTAGACGATGACGGCATCGGCTTCTGAAGACCTTATGGCACAAATCGAATCAACGACATGGCCACCCCACCGTTTCGAAACGGTCGATCGCGACTCGCAAATTTCAATGGAGCTCGTATTCCGACAGGGAATGAAGGGCACTACAACTCAGCAAGCAGGCAGTATGTGTCACCTAGATGCACACCTTCTCAGCAGAAGAATTCTTAGAACGTCCAACTGCTAGGGATCGCAAAAAGTTACTCGCGCCCTTGAGTCGAAGGTACACCGTTCCCGAGCCCCGAATTCCCCGCATGTTTCATCATGAGAAGGTACTCGGAATCTGAACATTGAGCCCTCTTGGAATGAAATCGCTCTGTTCCTGCCAACGAGAGCCAATTTTATTGATCGAATTCCCATCAATACTCCCACAGAATTTTGTTCCTCCCTTACGATACGAGTTTTGTGCTGGATACGATATAGGCTGAAATATAGCTTCAATTTGTGAAACATGACGCATTCAATATTCATTCAAAATTAGAAACAAGGATTCGTTCAAGCTCACTGGAGATTTTGGCCGTCGACATGGTCCGCTAGATTACGCCCATGACGGGGTTTTTCTTCTTCCTCTCGGCGTCCATTTTCTCGACCGTCTGCAAGATTCGTACCAGAATCATATGTGTGGAGCGCATACTGCGCCGCTTAGAAAAGGGAAGGTCTTAGGAATTCAATCAGTAGATAACCTGGAATCGACTAACCCCGATGCTCAATCTGAGTGCTGAGGCAATGCTGCCGAATTGCTCGAAACAGATCACTGAATCGAATTTGGTTACAACCGCGCCGGGGCTGATCTCGCAAACATAGAGACCTAGTTTCCGCTCCGCCTGTTTTGCCTCTGAAAATTTGGCCGCCAGATTCTCCAGTGTCGCTTCGGCGTTCTGTCACGAGAGAAAATTTTAATTGCTTGATTATGAGTATAAGCCGAGAGAACTCTGAGGCATTTATCGTTCACTTCCATAACCCGATGGAAAAGAGTTACGACTCGAGAAAGAGCGTGATTTTGTTGGAGCAAAAAAACGCCCATTCGTTTTGACGTTCCATACCTGCAAGCGATTCTCAGTCTCTTCTTGATAGTCCTCAGCTACATTTTCCTTCAAATCCCTAACCTTTTGAACTTTACTCCTCAGCTCTTTCATTTCTTTATTGACATCTTCGAGGGCGATACGCTTTCCATTTTCGGAGGTCTTGAATAACTCCTCCACAAAACTCTTCAATTTGTCCGAGTCACTCTTTAGCAACGAGCGGACGATCCAGTCCAGTAATGTTGATTTTTGGTCGTTGGTTTTGAGGTTCTTCACACACTCGAATCGCTCCAGAAGGAATCCGGGCGAGTTCCTCGAACTTGAGAGTCTCTAGAAATCGTTCGAGACAAATCCGATGATCCCGCCGAAACTGCGAGCTGTCTGAGGTCCACATCAAATCCGTAATCACGGGTTTCGGAATTCGCCGACAAACGATAGAGCGTTTGGAGGAAGAGAAAAATGGTTCGACTGAAGTTGTAGAGTCGAATGTACTTTTCAAAAAACCTCTCCGTATTTTTCTCCTTCCGAGCACGCTTGCCAAGATACGCATGCATAAAGTTCAGAATTCCATAATCCGTTGTAATGGATTTGATGTCTACTCGGAAGCTACCGAAAGCCGCTTCTGACGTCGGAGCTGACTTCGGATATGGGAGCAATTTTTGAAGAGAATCTCCAAAGCGAGAACGTAACAACTCACAGAATTCAAGAAGTTTGCACTTATCAAACAACTGAACATAATTTCGCGAAGGTAATCCGACCGCATTATCCAGTTGGTGCTCTGGAGAAAACTGTCTATGCTTTCAGATGCGTTTTTTCTCCCCTGTTCAACTTGTGTTGGCAGCGACAGCGCTAGAATGTGCGCGCGCAAGCAGGGGTCGTCAGCTAATTCGAAAACGAAGCGGTCTTCTCGCCCAAGCTCCTCGGATTTATCCTTGAGGACGCTCGCCAACCCCAACTGCAATTGAATCGAGTAGATCGCAAACGTAGACTTCGGCTTCCAAAACGGACGCTAGCATAGTCTAGCTCTCGATGAAGAATTCCTCGGAGGCCCCGGACACATGCTGAACAGTCCGAGGGAGGATTCCAAAAGATCATGAAATGAGACCCACGGCGGAAGAGTTATCAGAATCTTATCGATGTGAAGATGAAAGCATCGATGATAGCAATACCTCTTCATCTGTCGGCATGAGTGCCCGCAACTTTTCGAGTCTCCCGAGGATAACCTCCTGAAACATCGTTTCCAACTCCGATCGTTACATGGGAAGAAAAGTACACCGAAGACCGTATTTGATTTCTTTATGCAGATTAGGAAAAAGATCGTATCAAGTATTGAAGGACGAAACTCGTTCGACCATTCGTTGGTTTGAGCGCAAAAGAGCCAACTCACCTCATCACCCTCAAGGAAACGCGGTGGGAGTTTGAAGGCTTTTATCGCGTTGAAAAATTCACGTTGATCCCCTTCTTTGCTTAGTTTTAGATTACTCAAAACGACACCAATACCTTGGAGCCTCGTGGGTGCCAGAAAACATACTTTCTGTTCTTTCGCTTCTTTCTGAAGAAGGTCCATCATGTATCACGTGACATCTAAACTGGCTGAGCAGATCGATCATAGAACATTATACTCAACCCCAATCTGTTTTTTTGGTGCAATATTAGCCCTTTCGAAATTTTTCCCAAGTTCGGGAAGTTCGAGTTTTTTGATCATTGCCGAAAGATTCAGAGTCTCAAAACTTTTCTTCCACAAGTTGTCGTTAGCTGAAACAGAATTGTCGAAAAGGTTCCATTGCGCCGCCTCCTCAATCCAGAACCAGAACGAAACAGTGATGGGCGCTCGATTGATTATGACTATGATTACGAAAAAAAAAAGGATTTGATTATGACTATGATTATGACTATGCGATAATCATACCAAAACCACCATGATTATGATTGTGATTACGATCATGATGACTACGCAATAATCATAGCGAAACCGATTATCATAATCATGGTGTTTTGCTATGATTATTGCGTAGTCATAGTCATAATCACAATCATAATCATGTTGGTTTCGCTATGATTATCGCGTAGTCATAATCATAGTCATAATCATAGTCATAATCATATCCTTTTTTCCCGAAATCATAGTCATAATCATAACCATAATCAAGCGAGTGCCCATCACTGGAAAGAAATACGGATGTGAACCCCGGAATTCGTTCCCAGGGAATCACGCTTCAGAGCGGTGACATCAAGCGGAGAATAGACGTAACCAAACAGGCAACTGTGCCACGACCGAACCTTTCGTCCAGACCAGTTCTTCGGGCAATTTGTCTAGCGCACAACTTCTTGTGGGACGATCTGGTTGCGGTAGATCCTCGAAGTACGCCGCCGTTTTGCCGAGCGGTACTTTGGCCGCGGCGGAATTTCCTGCCGTCTCGGCTCCTGGCGTCCCAGGGAGCTTGGGTGGCGCGGGTGGCGCGGGCGGTGCGGGTGGCGGTGGGGGTGGCGCGGGCGTGCCGGAAGGGGGCGGGGGTGGCGCGGGCGTGCCGGAAGGGGGCGGGGGTGGCGCGGGCGTGCCGGAAGGGGGCGGGGGTGGCGCGGGCGCGCCGGAAGGAGGCGGGGGTGACGCGGGCGTGCCGGAAGGCGGCGGAGGAAAGCAAGGAGCGGTCCTAAATATATCGGAGTCTGAGGAATCCGTGGATGAATCTGACTCGGACTCAGGCAAGGATTTTCCGGCTCCTCTCAAGAGTGTGTAATTTGTGGTGGCTACTTGACTACTCTCTGGATAATTCCGGGTCGGCCACAGGAGTTCCGTTGTCTGAAAGGAGCTTGCGGTGCTTCTCCGAATCGTTCGAGCATCGTTTCCCTGCCAACGCAAGGACCTCTGCATGAAACGGACGAGCGAAATCCACGGAGAAATATCATTGTCGGATCCTGCACCATCGACCGATTTACGAACTTCGGAGCGCCCTGTCATTCCGCCGACACACAGTTCAACACTTCGTTTCCACTATTAATCAGCAATGATGTAGTGTTATTCACATAAACAGTGACGCACCTTATTCTGTTAGGAATTCCGGAAATTTTCTGCTCGTTGCGTCCGCCGTTCTAGTAGCTGTGATCTACAGCATAATTCGGTTTCTACGCGAACGGATACGTTTGTTGAATTTGCCCGCGCACTCCCCGAATTGTTGAGAATACTTGTCAGGAAAGTGTGTTCAGAGAGTCGTCAATTCGTTTCGAAAACGCAGCTCGAGCCGGACAGCTTGAAATCGCATCGAGCTCTCTGTCGTGGATCATTCGATTCAGATCCCATTCTTCTGTTGGTCAGGGGAGAGAATAATCTGAGTTTTCACTCAGGTTTTTCTACGGAGAGTTGCGCGAATGAATCGAGTTCCAGTGTCCTCTGGGCAGAGATGGGCAAATTCATATTCATAAATTTGAAAATAAATGAATTCATAGCAATATTAGCAAATTTCGGGTATGAATATGAATAAATTCGTATTCGTATTCGAACTCATACAAATATTCGCATCCGTATTCACACAATTTTTGAGAAAAATTATGATTATGGAGGAAGTTGGTACGAAGTCTGAGATTTTCGGGGTCGCTGATCACGATTCTGGTGTTATTTCGCAGATTCAGAACGAATCTAACCGAGTTCGAGCATATTCAAAGTATATGCAATTCCGTATTCATACGATTTCCGCGTAAAATGATTTTTTGGATTCGGTAGAATTGCGTACGTAGTCGGAGATTTCCGGGGGCGCTGACTTCTACTCTGTGGTTATTTCGTGGATTCAAACCCTACTTACCCGAGTTCCACCGGGATCGTGCGCAGTCGGGGAGGACGAAGGTATCACGAGACCTGTGATAGCGTCTTCACTGATGACCAAAGCTCTAGAGTAGAGGTATCCTCAAAAACGCTATCAGCATCGCGAACTCCATAATTTTCTGTACAATTTGACCGATTTCACGATGAATTGGTATTGTTCCCGAGCTGCAGGAAACATTGAGCCGTAGACCAATCAAAGCCAAGACAAGAGGATCAAGATTTCTCACTCTAACTTCCGAAAATGGATCGTTGTAAGACGGATTTAGGAAATTTCAACTCAATAAGCTCATTCCATTTATTCGATATATGAGAATGCAATCATTGCGGGCTTCTAGAGTCACTCAGACTCCTCTGTTTCTTCCTGATCGCTTGAGGATTTATGATCGTCGGAGCCTGGGTATTCGTCGGCGTGCCCCTCAGATAACTCCGGTATCGGTACGGAGTCGTCCTTCAGCGGAGATATTGCTATTGCCGCCTGCACTTCTGCTGTCGTTGGTAACAATAACGCCTCAACAGCAAACCACGGAAAGCACACGTTCTCTCAATTAGGTTTCTCTTGCCGGGGAAAAAATTTCAGTTTCCGATCATCTGGGAGAAATGACATAGGGTCGTATTTGAGGCAAACAGGGTAGCGAACACCGTTTCTGGAATAGACTTTCGCAGCCCACGGACTTGCGGAACATTACTGGGATTATACTCTCTGATTTCTGGTCCCACTCGAGATCCTCAGACCCTGATAGCGTCGATAAAAGTGCTACAATAGCTGTTTCCACCGGCACTGCTGTTATTTCGCAGACTGCATCGGTACGGGAGGTGAATCCTTCCGTTTTTTGCGAATATCTCGAAAACAGGGCGGAACCGGGCGCTCTCATCGGTCGCATAGGAAACTGTATAAAATTATCTTCATTTCTAAACCAAGTAGAGACCGGGGACACGAGGGGGCAAAAAATTCTGCTGTTTGACGGCTAGATCCGATTTTGGTCTGTTACGCATAATCTCTGTTTTGAGAAGGCCGACCAAAAATTGGCTCGGTGGGTGGCTTACTGGCTTGCTCTCTAAGTGCATGGTGTGATCCAATCGGTACCTCTTCGCGAAAGTTGATTTTCTGCAGAATTGCCCGACAAGTTGGTCTCTGCAGAAAACAGACGGATCGGAGCGCTTTCTTTTCACCCGTTTTGCGCGGGCTATCTCCGGCGCATGGGGACCTTTCGATCGACAAAAATCATGATCTGGGGTTCCCAGCCTATTTAGAACATCATCCAATGGTCGCGGGTCCGAAGCTACCTTGGTTTTTTCCACCTAATCCGGCGAAATTGGGCCTCTGTGCAGGGGTTCTCAAAGTGGTGGATATCGACCCCTGGAGGTCGATGGCTCCGCCTCCGGTCTCTTGGGGGTCGATGGCCGACCCCGGATTTTGAGATCATTTCAGGACCCGCAGAGGGCCCATGGATCCCTGAACTCCAAGATCGAGGGACCTCCCTCGGATGTGCTCTTTTTGGATAGACTTCGATGGAGTCGCTCTAGGGGTAGACGGTCGACCCCCGCGGGGCCGATGAGTCGGGAGGGTTTGAGAACCACTGGGTTAGGACTTCACCGAATTACAGACGCTGGAAAATGATGACCGATTTCGGCAGGTGGCTCTATTTTATTCCGCGCCATTCAGCGCCACTGTATCATACGGAGTGTCGTAGACGCTGACGGAGCAAAATGAAGCAATATGCATGTCGAGCCCCAACCTTGTCTTGCCTCCGAAATGGTAGTTCAGCCACCGAGCGAGCATCAAGGCTACATACTGGTGACAGGATAGGTGAGAGGCCATTTTCCTTCGCGATTTTTCCGTCGTTGATAGTTCCGAGCCGCATTTTCCAGAGAGCCAATCGGATAACTGCACCGTTGAACGAATGCGCCGGTATGTTCGACAGAGTGATCCACAATCCGCAGAGCAGCTCATGAAAATCTCTGTCTTCCCCTATAACGAGGGCAATCCCACCGTCGATGGGCTTATTCTCGCTGTTGCGTGTGGCAACAAAAGCATTTCTGCCGGCAGTTGGATTGTCCATGTTTGCGACTGGGGTGCAGGTTTGTGGACCGCGGTTCGAGGAACATCTGAAAAGCTTATGGTCGTTTCCTAAATAGCAACTCAGTGTTTCGATGGTTTGCCTGCTCGAAGCTGACTCCGTCCGCTAGGGACAAAGCAAACGAAGAGAACTGCGCTTCGGTTTTTCCGACGGGGGGCACATTCCTGAGTAGGGTCCCTTAGAAGAAGAGAAACAGGAGGTCATAAACGGATTCAAGTCAGGAGGGAGAGGTAGTAGAGAGATTATCAACTCCGGAGCCGGAATCCTCGGAATTAGAAGACCCAGAAACTATCAAAGTTTTTTCTATTCTCCCCGCGATCGGGGCTCCAAAAAGTCATGAGAGACTCAACTCCGGGAATACTCGGATTGAGCAGCCCGAAAATTATCGAATACTCTTTCTCTCGCCTCGCAACTCCTAATGGAGGCTCTCGCAGGTTCTCTAAGGCACAAAAAACTCGGAATGAAAACCCCGAATATTTTTCGTACGGGCCCCCCCTAACGGGTCACCAATGCCTCCCCCCTTCCGAACCCACCCCTTTGATGCTGCCTTGTCGAAACCGCTCCGGGAATGATTGCATCAAAGACAGCGACGGCTTCGAAGGTCACTCAATGTTAACTTTGTCGTCAATGACTAAGTTTTCCTCGCTTTCCAGCGAAAAACTTATCGATTCGGGGTTCTATGTTGCCTATGGCGACTCTGATGTCTGCTACTTATTCTTGATCGAAAGTAATCTGCGAAGACCAGATTTGCACAGATGTGTTGTGGCCGACTGAACTGACTGCTTCCACTCCGTCCGAAACGAGAGGGGGTAGCTGATCCAGTGCTCAGCGATTTGTATGTCTCCCAGAACGAAGTAACCGTCAAAAGCTCAGAAAAACAGGTCCAAGTGGCCTCTGGGCTCTCGGCCTCCCCGAGAAATGCTGTCGAGCCCTCCAATCGGGAGCCGCTGCTTTACAAGAATCAACTCCGAGAATCCTCGCGATAAGAAACCCGAAGATTGTCAGAGAATTCCATCCAGTGAAAATTCCAGTGGATTTGTATGAATCGGAGAAATGCGACAATATAGAACCGAGGACTGCTCCTTCTGAGATAAAATGAGGCCTAATCACTGAGGTAGAGCCGTGTCCGAGACCCTTCTAATCATGAAACCCTAGTCCGAAGAAACTCTGCTATTGTAGAGTGAACTAGATTCTACTTTGATTGCCGAGAAAAGTATGAGCGCAGAATGTTGAACACAGGTCATGCCTTCCCAAGCGTGAACCGCTCCTCTAAACAGGTCTTATTGTCCTCCACCTTGGTTCCCCCGCGAATTCATCGGACGTAGGCTTTGCACCAGGCTCTCTGAGTCAGGTATGCCTCATTAGTATGAGTTCTTACTGACCGCGCCGCGTACTGAGGAGATTCAACCTATGAGAGCTCAGCTTGTGGCGGCACAAGAGCCACCAACTCTTATGAGCCGTCAACATTTCGGATTGCGCACTTCTTCTCCCCTCTTCTATTATCAGGTGTGCTGTCGCCACCTTCACTAAAGACGTCCCGGTGATGATTTGTTTACATCTATGCGCCGCCATGTTCTTAGAAAGAATTTGACAGAGAAGTTTCTTGCAGACGGATGGCGCCAACAGCTGTCCTTTCTTGTTTCAGTTCTACTGGCGGAGTTCCGTTCTAGCATGAGCAATTCCGATTCTGAGGTTAGTGTTGCTCTCAAAGATACACACAGCCGTCAGCAAGCTTGAATTGATGAAGAGAACTGAGAGTTCGCTCGAGCCGCGGAGATTCCCCCTCCAAAGCTTGAACCTTTCTTAGAGTCGATTTCGCTCAAGATCAGGACAGAGGATATACTTGCGCCGACGAAAATGGCTCATATAGACACTTTCTACAGAGCTGGGAGGACTTCGCGTCACTGCTGTTCGATCTCTTGCCGGCGAAGAATCAGCTCGAATTGGACCGAATTTCTCAACTGCAATTCCAAACCCTATCGGACGAACCGCTCCTTAAGTCTAACGATTGTCGCATTGCTGTAGCCGAAATTGAAGGACTTGAATTGAGAATACGACACCTCAATGAAGAGTTCGACCTAATAGAAGAGGAATTGAAGGAACTCCACTCAGATCTTAGAACTCTGAACGAGATTGACGTGAAAGAACTTGAAACGAAGCTCATCAAAATTTCGAGCGATATCAACCTCTATCAAATGAAGGTAAGGTCTATCATGGATCAGATGGGTTCTCTGTCCTGCATTCGTTTTGTCCAAGAGGGCATTCCTCGAAGAACGTTTTTTCCTTCCAGGTCGATGAGTACGGGGATGTTGTTGTTCCTGAAATCGCCTCGTTGACGGAAGTGAAAACTCTGCGGAAAGAAGTTGACGAACTCAAAGAACGTGTCAACGAATGGAGGCTGAAGGGCTGCTTGTATGATGGCGTCGAAAATTTCCAGAACGACCATTTACGCCATCTAGTCCGCGAGAGAGATGAAGAAGTTAGGAAATTGACCGAGGAGATCGCCACCACGGCGGAGACGCGCCGTAGTTTGATTTGAAGCGCGAAATCACTGATTTCGAAGACGTTGAGAAGCGAAAGTCTGAGTGACGGAATTCGCAAACGGTATTTGGAAAAAGTGCGAACGGTTTGAACTCGAATAAATTTCAGCCTCTCTCCGCCTTGTTCTGGCTGTATTTAATGGAGAGCAATATAGCAGTTTCATCGGGTCTCGAGGTGAATTACTTTTTTTGGAGATTATTCCGATCGATGCGCGAACTTTCCATCGTTACACTGAGCCAAGAGATCCTATGTTCAGAAATCAGAGGAGCACGGGTAGACGAGTCCACGCAGCTGACAACCGAGTCCACAGTGATCTACTTCTGTTGCCAAAGGAATCATGGAGGAGGCCTCTCAAGTCAGAAAGTTCCTCGGAGCGGGGATGCTTACCAAGGTAGTCGAGTGTGCGCGTGTCGCTAGCGAGCATCGATGGCGAATTTATTGTTTGCGAGGTGGAAGGAGAGATCTTCCTTGCCGTTCATGAAAATCCGAATGAGAGAAGCTCCCTTGCGATCCTGAATGGTGCGATCTTAGATTGACCCAAACTCTGAAACGGTGACAGGAGTCCAGCTATTTCGAATGGGTTTCCCTTTGGGAATGTAACAAGAAAGATGATTTCATCGGAATCAAACATTTATATGTATTTAATTCATCTCCCTTTAGGCAACAAAAGAAGAAACATTCATCAGATCTACAGAGGGTGAATCCTGTCTCCATATCTGCTTCACGCTTTCACACACGTCGGACGTTAGGTGAACCCTTGCTGTTTCTCGAATTCTGACCAAGCGTCATTGAGTTCCATTAATATGAGTTTCGCAAGTTCCTCCTTGTCCGTGCCAACCAACTGTAATTGAAGCGAAAGACCCATGAGGTCTCGTTTGGGAAAATCATGGGAAGATTTGGGAACGAGTTCGTTATTTCGACGATCATTGAACTTTCATCCCCTCAAACGAAAATGGGTACTCGCGGAACGGACATCATACCTTGTCGGGGTGAACTGCTAAACACGCTTTTCGGTACATTTTCTTAACGTCGCTAACGCCCACCAGCTGATGCATTCCTACCTCTGTCCAGCGAGCGTCCGCCCAAACTATCTGATGTAAAGAACAGAGCAATGCTCTGATGTTCCTTTCTTTGCCTTTAGTCCAATCTAGAATCTGGAGACGGAGCAAAGGTTGTTAACTCTCATATTCTCGCCAGGCACACAAAATCACAATATTCGACTGCTGTGAAGGATATCCCAAGACAGATCCTCCTCTGAACGGCTTGGTTTTTGACTTACGGCTAACTTTGTTGGATCTAGTTCTTTGGCTAACTCAACCCTCTTCATCTCCGCCATCGTTTTTGGCCCTTGATCTTTCCTCCCGAAATTCGCAAAACCTTGAGTTCCCAGGAGATCATCGAACGTGTTTTCGCCAATGTTTTTCCGATCTCCATTACTATTCGGCGAATGAGCCCTGGATGAATCAGAGTCCACGTGAGAACACCCATTCGTTGTTATATCGGATGGAGTGGTCGATTTCAATGATTCGCTGCGGCCTGATACTGATGGGTGTATATATATTTACTTTGGCGAGGCGATGTTATTTGATGAAAGATCCCCATAGTTCCGGCCTCCCGTCGGAGAGAAAACGTTTCCCATCGCTGAGCCGGTCGCGTTCAGTCCTTGCAGTGAGCCTTAGATTGAGAGAATCAATTCATCAATCAGATGCTCGTCCTGAGGTTTAGATCAGAATGAAGAACCCATGTGGCCGATTCGAGTTACTTACTGGGTTTGTTCTGGATGGGATTTGTGGTTGAATGAGTGACAGTTTTCCCCGTCGCCGGCTTCGGGGGCCCTCCTTTCGGAACGCTGTTGGTGCCGCTCATGAATGTGTCCCATTGTCCGAAGATGTCGTTTGTCGAAGACAAGTCTATGGATTTCTCGAATTATGAAAAGTTTACGATAAGAAGTTTCTGGCGCTATTGTGGAGACACGTACTTGGTTCTGCTGTTGGTGTTGAGAAGAAGTCATCAACTCCTCCTTGCGGCGGCTGGGAAGCTTTTCCTTGAGACGTAATGTCGGCACCTAAGCCGAAGGGATCGAGGTCTTCGTCTACTGCTGTTGTTTTGGATGGAGCCGCGCCTTCTCCGAAACTACTCTCAGTAGGATTAGCCCCATGTGCCCCAGCGCCCAAAGACACTCCCGAAAATGATGCTAACAGATCATCACAGCTGTCAAGCAAAAATACACTCCAATCAAAAAGCGCCGCGGTGAGCAAATCAAGTGATGTCGCCGAATGAACGTCTCTCGGCACGATGAATTTTCGTTCAAGAAATCGAATGGAATGAGTTTTTTTCGATCGAAATCATTACTTCTGCTCGGCTTGTTTCTGGGCTGAGCTGCCACAAGACGAATTATCCAAGTTTAGAAGATCTTGAGTTTCGACCGTTTCCGAAATCGGTATCAACGGCGGTTCGGGGCGAACTGGAGGACTTGGTCTCTGGAAACAGATCGAATGTACGGGAGTTAAAAATGTTCTTTTCCTCGTTATCACAAATTAACACGATTGCCAATGGGAAAGAAAAGTATCTAAGACATGTCCGAGACCCAAACTGATATTTGTGCTCCATGGTCCAGGAGTGTCTTCCTGCTTCTACCTGTCGTTCATGGACTCCAATTCGCCAGCAACTCACCGGAGGGGGCGGAGCTGTAACGCTTGGGCCAGTGGAAGAAGGCGGAGGGGGCCTCGAGGGGACCGGAGCGGAATTCTTCGATCGTAATTGTTCTGCAAGGCATCGAATGAGGATCAGGACAACGTCAAAATTATTCGAAGATCGGTCAGACCAGCACTGCTCATGCTCAGACATACCGATAGCTGCGATCATCTCCTCTTTTGAGCTAAATGGTGTTTTGGCTTGGGTCGATATGTTGAAGTATTTGCCGAAAGCGGCTAGCGGATCACGCGCTGCGTTGTCCATGAATCGCACTGACACAGAAACCTCGAAATTTTCCGCATATCGATCCTGTTCTTCTATCAAATCAAGTTCTTCTGAGGAAAATTTCATTTCGAGTGTGGACTCATCGACGTATCCAGTGTAGAGTTGAAGTTGTGCCATGGGAATTGCTTGGATGCGACTTTTGGCGAATGTGGAAGCTCGTGCGTGGTTGATCACAATCGTGACGTCGCCTAAAGTTTCAACGTTGGGAATGGCGAATTCAACTTTTCCCGCTGACAGAGGATAGTGCACCAGTTTCTCATACTCCAAACAGCTTGAATAGACGCACTCTTCGCCACTATAAATCTTCACGAACGGTCGGCAGCCATCGCGAGCTTTCGTGAACAAGGGTGGAGGTTTCATGACGACGTTGGATATTAACATTTTACGTCCGTGGGGATTTTTGCGTCGGATGAGGTCGCTCGTGTACTGTAGATAGCGCATTCGAGCCGGGCTCAAACAAACGGGAAAACGCCTGACCGCGAACATGCTGAGAGCGTCCTTCGGGGACGTGAACACGTGCGAATACATCAAGAATGCTGCGACCAGCTGAGCCGATACTTGTTTTCCGTCTTCGCAGTGTATCACTACAGCGTTCTGTCTTCCGTTGAGATAGCTGTATATTGAGTGGCAAACTTCGAGCATAGATTCCAGGGATGGGGATATTTTTTGATTCCAAGGGCGTTCGATGACTTTAATGCCCGGAAACTTATTGTTCGTGTAACTCCTGCCGGACACGTTGACGACCATGTAATTGCTCTGGTGTCGAGCTTCGAGGACGGCGCGGACGTCTTCGATATGGTTGCGATAGGTGCTCTCCAGCCCTTCTGCCGGATACGACATGACGGCTACGAGATTTGTGATATAGTGCATGTCCAATTCTGATTTTCCAATGCTCCTGAAAAAGTATCCCGTCGTTGAGAAAACTTAGTTTGAGTTATGAATCTATCTATAGGTGTCGATGTGAGTGTGTAGATGTTGAATAAGAGTGATTACTCACTGCTGAGCAATTTGAATCACTTTTGACGAAGTATCCCCGAGTTTCTTGAAGAAGCTTCCAGCACCACCTCGGAGAGAATTCATTATATTTGGCCCCTCGACGTGTTGTGGCAACGGGCTTGTCTCGACGTTCGTAGCCACAGCTGGAACAGAAAAGCATAACTTGAAGCTTGGACATGCGATCCGGAGTCCGTAGCTCAAAGGGTCTGTTCCCGCTCAAAAGGATCTGTTCTCGAAGCACACGAATTCATTCATTTCCGTCCAGTATGGATATCCAGCTCAGTGCGTGTTTCACTAGGATAGTACAAGCTCAACCACAAGACACCAATGAAGGAGAAATCAGATATTTCAACTTTGAATAAGTTTATTGTCAAGAATAGCTGCTATCATTGATTGAAATAACGTCGAGACGAACTCTACGGTAATGCGCTTTTTCGTTTCTTATGTTTTTTCTCATACAGAAAACTACACTCAATAGTTTGGAGAAACACCAAAAAGTCCACGACGAGACAAGAGCGCAAACTCTACGGGCAGGCAGCGAAGTGAATGCTGCAAGCAGACACGGTGACTTAGAACGATTCTGTGACGGCGAAACACGGATAGGAATCGGATGCGGCACACCGGTAAACACACAGCACCATAACTTGAAACATGAAACGCTGACGACAACTCGCCAAAAACACTATCATTCTGTCGATATGGCTGAAAACTTTGAGAAATCTCAATATTCCTAAGACAGACTTACTTTCGGGTGTTGCGGTCGGAGGAGAGAAAGCTGCATCGTCTAGATTGATATTCTTCTGGTCTCCAAGAGCTTGCAGCTTTTCCAACACGGCGTCGACCGAGGGTCTTTCTCGAGGGTCGATGGTCAGCATTTCACCTGGGTTTGAACGAATTCAGTCAGACCTAGTCAAAGAAAAGAAACGGAATCTCGATGACTTTTCAATAGGTTCAATGGAATCGAATCGCTCACGAATCAAGGGCTGGAGTTCGATGAATTCTGAGTCGTCCCGCGGAATGGTATACTTCGCATTCAGTATTGCCAATTTCGCCGCATCGGTGAACGGATGCTGTCTGTAGCAAAGGACGTACAGAATGCAGCCTAGCGCCCAGATGTCGATTCGATGGTCGATGGGGTAGTTGCTGTAGGTGTCCAAGCATTCCGGGGCCCGATACATGGGAGTGGTGTTCCGTTGAACCTGAGTTTTTTAAGGCATGAAAATTTCAGTTTCAAAATCGATTGATCCACTAATACTCGCGACGAATGCCTTTACAAGTATTTACAAACCTCGTCTTCAACCAAGCTCCTTTTGAGTGCCGTCCATTTGTCATCGACGACATGCTCGGTGGTGGTGGAACTTCCGAAATCACAAAGCTTCACTCGGCCATTTCCAGCAATCAGAAGATTCTCCAATTTCAAATCCCGATGAGTTATAGGAGGCTGCTGAGTATGCATGAGCTTGACCGCCAGACAGCATTGGTAGAAGACTTTCAGTGTTTGTGCTAACGGAAAACTGCGCTTATTCAGCTCGTCGACGACCACACCTCCAGGGCAGAATTCTGTCAATATGAGATATTCTCTTCGGCCTCCAGCACCCTCTGAGACGGCGGACGCGCAGAACTCGATGATATGAGGATGTCCATTGAGTTGCTTCAAAACTCGGATTTCTTGCTCTATCGAATCAGCGCTCTCCTGATCGACGCTGAACATGCGCTGGGGAAACAATTCAAATGAAAATTATCGCATCTCGTGGTTATCCAGCTGACTTGGAGACAGAACATCTACATACTTACTTTCAGAGCATAAGTCCTACTCGTGACAGTGTCTTGAACGAAGTAGACGAAGCCAAAACCACCTATAGACGGGAGAGGAGAACGTCAGGATAGGACAGAACTTGAACTGCGGTGGTGTCATTCGCGGGGAGGAATTCTTCTTTCAACCACGACCCATGCGTTCATTTATCATCATTCTCCCTCTAGAAGCTCCTGAACGCCTTATGAAACTCTCGGCTTCTAAAGAATTATAGAAAACGACGGGCGTATTCCATGTTGGTTCACTCAATGATGTTCCGTTACATTCTTTGCGCCACGAAGCGTTTCTAACCGTTGGCCGAATAACTAAACCGAAGAGCAAAAAAACTCCGCACGAAGACTGTCGGGAGAAATCCCGATCATCGCTCTTCACAAATCCACTTCCCTAGTTTGAAATTTGAGAAATTCGCACACGTTATCGAGATAACAATAGCTAGCAACTTTTTCATGATGAGCAGATACCAACCTTCAGCGATGACTCTTAGAACGCGGAGTTTGAAATTTCCGAGGCAAACTGACTGGCCAACGAAATCATTTTCTTCTTTACTGGACAACGTAGATGATGTTCCACCAGCAGCTGAAGATAAATATCCGAAGGCAGACTTGAACATTGCCATGGCGGCGCTCCTAGCACGTAGATCTTTCCAGTGGAGTTATCTCACAGTCAAAGTCACATCATTCACAGACAGAAGACTCAGGACAATGCCTCAAGTCGGCCAGGTATCGGCAACGAAGTCTCAATCGCACTGGAAACAGCTGTCAGATTCGATGATGAGAACCCTTTTCTGTCCAGAATCGGAGAATGGAACATTCACGACAATAATACCAACACTTTCATCAACATTTCCAGAATGAGTCAACTGAAGAGATTGGAGCCAGGAGAGAAGAAGCGGGAGCAGTCCTGGAAAGCCAGTTTCTCGTTTGTTCAATCGTCTCGAAACAGCTCGGTGCTGGCTACCTGACACAGTGAGGGAGAGAGAGAGCAGTTCGGCTCACTTGCTGTTTGTTCGGTCGGTTGCTCCTGTGTTGTTGTTCGTTGCAGCACCACCTGCCGCACATGAGATTCCCAGGAAAGGGAGTTCCGGAAGAAATGCGTTCCTCGCGAAACGAGAGGAATAGTTTTCTGTGTCTACGCTCCAGAAGAACGGGAGGAGCGAATCACGAAGAATTGTTGAAAACCATTCCAAATGCCAAGCTAAGCAATGTTCGATAGCAGACGACGGACCTGCGCCGCTGATGATGATCTCTGCCGGAAAGGGGCGAAACTTGGGAATTAACATTTGCTTTCGACTGCAAGGTGGGAAATAGTGTGGGAAACCCCCATGGGAACTACTTCGAGTGGGCGAAAAAAACCTGGACCGGCTCCGCAATGCAGTACAGGTCTCTTCATTAAGAGAGCAGCTGTTATCTTGAAGCGGCATGAGCAGATTATCCACGAGAAGGGGTGCTGTAAGTTCTGGGATCTGGCCAAGGACTTCGTGCGTATAGTACATTTGCTTCGTAGATTATTATCCCTCTTGATCTCAAAATAGGGATCGGTGCAATCGAGTAGAGTGATTCTGCGTGAGTCTGAAGTCATGCTCCTCTAGGAGAGACGAGAGAATGACAGTATTGGAGGCGAGGGAACAGCGGAGATGAAATTGTCTCAGTAAGTAGTCCTGTATTCCGACAAGTTTACGAATGTTCCCCAACTTGTGCGGCCGTATCTTCTAAACAACGAGTGATTGGCATAGCCATATCGGTATGTGTATCGCAACAGCATCTGATTGTATAAAGCGATTTACAGGGTGGTTTGAGTTGAATTGCAACTACATAGAGTACACCCCCCATCGTACGCCGAATTCGATCGAGGTTTATGGCCCTTCGCGCAATAGCGCTCATGTCTGACCTTCTCTCTGATTGAGAGATCTTGGAAGAAGTCTAAATGTCGAACGATAAGAGCACGATCTATCGTGGAGAGCCTACCCTCACTGACCCGTTGTCGATCTCTTCCCGGAGCTCTAATAACTTAGAATCGAGGAGTCACCGGAGTGGGTTTCCCATGAAGATTGCGACCTCTCTGAAGGTTTTGGTTACGTTCAAAAAGAAGTTACCATAGTAGCTTTTCGCTAAGCCCAACTTACAAGCTGCAAGAGGAGTTGAATGCCGGATAACTCGTTTGACGAAATGTGAACTCTGATAGGGAAATGAAATCGAGGCCGACAAAGTCGGAAGCACTTACGTATGATTGACTTTTCTGAATCTGCGCATGCCGGAAGCGATAAACACGAAGACGGATCCGAAAATGTATTACATATTTAGCGAAAATAAATCTGCTACAAGATTCTTTTCAAGTTGTCAGTCACATTCCATGCCCTGTCTTGATGCCAAGACTTTCGTCCCCTCTCGTGGAGATTGACGAAATCTCATTTCCTTATCCTCAGCCATGTAGATTTCATTCTAGTCGATATTTTGAGAGTTGACGATATTTCTAGCGCTCCAAAGGTCGGCCTTAAAGCTCATTGAAGGACTTCAGACTCTGGATCAAGGGCGGAATTCCACATGACGTAAAGTACTGTGTAAACTTTTGCCTCCGCTTTTGTCGATTGCTCTGGTTTGCAGCTGGACTTCAGTTCGTGGTTCAGCATATTCTCAACTGGGTGAGCGATGAATTGAAGATGAGTTCGATGATAATTAGACTTGATTGGATGCGTGCTTTCTATGCAGCACCGGAGTATTTGTCGCTCCTTCCCCCTGGTTTGTTTTGGCTGCTGTTTCGTCACATTGAAGTCACGTTCGGCTCCGGAAGCTACAGCCGAGATTAGTCGCAAATCTACATGGACATTCATGATTCTTGGAACGTGATATCACTTCAAAAATAAGCCCTATTCCTCTCCTGACCAACAGATAGAGAATCCACGGGAAGCACCGAAAGGTGGGAGTTCTTTCCGGCTGTGATATCCGTAAGAAGTCACAGCATTCTGCCAGGATTCTTTGTGGCCGGATAAAAATGCCGAGAAATGTTGTGAAGAACTCCAAGTTACAATGACAAGAGATCTGAGGCTTCCGAAGGAATCCATCCATAAGTGGAGATGATATCTTGAGAATTACGATGAATATCTGAATTTCGGGCCTAAACTGTTTGATGACTAGTGAAGCTAGTGGTCTCGATTTCAAGTCTCGTTTATTCCCAAAAGGGGTTTCAAGTTTCGTTCATAGATTCTCGTCAACCTGAAAATGAACTGTGGTCAACAAAGAAACGGGTAGTTTCAGACGGTCTTCGCAGTATGAGAATTCATTCACACAGTATGAGAGGCATTCGGCCCTGGGATCAACCTTAGCCGATTGGCTCCTGAATTTCATGCATATGATGCCTTTGTCGCTGGAAGATTTGACTATGGGTCCTCCAATTCTCAATCACGACATTCTCTCATGAAGAATGGAATGGTTACGGCGATCGAACGGAGAACGGAGTAGAGTCGAAGTTAAGCACCAAAACCCAAAAGGGATGCGAAAGGAGCACAGCAGGACTCGGATAACAGCACACCGTCAATGACAAAGAGCCCCCGGCAGCGCGTAGACCCCTGCCTTCCCACACTTTCTGGCGCAATCGCAGAATTGACAGCAATTCTCTCTGACCAATTGGGTCCTATGGCCCGACCGACAGCTCCCCGTCTTCTCATGTTTGAGGAAATAACATTTGCTCAGGTTTGCGACTCGGATTTCCATTTCATCCACGGTGATTCCGTGGCGTATGTTCAAGCATATTGTCCTCGATATCCGCTTATTCCGCCTGGATATTTGAGGAACGCGAATGAGAGAAATTCAGGAGATTCACAAGGAAGGTTTATGCTGCCCAAGTAGCAAGGCTATCTCATGGGCGTCGATGCTTCGAGCCTTCAAGTGCTTTGCTTGAGTTGAAGGAGACAGGGATCGTAAACAGAGGGAAGGATCAAATGAGCTCGATCTGGGTCATCTGGTTACTTCGATTCAATAGTTGATCGAGCACTCAGCCGCTGTGTATCTTGTGGTTCGTGTTCAAGGAACATACATACGCTCAACGGAAATCAGCTCTGTCGGCATTGTAGAGGCGACCATTTTTCAGCTTACTTGAGGGCCTTGATTTCCTTACTCGTGGTCAATCCCCCAGAATTTCACTCCCGTTTTCCGCCGTCGCACATCGTACGTCCCGTCGTTGCGACGATGCGTCGTCAGAGCTCTTTCAATACAGGCTAGCCCAATGCGGGGCGAGAATCGTTCGCTCCTCCCCTGTTTATCAACTCCAAACCCGAAAGTCTTTCGCGCCTCGCCGCGACAGTCGACTTGGCGGCAGAATTTCCTCCGCAGAGGACGATCCGCCAAACTCGTGTGGCGCACACTGGTTCCGTTTTATTGTCACTCAATACACACGCAAATGTTATTGGAGAACGGACGTGAACCGAACTTTCCCGGTCCACTCCAGACTCGACCTCACTCTTTGCTCCAGTCCCCACCTACCATCCCTTTCGTCACCAGATCCTCGAGAGCGGTCGGGAGGGTGACGTTCTTGAGCGACTTCGAACCCAACACTAACTCGTTCGACGGTTTCTCAAGACACGACCCCCGTCCGGGGATTTTGAAGAATTGTAAGACCTACATTTCAAACCTACTCTCGACCTCGCACCGTTTGGAGCGTGTATAGCGGGAATAACATGCGGTTCTCTCGAAAAGTTTCCATCCTCGCTTTGGTCACTCGTTCATTTTAACAGTACGAACCTAAATAAAATTCTCTCGATTGAGCTTGAACCTCGGTCCAATCCCCGCCTCACGTCCCTTTGAGCACCAGTTTTCCATGATAGGACCGAGTTCAGTGTTCTCCATCATCTCATTTCATTTCATATCGCTTGGCATAAAAGGTTTTTGAGGACATGGTCGTCCTTAACGACTCTGGCTATTCGCCAAGCGAACCCGTTGGCGATTCTCTCAGTCAATGCCGTGAATTTCGGCGTGACGGATAATTTTCTCCTAAGATTGGTTGGTTTAATATCCATCTATTCTACCATACTTACCAGGTACATAGCCTGGGCATCGAGCACTGCGTCTGCGTATGAAATAACTTTGAACACTCTTAAGAACTCCAATATGTTTAACAAGCCATGGGCGCCAGACAGATAGGCAGTATAAGATTCTAGACAATGAGAGCTTTGTATAATCGCCCATAGACCACACTAGGTTCCCTGTCGCATCCAAGCCTCAGATTGCTATTTGGTTACGGAGATGCGACTCGGAAACGGTCATCGGTCAGTATCTGAAGAAGGTCCCACCTTCATTTTGGCCGCGCATCGTTTTTACGTAATGGCGACGTGAGGCGACGAGATCGCAATGTTCTGGTAAGATAATCGATACCGCCGCTCCGTCGCAATCGCGGTTTCGCCGCCGCAGCCATCTCTTGGTGGCAGCGCTCTGGAGTGAACGCTTTATCGCTACCACGTATCGAAATCATTCCCGGTAAATGTAAACGGTACTCGAAGGTACTCTTCCCAGGGACGAGGTCTGTGATTTCACCAAATTAAATGGTTATCACGAGGCTCATCTAGGAGATC
Organism: Neoseiulus cucumeris; assembly: GCA_021527715.1. NCBI lineage: Eukaryota > Metazoa > Arthropoda > Arachnida > Mesostigmata > Phytoseiidae > Neoseiulus > Neoseiulus cucumeris. The sequence goes on along the minus strand of JAJSRV010000010.1, from coordinate 1,314,708 downwards.
CTAGGTCATACCAAACCGACACAAAGACGAACAGACAAACAGACACACATACGGATTAATAGGTTTAGATTCATTCTCTTTTTCGATGCAGAATTCACTAACGGTTAAGTTGTTCGGGATACGTCCTTCAGGTATGTTAGCTGGGGGAGTAAGCTGCTCTAAGTGATCGAGGACGTTCCTCTATGAAATCATCAGTTTCCTCTCTAGAAACGCTTGAAGAGATTTCGCTTGACCCCCAGGAATTCCAAAACCTGCCATGGGCTCCAACAGGAACTGCCGGGGCGTCATCTATCGCAGGATATTAGGATACCATTCTCAGAGCATATCCTCGATGTCGATCATGAAGAGTTCTGCGAGCTTCGAATGGGTGTCGATGCGTGAAACGAGTCCTTCCTCTCGATGGACACCAAACCAGAAGCAGTTCGTGATGAGTTCCAGCCGGTGGACTGTGGCATCGATGTTCTGTGTAGCTCAGGGCGTGGTACTTCCTTGTTGTCGATAATTGAGTTGAGGTGTTCTCGCGAAGGGTTACGAACACCGACCGCAAAATTCGCTCGAAAGCGTCCGGAGCCTCCTCTAAGTCAACTCTAATTTCTCACTAGCACACTCTCAACCTGCCGCCCTGCAACCCTCCGGACTCTTCATTGACTATGATGTTGTTTTTTCATCCCCGGAGGATATTCCCGTTATTTCGATCGAACTGGGAGCTCTATCGAGTGTCTGCTCGATTCAGTCCTCAATTCACTCGGTACAGGACGATCGGACGACGATCCCGGTCACTGGTATGGCGTCGGGAGGAGCTGGGGATGTGAAACAACCGAAAATCGGCTATTCTGTGGTTCTTTCGCTTCTTAAGCTTTCAACAGTGTAATTTGGCTTCTAGGCTTTGTGTGAATTCCAGCGTGGTCAATCGACCCCGTTCAGGAATTTTCGCAGAAACAGGAATGGTTCCGGGTTTGAGTGGAAGAATGTGAAACTGCGAGCTAACAAGTCGATCTCATCGCTTCATGAGCGTTGACCAGTATCTATTCCATGACGCGTTCGTCTGGATCGATTGAAGTTCTCAGTCCGGACCTGTGACAGGTCGAGGTCATGGTAGAAGAACAACGATTGCTCAAGGATCTCGGGGAGCTCCATGGCGTTCACAAGAGCCGATTCGTTGCTGACACAGAATGAACCCAATACGTGCTTCGCTCAGCCAAAGATTGCCATACTATCTCTCAACACACAGTTTACGCGAGCATTCGCCTCCTGATCTTGCGAGAGAATTTCCCTACAGCTTCGATCACATGCATGTAGCGGGGGAGCGAGCTTCACAGAGTGCAGGCGGGAGGAACGGGGAGGTGGGAGTGCTGTAGAGGGAATCGAGTATCGACCCCATGCGCATGTTGAAGTTATGAATACCTGAAGACTGTCGAAGATCGAAATAAATCGTAGACCCCGCCTCAAACTGAGATGCCGTAACGAAGCACCTGATTCTTCTGATCCTTGTGAGCCACGCCATTCGTCAACTCGAAGATAATTAAACAGATAAATTCTATATTTTCATATCCAGCGATCGGATTAGCATGTCGTCCCACTTCCTGTTCCCCGATATTAGGAGCACGTCCGTCTGGTACCTGACACACTGCCCTATCACGGGAAATATCGGAATCCTCTGTTTGAGAAAACTGTCTGAGTTGCGAGCTATGAGGTGCCTCTCGAGTTATTTAATTGGTACACCACTGAATCTATGATCCGAATCACGATAGGCGTGGCGATGATTCGCCCGAGTTCCTACTCATGGGCATTTGGTGAGCTGTGGGATTTCTGTACTATGGCGGGTTGATTGTACTTTGAGGAGTCAGACTCCCTACTAAAACGGCGATTCCAATAATATCAATTTCTGGAAACAAGATCGCCTAAAATATATCGATCGGTGTTCCAGTCGAACTTCGCAGAACTTGCGAGGAAAAGCTACCGACGAGAAGTGAGCGGCATGGAATCTTCTGGATATGGATTTTCTCGCGATCTTCTGAATCAGGTGTAGTGGGGGTGAAAGCAGTACGGAGATCAGACTTCCGGCTGTGCGACTGAGGTTTGTTACCGGAGTTCATTGGAACAGTTCTTGACTTTCTTCGAAATCTGCGGTTAATCTGAGCTCATTGAGAACGCAGACTTTCGAATTGAAGCCGCGTCAGAGTTTGCCGATATGATTGACCCTCACTATATGTCTGATACGGCTCTCTCTTCCGGCGCATCCTCTCGTCCAGGAACGGCAAGAAATGCATCGCTTTGTGCGAACATTCTTACTTAAGCTCAGTTGCACGGGATCGCGAGTCTGCGTTGCATACTGAGTGACTTCATTACTTCTCTGGCCTGAGGTGAGACTCCTTCACATAAGCTTTTCAGAGCAAGAGCTCGAGAGGAATTCGACTGCTCGATCGTTCGACACGGATTTGGAAATTCTTCTTCTCCTGACGCATCCCATTAGAGGAATAGGATCGGATAACTCCCGCATCCATTGGAACAGGCCCGATTCGATTAGAAGATCTGCACCATGGCACCCATTCGCAGCTCCCTGCTCATCACGAACCCGAACCACAAGGAGTTCTCTTGGAGCATAAATGCATTCCTGGAACGCATGAAGGATAGCGATCGCCAGGATCGAGAAAGACATGCCAGTATCATGGGACTGAATCGTGCGCTTCCTGACATGCAGTTCGTGAGAGCCGACAGATTCCCTGGCTGGGACAGACTTCCTCCACGACACGAAATCGTTGTAGCGCAACCACCGGACAGACCCCCGCCTGAGGTCCAGCAACGGCCGATGAATCCTCCGTTGGAGCCAGCCGTGGAACAACAAATTGTCGTCGAAGGGGAGCCAAATCGAGCCCATCTCGCTGCTCCGCACGGCCAGTTTCCGATGATGCCCGGAGTGAAATCGAACAAACAGGAACTCCCCTTGGTAAGCGCTAGAAATGTTGAGAATGTTGGAGCTCGCGTTAAGCCGAGCAAGCGACCTCTCGTGCACTCCCAGGGGGACCATTCAGCAGCACGGAAGCACGGACCCGAAAAACAGCCTCAGCCCTCTACGTCAAAAGCCGGCATGTCAGCGGGATGCAGCAAAGAAGTCCCGAAGCGCCTCGAGAAGTCCGCAAAACGCAGGAGCCACTTCGATCCCGAAGTGCTTTTGCTTTTCAAGGTCGATCTGGTTCAGATAAAACACGAGAACAAACCAACGGACGCGGGTTATCAGGCACTGAAGCGACCTGGGACGACACTGACGTGCCGAGGAAACGGTGAATCGGCTTCGATCAAGATGAAGACGAATGAGATGAAGCGGGAGGAGAGCTCTGCTAAACAGTTAGAAGGACCCAAACAGCTTCCCAAAGGAGCCTCTGACCCTACGAAGCGAAACTATATTTTCGCGGATGGTTTCCTCCCTCCGAAACAAAAAATCTTGGAATCCAGCCGGCAGAACGGGGCTGCGGTGCGTCCGATGATGGATTCGGGAAGAGGAAGCGTTGTTTTTTCCAATGCCAAACCCATGAAAGACTCTCTCTTATCTTAAAGCTATCACAGAACTGAATCGCTGAATCGACTCGGGGCGATGGAACGCTCCAGTTTTGATTCGGAGAATTCGTTGTTTGATGCTCTGATACTTTGATCGAAGGCAGCTTCTCTGGAAAGTTTTCTTCTGAATAACAGACGGACCTCAATCGCTCGTCCAATCAGATTGGAGCAGCGACATGATTGCAAGTATACCGCGGCGACTGCGGTTTGAGCTTACGGAAATGATGCATGGCATGGGTATCTGAGGAAGCTTGCGGTTAAAGGTTGAGTGGCACACCAATAAACGGACCAACGGTCCGGGCAGGCAAGCCTCCCCAAAAGCTCAAGTGTTTTCTGTCAAAAACAACAGTATTGAGATCTCTGTTTCTCGCAAAGAAGGACTATTGCCGGTGCCGGGTGCCCGTAAGCTTAAGACGTTTCCTGGTCGGACTCGTGTAAGGAGAAAGGTCTATCGAAAGTTGGAAAAAGTTGAAGGAATATTTCATGATCATTGTTCCCTGATGAGCTGATGACCGTGTCCAAGGATGAAAACAAAAAGCGAAACTTTGACCGAAGCACAGCAGAGCAGCAGTCGGAATCAAAGGAAACAACGAATCCGGGAAGTGTTTTGGTGTAGGAACTCGCTTATATTTTCATCTAAAATGATTCACTCTGTGCGGCCGAGAAGTTATGCACCAATGCGTCACTGTTTCTAACGAGATCAAAGAGTCCGCTGAAGAATGCCGTAGAGGCGGCAGAGGTCTGTCTTCGATTGCTGCCATGACTCGTTTCGCGTTGTCGAGCGTCTCGAAATTTTTTCTCTCTTGCTCAGTTGTGCTAGGATCCCAGCTCTGATCACGGAGCTCGCTCCGAAACAGAAAGTCGGAGGGCATCGAACGTCAGGCAAGTGGTCATAATCAGAATATTGGGGCCTTCTATGGAGTTGCAACTGATCCGTTCTCCTTGAATTATTCAAGATTGAGCTGACACGGGAAAGTGTGATTCCTACTGGGCTCAGGGACGCTCCGAGAAATTCGTAGAAGTCTGGGAAACGGTCCGGAATGAACTCTACCCCAGACATATCAGACTTCTCCTAGAGTGGCCACTACCGTGTGATCTGGGAGTGGTAAGCGCGATGTGGCTCTGCCGGATAGGATGGAATTTCTACTGATCATTCGCCGATAAAGGCGAAACTCTTGAGCGTTTCGATAAGATAAAACTCAATTCTAATGCTGAAATTCAATTCTTCTTCCTATGGTCGAGTAGCAATGAGAATGAAATCAAGTTGGCGCGAGCAAATTCTCGATCAATACGCCGGGAAGCTATGGAACGGAGGATAATCCAGCCGTTCCGAATTTTACGTCGGGTTTCGGCGATAATCAAGGGAACAGAGTAGTATCTCTTGTTGACTTTTGAGGCTTTCAGGGCTTTGCGCACCAGAATTACGGAGAATGGCAGTCTCGTACTTCAGCCGCTGCTTTTGCCGCTCAGAAACAAAATGAGAGTATCGAACACAGACGACCTCATTCTGGGCCATGATGATCCAATGATGGTCGCGAGTGATTTGAAGGCAATGCACTACGAAAGGGGTTCTCTCATTTTTTACGCATCCGAGCTTCCGCGCATCTCCATGTGCTCACCTTGATTCCGGGAACCCGGCCTGTGTCTCTCACAGGTAAATCTCTCGGGCCCCACTTTCCAGGCCACCAAGTTCTCTGGGCCCCACAGCGACACCCGACATGCAAAGGCAAGGGGAAATTGGCGAATTCAAGGGGCGAGCATACGGAGCACAACTTCATTCATATTATTGAGTATATATTTCGATTCCGAACTTCATATAGTCAAAGACGAACTGAATCTCAACTGCTTTTCCTCTGTCGTTTCCACTTTATTCTCTCCTGGGATCCCTGACTTGTAGACCACTCAAAGTGTTGCGGAATGGACAAAATCATACGAGGTCGATTTTCGCCTTTCTGTTTTATTGAGAGGGTCTGAAGTTCTGCGACTTCCCCGTCTGGAACAGGTGCCGTTTGTGATGAGCATCATTTTTCACACAAGAATGTTTGGACGAATTTGTGTACCTCGATGTTGCTTCGATTCAAAGTGCTCTGTTATTGGAACAAAAGCGAGAACGGCCATTCAATCGTTAATGTCTTATTCAGGACTTTTATTCGAGAAAATTGCTTCCGAGTAAGAAGCTGGTTGAATTCGATAATGTGCCGCCGTTCCGAGGTTTCAGGCCTCATTGGGAGTTCTTCAGACCCAACCGATGGGAGCTCACTGTGCGAAACATTACCGTCGTCCTCGACACCTCCACGCGGCTGGTCTTTCTTGAACGTCAGTCAGTAGTTCGTTCAAGAACTGCTCGGCCAGTCGGTGGAGGTCGACATCGAAGCACTGCTCGACTGGCATCGAGAGGAGAACGATTCCGAGCCAAACGAAGTAGGCGGAGTCTGCGAACAATCGGCGTCGGACACAATTCGCCGGGCGGAAGCTCAGTTCCCTCTTCTCGCCACCGCTGTCGCCTGCAACAGCCAACTCACCCGGTCCGCCGGCCTCCAAAGCGAGGCATGGCATCATACAAGGCCAGACGGAAACTTGGAAGAAACTCGAGAGTAATCTCCGGAAAACGATCCAAGAAGCGCGTGTGGCTCACGTCTCAGCTGTGAGTGAACGGTGTTAGCGCCCTCGATACGAGAACTGTGGGAGGTAGAGCTCTCGATTCTCTTCCGACCTCGAAGTGGAAGCACCGTATCTTCGATAGTTCATTGGCGTTAACTGGACGCTCTCCGTTGTGGACTTGAAGTAGCGCGTGTCAGCGTCGCATGCGGTCCGCGGTGTAAAAGGCGGCGCCATTTCCTTCGCGAGCAGCTTCTTCCACGAGATGCCGCTAAAAAACACGTGCTTCTTGATGTCCTTGGCGTCGCGCCTGCCCCCACCGAGACGCTTCTCCGGATCTTTATTTAAGAGGCCCATGAGCAGTGTTTTCACGTCCAAGTCCAGAGGCGATGGAAACTTGACTTCTCCATCCATGATCGACCCGAACAGCATCTTCAGGTTGCAACTGCGGAAGGGCAATCTACCGAACATCATTTGATACATCGCTACTCCGAGGCACCACCAATCAACCGCGCGACCATAGGCGCTGCCTTTCAAGATCTCCGGGGCAAGATACGCAGGCGAGCCGCAGTATGTCTTTGTCGTTTTGCCTGGGAAAAAATCCAATGATTGTAATTATTGATGTGGACTGCTTCTGTATTCATCAGCTAACTCTGCGAAGCTTGTCATGTACATTAGGGGAACCGGCAACTCACCGAAAGTCATTCCGTCCTTAGATGTACCAAAATCGGTCAGTTTGACGTGACCATCCTTATCGAGGAGCAAATTCTCGAGTTTCAGATCGCGGTGGATGATACCTCGATCGTGGAGGTACTCGAGGGCCAGGATGATCTCAGCGGCGTAGAAACGCGTCTTCTGCACGCTGAAGGTTCCTTCCTGCAAAACAGAGATCGCATTATAAGAATTTCCTCACTCAGAAATGGGAACAGCAAGATGTATAGGGCAGGATGGAGATCCCAGAGATCGGTTAAGAAACAGAACTTACTCTTGACAAGTGGAAGCGTAATTCTCCGCCGTTGACGTACTCCATCAAGAAGCAAAGCCGATCGGCTGTTTGAAACGCGTACTTGAGATCGACAATGAACGGGTGATTCATGCTCCGGAGTACGCGACTCTCAGTGATCGCAGCTTCTCTGGCCGTCGATGAAGACTGTGAAATGAAATGAAAATCGTTATTGTGGAGGTCGTCTTCGAGACGTTAGACGGGGATCACGGATGAGGAGAAATCAGAAATTCTGCGACAAATTCTACACACCTTCTTCTTCACTATCTTCATCGCGTAGAGGTGATCCGATTTTTTTTCTCTGCTCAGGATGACTTTGCCGTACGATCCCCGGCCGAGCACTTTCATGAGCTCGAAGTCATCAAGAGTGAGCTTCGATTTCCCCTCCCCGCAAGATGATTCACGAAAAACAATCTGCTTGGACGGTGGAGTAACCTTGGGCACCTCGACCTCTTTCCGGAGCTTCTGATCGACGAGCTCGATGGCTCTCACCTGTAGAATGGAAACATGTTTGATCTATGGAGTCCTCAAGGCGTTCTTCATCTAATAGAACGAAGTCAACTCCGTGAGCGTCGTTTTGAACTTCAATAATCTACTCACCCATCTCGCGCGTTCTCTATTGGAGCGAGCGGAGAACATTCGCTCGATTCGGTTCGTCCGTCGTAGTCCACGGACGATGAAGGAGAACTGTCGAGGTCGTTCCTGACACATCACCTGGCCGCCTTTGACGGAGAAATTATTCAACGCGTCAGAATAACTCTCGGGCTCAGGTCGCGCTTTGAAACTCAAGAACGAGCCATCGTCCAGGAGAACGAAATACCTCCTACTCCAGGTTTTAAGGAATGTACTGCGTTTGAAAAGCCATCCTTCTTTCACAATTTTCGACTTCCCAAAGTGATTCTCAATCGTGTGGGCACCCATCGGCGGAACGTTTTCCTGAGAATGAAACAATTTCGTTACTAAACGTCGAAAGTAAGATCACACACGGCGTCGCAAACACGTTGCCTTCCATGAACCGGAAAAAGGGTAGTCAGAGAGAGAGGCTGATGCACTTGCTCTCAAAACTTACTAGAGTTGTCGCATTAGAAAAGGCCACGGTGAGAAATTGCTTTTCTGATGTCATGCTCACAAATCGTATTAAAGAGGATGAAATGAGTTGAAACTGTACCTTGCGGGATCGATGACTTAGTCCCAGAGCCAAGAAGGCTGACGACACTAGACGACTGACTCCCATCTTCGACATTAGCGCAGAACTTCAGTGACCAGAGTTCAGAGAAAAAAATGATGTTTCGCGGCAGCAGCACTGTCAGATGGACCGAAGTTCACAAAGTGAAGACTTCACATCACTACCCCTGACTTTTGAATGCTTTGCGATCCTCTCCTGCGACCCACCCGCTAACAGCCGCTCTGTACACCATCCTCGCCTCGGGTGGGCTCGCGGTTCTAGTTTCTTGAGCTCGAAATTGGCTCCCGCGATCTTATCTACATGATCGGACCCGACAGTATGTAAGAGTTATTAAAATCCCGACCCCAGGTAGCCTTCGCATCCTGCGGTTTTCGGGTGTGCGCTATGCAAAACCGCACTATGCGAGTCTCCAAATGAAGAGGCTGGAATTTATCAAAAAACAATGTTTATTGAACATGTTCATGAGTGCTCAGCGGTTACGGATACCGATCACTGCTGCTTGGACATAATTTTCTTAATTTCTCGGTGGGGACGAACAACTTCTATCAGCCTATGAAAAAAAGGTTGACAACGATCAAAGGGTCTCTCTGGGTAAGAGAGGCTTAAAGGCCTGAACTCTGAAAATGTGCTGAAAACATTTGGATCTTGTTCTCCATTGAAGAACAGGTGCTCCAGCTGAACGCTCACCTTCCGAACCCTCTGGAGGCGATTATAAAGCACCAAAACCATTTTGAGACCCTCCGAATCGCTCTACGACTGAGAAACTGAGGATGCTCATAACTCATAACTCCGCCTATTTCGGACCCACAGCACAGCGCTGACAGAGTGCTTTCTCTCACCGAGGATTTCGCGATCCATATTTATGCCTAACGAAGCTTTTCCGGACAGCTGGTCCCAATACGTTCAGACGTAAAAACGTTTCTCTCTCTCTCTCTCTCTCTCTCTCTCTCTCTCTCTGGTCTACTGATTCAGTATCTGTCATACCTCGTCATTCAACCGGAATCGATCCGGAAAGCCCCAACGATTCCGTACCTCTCGAGCTTTTACAGCTCTCTAGTTTTTTGGACCTCCAGCAAAATCTCACGAGTTCGCACCAATTTCTATTTCATTTCGCTGCGAAGGGACGCCAAGGGAGCTGTTTCCCAGAAAAGTGAGCATCATGATTTCTGAGAGTGTCTGGGAGGTTTCTCCGATTCAAAATCGAAAAGCTAGGGGTCATCTTTCGGAGGTTTCTTTCTAGGTTTCTTCTACGGAGGTTAAACATCATCGAGTAGAAATAAAACGAGTGATTTTCCGGAGCTATGTTTTGTTCGATAAGTTTGAACATCGTCAGAGTCATCTGATTGTGAGATGGAGGTCTTGGTTATTCGTCGTTCGCCGTTCGCGGTTATAACCGACTTGAACGCTGACTGGGGCCTTCGTTGACAGTATGGTGGGAGTGTATGGCTCGTTATGATCGATGAGACCAGAAAATTGAGATCAGGAAGTCCAGAATCCGCCCTTCAGCTCTCGGAAGCCTTCTGATTTGAGCCGATGAAATACCGAATGATGATTTTGGGGTAAAAACAACTCCAGCTGAACTTAATTCGAAGCTTTTCTCGCCAGTGTAATTGTCGAAAGATCTCTCCTGTCACGAGGCCCTCCTAGCCGACTGATGATACTGTCTGATATTCGGAAACTCAGAACTACACATGGTTCCCATAAGTGATAAAACATTCTACGTCCCAGATTCTCCGAAAAACTCGTTTAATTCTCCAGTTTCCAGTGCTCTCTACTGCTTTTTTAAGTGCCTTCTATCAAGGTTGTCGGTCAGCTTTTCCCTGCCTTTTCTCCAGTTTTTTCGTGCCTAAAACCTTAGCCCTGCGCATCACAATCACACTTGAGAACAATGTACCCCGCGAAACGAGGCATTCATTCAAACTTCTGTGAGATCTGTGACCTGGAGCCGCAATCTTCATCTAGTTTTTGTTCCGTGGGCTGCAAGCTTTCGAGACTTTCAGGGATGTGAAGGGGGGTGGCCAGTACCCCGAGACATCTCATATTGCCATACATACGGGGAGAGCAGGTAACAGTGCGAAGAGCGAGGCTATCGTTATTTGAAGATCCGCGAGTCGACTGCCCCCCGTGGCATAGAGCTGCATTCATGATTCAGTGGTTTTGGTAGCATAGACTGCCAACCGGTGCAACCTCAGATCGTTTTTCCTGGCGTTGGGTTGCTGCCGCTGGCGCGTCCTGCAGAGTGCCATACAAGACGCTGTCTTCGCCAGATCGGCAGAAGACGTCCTCGCCAACAACGCCGCAGGATTTGCGGTGTGCGTCGATTCGCGACAACATGTTGATAGGGAGCGAATTCACCGGTTGACTTCTCCATCGAGTTCCGTTTAGGATCCGTATCAATGGCAAAATAAACGGTCAACCTTCATTGGATTCACCTGAGCTTCATGCGAATACACATTTATGGAACACCTAATTTGCGCCAAAACACCGGGTTGTGGAAGAATCGAAAATTGGTAGCTCTTGTTGGAGTTCTACTCGAACAAGACTCGACAATCCACAGATGCAGATGTGGGAATCGATGACGGAGAGAGCTGGGGTGAGAAAAGATCGCGACAGTGAAATTGCTACCACCGCGTGACATTTGGAATTTCGCCTTTGATCCAAACTCCAAAGTGCATCAGATTTGCTTGATGAGCTTTATGGTCGACCTTCTGGAAATTTTAGATATCCTGGGTGCTAAGAATAGGCAGCGTTTCGATCTCGTGACATAGCGATAGGATAAGAACCTCGAATTCAATCAATCGACAGGAGAGGCAACATTGTTCCTTCATTTCTCGGCGGAGTATAAATCCAGGCCAGTTTCCAACTTGAGAGAATTCTGCGGAGCCTGTTATCGTCTGTTGAAGATGAAAAACGTCTTGATATCCGTGAGTGTGTTCTGCTTCAGCTTGACGATGGGAGCGGCACAGAAGTCCACTCTCCGTAAGTACAATCAACGAAAGTGTATCGGAAAACGATTCTCTCCTTGTGGAATCATCCCTGGTAGGGGATTCGCTGCTGATCATCTCAATAATGTTGAGTTTTTGGCAGCGTGTGTGTTGGGATTGGTCAATAGTTACTGCGTCAACTTCGGCATGGACTTCATCAAAACCTGCAGCGAGGTCGGTGTAATTATCGAAGAAAACCAACTCCGGAACATTGTTGATCCAGAGTATACGAAGCTCCGGGAGAGTTTGGGAAACATGTGAGTGCCACAACAGTACAAGTCGAAATGAGATTTCGACGCCTTGGAAGGCATCAATGGCCAGTGTAGAGGTTCATTTGTGCTTTTGTTCTAGTACCCGTTCAGCTGTTCTAGCCAAAAGTGAATGTTCTGAGAAGCGCTCAGTCGCCCGCAACTTATGCAGACTGAATGAAAACCGAAGATTCGCTCATCAAGTGTCCCTGGCCTATGCGAGTTGGTTGCAAAATGTTACGCTAAGGCTCACCGGACTCCCGAGGACGTTTGCTCCGATCCTCTTCAAGTTCGTTTGGGTTCAGTTGCGCCAAATCAATCTTCATGTGAGGGGTGCAATGGCGTGCTTCTATCGCGCATCGGACTGGTCGATGAGCATTGGATGAGGTCGTATCTCTAAGAACTTCATAATAAACTTCCGAGTTCGCAAGGTTTCAAGTTGCTCTGCATAACTTCAAACCCTCTTACCGCTGTTTTGAAACTGAAATCCTATATGCCTCCATCATAGACGGAAGTCGGTCCGCGATCCCACATCATTGGACTTCGGGGTCACTCGAATTCATGATCCTTTCGCTTTTGTATCCCAGTCCGGAAGTCGACTCCGGCGACGCAGTTCGTCTCGCGAAATAACACTGTGTGGAGAAGAATCTGATGCCGAGTGGACTGTTACCGAGAACACTAGTTGTCGCATATAGTCCAACTACGAATACATGAATCAGTCCTCGATCATACGCCCCCCCCCCTATGAAAGGAATAGCGCACACGGCTCTTGAGATGATTCATTGTCCCTTGTGCGCTGCTCGCGGTCCCCAAAGATCCATTGTGTGCCACCTACGGACCGAACTGTTCGAGAACGCGGGTATCCTTCGACCAACAGTTCCCCATTTGCGTACCCCTTCTACCTGCGGTCCCGATTCGAGTTGCGATTCCCTATAGGAACGCAAGACTTCGGAAGTCATTTCTGACATCAGTGAGGCCAATGTGAATCTCTCGAAGTGAGATTCTTGCCTGAACTATTGCGAGTGGAGGATTCGCGGAATCTTGGCTCCCGATTGTAAGTGAATGAAGGAATTGAGTCTTTTAGGTGTGCTCTGGAGACTCATCCGATGTTGAATGAAAGTACCAACGATGCGATCCACAGGAAATTCGGTACGGTTTTCGCGCCTGATAAACCTAGAAATCGGTTTTCAGACCATCTCGACTCTAAACCATCTAGCGGGGCGTGAAGCTTCACTAGCTCTACGTGATAGTGGCACAGGCTGAAAAATTTGCCGACCTGATCCTCTTAATTTTTCTTTATAGATGTTTGTATGATTTACACGGGCTGATCGCGGTAGAAACTTAGTCAGTGGTTGTTCCGTCAAATGTCGGAGGGAGAGCGGACTGTCCACAGGAATCGAGCGCACAGTTATGGGTGCAGAAGTTTGACCTGGCACCGCGTGCAGGTGCGTTATTGGGCAATCGGTTATCTGCGCTCTTGCTTGCAATCGTCTTCATTTCGTGGTGAAAGCATTCAGAAGGTTTGACGGTCACCAGCAGGTGTAGCCTCCGCCGGGTGCGGCATGTTTTCGAGATAGAACCATTTCGAATCCCTCGGTTCGAGGATGACTGGAAATCTGAAGCATGCGCTGAGTCCCTTGTCGCCTATGACTTTGACCTCGACTTGGCTTTTCGTCTGCAAGGATCGGTTGCGCGAAAATGTATCCCTCCGTGATGAATGTGATGAGATCAAATACGTCTCACTCCAGAGTGTGACGCATGAAAAAATCCGTCATTTTGCTCGAATATAGCATCAAATGAAAAGTACTTACGACAGGCATATGGCTCACAAGCAGAGATATCGTCCCTTTGTATTCGACGTTCTGGAATAAACGAAGAAAGCCATTGCCTAACACAGAGCCCAGAATGTTTCAGACGCACATCTTGAGAATGGTTTGGAGGGTTATTCGCCTCCACTACAGGCGCATCTAGGCAAAATATCAAATTCGACGTTAAGCGCGATCATAATTTGAAAGATTTTGACCTAGAGACTCACTTTCTCCACAGGACACTTCAGCGCCTCCAAACAGAGATCCGGCTCTAGGTTTGGAACAGGAACTTCCATTCCCAATACATCGATTGTCGCCACGACGGTCACATTCTCACTGTCCTGTACATGATTAGAAGTAGGATCATGAATGCGCCTGGCGTAGTTGACTCATAACTTCATAATTCGTTGGAGCAAACAATGACTCCGTGCTTATCCCGATTTCTCTCAATTTTTCATGACCGGTCTTCTACCCGTTCTTCCAGGAAACCAGGGACTTCGTATTCGAGTTTTTCACAGGTCTCTAAACTTGTCCGCTCCAGAGAGAGCCAATGATCGATCGCAACGACCAAAAACGCCTCCAATCAATTATGTAGCAAGTGTCCATGATGTGAATATTTGGAAGGATGCATCACGGGTCATTTATCGCAGACTGTACTGAGTGGATTCAAACCCTATTCACAGGCTTTCAGGACGTGTTTACACGAAGAAATCGATTTCAGCTTGTGGCGCCACGGGATATTACTTCTCGATAAGAGAGTGCGCTCTATTTTGTATTTTCGTCCAAAAAGCTCGCCCCGAGGGGACTGACAATGAGAGAGAAAGCCGTGTTGATACCTGATCGAAAATATAGCTGAACGTGAATGTTGTATTGCGTCCCTTCGGAAGTTGACAGGGATCGGAGTTGCAGGGGGAGACGCTCAGCGAGAGCAGTCGTCCTTGACCTGGAACTTCTACGGAAGGAACTCTCTTCGACAACGGAAAGCAACAGAGTCATTGCTCTCACTCAGAAGCACCATCTGAGTGAAACCTTATTCAGCTCATTATCATTCAACTTCGTTCGGAAATGTTGTCTACTAACCGCAGGGACGTATGTTGACGACATTTTTGGATGAAATCACGGTCATAGAAAAGGCTCTCCAAAATAAGCCTAGTGACATCTCAACACTCCGCTCACATCAAGCCCGGATGCGATTGTTTGGCGACAGATTCCGACAGAAGCTCCTGAGAAGCGCTGGAAATCATGTCAACTCCTCCGTTCGAACATGTTGCTGTTCGACTGAGACGCTTTTTCGCTGTCGACAAACTCATAACTGTGTCCAAGACGCTCACAGATTGTCCGGAGGGATGCTTCGATGGGTTGGTGAACGTGACCTGAACAGACTGTCAATCTTCTCAAACGGCGTGAGATCACCACATGAGGTGTAAGTTTTGTCGAATCATTTCTTGCCGCTCCAAGTATTTTCAAATGAGTTAGACTACAGATACACAGATCGACAACGCATCGAGATTTTCTCTGTTGTTTGGTGGAGAACGATTACTCTCGCATCCGCTCATTTTTCACGACTCGGTGACCTCAAGCTCTGGACTGCGTCAACGTGGCAATCGGCTATACGAATCTGCATGGATCGTATGGACTGCGACTTGACACATCTGGAATATACCTCTGCCCTTTCTTCCGTACGATGTGTTGAGCAATGTCTGTATCTTTGATCTCTTCTTTCATTTGAAACAAGAAAAACATCGATCGGATGGGACAGCGAACCAGAGAGTTTCTCAACTTCCAATTCATCAAATGTCAAGCTTTTCTCTAGTAACTTCACTCCAGACAGCCGTATGTTGACATGAGCCAATACTTCGAACCCGTTGTTTTTTTTGCTCCATTCCTCGCCCCGGCCATTTGCTAGAGGTGCTCACGGCCTGTGTTGTGGAGGTTGGGTACCGGGGGTCTGGTACCAGAACTTCTTCTTCCGGTACCAGATATTTGCCTTACGGATTGGAAACCATCTCTGAAGAAGTCGGCCTTCTGGTACCAGAAGAGATTCGGACCAGCGACCTCCAGAGTGTGGTACCACGAGTCAGAATGGCATGTGGTACCACAACCGAATCTGCACAGTACCAGTATCAGGACACAGTACCAATGTTTGATGCGAAGATTCTGTGCTGACTGGAGCCTTATAGGCGAGCACTCGAGCAAAAGAAATTTCCGAAAACATCACACAGAAAAGCTCCGAACGCAGTTAATGAAAGGGAATCTCGACATTGCAGCGGCTCCCTACCGCAGCATTCTAATAGCTGGACGTGACAGGACCGCAGTGGCCTGCAACCAATTGACCGACCATCAATCCAGCCGTCCACGAGCAGCTCAGATACCAAAAACACGTGGACCAACACAACGGCATTCGGAAAATGCACAACGACATAGAGTACCCTCTTCTCAGACAGAGGCTGGCGGGGAGCTCCGCAGCCGCTCGTCCGATACCTTGATCTACTTGAGAAACCTCATCTCGGAAGAGCAAACGTCTGAATAGACGGAGCTCAGAATGAAGACGCTGACCACTGTAGTATATGCCGATATTGTGCCCAATCCTGGAGACGCAGATCAAGCAAGCGGCTAGCAAATTTAGTGTTGGAATGTGATGGTAAAAAAGCGCCTGCGTTGATACTCTCAAGATGGGAAACCAGAACATGGGGATCTGTAGGCCCGTTAAAATGTGCCACAAGTGATTGCTCGCCTCTTCGACGACGCCGAAGTATTCACTCATGTTCTTCTGCGAAACGGGAAAATCTTTGGAGCAATGCAAGCGGATTTCTTCCAGTTTATCAGCTGTAGCGATGATGGTCTTGTCGATGATGAAGAAAAAAACGCCAGCATAGACAGTGATCACAAAGCTGAAGTAGAACTCAGAACAGGCGGAGAACCAACGGAGGGATTCTGGGAGAATCTGCGAAACCGATGAAATGTACACTATTGGGTCCACGGTGTTTAGCATACCGAAGAAGAAAGTTATTAAAACCAGCAAACTATCTGTTCGAGAATTCCAGTGGATCCACTGTCGGATCCAAAGCCAGTTTCGTCGGATCCAGTGAGCTGTTAGGATGTGCACCGTTAAGTCCAAGATGCTGCAGGCATTTGTCGGTATTTCGCATGGTGGTTCTGAACTGAACTTCAGAACTTCTGAGATGGTCAAGAGTATCCAGTACGCGATCATGAGTAAATCCGCAACACTCCATGCTGAATATAGTGCCGATGTCGTGCGAGTAGGAACTACGTCTGGCTCGGCAAGCACGCGTGACAACAAAATCCACCGTAAAGGATTCCATCTGTTGGAATCGCTCATGAGGACCACTGTTGGGTTTGTCGGAGGCAGTCTCTATATATAGGTATTTAACAGCCGAGAAACCTGCTCAGAAAGCACTTTGTAGACACGGAGCAAGTGACTGCTGGATGAGAATGATTCAAAATCACGACGTTTTTCATAGCTGAATGCAGACACAGACAGTTTTCGATCGTCGTCATTCCGAAGCACTCCGAGGTTTACAGTGGACGTTGCGCGCAGCTCTCAATGATGGAAGAATCCAATGAAGGACGAACGAGGCCACAAGCAATAGCGGCGCAGCTCCTTTCAAAGCCGAATGCAAAACAACTTCTCAAACAACAACTCAGGGGGTAGGTACCCGGTATGGAAAACAGCCAGTTCTGGAAGCACAGAGTGTTTAATGAGGGCTCAATCACTTTCGTTGTAACCACTGACGGAACGCCTCGGTGTGTCTAAACTGGTATATCCTCCTATTCGGTGTAGCAGACATGGAACACTGACCATACCATATGAATGAGGCTAGGCGTTCGTGACTAGACTATTAAATCCGCGAAATTCTGCTTCATAGACGGGAGTCCGCGAGATCTGACTCCAAACCCGAAGGTCCGCGATGTCTCGCTCCGTTTCGGGTTAATTCGCGAGGTTTCGCTTCCCATGAGACGAAAGACGTATCAAAATCCGTCGTTCGTGGCACATAACTCCGACGAAGAGCGTCGGTGTTCAGACGAGGAGCAGCCTTTTCACGTTTAACCAAGCTTCTTTCGGGAATTGTGGAGACGAGTGGCCCTTGGGACTCCTTTTCGTGTAGTCTCACTTAAGAAAACATAGGCTGGAATCCGCAAAAGAGACTGGAGGTCAATGATTGCTAGCTCGTGGAATCTGTGCCCATGATAGCGATTTCAGTCACCGGTAACGCCGCGCGTTAGATTGAACACGACTGCATGAGCGTCCCTTTGTTGAATGCGTGAAACAAGATTGAGCTTTTCCGGGCCCGCGAAAAAGATTCATTACGATACGTGCTACTTATTTTTCCGTTCTCTCCGGTGACTCTAGGAAATTTCAGCTGGAAAGCCGCGACCATGCCGTGAACTTTCGCCTAAAATGCCGCGACGAACGCCAAGCCCTACATATGAACCATGACTGATTAGTGTTCCACAACGAGCGGTACTTCGCCCCACCCCATTCCAGTGATTCTCAACCTTTCTTTCGCCTTGGCCCCCCGGTTTTGATGAGAAAAATCCATGGTTCCCTAGGCCCTGTCGCGAGTTCCGAAAAATTGGGCGGACGAATTCGCGCGCTGTAAGTGATGATTATTGACATCGGCTGCTTCAATGGAGTTCTTTAATGGAGTACAACACGAGAGTTTATGGATACTTTGTTTGGATACTAGCCTTATACTTGTACTGGGAATACACCACAGAAATCGGGGATCAGTCAAATCGAACCTCTAATCACCTCTCTAATGTTAGACTCCGTAGCCATAGGGTGATTCCCAGAAGCGAAATGATGGAATCGAAAGTTCTAATTCCCATCAAGGTGACGCATAGAGCTGAATTGGAATGTCACACGGAATCACTCATTCTCCGTCATAATTGAACTTGAGACCTCGTGTGCACGAGGTTGTTCTTTCGATGTCATCTTAAATGTTCTGCGGGGAACAGAAAGTCTTGATTGTAAAAAATCGGTTATCGACGCGAGATTCCGCTCTGCTCCTGGCATCTACGTAGAGGAGGCAAGGTTAAATTATTCTACATAGAGTAGCCTACCCGGCAGCTTGTCGAGAGATAACGGTCGATTCCTAATACATTATCGTGGCAGCCCTCGGTTCGACCTGAAGGGTGATCAAGAGCATTCACTATTGTTGCAGTCTATCGAAGACCGAGTCAGAGCCGTTCTTTTCAGTAGGATGTCAAACAGAATCACGTAACCTCACACCTGCCGTGCAAGCTTTGTGCTTAATGTTGAAAGCACAAAGCGATAACTGGAAAACACGTAAGGGATCTGAGCACGTTTCTCTGAGACGGACGATAACGGGAAGCCAGCGCTGCTTCCTGATTTGCTGCCCCAATTCAGAGATTTGCTGACCCAGATCCCAGACCTGGAGCGTTGATGCCCGGGGCGTACCGCCGTCTTCGCCCCAACTCGCTACTGCAGAGACTTCTCCACCCGCCCTGTGAAGCCCGCATTGTCCTATGCTGTGAAAGATCTGGGTACACCGCAAGGCAAGACGAACTTGCCTCGAAACTCCGCTATGGAGTCGGACCCCCCGAGCTATACCGGACACCGTGTAAACTCTGGACATCTATGATGACATTCTAAGGCACAGAGCAAACGAACTGGCAACTCGTGATGAGAATTTTTATCAATAAATCTAGTTGTTGGTTCCCTCCACAAGTTCCATGGACAACCGTATCCTGAGATGGTGTTCTCAGAGATTGAACTCGATAGATGAACAATGTGTGTGTAGAGAGAGTTTGTGACTGACAGAGAACAAGTACGCAGAGAACGTTCGTCGCGAAGCTATCAGGCTTAGCGGATGGTACGGAATGAAACTGTGTGATAGGTGATTCCTGACTCATCATTCCCCACATGCCTCCCCGTCCCAGAGAAGCTACTTTGCGCATGAATCGTAACAACAGTAGACCATCGAGAACTGCATCACAACAGCTCCCACCGTCCACGAGGAGCTCAAGAACCACAAACAAGTGGACCAGCAGAATGACAGTTGTAAAATACCTGAGGAAACCGAGCATCCTCTTCTGAGACAGAGAACAGCGGGGAGTTCTTCGATGACACTGCCGCTGCGTGCCCGAGTTCGCAGAACGCTATCTCGGTGGAGTACGCGTCTGAATCGCAGAAGTTCGTCTTGAAGACGCTGCCCACTGTAGTACATGCCGACGCTTTGACCAACCTTCGACACGAGAATCAGAGTAGTTGCTACCATAGAAGTCGGATCCGTTCGGCTCATCGCAGGTACGGCGGGCGCCATTTTAAAAACGGTGTAGAAAAACATGGAGATCTGAATTATCGTTAGAACGCTCCACAAATGATCTTTCGCATCCTGTACGATATCGAAGTATTCACCAAGAGACGTTTGGGAAATGAAACGGTCCCTTGAACAAGCGACTCGGATCCGTTTCAACTTATCAGCAATACCAACGATGGTTTTGTCTATCACTAAGTAAAGAACTCCGCTGTAAAAGCTGATGACAAAAGCCAAGTAGAGCTCGAAGAATGCACTGAGCGAGAGCCAATGTTCGATGGTAGGTGAGTCATTTTCCGAAATGATCACAATGGCGTCGACAGTGCTCAAAAGGCTGAAGCCAAGAGCCATCAAGAACAAGAAATAATCGATCCGGCGATCCCATTCGATCCAACATTTGATCCATTCCCAGTGCAGTCGGAACCACCGGGCTGTAAGTATATGCACAGTCACTTGTAACACAGTGCTTATCGCAACTGGTATTTCGCAGAGTTTCCCTTTCTCAGTTTCGTCGAAGTTGCTTAGATGCGTCCAATAAGCAATCGAGAGGACATCCAGTACGATCCATGTCATATACAAGACTGAAGTCTTCTTCGTCGGAGTTATGTCCGGGGCCACAAGTGTGCGTGAAAGAATCGCTAGACGCAATGGGTTCCAGTTGTCGACCTCGCCAAGATGGGCCTCCATGGTGCTCCTCCGAGAACGTGGCCTCTGAGACTAGTTTACTACAAACTCACCGAATAGCGCCGTGTCTACGTGAGAGAGCTCGCCCTTTGAAAGAAATCATCCTGGTCGAAGACGAGTGAGTGGATCATTTGAATACGAATGAGCGCAGTGAGGTATTGATCGATATCTCGCAGAGGCGGAGCCGCATCAACAGCAAAGGCCGCTCCTCGCATGGCTTTCGAATCGAATAAACGAGAGGATAACAATGACAATTCCACAGAGGAAGCAGTGAGCTTCGGCTTTCACTCGAGCCAATCAGCCAACCGAGCTCGATCATTCGATTTCCGTTTGAGCTCTTATTCGCTCGACATTCAGAATTTGCCTCCATGTCCAAGGTTTGCACCACAGAGCTCTGTCCTCCGTGAAAGAAATGAGGCTTCTCAGATGGTCGATGAGCTGAAAGCAGACCCGTTGGAAAGATCTCGGGATCGGGTTGATGCCTCCGAGCTATCCATGCTGAGAAAATCACATCCGAAGTCGAATTTATAGAATACACCAAGCGAGATCATGTGTGTATGGATCTTATACATCCTCTGAGAGTATTCGAGGACATTAAGCTTTCAAAACTTATTCGAGTTCGATTCAGTATCGCAAAGCGATCATTCACACAGCTACCGTCGTCAATAATAAGTTTTCCTTGAGCACAGATTATCGTGGTGGTACTCCCGGATTTGAGGACTTCGACGTTGGCTCCGAAGAACTCCTCCCCAAGCTGTCTCTGAACGCCGCATCTCTTTTCGCAGCTCCCTTAAGATATTCTTCAACGATTGGATTTTTTGTTTCGAATATCGCATCTGCCATACCAGCGTAATGCTTCCTGCGCATTTCCTCGAACTTTGAACGACGGTCTGCCTGAAAGTGCACTTTTGGATTGGATCAGCACGGCCTGGTGGACCGAAATGACGGAATTCGACACAGTCGCGTCCCTCAAATGCTCAAGACCCACTGCAGCAGTGATTACTAGCGGCCCAGGAATCGTTGCGGGGAACAGAAAACATTTTTTTTTCGACGGAAACGGAGGTCTTGCATTCTCGGACTCCCGGGCAAATGGGGCGAAACTTTGGAATTCCAATGATGGACAGACATACCTCTTTTTTCCTCGACGAAGATGAGAGATCTATCAACTTTTGGCGTAGCTCCTCCAAATTGACAGCGGGCGCTTGTTCCTTTGGGTGAATCGGTTCGAACGGTGTTTTCGGTTCATCGATTGTCATGAACCCATAATCCTGATTTCGAGAAAAGAAAGATGCGTAACCATGAATTGGACAAACTCAGACGATTCGTAAATAATCCTGAAAAACATTCTACTATGAGGGGTCGAGACCTTGTCAGCAGGATGATATGTCGCCTTGATATTGTCTTCATCCCAGCGAATGTGAAGAGGTACTCGCTTCGGGTTATTCTGTGGAGACTCGCCTGATTCCGCGGACTTTCGCAGCGCCATTCTGGCCGCTCAGCGGTGAGCAAGAGTCGGTTGTGCTACCCTTCCTATAGTACTTGTGGGTGCGACATCGTTGTCCGACAACAATGAAGACTAGATAACGCAAGTCAATAAAGATCAAGGTCGAGACGTCGCGATTTCAATGTAAGAGAACAGACCACAAACTGTCTCCTCCCAACTTCGTTAGAGATCCTGATCATCCGCAATGTGTTCCATATCGTCCTCGCATGGTCTGCGGAACGTCCAACTTATTTCTGGTCGTTCATTGATATTTTTAATCAAGAGAACCAAACGATCTGGGAGAAAAGTCCTACGATGGGACCGGTAATTACTAGAGCCTGGAAGTTTAGGCTTTAATAATTTTTGACCATCCATCTATCCATATTTATTGATGGACATATGAGTATTTGATGCTTGATTGTTCCAGCCCAGGCCATGATTGGGAGGGAATCATCGATGTGGTCGACCTCCGATAAACTACTCCATGAATTGATGGAAAGTGATTAATGAATACTGCCTGAACTTCCAGGCTCCACCTCACTTGGGGCTTTCTTTCTAGCATTTTCCACTCGAAAACAGCCTGCGCCAGTTGTCTCAGATTCAAAACTCGCGTGGGCCATTTCTAATCATATCTGTCTGCAATTTTCTTCCTCATCGAACTCGACTTGACCTTGAACTTTAACCCTGGAGCGGGAGGCGAGCCGCGGGTCACGAAAATCGGCCCCGTTTTCGACACCCCTGATACCTTGGAGGCCTTCCACGGGAAAAAAAAAACAGAGCATGGCGAGGGTAACGAAGAATGGATTGTAAGTCTCCATTTATTTTCTAAGAAAGTCATCCTATTCACTTCGATGGAAATAAAATGATCACGTCGATGATTTGGGCCAGGCGAACGATTCTGCCGCTCCGCTGATTGTGAGATCATCTACAGGAAAAAAGAGTTTGATTCAGGGAAGGGATTCTCCGGAAGCAAGTGATTGAAAACGAAAGTGACACATACAGAGCAGTCCAGACTTCCGCTTTAGGTTTTCGACGTCTGAGGAAGAACGTTTCCATAACTCCTTTGCCTTTGACGTCCTTCACATGAGGTCCGTCCAGCTCGAAATAGTCTTGGACATGCATCGCCACCGGCTGTGTCACCAGACATGAGTTCGGTTCGCTGTTTTATTCCATCCGGGACGCTTCGTTCACGGGGTCACCCCATATATCGAAATGCGGTTTGATAGCGCCGATCACACCGGCAACGATGGTCCCGGTGCTTATTCCGCCCCGCAGCTTGAAATCACAGGCGGTGTTCTTTTTGAGAAGAGCGGACATCTCGAAATACAAATCACCGAGAACGACCAGGTCCCATACGCTCATTCTGGCCGGCTTTCCCTGGAGTCAAATCACAGCTCTCAATATCGATCATTTGTGGTTTGTACACAGTAAACTCTCGTTACAATGAACCCCGAGGGACCGACGAAATCTTCCCGTTGGAACGGAAATTCGTTACACCGGTGGTGGATGCAACGAGAGATTACTGTAGTACATTATCGTAACATCTGCAGACTCCTGTGAGTACCTGACTCGGTCTCTCTTTGTTGCTGGATTCTAAGCCTATGGCACACATGAAAGCAGCTCCGATTGTCTTGATTTTTTCGACGTTGTGGTAAGGGTCGATGTCGAGAAGTTTGTCGAAATCCGTGATGATGGCATTAAGGCAACTCAAAGAGTCTAGACCTCTGCCCGCTTGTTGTTCTCTGATGAAGTAGTCTTCGAAATTCGATACTCTGGTGAACATCACCCCAACTGCCTCGTGTTTAGCGAAGTAAAGTTCCTGCGAGATTGAGGACGAATTCGAAATACTGCACCTACGAAAGTAAGAGGTTGCAAACTTCGCACGCTCTTCACTCTTGAGCTCAGGCATCGGCTGGATGAATCATCATCGGAAAACGGACCCGATATTTCTTCTTTGGCTGAAGAACGTAGCTCTTGACTACGTGTACCGGGAGGATGTTGTAGATGAGTCGGCGGTTGCCTTCTTTCAGCTCATGAGCTTCTTGTTGTTCTTTGTGGGCCACATTTGTCCACAAGAACTCGATCCTGGCGCTTCTTTCTCCCTGCAGAGAGAGCACACATGAAACAGATGATATACACCAGGTATCCCGAAGTTTCGCGTCGAAATATAGCTTCTCTACCCTCTGAGAGGGCCCCATTATAAGAAAATCTTTCTCCCGCTGGAATATAACTCTCTGTCAATGGTCCCGCAAGCCTTTTCTTAAAACCAAAGGTTGGTATTGAAGAAACTGTAGCCATTGAAAATATCAAATCTCACTGGGAGTATTGTGATTTCTACTCGAAATTGAAAGGTCGAGCGGTCACCTCGTAAGTCTGCAAGATGACGAGGATCCACATGCCGGAGAGTGCAAGAACTGCAGTCTGTCCCAGGGGTATTTTCTCGCTGTCGGAAGTTTCCTTTTGAGGATAAATTCTCCGAGGCTCATGAAGAGGCGTCAGAGCATCAAATACAGAAGAACAAACATATAATATTGTACCTATGCTGCTCGTCGTAACACTCAAAATTCATTCTGTGAGTCACTTTCACAATGAGAATGAAGGAGCTGAAAATGATCGTCGCAAGGTGCGCTTTTATGAGGAACGGAATGGTTTCAAAAAGCATCACGCCAACAAGACAAACCATTCCCAACAGAAATATGTAGTGTGGATCTTTGCACTCGCTGAAAGCCAGGTCCATGTAAATGAAGCAGTAGTGACGGTTTTCGGTTCGAAAATGGATAATCGAGTTGCTTTAATATGTCTTGTCATTCACCTTCCATGATCTCTGCTCTCAATGATCGCAGCCAAATTCCCTGGTAAGGATCGCGCATGTGTTCCGTCGGTGCACTGCACTCCGTCTGGATAGCAGTAGAGCTGAATCCCAATCGGGTATCGAATTACTTAAACGTCGACGATGGAGAAAAGATCCACTTCAACTCAAACAGAGAGATTGATACTCGCAATATTTGTTTGAATGATGAGGAAGAGAGAGAATATTGAAGCTGCATAGACCGGAACACTGAATAAGTTAAGGTGAGCCATGCGTATCATTAGCTTGGCTCTTGCTGTCAGAATCATTGCCACGATCAGAACCACCCACAGAATCATCGCAAGCAAACCCATGGGCAGCATGACTGTTCTGAAAAGAGAAGCGAACTGGATGGAAAAAATTGAGCACTGGTCATGGTAGTTCAGAAATTGTGATTCGTGATAAATGAACGTTTGCACTATCGGGTTGCAAAGTCACTCAAAATCCTCAAATTCAGGGAAGTTCCTCACGTGGAGAGTGTCAGATATTGTGTCAGAGACAGCGCAGTTGCGAGCAGCAACATGGTGAGCATTCTTTGAAAGAAGGCGACGTCGCGGAGCATGTTGAACTGCGAACAATAATCCGACCAGTCAATTATTGCCATAAGGTAGCGAGGCGTTATGAACTCAGATGTTTCTTCGGAGTGGAGTATCTGATAGAACGCATTTTGCGAACGGAACTGGAAACACTCAAACACCGCTTACTCTTCGCTCCATTTTTTTCTTCGAGAATGTCAGGAGCAACCCATTCATTGTGTCTAGCTTATACTTGCCCGACCATCGGAAGTCAATCGCTTTCTTGAGAAATTTTCCAATCACGAAGAATTGATTTTCCTCTTGGGAATCGAGGGAAGGATATTTCCTGGTCGTACGAAATGCTGTTAAATTCTTGTCGTGAATTTTTCATCTGATCGCACGTCTCTGAAGGCGAGCTCGAACTTCGCCCCGAAACCCGAAGGATTTCGATATATTTGACACTGAGGTTCCAACCGGAAACGTGTTTCGTTGAGGACGATCGTGTGACTCTATAGCTATTTGAAAATTCCAAGGGTTTCGCCGTCCTTGGGGGTCGAGTCGACTGCTTCTGATCAGCGTGCACTGATCGGCCGCTGGGGGTCCACGAACCGAAGAAGGTTGAGAACCACTGTTCTAGGATGCCAATGAAGTGAAGAGGGATGAAATCGAATCGATACGATTTCGAAATAATAACAGGGATGCGAGAATCACTCTACTAAATCTCTCTCTGGTTGGTCAACGGAACTCCACTCACCTCGCGATTCGAACGTCCTTTCTCAACTACAGAGAGAGAGAGA
The DNA here is from genome assembly GCA_021527715.1 of Neoseiulus cucumeris. Classification (NCBI taxonomy): domain Eukaryota; kingdom Metazoa; phylum Arthropoda; class Arachnida; order Mesostigmata; family Phytoseiidae; genus Neoseiulus; species Neoseiulus cucumeris. The sequence goes on along the minus strand of JAJSRV010000010.1, from coordinate 1,288,697 downwards.
GAGAGAGATCAGTCAGCGTTGACATGAATGATATGAGCTCGTCTCGGAGCAGTCAAGAAGTTTAGAGAGACACCGGGTGACATGGAGAATGACACTGATTTTCGGACACGGACGAAATGATGGTGAGAGAGCGTCAGTCGTTTTTTGGTCAGAGCATGGAGCAGCGGCAGGAGATCTCTGGCCTCCACGAAACAGATGCAATCTAGCTTGCTTTCACGAAGCCTACAGGAAACCTCGAGAAAATCGGTAGGAATTCCAGAGATCTAATAACACACTTACATCTGGATTGCTTTTGGAGGAGTCGCTCTTGAGCTTGGTTTTATCTTTCTGGAAACGATTTTCTGTCAGTTGGGACTCCGTCTTGATGCCAATGCCCCACGGTAATATCTGTTACTCACTTCCACAAGAGCAGTGTCTGGGTCGGAAGAGGCGCCGACCTTGGGCTCGTCCTGAAAGAGGCGTAAAGATCAGTAGAACTCACAATTAGTGTAACCTCCGCTTCGGATCCCTCCCTATACGTCTAGGAGTTCCTATACTCTGAATGAAGAGATTGCACAGTTTTGATCGACCCTAAAGGAAATAGTTCAGTTTCAGACTGCACCTACACTGTCCGGAAGAATTTCGAGATCACTCACGGAACCATCGGCAGACGCCAAGAAATATGTCTTGATTTGAAATTTCTTCAAATAGTCATTCGTTTGACCTGGAGAGACCTCAACAGCGGCACCCAGGCTTTCGTAGGTCTGGTGACTGATATGCACCCGCCTGAGACGATGACGAAACAAAACTTGAAATCAAATCAGAAGTGCTCCCCATCAGTAACATAGACCTAAACGCACTACTGAAATCTCAGATCGATGAGACGATTCTTCCCGGATACACCTCCGCAACTCCACGAGGGTGTCTTCAATACAGAACTTGCAACATGTGGATCTCGCTGACTTTGATTGACCAGTTGAGCACCCAACTCGGTCCTCGATCCTTGCACTTGATTCTTCCCCGTGCGCGGTCTCATTCGAGACTGGCCCTTTGAAACTCATCGAATCTCAGTCGTCATGATCCAGGACAGTTGATTGCTAAGATATCTTGACTTGGAGGCACCGTTGTCACCCTAGTACACGAAACGTATGCTCGATGAAGGTACGAAAATGAAAGTCCAGACCCCTATGTTAGACTTACCCGGGTGAGCCGGCGGACTCCATATTGTTAGCGATAGCGACATCGTTCGACCAAACTTCATACTGCCATTTTCTGAAACCGATAACGCCCGAGAAGACGGATCCAGTGTGAACACCCACTCGCATATCCAGTTTTGACGGAAGTTGTCTTTCGGATTGGACCTAGTTTACGGAGGGAAGCAAGTGAAATATATCACAGCAGATTCGACGCTTGATCGGTGGCACCTGGCGCTATAGTTTTCTCAAGTCAGTTTGGTCAACACAATTTAGCCTTCGGACCTCTTTGATAACTGCCACGATATCTTTTCCGAATCTCGTGGCACGGAGAGCGTGATCTTCGATCGGAAGTGGAAGCCCGGTGACAGAGAAGTAGCAATCGCCCAGGAGTTTTATCCGGTAACACTTATTTTTCTGCGGAATGGAATGTTATGAATATTTTGCGATCATGGCGAGTCACTGCTCGAAGCTAAAAGCAAAAAGTGATATAATAAATCCAATAGCGCGTCTGAATCATGATCATCGTCTCAATTACACGCTAAATTGCAAGCACCACTCACTTTGCAGAACTTGTCAAATTTTCCGAAAAGCTCATTCAGTAACGTGACCAACTGTTCTGCAGAGACCGCCGCTGTGAGTTTCGTGAAGCCGACTATGTCTGCGAATAGTATAGAGACGTCATCATGCTTCTCGATGTAGACTTTGCGTGTAGCGTTGATCAACAGTGGACGGACCGCATCTTTTTTCATGACGCGGGCGAGGTTTTCCGGTAGAACAGATACCAGTAAACGATCCTGATGAGTTTACGATTCGAAGAATCCGATAAAAAAAAGGTAGAGAAGCGGAAGCTATCGGTCGAAACGGACATGCAAGTCTCGAGTTGGTAGTTGATGTCGACGGAACAAGATCTGAACTTTAACGAACCAATTTCTTATTCTCGCAGTCCATCTCTCTTTTGCAGTGAACGTTGATCCTCGCATTGGAGAAAGACTTTCGTATCATTCTCATTCTGTTCATATGAATAACGATACCGACGAGGTTGAAACAGAAGAATATGAGAAGATTCGCGCAAACCTGCGGTGGCATTTCTCAATTAGGATTCCCCTCTGGTCGATCTTCGAGGAAGTATCTACATTTCGGTCGAGACGCGGTCGGAAAGCGTTCCAGAGGGAGCCAGCTCGGGGCTCATCAGATGCTCAATCTTTGCGCTACGGGTGACTGAATGGGAGCGATTCTCTTACCAGTGGCAAGATGTCTGCAACTTTCCTCCTCAGAATTAATAAAGAGGTGTGAAGAAGAGGGAGTCCGATCGTTATATCGAGGGCCTTCCTCGTCGATAGAGGCGTCATCGTGAGACAGATGATGATAACCACACAAATCTCCCACACACCACTCACTGGAGTCGGAGGAACTGCTTCGTCACTTTCGTTCTGAGAGGAGAATACAGACTCCGCGTAAGTGACCGGGAGCGCGGACAACGCGAACAGTACGGAAAGCACCATTAGGAGAATCGGTGTGAATTTATCAGCTGGGTAGCCGAAGATTTGCAGGTGATCCACAAAGAGGAATGTTACTGCAAGAATGGAGATGAACCAACGACACGTTCCAGACAGTGATGGGGGAGTCATCTGCTGCAGCTCCATGAAAATAAACGCAGACGTGTAGAAGAGCAAGATTGTCATGGCAATTACGGCTTGCCGCCTTTGGACCTTCTCCGTGAAATATCCGAGAAGCTGAGCGAGTTCTTTGAGGAGACGATCTTTCTTGGCAGCAAGCCGCACCAATACCTCACCAACTTTAAGGTCACCAGTTCCATCAGAAGGCATTGTTCACGATATTAAGAGAGGCTTGCTGGGAACCAGGAAACCCAGAAAATGGCAGAGATAGCTTTGAGCGCAAGCAAAAGCCGAAAGGTTGTCTACAATCCAGAAACGAACTGGTCAATGCTCTGAACGGGAGAGAAACGAAAATATCGATAGCAGAAAAGCAGTGTTCAGTCTCGCTTCGAACCGTCTGCCCTGTGCTACCTCGTTCCAAATGACAACGAAGACTGTTCGAAAACCTTCGTCGCTTTTTGAATTGGAATAATTGACGGCAGTAGTCTGAATAGCGCGCGGCGACTTGACGAGCCGACTTGAGGACTGGGCGCGTCGAGGTTTGAAAGCAGCACGGGCTGGGCGCTGGGCGTGAGAACCGGCGAGCGTAAAATAGGATCTCCAACAGCAGCTCCCACGACAATGGCGTGTCTAGGCGGGAACGGTCGGGCGCTCGCCCCTCCCTCCTCCATGATTTTTTCTCCCCATGTCCATTTTCTATACCACCCAGTCCGGAGTATCAAATCGCCCCCCTCCCCAAAACATAGATTCACCCCCCTATCGGCCATTCGTGAAGACACCACTGTCCTATGAGTGGCTCAAGATGAGACTAGGACAGATTAGGACCTTCGACGGCAGCGCAGCCGAAATTTATTCATGGTTGAATAAATCAAAATTCGGCAGATCCCCTTGGCCTGGGGCTGTGATCGTGCGTTTGCTGGGCTGAGTTTCAGCCCCAAAGTGCACAGATGGCATTGCGGCTCCTGTCCCTTTGTGTTTTAATGTGTTCGCTGGAATGTCCGTCGGGGTATTTCGAAAACGCCCTCTACACCTGGGTACCGTTGCTTGAAGTCGATTCAGCCCACGTGGCCTAAGAAGGAACCAGAGCGGCCGATTGTCTCGTGGTTATACGTCTGATCTTTTTGGCACTCACAACATGTACATGAATGGCGAATGTGTCTACCAGATTGTGCGGACGAAGTGTCGCCGACAGTTTATCGGGAGTGGCTCCAAGAATATCTGCCCCCGCGGAAACTGTGACCGTATATATGTATGGCTAACGCTTGATTCTCACGTCACGCTGCGAGGGACTCATCAGTTGGAATGGTGGGTTCGGCAGCGGAGTCAGAAGGATGATTTCCGGAAGAGTGAGATGCACCACAGTAAAGAGAACGTCAATTCAATTTCTCATTTCTAATCTAAAGGTAAGAACGGTCCTTAACAAATGGAGGGCTCATTTGATAAAACGTAAGCTCCATTTTTCCGTTCCAAGAAAATCAAGTTCCTATTCTTAAAAGGGACCCAAATGCCGCCCCTAGGGCATCAAGAAAAGTGCGTCCCCTCCGCTCCCGCCGATTTACGCCACTGCTGTCGAGACAACCGACTGTGTCGATGGCTCTTCTCGTGCGCATCTCGTTTTATAGCGAGCTCTTGGAAACTTTCTTGCCACCACGCAAAATTTACCGACTTGAGTATAGCAATACTCGCTGAAGAAGATTCGCTGCCTTCGAAGCTTTCAGGAGGCCCACCGCATTTCGAGTAAATAGAGTTCTGACCACTGAAATGGCCAAACAGAGCACTTGCGTGAGATGATTGTATTTTCACACAGCGGCCGAAAGAGCATCGATTTTCAGCCCTATCCTTCTCCTCTGAATTCTTCAATATACGTTTCCGTTCGGAGTGATCTTTTTCTCATGCACCAGTATTCTATGTACTCGATGGCTTGTTGCCAAGCCATTCGGTTAAAATCTTGGCAACTGAAACTCGAAACCGGCAGTGTTATCTCGATAGAATATGGGTTTGCTAGTTCCGGTCAGATTCCGGTGCTCTTGATGCGCGAGGACTTACAAAGTTTGTCAATGATGCCCATCAGTCATCAGGTTATGCATGAATTCTAAAATTTCAGCCGCAATGCGCGCGCTGCCGCGTGGCCTGCCTGGTTTGTTCGCAGTATAGCCTGGATAACGGGTGAACTTTAGGATTAGTCACCAGGTAGCCGAGGCGGAATCCGCCGAGCTCCCAGAGGCCTGGAACGTCTCCAATATTTTCTTTGTTTCCGTTTGCTGACCTACTATTGTTCCCAATCCCTTGAGAAAGCTAATCTGCTTGAGCTGGACCCAACCCTTTCCGATTCAGATTTCAGGGCACCTATAAGTGGCCCCAAACGATCGAGAAAGTTATTGAAAATTCAAAATGAAATTCGTCGCCATCTTTCTCATCTTCTTGGCTTTCGCCACCCAGGCGTTCGCTTGCATCTGCACCCGAGAATTCGCCCCCGTCTGCTGGCAAGGGAAAACCTACCCCAACAGGTGCGTCGCTCTGTGCCACAACGCGATTGAGGAGGAAATCATCGAAGGTGAATGCTCTTCTAACTGAGAAGCGCGTGTCAATCAAGACATCGGGCGCTCAGGTGAACCTACCCGACCCTCGGATTCTCTCGAAATGATGTCCAAATAAACCTCGACTTCATTGCAAAAATGCCAGTGCACTGATTTTTCCACGTATGCGTCGCTATCTCGGGTTCCAATTTCATCGGATAGGACAGGAGGAACTCAATATTCCTGGGCTGATACGGCGGCATTTTGATCAAGAGCATCGGAGATTGTTCATCAGCGCGCAAGGTCCCCCGAGCAAGAATCTCATTGACGTCATCGAAGGGACTTGATGGTCAATGGTGTGTTTCGACCACGCGGAGTACAAAAACCGATGGATGGCAGTGTCGGTGCTTGGAACAATCGAAACTCGGTCGAAATGAGGAAACCGAACCCACTTCGCACTTGTGTAGCACTAGAATCGAGCCCATGTCTATTATTTTGCGGGAGGGGGAGCCCGATGGGGTTGGTTATTCCCTTCTCCGATTTCAGATAACGAAAAGCTGCTCTCGAAGCGAAAGTTCATATCTGTTAGGGTTGCCGATGAGGGCAAGGCTAGCGAGATATTCTGCGAGAGGAACTGTGGACTGTGGACCCTCCGAACACAATCGAATGATCGCAATGGTGAGAAAAAATAATTTGGGAGGATTTCGAATTCGCTAGATCGGGAAAGCGAGCTCCGAAACCTCTTTGTGAGGTAAAGAGGACTCAAAGCAATGGTACTGGAAATTCGACATGATTCGAGATCCGAATTATAGAGCCGTCCGTCGACAGAAAGTGAAGGATGCGTGAAACGGAACCATCGGGGGATATCTATTTGGAGCAAGCACAAAACATGATTCTGCTGGAATGCCTCCATTTATTGTTCGTAAGCAAGTTTGGTGATCAATCAAACGAGTCGAGTGCTGTGGACGAAATTTCGACTCCTCGGCCCAGCTTCCGCGTTCATCGCTCGTCTTTGGGAACGCGTCGACGTAGAAGCGTTTCGAGTCGAAGAAGTTCCATCTCGAGTTTCCTTCCGCCGCAACGCAGGACCATCACATGTTTGGAATTTGGAGAATCCAGTGCATGACCGCGAGATATCTGTCTCTCGAATAAGGAGCAATCACGCGAGACCGGATGCAGGAGATCAAAAAATTCAGAAGTCGGGGAGAAACACCCGGCACTTCTTTCTGCACGCGCCTGAAGAATCGACCGTAGATGCACTTCTCATCCTCCTCCATCATTGGCTGCAAGGGGATAAATTCAAGTCCATTCACTCTCTGTTTCGCTGATCGTTTCTGGAGCTCAACAGCGGTTTGAGTTGAGCTCAGTCATATTCTCGAGGCGGACGTCTTCCTTTCAGCTGACGTCGTCGATTTCATTTCACCAAAACGGCTTCATCTATGTTCATAAGCATCTCGAACACAAAATCTACCTTTCCCTTCTGGACGCAATAGTCGAAAGAGTCACAGAGTCGGTAGACCATCTGAAAAGATCGAACTCCTGGAGTATCAGCTCAATCGATATACCTGTTGTAGTTTTGCACATGAGGAAATCATCTCAATATCCAAATCCAATGACTTTCGATTTTAACCTCGTGACCGTTTTCTGTATTAAGTCCTTTCTCCGAAAAACCGACGATGCAGAGAAGAATGTGAGACATCGGCTGAACCACTTGGAGCATGGGACCGAGCACTGAAAAGTATTATTTAAATTTCTCACGAGCCGTTTCGAAAACCCCAATCCGCACCGTACTAGATATGTTAAAAAATACTACAAAAAATGGAATGTATCCCCGAAACTAAATATATTTTGTAGCCGATGGTTCCGTGCAAAACCGAAATCCACATTTCCAAATTTCTCTATGCGAGCTACCGCTCGAGAGATTACGCGATCGTTGAGAAATTCCGTCGAGGTATCCAGGTGTGCGCGAGGAACTCTATCAGTCGTTGACTTCCTGGAAATTGTTAGGACCTTGTTCACCGCTACCGGTGCGACATCGAACAATAATCTCGAGAACAATAAGCTTGAATCCTTTGAGACGTTCGTTGGCTCAAGGTTGTCCATTGTTCAGCGTCCGTTCCTCTCCTCGCCAAGTCTCTCGTTTGACGCGTGACTCTTGCTGTTCGAATCCGCCGGACGCGTATAAATGGCGAAACAGCTGAAGGAGTGCCATCAAAAAGTTGAACATGAAGTTCCTCGCTATCTTTCTGGTTTGCTTGGCTTTCGCCACTCAGGCGTTGGGAATCTGCATTTGCACGGAAGAATACTTTCCCGTGTGTTGGCAAGGAAAGACCTACCCCAACAAGTGTGTCGCTCTCTGCGACAACGCTGTGGCGGCTGAAATCACGGGCGGTCGATGCTGAGTAGGCGACCGTCCAACCGGAAGAACTCCCGGGGAATCAAGGATTTGGCGAGGGCTTCATCGAATCGGTCAGAATGCTCTTCGAATAAATCTGATTGAGTCCGCAACAGTTTTGATTTCTAATTCCGGTAAACTATTGTAACATTCATGATGCTCGACATGAATCTTCCCAATTTCACATCGGTATAGGAGCACTTCCAGAAGCCGCTTCGCGGAATGAAGAAGGATTTGCCATTTCAGTCTCAACTCGGAACAAAGGAATATTGCTTACAGGGTACCGGTCCGCAAGGTCCTTTGATAACTTCCCTGCCTTCGATTTTCCTCGACGTTATCCCCGCACCGAACAAGCAGAAAAGGTTGACGATGAGGACTAGAATCGGAATTTTAAACAGCTCGTGAGTTTCGTAGCTTTTTGAATAGATTTTAGATCTACATTCTCCCATATCAAGAATGCTTCGGACTACGAGGTGCAAATTATTAAAACCCATGAAAATCTTACCTATTCCATGGAATGAAAGCCTAAGCGTCATACTTGGGGACACTTTCCGCCACTTTGAGGACGACTGGCGACGAATATGCCAACCATTCCGATGATTAGCATAGCGACTCGTCAAATCATCGTGAATCCTTCCGTCACTTCAGCTGTGACCTTCGAATCGTCAAGAATACTATCAGGGCACGTGTTAATCGGGTCTCGATTCTGTTGTTTTTTCACAGTATAATCGATGGTCGAACTCCTAGAATCATCACTAGGGCCGCCAGAAATATGCAAATGCATATTTTGGTTCATATGCGCATATTTCGGGGATATTTCTGCCGATATGCACTCGGAAATCATCGCGCAAAAATAGATTCCGATTAAATTCAAGACTTAAATTCGATGGATATTGCTTCGCCTTGAGATGAATCGCGATCACCTAATGCACGTCTTCGATCAAGCCGGTACTGCCGCTTCGCCTCTGGAGCTTCCGGAGTAGCAGCTCCCGATTTCCAGCTACTACCATCGTTTCGTTCTGAGCTGCGATCTCGTTCACCAGAATGCCTTGAAGCCACAATGGCGAGCTTTCCTAGGTGTTTCCAGACAGTCAATGAAATGTTCCGTAACCTTATTCGTGTGCATGGAGGCTCCGAGAAAGTGTGCCGACTGAGGAATGTAGGCGACGAGGAGGACGTCGGGTTGTCATTTCAAGGAAGAAGGTCTCCCAGACGTGTTCTGGTGGCGGCGCGTTCTGTCTAGATATCCTTCTCTCAATATAAGGCGATTTCCGAGATAATCCTGATCAAAAACTTCAAGCCCTTTTTCTGCTGTTGCGTGCAACAAATGCACATATACCTATTGAGAAAAAAGGGGTGTGATACGGGGCGATTTGACGATGAATGATTGTGCATATCGACTTTGCATATTTTGTGATCATTTTTCGATCCCTGCATGCATATTCCTCGGAATCCCGTGCATATTTCAGATTTTTCAGTGCATATTTTTGGCGGCCCTAATCATCACCCATCCTGGGCACTGGAAAATCGGAAGAATTTGCGCAACAGAATGAGAACGAAATGAAGTCGGTTGGGTCTACTTTTGGAAAAATGGGAGACTAATCAAATCCGGGCGTCGACTTTGAATCACCTTGTTATATGACTTGAAATGAACTATAACTTATCAATTGATAGAATTAAGGTCTTTCTGTAGCTCGAATGAGAGCGAATCATCCGCTGTTCGGGACAACTCGCCCTCCGCAGCTTCCTGCGATACGCTACTTAGAGTTTCTGATTCAGCAACTATTCTCACAACGCATTTTTTTGTTTGCTCTTGACTACTGAGTATAGCAGCAAAACTCAGCCATTTTCAGAGCTCTTGTGGAGAGCTACCTCTATATGCTCAAGTGGTTCAACTCGAGGTATAGGCCAGAGAAAGATTTTATGTAATGAAATCTTGTCGTGAAATCGATCTCGGAGGAATGTTTTCTGTTCACAGAGTCTTGAGGAGCGTTTTTCAAACTGAGTTCTTACAACAGGCCGGCCAAATGAACGGGCGAAACTTGTTCGTTGTGCCGGAAAGTTTGCCGCAGCGAGATTCCATTGTATCGATGCCAAAACTTTTGAATTCCCGAGGGATCAGAGCAGAGGCAGCCGCCCGTTTCTGTAATGTAGTAGTGCACCTTTGGAATCCGGATGCTCATTCGAGTCTCAATATCGAACACAGAGTGCTGACTGTAATATCTACTCCTAAATCGGATGCCTCAAAGATTAGTGATGATTAGGGCCGCCAAAAATATGCACTGAAAAATCTGAAATATGCACGGGATTCCGAGGAATATGCATGCAGGGATCGAAAAATGATCACAAAATATGCAAAGTCGATATGCACAATCATTCATCGTCAAATCGCCCCGTATCACACCCCTTTTTTCTCAATAGGTATATGTGAATTTGTTGCACGCAACAGCAGAAAAAGGGCTTGAAGTTTTTGATCAGGATTATCTCCGAAATCGCCTCATATTGAGAGAAGGATCTCTAGACAGAACGCGCCGCCACCAGAACACGTCTGGGAGACCTTCTTCCTTGAAATGACAACCCGACGTCCTCCTCGTCGCCTACATTCCTCAGTCGGCACACTTTCTCGGAGCCTCCATGCACACGAATAAGGTTACGGAACATTTCATTGACTGTCTGGAAACACCTAGGAAAGCTCGCCATTGTGGCTTCAAGGCATTCTGGTGAACGAGATCGCAGCTCAGAACGAAACGATGGTAGTAGCTGGAAATCGGGAGCTGCTACTCCGGAAGCTCCAGAGGCGAAGCGGCAGTACCGGCTTGATCGAAGACGTGCATTAGGTGATCGCGATTCATCTCAAGGCGAAGCAATATCCATCGAATTTAAGTCTTGAATTCAATCGGAATCTATTTTTGCGCTATGATTTCCGAGTGCATATCGGCAGAAATATCCCCGAAATATGCGCATATGAACCAAAATATGCATTTGCATATTTCTGGCGGCCCTAGTGATGATTCATGTTTTCTAGAGGAAATGCCGATCGAGTCAATGAGGTGTTCGAAGGCGTCTTCGAGAAATATCGCAACATCGGGGGTGCTCTGCAGTTGACAATTGATTCGAGAAAATCAAGTGGAACGCGGATTTTGTGGTGAAACAGAATTTCTTCTACGAATTCATCAAATTTTTTTGAAAGTCAGCAGGAAAGCTCCCCCACAAATCACAAGACATGTGCTTGACTGAAATACTGGCCTATATCGATGATTAGGCGACAGTCTTTATCATGGAAAGCGTATCGGTTAAGTGTCTTCTGCGGATTCGATGACATTCTGCGATTCTTCGACTTGATTAAACTTCGCTGATGCTCCACAGCAGATGAACCCAGCTGGAATAATTCGAATTCGGACTCGATTTGCGACATCTACGCGCTGCGCCGACCTCTATTGTGCGGATTGCTCATCCGAGACGAGATTGTTCACGTCGATACTACCGTTTCTCAAATAGGTACATCAACTCTTAATGATACCTTCCTCGACTATATCACTTTTCAACAAGATGCACACGTTTCGATAATATCAGCGTGACAGCGATTGATTACATAATCGAGGTTTTCCTGCTTGTGGATAAGGAGGGTTAGCTGTTCCAAGAATGCTTACGAAGTAATGAAGGGGCCTTGAGCTCGGGAGATTGACTCTCAAGAATGAGTATGCAGTGCCACGCCGGACTCCCCGTTCAAGTCAACTCGCGGAGAATCGTCGGCTTCTGTTGGCGGAGGACTTCGAAGATCTTTCCCATTTTGACGTGAAAAACATGGTCTTCGGGAAATCATAAAACAACTCTGCAAGTGCAGGCACCTCCCGCTCGAGACATTGATTGGGTTTCCAAAGGAACCAGATCTCACAATGGTTCTTAAAAAGCGTTAAGACTCACTTTCGCAGAGGTTCCCGAGGCTCAAACGTGAGCTGTAGGAATCGAAGCATAGCGTGAGTTGCTTACCCTGTGAACTCTACATCGTGGTAAGGCTGTAATTGACCAAAGCAATGGAGGCCATGATTATCGCGTCTCTCTTGGTCGATCTATTGTTGCACCTCATCAGACGCACCAGATTCCCATTCCGTAACTCATCCGCCATAGTAAACTAGAGTCACAAACTCTGCTTGAAGGCGAGATCGTCTCGGGAGAGCTCTCACTTGATCGATATTTTTTCTTCTGTATGTGTTAACTGCGAACCATTGAATATTTTTCAAAATGTTTCGATTATTCTGAAAGTTGATCCACAGGGCATAATATAATCGAGTACTTTATCTCACTTTTTCCCCGACTTCCTACTCCTCCTTATGTACTGTTAATCTACGTCGGACCCGGACGCCGTTCGTCCATCCGGTCGTTCCATCGTTGACCGCTTGCCCTTCGAGAAAAATCCAGAACAGAATACAGGTTTGTTGAATACAATCGAAGGCTCTGTTCTGGTGTCGTCCGAAGTAGGTCACTGTGGCCGTCGGGGAGAGCGGTAGAGTTCATCGAGACCTTTGAGCCTTTCTCGAACACCCGCTCCATCTATTCATGCCAGACCGAGACTGGCCAGCGAGCTCGAGAGTGAAACAAGTTCAGGGACGTTCGTCGACCACTGATCGCAGTTCTTCCAATTCATTCATGGTCGCGAGCTCTTTCACAACTGAGCGGAGATGGGAGATCATCGCTCGCTTTCTTCAATCCTCATTCGAGTTTCGCACGACAAGGCTTCAATCTCTGTCGTCGTCGAGGCCAGAAGCTTCCCGAGCGGAGGCTGCTGATTCGGTTGTAACCAAGCCGATTTCAGAAATCATTCCGGAAGTCTTCGAGAGGAATTTCCAGAGGGAGGGAGGGAGGGAGTGTATTCGTCATGAGGGCTCGGTCAAGTTTCCACGGACAGTTCTGCTCTTGCGAGTGATCCAAGACACAGGGCTCTTGGGCCCCACGTTTTCTCGTCAGGGCTTCCATTCCTGGAGAATGATATCGACCACTCAAATCATTTGACAACTAGACGACACTTGAGCCTGATGAGAACGATAGAGTTGGAGCTAAGAGCTTTCTTTATCCGAAGTCCGTAGGTTTCTAGAACTTGAGACTCATGGAAGTCACTGGGTCCAAAGCCCCGAGCATTAATTTACGACTCGTTGGACGATGTGCGACGTTCGCTTGGGGCTAGAGGTTGTTCAATTGTAGTATTCATTATGAGTAATTCATCGATTTCATGGCGAGATTCGCAGTAAGCCAACTTATTCGTTCTACTTCTCCAATCTAAAACAACCTCATTTCTGGACCTGAATGATGGGAGAGCAGCAACACATCGTCTTCAATCCCGTGAATTACGTCGCATGAAGGAGAGAAATACTTTCCGAAACGAGTGGAGAATGCTAGCACCGAAAAGAGTCTCACGTCGATTCTCGTTCTTGTTTAGTGATCATCATTCGATCGGTGGCTTTCGAGGCTGATGTGGGTCATGTAAAATTTGTCAATCCTCCGTGAATTCGGGATGCGGCCGGCTCTCGTGAACTAAGTTCATTTCCTTGTTGTTATGGAGGTGGACCTCTGTGACCTAATCGTTAACTTTTTTCAGAACTGGACTCCGGTCAGCTGCGAGTTCCTTAACCCGAACCCGAAAGCAGGTCACTCGCCAGATGGAACTGTCTAAAGACGTCCCATTCTAACCTATAGGCGCCACGGATCTTCGGGTTCTGTCATTTTCTTGTCGAGGCGAGCTCCGGAGGAAAACTTTCCGATCGACGTCGATGTCCCGGGGGAAGTTCCGTGGACTCCTGGGACGATATCTCCAATTCGAAGTTCTGTTGTCCCGGATCTTATAGGGTTCAAGCAAGCCGCACAGAACTCATCGGTCAACCTACCCTATGGTCATCTGTGCTGTGCATTGTGGGTTACACAGTTCGTTTCTCAAACTAAGGAAATGAGTGAGGCTATGGGAGCCCTCAACACAGGTTGCAGGTCTGGTACATAAGTTTCGTAACCGGGTTGAACCGAAGCTATCTGTCGCTCCAACCAGGCAGCTAGCCGGTCAAGCGAACGACGAGTCGATCTGTCGCACCCGAGCACGGTTGCATCAACTCACAATAGAGTTTGAACGGTTCCTGGGAGCCGTTCTCAGCGAAATCTGTAATATTGTGGTTTCGAGAAGGGTTACAGAGCAGAATACCAAACAAATATCCGGAGCCGACCGAAGTTTCTCGACAGAAAACCCGATCTTGCTAAGATAGCCACTCTGAGCGAGCTACTAATTTGTGATCTCCTTTCGTTAACCATCGAAATCGTTGAGAACGGCGACTTCAAGAACGACCGATCGTTCGTGGGTTATTAGGGACCGATTCCGCCGGTGAATCGGCGACGCATATGGCGGTTCCTTTTCTCTTTCGCTGCTTCCTCCCTTCAGTTCTTGAGATATGAAAGTTATTACGACAGCAACGGACGTAGCTCTACCTGTTCGAAAGCCGGCAACAGGTTGAAGCCAGAGTTCGCCGGCGCCTGCTTTCGGTTCCGGACAACCGTTGTGACTTGGTGGTCATAACCTTTCCGCACGGTAGAGCAGCTCCCGGATCAAGTTGAAGAAAAAGCCGTTCGCGTCAACGGCGTCCAAGACTACGGTGTTTGGTCAAACACTCGACCGTTGGAATGGCGCTCTTTTAAAGAGAAGCAAAACCTTTGACCCTCAACGAGAAGGACGTGTCAACCAAGCGCAGCGAAGAAAAGGCAACTGCCACAACGGTCGCGCGCCAAGAAGCTCCGGAGACTCCTCAACCGGTGAGGACGTTCACGGCGCGAAATCCTTGAGCGAAGAAGCCGAAGAGATGAAGAGAAGCGACAAAACGTGAGCATCACGGACCTCTGCTTTTCATGGTCGATTATGTTCAAAGTTTCGCGTTCTCGTTCAACCCCTCTGGACGAAATTTCACGAAAAAGATCCCTTTGGTTCCGTTTCGTTCCTAGTTTTCGCCTCGAGACTATGATTTGTCCTCCGATTGCAAAACTCTTCAACATTTTTCCGGTAATCTTTCAGTTTCGAGAGAATAGGAGAGAATCAACAACACAGGAATTCAATGGCACAGTTTTCGGCGTTTCGGCTTTTGTGCTGTGAACTTTAACGAATTCGAGCGAACGCTCGTAGAGAGGAGAGTTGAGAAGTGAGACTCACGTAGAAGTCGTGGCTGTTTGGCGCTTTCGGCTAAGGAGGTCTAATGTCCGTCGTTCTCCAACGGTCTGTGTCACCCCCGCCATCTGTCGTCTTGTGCATATGTGTTTGTATGTAGCTAGTTCAGGCAGTCGAGCAGCAAGCTACGCAGGCAGGCGTCATCTTCTTCTCGAAATCCCGACCGACAACCACCGCTAGTACGTAAGAGGCCGGATGAGAGAAGTTCGGTGGCGGCGGCGGCAAACAGATCGGCGAGCTGGCAGGCCAGCCGAATCAGATCGGCACGCGCCCGCCGTCTGCTCCCATTAACTACAGGTGCCGCCCAGTTAGATCAGGCAGCGACCTGGCCAGGAAGAAGGTACCCGAGTTGGGAGCAGGTAACTCTTCGAGTCTCAGCGACTTCTTGCTGTTTTCACTCGAGTCGCTGTTGTCGTTGTCGTCGTTGTAGTAGCCCGCAACGAATATTACGGGGTACCTGCTGCTGATACCATAATATACGATCGGACGGAACGAAGGACACCCTAGAGTGAGTGAGAGTGCTAGAGGTGTATGAGAAACACTGAATGAGGCCCACATAACTAACTCTATCATGTCGGCTGTTTATGATACCAGTACGGACATCGAGATTTTGAAACGAGCGACGGTAGGACGCAACGAATTGACAAATGGACGCGCCAGCGGAGCAACGGTAGGGATTAAGTGTGCCGGATTTCAGTTTACATCGATTGCCGAACTCGGACCCCCAAAGGAGAAGTCGACGCTCAACTGTACCGCAATTATCCCTAACGAAATGATAGCAGCCTGCTGCCTGGTGCTGTTTCGCAGCTGGAATTGACCTCTTGCGAAAGTTTAATCACTCTGAAAGAGCAGATGAGACCGTCCCGAGAAACGGTAGGAAAGTACAACTAGAAAGTGAAACGCCGGACTGAACACTCAAAGGTCTCACAAAGGATACATAGTTGGGTAAAGGCTGAGGATTCTCAGCTGAGATGCGATCGATCGATCAATCAATCGGCTTCTTGCCCGATCTCGAGAAACCTGCAACGGAAGCATTTTCCAGGCTTAGCAATCGACGGCTCGATCGACCTGTCCCGATCATGAAACTCGAACAACAGACTTCGGAATCCAGAATCGAAAGCTTCAGGAAAAAAACATTTGGCGGTGTTGTATTCTCCGAGTCGAAGCTCTCGATTCTTCGAACAGCTTTGAAAGTTTGGAATCGAAGACATCGGTCGCTGAAACTCAGGGTCCATGAAGGATAGGTCATAAAAAAAACTCGGTTGGTTTTCAACGTCCGTCTATACTGTTGACTTACTCGGATGGACGTCCACTGTCTGTTATATCCAACCAGTGCGAACAAGAGATTGTGGAGCGATAGCCTGCGACCTTACCTCCCGCCGAAGAACGGAGACATTCGGTGAATCACGGCAGCAGCAGCAGCAGCCGCAACAGCATCGGAGGCAGGGTTTTGGCGGCGGCCATCTGCTTGCTAGAAGTAGATGAAGACTGGATCTATTTGTGCGACGGACGACGTCAGCCGGGTTCAGTCAGGACACCACCTGATCGCGTTGAAGATTCAGGCCAGGAAGCAGTTGGTGTGATACTACGCTGAAGGCACGGCCTTTAGCAGGTAACATAAGTAGACTTGCAGCCAGGTTGTGCATGCTTGTGTGCCGTCGCCAGGTTGGCTGAGACTTCCGGTCGCACAGCAACGAGTGCTCACAACAAGTGTTTCCTCGACGCACATGACGCCGTAATCAGCGTCTGATGGAGAACTGGATCAGAAACAGCGGCAACGGTCATTGTTAACCTTCGGTGCGTCGAACGGTCCAACAAAAAGACGTACGCACCGACAGGAAGGATGCATGGATGGACGGATGTACCTTCATTACTTCGCGCGCTCGTCCGATTTTATTAGGGCCAGGATTATGTGCTTGAAGCATGAAGTCTTCGAGCAACGGCCGGTTCCGCCGCACACAGTGAACTCATGTCAGACTTGTAACGTAATCGATGGAGTCAATTAACCCACCTGATATCGAAAACGGAAGAAAGGAGACGAATCGAAAAATCTCTATCGAGCGTCTGATGTTTCGACGAATGCTCTCTCATTTGCTTTATCAATTTCCTCATACGCAAGAGTGACTCTCGGCCCAAGAAGGGTTTCGGTATTTGTTTATGCTCAGTGAGATTGAGTTTATTACGATGAGTACACAGATGTCCAAACAAGCCATGTTCTCATTACACGCAAATATCCATCAGGAAACAGGTTCGGCAATGATTCGGTGGTTTACATAGTCGGATCCCTTGCAGTGGTGTATTGTTCCCCGCAAGTCCGGTGCAGTGTGCGAGTACTCGCGTCAACCGCAACGAGAGAGGAATCAACAAAAATCAGCAAAACTTCATTTCGAGAACCGGTTAGCAGCATTTAACCCCAGCGGAAGGCGCCACCCGAGAGTCTGGTCAGCCGCCAAAACCGGTCCTACACGCGAGTCCCCAGCAGCGCGGTGGGCAACCTGCCTTAGGAGCATCTCAGAGTACCGGTTTTAAAGTTCTACCGGTTTCAAAGGCTCACCGAGCTCGCTAACAGGGCCCGAGGCAGCGAGAGAAAAAAGGAAGAACCGACACCTGAACAGGCGAGAAAGAAAACAGGACGAAGCCATGATCTTCCGTTGGACGGAATGTGCATTTCTCGAGGCTAACCGAGAGCTTTCCAATGCGTCCCCACACTCCTTCATGATGCAAAAGCATGAGAGAATCAACGAAATCCCAAAACTGCGTCGAAACGGCGCTAACCGCCGCCGAATTCCTGCCGCCGAATCAAACGAAGATTTTTGGGACAAATTCTCTGCTTCTCTAGGCCATCAACGATGGAAATCGCTTTGCAACAGCCCAGCATCGCTGTCGTTGCTAACGAACGAATCCCACGATAAAACAGATTTTTGTGATACGCAATTTCTTCGCCTGTGTTCCTAGGCGGCCCTAGCCGCAGCGGTCGCGATGACGACAAGTGCAAAAAAGTGCCCTCATTCGCTGCCGGCTAGGATGGCGTAGCAATGCTTTCTCTCCCCGGGCTCTCATTCACCTGTTGCGCCAACGAATTCGTCCGTTCGCGCACCGAAGCTATCTCGGTGTGGGGAGAGCTCCCTTAAATCTCCATGGCCAGATCGCTCAGATCCCCACTCTCTCCTTCGCTCTCTCGCTCTTTCTCCTCCAGACATTGCATACTCGGCTTACACTCTCACTTTTTGTGCTCGTATCGCAACCTAGCCACGATGAGTGCCGAAAGAGCCGACCGGGCAAGCGAGCGGATGGGCCGGCCGTCAGCTCTTTAAAATGCAAATGCAACAAACCGAAACAACCAACAGTCAGAGATTTTGTTTTCGAGTCGGTTGCGTATTTTCCTCTCTTTGCTCACTGAGAGAAGATTCCCCCGTGGTTACAGCCGCAAAAACCTACCTTATCGATCAAACTCTCGAATGGAATTGCGAATGTTGGGGAATCCCACTCAGGACTACGATCACATCGAAGTTATGGCATCCATCAAGTTGATTGTCTCCGACTTCGGTTCCTGAGATCACCGTTCTTGATTCCGAAGTGACGATTCTCTCGCGAGGAGTCCCAGGACTCGTCATGATTTCCGGGTCCAAGACGAATCGGCATCGCCGTCAGGGAGTTTCCAATAGTCGGTTGCGAGGCTCAAGTCAATGAGTAAAGCACAGAGTCAACTGAATGACTACGCCGCCCGCCGGTTGGAATTCGAGCGTTTGAGACAAAAGTTGAGAGT
Organism: Neoseiulus cucumeris; assembly: GCA_021527715.1. Lineage (NCBI taxonomy): Eukaryota > Metazoa > Arthropoda > Arachnida > Mesostigmata > Phytoseiidae > Neoseiulus > Neoseiulus cucumeris. The sequence continues at coordinate 1,270,037 of JAJSRV010000010.1, read as the reverse complement.
CACATCTGCGAGAAGAGCGGTCTTCTGAAAGGAATGGACTTCGTTTGCGCGGGATGAATGCTCTGCGGTATCTCAAGTGGATTCCAGGTATAAATCTCTCCTTGATTTGTCAACTCGTTGACTAAGAAGCAATTTACCGACGATTCGGGTGACTGCCTGGCCCTCGGTCACTCGTCCGAATGTCATTGTTATTGAAATTCGTTCGAAGATGGAATTCCTATTTCGTTTTACTCCTGGTTGTGTCGTTGTCTGTTGGTTTCTGTGAGATTTATGGCTGTTTAGTTCTAACAAGACTCAACGAACGTTTAGCATTGAAATCACGGAGACAGGCTGAAAACAGAGAAATATTTTGATGATGCCCCTAGAAATGACAGTCGAGTGAAATATCTCTCACCGCTTGCTGAATTCGTTGGCTTGCTCGACGCCGTCTTTCTGGACTTCGAAACCGACTGCCGAAACCGAGTCCACCATAGCGCAAACTAGAATTCGTATTTGACAAAGATCTTTCTCGTTAAAGATCCCGAAGCCTAATAGCCCAGGATGCGAGGCGGAAAAAACAAACGACACGACAATCGGATTCAGTTAGTTTAGTATTGTCGAAAGTTCAAGATCCAACGTCCGATAGACCATATGCCGTTCGACGCACCCAGTAGCCAAAGGCTGACAGATTTTCCGATTGTTTTCTCGTTGGAGTCGACGCCGCGCCGGATCATGATGTCTCCCAACCTCTCATCACAGGGATAGTACACGAGAGTCTCTGCCTGATATCGGTTATTTGATATCGAGTGAAACGGCGACCAATCTGCATAAATGTCTCCCTAGTCATCAAGTGTCATTAGGATTCTTTCACGCTAACACGAGGCTTCTGTTGAGAATTCAAATTGTTAATCGTAGACGACCAGTGAGCAGTTTGTCATTCACCGATCGTGTCATGGTCGCCGTCTGGTCTCAAAGTCTCTCTCTCTCTCTCACAATAAGTTATTGAATCGTCGCTGCTCGAATCCGAAGATTTTCCTGATTTACCGAAGGTCCAACGCTTTTGATGTCCTGATTTGTTCCTTGACGTGTGATGGGCACCCGAAACCTCGTTGAAGCCCGGGTTGAAGCTCTCGGGGACTCACGACGGTCAATCGCCCGAGAGCTCCAGCCGAGTTCTCGACGTTGCAGAAACGCATCCTCGCAACTTGAGTTGATAGATGAGAAATACCGTCGTCGTACAAAAACCGACAGAATCATTGTCGTTCCATCCCTCAGGCCATAAAGAGCGCATTGCTTGTGTTCCCAGGCCACTTGATGGTCGCCGCCGCCGCTGCCGTTGTCGCTTCCGAGTGCGGGAGAAAAAATCGCCGAACTCTTCATGCTATTCCGAGAGTGGGATTTATGCAAATCCGTTCTGTAGAGTTATGTGGTGCCAACCTCCTTCTCACTCGTCGAAGCAACCTGTCTCGTCGATTCGCCGCCGTGTTTGGATGAAGGTGAACGACGAGCAGCAATGGATTCCGCGGCCGCGACAGAAAAAAAAGAATCACACTCGGTTCTCGGCGAATATGTCACCCGACAAGACTAATTGTCGACTTACAAATCCCATCTACTTCAGCTGAACCCGAACCCGGAACGAGTTTGGCCGGAAGAAAAAATCCGCGAGGAAAAAAGACTTTCTCAAAAAAGAAATTCGCCGAAACCCCAACTAGCCCAACGAGTCCACCGACAGCATCCGAACAGAAGAGAAACATGATATATGGTTTGTAAAGTGGCGGGCTCGATACTCGGACCAGACTCCCGTCCGACCGATTCAGTTCCTACAACAGGTCCGAACACCCGATTGCTTGACAGCTATTTTTTCCGTCTGAAATACTTTTTCGAACTCCGAAACGAGAGACACACGGATACGATTCTCGAGCCTTNTAGAGAGGAGAGTTGAGAAGTGAGACTCACGTAGAAGTCGTGGCTGTTTGGCGCTTTCGGCTAAGGAGGTCTAATGTCCGTCGTTCTCCAACGGTCTGTGTCACCCCCGCCATCTGTCGTCTTGTGCATATGTGTTTGTATGTAGCTAGTTCAGGCAGTCGAGCAGCAAGCTACGCAGGCAGGCGTCATCTTCTTCTCGAAATCCCGACCGACAACCACCGCTAGTACGTAAGAGGCCGGATGAGAGAAGTTCGGTGGCGGCGGCGGCGGCGGCGGCAAACAGATCGGCGAGCTGGCAGGCCAGCCGAATCAGATCGGCACGCGCCCGCCGTCTGCTCCCATTAACTACAGGTGCCGCCCAGTTAGATCAGGCAGCGACCTGGCCAGGAAGAAGGTACCCGAGTTGGGAGCAGGTAACTCTTCGAGTCTCAGCGACTTCTTGCTGTTTTCACTCGAGTCGCTGTTGTCGTTGTCGTCGTTGTAGTAGCCCGCAACGAATATTACGGGGTACCTGCTGCTGATACCATAATATACGATCGGACGGAACGAAGGACACCCTAGAGTGAGTGAGAGTGCTAGAGGTGTATGAGAAACACTGAATGAGGCCCACATAACTAACTCTATCATGTCGGCTGTTTATGATACCAGTACGGACATCGAGATTTTGAAACGAGCGACGGTAGGACGCAACGAATTGACAAATGGACGCGCCAGCGGAGCAACGGTAGGGATTAAGTGTGCCGGATTTCAGTTTACATGGATTGCCGAACTCGGACCCCCAAAGGAGAAGTCGACGCTCAACTGTACCGCAATTATCCCTAACGAAATGATAGCAGCCTGCTGCCTGGTGCTGTTTCGCAGCTGGAATTGACCTCTTGCGAAAGTTTAATCACTCTGAAAGAGCAGATGAGACCGTCCCGAGAAACGGTAGGAAAGTACAACTAGAAAGTGAAACGCCGGACTGAACACTCAAAGGTCTCACAAAGGATACATAGTTGGGTAAAGGCTGAGGATTCTCAGCTGAGATGCGATCGATCGATCAATCAATCGGCTTCTTGCCCGATCTCGAGAAACCTGCAACGGAAGCATTTTCCAGGCTTAGCAATCGACGGCTCGATCGACCTGTCCCGATCATGAAACTCGAACAACAGACTTCGGAATCCAGAATCGAAAGCTTCAGGAAAAAAACATTTGGCGGTGTTGTATTCTCCGAGTCGAAGCTCTCGATTCTTCGAACAGCTTTGAAAGTTTGGAATCGAAGACATCGGTCGCTGAAACTCAGGGTCCATGAAGGATAGGTCATAAAAAAAACTCGGTTGGTTTTCAACGTCCGTCTATACTGTTGACTTACTCGGATGGACGTCCACTGTCTGTTATATCCAACCAGTGCGAACAAGAGATTGTGGAGCGATAGCCTGCGACCTTACCTCCCGCCGAAGAACGGAGACATTCGGTGAATCACGGCAGCAGCAGCAGCAGCCGCAACAGCATCGGAGGCAGGGTTTTGGCGGCGGCCATCTGCTTGCTAGAAGTAGATGAAGACTGGATCTATTTGTGCGACGGACGACGTCAGCCGGGTTCAGTCAGGACACCACCTGATCGCGTTGAAGATTCAGGCCAGGAAGCAGTTGGTGTGATACTACGCTGAAGGCACGGCCTTTAGCAGGTAACATAAGTAGACTTGCAGCCAGGTTGTGCATGCTTGTGTGCCGTCGCCAGGTTGGCTGAGACTTCCGGTCGCACAGCAACGAGTGCTCACAACAAGTGTTTCCTCGACGCACATGACGCCGTAATCAGCGTCTGATGGAGAACTGGATCAGAAACAGCGGCAACGGTCATTGTTAACCTTCGGTGCGTCGAACGGTCCAACAAAAAGACGTACGCACCGACAGGAAGGATGCATGGATGGACGGATGTACCTTCATTACTTCGCGCGCTCGTCCGATTTTATTAGGGCCAGGATTATGTGCTTGAAGCATGAAGTCTTCGAGCAACGGCCGGTTCCGCCGCACACAGTGAACTCATGTCAGACTTGTAACGTAATCGATGGAGTCAATTAACCCACCTGATATCGAAAACGGAAGAAAGGAGACGAATCGAAAAATCTCTATCGAGCGTCTGATGTTTCGACGAATGCTCTCTCATTTGCTTTATCAATTTCCTCATACGCAAGAGTGACTCTCGGCCCAAGAAGGGTTTCGGTATTTGTTTATGCTCAGTGAGATTGAGTTTATTACGATGAGTACACAGATGTCCAAACAAGCCATGTTCTCATTACACGCAAATATCCATCAGGAAACAGGTTCGGCAATGATTCGGTGGTTTACATAGTCGGATCCCTTGCAGTGGTGTATTGTTCCCCGCAAGTCCGGTGCAGTGTGCGAGTACTCGCGTCAACCGCAACGAGAGAGGAATCAACAAAAATCAGCAAAACTTCATTTCGAGAACCGGTTAGCAGCATTTAACCCCAGCGGAAGGCGCCACCCGAGAGTCTGGTCAGCCGCCAAAACCGGTCCTACACGCGAGTCCCCAGCAGCGCGGTGGGCAACCTGCCTTAGGAGCATCTCAGAGTACCGGTTTTAAAGTTCTACCGGTTTCAAAGGCTCACCGAGCTCGCTAACAGGGCCCGAGGCAGCGAGAGAAAAAAGGAAGAACCGACACCTGAACAGGCGAGAAAGAAAACAGGACGAAGCCATGATCTTCCGTTGGACGGAATGTGCATTTCTCGAGGCTAACCGAGAGCTTTCCAATGCGTCCCCACACTCCTTCATGATGCAAAAGCATGAGAGAATCAACGAAATCCCAAAACTGCGTCGAAACGGCGCTAACCGCCGCCGAATTCCTGCCGCCGAATCAAACGAAGATTTTTGGGACAAATTCTCTGCTTCTCTAGGCCATCAACGATGGAAATCGCTTTGCAACAGCCCAGCATCGCTGTCGTTGCTAACGAACGAATCCCACGATAAAACAGATTTTTGTGATACGCAATTTCTTCGCCTGTGTTCCTAGGCGGCCCTAGCCGCAGCGGTCGCGATGACGACAAGTGCAAAAAAGTGCCCTCATTCGCTGCCGGCTAGGATGGCGTAGCAATGCTTTCTCTCCCCGGGCTCTCATTCACCTGTTGCGCCAACGAATTCGTCCGTTCGCGCACCGAAGCTATCTCGGTGTGGGGAGAGCTCCCTTAAATCTCCATGGCCAGATCGCTCAGATCCCCACTCTCTCCTTCGCTCTCTCGCTCTTTCTCCTCCAGACATTGCATACTCGGCTTACACTCTCACTTTTTGTGCTCGTATCGCAACCTAGCCACGATGAGTGCCGAAAGAGCCGACCGGGCAAGCGAGCGGATGGGCCGGCCGTCAGCTCATTAAAATGCAAATGCAACAAACCGAAACAACCAACAGTCAGAGATTTTGTTTTCGAGTCGGTTGCGTATTTTCCTCTCTTTGCTCACTGAGAGAAGATTCCCCCGTGGTTACAGCCGCAAAAACCTACCTTATCGATCAAACTCTCGAATGGAATTGCGAATGTTGGGGAATCCCACTCAGGACTACGATCACATCGAAGTTATGGCATCCAGCAAGTTGATTGTCTCCGACCTCGGATCCTGAGATCACCGTTCTTGATTCCGAAGTGACGATTCTCTCGCAAGGAGTCTCAGGACTCGTCATGATTTCCGGGTCCAAGACGAATCGGCATCGCCGTCAGGGAGTTTCCAATAGTCGGTTGCGAGGCTCAAGTCAATGAGTAAAGCACAGAGTCAACTGGATGACTACGCCGCCGGTTGGAATTCGAGCGTTTGAGACAAAAGTTGAAAGTCACATCTGCGAGAAGAGCGGTCTTCTGAAAGGAATGGACTTCGTTTGCGCGGGATGAATGCTCTGCGGTATCTCAAGTGGATTCCAGGTATAAATCTCTCCTTGATTTGTCAACTCGTTGACTAAGAAGCAATTTGCCGACGATTCGGGTGACTGCCTGGCCCTCGGTCACTCGTCCGAATGTCATTGTTATTGAAATTCGTTCGAAGATGGAATTCCTATTTCGTTTTACTCCTGGTTGTGTCGTTGTCTGTTGGTTTCTGTGAGATTTATGGCTGTTTAGTTCTAACAAGACTCAACGAACGTTTAGCATTGAAATCACGGAGACAGGCTGAAAACAGAGAAATATTTTGATGATGCCCCTAGAAATGACAGTCGAGTGAAATATCTCTCACCGCTTGCTGAATTCGTTGGCTTGCTCGACGCCGTCTTTCTGGACTTCGAAACCGAGTCCACCATAGCGCAAACTAGAATTCGTATTTGACAAAGATCTTTCTCGTTAAAGATCCCGAAGCCTAATAGCCCAGGATGCGAGGCGGAAAAAACAAACGACACGACAATCGGATTCAGTTAGTTTAGTATTGTCGAAAGTTCAAGATCCAACGTCCGATAGACCATATGCCGTTCGACGCACCCAGTAGCCAAAGGCTGACAGATTTTCCGATTGTTTTCTCGTTGGAGTCGACGCCGCGCCGGATCATGATGTCTCCCAACCTCTCATCACAGGGATAGTACACGAGAGTCTCTGCCTGATATCGGTTATTTGATATCGAGTGAAACGGCGACCAATCTGCATAAATGTCTCCCTAGTCATCAAGTGTCATTAGGATTCTTTCACGCTAACACGAGGCTTCTGTTGAGAATTCAAATTGTTAATCGTAGACGACCAGTGAGCAGTTTGTCATTCACCGATCGTGTCATGGTCGCCGTCTGGTCTCAAAGTCTCTCTCTCTCTCTCACAATAAGTTATTGAATCGTCGCTGCTCGAATCCGAAGATTTTCCTGATTTACCGAAGGTCCAACGCTTTTGATGTCCTGATTTGTTCCTTGACGTGTGATGGGCACCCGAAACCTCGTTGAAGCCCGGGTTGAAGCTCTCGGGGACTCACGACGGTCAATCGCCCGAGAGCTCCAGCCGAGTTCTCGACGTTGCAGAAACGCATCCTCGCAACTTGAGTTGATAGATGAGAAATACCGTCGTCGTACAAAAACCGACAGAATCATTGTCGTTCCATCCCTCAGGCCATAAAGAGCGCATTGCTTGTGTTCCCAGGCCACTTGATGGTCGCCGCCGCCGCTGCCGTTGTCGCTTCCGAGTGCGGGAGAAAAAATCGCCGAACTCTTCATGCTATTCCGAGAGTGGGATTTATGCAAATCCGTTCTGTAGAGTTATGTGGTGCCAACCTCCTTCTCACTCGTCGAAGCAACCTGTCTCGTCGATTCGCCGCCGTGTTTGGATGAAGGTGAACGACGAGCAGCAATGGATTCCGCGGCCGCGACAGAAAAAAAAGAATCACACTCGGTTCTCGGCGAATATGTCACCCGACAAGACTAATTGTCGACTTACAAATCCCATCTACTTCAGCTGAACCCGAACCCGGAACGAGTTTGGCCGGAAGAAAAAATCCGCGAGGAAAAAAGACTTTCTCAAAAAAGAAATTCGCCGAAACCCCAACTAGCCCAACGAGTCCACCGACAGCATCCGAACAGAAGAGAAACATGATATATGGTTTGTAAAGTGGCGGGCTCGATACTCGGACCAGACTCCCGTCCGACCGATTCAGTTCCTACAACAGGTCCGAACACCCGATTGCTTGACAGCTATTTTTTCCGTCTGAAATACTTTTTCGAACTCCGAAACGAGAGACACACGGATACGATTCTCGAGCCTTTTCCTCTGCAATATGTCTATTGCTCTTGGGCAATTTGGGACCAGTTCAACGAGAATTCTCACGGATTCTGCTGAAAATTTGTTGTTGGACTTTCTCCTTTTGGAAAAAAATACCTCGAGAACATCGGATGGGTTTCATCGTGAACGCTGTAGTTCCGGAGGAGAGTTGTGATGACGATGACGAACTACTCTCACTCCAGGCGCTGAATTGCATGATTTTCCCATCAGGATGATCTACAGGAAGTGGATCCGAACATCTTCTGCCGGAGATTCCCTCGATAAAGGCCGAGTGAGGCTGTATAAATGAATATCTTGATTCGGTTCGATTCAACGGGAAGAGAAACTGGAAAATCCGTGGATTGAGAGCGAGGGTACACGTCGGCAAGCTTCCGGAGAGGTATCGGACTCGTCCAATGATTGAATAAGTACCGCACTCTCAGCCGCAGTCCTCGAGTGTCTGTTTGACGTTGAACGATGCTGTCAGGCGCGAGAGCCAAGTGCGGGTAACTCTTCATTCGAATGAAACGGTTTTTGCAGCAAAATAAACAGATGGAGCAACACTCAATTTCACGAGACTGTTACGAGATTGATTGAAAACATCGAAACTTGTATTTCAGCCAAAAGTGATAGCGAAATTGCGAGGTGTTCACGTCAAACATCAATCATAGACCGCGCAAATTTTTGAAGAACCCAAGCAATTTGACGCAGACTTGCGGCCGTCCGTATCGTGTGTTCTGTTCAATAACTTCGAGCAACTGAAAATCAATCAATTACGACTTTTGTTGACTTGTCGACGATTTTTGTCAATCTCGTGATGCACACTCGATCGGAAGATTTTTGTCTCTCTCTTCTTCCTGAGATCGAAGCATTTCGGTCAATTATTCTCCCGTTTGCTCAGCTAAAAGAGAAAACTTCTGGAATCAATCTGTTTGAATGATTCCGGTGAGGTGAAAACTGCGGTATACTCTCTCTTGGAAATCGTGGAAATTCTCCTCGCCGCAAGCCTGACAACGCCGCGTCCCCGAACAAAAGCCGAACGGAATAATAAACGGAACGGAACAAAAGATGAGTTGTTGCCAGAATATTAAAGCCAAAATGAATTTCTTCTTTTCGCCGATGTCCAAAGCAATACCACGGTAGCGAAGTTCGTGCCGTTTGCGAGATAACGGATGGAAACGAAGACGGAACGACTTCGAGTGCTGAATGTGATAAGGTCCAATGATTAGAAACACATTTTTCTTCGCGCGAACAGATTATACCTGGTGGTGGAGGATGGCGGATGCCAAACATTCGTATCATGTTTCAAGAGCGCGATCTTTCCAAAGTAGCTACTTCTGAAAATATTCCGGGGGCAAAAAACTTGAGAACGAATCGATTCCGGTGATCTTGGAATATCGAACTGCGATTTGGCGAATGAAGCTCAAAGTGTGAGTTTGTGGAAGAGCTGATGCTTTCCCTGCCAGAACTCATGAGAATTGAGGAATGAATTGTACCCAATAATAATCATCACGAATTGATTCTTTTTGAAACACGAGAGACTCCCTGGTGCCAAAACTTCCGAGTCGATAGGTTCTGCCGGCCCAGAAAAGCAAACAGTAGCGAGACACTTGATGGCTATTACGTGGAACCAGCCCACATCGTTAAGATAATATCTCATCTACAGAACTTGGGTCATGGCGGTTGCTGTCTTGTCTTGTTTCTTGTTCGCAGATGAGACTGGAACGGTAAAAGGTGGCCGTCAGACTGTCTGATGAAGTTGACGACTCATTGTCGGACAATCGCGTTTTCTCGAAGTCTAGACGTAGACTTTGCATTCCCCCGCGTTTACAATGGCGGTCTGTCGAGCTCTAGAGCATCTTCTTCGGCGCCACATTCGAGACACTCCAGTGAATCAGAGATCCGAAATCGACCTAATCGAACAACTTGCTCGTGTATACTCACCCAACAATCGTAAATGAATGAACGAGTGAACTCGGCGAGCCAGATCGATCGCTACAAACTCTGAGATTCCCCAGAGTTCTGTTCGAGGGAGTTCACTGCGATTTAGTGAAGCTTCCTTGGAACTACTTTCCAATTACCCTCGAATCACGAAATTTTACATTAGACACAGTGGGGAGAACATGGGGCCTACGGGGGACAAAATGTTCGCCCCGCCCCGCCCCGCTCCGCTCCCCCGTGTAATCTGACGGTGTTTCGACGCTATACCACGCAGCCGTCTATCTTTCTTTCCTTTTCACGTATTTGCGAATCTACGCTTAAAAGACACTTGGATGAAGATCCATAAACTTTACAGTTTGGCTTACAAGGTGACTCTGCACGCTGAAAATACGGATCTGTTGATCTGATGAGAGCTTTCTTCCAAACAAAGGCAGATTCAAGGTCTCCCAATATTTGATGACAACCCGTTTTGCTTCCTTAGATTCTTACCGGCTGAAACGAGGGACTGGAAACAATTCAGGAGCTTTCTTACCTCGATCGAGATGCAGTCTGACATCATTCCGCTTAATTCTGATGTTGATGTCGGACGCCAGAGATGAAATCAACGAGAGAAGTTCTCGAAAATGAAGCATAGGATTCCGGAGGTTTTTTTTCTGGACTTGAAATCGTATCCATCCGAACTACGGACACATCGTGTCAGTTGAGCTGTGTGAGTTTGAAGGATTCCGAGACCAGGAGCGTCAGTTCGAGAGTTGTGTGTACATATTTTTTTTATGAAGGAACCCGCAGAGAAGAGCGAGTAACGTTCGGTCGGGAGTAATCACGCCATGCTAGCAGTATCAACAACAGTATGGGAAACGGAGCCGATCTGGTCTCTCGGCGGATTTTTTTTTCTTTCGATTTCGTACCGCATGCCGTTCCGATCATCGGTTTTGTGAAACAAACATCCCATAACGGTCGCACGGAAGCTCTTCGTCCCCTTTTTATTCCGCTTTTTCTCGCGCTGAACAAACCTTCAGTCCTCGATGATTGCTCGAGGACAATTCGATCTCCAGTATGAGGAATCTTGGCTAAGATAGGTAGGACGTGCCTTCCGTGCACGTCGGCTGCACGGAAGGCTCGTGACGCGCATTCAAGAGACAGGAAACTGTTTTAGCGGCTGACTGGACATTTCTCGCGTTTCCTGAGGTTTTCTGGAATTTCTCTTGCGTCGTAAAAACACGAAAGCCTCTTGGATGACTTAGTCAATTGAATTTCAGAATTTGATAATCAACTACCACCGAATAGTGATGTCAGGAGCACGAGTTGTTTCTGTTCATTTCATTTTTTCTCGTCGCCTTCGCTCTTGCGTAACTGACTGTTTGATGTTCTGCACACAGCAAATCCTTATTTCTTCTTCGTTCAATGGAGTTCCGCTAACACCACAACAGATTCATCCACGAGGTATGACGAGCGTAAGAGTCGGACTTTGACAACTCCGTTTCGTTCGCGTCGAGAAAATTGTTGGAACAAACTCAGATGAGTTTGCAGCGATAACGCTGTACGAAATCGATTCTCGCGCGCTTGCTAGTTTACTGCAAACTGCTGAGAGAAGAGACATTCCGGTAATTGATGGTCTGTATCATTGATTTAATTGCTCCGAGCCAAACCATTTATCGTTGTGGAGCACGTCCACATGAACGTCGAAGCGACCCGTTGACAGCAAAACGGTGTCCAGTCGTCGCCTTGCTCAACCCCATCATCGAATAATGTTCACGACTCCATGGCTGAAGGTCTGTCCGAGCGTCTCTGTGTGTAAATGAGCTGTCGCTGTAGAGTTTTTGATTTTTCTTTTTTCTGTGACTCACTCGGAAATTTATCCATTCCGATTCGTAGACGAAACCAGCCTGTCTGTCGCTTGACGAATCGTTTTGTCTTCTTGCCAGAAATTGATTAACCGCAGAATAACAGACATTTACTCAAACATCTTTCATATACTTTAAACGCATCTACGTGAGCGTTTCTATCCGTCGCGAAGCGGAAGCAAGCTGGAAGGAAGAGGAATAGAGGTCGGTAAAAGTGTCGAGACTTTCAATGAAGCGATCGCTGACGAGGAGCTTTATTGTTCTCGGTCGCTCAGGAGGGAGTAATCCTTATTGCGCTCGTTTCCACCTGGAAACAGCATACTAACCTGCGATGCTTGCCATCAAAAACTCATCCATCTAGCGCGCTTGTTAACAGCTCGAATGCACCCTTTGTAGCTACTCAGATTGGCATCCACGGCGTCCAAGCCGGTCAGTTATCCAATCGATCCTATCGTGGAATGAGGAAAAGTGCTCGTCGAGTTTCTCAATGACCTCCAGGATACATTTCACGACAATGGTCCGAGTAGACCGCTCTTGGGTCGAGTCCCTCTGCCAGCCTAGCTGACCGATACTGGAGCCCACGCCACAGATCTCGCAGAAGTTGCTGGGCCTGGCATTCACCTTTTTGTGGGTCATCGAGAAGTGAAGCATTGTGGCGTCTTTCAAATTCCTCGACTCCAACACTCCGCCCGACCTTGTGAACGTTCTGCTCGTCCGGCTTCCAAGTATCTTCATCTCAAAAAGATCGCCTGTTCTTGGTTATCTTAAGCTTCCTCGAGTAAGCTGCCGTGGCAAGGGTTTTCGCCTAATCGTGATCTGTTGACAGCGAAAATTTTATTCCGAGGGAATCTTCGCTAAACGTTCCAAGTAGTCTGTGCTCCCGATAAAGGGCTGCGATTGCCGATTCCATTCTCAGAGCAAAGACCGTGAAACGGATGAGTAGCGATCCGAGTCAGCAAACTCCGACGGCTTGCTGCGAAGAACTTCGTCGAGCGGAGTTTCGAACGCAGCGGTATCTCTCGTAAAGTCCGGTCTCTCGAATGACAGCCGGGAGGCTTAGAGCGACTGACCAGTTCACTTTTTAGTGCAGATTCCCTCGGCCGCCTTGTGACCTGAATCTATTTGAACACCTGACAATCGTGGAGGAGACAACTGAACCCTAGCCAGGTAGTCACCGGCCAGGGAGGCAACATATGCCGATTCAGATTTTAACCTCGACTCAAGAAATCGACTCTCTCCTGCCCCAGCTCTAGAATATTTTCGATCGAATTTGAAATATCCTCTGTTTTTGAAAATATCGATGAGAATTATAAAACCACGAAAATGTGCATGCTCGATGAGATGTGGAAACGGTTTAAAAGTCACACTTTCCTCTCCCGTGGCGTGCACGGAAGGCATGTTGTCGCCTGGTAGCAGGCGGCCCACGGTCTGCAGAAACTTCAACGGGATTACGATTTCGAATTCCAACTCCAATTGATATCCAGATGCACGAATCAGCTATTGGCTCGACATCCATTCGTTGGGCGATTGATCTCCAACATCCCACTCATCGGATTCGACTGCTGTCCAAACGAGGGACTCGCAATGAGATCGATTCGATCATCCATATAGACTATTTCCACTCAATTATAGCACTTTCGGTTGTTCTCAATCTCACTCCATCCAAGATAGTCACCATCCGATAACGCTGATCGTCTAGATCAGAAACTTTCACACATTCTCGTTCCAGTTCTTGTTCTTCGATAAATAACGAATCGGTCTCCCACAGAAACGATATCTGAAGGATCCGGTTTTTTTCTCCGCCGGATCTCTCGGACATCCTAGCGCCTATGAATAGATTCAGAGGAGTCTTACGTTCTGACATTCGTAAAGGCCGCGCATGCATGACCAACGTCGATTTCCGTGGCGAGGAAATTTTCAGGGTGTGAACCCTTAATTAACGCGCGTACCCAGCTCCCGACGCCAGCGGTGGTTCTCAAGCGATGATAATTCCGCTGAAACTTTTTTTCATTCTTTCTCTCGTCTTGGTTCTCATACTTCATCCGAGCCGCGCATTCCCCGTGAATGAAAAAGGTGAAAATTTCGAGGGAGAATTTCACGCTCCGGAGCCGCTGCCCTAACGCGGCTGATGCGGTTGTTGTTGGTGTTGATGTTGTTCAGGATCGTCGGCCGATCGAAAACCAGATCCGCTCCGCAACTGGAATTGGAGTCGAACGAGCGAGCGAAGTATTTATATTTTTATTTACAAATCCAACTTGCATGACAACTCAGTTCCGTTTTGTCTAACGCTAGAGAAGCTCCTTCGACCGGCTGGGAATCAAAAGTAACAGAACTCGTTTTTGCTGCTACCAGTCCGTCGACAAACCCGTTCCGTTATGGGGTACCGGCTAAGAGTTCGAGTGCGACGCCTGTGAAATTGTGCGGCCAGAGCAGGGCAGCGGTCGTTCGAGTATCAACCGACTCGCACCACCGAGTTAATGTACAACTTCTAGGACATCGCCGTCGAAGTATCGTTGTCATCTAGTCCACACCTGAAGCACGAAAGACCTGTTCCGAGTCTTGACGGTCAACGAACTTGTCAAGAAAACCAGCCCTAGAAATTCGAGACGCTCAAATTTGCTCAAGGCACCTGATCCGGTCTCCACCTCATCATGAGTTATGGCCCACACAAAAACACAAGTCGTCGTCGTCTACCGGTTGATTATTATAGCAGGTTGGATACTGAATCGCTTCGCCGTCGAACTTGTGGCGTCACAATTGGAAACCTGTTGTGCCTCTTCCTCCCGAGGAAAACCTCGGAACTTTTCCGGAGCTACTCAATGGACTGAAGTTCTCAGGAAAACAAAAACAATCGAGTCAGCGCGCAAAAAAGATTGAGGCGGATAAACGTTTTCTAGATGTCGATGCATTATGGAACTTCTGTTCCAGTGAGGATTTGTCTGTTGACGTTCATTCAATCTCAAGCCGGCGAGGGAGTGTCCGCTAGCTTGTGTCTGTGTGGTCGTAGTAGAATGCGAAAAGATGCGCGCTGTCGATGCCGACTGAAGGTGTAGGTGAAGTTGGGATCTACACATCCGCCCACATGGTGTGGAGAACAGACGGTTCCTTCTACTTCTCGGCTAGGCCGGCCGACCGACCGGTTAGATGGCTCGCTGTTCGGCTATTTGTACTCCAACTCGTATTGAGGACGGGAGGTCATTTGTATGCTGACCAAGCGCATGCATTAAGGGTGGACACCACCCTAGAGTTTCGGTCATTGTACTGCATTGACACTAAGTTGTATTTATGAGGCGCAAAACTCACGTCCGTTTAGAAGGGTTCGAAAAGATGAAGGTGGTCTTCCCTGGGGAGTTATTATATATTGCTTCCTCTGCACTACAACAATGCTTCACCTTAAGGAGTTCCTGCACCAATTGGTCGCAGCTTGCTAAACTCGTTTCCTACACAAACTCTCACTCGCGTTTTCAACATCTCGGCGACATCCGTCGTCTAGCATCTCTTTCACTCGACGACAGAGTCTGAGGCCGCGATGCTTCCAACTTTCTGGTTGCGACGAGATACGAGACGAGCCCGATGTTGAACTTCGGAGATCCGCGTCTCAATCGGTCCATCGATTTCGGCCCTTTCGAGTTTGTCCTACTCGTTATCAGCAGAAGTCCATCACGAGCTTCACGGACCGAACTGAGAACGAAAATAAAAAATCGGAACGTTCTACTAGCTTTTCGTCAGTGGGCACTCTGAAATGATTAATGGTCAGCTTGAAGCCCGCTTTGATACTTTGATGTACACTTCTAAACATCCCTCGCGCTGCGGACTCCGCAACCTACAACGTTCTCATGGGCAGGCTAGCTCACAGCTACACAATGGCGTTTGTTTGATCAAAAGGAGAATACATGCAACCCTTCACGTGACACGGCGCTCACAATTCTTACGAGCTGCTCCGAGAAAGCAGCCATGGCGACACAGAAGTCGCATCGAGTTTCTGATGAAGTGTCATAACGGATCCGAGCAACGGTTCATCGCTGGAACCGCGGAAAGAAACAATATACGATGGAATCCGTGATTCGATACAAACTTCTGCAATAAAATTCAAGCTGACCCGCGCTCCGCTCTGTTGTGCTCAAAAACCTGCCGTCACTCCGAGAGCCAACTCGCGCATGCGCACTAAAACCACAACACACTATAATGCAACAACGTTCTCCCCTGAATTTTCAGTGACACTTACTCAAATCGAAATCCTGTAAACGAGAGTTTCATCGAAATCGTCCATGTGGGAAACTCCTGATTCCTGGAAATGTGACATGCGGCTGAATTCCAAGGAGATGAACCCGTTCTCCGGATGCTGGCATCCCTCCGAACCTGAACGTTCCATATGAACGGAGACCGACGTGACTCTGACTGAGCGAGACGTGTATCGAGCCTATGGCATCCTCCGACAATCTCGACCTGGCTCTAGCTCAGGCAATCAATCCGCTCGATCCAGAGATGAACTTCGACGCCGTTCAGAAACTGTGTCAGCAGATACTCCTCAGTCGCGATGCTCCCCAAGAAGTTCTCAAGATAATCGCCCACAAAATCCAAAGCCCTCAGGAACGCGAGGCCCTGAGAGCTCTGGAAGTTCTGGAAATGTGCGTGTCGCGTTGCGGTGGCAAACTCAACAACGAGGTCGGCAAGTTCCGTTTCCTGAATGAGTTGATCCGAGTCGTTTCTCCAAAGTATTTGGGTCAGAGAGCGCCAGAGTCCGTGAAGCGTCGCGTTGTGGAAATTCTCTACAAGTGGAGTGTTGTGTTATCTCACGAGACGAAAATTGTGGACGCCTATCAAATGCTCAAGCGTCAGGGAGTCGTTGAAGACGACCCGACTCACGTTCTGCCCGAAGCCGAGGAGCTCGGTAACATCGAAGCGATTCCTCCGCGCGAGGATGAAATTTTCACGGACAAACGAAAAGAAAGCGAGTTGAAACGATTGCTCAGTTCGAAGAATCCGATGGACCTCCAGGCTGCCAACCGACTCATAAAAACCATGGTCGAAGAAGCAGACCATAAGATGGATTTGAAGGCTCGCAATCGTCTGGACCTTGAGGAAGCCATGAATAATTGTGCTGTGTTTTCGGATGTTCTGAAGAACTTCAACAACGTTGGAACGAAGCCGTTCGACGAGCTGGAGCTGCTTCGGCAAATGTTTGAAAACTGCGACAGACTTCGGCCGAAGCTCTTCACGTTGGCCACCGAATTCAGTCTGATTGAAGATTTCCCTTCTGTGCAGGAAGTTCTGCAACAGAACGACCAATTAACAGCTTTGATAAATGACTACAAGGAACGAGTAGCTCCATTGATCAAATCAGGACCGGCAAGCCAGGTCTCTGCTGTGGTCCAGCCTCTGGAAACACATCCGTCCGCGAAAAGTGAAACGAATTTTTCTGGATCGACCTACAATTCATCAGCTGGTCTTGGTTCCTCGCTTCATGACCCGAAGAGCGATTTCACTTTTGATCCACTCAGCTCTCAGCAACGAAGTAATGACGATGTGTCTCTCCTCGATCCGCAGATGTCCTCCCTCAGTACAGCTAGGCTTTCTACAACGTCCCAACCATTGATAACGATTGATACGTCACCGAAAAGTGATCTGTTGAGTTTGATGGATCTGAACATTACGCCCTTAGATCAGCTAAACACTCTGGGGGCTGGCGTTGACGAAACTTCCGCCCAAAAATCCACACCACAACAAACTCTTGAACCGGAACCGGTGAAGGGGAGCATGATTCCAGCTAGTGTACCGGCTTCGGTTCCATCGCTTATCGGCCAACAACAACAACAACAACAACAAGCAAGCAAAACCTACGCGCCTTTCGAAGGCCTTGATGCGATGATGACAGAAAAAATCCTATCCGAAAAATCCGCTGCGGCAGCCGCGGCCGCCGCGCTCGAAACGACTGCTGCTAATAAGGTGGATTTGGCCGCGGTCCCGGACATAGCACTCGCCGATCTGCTTCCGTCCGCACAGCCTCCCATCGTCCTGAGCTGTCAGGACGACGTAACGACGATTCTCAGTGTGACTGACAACAGTCCCGCCGAGGGCGTAGTGGCTGTGCTCATAACTACAACTAATCGAAATTCGAAGGCCGCCGTGAAAAATTTCGCTTGCAACATTTCCGTCGACGACGGCCAATCGCGAAATCAGCATCCGTCTGGAGACCAATTGCCGATGTTCAACGCGTATCTGCCATCAACAGCAATTACACAAATCGTTATTTTGGAGAAACGTCGCGAGCAAGTTCAACTTTCATTTTCTATCTCATACACGCTCGTCTCGGCGTCTAATCAGCAGCCAGAAA
Organism: Neoseiulus cucumeris; assembly: GCA_021527715.1. Lineage (NCBI taxonomy): Eukaryota > Metazoa > Arthropoda > Arachnida > Mesostigmata > Phytoseiidae > Neoseiulus > Neoseiulus cucumeris. Next base: position 1,252,310 of record JAJSRV010000010.1, on the reverse strand, counting down.
CGGTTTCGCTCTCGGGCAACAAAACAATCTAGTCCTAAAAGTCATTTGAACAAATGCCTGCAATGTACATTTAGCTGAATTGACAAAATGATTAATGTCGCTTGTGATCGATTGTTACGATATGAATAAAGGACGAAGATGCCTATTTTCTAAAAGCTTCAACTCTCTGTTCCTCCTCAATATTCCTGCCTGCGCGGAGGTTGTCGTCAGTGGTCGTCGCGCTCCGACATAGAACTGCCCCACACCATCATCTATCGCATGGAATTAACGGAATTATTCATGGTTTAATCATATTTCTGGTTCCCAATCGACAGTGAATAATAATTGGAGCTTGAGGGATCAGGCACCAATCATGATTAGAATTTCATCTATCAATGTAAATGAATGATGAATGATGGTAAAGTTTTTCTAGTCTAGTGACTATTCGTCTGAACATTCTTCGATTGGTCCATCTATCAAAAGATGACGATTAATTTATGATGCCTGAGGTTTTGAATATCAGAATCAGACTCAAACTATCTGCAAATATATTTCGGAATGGTTGTTCAAAGAGGTGCAAACAAGTTTGCTACATTGTGTCGAAAGGACTATCTTCGAAGCTGCATTAGTTCACAAAAAAAGGTTTTGCCCCATCACCAGAAAGTCACGGGACTCTAATGACAATTTGATGAATTGAAGTTTGCGCAAGGGAGCCGGACGCGACGTCTCTGGTTTTCTTCGCACTTCGTTCCAAAAGTTGACGAGTTGAGCGGTTTCGCTGGACACTCGTGGAAGTGATCTCTGCAGCTAATATTCAGTATCGCTTCTCAAGAGGTCAACTAACCCTGACTGCTAACCAGACAGCAAATGCTTCCTTTTTGGATCAAATTTTGAGCAAAAAATCACCCCTTCTGTGTCTATCCATCATGCTAATAATAATAACAGTGCCCTCCATTCAGTTGGACAGAGGTCCGAAGTGACCGTGAGTCGGCCTCGGCTCGAACTTCTGCGTGGGGTGCATCGGAATCTTGGCTTGGGCTTCGCGAACGAATTCAAGCTCGCCCAAAGACGACCAATTTTGTCAAAACTGTGATCACCACCGTTCATCGGAGCCTCGCCCGTTGAGTGATCGGCCAAGTTTTCGGAAGGATATTGGCGTGTTCCATCGATTCCGGTACTTTGATTTCGGTGCCGAAACCACTTCACCGTTCACGAAGCGTGGGAGTCCGGCTCCGTTATGACCTCGTCGGCCACCTGAACTTCTGCTCGAACTCGATCCAGCTATGAAGGTATTAACCCTCTCAGATGTCAGGGCTGCGTGTGAACCCAGCGGACCCTAACCGGTTCGTACAAACCCGGATATCTCGGCTGAAAGCTCAAATCTCGGTGGTCCACGTCTCGAGTCCTTCCTCTTCCTGGTTTGCTTGCACCGAGCGACGTGACAAAGAATCTCTGCAGGTCAAACTTTTTCCCATCGTGAGCTCCCCGATGCTCGCGAAACTTCCTCCGAAGTCTCCATCGCCGCAAACCTACTTGGGTTTTGGTCTGGATCTCGAGTGGGAGTTCGGAGCCCCATATCAGTCATCACAACTGGACATTCTCGGTGGAGTCGGCGCCGGATCCCGTATTGGGAAGTTCTGCAAAGTTTTCCGTTGAGGTCGAAGACAGAAGTTCACCACGACTCTCGAACGCAACAAGATCCAGCGTCAGGGTGGTCTTAGACCTAATTGTGGCGTAAATCTGGAGGGCGTGTTTCGAACGTAATTCTATGTTGACATACGGTAGCTGAACGCGTGCGCAACAAGGTAACCACCGGGTTATGATGTCTGTTCTTGAAATTCCAACCTTCTCCTCGAGTTGTTTCTGAAGGTGTATTTTGAATAATGGTCCGACGGTCTCGTGCGACTTGAACTCTTTGGGAAGGGAGGTTCCTATCCAACATAAGGTTCTTTTGTGCACATCGAATATCATCCTGACGCGTATTCCGCAGTCACCTGAATTGAAGCGTAATCAATCTTCCGATAGGAATGATCTTGAGTATCATGTAAGAATGAGATCTGGCTTGAAGGATTAGCTCCACAGAAAACTCAGCGAAGCAATAGGAAGTGCCTCAACGAAAACTTCGTTGATCATCCTCCGGGGTGGTCTCGTCCTGGTTGCCTATTCAATAATGTTTATCGTGGACGACTCGCTAGCAGCCTACAACAACCATTGTGAACTTCCGCTCCGAAGGGTTGAGTGGAGGTCCAACACAAGCATCTTCACCGGACGATGCCATCTCCGCGTCCGTGCAAACTCACTTCCTGGGTTCGTGCGATGACGAGGTTCACGATCAGCCGCGACGACTCGAGAGAATAAAATCATCGATTCCTCGGGAATCGTTTCCAGTTCGAGTCAGAAACGCTCGTACAGAAGCTGGTCTCGAATAATTCTGAGTGGGTTTTTTCTTTTATTCTTGAGTTTCTTCATTTCCGAATGTTGCTCGCTTCTTTATTCTGCCATCATTCACCCGCAAGGTCTCGCAGAGTAAACTTTCCGAATTTCAATGAGGTTTCCGCACAGTTTGGCAGAGGGACACCATGCGATCAGACTGTGATGTCGCGGAGCGCTTCTTGGTCACAAGAGCTCAAGAATAAGAGAAAAAGATGTGAGTGGATTCTGGACGCAGAAATCATCGACGCACAATGATCGCAGCGGGGGAATCGGTAATTTTTCGGTGAGCGCCGTTAAAAATCGCGTTTTATGACGTGGTAATCCGCTTCGGCGCTACGGTTACTCAACGCGGTGGATGTTTTGAATTTCTCTCGGTTTCGCTGCCAGATTCGCTCGTTCGCTCGCCAACGTTCGAATAATTCACTCACTCAGCTGGACGGTTCAAAATCATGCACCGCGCCGCCGGTTCCACAACGTTCTCTCGAACGCGCTTTGTTTTCACCAGCAGAGTGAGATACTCATGAAGTTCCGCGCATACTTATCCGAGGACCCCGAGCTCCGAACTCTGGCTCGCGGTCGCGGGGTTTAGAGTTGAAGAATTTATAAAGCCGACGCGTCGGCCATCTATCTTGGTCTCTCGGACGACGGGTTCGTTAGCGAATAACTCTTCCGGGGTCACGGTGATAGTAACGAGTCTCTGTCTCACAGTGTAGTCCACATGAGCAGAGGTAGTCGGTCGCCGGATCGAGCGATTCTCGACGAACCAACCCAACCTGCAACCTGGACCTGGAGGGCCGTTGAGCCAGCAACGGATCGGGCAAAGTTTTTGTATTCTTCAAAACAGGTTGCTCTATCCTTCACTTGGGTTGGCCTGATGTGTGCCGATCCGAACAGATATCGAGGCATCCGGAGGCAGGCAAATCGGCGGCCAGTCGATGACGAGGACGCGGACAGCTTTGACAAGGAACAAGACCGCATCTCTGTAGCCCCGATGGTATCAAGCAACGGCGAAATCGAAGAGCGTTTTTTTTATGAATTCAGAACCCTTTGTCACCGTTGATGGATACTCGAACCCGCTGCGAGCTTGAAGAGCTTCCTTATCGGCGGAGTTTCCTAATCTCCAGACCACCGACGGAATGATGTCCAACCTTCCGCAGCGGTCGGTCGGTCGGTCTTTCGGTCACTTCGACGGTTCGATCCGAATCCGCCGGCTCTCAGTCAGTCATAATGATGCTGAAGCAAGTTCGATTTTGCTTGTGAGAACAAACCGTTGCCCAGTTAGAACCGATTGGAATGTGCATTTCACACGTCTGGATCGAATGCTGGCCGATGGTTACAACAAACGACCAAGAGACCGAGTCCGCAGAAGCAAACACATGAAGAGCTGCGCATTAGCGGCGCGGAGTTGGGTACCATATGGGCTCGAAGGGGGCATTCGGACGAACGGATTCCGAATTCTCGATCACTCGATTGTATTTTTACCATTCGAATATCGACTCGTCAACGCAGATGCTTTGGATGTTTGGGATGGTTGTCGGAGTGAAAGTCGGCGCCGCATCTGTTTCTTGGACAGAGCAGGGAGCAACAGAGAAAAAACTGTGGAGCACTCGGGTTGCCACATTGTGACCGTTCATCTTCCCCTGCCCCCTTCCTCGTGGATTTGGTGCGGTAACAGCTCAGGAATTCGTCTGTGGTCGTTTTGTTCGATGATGCGCCATGACTGCGCAGTATCACTGCTTGCCCGAATGAAATTCGATTTCGAATCGTGTCATCAATCAATTGATTAATTCACTTCCCTTCAGTTTTCTGTCGTCGGAACGTTTTTGACGTCGGCGTCGATCCAATCGCTTCTCAAAAGTCTAACTGGAAATTCTTTTCTTACAGCTGTCTTGGATCTGGAATCGTCCACTTCCACGATCAATAAAAAAGCTCGTGCAAGTAGACGACATGATCAAGCGGGCCGCCGGCATGGCGGCGATCGATCAAAACATACTTCATTAATATCACTCGATTGGGAGAAACGAGCAATTCGTCCCAACAGTGAGTGAAAAAAACATTGACTCATTCGACGAGGACGTCGGCATCCCAAAAATCGGAGGTGCCCCAACAGCAGAAGGGGCACGCGCGACCCCTTTCGTTCTTTCAGCTCGTTTTTTTCTCGGCTTCTTCTTCGTTCCCGTGCCCTGCTCTCAACGAAGCTGAATTATTCTGATCTTTGGGGCCAGGGGTCAGGTGCAACCAGCTTGTCATGACGATCAGGAATGCCCTCGGAGGAATGTCGCATCGGGTGAGAATTGAGTTCGATCGGAGCTGTTGAGATGGCGACGAAATTCGACATCGTCGATGATGAGCTCAAAGATTCACAGAACGTCGTCTCGAACAGAGAGACCGACTTTACGATGCCGGTTGTCTCCGCGTTCTTCTTGGACGTTTCCGGCCAAACCATCTGGGATCGACTCAGCTCGGAACGATCTTCACTCTCGCTGAATCTGAACTCTGAGGGAGTAATTAACGCGCTCAAGGAAACTTCACTCAGTCTGGTGGACACGAAGTCCGATCGGAGGAAGCGTCTGATCAAACAACTCTTCAGGCGCTCACCGGTTCTTCAGAGTTGTCACCCCGGATGGACTTCCTGTAGGGAGTTAGCGATGTCGCTTCGGCAACGAAAGCGATCAATCTTGATCGGATATGCAGTGGACTCAATTAGAAGGGTTGAGGTGTCAGTTGATCTCCTTTGTCGCTCCGGTAAACAGGATCCCTGCCGAGCGAAGAAAAGCTCGTTTTCGAGTTTGTTGCCGGTTACCGGACAGACTCGCTCTCGGTTCTGGATCCAGGTTCGGGTTGTAAACAAGGTCCGGTGCTTCGATTCAGAAAACTCACGAAGTCTGTCCGTTTCTTCGCAAATCGGCGGACCGTTACCTGCACGGGGGAGTCGGCTACCGAGTACCGTTTCGGCTTAAGACGCCGACGGTTCTAGGTCTACTTTGCAGATCGTTTCTCGAGAAGTGTTTGCTCACCGAATCATCAATCACATCCCTTAACCTTCAACGCTCTGGTTTGTTGTTCGGATACAGCCCGAGAGCGGCTCCGGCTCAAGATCGATTTAGAGTACGCGGCTAAGTCGATCGGGATCGAGATACGCTACGCTTTCTTGAAGTTTCGGCCTCTCTGAATGTGCGTGACCCTTGGTTTCCGCCGTTACTACGGTTTGTATTCTTGACAGAAACCCTCGAGTGTCAACAATGAAGCGTTGACAACAAGCATAACAGCGTCCACAATGGCAACAACGACGATCACGGGGCCCCAACTCTCCACCCACGTTGAGTGGAGGCCGAAGATTCCTCCGTGATGGCGCGCTAGGCCCTCACACTCCCCCGCTTTCGGAGGTATTTGATTGGTTGCATTGAACAGCTATGCGCCCGAAAAAATCTCACCGAAAAGCGCCAATCGAAGCAAACGGCTTCGGAGACTACACTGAAAGTGAAATTCTTCTGCAGCCAGGGGCACTGCTTCAAATAGATCCGTTGCTTGGTGCCGCCGCCGCCGCTGCCGCGCCGTTGCCGTCGACGTCGATCGGACCGGTTCACGGGCGGTGCAGTTATTTTTGAGAAATACCTCTATCTCTTCTGGCGGTCCGATGCCCGCCGCTGACTGACTGGGTCTCGTTCGACGACTTCTGGCCCAGCCATCGATTCGCGCTGCTAAAGCAATCTGAAGATCCGTTTGAGGAGTGCCTCCGGCATCGTCGTCGTCTCCGCCGCCGCCGTCGTCGTCCAAAGGGGTTCTGCAGAGAGGAATTTCTGCTGCTTGGGATCCATCGCGCGATGCCGATACCTAGCGCTGGCGATGATGATGATAGTGATGATCGGGTCTGCTCGTCTGTCCGTCCCGGCGCTCGTCCGAACCGATCGCTTGTCTGTTGACTCGGCTCGTGCCACACAGTGCTCGCCGCTTGTTCCTGTTTTCGTGCTTTTTCGTGTTTGGGAGGTCCTCGAGAACCTGTCCACAGGGTCAGCATTGTAGATTGTCCGGTCACCGGTCCCCACGTGCAAGCTCCTATCCCTTGCATCCGCGTGCAGTACAGTGCACCGGTGGGGATTGCATGTAACGTTCCCTGCACGGAGCCTCCTCGGCCTCGATGTTCGATTATGGAATTTGAGTCGCGAACGGAAAGTTCGATCCGACGGCATCCTCTGACGGTGCCCGCGGCTTCGTGCGGGCCCATAGCGCTCGTAACAGGCTCTGGAGGCCGGTCTAAAACGAAGCGATGCCCGAGCTACAGTGAAGCATGACGTGAAAGAAAGCCGAAAAGGGAAAAGCAACCGGATGAGTCGTTGGTCGGTTGCCGCCGCCGCCGCCACCACCACCACCAGAAGAACCGGTGTTCCATGAGGAACGGAGCTAACGGCAGCGAAATTTGCGCAAACGACGACGATCTAGCTCCGAACCACGAGATATTCCCTTCATGGAGGAACGAGCGAGCTAGAATTTACCTGGAACAACGTTTGCTTGACTGACCGTCTCGGGAGAGTTGAAGGTTGTTGTTATGGACTGCCGCCGCCGCCGAATTTTCCCGCTTGGAAGACGCTCTCGTCGTTGGTTGCCGTCGCTCCTTTGGCCACGCTCTCACCGGGGCTTGCTCGTTCACTTGTTTCGAAGAAACAGGCAAGCAGTCATGACTGGATGATGACCGATTCCATCAAGCAGATGACAGACAACACTTCGCCCTGTCTTCTTTTCTCCAGCGAAAGGCGGCGACCGAGAATGCCCATCGCCGTCGTCGTCCACGTATATAGTTGCCGACATCGAGCGTGGAAAAGAAGAAGAAAGGAAAAGGTGCTTCCAGACTCCGTTGGCAAGAATACATAAACTCTCGGCGGCAAACCTTGGTTGGCAACAGTGGTGGTGGAATCTTTCGAACCCACCGAAGAAATCGAGAGGCTTCGCCGTTTTTCTTCCAATCCCATTTGATGATGAGTAGAGCTTGGAAGTTTAGGCATCATTCATTTATCAGCCTCCATCAATCCATGGATGAATGGATCGGAGGTCGATCCTTCGATGATATTCGCCCAACAAAGTCGCGGACTGGAACAATCTGGCACTATTTCACCGAATATCCATCAATTCATATTGATTGATGGAGGTTCAAAAGTGATTAATGCCTGAACTTCCAAAATCTAATGATGAGTGATGAGTGTTTCTATTGGAGACCGCCACGATTTTGCAGCCTTTTTCCTACGTATAGGTTGGTTCAAGTCTCACTGAAAACAGAGAAGTATTCCTCCGCGGTATTCCGTGAGAGAATTCGGAAACCCAGCCAGCGCACGAAAAAAACTTGGGGACAGACCTTGCATAATACAATGTCTTCGGTGTTCCGTCAACGTTTCCGACGGGTTCTGTGTTTGTTTTCTGTTTGGTTCCTCATTTTGTCTCTTGTTCCCATGTTGGACTTGCGTATGAATATTTTGTTAAGGAGATGCTTCCGATAGGGACGGAAACGAACTCAAGGTCATCACGGTGAATGGAAGAATTCAGGATCGAATGTCCCAACGAACTCGAATCGAGAACGATCGCCCTGAAATGTTGACTCGGCCCCAGTCCCATGAGATGTTCAGCTTCAAAAATCCTCATCGATCGAGAAGACAAATCCTGCTCCTTGAGGGCTTTTCTCCTGTTGGCACGCCGGGTTCCTTCATTGTTCTCTGCGGCGAGGATGCTCGCTCCGGCGGTCTGACGATGAAGAGTTCCGCTTGGCGACCGCGTCCGGTTCTCGATGCTCTTCATATTTATTTTCACGGTCAAATATTTCTTCGGGCTTCCACGACAGCGTCGACGATGAATTCGAAGCGGCCGGCCACGTTTTTCCGTCCGCCACCGCTGCATCTAGCGTTGGACACGTATTCAAATGTGCACGCCGCCGCAGAAAATTTGATTTTCCAAATAATTCCTTTTGAATTGCATGTCCCCGTCGTTGTCGACGACTCTGACACTGTCCGTTGGAGCGTCCATCACTTTCTTTCTGACGTGCGCTTTTCGACGCGGGACGCTAGAACGATTTTTCAGTGGCTTTTCACGAGGAACAGATTCTGTGAACAGATTCTCTCCTCTGCTTCGATCTCTGCTCTTCCTGTTGTCTTCACTGTGTCGATGGTGGCTCTTCGTCAATATCCCAAACTACGTGACGTTTTCGGGTGCTCATCAAAACGAATGGATTCGAATCAATTTTTTCGTCTTCTTGATCGGCGGCGGAAGCCTTTGGATCATCGAAAGGATGATCGACGGAAATACAACCGAAAGCGGTTGCATTCGCTTGTCCATCGCAAGCGTCATCCGGGGTCAAGGTCAAATCTCTTCGCCAAAATCCACGAATTTCATCCTCGGAACCGATGATGTGCCGCTTGTTATTTCTGAGTGAATCGAGCTCCAATCCCAAGTAATCATCTCAAACGAAGGAGTACGCTCCCCTCCAGCCATGAGAAACGGCCGAAGCAGCAAGCGGAGTCACGGCTCTTAACCGGCCATGACTTTCACTTTTGCATTATATAACAACCAGTGACGGCCGACGCTTTTTCTGGATTCTGGCCGGCCGGCCCGCTCGCTCGGTTGCCCGCCAGCCAGCCAACATAACGACAGCAAGCCGGTCATGGGTCCGTCCGTCAGTCCGTCGCTCGCTATATGACCACACCACGTGGTATTTTTTCGTTCAAGCCGTTGCAGCAGCGGTAACGAGGGGAAGTGTTTCCATCAGAGGGATGATCAGAGAAACAACTTCTGGAACGCTTCAGTGTGTTGTCCACCAGACTGCTTGGAGTCGGTGCGTCACGACAAGAGATCGCATCACGAGCATGTCCGCTGTAACCAATACCGGTTCTGTCGTTGCCGCTTCCAGACATTTTGGAAGCAGTCCGTAGAAAGTGGAAATCGAGTCTAGGTACATTAGAAAGTCGAACGTCGGCGAGAAGTATTCCAACGGAAAACGAAAGAAGGAAAATATAAATACTCGCCAGTGACTCATGAGCTGCTAAACCTTCCGGAAAATTGGCGATCTCTTCGGTCGACAGGCTAATTTTCCTGTGGGTTCGGACCGATGAACAACGAGCCACTCCTAAATCGACGAAGAGCGCGATGCCTATTGGGAAGAAGACATTCCTCGAGTAGGTAATCGTTGATTCTGCGCGCATGAATGTAGGGACGATATCACGGCGTCGATATCGACGATGAACGGTACAATAGATCGAAGCGTAGGATCCGGTGAAAACTCAGACGAAGAATCAAACGGAAGATCTTCGATTCACAGAATCCTGCCGGCGCTGTCGCAACCACACGGAATCGAAGAGAAGATTACGCGAACGCAAAAGATGCCGAATTGGATGAAGGAAGCCCCACGAACGAGAATTCGGAAACAAAAGCCACACGCAATGAGAAGGTTGTCTCGACGCGGAGTAATTCCGAAAATTTATGAGAATCATCACTGTCGTTGTCAAGTCGGAGAAATATTTCGACATTCCAGAAGAAAAGAAAACTGTCCGCGATTCCACCGAATATCGCCCGTCGAGGAAATCCCGTCTGTTCTTCTCGACTCATGGGATTCCGGAGAATTCGAAAGTTTACGTGTGGGCCACAAGTGACAAAACGGAACCGACAACGGCATCGTTCGTTCACTTCTGTTTTCGAGCTCATGACTGAGTCACTCGGTCTCCGCGGGTCGGCTTCGGAAAAGAAACGGAAAATGCGCATTTTCCTCCTGGACCGAAAGAAGCTGCTGGGGGCGATTGTCATTTGGAAAGGCTGGAAAGAACTTCTGGAAAGCAGAAGCGAGATCATATGGATGGTGGAAGAAGAGCTACATGACGGTGGAAAAGAGTTGCGTGGAAACACAGAATGATAGGAAGAGATGAAGTCCACCGTGAATGGATATCGAGGAGAGAATGCACAGAAACGTGCGCGTTGAATGGGAAGCCCACATCCGGTCGGAAAGCGAAAAACATCGAAAGCCAAAATGTGAGGACCGAAGTGAGCGCCGCTGTGCTGGATGTAGCCGTCCACTGGTTCCGTGGTGTCTGCGCGAGTTTGTCCGAGGCCGTGAGGTTCAAGTACAACTGTGTAGTGGTCGACGATATCGGTATCGAGGTCTCTACCGCCTCGCTGTATACCGAGATGACAGAAATCCCAAGATTCCCTCCGGATGAGCGGACAGTCCCAAAGACACATCACCGAGCATGTACCGAAGCGGAAAAGCTGCATAAACCCATGAAATACTATACATATATTACATCACGCGCGATTGGATGCCAACGATGAGCACCGGCTCATACAGATCGAACAGATAATCGCCAAAAACCTCATCCTGAAATAATTGAGCGTTCTCGCCGAAATCAATTCCAAGGACAGGCATTCTCTCTTGACGTCACCATCATCCAATCGGAGATATTTTCCGTTGACGAATTCACCGCTTCTTCCATCAAACCACCGACCGCTGCCATGACGTGAAGTGTGAACCTTCTTTTCATGACATTCTCCACTGCCTGCGAGAAAGTCGCCGGAAATTACTTTTCTCTCTTTTTCTCATCTTCGAGGGAAGCGCTGCTCCGTGAGATCATTTGAATGTTCTGTTACGGTTAAACTCTTTATTCTGTTCCACTCTTCTACCGCAAAGTTGCCGTTCGCTGAGACGATCACCACCGTGGACGCGGTTGCCTATTTGCCATCAAGGAAATTCAAGCAACAACTGTTTCTCTTCTGGCTGGGAGGGAAGAGCGTTTGAAATTTTCAAACGCCACTGAAGAATAGGTCCGGTGCTCGCTGCGCTCGCTGAAAAGAGCCATCTGACTTTGCCTCAATGCAGAGGATCCTTTTGGTTTGCCTCACTGAATGCCTGCCGCCTCACTACCTGCCTCTGCTGAAGAAGATCGCTCGGGCCGTGGCCGTAACGTCGCCTCACGAACAGCTAACGGAAAAACGGATGTGCGGATCGCTGAATGAAGCAATGAAATAGCAGTAGAAGCCCCTCGGCCCCGCTCTCACTACGGGCCGCTGCATCAGAAAACCGTCGTTCGGCCCGTTGCCTCGACAAGCTAACCAGCCACCCGACCGACGCCGCGCCGCGCCGCCGCCGCGCTACGTAATATAACCAGCTTCAACAGTTTGAATAGCTTTTAGCAATGTTATACAGAAACTGGTCGCGTCACATTTGCGTACGATTTCATTCTAATTGTTCGGCTGCGACATCGGAAAGAATCAAATGCGACTCGTCGACGAGGAAACCCTTCGCCTGTCAACCGAGGGCGTGTGCCTAAAGTACCATGACTGCGGTCTAGGATTTGCATACAGGCCGCAGCGCCATCCAAGGACATTGATGCAGAGTCCGTATCCGAATTCCGCCTAATGGATCCGAACGATGATCCTCCTCCCGCTCGGAGACGGCGAGCGAGATCCCATTCTGGAATGGCGCGATGCATTCTATCGAACAGATCGAATGGTGTTGTAATAGATGTGTTTTTTATACAACAATGGAAATTATCGTTTGTAGAATCGTAATTGTAGTCGACAATGAAATTGCCGACCGTAACCAACGAGCACTTTCACGAAGCGAAGAAATCTGCCCGCAGCCATACAGAAACTGAACCGACTACCGCTGTGAGAACAATTGTATCTGGAGAAGTACAGCATTTCGGACGATCGGAGACTGCAGGAGCGGATCTACTCCACCCAGAATTGGGACTGCGTAGAAATTGCAAGTTTGAGGAACGTGCCGCACGCGGGATCTTCTTGTCTCACAGAACTTCGAATATGAAAGGTGCTGTTTCTGTTGTTAGGCGAGCGAGTCGTGCGCGTTGCCACCACTCGTTTAGGCCATGCAAATCAGTTTTCGCTAATGTTGCTTAGTCGGCGAGTTGGCTAGATGTCTGACAGGTCGGCCGGCTAGATCATTTAGCATTTGAGATTCGAGCGTGCTCTGCCGGTTGGGACCGAGGAAACGGAAAAGCGGAATGGAAGATTGATGAAGCGGCTCTCCTGACGCTTGTTCGTCTATAAATATTAAAAGCATTTTTAATTGGAAATTCGTTAGATGCTCAGGAGCGTGCAATGTGCTCGTCGCTGGAAACATCCAGTTTCCGATCGTCTGGTATTTCCAAGCGTCGGGTCTGTCCAGATTAGGTTGTCAGCATCCGTTGACGTCGTTGATGTCGTTTAACGACGGCCCGACCGGAGAAGAGCATCTTCTGAGATCGCTTTCTCACAGTGCTCGCTGCCAGATCTATGTGTGTGCTGGAATTCCATTAACCGGATCAAAACCGAGAGTTGTAGATGTTGTTCGGTTATTGTCTCGCGACCTTTCCCAGATCGATCTTGATATCAACGGTTCACGGAACTAACTCGCGTCCTACGGGAGGATGGTCCTGATGGATATAACGACAAAATGCACAACGGATCAAAGTTTCACCGTGGTCCTGGAGTGCCTCATCCTGCGCTGCGGAACGACGACGACTATGACGACTCGACGAAGATGATGAGGAGGATGAAGGCATGCATTGGTGGAGATCTTTGACCTTTGTCTGCTGTGCCGTAGCTCGAGCACAATAGAGTCTTTCCTTTTCTTTTTCTTCTTTCTGTTACCATCGGCCGCCAAGCATGATGCCGCCGTTGAAGTTGACGCTGGATGGGGTGTCATCAGTGTAGCCGGCGAGCCAGCGAGCGAGCGACGGCTGACTGACTGCCCGCCCGTGCACAATATCTTCCTCGCACCGCGGAGCTCAGTTGACCATTGAGCGAGATTTCGATCTTTTCGAAAACACACACACACACACACTCTTACAAGCGAACAGTAAAATAGCGTCTCGGTCTTCCGTTCTATGGGTCGTTTGACGGATCCGCAGAAGCGACGGATTCGTCCCGTGGAGTGCCATTATGTGTTTTTTTTCCCTTCTGGCTCCGAGCGGGGCAAACCATTAGGAGTCTTTCCACAGATCTGAAGCATCGGATCTCACCGAATCGGAACTCCAACGCAGACTGCGCCCTGAAGGTTGGAGAAAATCTTGGAATTCCTTTCAAACGCTTTTCTCGCGCTAGCCCACAGCTGTGATCCTCTCAGGATAGCAAGGAGCAACAAGGAATCTGCGTTCTTGAAAACTGGATCCAAGACTCCGTCAGTTCAGCAGAACACGTGATATGCAGATCACGTCATCAGGACCGTGACGAGGTCGGACACGTTAACATTGATGAGGTTTACCGCTGAGGACTCCAATCTAGGGGACGAAGATGAAATTGACAGCTCGCGGTGAATTGCATAAATAAAGAGGATAGCGTCTCGTTCGAGTTCAATACGATACTGCCGATGCCATTGACCTTAATCAAGCGCTTCGATTGGATATCTGTGGCGGGTATAGTTAGCAAATTGAATACAAATAGGCGACATGCCAGGGTCAATCGAAGTGAGGCGAAGCGTTGTTCTCGGAAGCTTTTCTTATTAGCTCATCATTGAAACAGCAGTTCGGAGACAAGCTGTTCAATTGACATCATCACTGACCCGCAATGTTCCCCGAAGTCACACTCAGCTGGCTCGATATTGCATATTTTTCTATTACGAGCATTCAGAATTCACTTGAATGCCAATCTATATGGATTGGGGTTAAGTCAAGGTTTGCCGGAACGTCGACTCATACATTCTCTGTAGCATGTACTCGCGAGTCTCGAGGCAATGTCTTATTTCGATGAAAAATAACGAAAGTATAACATGGACCTCAATGAATCCTCTTCAAAACCGATTCATCGAGTTCCATTGAAGATCGAAATCTCACATGAGTGCCCTGCAGTCTCAACCTCGAAGGAAATGCCACACTTCTCCCGGAATCCGTACGCCAAGGCAAAATTCTCAACAAGAATCTCTTTCTCTCTCTGATTCTTCTGTTGAAAACGTTTTCTTCGGACGAAGCCTCTGAGTTATGTGTATCTTCTTAAAGTTGTTAATCCTTTAAATCTTTGCATCCTTTAACTGCTACGGCGAAGCAGGTTCAGACTTCCATTATCCAAAGTAAGCTATGCATTTGATTGTTCGAAACTATGATTCGGGGCGTCTTGAATATCGATGCTGATGATCGGATAAGTAAAAGTGATATGTCTCGTCTGTCGATTTCCGTGCAACTGCTCTACTCGTTTTGAGCAGCAACGGAATATTCTCTCGTTGGAATCCCGATCTCCCGATAAGATTGTTTCGCTCGACGCATCGACACGGAAAAGACCGTTGAGACCGTTTGTACTTGTTCGCTGTAGATTAGCAGACGAACGACCACGAACAGCAACGGTAATTCCGTTTCCACGAAGCGAATTCCTTTGTTTTCGACGACGTTCGAGTATTCATCGAGAGGGATCCAAGAAACGACGCGACGCGATGCTCACATTTGCCCCGTTCTTCGGTTTTCTGGTCGAGGTGGAAACCGCTGCTCTTGATGATTCAGTAGATTCGGATTGAAGATGAAATATGTTCCGCCGGACATATTTGCACGTGGACAGCTCTCCAGAAGTGCAGACGTCAACTGTTTTCTTCTCAATCGAAACAAATCAATCGCTTCAATTATATGCGGGAATCGATAGGACATCTAGGCCGGCGGACACTGAGTTCTCTCGCTGGAAACTTATTGTCCGCACTTCGTTATTTATTCTCGCTTTCAACCACCCTGAGCAGTCGGGGGAACAATTGGTGTGAACGAGAAGCTGCCAGAAAGTTCGGCACGGAACCAATATCGGACATCACAGCGAAATCAGGCGGCGACGAGGTGCCAGTCACTCGGTTGAGCACTTCTAGGTCCGATGCCAAGGCGGACAGATGGTTTTTGGTTGCTCGTTTGTTCGGTGTTGACGACGGCTACCGCTGCAGCGGCATCACCAGCAGTGACCAACGGAGTTCGGGTCCCGAATCTCGGAGACGGAGTTCGAAAATCAGTCCGCGAACTTTGGAGGTTCGGAGAATGACTTTCAATGAATATGGCTATCGGAAACTTCGGGAGAATATTTCCCATACGAAGTTATTTTCCGAGCTTTCGAAGGGAGCTCGCAAATCAAGGACCGAACTCGATATCGGCTCGATATCGGCGGATATCGGCTGTCGTGCTCAACATTTCTGCGTTCCAACTCTGAAACATGGGTCTTAACCCGAGGTTCCGTCATCTTAAACCCCGGGAAACTTTGCCAGGATGAAATATAATAATCGGTCGGCGTTGGTTTCCGCTAGGACCAGACGGAGCGATGGCGTGCCACCGTGTCAACCCGGTTGTTAACTTGGAAACAAGAACCCAGGGCAAAATCATGGAAGGAGAAGTGGTCTAGACCAAAACGTTCCAGGGCGTGGAGCAGCTCAGTGAATCACGGAGCATCGCAGCTAGTTCCAGAAATTCTAGCTCTCGTACAGCGGCGCGGCACAACTCGAATGCGACACACAACTGAAGCGAACGACGTCACAGTGCCGCAACCGCTACTTGGGCGCTTCTTCGTCCGTCGCGAATCCGTTGTCATTGAAGCCTCGCCGAGAGCATTCGATCGGAAATGATTCTCCAACTGGAGATCTTGGCTGAGAGAACAGACCCTCAACGTTGTGGGTTGATTTTGCGCTTTTCCTCGCGCCATTCGTGCCTCGGCTCCTAACTCGAGGCGCGATGATGTTTGGTTTGCAAACGAATTCCTTCACAGCTTGAACCCTTTTGATGTTGCGATTCTACTCTAACGGTAGCCGAGTCGAGCGGTGCGACGGTGTCGAATTTCTCGCCTTCAACCACGACCTTAGCCTGAAGCGCGCTCCGGGGTTCAACCTCGACTGCTTCTCGTCCCCATGCTCAATGCACAACTCAGCATCTTTGTTTCGACGAAGTTTGCGATCAGCCGCTGAAACTCTCCTTCTAGGAATAAATGGAAGATAGTTCCTGATCTATCTTTCATGGAAAATGCGAGAAATCGTTGAGGCGAAAACATTTGTGAAGATACTTAATCATTCTCGAACGCTGTTTCGGCGAATCACAGTGATCTTGAGGAAGCGGTTTGCGTAAGCGAGATTGGGTTTCTACCTCGCTGTGAGAATCGGACTTGAGCAACGACGTGTTGAAATATGCATGCTTCGACTCGTATGCTAGAAGTTTCTTATACGAATCCGGAACTTCCGGGGCTTTACGAAATGCCCGAGCACGGAACACGATAAGACAAAAAAGAAACGGTTCACGTATGAATCTAACGGCGGTTGGGCCCACACGTCGTTGAGATAACAATTCCGGAGTTTATCTGGGAATGAAGTTGCGCGACGCAACATCAGCATTTCCTCCGGTGAGTCGAAAATTCCGTCCTCAAAGGAGTGATCGAAACATGTGAACATGCTCCTCGCACTCGTTCTCAAATTTTCTGGATTTTCAATCCTGTCTTGTTGTTTCATGAGCTCTCGAGGCTCAATGTCTGCGCAATCGCGCCCGGTTCACCGTCGATCCCGAGCACGGAAACTGCGTTTTTTCTTTTCTTTTGCTTCTGTATTTTGCACTACTGTTCGGTAGCGAGTGATTCACTGTTTTTGTGATATTTTCTTTTCTGGTGTTTCCACGCGGCGCTGAGAGAGGAACATTGTTGTCAAGACGGGGCTCGGTGGAGAAGTTGCGACTTCATCTTCAGTGAGTGAGTGACTGATTGAAGGAGGGAAATGTTCTCACAAGCACGGCCCGACTCCGCCGTGATGCTAGCGCGAGAGTTGACGCTACTCTTCAGAGTTGTCGTCGTCGTCGCTGCCGCCGCCGCCGTCGTCGTCAGAAGAACGTTGTCTGTTCAAGGCCTCCACGCGCTGCGGACCACGATTCACGTCTCGCGTGCGCGTTGCGTAATCTTTTGCCTGAGTGGCTCTCTGGAAAAGTTGGAAGTTCCCCCTGATTTCTTGCTGTGTGTCTCTCTTCGCTTCTGTTGCGCAGAATAGCCGAGCGCTATTCCACAGATCCGATGTACGTCGATGGACCTTTGAGAGGATCTCGTGAAGCCCAAAGAGGTGACCGAGTCGGAAGTTCAATTTTCATGAAGTACAGGGAGGAAGAAGCCGGGCACGGACTTCGAAAGTCCGACATTTGACGAAATGCGTTCATAATCGGAGGCGCGGTGTCGCGTAACTCAACGAAAGAAGACAGCTACAGTTTTCGCGGCCGATGTATAATTATGATATAGGCGTTATAACTGATTAGCATCCCTGAGAAAATCCAATTAAGCACAGGTAGTGCGATCGGTACGGGTTCCCGATTCGACAGCGCGCCGCGGGTACCGGTAGCTCTCGGTGAGTCCCGATACGTCAGAGGTAAGAAGTAGCCACAGCAACAGCTACTCCATACAGTGACAATGGTTTCCCTGGAAACGACTGCCGGACCAAGGACATCTCGCGAGAGTAGCTGTAACCGAAAGCCTCTGCCGCGTTTCCGATCGTTGATCCACCCTGGACCGGCTCGTTCCCGTCGAGCTCCTTCCTCAGATCGTGTACCGTGGAAGAACCGAGGTGGAAGATCCTCAAAATCAGGCTTCTGGGAAGACAGGGGACAAACTGAATGTTTCCATCATCTTGAGATCAGGCGTTCTGAGAGATAAGAATCTCGGCCGCGCATTTATTCAGGAATGATGTCCGCCGGTAAAAGGTTCTGGGAGCGGCGTTCATAATCCAGAGTGGAAGCGGTGGAAAAATGGAATGATGGAGCGACGTTGGTGGTGAGGAGGAGGAGGAACGTCGGAGTTGTTCCGTCGCTTTCCAAGGTCACACAAGTCAAGGTTGAAGTCAAAAACAGCGTCCGACGAACGAACGAGCGAGCGAGCGAGCGAATCCCACACCGGCGCGTAGTGAGCCGAGTGACGAGCGGAGGGAAACTTGGAAAAAAAAGCGAAGCGAAACGGAGGAACTCGTTTGCTCGCTATCGTAATGATATCATCCGGTGGTGCTCTTCACTCCCCGGGAATAGTAGTAGTTGTAGTAGTAGAAGAAAACGCAGGGGTCTTCGTCTCCATCCGCATAATCAGAAACCGACGAAACGAACGGGAGAAAACAGCGAGGGACCCGTGAGAAGAGTCGGGCAACAGCAACAACAAAAAAAAAGCTCCGCGCACGGGGAATCACATCAAGGCGCGCGAAAAGTAAAAGAGATCCAGTCGCAACGGCAGTTTTTCCAGAAGAAAAAGGAGAAGAATTTCCTCCCATAACTGGAGTCACGAAGCACGGTTCGCAGAACGAAGACAACATGTTTTTCCAGCCCCAGCCGGCCGCTTTTCGTCCGACGTCATCAAGAGGGCTCAGACCGTCATCAATTGAAGCCGTTCTACGCGTCACGTCATCTCGATCTTCTGCTGTTGACGCAGCGAACGTCTCCGACGGCCATTTTTCGTGGGAGTTTTGATTCAGTTTATTTCACTTTGGCGTTTCACCCTCGGTAATATTTCAAGAGATCAGAGGAGAGAAGGACTTGTTCCTCATCTACAAAACGTGAAATAGAGACAACTTGGTCAGATGATACGCTAACAGTGAGAGCAGGGGTGGACCGTTAGCAACCGTCGCCGTGCCAACAGTGGTAAATCTTCCACCAACGGCGCGGCATACCCGCCGCAAGCTCCATGACTGTAAATCTAGTGCATACTTTAGCTTCTCGCCGAGTCGGCTGTTGCATCCGGAGCTAAGAGAACAGTGAAGCGGATAATTTATGTGAGCGAAATCTCTGGTTTTCCCGTTAAATGAAAAACTCACTGCCGTCAGAAGATATTTCCCTCTCTTTCGAATCGCTTGAACGATTTCTAGTCGCTCGAAGCTTCTGTTCTGCATCTTCAACGTTGGAAAGATTGTTGCCAAACTCATATTGCTCAGGGCCGAGAATCACGTTCCCGACATCGGTCCGGGAGACTCTCCAGGGAACTCGCCTCCCGTGCAACAGGAGAACAGAAAACAAACCCGGTCTTATGTATAGGTTGGAAGCGAGAAACTTCGGGCTTCGGCGTTTTGATGCTCTGTGATACAACAGCAGAAGACGAAGATGAAAAGAATCATCATCGTCGTCATCATCATTTTTTTCTCGAGCAATTGAGCTGGAAGCGCTGCCCCTCGCGCAGAGGCTGATGAGGACCTCCCACGCAAAAATGCTTTGATGTTGAGCCAAGTCCTCGTTCTCTTCATCATCTTTTGCATTTTCCAAAAAGCGGGCGAGTGAGCGAGCAAGCAAGCAAGCCAAGTAGCTTTCAGTTGCCTCGTGGAATCAGAAGTTCTAGAAGAAGGAGGAGGAGGAGGCGAATTAGCCGAATCACTCTTGCTGAAGAGGTTTCTGTCGAAGACGACATGACGGACAGTTAAATGCGAGGACAATCCTATCCCTGAGTAGTCGGACGCTCTTTGAGTTTGGTATCCGTCTCTCTCTCTCTCAGTCTATCTGTTCGTTCGCTTGGCAAGCCGCGTCTCTGTGAACGTATCATCGAATTATTTTCTTCTGGCACAGCTCTTTCTCTGGCTCAGTTTTTCCCGGTGACGATTTTGGCGGCATCGGCGACAGTGGTAGCGCCGCATCGGTCTTTTCGACTTTCCACTCTCAGTTAGACTTTTGGCATTTTTAGCTCCAATCGTCTTCAGAGGCCTCAGTGCTCGCTTCTTGATTCTTGAGTTGTGAGCTTCTTGCAAGCCGCGATCCGCTCGGAGTGGACATCCAGCGTTGCCTCGGCTCGGGAAGGATGACAATTCATTTCAGGATGAGGTTCCACTCCTGGAAATTTACCGAGAATCCAGATATTCCCTCACCGAGATGAAGAACACGAGAGGAAACATTTTCGGAAGGAACTGGAGCTCCTCTCCCTCGAACTCCTGGAAAAGGACGTTAAAAAGGACGAGAAGAGGCGAAAGTTCATCCTTCTCATGTGATTTCGGTCGTGGAGTGACAGAAACGGAAGAAATGAAAGAAAAATTCTCTCGGCGTCAGATCCTCCACTTTTCCTCCTTTGCCGTCATCATCTCCGAGGAATCGTGGTTGCGGCCAGCCCACCGGCCGTCTATTCCACGGGATTTCGCTGACGGAGCGAGATAACAACATGCCGCCCCGTGGGCTTCGTGGGAATATTGCATCTTTACTTCTACGGACAAAAGAATTCAGCGCACAATGGAGAGTTTGCATCCAAGGAACGATCGAGTCAGTCGAGAACAGCGGTTTCCAGGGAACGTCGAATATGAACGAGTTGATCGTCATTACGATCGTTCGTGCCGCGCTGAGTGGAAACGCGTCGAGCCGGCCGGCCGGCGACAGGTGGTGCAGCCGTACTCGACCATAATTATGGCAATCGGAGACGTTTGCACGATTGACGGGGGCGGCCGCGGCTGCTCAACATGAACTGGGAAGAATTGCGAACGCAAGCCATCGAATTCTCTAAACGTAATCGAGCACCAGAATGTACACTGGAACTCTTCTGTCCACTTCATGATCCGTGGACCTGGCGAGCGAGGGATTTCCGCTCGAAGCCAAAAAACGGGATGCGAAATATTCATCGTGTAAATGAGACTGATAAATTGCGCGAGGAGAAAGAGATTCGGCGACAACGCGCGCAGGCCCCAATGACTCGATCATGGACAATATATTTTCGAGGATTATAATTGTATACGTCGATGTTTTATACGAATTTATGAAGTGCGGATCGTACGTTGCGCTCGGCAACTCCGCTCAAGGTTTTCGAATGAGAATCGACTGGACGACGTTTTTTTCTTTTCTATCGCGCCTTCTTCGTTTTTGGGAACTTTATGGAACGACGACAGTCTCGAGTCCTTGAGGACGAAACACCGAAAGTACACTTGATTTGTCAGCTACTGGAAGAAAACAATCGTCTGGACCCGAAGCGCGAAAACCACGCGGCGCAGGGACACGTGGGCTGTGTCGCGGATTGTCAAGATCAAGAGTAAACGCAGTTCTGGATTGAAGACGACAAATTGAAGACGAAGGAGGAGAAGAATCCGGTAAAATCTCCATTAACCGACTCAAGGTGAAGTACCTGACACTTTGTACCACAGCCCAGGCAATTACTATGTTGAGCACGCGCGAGAATACGGGCGGCAGTCGATTAATCAGCTCGATTAATGACGGCGAAGCACCACAAGATGCGAAGAGAAATTGATGCAAGGGCTTGGTTGCATGGCCACTCTGAATAGTCCGCGCCGCTCGATCACCGAGACGTTCACGTTCTTGATCAAGGTGCCTACCGAGCCGAAGTGTGATTCAGAGGGAAAGTGCGTCGGGACAACCGTATACTGGGAATCCATCACCAGTAGTTGGCGATTCCGATAATTATCGACTGCTGCTGCTGCTGCCGCTGAAACCTGAGTTGTTCACAAAGAGTTTGCTAAAAGGTGGTCCTGACTTGGTTTGATTTAGGGCGCCCGCAGAACGAGCAAATTCAGGACAATTGGTTTCGACACCTCAAAATGAAACAACAGATGGCAAGAGTTGTTCCATTGAGGTCGATCCGTCCGTCAGTTGCAGAAGATCGTCGGTCGTTTTCTCGAAATCTTCAAAACGTGCACGCGTCCGTAGATTCGAAACAGACTTGTCTCGTGAAAAAATGAACACGAATCGGAACTCTCTCGTCGTGCAGAGCGCAATCCATGCTCTTCGGAGGGCGCCAAGGTACGCTCGTGCCGCCCGCATTTCCGTCAACGATGATGACGACGACGACGAGGTCATCAGGCTAGCTAGACACCATCTGACTCCCACAAGTGATTTCAACACCTAAGAGGCTACTTGTGAAGGATCCGTTGGGGCGAACTTCGACTGGATCGATCCGAGTAGCTTATTAAAGTCTCATCGACGACCGTGGATGGGGGACCCGGCGTGAAGTCTCCTAACGTCCGGAAGTTCCACGAGCGTCTGCTGCAATAAACGAAATCGTCAGCATTCAACGAACGGGGTGTCCGCTGGCACCACCGAATATGCATTCGCATTTCGAATACAATACTACTACTTGTCAGTGCGGAAAGACAGTTTTCTTCTGCTCGCTTCGATCTTCTGTGTACTGTATGATAATGGCGATGCCGTCAGAAGTTTTGATGGAGACGACGATTTCCAGCGGGTGTTAAACTGATGCCGACTCAATACTGTATAGGTACCTGAAACGACTGCTTGAGTAACTGACTGACGGACTAGCGGCACCGGCTGTTTGAGTGAATCACTGTCGCCGCCGCCGCCGCCGACGACGACTTCGTCGCGAACAAGGATTGCGGCTGGACACCCGGAAACTTATTCTCGTCGGATCGTTATGCAAAAGGCATGCAGGATGGCGGCAGCGACAGCCTAGCCTCATTCAAGGATACACGTCTGCAAACTTCTAGCCGGTATGCATGAATCGTATGCATGTTGCGCCAGAACATGCGAAGGTCTCATCTGTAAGTCTCTACCTGTTCGCCGCTTATTCAACTGACGCCTATAAGCGAGCCTGTTCATGAGATCAGGCGTCGTGTCTGCCTATGGCTGCGCGTGCGTGCGTGTGTGTGTGTGTGTGTCTGTGTTCGCGTCACTTGTTGCGAGGTGCTGGAACTGAGCCGCTCCGGAAGAGACGACCGCTTATGTAATCTGCAGTAAATTTCCATTTGGCCAAGACAACAATCACTCTTGAGCGATATTTGATCACTGCGGCGACTTCCAGCGCCGATGTGGCCGCTTTGTCGCTTGAAAATATTCCGGTATGTATTCTCTTTTTTGGCCACTTCAGAAGACTCCCAGAGTTCTATCGCTGCTCTGCCGGATTTCGAGTTGACCTTCGCCGCTTATTACGCTTCGTTTCTCTCATGGAGATAGCCGAACGTGCAATTTGTTTCGTATCATCTTCGGATTTGGTTTCATTTTTCTGTTCCGAAATCGGACGCGCATCTCCGGACTCTCTCGCTTTTGATTGAAGACGCTTTCCGAACGTTTGAAGGACATGATCGACGACACCTCCGATCTTGAGTTCGAATCCGGTCGCGGATCAAGCAATCTCGAGACATCACGACCGATAAGTGGGTTTGGCGCGGAGTGGATCATGGCGTCACCGCCATAAAGCAACTGGAAAGTTTTGTTCCGCGGGCCAAAAAGAGGAAGGAGACGACGACGTTGAAGGAAAATAAAGAAAATCAAGCGCCGAATAACTGTACTGGCCGCGCGCACTCTGTACAGGCAGCCCTATTTGGCACCGTTTCGGAACTTCATTAAAACCAGGATGCCCCAATTTCCAGACGTGGCTCAGACAAGGTGAAGAGTAGATAAAAAGAGAGCCATTGCTCGACGAGGTTCAACGATTATGTAACTGGTTAACGACATTTGTTTTTGAAAATAGTGTCGACGAAAAAACGGATATTGACGATGTTTACCGAAAAGCAACGAGTAATTACTTACGAGAAATCTTTTGCCAACGAATCGGACACTCGGAACGGTCTCTATCTGCTAGCCGGTACGCATTTTGTCGCATCATTATCTGATAATAAATGATCCTTTCGGCGAGTACCATATAAATCAGATGTCGTTCTTCGAGTTCTCGAGGCTACGGGCAACGGCCGCGGCCTCGGAGATGGCCCGCCGAACGCAGAAGAAAACGCTCGATTCCGATGATTCGCACAACTTTCTCTCGGGATAATCACCCCCCCCCCCTCCCTTCCCCCGATTCGGAAGCAAGGCCCGGGAGGTGACGGATGTGAAGTTTCTTTTACACAAAATGCTCGAATAATAATGACAATAACAGAACAGATCGAGGGAAATTCGATTCTAATGCTTCGGTTGCGAAGCTCTGAGTGAGGAGACTTTCAGACCAGATCGCCGAGAGGAGGAAAAGAGCCCCATTACTCGGGTCCGATTTTTTCATTGAAAGCCGTTTGTCTAGGAAACTCAATTTTCGTCGCATGGGTGCATCTGCTGGCTGAGTGGCCCATTCGACGAAAACGGTTGCTTAGCGTTGGCTGACTGCGGTGGTCGCGTTGCGAAATACTCGGAAGGAATGAAGAAAGGAAGGAAGAAAACACTCGTTCTTCAGTTGGCGAATTTTACCTTGTCCGTATCCGCTAGTCGAAAATCTCTGTCATATAACAGTATTCCACAGAAACTTC
Source organism: Neoseiulus cucumeris (assembly GCA_021527715.1). Taxonomy (NCBI): domain Eukaryota; kingdom Metazoa; phylum Arthropoda; class Arachnida; order Mesostigmata; family Phytoseiidae; genus Neoseiulus; species Neoseiulus cucumeris. The sequence continues at coordinate 1,227,817 of JAJSRV010000010.1, read as the reverse complement.
GAACAACAAGCCAAAAAAAAAGATGAGAAGATTGACTGGATGACCGTTTGGCCTTTCACAGTTACGAGAAGCTGGTGCTCAACGCTTCTAATTTTTGGATGAAATCCGACCAGAATATGTAATACCACGTTCGCCGATGCGGAGGGGCTTGAAGCAGTGATCTAATCGAACTATCGGAATTTCGGAATTGATCTTATCGATGAATGTCGGATGGTGCAACTTGATTTCTCGTCTCGCCCTCTTATGGCTCGTGTGCTCAACGTTAACGTATTGATTCGAGATTCTAGAGAAGAGCTCGTGAGTGAGGAGCCCGCGCTCGAGTCCAGGTTTCTCGGAGAATCTCGCAACACTTCCTGATTCAATTGATCTGAATTTGTTTTCGAGGAATTCTCCAAGCGTTCATCTCTCCTCCGTCGATGACGGTCTCGAGCATTATTACGATGAAGACAGTGGACAGTGTTTCGGTCGGAGCTTTTCGAAGTGAGCACAGTGTGTGTTCACGAGAATCAGATGAGCGTTTGCTCGCCAGCTCGCTCGCTCGCTCGAGGAGTTTTTCCTCGTCTCAAGGAAACACAAAAACAGCCGCAAACGATTGTAAGAATTGTTGGCCCACGATTCGGAAACAAATAGTTCGGTGTTCAGCTTTTCGTCCACGATATTCAATCGATTCGGCTTCGTCCTGGCAGTTTTCAGTTTTTCTTCTTTTACTGACAGAAGGTTTTCCTTTTTCGAACGAAATCGCTGACACGCACTAACTGCGACAGCGACAGACAGAGATCGTCAGGTGTCAACGCACAGAGCTCATTTCAAACGCGTTGTCTGCCCCCTCTCTAGAATAGAATCCGTCCTTCCGGAATCGGACTTTTTCGTTCTCGAGAACACTTTCGTTACGCCGTCCTCGCCGTCGTGACTATTGGTCCCGTTCTAGAAATTATCCAACCCATGAATAAGGATTAGAACGAGAAGATGATACGACGGAAAGCGGTTCCGCGCGGAGGAAACATCGACTTGAAATCAGAAAATCGTCCTCGGAATCTCCGTCTCGGTGGTGTACGTTGGCTCCTTGGACGACAGGCCAGAAGATACTCGACGTGGAATTGTCACTTCTGTTTGAAGTCGCTCCGAACAGAAGAGAGTCGGACGGAGGGCTTACTGGCTTGCTCCGGTGACAAACGTGAATTGTTTGTCGCTAGTAACAAGCTGTCTCGCTGAATGCACCGCTTGAATCCTGCCGCAGACGACTTCTGAAACACAAGAAGACTTCAGCTTCACCGAAGTGCAGAAGACGACGTCGGCGCCTCCTCGGGCAGTCGCGGCAGCAGCAGAGGCAGAAGGCTTCGCTCCGATGGCTCGCTCAGCTCTGCCTCCGCGGGCGAAGTCAACGATCCGTCCAAGGCCAGAACTGATTGTCGACTACGGTTCTTTCTGCTAGCGGTACAGCAGCAGCAGGAGCAACAGCATGCATCGTTGTTTCAGCTCTTCGTAGCAACTGCTCGCTGGAGCAAAAGCAGCCGTAAGCGCGAATCTTTTTTTTTTTTTTTTCGGGCGACAGAACCAGGAAAACCAGAAGGAAGCCCCGGGAATACGGAGAACCCGAGAAACGAGCGAAGGAAGAGAAATCACTCCACGATTCTATCGAATGTACTTTCGCTGCCGTTCCAGCGGCGATAAATTTTGGCCGAAATTATCGGTGCCCGATGATGGTGATGATGCTCCGCTCTGTTGAACGATTAACGAACTCAAAAATAGCACCGCGGTCGAGTCGAAAGGAGTTGTTCGAGGCGCTTCGTTCGAGCAGCCTAGACAGGAAGTACAAACACATACCTACATACAAATACTGCGATGAAAGCTCATGCTGGCACATCGGTTGCCGGCCGGCCGGCGCGGCGAGTAGCTGGCAGACACATCATCTAGCTAGCTGTAGAGATGGATGCATCATTGCCAAGGCCCTCACGAATTGTTCTTTTCTAATGGATAGATGATCAAGTTCCGCGGCCATTTCGATCCCGAGCGCGAGTTTCGCTTGGAGGCTCCGAATGCTTGAAAGAACCCTTCGCAGCGGACGCGATCCTCCGCCGCCGGAGATCCGCGGACCGCGAGGTGACGTCGGAGCGGCGCACGGGCCGCTAGCTAGGCGACCGGCCAGGTTAGAGAGGAAACGACTTCCAGCGAGCGCAGTCAACGTGGAAGGGCAGAAATTTCCGTCGGAACCGCAACTACGATTCCGACTGCTCTTCATAACAATGAGCGATCTGACGTCACTCGCATCTCATTCAGTCGATTTGAAAAACCTTCAAGTCATAATAAGTGAATTTTGACGGACGGATGGACAGCACGATAAATCCTTTCAAATCCATCCATCTGAGCGAGCGTCCGGCTGGCGAGCGCGACGATTTTCTGAAAACGTGGCTCGAGAGTGTGTACGGTACGCAGTTCCAGAAAGGGAGGAACGTAAACAAAGCGGATGACAGACTGAAGAAAGTGCTGCTCCCGATGATGGAAGTGAATGCAAAAACCAAAAAAAAAAACGAGCGCGAGGAGAAACGGGAGAAATTGGCCGAGGTGCACACAAAGGATGTTCCGATGATGTCGATCCGATCTCAATGTTTCTGTCCGTGTGAGAGTGGATTCCGTCGCCGGAACCTGTGATTACTTCGGTCGGAACCGCCGCCGTTGCTGTTACCATCGGACTGTCGTCGGTCGAGAGAGAAAGAGTTGCAAAGAAAGTTGCTCGTCGAGTTGATTCTTCTGTTCTGTGGCGGCCGGCACCCGCCCTTGTCCCCGTCGTCGGAATGGAGATGGAAAATCGCTGTCAGCCAACCACAGATTACATCACGTATTCAACGGCGCGATGCGCTGCAGCCCCGACTTGCATTGTCTCGCTCACTCGCTCGCTCGCTCGCTGGCTGTCTGTGTGATGCCCTTTGGCGTGTCTGTCATTTACAGTCGTGCAGAACAGAACAACGGCAGCGGGAAACGGGCACCGCAACGACAGCGCGGGCGTCAAACAGCAACAGCAGAAAACGAACAACAACAACAACAACATCAGCTATCTGCAAACTGAAGCTCAAGTTCAGGGTCGAAGCGCGGTGCAAAAAACTCGCCAGACGCGAGTGGAGCAGTTTTCCGACGCCAGAGAAATCCAAACTCTCGTTCTCAGATGTGAATAGACCGTGACCGTAGTATGTTTTCGCTTGGAATGGCGTCATAGAAGTCCAACGCGGATGAGACGCGAGTCTTCGTCGCCCCTCCCCGTTTATCGTACGATATCCGAAGCCTAAATCTATACTTATTCCGTTATCTGGACGATTTCGATTGTTTTCTAAACTCACTGCGCTTGGACTCGATTCCAATCAGCGCCTAAATAGACTACGATGATGACGACAACTAGGACTAGGAAAACAGGAGCACAGGAGGAGGTTCACGAAGTGCAAGTGAGAGCGGGGCAGTATGGGGAACGGTCTCGAGGTGAGCACGGTCAGAAAAGAACGAGCCGAGAGTTTATCAACGTGAGCTGCGAGCCGTTCGTTGCCACCGCGACGAGAAGAAACCGCTCTTATCAGTGCCGTTGGTTTCTCTTCATCTTCCTCTTCGTTACTTTCATGTTGTTGATATTGATTGGCCGTTTCTTGTATTTTTTTTCCAAGAGTCTTTCCGTTACAACGGATCCATGGGCTCTTCTACTCGATACGCGGCGGTGTCAGTGCATAGTTCTTTCGTTCAAAGCACTCTCGAGATACGCGCCAGAAGGGCAAGCAACCGTTAGCATTCAAGATATACGACGTCGTAGACGACTACGAGAACGAAGGCGGGCGGGCGGGCGAACGAACGAACGAACGAACGGTCGACTCTCTATTTTCGGCTTCTTTCTTCGGACGTTCGGCGACCACGTGGACGGACGACCGGGCAGGACTTCAGCAAACCGCCGCGGTGGCCGAAGAGATTCACTCGGGGGCCCTGGGAACAGTTTTCAGAGGGACTCGGCGTGGCTGGAAGCCGACTGCGCGCGGCAGAAAATCTCTGACTCCTCTGGAACGAACGCGAGCCGACAACGACGGGAGCAGCTCCAACAATGGATCGTCGCGTCACTGACTTTGTCCAAGGACACTCTGAAGCATCCCGCGGCAAGCGAATCGAACAAACGCTTGCTTCGTCGAGCACGCATGCCACATAGCTAAGTTGTCGGAGCCAACCCGCTAAACAAGTAGCTTCCAGAAACAACAACAACAACAACAAACATTTCCATCAGTCGTTGCTTCGGAAATTAGTGGGTGCATTAGCCGAAACAATCAAACAGAACTTTTCCATCTGTTCCACTGGAAGACTCTGTCAGTGGAAAGAAGTCTCTCTCGTTCCTCGGAACAAACCGTCCGTCCGTCCGTCGGTCTACACCGAGCCAGAGTCAGTGGATGGCGTGTGCCCTGCCCATTCATTCAATACATAGAGTCCTCTCGGTGAGCCGTATTCCGGCCGGATGGGGTCCCGACCGGCGATCCGATTCACAGCGTACGCTTGTGGACGTAGGAGGGCTTTAAAGTTGTACCTGTCGTTGTATTGACGTTTGTCATCCTGTGTACCTGTGTCAGCCAACCTGACCGAGCGAACGCCGCGCCGATGGTTTTGCTGGCCGCCACCCAGCATCTGAAGCGAGGGGGGTTTCAGTTCAGTACACAAACAACAATCTGACGTCTGTCAAGCGTCACGAAAAGTACTGTGAGCGCGTGTCCAGGTGCGTGGAGGACTACAATCGTACGAGCCGAGTTCTTCTTTTTCAGAATGCAAATCTTCCTCCTCGCCTCGAAAATCTTCGGTTTCAGCTCGTTTTCTTCTCGAACCGCGGACGAGATCTTCCAACTACAATAGTCTCCGGCGGCTATCTTCATTCGAAACCCCAGAATCGCTTCGCCAGAGTCGGAGCCGACGATTGACTGAGATTGAAAACGATTAGATGATCCCAGGCGATCGAGAGTGTGCAGGCCGAGTACGTAATAACTAAACACCGTTCAAGGACTTGAGATTAGTGTGGGTTTGTTTAGCACGATGCTTGAATTGGCCGACATGGCATGGGACGAGCGGTGATTACATGATATCTAGCATGGCAGAAACAGCGAGCTGCCGCCGGAATTGCTGCTTCGCCAGTTCAAGGTAGTTCATAGCGGGCGCGAACGAGGGAGCGAGCGAGCGAGCGAGGGTGAATCCTTTGGCAAGCGTACGTTATGGACATCATCTCATCGACGTTTGTTCTTGTCGTTGTTGTTTTTGCGGTGGTTGCGTCCATCATCCTCGTCCGGCATTCGAAGTCAAAAATGTTCTCACCGCCTTCGGGAGAGTCTTTTGTTCGGAGCGACACGATCTGAGTCTCTGCGAGAGCGGCTGTCTCTCAACCAGACTGACAGTAACGATTCCGGCGACCAGTGTTGGAAAAACGACGAAAACTCATTTCCAACTCGTTTGCATGAAGCTAACATCCATCCATACGATGCTTGATCGCTAAAGAGGTTTTCGGTTGACCTTCAACGGAGTTCCTCGACGTTTTCGCGCAAACGTCTCCTCCAAAACGGAATAATAATCAAAAAACCGTTTGCGGACTCCGCCGCTGCTATTCGGCGGACGTACAAATACAACGACACCACGTCCTTCCCTGTTGAGTTTCGGAGAACAAACGGTAGATAAACCGGAAAACTGAGTGAGTGATCGATGTGAATCTTTCAGAGACTGAAGATGAACGGTTTTGGAAAGATGATTTACAACCGCAGTTCCTAAAACGAGAGCTCCGATCTCGGACTCGAACAGCTGCGAAGCGGTTCCTACTTCGATCACTTGAATCTCTCGAAGTTTCTACCGTTTCTCGCGCCTCGGTCCAAGTGCATATATGTACCTATACCTGAGTCATCGGTTCCTATAATTGCAGAAGATTCGGAAAAGTTTCTGGCGGCATCGGAAACGGCCACTCCGAATCATCATAAAGTGTTCGGCGATGCGATTTCGCGGAGGCCAACTGCAAACGGCCGGAACCCTTGAAGCAGTATCGGCGAATGGGACCAAAACCGAGCACGAGCGACGGGAAATTAGGAAATGCGCAAAATGGGCGAACTTCCAAACGAGCAGGTCCGCTCGAAGTTGAAATTTAATTTCCTCGACTCACAGAATTCCCAATTTTCGGAAACGATCAATAACCTCCTGTGTAATGAAGTCATGAAATTATCTAGTACAAGTTGACAACCGATGATCGCTCACTGCACGACTGCATCAACAACAACGCCGCCGACAAACTTCTGCAATCGAAGCCGCTGCTACTGGGCCCGTTTTCCGAATCTTAATGGTGTTGCGTGGTGATGTATGAATTTAATTCTAAGCGTCGAGATAATTTCTGCCAACGGGTGCCGAGCGGGAATTTCGTGCGAACACACATTTCCCGCTCACAACTGGCGCAGTTCTTCGTTTCACTCGACGGATATTGAATTTCGGATGTGGATTTCCGAAAAGATGGAGATCTTGGTAAGCTCCGTGGCGGACTCGGCGAGAAAATCCCATAGGACGACCTCGATCTCCTGTTTGGTCTTTGGTGGTGTCACCTCAAGTGCGAGATATTTCACAGGAAATCCGAGCTTTCACCAGAGACAATCACGCGCGTCGAGGTGCGCTTTCAAAAAGTCCGTCGTTGAACATTCGAAGGCGACAACGACGACGAAAAGCGAGCGACTCGCCAAACAACGAGTGCGAAGGAAGGGCCAAGCGGCGATACAATACAATTGGACAGAATGCCATTTTGTCGTCGAAGCGAGCGACTCGCACTGCCTAGAAGGCAACCCTGCAATTCGAAACGATTCGTCGCCAAGTCCGATTCCGCAGCGGGTCGAATAACATGTAGATACGGTTAGATAATAGAGAGAAAGCATTCATCGTTGTCTCGAAAGCCATCGAAGTCTTCGCCGCCCCGACTGAAGCCAAGTTTCTCTCCGCGGTACCGACCGTGTTCGCGTCAATCAAATCGAGGTTTACGATGGAACTCTTAAAACAATGAGTTTATTTGATTTTCAACGAAGCAGAAAAAAGGAAAACAAACACACAACTAGAAAGAGCTTCGTCACCGGACGAGCCGAACTGAAGACATTCCTTCCTCGTGAGGAATTGCTAACATCTGAGCTTACGCTCCGTTCGATACGGCGGCGTCGTAGCTTTCGCTATCGAGAGGAGGAAACGCAAGCGAACGAGACGGACGTGGACTCCGGTTGGTCATTTTCTCGTATCTTTGTCAGCAAGCAACGGACAGCCAGCCCGCCAGGCGCTCAACTTGGGCTGTTTGGAAGTGATGATGGCCTGCCGCCGCCGCCACTGCTTAACGAAACTTCACATAAAAATGTTTTGGGCTCCCCACGAACGGAGCCAGAGCAGGCTCAAGCGGCTTCAGCAACGGCAGGCAGGCAGGCAGGCAGGCCGGGCCGCCAGAAAGAACCAGGGCACCTGTTGATGTTTAAATCGACGACCGTTGTGAATTAAAAGCGAGTCGCTGCTACTGTAAGCGAGCGAGCGAGCGAGCGAGCGAGCGGGAGAGAAGAATCTCAAATTTTGGCGCTAAAACAAACCACGGATTCCGGCAGGCGAGCGACCTTACCCCGCTCCCCCGTCCCCCTGTCTCCCAACACCCCCTAAACAAGAACTCGGCGCGAGACAACGGTTCGAGATCCAACGACGAACGGTGAGGTTTCGAGTGCGGCGGCTCTTCTGGCTGGATGAAGGTCTCCAAATGACCTCACAGCCAGAGGGACAATGGGGATCGGAATCGATTGAATCCAGCTCGAGCGACGCGAGAACAGCGTAGGTAATTAAGATTCGCGAAATACGCAAGATGGATTGATGAATGAGAAACAAAGGAGAGGACAAGATCACGGATCGATCACCGAAAGCTGATATCACCGCACTTCGGACGATACTGTTCGGCCGGCCGGCCGGCCGGCCGGCCGGACAACGACTTCGGATTTGAACGAAGCCAGAAAGCAAGCAAGAAAGAGGGCACAGTGCCAAGAGTCGCAGTGAACGTTCTCACATAAACATATCGAGCGACTGTTTGTTGATTTTTCCGAATGCAGCGATCGTTGCTCACTGAGATTGTTGGATGGATTCTCGCGCAATGATCAAATGAATCGGACATTCGAGCGAGGAAAATCGATCGGCCGATTTCGGATCGATGTCTTTAATTGTAGACAATACGAGGAGCCGTGCCATCAATTTCCCACCGTGTGCATCGAGATTGAAATTGGACTATTAGGCTCGCATTTTCCACGATCATTGCTAAACAGAGACAATAAATATCCTCATTGGCAACCACACGATGAAGCGAGCGTTTCACTTCATCGCGTGTTCGCCAAACCGAAATCAGGAGCATCCAGAGAAACCCTCGAAGATTTGGTGGCGAGCTCGAGTCCTTCACTCTCGATCGAAGGTCACTCGGGACACCGGCGTCCTGAATAGGAAATAGGATTCATCTCGTTCCGGAGCCAAGTATTTATCGACGTCGTAATCAAAAAATATTTTGTCTTCCTTTCACGTAAAATTTTCTCATCAGAATTGCTCATTACTCCTAGAGGAGGAGGAGGAGGAGAGAAAAATGAAGAATCGTGTCGACACCTCCTGAATTTTCGGAGATTTCGCTCCATCATGCGCCAAGTTTCGGCGCACTTTCTCCCGCTAGCTCATCCAGCGCTCTCGCTCTCTCGAAAACAGATTACAGTTCTGCTGAAAAACTTCATACAAAATGAAGATCAATTTCGCGTCCAGTGTTGAGATAAATGATGAATGTTGTCTGAGAGAGGGAGATTCTGTTACTTGCCGCCGGGGCGTTGCGTTGAGGAAACGCGAAATTGCACTGTTAGCGTCAGTGGTCCCTTCGGCTTTATGTCTCGTCGTCGCTTTTTGGCGCCGCAAGGTTATGTGAACCGAAGACCGCTCGTTTGTGTGTCTGAGTGTGCATTAAGTTTTTTGGCACTTGTTTTGTTTTATTATATTTCCAAAATGCGAGATGGAATTATTCGTCATCATCGCTCTTGAACGACGCTGGGAATCCGCTCGTTTCCAGAACAATGCTGCTCAACGTCGCGAGCCGCGCGCGCTATTACGCGTCTAGTGTTTGTCGCGGCTGAGACTCCAGAATTTGTTGTTGTTCCATGAGGCTTCAAAGTCGCCAGTCCGATGAACGAACCGGTCTCGTGCTCCAGTAGGTTCTGTTGAGTCGCTCGGTACTCCCGTCTTGGTGGAGGGTCGAGGATGCTCTCGAGCCACAGAACGGATAGATGCGGCCACCTGACGGCGACTCGAATCGATCGCAACGTCGTCGTCGCATGCCAACATTACGCGCATCCCCCGTCACCGATTCGACGTGTTTACGTTCACCTGACGGGTTGAGCCCATCTGCAAAGGTTTCAGTTGTTCAGAGAACTTCTGCTGTAAACGCCGCAATCAGCAGGCTAGAGACGACACACGCCTCGTTTGATGACGATACCGTTGATGATGATCCTGTGATTCGCAGATTAGAAGGAGAGCCGCCGTGACTACCTGAACTAAAACAGATCTTCAACAGATCACTTTCGTTGCCAGCAGCTGCCTCGCAGACGCCAACTGGGTCATTCATCCAATCATCTGAGCTGAATAGTAGAAAGATATAAGACAACTGACTAACTCTCAGCCAGCAAGCGGGGCGCAATCCAGCGTTGCCGAAGTCTAGACTCCGGTCGCGTGTCACACCTGCAGGACATCCCACCATTCTTGGTGACGTGGTCTCTCGGCCGCTGCGACGACTCATCATCACTGCATTCATAGTTATGATGGACGAGGTATCTCGGATTCTTAGCTCCTCGCCGGCTCGAGGTGTCCCGCATCGAGAACGAACGAAAGAAGGAAAAAAATTTCTCAAAGCACCCACAGACTGCGACTCACGGTCTGTTTCGGTAGAGATGCTTCTACACGAATTAAGTCATTACGTGCGGCTAGCTCCCAGAGTCATTTGCTCGACGCGAGTAGGTTTGTTTGACTAGTCTATTTGGTTAACGACCATTACCTCGTACGCTCATGGCAAAGACACGGCCGTCGCCGCCATCGACTTCTGTACACACCTGCGCACTGATCGATCTCGTTTTCCGTTGCCGCGGAAGCCCAAGAGAAGAAGGACTTTTCAGTTTGTGCAATCACCACATCGGAAGAGGGAAAACAGTGAAGAAAATTCTCTAATGTTTTGTTGGACTTTGGAAACTGCGAACGATGATTTGGATGCCACGGAGGATTGCCGTGCCAAGAGACGTTCTGGACAGCGACAAGGACTCGAACACCTTGCGAATTCGAAAGAACTGGAATCGAGTGAGAAAAGCGTTCGACATTCATCCAACAAGAATGACAACGAGCGGTAAAAACACTCGCGGATCGTCTGCCAAACTTTTGTCTAACAAGAAGAGGAAACTTCTCTTCTTTCCGAAGCAATTTTATCTTCGATTGCTCCGCGAGCAATCACGTCGAGGTGGTCTTCTGACACGCCACCGAGGAATCTAGCTTCGTCAGACATCGCCAATCACAATCTTGACATGAGACTACATACGAGGCCACTCATCGATCCGAGATCATTCCAAGCGTACGTTCAGTGAGAACGGAAGAGCATTCTGCGCCTGAGCGGAGCGATGCCAGAAAACGGACAGACTGGCGGACGAGCAAACGGAGGAGTGCGAGAAGGGAACCGGTCGTGAAACTCTCACTGAAAACGAAAGCAGCGTCAGCCCCAGAGGGGAGGAGAGAAAAAGACACAGAGTAGAACGGCCTTTTTTCTCTCTTCTAATTCAGCCACGCGCAGATTACGCCATTTTGGAGTACAGATGGTGTTCCGTCGCGTTTCAAGAAGGGGCAGACAGACAGTCGAGCAGTCTATTCGTTGTCTCCCTCGACCGATGCGCGCCAGCATTTGCTCGAAGAAACACAAGAAAATGAAGGAATACATATTTTTGTTGAAGAGATGGATTCCATCTGTCTTCGGTTTTGCCGGTGAGAATTGAAGCTGATTCTTTTTCCAAGGATTCCGGCACTTGGATCGACAGGATTAGCAATGAATCGAACTTCGTTTGAAGTCCAAGGGAGCTTCGAGCAACCAGCTGAGACGCGGCTCATGAAGAACGAATTCCGTACACGTTGTGTGTCAGCTCCCGTTTGCGAATCTCCGCTTGCCTCCGCCGGTCTTTCCTCATTCCAAGGATCCAGTTCGAGAAAAAACGGTACGGGCAGCCGCGGACCATCATCTCGTCGTGGAAAGAACGGGCGTTGAACACGTACCGAAGTACAGGCAATCTTCTCCGAAGATACGGGTGCATGCCTTAAAAACGATTTGGTAAACCGGTACATTGGGAAAAAGGCGTGCTCTTCCAAAACTCGGAATCGGATCGGATTCTTTTCCTCGGACATGCAAACCATTCTTGTGTCTTGTCCGCCATTTTTTCTTCTAAAATATAACAATGTGGAAGAACGCCGCTGTCTCGAAGGAAACAGAACAAAGAAATTACGGAGCCACTCTCAAAGGAATCGCCATCACAATATATTGAGTTTTTGATTCAGCCAAGTTTAGCGCAGGTTTCACAGAACAAACGAACAGGCGGATTAAGCACCGGAGAATCTCAAATTTCGACTTCAATATTTTATGTCTTTGAGTCGTTCCACGGTGTCTCGGTAAGACATTTTGATTTTTTCCTGTTCACTCTGGTCAAATGTCGCCTTCTCGAACAACAGGTTGAGCAACGGTCGTCTCACGCTGTCGACTAATTCGGCGCTTAGCTCGACTTCCTTAATTCCGGCGGATTTTTGTTTCTGCAACGAGAAAGCAGATCAGATTGACTCGACTGGACAAGTTAGAGATCCGCCGATGACATGGTACGGACAAGGAGCGAATTTTTTTTTGAGAGCTTCCGAGACGTTTACTTCGAATTCCTTCAGAAATACATCGATACAAATGTACAAGTTCGCTCTCGCCAATCCGCGCCGATTCGCGCATTCGATGAAGAGGTCTAACATTCGCGCCATGGCGATATCGACGTCGAGTCTCATCTCAGCACAACCGAGGATTTCCTCGGAAACCGATGTCGATCTTCGGGGCCTTCTCCAGAATGAAAATGTTCGTTCTCTTCTCGAAGGATCGATCGTTTCGAGCTTCGTTTCTGTTCTCGATCTAGAGGTCGACGCCATGCTTTGCACATGCGGAATTCGAAATCCGATAGTGCCGACAACGACGCTAGAAGTTCAACGATGAGATTGATGCCTCGTTCAGTACGTTTCCCGATGCTTTTTAATTAGCTGATTCATACCCGCTCATGTTCGCAACATGCGCCCTGAACAAGAGCAAACACAGCCTCGAAAAATCCCATCGCCCCCGCGGATTTCTCTCGGAGTTTGAAACAAAAGCCGTTCCCGCCAAACTTTCAACCGCTCCATTAAGCGACCAAACAGACGAAAAGAATGCCCTTGATCAATGAGAACACATTTACTTGTTTGTTCTGATTGTTTCTCGGAGAAACGATGCAACCAGATCCATGGCGGGATAATCTGAAATGAACGATCGACGACCTTGGGGTGCAGGGGTAGATCACTACATCAGGGGGAGTTCGGCATCTACCTTGTTTTCAATTCTCCGAGATGAACACTGATCGCGGCCCGAAGTTGAATCTTCTCAACAAGCATCCGCGATAACTTCGAGTTCTGAATATCACGGCGTTTCTTAGGGGTGCACTAGCGGCATCGTGGTCTCAACAATTTTTACGTTCTGCTCGCGAGTACCAAAAGATGCTCTTTTGTGACTTGATATCATACCGCCAAACCTTTTCGTCTGCTTTGTCATCAGAAGCAGAACATAGAAGCTCTAGTTCTCGAGTAAACATATACATACGAAGGTACAGGGTGTTCCGAGAACGGCCATATCAGATTTCCCCCTGAAATCGACGTTGGCGACTCTCATTTACTAGATGTGACGACTTTTCTGTGACAAAATAGGAACGCTTTGGAAATATGTGAAACCAAGCCTAATCGTGGGCTGCGAGGCAGTCGTTGTGAACCAAAATGTCGAAGATAATTTCTAGCGCGAACGTTTGATCGTCGTGATGTATATTTCCACGACACCCTGTTCTCTGATTGTATTTGATATGCGCCCCAACAAAGAGACGCCAAGCCCCCGAAAAGTTGTCTCCCGCGAAAGTCGTTAAATTTCTTCGATTATCTAATGATCGAATCATAGAACGGTTTTCGGCGTGGTCTGAAGGACATCATCGAAAACGTTCGCTCTTTCAGCCGTCCAGCTGGCCATCAGTGCAACAGCATCGAGCGAATCGATCATCTATTAAGGCAAAACTCTTAGCACAACGGAACCTGATAAACAAGGATACCGTCCACCTGTTGCAGAGTATTTGCGATAGTGGATGTTGTTCGACGGAAACGAATCGTTTCTCTTACATTCTGCATACATATTCAAAATTTATCGAACGTTGGCTCTCACTTCGAATCACGAGCAGCCAACGCAAGAGCGGAGTCCGGTCTATTGTGATCGTCGTCCGATCTGTCGAGAAGGTCTGAATTTCCGAAGGCGTTGGTCACGTTCCTATCAAATCTCATTTTCTCCCTGCGTTCGCTCGCATCTTCTCTCGTGGCATGTTTGCGAGTTTGTCCTTTTGCTTCCCCACTCTTGTATTCCATCGTCAACATATTCTCCTTCTTCTGGTCATCGTCGTTCTTGCTGCCGAGTTGAAAGTAGAAGTATGCACCTGGAAACATCTACTCCGCGATCGAAAGCGAGAGAATCGTTGAAAAGATGAACAACGAGAAAGCATTCCAAGAGGGATCGGAACAGCTACTTTGACGTCGATCGGAACGAATCGTTTCCACAGATTCGCTCTGAATAGAAGAGCCGAGCGAAGGAATCGAAAGAACATTCCGCCGGAGTCCATTTCTCGAATGAAAATGCGCTAGAAGGGGACCGAGCTCCGTGTCGGCTTCCGAGCTAACGAAACAGAGAAATTCTAGAAAACAGCAAGTTAAAAACCTTCAACGACCTTGAATTACACTTTCGCTGGAACGTCGTCGACCACCACGATGAATTCGATTCTCTGTCGTACGTGGTTGTCTCGGTTTGCCAGGAATCGATCCAGAATTCGAAACGAGAACGAAAAAACCTTTCCGGGTTTCCGCTCGAATGATGAGTCAACTCCCTCGGATCGCTGAGCTCTTCTTACTGTTGGCATCTTTGAACGTTTCTCCGAATGACGAAGTTGGCCCTTGGTGGAACATCCTGTGTTTACGCTTTCGAAGAGAAAAGTTTCACACTCCACTTGATTTATTATCCGTCATATTATTTTGGGCAGCAAGAGTGATTTCTGCTGAGGGGGAGGGGGCATGGCAGACGATGAAGCTCTATGAAGTTAGGGGGAGGGAGGAGGTGGGGGCACACTGGCCCCTCCCCTTCCCAAAGATGACCCTCGCTCGGGTCAGCTATCGCGACGTTGTTGACGAGCGCTGAGGTCCAACGGAAAGTCCAGAGCGAAGCGAGGCCCGGTTCCTTGCGTTGTTTGAAGATTTGGAAAAAAAATCAGCGAGCGTCAGCCACTTTTGCTTTTCCCTCGGGAAGCGTTTTTTTTTCTGGTTTCCCTCTCGCTTGCCCGGCTCCGCTCCGCTTCGTTGTTGACTTTGAAGTCGCGTCGCCGTTGCTGCGCGGCTCCGGCGGAAGCGGTTGTTGCAACGGTGGCCCTGAACTTGGCCCGCGGTCGGAACTGGTAGTCCTTTCCCTCGCGCGGAGCGGGGCTCGTGCGTTGTTTCGTTCATTCTTTCGCTCTTTCCGTCTATTGACGGCGAACGTGGCTCCAAGCCTTGACCGTGATAGGGAAGACGAACTCCTCCAGAAGATTGACATTGCTCGCAGAGGTGGAAATCGGCGACAGTAGCCGCCTCGGGAGTCGCGACCCGATCGTTGTCTATTGTCATCACTAAAGCTTTCGCGAGGCGCGAGCAACTCGACTGGCGGTGCCTTGTTGTGCCAATACCAATACTTCGTTAAAACAGTCAACACAGAGTTAAACAGCAACGAATTTTGGCGAATGGAAGAACCACAAACAAACGAAAGTACAAGCGAAGGAAGAGAAGGCCAAACAGGCAGAGTTTCCGTTGGATCTTGCTAGCGATCGTATTTAGACACCTGCGTAGGAAGGTGTTGAGGTGTGAAAGCACCGAAAAAGCTGTCGCTTTCGAATTCCTGAGGTTGTGTCTTGTTCTGACGTCTAACTGTTCGCCGGTGCTTCAGTCAGGTACGTCAAGTCGTCAGTCAGTGGGTCGACAGATCGATCCGCGGGGCATTTTCGGGAGCTGTCGATGAAGCGCAACAACCTCCTACACTGATGTTAGCCTCAGTTCATCTCACGACTCTGTCTCATAAAGAACGGGAGCGATTGCTTTTACAGCTTCACAAATCGATGTTCTAACACTGTGTTGAGTGCGAAGGCTCTGACCGATATCACGACACCGACTAGGTCGAGTACCGATGTTCGTTTGGTAACAATTTCCGATTCGGTAAAGACGAAACCTATTTTGAGAACCCCCAGAAACCACCAAAGTTCGGTAACGGTGAAATTCACTATATCGCGAAAAGATACGAAACTTGATTACTCTAATAGTTTTAGGTGAAGTCACAAGGGTCGCATAACAGGGGCTTTGCGCGAAGTTCGAATCGCCCCGTTGATGACGTAGTTGTTTCGAGCGAGCAAGCAAGCGTGCGCGCACGTTTCCAGAGACGACGCACCATTAAGTATCTAATTCCGTGGGCCCGAAGAGTTCAACGGCGTCACGCGTGGGACGATCCTCTTGACGGCTCGGCTCTTTCGCGTGTTTGCGATTCGGCCTCAAGTCCGTCGTGGTTGTGGAATTCGTCTTGGAGTTTTGTCCGGAGTGAGGGAAATTCACCGAGGAAAGTCACCACGAACAATCGTGCGGTTGCTCCGCCCGACAAAATGGAAGAACTCGAGGAGATACATTTTGAAAAGAATGAGTCCATTCGTTTATGAATCCTTCCAGCTATTCAGAAGCCGATCTACAATTTATTCGCGGGGCATTTTTCCAGACGAGCCACGCCAAGCGGCTCGACGCACGCGATTTTCAGCGTTGCAGTCGTCGTCGTCGTGGTCGCCGACCAAACTATTGTAAAACATTGCAGAAGTAGAAATGATAAGTTTTCGTCTGTACGAGTGCTCTGTGGTTGGCAATCAGAGAACAATGATGCGAATTTCGAGACAAAAAAACAGCATCATGAGTTTCTGACATTCAAGGTTGTCTCTCCGTGCTCCACTCCATGGAAGGAATTCGTTCGAGCTCCGGGCTCAGATGGAAAACGAGCGGTTCGAGGGAGGTGGATGGAGATTCCAGAATCCAAGTCCTCTATTCCAACCCGATTGCGAAAATCTTCGTTGCAAGTGTTCCAGAACTTCAGAGGTCCTCTTCCGTCGGATGAGACGCAACGATGAAATGCAACTCTGTATGCTATTTGTGGCGATGGATCGTTCAGTACTAACATCGCCATCTTCACCCTCTGGCTGAGTGTATGCGGATGGGGGTGTCATTTGGCCGTATGGATTCTTGCTTGCTTTCTTTCTCACTCTTTCGTTCGTTTGCCGGGTTATGGGATGTAGGGGAGCTTTTGGAGCGAGTGTGCCAGATTGAGCTTACTGACGAACGACTCGGAGACTAGGTCGTCGTCGTCGTCGACATCGTTGTCGTCGGTGGCGGCGGCGGCGGTAGATCGGACCTTCTGGTGTTCGGAGCGACCGTTGTTGTTGTTATCTTATGCAAGAGTTTGCGGAAGGACCTTCTGCCACGATCGCGTTCGTCAACCTACCGTCCAGTCATTCAGTTGGACTCACAGATGCTGCTGCCGCTGCCCTATCCATTGAAACTTCGTAGTAGAAAACTTCACTCTCTGCCGCCTTCGATCTGCGACTGGGCATCTGCCTGAGATAACGGGGCAGCGTGCGTTTACGACACACGACATCTGGACAAAGTTTATCTTCTGTAGCTGTATCGTTATGATGGGGTCAGTGGGGAACTAAGGAAGTTTTCGGCTCATCATATCCCTTCGGCAGACATGCAAACACACGAATCGAGCTTATATAAGCACGAGTTCCGGAATTTATGACCGAAAATGTCCTTTCCCTGGAGTTTGCGCCGGGGTCCAAGTAGGTCCCCATAAAGATCTCAATGAGGAAAGGAATCCAAGGACAGAATTTGTAAGTTATTCAATGACATCTCGAGAGGATCATCTCCACAGCGGAAGACACCACAACTTCGTTTCGAACATTCTCTCGTTGTGCGGTGGTCTTCGGATGCTCTCCAACTCTTGGACCTAGACGTTCGGATGTACCCATGTTCGACCCTGATCAGCAGAAGTCTAGGAAGAACTCTTCGAAAACTTCGGCTAAGCTGGGACGTGCCAGAAGTTTTGAGAAAATTTTCGTACGGATTTTCTGTGACCACAGCGCGCTGAATTTGCCCCCTGCCTGATGGCCTTTTCCGCTTTGGTTGTGTCAGTTATATAACATTATGATGATCCGGTGTTACTTCACTTCGCATTTGGTTCCCTGGTGACGGTACTTCTGCCCGAAAGTGGAGAGGGATTATGAGAGAGTAGACCGGTGCTACTTCCCCTCGCCACTCGGGTAACACCAAAATATCCCATCTATTCTGGTGTGGCTCCAGAATTTCTTAGTGATCTCCCGGATACGGCCACCGGAGGGCCTAAGTGTCGTCGAACATTTCGCTTCCACCGACAGACGAACAAATTACAAGGGAACAAAAAATTTGGTCGCGTGGAACTTCACCCGAGGAATCTACTTTGACATTGACTGCTACGATACGGAGCCACTACTGTCACCTGAAGAAGTTTGCCGCAGTCGCATGGATAAACTCCAAAATGCCTAAAGCATTCCTCGTCCGAAAACAACGAATTCTCGCCGCTCACGCAAAAGAGCAGGCGGAATTGGCTGCCAAAAAGGCTGCATTGCAAGATGACAGTTCGAATCCCGATGAGCCACTTGCTCTCGTGTGTCCACCAGTGACACCTCCCGCTAGTCCGGACCAAACTCCCTCGGCTCCAACGCTACTCGCACCACTCAGAGTTCCCGCGCAGGAAGAACCCCTAAGTCTTACCACGAAGAAACGGAGTCACGAAGAATCTGAAGATGAACTCGTTATCGGTAAGTTGAAATTTTCCGCCAATATCATACTGTTCTCGGACTCGGTGGGTTGTTCTGCGACATGAAGAACCTGAAGGAATGTTGAAGAAAACCAACCCGAGATTTGGAGAGCCCCCATCGATGAGAGTCTCGCGGGGTTAAGGATGGGCATTTTGGATCTCTTAGATCTTCCCGATCTTCAGGGCGTCGATTTCCTTCGTGAAACTCACAACAAGTCGACCGTTACTTCGCGTTCAGTTCGGTTATCTTGTTCCTCTCGGTGTTCGACTTCCGTGCGCTCGATACGTACTTCGTGCCCAAATATGTGTGTTGAGTTCGAGATTTTGAAAAACCCAAAATCTATACCGCTTCAGTAAGACAAGCTATAAATCTCTGCGGTATCTAGACGACGGCGCGCATTCTTCCTCCTGGCTCCAGGAATGTCTCTTGAGAGCTTCGATTTTTTTATCGTCTCCACTCGTTTTCTGATTGTTGTTCGGTGAATGCTCGCTTGCCTGCCTGCCTGCCGGTCTGACGACGTCGTTGTTGCCGTCGCCGCCGCCGCCGCCACCGCGGTTGCTGCTGGGTGTTGTGTGGCAGGCATCCGGCAGAAATAAGCCTTTCTGAGAACCTCGTAACGGTCTCGTCCTTAAGACAACCGTTAGTGAATGATCATCTGCCTATTCTATCGACCTTCTCGTGAGTTCCTGCCTGTTTGCCTGCCACAAAGTATGTGAGCATATGTTGTTTTCGCCGTGGTTGTGCCTTCTCCCGCCCTTACGGGACGCCGGAAGGCTGAGCAGCAGTGAACTTCGTCGAGGAATCACCGGTCCCGTATTACGTTTCCGGCGTTGCACAACTGCTGGGGGAATTTTCGGAGTTTTCGTGATTCGTACCGCGCTCGGCAACACGACAGCAAGATCGGTAGCTCTACCTGTTCACGAGAACAGGTGAACCGGTCATGCTTGATCACTTCCATTCAACCGTTTTTGAAATATTTAGCGATCGAGGAAAAACGGTTCGCTAACGAGATCCGAGCGCATCTTCTGCGTCTGTGAAGGCTTTCGACGGATCCACTCGGCAGTACCGTCAAAAACATGTGACGTCAACCTCGAAGATGACGTAATTCTCCCGAAAGTACTTTACGTCTACACCGAAACGGTTGCGTGGCAACGGTTCTTGCGATGAATCCGTGACGCCCATCGAGCAACCTCTACGGAGAATCATGGCTGCACCGAAGCGAGCGGATGCGTCGTTTATTTTCGGACGCAACGAGACGGAGCTTGATGTCCGAAAAGCACTTTCGAGTAATTATGTCAGTAAATCGATCGAACAATTGAAATCAAAAGTGAGAAACTCTTTGAGTACCGCTTCGCGACCGAGCGATGACCGCCCGCAGGACAGAAACCGGTTCGATGGTGAGTTGCTTTCATTATCACCGAAGAAAGTGGCGACATGAACCGCGAAAACTGATTTCTGGGGTTTTCCTCTCGGCGATTAGATTTTCGTGGCCGTTTACGCCGTCATTAGTCTGATCATGATTATCGATATGGAATACCCAAATCGTAATTATCATCATCATTATTATGGTTCTCGATTTTTTGGAGATTGTCATCGCACTCTTTCGGATCTACATCAGAGCGAAAATGCGCGGGCGAGTCGCTCAGGAGGAAATCAACTTTTGAAAACAGTATCGGGATGAATGCAACGCGACGCTCCGAGCACGCATTCGAGCCCTTCGCAATGACATTGACGTCCTCGGTGCAAGCGCTCGACTGTGACGCTGGTGAGCGAAGGTCGCGAGGCGGAAGATCGTCACTTATGTAACCGAAACTTCCAAAGCAGGAAGGCGGGCAGCGGTGGTGATGGCGGACTGTGAGCCAAAAAGCGAACATCGTTGATGACTCCTCGTCCACGTGACAGCTCGTTCGTTGGACACTTGAGAATAGCGCGACGGAGCACCAACGCAATAACACCTGTTGAATACTAATTGAGACCGTTTCGATTGCTTCACAATCGACTGTTAACAACTGTTCATGGTGGTTTCAATCCTGCCCGGTCTCGATGAGAGTTAACGCGTATGATGTCATCAGCTGATTCGTTTCCAATGCAGCTCAACAGCTGAGGTATTCAGAGTTGCTCTCGTTTTTTTTTTTTATGCATATCGAGAGTGAAGAAGTGCTCATGTCGTAAAGAATGCGTGCTGAAGCGATTCCGACATCGCTAGAAGATCCATGAAGCCCATATGGATGGTCTCGTGGATTGCACTTGTTCAAGGCCATTATCGCTCGAAGCGAACGAGAGAACAGAGGCCCCTTCCTCCCGCTGCTGCTGCTGCTGCTGTTACCTCTACTGTCGCTGCTGCTGCTGTCCCGATGACTTTCTCAGGCAGGTGCCCCTAGTTTCCGCTGTGCGTCCAGCAAAGCGCGGCCACTGGTCACCGAAAAAGAGCCCCAAAAGACTTCAATTCACAATCTGGGAACTTTCCCACATTCACTTGCCTCCACTCACCTACGTAGACGAAGACCGAACAACCTGCTCCGCTGCCACTACTCTCATTAAAGCAGGTTCGGTTACAAGCCACTGACTTCCTACGCCTGCTCATTCTACGGCTCTCCTTGTCAAATGATTGTTTTGCTCCCCCAGAAGCTTGAGAACGACAGTTTCGATTCAGCGAACTGAGGAAAGTTTCTCGATCACTCCCTTCGGAACGAGCGTTTATTCACTCTTGTCGGACTTTATCGATGTTCTCCTTTTACAAAGTTTTACCGAGTCTCTTGGAGACATCAAGACCTTGTCTTCGAGAGCCTCCGGGGGCGACCAACCGTTATTCTTTGGTTTCATTCGCACGCTACTTTCGGTGGGAACCAAACTTCGTTCACAGCCTCAGAAGATGTGACATCCGTCGTCGTTTCAATTTAGACAGACTTTTCTCGATATGTAATGGATTCAAACGGCTTGAGTTAGAAACAAGAATCCTCAGCGGAAATATCTGGCGGTGGCAGCGGCGGCAAAGACGATGGAGGAACGTCCTTGACGGCCCATCGTCGTAACGGGGACCGAGAAAGCTCTCGACTCGGTCTGTCTGTTCGTTGGCCCCGCCGTTAGCCCGTACGTGAGATGAACTAGATTTTTTTTGTTGCTGCTGACGGCGGTGCTGGTGCACGCAGAGGTGGCCGAAACGTTCGACTCAACGGCCAGGCGTACACGAGGAGCTGTAGTGGCTGTCCGCAGATCAGAGCAGCTGAATTTGAGACCGTTAACGACTTCCATCTTCACACAAGCGTCTTCCTTTTTTCGGCCGGCTGTTGTTGAACGCAGTCAGAGCAGCCGACCTGGATCATCATCATCGCCAGATTCTAGTTCTTGTCGTTGTTGGTTCTTTGATTTTGGTTCCATTCACCTCGCTCAGGCCGACTCCGTGAGACCTTGCGGTTTGCGCACCCTTTGGCCGCCACGCCAGCTTTCGCAAACGTTTGCGTGCCTCGAGGCTTAGGGTACGGACTGGCGGCAGGCACGCATGTATGTATGCGCTTTTGAGGAAGATGGCTAAAAGCCGAACCGCATTCACAGTCGGCCATGGCCAGAACCGAGAAGAGGAGGGGAATCCGATTCTGAGAAGCTTATGGCCGGCGGAGGAATGTTCCTCTCAAAAGGGGCAAAGATCGTGAACTAACGGTTTTAGACGAACGAACGGCTGGCTGTTCGTTCGTCCGTTCGTCCATCAGGCAAGCCTACTCGAAGCTGTCGAGCGCCATATGGGTGCGCATATGGAGCGAGCAAGCTGCCGAAGAGCAGGCGCTAAAACGCTTTTATAGAGGGGTGCTATCCCGCTGGGTGATTCTTCTTCCTATGCTCGATCTTCTTTCGCCGTGGTTCTCGTTGTCGTCTTTTTTCTTCTCCGAAGCCCTACGCCTGTCCGTGCGTCCACCCATCTGAGTCAGTCAGTCAGTCAATGCCCGTCGCATCTCACAATTCGTTCCATTGAGATATTTCAATTGTTGTTTTTCAATTCGCAGATGAGCGGCCCGAGAATCAACGTATCGTGCAATGGTTCCCGGTCGTCAGTCGTTCTTCGACGACTCCACCTCAATCGGAGAGCGAAGACGAAACGGTCACGTCGACCGTTCCCATCCTCGGACATCCCGCGTACCACCATTCACCTTTCTCGTCGCAGAGGGTTCCTGTCATCCAAGAGATGCAAACTCCTCTGCGACCACAGCCCTATTACCCCGTCGGATACGAGGACCTGCGCGCCGACTACGTGCACATGCAGGAGTTCGCGCCATCCGACTACAAGACTACTCCCCTCATTCAGCCGCATCCGTGCCTGAGTCCTGAGCTCCAGAGCCCATCCTCGCCCAGCCAAGATTGGTCCCGTCAAGATCAAGTGAGTAGTATGACATCAGACGACGAGCACAGCAACGGAGTCGATTCAGTGAGTCCTGGGCTGCAAGTTCGAGTTCAAGTTTTGAAACAACGGGTAAGCATTCTTTTAGCTGCTCGGATTCTCTCAAAACAGAAAAGAACAGAACTCCACCGTCATTGATCGAATGATAGAGAAGACTCCTCTCTAGATGTCTGCTAACAGCTTCGTTTCTTCCCCTTCCAGATGGGAATCCCTCAAGCCGCTTCCATCGAGTTTGTCAACGGTGGTCACGGCATCAAAAACCCACTCCTCAATCAGAAATCGCTACCTCAAGGCTCGTTGCCCTCGCAATCAAATTCTTCGATCGATTCGGCGTCCTCGGACTGCTCCGATCAACCTCAGAACCTGAGCAGTGAATCCAGCGTTTCGTCGGCTGCCGCTGCGGCCGTCGCTGTCGCCGCTTCCGTCGTCGGCGGAAACGATAAGTGAGTATTGCATTCTGAAATATAAGTTCTCAATCGGAAAAGCAGTCCCGCGGCAGCAGCATAGTACGCAAGCGGTCGGCGAGAAGACGGAAGCCGTTCCCGCATCCATCTGTCTTTTTCGAATTTTTTTCTGAGACCTAAGTTGTGGTGCGATTAACGATTCCGGGGAGTCATCTCTCATCATCCGTCCCATAGTGCGCGATGCAAATTTAGCACCGAAATTCCGGCTCCAAGGACACTCGTATCCGTTTGTTGGCGTCCGCAGACACAGTCGACGACGACTTTGTTGATTCTGTCGTTGTTGTGGCACCGTTGACGGTGTGGTGTCGTCGCTGTTCTTAGCTTGCAGTCGTCGATGTCTGCGGCTAGATCTGGAGGTGATAGATTCTATGGCAAACACGAGTCTGCTATTTTGACAAGACGCCTTAGCAGCGAACCGTGAACACATGTACATGCCCGTACACGTTCTCGCAGTGGAACATCCGTTCAAGGAATCTCAGTTTCGGCGGAATGCCTTTCGGCATCCATGCAGCCACCAGACAAACAGAAGATCGCTCAGCCATCTTCAGTAATTGCTTCGTCAAAATCCAAGGTCATATCTGACTCCGACAAGGCCATCGCTATTCAGTATCTTCTTTTCCAACTAGTGCGGTCGCGTGTCCGTTAACAGAAATTCCATCGAAGACCGATAGAAATGGGTGAAGAGGAAGACACCGTCGAGCCAAGTGGTTCCATCCCGTCCCCCACTCGAATTTTTCTCATTATTCTGAAGACTGCTTGATTTTTTCGGACGAATGTACCGAAGGCCTTATGACTGCGTCGAAAATCGATGAGAAACGTTTGAGGATGTGTTTCTCAAATTTGTACGGATGATGATTGCGTCATCCGAACGGTACTTTGGCTTTCGGGCCAAAAGCCAACCAAAACGCTGGTCTAACAACGCTGGGAACGGTGTACACCGGTGCACTTTCAACGACCATCTCGCCGCCCCGTGAACCTCCCGTTACAGGTGGGGCAAGTGAATAGGGCAGATGATTCTTTGTAGCTCATTCATCCATCCATCTCTAGATACGCTCTGTGACCGTGTGAACGGGTCTTCGTTTCGGTCGCTGTCGCTGAAAACCGTTGTATTTAACGGCTCCAACGGCCTCCAACGTGCAATGAGCCGGCGTACTTGGCAACGGCGACGCGCTCTCGGCCACCGTTGTTCTTCCTTTCGCACACCGTTTCTTTCTCCGAACGGAGCTTTCATTATAAAACACAGTGCCCGCCACTGCGCTGTGTGTCGCCGGTACCATGCGTTCGTCGTCGAAACTTGAATGTGGCTCCGAGAAGCCCGACCGCTGTTCTGCTGTGTTGTGCGCGCTCTGCTCCTTTTTTTTCCGCCACGAGAAGACCATCCGCTCCTACGTTAAAGTGACAACAATCACCTGCAGGGGCCGTTTGTTCGGTCGGCTATTTCATTCAGGTCGCGCTCGTAGGGGCAGCTGCTTCCGACGACACAATGCCGCGCCGAGATTTGTTGCCTAAGCGGCTGTTTCTAATTTGGACTTCCGGCGACCGTTACTGACCGTTCCGTTTTCTGTTTCAGGCTGTCGTGCAAGGTGTGCGGCAAATCGTTCGGACTCCAACGTCTCCTGAACCGTCACATGAAGTGCCACAGCGACGTCAAACGATACCTGTGCACGTTTTGCGGCAAAGGATTCAACGATACGTTCGACCTGAAAAGGCATACTCGAACCCACACCGGGGTGCGGCCGTACAAGTGTAACATGTGCGACAAGTCCTTCACCCAACGGTGCTCGCTCGAGTCCCACTCGCTGAAGGTTCACGGCGCCAAACATCAATACGCGTACAAAGAGCGAAGACAGAAGGTTTACGTTTGCGAAGAATGTGGCCACACCACGAACGAGCCCGAAGTTCACTATTTGCATCTCAAGGACAACCATCCCTACAGTCCTGCTCTGCTGAAGTTCTACGACAAGCGCCACTTCAAGTTCCAGGACGGTTCTTTTCCCGTCACTCTGCTGCAGAAACAGCCCAGCGAAGCGGTTGCTTATTGATGACGCCTGCATCACGCGGAGATGTATCTCTTGTTTTTGACGAAGACGGGATGCGGTCATGAGTTCATGCATCAAAGTATTCATCAATCCACCTACTTTGAAAGAAGGAAAACAACACGTACGTCTACATTCCGGATAGGCATTCACCTCGTTTTGCTGTCAGCTGACTTGTCGATCGAACAAATTTCGACGACGAGTATCACGGTATCAGCACCAATGGTGATGAAGATGATGATGAGCAGCGTAGAGCGAGACTTCACATGAATCTGCGGCTAACAGGCCTCCTGTCCTGAGGGCATTCACGTGTTCACTAATCACCTCAAGTGGAGTTGATGTTGATGTGATGATTCTCGATGGGGTCTCGAACTCGAGTGCCCTCGAAGTTCTCTCGTTCGATCCAGGTGGGGCTCGAGTTCGCGAAACCATACGACCATCACCTTCACCATCAGCACAGCATTCACCCCTCGCAGATTCGCGGTAGTTCTCATTGTGTCAATCCGATCTCAAACTATCGGACTCCGTTTCTACTAAGAAGATCTCTATTCTCGAAGATTCCTCTCCCGTCTCTTGATCGTCTTTCAACGAGTTCCAATGATCCGCTATGGACCCAAGCCGTATTCCAACACGGTATCGTTTATTAACTTATTCCTCTGTGATAACTATCTACCTACCCACACAACCGATTGACCGACGGACCAACCAACCAACCAACCGGACCGACCGACCAACCGACCAACTAATGAATCAGGCGGACGTTCCATAGCTACGCCGTACTTTCCCCTCGACTTCCAACGAATAGTGTAAATAGTACAATGTTCGCGACACCGCCTACCTCGCGGCTCGGAGACAAGTTCGGAACATCGGGTTGTAAATACTATATTATCTAGGTAGATGCTCGCGTTGTGGTCCAGGATCAAGCGAAGGGTAACCTTGTACATGATATCGAAAACTTGAAGAAAACACACAAAGAGTGAATGGTTTGAAACCAGAGGCATTTGCTGAAACAGCCCAGAAGGCAGCTTGTTGAAACGGTCGGCACCGGGGGCTCGGGCTCGGCCCGAGGTCCGAGTGCGCTTTATTGTATCATAGCCAAAGAGCATCGATTAACATTAATGCATAACTATTCTAAGACTCTCCATATCGAATAATATAAAAAAATACAACAATCATCTATAACGGGGTTTCGGACGAATGCTAATTTGTGATTCTTGGCATTATGAATCGACGAAGAGGATTTTGTGGGGAAAGCATCAAAAACGACAGCGATTTCTGGAGGTCTGTGCCGAATTTTCCATGGGAACCGCGGAGATGACTGGACAATTGAAGAAGGAAAAATTAGGAAGTTCCAGCAGACCTCCCGAATCGAAAGCATTTGATGTTTTCTATACCATAAGCATGCATAATATCCGCTACGTTAGAGCAGACCAGAGCAGCTTCCCAACAAGGTGTACCAAGAGCTGGTGACGTATTTTTAACACGGTAGATAAGCTGATAATAAATATACTTGTTATATTCAGTTAAATTCCGAATGTTTTCATTTGTCGCTAATCAGTCATTTCGCTGTCGCGTTGTCGATGGCTGCGATCGTTCTCCTGATACTAGCTCGCGCCACAATTCCATCTTGAGAGTCTCAGCAGTCGTGAGATGAACGACAGTGTTACGTGGGGAAAGAGACTTGCGAGATTAGTTTTCACGATTAACTTGAGGACTCGATGTCCTTTCGGCTTTTGAAACTCGCCATCTTCCCAGCAATACAGGTATTCATCGTACCGATCAAAGCTCAAACAACGATGCGCTTTCTTCATGCAATAAGCGATTGGTGTTTTTCTTTGGTGAGAGAAAAAGATATCGTCTACAGAATATGAAACAACTAAGCTCGTCGCTAAGACGTGTGTCCGTGAGCGCAATTGAATGCTCCGACAACGAGAGCTCAAAATTCTTTAGAAGGACTTATCTAGGACTCGTCTCAGGCTGGATGCTGACGGTGGCGATTGTTCAAGGTGTGACCGTTCAGAAGCTCTCATTTTTCGCGAAAGTCTTCCCAGGACAGCCTGTCGCAGTTCTTTACCTCACATCATGGAACGTGGTATGCCTCAAGCCCGATTCCCCGGCTCCGTTGACAAAATCAACGGGCAGGACATCGTTCTGCTGCTAATGGACGTAAATTTCCAGGTGCTGAACACGATCACTTACGCCTATGGCTTCTCGAACACGTACACGCACTCGAAATCGCGAGACTTCGTCTTTAGTATGATCTTCTGCAGTGTTTGCCTACCCCTCACCATGTTGGTGTCGGGACTTTTTTGGACCATCTACGCGTACGACAGAAACTTGATATATCCGCTCTCGATGCAGATGCGAGCTCCATGGTGGCTGAATCATTGTGTTGTGAGCTTGATTTTCGCGGGAGCGCATAGTTTCCTTCGTTTGAAGGCCAGATGCTAATTCTCTTTATTATGTCATCTTCTCATGTTCTTCCAGCATACATGGCCTACAGTGCTCGCCATAGCGACCCTGTTCGTACTAGATCTTCACGTTCCGCCCCAGAGACCAGGATTGTTGCTCTTCAGTACCACGGTGTTTTCCTATTTGGTTATGTGAGTGATTAATAATAAGAGCTTGGATGTTCAGGCATTAATCTATTTTGAACCTCCATCAATCAATATGAATTGATGGATATTCGGTTGAATTGTGCCTGATTTTTTCAGTCCACGACTTTGTTGGGCGAATATGAACGGTCTCCGATCAATTTATCCATGGATTGATGGAGGGCGATTGATGAATAATGCCTGAATTTCCGAGCTCCAGTGGTTATGTTCGAACACGTCCACTAGATCCTCTCCTTGATCGCAGTCTACGTCGCTTTTGTCTGGAGATCCCGGCCTATTTCGACGTTCGGAGCTTCGCAATACCGACACCACGTAGCTCCCGCTGACGACTTTCTTTTTGCAGGATTCTCTGGTTGGGGGCCGCGTTCAATGTTTGGGTGTACCGTGTGCTCCGTAGATTGGACCATGTGACGAGGCCTGTATTTTTGTGCGTCTGCGTCGGATGCTCTTACGTATTTTACTCCATGGCTCAGTTCTTGGTCCGTTTGGCAGACGGTTTCCACCGCAAGAATGCAAGTAAGCGGAGGACGATCGAAGTCACACATCAGCTTCTGGAATAAATGATGGACGAAACTAGAGAGTCCGCGGTCCTGTTTTCGGTTCGCGGGTATCTTGTTAGGATTAGGGACGGAATATTGAGATTTTATGAGAACACTTTTGGACATCGGGCGCGATGTATCTCAAGACCACCTTTGGGAAGTACAGTGAAACCTCGTTACAACAAACCCCACGGGACCGGCGAAATCCGTTCGTTGTAACGAAAATTCGTCATATGAGAGTCTTCTTATATCAGTCCCTGTGGCAGGATGGCCAAACGGGCACGTGAAAATTGTTTGTTGTAACGGTGTTCGTTGTAACGAGGTTCCACTGTATTTCATTTCACGAGAAAAATCACCGTCGTCGTTGGAATGAGCTCTGTGGGTTGATACCGACCATCTCGAAATCATGAATCAATGGGTTTCAGTGAATTTGAACGAGCGAGATTTGTGGGAAAGGGTTTCTAGATTTGAGGGTTCCGGACTCGCGGAGCAGATCCCTCCAGAAGTAAGGTGAGCCTCGAAGAAAGTGTGGCCAGACGCTAGACCTACCCCGGTATCAGAGCTTCGGGGACCACAATGCATACAGAGTATGATCTCCTCAGCTGCGGATTTTTCGTTCTCAAAAGTTCTCTATCTCCGTGGGCTTGTAGAACGAGCCATCGGTTCGGTGAGCGGAGTTGTGGTATGGCTCGAAGCGGGTGAGTCGTCAAATGAGCCACTGAGAGTCGTAATTGACTAAAGTATTCCGAAAGGAGCGCTTGACGATCTCACGTCCGATTGATCAGAGATGAGAACAGCCTATTGAAGAACTGTAATCTCGAGAGTGAAGTTTCGCTCTTCGTTCCGAGGGGAAAGCGTCGCTCGTATCCCAGGTTCACTGTTCAAGAATCACATCTTACTCATGGATTTCATGAATTTCCGTTCTACCGAAGAGTCCAGCGTCGGTTCTGAGTAATGACATGTATGAGCACTCGTCCCGGACACCGTTTGGTACAGTAACGGTCCCGGCAGAGCAGTACATAAGCATGATACGGATAAGCAACTGGTTTCAAATGTTGCCGCCAAAATAAAGATGGCGGCCCCCTGTTGTGGAACACACAAGAGGTTACTTGAAAACACGCGCATCTGTTAAACAGGACAGGATTTGTGTATTGCCAAAATCATATTTAACTTATCTGAGTCGTCAACCGATTCCTGCTCGGGGAGAGCAACAGTTTTTTAATGTCCGCGTACGCTAAACGGATGGCCGTGCTGTCGGCTCGGATATTCGGAGAAAGCACCCGGCCCGTGGTCGGTAAAAACGCTCGTATTGTGCAACAATTCAGTGAAAAACCAATGGATCTCAAAAGGGTATGTATCCGCTCAGAGTCCGGTTCGGTTCACGATCATCAGTCCAATCAGAGGGAACGTTTTTGATGTATTCTTGAAGACAAATCACAGCTCGGTGTCGTTTTTCTCTTCCAGGAGTGGATAGAGTGGTATCCGCCTCTCTTCCAGTACAACAGACTTATGCTCAAATTGAGAGCCCACGGTCTCTATCGAGATGAGCATTTGGACTTCAAGGATGAGATGAAGCGTTTGAGGAAACTGCGAGGCAAAGGTGCTCCGAAGAATGGAGAAGGAAAACGCGCACAGCTGAAATAAAGAACAGATTCCCGACATCTGCGTGTCGGTTATACGAGTTAGGCAGAGGCTGGTTAGGTGGAGGAATAAATAGAAAGTTTTCAGTTAGTCCAAGATTCCTTAGTTGATGACCTTTGCTACCCTCCGACCGTCGCGTCGTCACTGCAGTCTCATTCGTAAGTCGGCCCCCTCTCTTGTGGGGCAGACGTCTCTGTCGCGGAACGCAGAGACAGTTTACTTAGAGCAATCGCCCGATTTTCTCGCGATTTCCTCTCTTGGAGTGGCGCATCGAGTATTCGACAATCGGAACACGTTCGTGAATTTGAAAATTTTTGTTTTAACTCCTAAATTCAACCTCTCTTATGGAGTGAGTTATGAAATAATTCCCAAAATGTTCCGAGTGGAAAGCGATTCTCGACGTGCGTCAGGATTCCAGAAGGAAACAACGACGTGTTTTTCGGTGCAGTGAATGCAATACCTTACCGTCTCTGGGTGGATTTGAACCACCATTCTTCACTGATGACTGTCCAGAACTGTTGATGTTATGAATGAGAGATGTGTTTTGAGACAGAACGTCACCCCAAGAGTTCTAGGTTCAAGAATTTCTTGATGAGCGATATCCTTCCAAGAGCAGAAAACTAATCAGTAAACTCTCGATGGAGGGAGGGGATCGAGGATTGGTAATGTTGGCAATATCTGGAGCCGATGGATTTTTCTTGGTAACTGAAAACACGCTCGTTTGATGACGAGAGATAGAAGAGCATTATGCAACACACAAGGTTTCTGAGAATGATACTCGTTTATTAGTTGTCTTAAAATTCATGCTTTGAATAACGGGGCGAGTTTGAAATCCCGTCTCAAATCGAGTTTGCTTCCATCCTCCTTCTTCCGAAAAGAAAATGGTTCACAAAGGGCGGGGTGGCTGACCATATAGTCGGTTTTGACTCAATTAGAATTAGTAGATGGTCCGTGCTGGAGACTCTTTTCAGATGACGACAATTGAGTGCGTGCTCGTAAGAAACATGATTCATTTGTAAAGCCGGCGCTGGCGGCAAATCAAATCTCAGTTCCGGATATCGTTCTAAAGGGTGAATAAATAGTATAAAAGTTTTTATTACAGATACACAAACTGACCGATACTTTCAAGAACGAATATCGGTGAGCTCTATTCAGATCTACGTAACACTTTTGCGCAGCTCATGCAGAATATAGTATTCAGTTCCTCATGATGCGTTTGATCGCTTTGTGACCGCAAGATTTTCTCTTCATTGCGTATTAACTTTCTGTCGATCGATGATCACAACTCTTGAAAAGTGATCATTCGCCTGTTTCGTAAGCTGATTTCCAGATATCGGACAGGCACACCGAAGAATGGAAACGATAGAACAGCATCAGAGGCAGAGTCGCGTGTTTCACCAGGATCCAGCACTGTAGAAGAACCGACGACGATTGTTAGCAGAATCTTAGCCGCGAATAGACTGGAGAGAATGATTGTCACTTGGTGTGCATCGTGGGCGTACTAGAACTCACATTTTTACCAAAGATGACTTCCGCGCTTTCGCTTTCGTGTTGTGTGTCCGTTTTGAAAGTCGTTGTGACCCACATCGTAATGTTGCAAATGATGAGGAAGGTGACCAGTTCCC
Source organism: Neoseiulus cucumeris (assembly GCA_021527715.1). Taxonomy (NCBI): domain Eukaryota; kingdom Metazoa; phylum Arthropoda; class Arachnida; order Mesostigmata; family Phytoseiidae; genus Neoseiulus; species Neoseiulus cucumeris. The sequence continues at coordinate 1,196,265 of JAJSRV010000010.1, read as the reverse complement.
GTCCAGGTTTCAAGAATTGGTGTCTTCTCTGGTTGCTGCACCGTCTCAAGCCGTCCGACAGGAATAGCGTTTGAAGCTGAGGAATGAAGAGGTTCCCGTGAGAAAAGAAGTACTGAGCTGGGCATGTCTAGTGTGTTGAATCATCTATGATCGAATCAATGATGGAAGTGCTCGGAACTCACCACGACTTGTACAACGGTGATGACGTTGCTGCTCACTCGCGATAGCTTCGTGGAGTAGATGTCCGCTATCATCCTTTCAAATCGATGGCGTACTTTAAAATATGATCGTTAGTTGAACTCGATACGGGAATCATCGATAGTCTAAATGTACTCACGACATGAAGAAGTAGATGAAGAAGAAAGGAAGCGGTACGTAGAGTAGAACGTCGTCGAGGAGGGTTATCGGATGCACACTGAAATCGAGTGTGCGTATTTGCCAGTAAGCCCAGCAGACGGCCAACAGGGCCACGATGATCAGGATGTTGTCTTGGACGAGGAAAATCATCAGCTCTGCTCTCCGGAACCGTTCCTGTACCATGACGACCTGTGGGGAACCCTCATTGGACCGTTGCGCCTCCTGCAAGTTTCCGTGAGGGGTCTAGGACGGGTTAAGCTGGGGTCAGCTAAGCCTGTGCGTGGGATCTCGGGTCTATGGTGCAAATCTATGCCTAAATAGCAATGGACGAAAGAAGACGAGGGAACGGGAGTAACCATGACCCAGGTTCGCTTCTAATCAAAAGCTCCGTCCGAAGTCACAGGAGGAACATGGAGGAAGGGGGGAGAGAGAGAGAGAGAGGTGGTGACAGGGAAAAAGTGACTACGACTTGATTGAGACTGCCTTACCTGGGCGATGACCAGAGCGACCACCGAGACGAGAAGCAAAAACAAACCGGCGAACAATCCTTTGTTAGAGGCGTGGCAATCAGCGCTCACTACGAGGTTGCTTTGGTAGCGCGCATCTTGTCCCATCGCACAAATCGATTCCCGTCGGACCTGGACCTCAGGTCCTGGAGAGAAACACACACTGCCTTGATAAACTCTTCGAATACTCTCGCGGATTTGGTGATATCGGAAGTTTTCCCCGTGGTATTTTCTCCATGTTCAGTTTTCTCTCGCTTTTTGTCTCTCTCTTCGTCCTAGAACCGAAATCTGCCTCACCTCTGCCAATATTTTGCCAAACAATGAACCAAACACCAGCTAGAATAATGTTGTACTCCACGGTGAAAGGCTGGAGGAAACCCGTGATGTTCGAGGATGGGCTCTGATGACTCTCCACATGATGAACTTCGTTGACGATTTCGTGACTTGCATCATGACTCGATGAGGCGGCCGCGACGCTGTGCGTGTCGTGAGGCAGGGGATAGCTTGGCCCAGTGTGATTTAAGGTGTTGTTTCTGCAATGGTATTCTCCGTTAGAGCAGTTCTCGAAGGCGGTGCGGACGTCATTTAACAAGCCGTGAACCTTTCTCGAGCGTCGATCCAAAGCCACCAAGCCTCTGACCGGAATGGCGAGATGCGAAGAATTATTTCTGAATACCCAACTTGGCAGTTAGAAAATGAGGAGAGAGAAAGAGATCGCCACTCCGACGAGGCGAAACGGGAAGAACGAATTCTCCGGGAGGAGTGACGTTTAGAACAAGATCGCTGGTGCTGACAGTTTACTTTCAAAATATGTTGTCGTCGATAATAATTAGTGGTTTGCTTTGGCCTCAAAAATACGGAAGCTCAAGAACGACGTATCCGCTGCTCTTCAATCTGACAGAAACTCAGCCCACATGTCGTTTTTTGAGCGATTTTTATATGGTCGAAACTGAATCTGCGGAATCGAACGGTATCCCGGTGGCGTCGACAGGAATTCCGCAAAGCTGTTCACTCGAGCAATGATACGCCCGGCCAGAATATTTATGATGGATTATTTTTCATTTCTGCCGTTTTTCTGAATTCTAAAATGGGATTGTCATTCCGCCCCCTTGGTAAACGGCCACCCCTTCGATCACTGCGAAAGCTGCTACGGGATAACGAACAAGTCATCATCAATTGTACGATGAGCGCTTTCAAGAAAGATGACGAGAAGGCCAACAAAAGACTTGGGGGACCTCACGGAAATATAATTTACGGAATCTTGGGTTGATTCGAGAACGATGCTCGTCCTGGAAGCCTCTCTGAGAGTTCCGCTCTTTCAGTCTGAACTGACGATTCAGGAGACTGTAATCGGATGTGGCGTCTCCGGGCTCAAGCGCCACAATCTAGCAAGCTGATACAAGACAGGGAGTGCTGACATACCCGTGCAACAAGGCCTCCGCCATCGCCGAAACGACATGGACAGCGAGCGAGGAATTTTCATGCTCCGTCAGGTGACCGTGCTCCAGATCGTAAACGTGCTCTGCGTGTTTGTATTCTTCAACTATCGAAAAGAACCAAAAGTAGAGTGATGTCGCGATCAGGTGCATGGCTCCGAATCGTGCAATATGCCTCGAATGGTTTATTACAATCTGAAAAATGAAATCATCCATCTGAAACTCTGATCAAATGCGGAGACTACGACCTTCACAGGCGCAGCATTTATGGGTGGCAGTCCAGTCGAAGAAATTCTGATTCCAAACAAGAGGCCTCGAGATCGTCGAATATAGTTAACGAGATGATCTGACAGGGTTTGAGAATAATAACAAGAGAGATCTTACGTTGGAGTATTTGAATGCCATGAATAGCTGGTAGAACGCATAGATTGGTCGAAGAACATGGAAGATCACTCCAAGGACAGAATCGGTATGCGCTCCGTCTGTGCATACTTTTTGGATGAACTGCTCCAGTTGGAGGCCTTCGTTGATCAAGTGACAGAAACAGAAAACTGCGAGAGAAATCGGACACAAATGGTCCGCCGTGCGGGAAGTTAGAAATTTTCTCACAAAATACACCTCACAAGAGCAGATCCACTTGAATAGATTTCAGCAGCTAGACTCGTTCATGGAACTCTTCGAAGCCTGACATTCCTTACGGATTTGTCTTTCAGAGATCTTTTTTACTCTTTTCCTTCTCTGCCCATCTGGGTCCTCTTCGTTGATGCGAAAATCTAGCCGGCGTCGACGTCGAAAAAGAGCAACCGACTCTTATCAAAGGTCGAATTCAAAGTGGGGAATTCCACAAAGACATCGAAATGCGAGATGCTCCAATAAGTCATTATTACACGGAAAGCAAGAGCTGCGTTGTTTCGTAAGAGCAACTTTTTTCCAGGGTCAGTTCCGAGAAAAATTGAATAGCTAGATAGTGCGAGCTTCCCAAGTCGCCTTGCCGATAAACCACAGTTTCTTATTCATCAATCACTCTGGCATCGATTGGTTCGTTATGGATGAAAACTTTTTTTCCCTCTCGCTGTACGCGGCTTACTTCAAAATCTGGTAATACTCACCGACCATTCCACCCTTCAGGTAGAAGCTACCACTGTGCCGGCCTTCGAGAAACCAAAGCTGTGGTTGAAGGTTGCGTTTTGCCGACTGTTTGAACACACTAGCTGTTGAATGCATGTACAAGTTTCCCTGACTCGGTCTCGTCCGAGTTCGAACCTGTGAGTGTATTAGAGGTGTCAAATCTCACCGAAGCGTGAAACTATGCTTCGTAACGTTTGATGGAAATTTATGCTTGAGGTGGTTTTGTTTCGCGCCTCCGGCGTGCGACGTGAATGTCATTTCATTACATTCTGAATCGGTCGCCAAAAAGAGCGATAAGATTCTCGAAGATTTCCGTTCCGTCGAGCAGAACTTGTACCGTGCGAGGACCATGCATCAGAGTCACAAAATTCGCGGACACTCATCGAATAAAACTTTTGAAGTTTTCCCCAGAACCTCACCTGGCGACTCGCAGAATGTTTGTACCAAAGGATGTCTACATGGAGAGCCAAGAGCCATCCTATGCCAATGAGACATACAAGAATACTGAAGATTTTGACTGAATGGTTCTGATGATTCTGGAAACGTAACTCGTTAGAACGGTGTTGTGGAGCCTGGGTCAATGCTGAGATAAGGCTCCATCGATCTGGCCGACGCAAAAACACGAAGATTCCTCCAATTGGAAATAAAAACACGATAGCTCCGCGTCTCCTGTTCAAACGCGCACTTTGCCAAGGCAGGAGAGCGATCGACTGTCGTAGGCAAAGTGTTCAACATTTGACTGCGGACCTCTCTCGACGCGATGCCGTGAAGGAAAAAATGACGAACGTCAATCGAAAATCTATCGGAAGCGAACCTTTCAAACTCTGTTCCATCGACAACATCGTCGCGGAAAATAGTTCTGAGGCGAGCCGAGAAGAGAGCCAGACGCACGGATCTCTAGACGCTAGGCTTACCTCGTTTTCGTGAAACTTTTCAAGGATGCTTTCAGTCGCACAGAACGTGGAGCCCATGCACACTAAGAACACGCAGTAGATCGTGCTCAGCATCGAACTCAGGTACTTCCTGAAACGGTTACAAGAAACGAAAAATTCAGCGACTGAAATACCGGCCTGAAGAACACCTGTAAAAGTCCACAGATGGGGGTGCTTGTCCGCAGACGTCTCTACGTGACTGGGATGCAGAATTCCATCGACTGACAACACACAAACACCTGAATCAACGCGGTTCCGATTGCGCGTTTGTTCTTTTAAACTTCTGAAAAAAGGAACCGAAACTCACTTGGCCGTTTTGTGATGGTGCTCGTCGTCTTGCTCCCGATTGCCCTCGTGACTGCCATGCGAGCCCAAAGGTCCGTGAACTCCATGCACTGGCTGTGTCTGTATAGGTGGATCCGGTGACGGTGCCCGGCTCTCGTTGTCTTTTACGTCGACGCTCCAATTGACACTCCATGCTCGTTTCACGGGATGATGACCTGCGACAAGGGCATAGAATCCAGCTGAAGCTTCACATGGAGGGACTCGACGATGAATGTAGACGAAAACTGAGATTCAGAGCTCTAATTCTAGTGCCAAACATCCAGACTTCCACTGCTGCTAAGGCATAGCAAATTCACCGCGCACTCACTTCGGTGGAATAGTTTCTCTTATAGCACGTAGGAAGATAAGGGAATTCTAGTTAATCCCTATTCGGGAATCAGAGACCAGATTTCCTCGTGATTCAGTTGTCAAACGCCTCGAGAAGTTTGACATTGTCGCCAGTTTTTCCGCTGTCTCGAAAAATCTCCATTGCGAAACTAGACAGGGCAACAGACATCGTCCAGATTTCTGAGGACTTCTTCGAAACTTCTGGGCTGTATCGTTATCTAAGTAATCTCGCCTACGTGACGGCTATTACTAAATGGATGTCGACCGGTTGGAAGCTGAGAGGAGTAGTGATGCTTTACATCGTTCGTCTTTTTCGGTTCAGATTGAGAGCTCCATTTACTTTAATGAAGATCAATTTCCAGACGGTGGAAATTCTGAAACATTGTATGCTTTGGGAGATGGAAAATACCGAAAGTTCTTCCCCGAGCCGCCCTCAAACTCGATGATTGTTCAATAATTGAAGACGTCGAGAATCTGTGCTCGAAGCCACGTTCCGGTCGGCCAAGAACGTGCTCCACAAAGAACACAAATGAGTTCCAAGTGTCGGTGCGACACCTGATGGTTGTGAGCGACATGAATGGGATTTCAATAAATTTCTGACGACGCGACGTTTCGAGGGCACAGAAGAGTTCAGAAAAGAAATCAAAGATGACTCTCTGTCTCGATACCTTGAGCAGCAAAGAAAGAGCTGTTATCACTGCGCAGTGGACGTGTGCGTGTCGTGCAGCTCACAATGGCTCGGCGTAACGATGCGTCATGTTTTCTGTGTTATTCGGATGTGAGGTGAATATCTATCCTGAAGCTCAACACTGACTACCGAATCTCAGTGAGATCAGAGCCTTCGTTTCGAATATTCAGCATCTGCTCCCTCTCTTCTAATCCGTTTTTCGATTTCTTTGTAGATCCGGCGGCCTGGATCGATTCGTCCAGGAATTCCCTCCGGGTTCCGAGATGTCTTGTTCCGAGGCACGATGTCGAACCAGAGGATTCTTCTCCATGATTCGTAAGACAGCCACGTGATAGCAGAGAATAAGCTTTATCTGTGACGGTCGCGACGACAGTCGCGTGTCGAAGAGGAACTTGGCATCGACGGATTTTCAATAGGGATCGAGCGATGGGGAAATCCCAGAGACGGTGACTGGAATGAGTCCAGTGCACAGAGATTCAACTGCAACCAGTTTTCCGAGTCGAGCAAAAAAGATTTTTTCCATGATAGATTTTCAAGAATCGCAAAGTTTCTTCCCCGCTCTTCGTTTCTATTACTCTTCGATCAAAGGCATCTTTCATACAAAAACATTTCTCTCGGCGACACATCGGAGACTCGACGGTCGGATTCGGAACAGATCGGAAGGTATTCTGATTAAGACTAATTGCGGTAAGCCTAACGGCTGAACAGCGTTCCGTGGTGAATGGAGTAAAGATCTGATCAGAGTTCCCAGAGCGCGACTCTTTCCGAATCGTTGCTCGCTTTCCAAAACGGAATTTCACACTTCATTTTTCTCGGAATCTTTGATAGTCATCTCCGATATTCCGGGATTACGAGGAAGCCAAGCGTGCAATGTCAGCGACGGAAGTCGCACGTGACAACGCATGGGGTCGATTCATGAAATGGCAAAAGCTTGCGTCAGTGCCCGTAACCCATCGGTATCATTGTAGTCAGCCAAAGAAATACTTTGATCTTCAACTCTGATTCAGAGAATCACATGTTCGATATGTCGCTGCGGAGATCTCGAAATCGGGCGGATTTGATCATTGCGAAATGGTTGGCACGAGAGAGACTTTCCGAAAATTTCAGAAGGCCAGCCTCTAGGGCACGGGGTGACGTCGTTAGTTCTATTACGGATGATTCCAAACCTTTGTCACTATCTCGATTTTTGCCGCCCACGATAGCAGGTGTCAATTTCGGCGGAGTCAATTCTTCTTCGGAGGACATTCTGGCACCGCTCTATGCTTTGCACGTCAACTTCCACGGTGTATTCTCAGCACACACTAGTTACATCGATCTCCCGCTTCCAAACACTTCCGAAAACTCATCTAGCCCAAGAGCCGACTGACCTCACAACCTTGAACTGATCAGGTGTGAGAGCCGTCGCGAATTTTTTCTCGCGATAAAGTGCGAATCAGCGAGCGATGATAAGCTTACACGAATTGCGTTCTTACCACTTACGCTCCTCTGAATATCGCACCGGGTGAACTCCCTCAGCCAATCAGAGGAGAGTTCCGCGCGTTAGTGAGGCCAAAGCTTTCGACGACGGAAATCAGCGGAGGAAAATCAAGAGAATTTCTTACCAATGTTTTCTGACTGTCCTCGAGGGAGGGCAAGGTTGTTTCCGAGGTTGTTTTCATCCTTGATCACTTCCTTCGAGTCTATTTCGGATGTTTTTGTCTGATCGTCAGCCAATTCCTGGCCATCCGGATCCGTGTAGCACACCTGACGAAGACGAACACGAGAGAACTTAGGAAACATTCGTAGATTTCACACTTCGGCGAGGTTCTGATCGTTGTCACAACCTTCTTCTTTCGGTTTTCTTGAAATCCAGAATCATCGCTTGACTTCAGCTCGACACCGTATTCGTCGAGCTCTGTGAGTCCCGGAACCTCGATTTGTATTGGACCGGAGAAGCGTCTCGGATTAAGAAGTATCTCAGAAGTTGCGTAGCCCTCGGCCATCATCGGCGGCTACTCTGAGCCGAACTGTTCGTTCGAAAACCGGGCAATCTTGGCGCTCTGGAGGCGTGAGTTGACACATCCTAGGCCTGATTATTCTCGACAGGAGTGTCAAATCGTTCAAAACCGGATGTATGTAAAGCCTTCTTGCGAAAGCCTGCAAGTGACGAAACAAAACACATCGACGTCGAGTGAAATTCGAGCTGGGCTTCCAGCATATTGATTCGCACAATGATTTCTATCCACTCGAGTCCTCACGGATGAGACCACAATACCGCCGAGCCGAGGAAACTCGAACCTTGATGTCCGCCCTCCTGACAAATGACAAGAAAATAACTCGGGTGAAAGCGAGACTGCCTCGAAATTTCATTCGAGAAGGCGAGTTTTGACCCCGTGGACTACATATACCACGACATGAATACACCGGGAGGAAGTAATGCTCGATTCAAAGAATGATGAACTGTAAATATCCGAAAATGTCTGGATCTTTTGTTTGAAATCAAACTCAGGACGGTGTGGAGATAGCACGTGCCTTTTCTGGTTGTATTGAGCGAACTTCGAATAAAACGCAATCATTGAGGTCTATGTCAACGGATTTGTGTCGCCGGAGACAGCGCCGAGCAACTCTGGCGGGGTTCACGTGCATGTGAGGCATGATTTTATCGTCTTCGTCGCTAGCCTCAAAAGCTTCGTTATCTTCACCAGCACCGGGGCTTGAGCCTGGGACCTTCATTCACACGGGAGGACACAGCGGAAACTCATTAAAGTCCAAGCGCTCACTTAGCGTGAGACAACTGACGCACCCAGGGTGTCTGCGAGCTCAAATACGTTTCCCAGTCTTCTGGCGCACAAATTGAAATTTTGAGACACAGTCGAAGAAAAACCGTCTCGACGTGAATATTCACACTAACTGAGTACGCGATCAACGCGGGGCTTAGGGCTCGGAAGGCGTGCTGAGTGTCTTTCACAAGCACGGGACTTTGTCGTCGAAGAAACACTCTCAAACGTAAAGCACTGATCCGCAATGAATTCGAACCACAAACCGGCGAAACTGCCATCAAACTGCATGTCACGTCCGGATCTCCGTTCCAGATTCAGATATTTTTCAGATTTCTTTGTGGCCCTCGCAAGATACGACAACCCTCTCTTTCGCTGTCGCTTCAGTACCATCGATCCGGATGCCACACACGAGCACGAAAGGTTGTCGCCGAAAACTTACCACCTTCCAGGTAATTTGAATTATTTCCAGAAAAAATACCACTGTATTTAGTCGATTTACTCGCGGATTCGTTACGGACATTCCGGAACACACGGTTTCCGGAAAGAGACCCTTTGGAGGCTCACCCGAACCTTCGGCAGCTGACGGAGCTGGTTCCTCTGAATGTTGACTTTCGCTGCTCGGCCAAAACGTGCGTAAACGAAACTCAAAACTCGCGGCAACACTTCACGCATGCTCTTTCGCCGTCTTGGGGAAGACACGCCGCTTTCCGTCACTCCTGACGGGATTGCTTTGGCCCCGGAGACATTCAGTGTCTGGTAGAAACAAAGAGATGGAATATTGTTCATCAAAATGACCGGCTCAGTAGGGGGCGTGCCTCCGAACGATTTGCGGATACTCAACCAGCTTCGAGCCTGAACTCAAATCATTGTCGTTCGAGTGGTGCGTGGTCGCCAAAGACAACAAACGAGTGCTCTTGACAGTGAGTTTCACAGAAGAAGTTCTCTTTCTTCGTTTAACGAATACTTTGATTTGTATGATAATGTCGTCCATGAATGAGGAGGAGGCTCCGTCACAAAGGACGGCTCGAGAAATGGATACAGGTTTCTCTATTCTCCCTCTTCCGAGCGGCGATACAATGGACGACAATGTTTTTTTATCGGTGTCGAGCACCACCTCGGATCTCGCCCGCGCTGGGCGCGATGATGCGATCGCTTTGTCCGCTCACGTATTTGCCCGCTAAAACGAATATTTCATTATTTTTTTCTCTATCATCATTCGCTCTGGACTGTCAATGACTTGGCGCAAGCTATGAAAAAGCTAGAAAAGCCAATCGAACTCCTACGTTTTTTTTTTCTGTCAGGTTGGATGCGACTTGCTCACGCCTACCATATCTGTACCCTGAGCTCGGCTCCGAGTGGAATCATGCAAATAGGGAGATAGAGACGGAGAATTAATTGAATAAGCAGCATCTGGTTTCACTCAATGAGCAAAAGTTGGAAACTCGCGCATGTTGTAACGACGAGCTTATCGCGGGCATGCCCCTAGAGTTTCTCCCATTCGGAGTTCTATTTCAATGATGAGTTTTGTAATCTGTCCCGACGGGGTAAGAGGTTTGCACCAATTGTAAAGCATGCAACTGAACTTTGATCCGGTGCCTGCGACCATCTGTCGTGCGCTTACAGTTTGGACAGGACTTCATCGCGCATTGCTCCGAGTGTGAGAAATCGACGAAGGCGCCTACAAGTTGGACAAGGCTTTATCTTCTAAATTCATGAATGGTTCTCAGGGGTCTCCTGGTCGAAGGGGTCCGAGAACCGCTGTTCAAAAAGAATTGGCATATTGATCACGTCAGCGAGCATCGCATGCTCTCATGGATGTATAGGGCGGATCGATTGGGTATGACAAAAACTTTTCACTTTCTCTTTTCGAGATCAACGTGAGAGTCGGTGTACTCTCGGGAATGTCTAATAGATTCGGAGAATTCGTCAGTTGCCACATCGACTCATCCTCGAGTGTCGTGGCGGCTACAAAGCCTCACTCCGATCCGTAAGAGCAAGCCTGCCTCTTCGAAAAGTTCCTAGATCTTTCATTTCACAGAGATTCGCGCTCACTCGCTATCTACGTACATGTCAACCGAAACTTAGTCCGAAAAGGATTCAAACACGAACCAGAATGCTGGATCTCCGAGTCCGATTCTGAGGCACCGGTAAAGTAGACGTATGGAACTCAAATGTCATCCTGACGCTCACAGCTCACTCGGTATTTCGGGGAAATGAATAGGGCAAAGGTTGTATTTCAATGTCAGAGAACATCCAGAACGGGCGGTCGAGCTGGTGGCCAGCGGCGAATCTGACTGAATCAATGATACGCGCCAATTTGTTAGAAGGTGATGAAAACAACTGAGATTGTCTCTTTAGCATGGGCCATGCGCTAGATCATCCTATTCTCAGCTGTTCCAAGCTGGCGACACGATCCCGTTGTATGTACCAGCGCTCACTAACACAATTCACCGGACACAGAGTACTACAAGATGATGGACGTCGTCGGATCGAACTGATTTGTTTAGTTCGATGATTATTTCGATATCAGGCATGACAACAAACACGCCGTTCGTTATACACGGCTCTTTCTCCACGCTGCTCTGTTACTCAGTCTCCGTACGGAGAGAGGGGATGCGAGACAAGTGCTTTGGGGCGACACCCCTTCCGAAGCGATGTCCTTAGGCGGTGCTGCCGATACACTGTGAACGTTTTTCAGCCATTAATTTTGAAAGCGGCGCGTTTAAAACATCTCTAAGGCGTCAACCGTGCAATCAGTCAGGAATTTTTCAATCTGTCTTGACATATGAATATTGAGGTTTTCACACTGACACCACCGGAAAGACTACCGAAGCAACTGGAGTGGCGGAGTTTGCTCGAATTCTCTGAGAAACTCCGTTTCGTCTCAACATTCGTCGAATTCATTCCTTATCAATGTGGATTCTTCGCCCCCGTTAAGGTTAAATCACAAAACGAGGAGCTATTCGACGAGTCTGCCAATATTTTCAGCGATTTATGTGAACAAAGCAGTTCAGATCCCGAATTTCTTGGAATATTTATTCGTGCTTCGGAACGCGTCCGAAGAGACCTTGTCGAGAAAAGTGTACGTGGAAAGCGATTGATCCGCACGTTTGAAAGTCTCGCGTCTCACTTGAAATGAATGACAAATATATAAATATTGGCTGAGCTGAACGATGACGTCCGCATCAATCGATCGACACTCGGAAGATGGAAGAATTCTGACCGCGACGCAGGACCATTTAAGGCTGTACGTCGCCCCGGGGTGCGAGGCTACTATTTTCGATCTAAAAAATTCGATACAAGCTCAACCAGATCAGATTGGACAGGATTGAAGCCCGATAAGCTTCGCGTCGACGCTCGCAGCCACTAAAGCGGAGATCCTCAATTGATTCGAAAGTGGAGTCATCCGACACCGGACAGCGGCCCGATACCGAATATACTGGATACGTGTTTTGGAACGAGGGCATTTTTCACAGTTTCCCGTAATCCATCCAAGCTGACAAATGTCATGATTATGCGTGGGACCTTATTAACGATGTAAAGGAGTGATTTATCGTCGCGCTTTATTCGCGGCACCCCATTTGCCAGATAATTAATTGTACACAGCAGCGGTCACACCAACAGCGTCAGTTTCTTTCCTAACATCGGAACGGCCGCGCGCCGCCGTTCACAGAAAATTTCCTCAGCGGCGCGTTCTTAATCATTCGTATCGGATGAAGGAAATACAATTGAATCTGTTCGTTAGCGGAAACAATACCGGCTATCCGACACCCGGTGTATTATCAGGACTTCTACTTTGTAACCATGAGGTCAGCTCTTTCAGATCAGCGAGACTAATTCACGCCTTCATGATGACATCGATCGGCACCAGGTCGATCGATAAGAATAGACGTCCCGTGAGATTATCATCTAGTATCTTCACGAATATCTAGAGATAATCCGAATAGATTAAGAACATTGCGAAAGGACTCGATGTCTTTTCTTATAACTTGGACTAGGATTTTGTGTGTTTGTACATATTCGATTCGGGGTTCGAAAAGTCGTTCAAATCCGAACATGAAAATTACTTGTTTCCCACCGCCCCGAGGGAGACTCAAGAGATTGTCAACCATCTGAGACGCTTGTGGTAAGTGATTTGATGTCGTAGTGATCTATGGGACAGTTCCGCATGATTTCTGGAACGAATCCTTCAAAAAAAAAAACGTCACTCAAGGCATAATAACGGGCTCGGTCTTCTTTGAACGACATAAACATAAGGACGTAAGCGTCTGGATTTATGGCCAGCGCTTGGTGGCAGACAAATTTTTATTGAGAAGAAATTGACGCGCGCACGTCAATCGCCGTCAGGGCGCGTCGCTCGAGACGGAGGAGCCTTCAAATCGGGAGAATAGCAGTTTCAGAACGAATCTGCTCGAATTCTGAAAATAAATACCACTCACTATGACGCCGATTTCGTCTCCAAATAGATTGCTCCGATTCGAATTTCTCTTTTTTAGAAAATTGTCCATGAGAAGAGAGTTGTGATTCGTCGCTTGGACCATAAATTCGCTACTGCCGTATAAAATCCGTAATCTAATGGATGTGTGAAGTGCGCGTAGTATTACGTTCCACGAAAAAGTTCCACAGATCGGTTTTTTTCTATGCGGAGAGAGCTCTGGTAGCGCGCACACAGTTATTGTCAGGTTCCGAGAGATTTCGGAGATATGATCTCTCATCACCATCTAACCTTCAAAAAACGAAGCTCTGCTCATCTCTCATTTCAGCTCATCATCGATTTCATGCAGGTGTGCAACCTGATACATTTCAAACTTTCGAACATGCGGGTCGATGTCCAAATAGATCGATTCTCCTTTCTTCGAAGAACGAGATCGATTCAGAAAAATATCGCTCGACCCCGTCCATTTGCGATGGGCACGTGTCTCAGCACCCGCATACTCCGCCGCTTCCGAAAGCGTAAACCAATCATGAACCATGTACTCTACATTGACGAAGGTTAGTTTTCTAAAGCGGGAGCGCGACCATGTTTTCTTCGGAGATTCAAATCCTCTTTTTCCGCTCCTGGGGCCCCGGATGTGGGATCCGTTATTCGTCGCACGCGCCCACCAAACGTTGGGCCTAAGCAAGTCTGGGATCGCTTCGTAACGAAATGCAGTGGCTGGGATTCGCATGAAACCGATAATGAAATGTGGAGGAACTTCTAGGTACATACGTCATGTTTCCAGATCTGTCGAGCTGCAATCCGTCATTTAATCGGAAGTGTCTTTAGCACCTCACGCTGCCCGTGTTTATTCCAAAATGTTATCAACGATACGGTGTTTACAATGAATTCGCAACAATATCAATCGAGAACAGAGTTGGTGGCTAGTTTCACGTCTCCAGGCGAGGAATTTCGCAAATCCGACGATTGGATTGCGAATATTCCGCGACTGATTCAGAGCGAAGGTTGCTTTCACCGAAGCTGGTTCTTTTTTGTCGCACAGTGTCGACATCTGCGTTGATATCAATCTAGTGAGTCGCTCCGTCTGCTTCATTGTCTATCTGTACATATCGATGGGGTCCACCACAGAAAACATCTTACGAATGTTGGCGAGAAAGAACACCCTGAGATGCTTCGGCCGAATAGGCATCGGATCTTGCCTGATGAATATCATAAGTGAGCACCTACACAACAACAGAAGAGATTACGAAAACGGAGAAGCTTTACAAACTGTCGTACGGGCTGCTCCAAGCAAGAGAGCGTCTCCTCAGGTTTTCTTTTTATCGACATTTCAAGGGAAATACGACTCCGAGTCCGAACGGGAACTCAATATCCCACATGAGGTCGTGGCCTAGCGATCGATTAGAAACGGAGCCAAAACTCTGGATTTTCAGAATATCCTTCGCCTAACATAAGAGTTCGACGGTCCAGTGGTGACACTCAAGAGAAGAAATCGGAAACTCGGGAAACGTAGAAAGATAAATACTGGCTAACGCCCGAAGGCTAACGTTCACGAGAAATGCTGATGCATTTGCAAGAATTGAATTCAAGCGATCACACACACACACACACACAGCAGAGTGTCGCTTACGGGCACACAGAACTGCCATCAGTATGCAGTCTAGAAGAATGTGCTATTAATCACTGTCCAACGCTTCAACATGCGAACAAAAAAATCCATTTTTTCTTCGAACGCTTTAATGTGACAGTACGATCAATCTGGACGTATCAGACCAGAAATTTCGGTTCCGGAAACGGATCTCGTACAAACGTGAATTTATAACCAACGTAGCTTTCGGTTATGAATGATGTCCGAACGGATCATATCTGTCTCAGCGACTTCCAGAGGGTGTTACCTTGAGCCGTGAACAATCAATCCGGCCACGGCGACCGTAAAATCAATTTGTCGATGACGGAGGGCACCTGACGGAAATATTTGGATTCGCGGCGGTAAAAAAGTTCATTTGCCGCGTTTTGCGACACCGCATTTTCACGAACCAACACTTCGAACACAGCGCACTAGTTCGTCCGTAGACAGCTTCACGCTCCACCTACCTCTACTTGGTCGAAGTTGGGAGTTCCTGGGAAGCTTGAACTTTTCGTCATTGATCCGGCGTCTCCGATGCCGAGGTTCTTCCGTTCGAGGAGTTTGAAACGTGCTTCGTGAGCTCGGGACCCGAACATGTTCAACTCCGCACCGAATGAATACACCATCTAACAAAAGACAAAAGTAAAGCAATCAGATCGTGACAGGCTGACAGTGTATCGATTTAGTGCGTGAAATCCACTGACTGAGGAAAGAACAGCTCCCAAGACACGGTTCGCGAACAGATTCGCTTCCAAAGCGGTTCATTTCAAAGACGTAGCTCTGTTGCGATCCGGTGGGAAGTCCTCAGGTGGGACTCATCCCAGATCCTTGCACCAACTAGAGAAAATCCGAAACGCAACCCAAGCACGCAATTAGCGGCTCACACGAGCACGTCACAATGGCGGAAAACCTTCGTTCGCTGCACGCTGTTTTAGCAAAAGCTCCAAACCGTGGATCGGACTCGACCAACCCATGATCACTGAGTGATAGTCTCGATATCGTTCTGTCGTTTGCACAGGAGATGAAATCGGGACAATAATTCGTATCAGAGAACGAGTGCGAGATACTTACGATGTTGGGAGCTCTGTTCCCGGTCTAGCGACAAGAGTTTCATAAAGAAGCGTTTGATATTGGATCGCTCACTCGTAATCTAACCGTGCTCGTCGATCCCTCGGAGCAGACTGAGAGTGGTTCAGACTAAAAATTAGACTAGACCGACGGATTGATCAAAGTTCAATTTCTACTTGGTGCGCTCTCAGAATCTCGCTGCAGTTTACCAAGAAGCTGCGTATCCTCTTTGAGGCCAGTGCGCATTATTCTCCGAATCTTCGAATCACGGCTGATCATCCACAACGACGACGGAGTTTTCCTTTCATGGATGAATTCATGGATTTCCTTTAGCCGTGATTCACTTCTCTCTTCTTCTTTCGAGTGGATCAACAAGCTCCTAGTTCGCGAGCATGCTCGTTGTACGAGTTCTTACGTAGATCCAATCGTCGATGTCCGAAAATTCGATTGCCCGCTAAAGCGGACTGAGCTGGTCGTAGTTCGTTCCGTGCCGGTGCTGATGACGATCCAGCTTCACTGGGCATCATAGTTTACAGTTTTGGAATGAATGTTATTCCGAGCCGGGTGAATGACCTTCGCATTACGCGAAAGTTCATCGACTTTACTCCCACCCCGCATCCGCGTCATATTTCACATTCAGAGTCGAGGTCAGCGGACCAAGGCCAAGAGGCGAACAGTTTCAATGGAGCGAGTTCCCTCTTTTTTTCCCGGCTCTGAGTGCGAGAGGATCTACTATTGAGATATGTAAACTCTCTCGAAATGAGAAAATTATTCTGGTATGAAAGTTTTTCGAGACCATACGTGGCCACTTCTCTTTTTTTTTCTGGTGCATGGCCTTAGTTTTTGAGGAAAGTCCCAATGCCTTGAGCTTTACACCTACGGAAGTGAAGAAATACGCCCAAAAGCTTTTTGAGGATATCCTCCGTTTCAATGGTGTGGTCAGCTAGAGCGTTGATCGGGCCATTCATATCCGGGACTTCATTCGAATTTATTGCAGCCATAAATTCGCCGCCTCGTCGTCATAGTATTTCCAGTCATGCATGCATTTTAATATATTCCGTGTTGCAGGATGCGCTCGCGGCACTTTCGCAGGAACCGACGGCTTGCGACTTGGTCCTCGAGGGCAAATGGTTTCCCTTCACGGGAAATTCATGCTTCGTTTTGTTCCGAATGTTTGCAATGAAAATACGAGTTTCGAGTCGAGGCGGTCCAATATTTATGGTAGTCCGGGAGCGCTTGCGAACAGTTTGCCGTGCGAGTAATAACCTCCGAGCATTCATTGCGTTTGTTTTGTTGCGTTCCAATCCGTGGGGAATCGCGAGCAGAATCATCCTTATTGGAACTGACGCACTCAAAAAAAAGATTCGTCGCATTGATTCATTATTATCCAACCACCGCTGGTATTAATTTATTTTGAAAGAGCTCTCGTGCGCGAAACTCTGTCCCAGTGCACTCTGTACTAGTGTACTAGCTCACCACACGTGAGCTGCCAGATTCTCTTGTGGAACAAGGTTTGCTCAGGAGCAAATCGCGGATTGTTCTGATATCCTAGAGAAGCAAACAATGATCGATAGAGTTTCCCTCGTTCCCATGCGATTCTCGTCCGCTTTCCGTTTCGGTATTTCCACATCAATGTTCTTCGGTCCCGGAACTGGGAACGAAATGCTTCTTGTGAGTCTAAATGATATTAAGACAAGACCCGGTACTTCTCACAGTGAATGTATTCCGTATCTGACGATGAGTAATTCAATAGATCGAGTACTTCGAGTCCGAAGTTTCAATATTTCGAGTTTCCGCAGAAGACAGAGAATCACAACTCACCATTGAGTTGGCAACTCTGGAGTCTCAGGGAGGTTTCCACCGCGGTATTTGCCGTCATTCTCCTGCTAAAGACATCTCTGTGAACGTTGGTCAACTGCTAGACGGATCTAATCAACTGGACGTCTCTTTTCCAGCAGTCTGTGACTCACGGGGCGCTGTCCTCATGATCTGGAAAACCAAAAACTCACTTGATCTGAACCCATTTTGATATGCACGCTTTTGGCATTCTCCTCACAGTTCCTTTTATTGAGAGAAATACCGTCCATCTTTGTGTTTCCGTGCCAACCAATCCTGCTGTTGTGGTTGTCCTTTGCAAGATTCTCGGAGGGAACCGAATTGGATAAGTGGTTTTCGGATTTGAAGAAATGTCTTGAGCTTTAGTTTTTTTTCGGGGTATATTCTGTTATCGATAACTTTCACGGGCGGGGATTCGGGCTAAACTTGATTCGCCATGTGAGCATCCTGAGATGTGAGCTTCCACACGATGACTGGCAAAATCATTTCAAACTTGAGAAACGAATGAATCGATTTCATCTAAACCTTCGACGAGCGTTGAACGTTTTCAAAAAAGGAATTCTTCGCGTTACCCATTGGAGCTCAGTTCGCTCTGATTCCAGAGAGTTTTGCCGAGAAAAGCTCCTCGATTCGAAACTTCACTTCGAAGCCGTTAGAGTTATGGAGGTGGAAAATAGATTCCTACAGCGAACTCCAGTTTGCTCGTGGACCAAGTGGAAATTACAATAAGAAAACAAAGTTTGGCCTCGGTACTATCCACGCAGGAAGCAGCTGGGTATGTGCCGGTGGTTGACTGGCTTAGAGGCACTGCACTGTGTCGGGTTGGTAAGGTTTCCTGTCTTGTCGTCAGCTGTGATTCCCCCGCTTGACGTGGACCTGAGGAACCGGAAACGAAGCAGGAAGCTTCCAGATTGCCCTTTTCCTTTCGGTCGTCGCTGGCAGCTCGCTGCTCGATGGCGACCGCCGGACGGCAGTGAGCTGCCGAACTTCATATTCGTACACTCTGTCTCTCTCCATCTCTAGCAGCTCGGCCGTAGTCTCATAGTCCAACAGACGGTTGGATGTTCTTGCCATGAAACGGTGCGCTGTCCAGCTCAACACACATTCCTCAAATGCCAGCGTTTCTTCGTTGTGGACCGTTCCTGGGAGCCTTCGGACAATGTTTCGGAGCGCTTCAGCACTCGGCAAAACTTGAGAAAGTTTGTTCATTTAATTCGTTCGCAGGACTTTGCAGACATCGTGCCGCTAGTCGCTGTCGTTTTGGTCCAGTTGCTCCCTAATGAACATCTTGGCCACCAAAAAAGGAGCTCAACTAGTATATAATTTTCTCAGGCTCTGATTTCGACATCATTCAACAGTTTGTGCGATGTCTTCTCATGACTTCAATTCGTTGGGAAGCACAGTCGGGTTTCTTTGGGTGTGCTTCGTAGGTGTCTGCGAGAATTTGTTGACTTGTTGCTTGATGTGTGAAGGACTGCGTTGCATCTACTGCTCAATATTGAAACGATGACTCTATTTATGCTTTCGTATCTCACAATCTATCTCGGAAATGTGAACCGATCGATTTGATTCCCATATCAACAGAGAAATACGATTCTGCAACGCCGACGAACAGTTTCCGATCTGAAGAACGAGATTCTAGAACCAGAAAAATTTCACAGTCATGAGCGCGACTTCAACATGGAAGTCAATGTTTTGAAGCATGAGTGAAGGGCACTCGAGGGACTCGACCGTTTTCCTTTGACACGAAGACTGGATTCGCTCCGGAATTTCTCCGAAAGGGAACCTCCAGATCCAATGTCCGCCTTCAGAACAAGGGATTGAGAAAATCATGGAGCGCACACTGTCTCCTCTGGATCTGAGCCCCTGGAGTGATTCTATCGAGTCGTGCCGGGTGTTTGTTGTGAACTCCAAACCTCGTGTGGTATCGACGTGTAACGGTTATCGAGGCGGAAGTTTCCGGGACCGGGTTTCATCATTTGCCGTGAACCGCGCGTGGTTTCTCTTTTGACGGATCGCGTGAATTCTTCCATGCCTCGCATGAGATGGAGCAGCCTTCAGCAGCCCACTAAAGTTTACTACACGGAGCGGAGGAACCGACAGAATGGGGTTCCGTGGGATTTCCTTTCTCCTTGTCAGCTTATCAGATTGAATCTCCCGTCTTTCATTGTTGATTCTGGAAACACGCGAGAGCGGATGCGCCGTCATCGAATCACTCGTTCTCAACAAATCTTGGTGTCCGAGATGCTGAGAACCGACTCAAAATTCAGAACGATTCAGCAGTGATTGTGGAAAGATGAAAACAAACATTTGAAGTCTCTTCCAACTTGGTTGAATTCTCGGGAAATGGCTGAGGGCTCGACCCAACTCTGCCAGGAATGTTAGGAATTAGATGCTCGATCATATTGGGACGGCGATTCCGGGTTGAGAAAGTCGACCGACGATCATGGACCGTCGATGCCAATTAGCGCATTGGCTCGCCGGGAACTTTCCCGTGCTGATTTGTTTGGTGAATACTGGCGGATATTGGTAGGCCTCACCTGTTCCTTTGGCATGCCAAACTCCACCGCCACAAACTTCGGGTGGGTAAACTCCTCAGAGTTGAGAAACCCTCTCGCCGATTCTCCCGATTATATCAACCTTGTTGCAGACTTTCTTTTCCAAGAGCGAACTCCGACGGTTGCGTTGAACAAACGAGGCGGAATAAGAATAGCGGAAAGTCGTTCGCTCCTAATCTTGTTGTGAATGGAAAGTGAAGCGTTTCTTTTGCCCGATCGAATGTAAGACACGTGGCTGGACTTAATCCGTGCAATATTTCCCTTGATAGCAATCGAATGATATTGATATCTGGTGGTGTATGAATTGATTGATTTTTCCCTTAATACTGGGAATTCCTCCGATAAATTCTTCTTTCGGTCTATCCACAAAGTCGCTGCAGTTGTGAATCTCGCCTAACACGATTTCCGCATCGACTCGAAATGCGCCGAGCCTGAGCTGATTTGTTGACTGCATACGGCACATGTTTCTTGGGAAACAAAACCTAAGCCCCTGGAACTCTACTTCGACATCCGGAGATGCTCAACTTTGATGCGAAACAATGGAATTGATAAGAATCGAACGAAATAAATGATCCCATATAAAACAAACGTCCTCGTTAACAGAAACGGAGGAGAATAATGTATTCATGTATAGAGTAGAGTAGCCGAGCTCTAGTTCTCCTTCGAATTCTCGCCCAAAGAAGCGATGCCCAGCGACTCGAGTGAAATCGGGTGACGTTTTCTGAAATGTCGTATCTTATCCGGAGTTCTCTGAACTGATGCTTCGGGTCCGCAGCATGTCAGAGAGGATTCTCTGACCTCGATGAAACAGTGTTCGCCGGAGCTGAGCCGAAGATTGACAGTATTGGCTCCCCTCCGAATTAGATGAATGGGGAGCGATCTTTCAGCGGACGCTCTCACCAAGCACTGTGTCTCCTCGTCCTTGACTTCGGTTTTAATTTTGCCCCGCCAGGAACGTCCTGAATTGAGGTTTGCTTTTTGGAGCGGCGGCAAGCAGCGGCGTCACATGACTTCAATAACTGTCTCTCAAACTCCGTATTGTTCTACGTGGAGTACATGGGAGACACGCCTTCCCTTCGCTCCGTTTTTTTCTCTATTACGCTTACGCTCCTATTTCCTTTTTCAAACAAGCGAAGATCCCGGAGGGAACAATCTAAATTCCTTCGACTTACTGAACGCTGTTTAGCGTGATGGAAAGTAGAGACGGCAAAAGGGGATGAGTGGCAGAGGAAAATGCAACCGGGGACTGAGGGGCAGATATTGTCTTTAATTGGGGAACATCTTATTGCTCTACGTTCCGGCGTCACTCAGGAGAACAGGAAGACCTTCACTCCGGTGCTTGTTCGCTCCTACTTCGCCCGGCTGTTCCTGGTCCCTCCTGATTGTTCTCTCGTCCTTTTCCCGTTTCCACCCCGGGGCGAGTTTCCCTCCCTGCTCGCCGAGAAGTGCAATCGGACCCTGAGACGGAGTCCGTGAACTTCGAATCGGTCTGTGCTCAGAATCCCTTCCTATCCAGCCATCGGTCGATATTGATTCCTCCTCCGAGCGGCCAAACGTCCAGATGGCTGAAACGGCCACGATTTCCAGTCAGGCAAACATTCTCCGGGCGAGAAAACGGATCGATTTACAACGAGTCATTACAAGCAAACCACTTTCGAGTCCATTTTCGATGCTTCTTCACCGTTTATTGATCGGAGCTTTCCAATCCCTTTTAGTGAGCGGTAACGAGCTCAACAACGGCCTCGCGATCGTAGTCAGCCATGCGCTTCCATTGGTGGCAACAAAAACGAAACTTCTAATAGGTGTACAACCACACTGTGGCGTAGACGAAGCGTTCAAGCTATCCGGCGTTGGACTCTACCCGGGAGCAAGTCGTCAGGCCCGAGTCAGGCTCAGCGATTCGGAAGTTTTTGTAGATCATGCAAACGACCGGCTATGATCGATAGGGACAGTTTCACCTCCGGGTTCACCTGTCTCCCTCGTTTTGACGTAAGCTGGCAGTGATGCCGGCGGCGGCGGCGGCTCGGGCATCTTTGGTAAAGGTAGTAGTGATCTCCATCGCCGTAGCTGGTGCCGAGTTGTTTGGCGACAGAAGGGAGTGAGGAGGAGGAGGATGAACGAAGAAAACCTCTCTCGACGCTGATCCTCTCGGCTTTCGTTGCCTTGAGTTAGTTCCCGACGGCAAAAAGCTCTTCAGTATGTCAGCAGCTATTTAGATGATATGAATGACCTGCCTGCCTTCCTACCTGCCTGAAGAGAGAGAGGCGTACTCTGGAGCTTCACTGTCTCGGGGTCTCTTGTAACTTTTGCCTTTACATCTACTACATACTATCGTCTCTACGTGTTCTTCCAGTGGCACGCCGCGAAATGTTCGCAATGCCAACGCTTAGACGTGGGCGTTTGATTCGGTAGTTGGTGAGCTACCTGCAGCTGACTATAGCTTCCCTAATTAATTAGCCGCTCGCAGAAACGTCAAGGCTGAGAAATGCGCCGGGATCTGATCAGAGTCGAACGGTGGACTCATTCGGCTCGGGTGGCTTGTCGGACGGTCGGAAGCTCCGTCTGACTGCTCCAGGGAGCAAGGCCGGAGTCGTTGAGCAGCTTGCAACCAGCCGAGAGGGAACGAAGAATTGCTGACGAGGCAGTTGTAAGAATTTAAACCACATTCCAGGCTCCGACTCCAGGTTGGGAGCCAAGTCGGCGTTGTCGCGCACCTCGCCGCACAGCCGTGAACGTTTCACAAGGGACGTCCAATGCTGGCTGTTGACAACTGTTGCATTGTTCATGAGTTTGAAGAGTGTGTTGGGGCTGCGTGTACGGCTCACATTCAGCGCAGCATTCGACATGAACGGGATTCGTTGTCCGAGGCCTCGTTCGAAGACAAAGAACTGCCTACTTGTGTGGAAAGCTTTCCGTAAAACATTCATGTTGCAGCGCGCTTGTTCATGAGTTGAATGACTCCGCGGCCGACTTTTCCGTCAGGTTCCTTCTCCTCCGAACAATAAAACTTATGCAAACCGGGAATCCTAACTGAAACACAGAATACGAATGACGAAGCTAGGAATTCGACTGAAGTGGTGGCTGGTACTTCGTACTTTGCTTCCATCTGAGTTACAGGCTGTGAATGTCACCTCCATACCGCAGACGGGACATTTGTCACAGTTCTGAGGGGAAATCGCCTCTAAGAGACTTGATTCCGTCGTCGAATATTTTCCGAAATTCGAAGCAGTCGGCCAACGACGTCTTCGACCGCTTTCGAAATGTCCTTCGCGGATTTTCCCTCCTTCTCGGTATTTTTTCCTCATCTGCAACGCCTGATTTTACTCTTGCTCAACTTGACCGACAAGGTTCGTTAGCTCTTCATCGAGAGGACCGGTTGCCCGCAGTAGGCTCGAGGCTTACCCCACGGGGATTGCGATGGCCGAATGTGTGACAACTCGGCTAAGTTGGAAAAATGTTCGCGGATCCGAGAAAAAAAATTAGGAGAGGGGAATCGTTCAAAGTCTCGTGCTGAACGAATAACTGCTAATCGATCATCTAATGTAAGTGGGATCCTTCCTCCGCCACGAGTCAACGCGACTTTGAGAGATTTTCTTCTGTAGAACCGAGAGAATCCGAGTTTAATTGCCTCGTGACCCACGTACAAGGAGGAGAGGGCTGCAGAAGTCGCCGTTGCTTGAAGGACAGCGAATAGGGTCCCGGATTCAAACGGCGCGCATGGCCGTGCTCTCAATAGAAAAAGATATCCTTCCGACCGACGTCTCGAATTTCCGTTGAAAACATCGCTCGAATCGGCACCGGGAGCCTTATGTAGCACGAGGATCCGCTTCTCACGTGCCCACCATTTGCTCCGTTGCTCTCCGAACAAACGCTGTGCGAGTGTGCAAGACGCAGCGTGCTCGCTTATGTCCTGCTATTCTTCGTTCCGGTCTTTTCCCCGCTCTATTCCTGGAGAAGACTCCTCAGTCTGCCGATCGGCGAACCGGCTCTCCATCGGTTGTTCTGTCTGTTCGGCAACAGCTGAGCTACGAGTCGACCGTAATCAAATATCAGATCTTTCCTCTCTCTCTCTCTCTCACTATTCCTCGCTCGTAAGTGGGATCTATTCAAGACAGTTCGGGGGAAGACGATGGTGGTTCATTATTCACGATCGGGGATACAGATGGAATCAGACGAAATTACGCTCGAAGACAACTTTGAGAAATTGTGGTCAAAGCGCTCGTGGAAATGAACGTCTTCATCTCGGCGATAACAACGTCGTACGTAGGGAACAGCGCTTGGATTGGTCTTCCCCATCTTCACGACTCCTTCGTGAGGTGTTTAGTGCGAGAAAGCGATTCCTTAACTGCTTCCTAACCACAAAGGGCCAGCGTTGACCTCAATCAAAGAGGATCCTCGCCTGAGCCCTTCCTTGAAAGGAAAGGTTAATTAACGACGAGCTTGCTTGCTGAACGGCTCCTACGGGGGACCCTGTGGACTCCTGTTTCCTCGTTCCTCAAGTTTTTTTTTCTTCTTCCCCTCGGCGATCCTTGTGAATGATTCTCCTTCCCCGGTCCTCTCAACAACATCCTCACAGGTTGCGAATAAACGGTGGGCGCGACAGCTCGAGGAAATCTGTCGAAGGAATGATGAAGGGAGTGCAACTTTGTTGTGACTCAGCGCTCCCCTCGGGAAGAACTATTCCCTTTCTGGCGTGTGAAGACGTCCAATTATTCAAATCATTATTCTGATTCGCCTCCTTTTCCTCTCGGCTCATCTTGGAGCCGTTCGTACCGAACGGAAAACTAATTCGGCTCATTAGCCGCGACGCGTTCCTTTGAGAAATATTCGGTACAGGTTCTGTCGAACTTGAAAGTTTTTCATTACCAGCGAAATCATTTCGTCGCAGCCACAGCCAACTAGCTTGTGAACGGACGGGCTCAGTCAAGCAACGACTGACGTAAACGGCCGGCGGGCCGAGCTCGATCCGAGGCGGCGCAAGAGATGTCGAAACAACGGATCCGTCCGAGTCAATCCGGCGAATGAGGCTGGCGTGCGCCTCTCGGCTCAGTGGCGCACGTTGTTCGACTAACTTTGAGAGCTGCGAGGACTTCCTCTAGGGAAATTCCGCCTTGAGTTTCGTCGGCGTCTCCGCCCTTCCTCTCGAAGTAGTTTTCGCCATTCTAATGTGGAACCAGTTCGGCTTCATGAACGTTCGCTCGAACCATGATTCAATTTAAAACAAAGCGATCGCTAGACCATGCAAGGCCCCGGTTCTCGTTCGGAAGAGTCGACGTTCGGAGAAAGCCTACCCTTTCGCGGGAATCGTAGCCGACAAGAGCGCTCTGGAGGACGGCGAAAAATGCAGATTCGCTCGACGGAGGCGAAAATTCATTGGAGAGTGAGTCGTATTTGGTCGGGTCGCGTGAAAAAGTTCTCGTCTCCTTGAGCGCGGCAATTTTCGTTGCCGTTTAAATGAATTTTCCTGAAACCGGGTGGAGGAAACTTCAGGTCAAAACAAGAGAGCCGAGATCCGGAATAACATTTTTCCTGATTTTGAGACTTCTGCGGCTTCATGCATACCTCGACAATTGATCCCAACATCCCAACTTTGATCGTAACTAACCGTTTTCTCTAATCCTACTCGTGGCGGCCGAAGCTTGACCACTTCGGATCCGATCCTGACAAGCCCGTTTTCGCTGATAGTTCAACACGGGGCGCATGGATTTACGCAACTCGACCCGGTGCCAAGGGTTTAGCCCGAGTCGATGTCGAAACGAGGCTTTTTCTGAGTTTTGTTTCCACATTCGGAGCTTCAGGCTCTCGATACATGGAAGAAAGGTCCCGCAAGAGTTCAGACATAGGAAAGACCGCAGTTGCGACAATCTTGCGAACCACACTCTCACTTATCGTGGATCCAGTGAATACGAGCTTCCCAACTGCCTGATCGAAGGAACCTTCGAGGATCCACGGCGGCAGATGGTCTCCTGATCGACAGAGAACAACGGTGTGATCAATCGGATTCATTTTTTGTAAGAAGGAACGAGCAGTAACTTTAGAAAAATTGAAGATCCTCGTCCGAGACACGTGGTATAATCTTCGGAGTTCAGGACGACGGGCTGACTGACCCGCGATATTCTCCCCATTCGTTCTCAGCGGAGGGAGCCATGGAGCTTCTTCGAACTCGTTCAAAAAATGGAAAAAGAGAGAAAGGTGCACGAGACCGATTTGAGGAGGCCAAGCAGAGAACAATCGAAAAGTTTGACGGAGTTCGCGTTTGCGCGATCACAAAATCATTGACAGATAACTCGATATTTGATGGAAAACAGGAGTGGAGGTCGAATATGTATCCACCGGGAGTTGCTCTAGGCTTGAGGCTGACAGCTGGCGGGAAGATTCAATTTGTTTCAAGCAGGACGGTCACATGGTTTGTTATCGAAAAACTTTGATCGACGGTTTCGCGAGGCGACGATGCTGCTGATCCTCCAAGAAATCGGAGATACATTCTCGTTGCTGAGTTCTTTCCGTAGTTGCTTGCATTTGTCCGCTTGTACAAAAGGCTGAGCGGTTCTGCTGCTCCAGGGTAGTCGACTGAACAGACGGACGACAACGACGCCGTTTTGCCAACATTTTGTCCTCCACTCTGCGGTCGTTCATGGACGGAACAGTTTTGCCGACTAGCTCTCTGCTCGCCGTCTCGGTGATCTCAAGCGAAACCATGGTGCCCTGGCGGATACCACGCTGTGGTAGCCACGACCACTGATGCTGATGCCGCTGCCGCTTGTATTGCGGTGCGGAGCGGTAGTGATTCCTTCGGCTAATTGAGACAGATGGCCTGGATAGATGTCTGCACTGTCCGAAAAGAAGGAGGAGAAATCCGTCAATTTAGCCTAACCCCACAGCTCGCTTCCGACCCTCGACCGAAAGTCCAGATCCGCATTCTGCCGGCTTTGATTACAGCCCGCATAGCTGCAGCCGAACGAGTAGACTCGAGAGACGCTTTCCTCTCGCTTGTAGTCACTTACGAGACGCGTTGTAGAACATCGTCCTCGTGGACCTTTTTCCTGATGCGGCAACCCTCTGAGCCGGTCTCACCCACCCAGTGACTCAAAGGCGGCCAGGCGAGCTGCTTTGAGCTCCCACGGCAACTAGACGACTTGCTGGAGACATCGTCGCGTGCTAGTTCCTGTCAAACAAGCCATGTCTAACATAAGACGTGCTTCCGTCAGCGACCTTGCGGCAAAAGAATGTCAAGTGTCATGAATGGCGAGAGATGCGAGCGAGCAATGCGATACATCTCTACTCTGGCTGAATGGACAACTCACTGATGTAAGTCGGCCGCATCGAGCAAGAGATCTCAGGAATTACGAGCGGTCTGATTTTGAGAGGATTTTCGATGGAAAGTAGGATCCATGTCGAGAGGAAGGACGTCCCGTTTCTGAGCGTTCGCTCTCGAAATGTCTGGGACGCTCATCCGTATTGATGCATCCGAGGCAATGCATCGTTGTATTAGTTCGCCTTGCCGTGAAATTGATTCATAGCTGTGCAGCGAAAACGGCACACAGCGACAACTGCCGTTGACACCTGACAGAGGCAGCCAACAGAGCACCACGTGTGATGTATTCGAGCCCGGGTAGTGGGTGCTCACGCACTTTCCGTGTGTACATGGGTACGTTTACTCTTTCGGCGCGAGTATGTCAGCGTCTGTGCGGATCGAGATGATTGCAGAACTTTTCGGCTTTGTTGCTCATGAATCGGTCTTGAATCCTTGGTCGGGGACCAGTTATCGAATAGTAGTTGTACGGACTCGGCATCGTGTACAGGAACTCCATCGAATCCGTAACCACGTCGACATGGTTCTTACTTGGAGTACGATGTTGACGTCAAGTGCACATGGCGCTTCATGGGGCGCTGTCCGCCGCGCAAAACACGGAATAGAGGTAGGGATTTCGTTCCACAAAGGCCGTGCTGATGTTGCAGTAATTTATTCAGCTATACAGAAAAAAAAACAGCTGCTGGCCTCCTGGTTGCGTTTCAGCTGCGTCTCGCAAGCGAGAGGAAGTTCTAATGGAGGCGGGCAAATGTACAACTTGCAGCCGAGACGTTTTTTAGTGGTTCGTTCCTTCCGATGGAGCTGTTCATGAAACAGGAAAGAGTCCATCCCCGCACGACAACGAGAAAATGTTTTTCTTGCAAGTCTGCTTCTCGGCAGCTTGCCTCGCGTGTGATAGTTACAAGAGCGCAAGTGAGAGTCAGAGGAAATTCGTTAAGATATTTCGCAGACTTCCACTGCCAAAGCGGAACGAGGGAAGTCTCAAACGACGAAAATTGTTTGAGACGTACAACGCAGAAACTCTCCGAAAGGAGCCTCGCTGCCGCAGAGGAGCTGAACCATGAAGTTGGCTACACGTTGGCTTCGCCGTCACGTGCAGACGTGCCGGCCGTCGATTCTCCAGTTATGAAATTCTCTCTAATTCCACTCAATTTTTTCCTGAACACCATTCTTGTTCGATCGGCTCCTCGTTGGTACAGCATCAAAGTTGTCGGTCGACTGCTCCAAGCTTCTGACATTTTCCTTTGGCGTCAAGCGCGGCCTTGACCACGTTGGAAATATTGCTGTCTCGTTTCGTAAGGCAAAAATTAGCAATAATCGCAGAATTGCTCGGCTCCCATGGATGTTCTTTGGGAATTGATGAGAGGACACCATCGAGCATTCAAAGCTACTGTCGATTATTATGGAAGATTCGGGCGGCCGAAAGAGTTGGAAGACAGTCGAATACCCCGCCGCCTTTCTTTGCTTCTGCAATCTTCAACTCATCCAGTTGCTTCTGACCTTCCGCAAGTCATTCAGCTTGCGGGGTTTTACGTCACCGTCTCGGTAAACCTCCGAATTGCAATTCTAGACGAGATGGATGTGCGCTTACGGAGAAGAAACGTAACTGGATTTCGCGTCTTCCAGAAGAACGCACCACCAGCAAATTGGGTGAAAACCAAACGAAAAACGCAGTCGGCCCTTTACGATCGCAGCAGTATGTACCACGTCGGCTGAGTAAGCCGAGGAGTTGAAAGATGTTTTGAGTTTTTGTTTTGTCATTGCGGACGAGACACTGCAGGGTTCTCCAAGTAAAACGAGAAGGAATGAGGAACACTCAAGGAGATCTAGCTGCTCTGGTTTTGCCTTCTGACTCAGACGGCGAGTGTTTGGTTCTTTATCATTCTGGAAGTTATTCGTTGCGAACGGGGGCCGCTTTTCCTCCTCCTTGCTTTCACAGCTTCCAGACATAGGGACTTATTTGTCGTCAGTTGTAGCTAAATCACCCGCTCATCGATTTGAATCGACGAGAGAAGGGTAACGTCAATTCCAAGCTGGATCGCTGAGCCAAATCAGCTTCGGTTACACCGAGTCTCTCGCTTTGAGCGAGTGAGTGAACGAAATGAAAGCCGGCCGTCCCAACTCATGCGAGTCCCTCAAAGGCAGGGAAAGAGGTGGCTTCTCGAAAGAGTGAATTCGATGCACGATTCCAAAAATAGTCAATGACTCATTTCGAAGAAATCAAGACAATTTCCGCAAAACGGAAGGAACGGCTGGAGGACGGTGCCACAACTGACTGCAAGCGCTGCTCGTGCTGTTTCTGCAGCGGGAGCCGATGTATTCCTAGAAGCAGAATCATTCAAATTCGCATAGTCAAAATTTCTCGCGAATACCCCTGAATATGCGGGAATATCGTTCTCGAAAGCAAACTTGTACGATAGAACATTCCTTCCTCGAACAGCGAAAATCGTGAGAAGTTTTCTCACACACAGATTAACACAAAATGATTCCTGATTATGTAAATTGTTCCAAGTACAGGAGGGAATGAAGTATGAATTCGTATTCTGCTGAGCTGTCTCTTGTTTTTATTTTTTCCGTGATAATCAATTATGTGCATTGCTCGGTCGGTCTCTTTAGAAATGCATCCAGTCTCTTGGATTCACAATCGATAACCACTATTTATTGCCATCGGATCACTTTCGGGAGCAACTCTCCGGCGTAGTCTGCCGCGAGAAGTTCGTTGGAGAGGCGTCCAGCTTCGGGATGAACGGAGCTGTGTAAAGCGGGCGGGCGGACGGGAAGCAAGCGAGCGGATGGTGTTCTCTCCGCAAGTCGGTGGTTGGCAACACAGCCAGTCGAGCCAATTGCTTCCTCTCAGATGCACGCAAGACTCCGTGACTTGCGGTCCACCGAAATAGCCACGCGGGGTTTGCAACCACTTAGACACAGGCGTGTGAGGGAATGCCGGGATCCGACAAGTGATTCCTTGCTGGTGTGCATGCATTCAATCCAAAACAACTTTTCTGTATTATTGTTGGGATTTTTGGAGAAAATAACTCTGTGTCTGTGTGGGAAAGAGTTTAGACAACGATTCCCAGCTGATGACTCGACGCGGATACGACTTTTTGTTGGAGTTCATCTTGGGAGAGGAAGCTCCGCGACGTTTTCAGGACACGAGCCAGCATTCCTATCGCATGTGCTCTAATTCACAAGAGGAAACGCCTTGTCTGCAAGCCCCCGGCTTAATAAGGAAGTCTTTAGCAAGGTCGCGTGGAGGTCGTTTCGCACTCACACATTGTGTGTGGTCGGCTCCTGTACGTGTCCGCTGCACGTCCACCTAACTAACTAGCTAACTATTGCAGCGTGGGGCACATCCGGGTGGCGAACCGAATGAGTGCTATGTGCCCTTGTGAACTGAACTTTGACTTTCGAGATGTTCTTATCTTCTATATCAGGCCACGACACAGTCATTAATGTTGAATTTTTAACTAGATCATATTGCATGTTACTTGGCCGAGCAAGGTTCCTAGGCTATGGATGCGGATGCAGAACGTCGGGATCAAGCATCGAAAATCGATCGGAACAAAGAAGCGACAAGATGGGAGAATGATCTTCTCGATATATGTGTGTATGCTATTTGGATGCGCAGACGAAGAAAATCCCATAAGGATAATGGATTGCCGTGACATTTATATTATAGGCATCAACATAATGATTGGTGCGATGCGACGGCTTGCTGTCAGATGTCGACGGAGTGAAGCTTTGAAGTGGAGAAGAGAGCGGAGCCTTTCCCAGGAGTCCAGCTGGTAATGAGCTTTCGCGTGACTTGACTGCTTATCCGCTTCTATCTTCCGCTAGTCCTTGGAAAAAGAACTGTCAAACAGTTGGAGGCTATTCTTTACGTGGGAGAATAAGCGTCGCCTGTTTGACATAAACAACTGGATCTAGCTGTAAGTGCCGGAGCCGGCGGAAAATTCTCTGAATTCCGCTCTACGCAGGAATGAAAACAGCGGCCAATACTGTTACTCCAACAAAAGATACACAACCATAAGTACGACGTCGTTCTCATGACACCTTTGTTGGTATTGATGCAACTAGGTTCCATCTGTCGAGGAGTTGTCCCTCCTTCCCGTTACGATTAGTTGTCCATCGCTCGCAGTTCTTTCAGAGAAGTTGGGGGACCACCTCATGTTGACCCTGAAAAGAAGTCTGCTCTTCATGATTGAAGGCTGTGAGGGATATGCATGTACTTATGACCATACCTGGTACCTCCATTTGTATCGCGTTGTCGTCGAGAACGCGTTAATTGACAAAAATTGGACGCAAACATCTTCCAGGATCTCGTGTCGGGAATGACTCTTTCTACTTCGTTCGGCAGGTGATGCATTCAGCGAGTTGAACAAAGAGTGCATCGCTCTGAATCGGCAGGAGACTATTAACAGCTAGTTGGCTTGGTGAAATCTTTACAATGCAATTACACCTGGTGTAAGAAGACCTTGGAGGCTGGGCCAAGTCATATAGGAGCCCTGTCCTTAAGAAAACGAGGGAAGGTCCAGCACCTACTGGAACTGTCTCCGCTGTGCTTCAGCTCAGCGAGAACTACATTTGTACATTGAGGGTTCCATAGATAGCATTGGCTTTTCCCCGATCAGAAACTTCTCTTGATATTCTCGAGTCGAGTTTCCACTTTAGTAGGCCGCATTCGTTCTGATTTTATCTTGAAAGCTTGGCCGGGTAGCTAATAAAATCGCGCGGTGAGACAGCACCACCGACACATCCGTGAGAAGATGTAAATTCAGAGCCCTCAGGAGTCCAAAAGATGGAGTCACAGCCCGCGTTGTGGGATTCAAGTTCTGCCATTCCCTGAAACCGAGTCGCAAAAAGACTTTCGTATCAGAATTTCGGATCACCTCACATCGACGGCGGACCTGCGCAACGTTCCAGTCCAGATTCAGCTATATGCGACATGATTACGAGTTCCTGGTAGATATTAACTTTGTCTGGCGATTAGGTGCGTGTGTGAAATCTCGGAGGTTTCCCGTCGATCCGAGGTCGGCGTTCATCTGGAGCGTATGATCCGCGATTCGGCTTCCGAGCGTCCGTTATCAGCACTTACCTAGGCATCCATGCCACCCCTGCTAAACACTTGATGCTTCGGATCCGATGAGTCTCTGAGGGGATGATCGTTCCTTTTGTCTGAGTGAGAAGTTTGTTTCGAGTCAGACGAGCTTTTCCTTTCCCCTGAGGAA
Organism: Neoseiulus cucumeris; assembly: GCA_021527715.1. Lineage (NCBI taxonomy): Eukaryota > Metazoa > Arthropoda > Arachnida > Mesostigmata > Phytoseiidae > Neoseiulus > Neoseiulus cucumeris. The sequence goes on along the minus strand of JAJSRV010000010.1, from coordinate 1,163,720 downwards.
TAGATTTATCGGCTCGGTCATCTGATCAACCGAGAGCCCAGTGCTCGAGTCGAGAGAATGTTTTCGAAGCCATTCACGAATTTTTCCGGATAGAATAACGCTACTCTTCCCATTGATGGACTATAAGCGCGTATTTCTGCTGTGTCTAGCCACCCTTTCGGATTGCTCCGACATGTGTCGGCTCTTTGGGTGAGGCCCGACCGAGAGTGAGGTCCTGGGGAAAGGGCCCGAATCTCCATCCTCAGTTGAGCTCCAAACTCAGTATGATGCGGCACGTGCTGCTGTGCGGGATGATGTAAACGTTTCGAGGAACTAAATTGCTAGAGTTCGCCGACTGTTATGAAAATTCGAGTGATGAAAATCTGACCCGATTCGAAAATGCAGCTCCAACTGCTGCTTTCAGTTGTCTCCATCTCCGTCCTCGCAAACCGGCTCTTCGTCTGCGGTGAGTTGTAGTGATTCCAAGTGGTCTTCGATTGCGCGCCAATCGGCATTTCGTCACCTGTTCCGCTTGTTCCGCTCCCCTCTGGACGCACTCCGCGATCAAAGATGTGAAGCACTGTCTCGTGAATCTCCGTACAGAGCTGGCATGGGGTGTAAGAGTTCGAATCTCGATGTTGAGATGATTTGCGTTCGATCCGAGTTTAATCGCCATTCCCCGTCACATCGCCAGAGTTAGGAATCGGATTGATTCCGGGCGAGAAGTCGGGGGTTCTTTGAGTAGTCTACTCGATTAGGTCACGACTTACAACCGGCACTTCAATCGTCGATGAGACTGGGTTGCCCGCGATCGTGGGAGCTTTCTCGCGTGACGACCGGAGATGCCCCGCTGAGTTTGAGATACACAACGCGAAGGCTACACGAGGATTAACCGCACGAGTTCGTTTCCAGTCTGAGCATTTTCCCGCAATGCAACTTGGAAATATCGCTCACATGTGACCCTCAACATGATGTTTGCGGAAGACTCGCCACAGTGACTTGTGCAACTTGATAGAGGAGCGTATCACTCAACGTTTACCGAAATGTTTTCACGGTCCTCCGAAAGTCTTCGCGAGAGCTCCATTGAAATTCTCAGAGGTTGCTGGATACAACTGAAGTTTTCAGTTCATAAAGAACAAAAAAAGTTCCTCCTTCTCCCTGCGGTGCCGTGTTTGTAGTGGATATAAGAGTTATTTGCTCTTGGGCTTTGTAGCCTGCTGGTTCGATCCACAGGTTATTCGCGGAGATTTTCAATCCCGGCCGCTTGATCCTTGACCGAGCGGCTGCGGCGATTCGGACGAGTTCTGAATCCGATATATCCCTCTGGCTTATCTTTCAATTTTCCCGGGACAATGTGTCCGGCGTGAATTGTCTATTTGTCTTCTTCACTTTTCGAGACTTGGGAAAACGAGGAATCAGAGTGTCCGCCTCGTCAACGCCTCCCATCGGGCCTGCACCGACCAAGACTTGTCTCTCACGTTCTTCCGGAATTTCGTGGATATTACTTCGAAATACCAGAAGATATCGAAGTCGCAGACGAAGAATCGACTTCGGGTGTTCGTGCGCCTTGACGAATGGATTGATTCGACTCCATTCCCTTCAGTAACATCCAGATTCTGATAGAGTTTCCTATTCCTAGATGAACAGCGGAATTCAGGGTGGGACGTAGTTAAGATCAATCTATCATTCGAGCGAAGTGACGCATGAGCGAGGCTAATCGTATCCCCGATATGGGAACGTGGTTCGACATCCACAAATTTGAGGTTAATGTTTCCATCAAACGGTCGCATCGGACGGGCCTCGTTCCAATTAGCGTTCACTGATGGCTGTTCGCGTTTTCTCCGGAATTGAAATTCCAAAACGTGTCGATTCTGGATCGGGTTGGTTTCCTTCAGCCCTGTCCCCCTGGGTATTCGACACTCAGAACTCGCACACGCTCGCGCTAATTTCGAAATTTGGAGGAGCTTCTCTGAACGATTCGAGTTCTGGACGATAACACGTTTCCTGGGAACACTGCGTTCTATGGAGGATGACACCCTCCCCCCCCTATGCGTTCATCAGATCGTCGCGTTTTGGTTTTGAAACCTTTGATTCGCAACCACCAGTCACCGAGCAACTTCCGAGACCGTAATCGAATCTGATCAAGATCTACTTTTCCTAAAGTTCTCCATACGTCATATTTGTTGGGCAACGCCCTCAGGTCTAGGAAAGATACGCAAAGGGTGCAACCCATTTTGCGCGCATAACTCCAAGCGCAAGCATCTAATAGTCATGAAATCTGACAATGCCGGAGAGAGATTCTCAAAAATGATTCCTGACTTCTCGTGAGGAAATCGACGAATCCTCGGTCCCCAGCCTCAGATGGAACTTTCATCTTTTCCACGATGAGGAAGCAGCGCGGAGGTCCCCCACTCCCGAATGGAATGGAAACCTCTTCCAGAATGAGAATGCAAACGCGCTCGTGAGACGGACACGGCGCGGTGTTGTCCACCAGACCATCTTCCTGGTTCGGGACTCGCATGGCCCAAGTCGGCATCATCGCTCGTTTGGGAAAAAATTTGGAAAATAAAAGATAAGCGATCAGTTGGCCCAGCGGCTTGAAAACCTTTAAGGACTCGTCAAAGGCAGGTGGTGGACGCCCACTCTTTGTGTTGGCAGCCATCGTCGTCGTCGTCGCGATAGCGTCAGCAAGACGTTCCGTCTGCGCTGAGGAGAAGTCAACTAAACCAAGCCAAGAACGGATAACAAATGTCTTCTTCGGGGTTAGAGCTATTAGAGTGCCTTTATAGACACGCTCCGTAGTACAGAGGCTTTTCTTGTCGTCGTCCACGTCGTTCGCGGCAGCAGTAGTAACGGCAGCGAACAAAGGGAGATTATCTTGGCTGCACTCTGTGGACCATCTTGGCCATTATCCTCCTACGAACGCCTTTCTATTGCGGGGCAATAGCACAGTTGGGAAGATATATCTCGTTTTCAGCATCGTTCGCATCGCCGACTAAATAGCGTCGTGTTCGCTGAACTCGTGCACTTTGTTTAACTACACGCTGCACTTCCTCGTACTCACCGGATTTTTCAATCGGTCTCGGTCTGCGGTGAAGCGCTCGCTCGCTCGCTCGCTCGCGGTTGCACTCACCGTCCCGTGCTCCCGCACCAACGAGAAGAATCTTTGCCCGCAGCGTAAAAGATCTCTCTCTGCGTTCGTAATAAAACGTTCTGGGTCTTTACGAGCGAAAACTGACACTCGGCGTTATTGCGGATTCGTCTCCACTTCTTCGTCTGGTGAGATGACGGAAACGACGAAGACGACAACAACAACAACAACAAGAGCAACAACAACCACGATAGCGACGAGGAGGGTGCGGAGACTTCGCAAGTATTCCTTCCGCCTGATTTCGAGGAACTGCGATAACTTGGCCAGAAATATGTACGACCAGAAGAAACGAAAAGTGAAACTTCAGATTCCCAGGGGGCAGCGTTATCTTTACGAGGTTCTCAACCTGAAAAATGTGAGACTTGTTCTTTTGGGGCGCCTGTCAAACGTCAAATTTCACTTTCCATCGGTTGTTTTGGAACGATCAACTGAGGTACTTCTTGCAAGTTGAATCGAGTCATCAGAAGAACGCTCATTGTTGAAACTAATAATGGCTGGAATTTGATGGAAGAGGCGGATTGAACATGAGATGGGACTCTTGTCTCCGGCTCCTTGAAGTTCCGGCTCCTCTGGAGTATTTCAAAAGAGCGGTGGAAAATCCCATTCGAAACATACCGTGGCGGAAACGAAAGAGCAGCAGGGGGCGCAAGGAGCAACATAAGCAGAAACCGTGCGAGAAGCAACGACGGCGTGGCAGGAGGGATGAGGGCGTAAAAGAAGATTGAGAAATCGTCCTCTCTCTCTCTCTCCATAAGAGTCGATCTCGTTAGCTCCGGCGTCGGCTTGTCTTTCCAACTTCCTGAGGTTGTTGCTAACGAAACGTCGGAATGTCGATTTGGCACATTTGGTTGAGAAACATTGCTAAATAAACCGAACTTTTGAGTCCTAGAAACTAGAGCCAAGCAGAGCGTTCGAGCGTGGCGTGTCACAAGTTTCTCGAGGGAACATGAGGAAATCGCGGAAATACCTTCGTTCGCCATGTCGTATTCGTACCTTGGTGACAGGAGTCTTCTGCCATCGAACTCTTCTGGATTGTTTGAAAGGATCCAGGAGAGCGTCCTGAATTCGGTGAAAAAAATGTTCCTCGAATAGTACTCAACGTATGTCGCAACCTTATTCGATTAAGGTACTGGAGATATTACGAGCGATCTGACTCCCTGAGTGAATAGAGTTGGACTGAGTCCGATTCACGTCAACGATGACGTTTTGTTGTCGCACCATCACCCTAATGGTTCCTATGTGTGTCACCTGTGTTGCAGAGGAGACACGCTGACAAGTCGTGCTCCTCGATTGAAAGAGTCCATCTCTCGAAATGATTCAATGCTCGTACATATCTACATGAATCAACTATGGAGATGGAGAACCCACTATCGACAGATCGTCGACGACGACAGACATCCGGAACAGCGGTCGTGTATAGCTGCGTTATCGATGTCGGGATGTCCTTGTGTCCAAAGCAAAATCGAGGACCAGACGTATATTCTATGGACGTAACCTGCGGAGCGGATTCTCGATCAAAACGGCTCGTAATGCGCGGCTTGCGTGCATCCAAGCCTACAGAATGAATTCAATATTTCGAGTAAAATGCTCTCGGAATCTGCGTGCCTCCAGGGAATCTTCCTGAGCCTGTAATGACATTCTGCGTCTCGGATCACTTCTCCACTGCGTCCCTTGTTGTTCTGTGACCCCGTTCTGCCGCAGATAGCTTCCACTCTGACGGCGCGGCGGCATGCACGTAGAACTGAGGAGGCGGATTTTTCGATATTTAAGCGGAGCGATTGAACAAACGAACGAGTCACGGTTGAGTGGTTGAGTCCAGTACTTGGAGTGAAGCGGAAAAACAGAAACGGAAAGACTGAGCGCAAGAGAGAACTGAGCAGCCTGTGAGTTATTCACATCCTCATCGGAACGTATGCCGGAGCGAGTCAGGGTGTACCTTGTGAAGAGATCCCTCGGTCTATCGAAGCCATCCCCCAAGAGCCTGCTCTGTGTCGGTCGGTACCCTCACTGCCCCTGCTCGGGTATTGTGCTTCGTGGATCTCCTCAGTTCGGCATTGTATAACAGGGTTTCGATGGTCTCCCGCTGTACCAGTGAAACTTCCTCGAAATTTATACCGATGTCTACTTCGCGCTGATACCCTTCTCAGAAGCGGACGTGAGTTCGAATACCTATTCTCCGTGTGCTCTGCCAAAGTGAGCTTGAGAGGAAAGACAAAAAAGGAAAGAGCTGAAAGAAGCTCCACGTACGAACCCTTGCACGAACTCACCGGGACACAAGTTTGTGCTGCATGGATCGTGTGTTTTTTCGCTTGATTGAAACCATGTACCGCATTCTCTCAGACGGAAACCCATACCCAACGTAAGCCTTCCTACGGAGGCGCTTTGAAGGAGGCAGCTAAGTTTAGGATACATCAGACGCTCGTTATAACGAACTGTGATACAGTGGACAATCAGCCATAACAAACCATTTCCTTCGAAAATCTTCCAAACGAGCGTCTATTCGATGAGAGAATTATAGCATTCTCTCGCTCGGATGTTAAACTGCATGTCGAGTTCTCAGCATGACGAGTCCTAGAGGATTGCGGAGTAGGCTCGACTTGAGTCGATTTTGCTTGAGGGAAAGCTCAGTCGACGGAGAAGGTCCGAACGAACCCAAAGAAAGGAAATGCTCTCCGCGATAAATATCAATTCGGTCCGCCATTAGTAGCAAAGTTAACGTCCCCTGTACGTGACCATCGGTGGGTTTTTTGCTTGTTGCCAAGCTGCTCACTCGCTCCGTAAAAGGTCAAATACCGCGGTGTTGCAGAATGCTTCGCTTTGGTCAGGCGGACCGAGTACGTTGAGGCATAATGGAGAGAGGGCTGAGGCGCCGGGGCCATGCTTCGAGAGTCGGAAGTTTTTCCGGCTCGAGACTCGATTTGGAGCGGTTGCTTGTTATCTAACGCTTGGAATAAAGGGTGTCGCCGCTACGAGAGCGGGTCGCGTCCCCGAAAGGGGACACGCTCGGATACAGTGAACGCTCGTCCGACACAAAATGTAATTTGCGTCGAGGGAGCACCGCTGAGCTTTTCGTAAACGTTGGTTTGCCCTTTATGGACATCGTCTTTATAACTTTGCTTCGGGCTAGAAACGAAGCAGTCTAAATGTTTGCCCGAAGGGCGGGCGTTGGCTGCTGCCTTCGAACCGATGGAGGGAACTCGCTCCTGCGACATAATGGTTCTAGCCACTGGAATATGCTGTGTAACAACATTCTGAACTCGGGAAGCTGACGCTGGCTCGCTCGATTTGCGGGTTTGTTAGTTAGTTAGTTCCGATGTAACTCGTCGACCACGCGAGCCCCGCGGACGGAAGACTTCTCCGCGATAACTTGGAAGGATGCCTCGAAGGAGCATAGGATATGAATCAAGTTAAGCCTCAGAAATCGAGAATACGCACATCGAGCTGGAAGCGCTAATTGATCAGTTGCTGTAAGAGTGGCTGCCGTTTGGGCCCGTTCCCCGAGGCGCTCGAACGAACGGAGCCTATCAGCCCCTCGGCGGTTCGGTCATGAAGTTGTAGTTTCGTCGAGTTCCGCAGCTGAGCTCGATTCAACTCGTGGCTGAGCGCGAAGCCGCGAGGAATTTATCGCATGCGTCGATGTATCTGACGGAGATCGTTTTCAAACGAGGAGACAATCGCGAAATCCGCAATCAAATATCATGAGGCTGTGATTTCGTTTTCCATCGAATTGGCGTTCAGGGGTCGTTATTGAGGTTCTTCCGAAAGAGTTTTCCAGAATTTCGTATCTCTTGAAATGAAAAACCAGAAATCTGGAAGAAAAATTTGTATCCTCCCCTCTTCACAGCGCGGTAGAATCATTTGACCAGAGATCTCTTGGGGTCGAGGTGGATATTTGGAGAAGGGAATCCACGGATAGAGTTGGAAAGGGACGACTTTGAGGAGACGAATGCCGTTTAGCGATGAAGTGCAGGTCTAGAAGTTCGTCGGCATCCTTGTACCGATGTAAGGGGAGAAGTGTTCCGAACAGATGTTCCGACCGAACGACATCGAGAAGTGTGGAAAGTCAGTGCTGTGGAGAGATTTAGAATAAACCGAAGGCCCGTTATCGCGTGTCTCACATTACACGACTTCCCATCCCGTTCATCGGAAGAGGACATTCATCATGTTATGCATAACATCACAGTCGCTTTGGGAGTGTCCGTGGATATAATGTGGCGACGACAACCATTGAATGTTCCCAGTCCTCCCCTAGGACAGGAAGAAGATGATGATGAAACGCTCATCCATCATGAACGATCAGCAGAAACGTTGGACTTAAATCGATTACGTTGACATTGTGGGCAGGTTGGGCGTCGTATTTGCTTGTCTACTCTATTCCCCGCTGGCGTACGCTGCGGTAGAAGGTGGAAACGAGTCTCTTTTTATGATTTACGGAGCAGTTTGCGTGGAATGAATGAGGGCCCGCGAAAGAGGGAGGAGAGAGCGATATAAGGTCCACAATAACTTGTGCGGATAGGTTAATACCTCGACCATTGCTTTGATGGATGTAATTGGCGCTTCGTTCGCAGGAGGCTAGCAGACTCGCGGAAGACGGGTTTTCCCGCGCGCAAGCGAACGCGCCGACAGGCTGGCGGGTGAGCGGCAGGCAAAGCAGCTTCCAATATGCGAAGACAGAACATAAGCACAACTAATGATGCGAGATCGTATTTCCATAGTTACTCTAAGCCGAGTCGCCACCACGAATGCACCTAATGAAATGCTCAAAGCAGCCCGAGTCGGAGCCTCGGTTCATTCCCGCTCGGCAAAAAGTCCACCGACTCGCGTGAATCGTTTTCTTCTGAGGGTCCAGGAAAAGTCCTTGGTTATTATTAAAAACCTTCGTAAGAAAACGGAACAGAGGAAACAAAAACGAGGACAAGGAAGATTCTTGTTGCAACTGGCAGACCGTCTATCGAGAGCAAAACTGTCCGTGACGCGAAGAACAACTCATGTTCCTGTTAAGCTTCGTCTGCTCATCGAACTCATTGTCAGGTGAATTGAGGGAAAATGAATGCTGCTCAAGGTCCTTCAAAACTATAGAGGAGCATGAAAATTCAGATGTTCCAGGAATCGTATCCCCTTCCAACGAGCCGCTACGTGAGGGGAATGGTATGGTTGTACCTGAAGTAACAGAAAGCTTCCACGCGGTTGATCCGGCTCACACACTCAGTGCGCACCACTATTTCAGAAGATGCCTTTTTAGCTCTGCCGTGACCTATGCTCTTGAGCAACGCTGGGAAGTAGCTCCAACGAGAGCCGCCACGGCAGCCAGCTTCCTTTCTTTCTCTGTCTCTTGCTTTTTACTCGGATGAGAGGTTTCCTTCTGTTTATTTTAGCGGCTCTACAGCTTGACGGCAATAGTTGCAGGACGCGTCTCTCAGCTTGGATACGGGCACAAAGCACTCACAGGAAATGTTCCTCGGAATTATTGATGTTCCATGGAGCTCCGTTAAACTGCGTTCCCCGCCAGCAAAGCTACTTAGTGTTCAACTGCGCTTTTGTTCCGTCTCGTATCGGCTGCAGAACTTGAAGTGCTTCGAGTTTCGCGCTGAATTGTCCCAATCAGAATATTCATGATTCCGATGTGGCAAACTCGCTGCCACAGGAGGCCCGCGCAGGCCTGCCTCGGCCGAGAAGTTTGGGTATAATTTTTGGGGAAAAACTCTCTGACTAGCATTCATGCACGGGCTGTTCCGCACAGCGCTCCGCTGACGTAGATACAACTTTGTGAGTTCCAACTCCCGTCCGCTTATAGTCAACTCAGCGTTACTCGAAGTTGCGAACATCAAGTGGGGACTTGCGATATCGCCGGACAGAGGTTTCCTTTGATGAAATTCGGGGGACCTCTTTCGTCTCGAAAATACGCTGTTTCCTCGGAACTTGTTACGGGGTCGACGACGTGAAGCCTTCGGACATCGCTTCCGTCTCTAACAACATCTGGGATTCTCGTTTCAGCCGAGGACGCCGCACACCGCTACGGTAATAGAGCCACCATGAAACATCAAACTCCTCGGGCGCACCAATTCCTCAATCTGGGTAAGTGACTCCAGATTTGCTGGATTCAGGGCCATTGCGCTCGGAGAAAAAAAAAACTCGTTCCAAAATGAGCCAAACTCGAGACCCTCGTCCAACCTCCGACCTGCTTGCAGGCGAAGAGTGGCCGGTTATATAGGTACCTTCACCCGCTCTTGCTTTCTCTCGATCGCACCCCAAGCGCCGAATAACTACACACAAACAGCTGAATGAATTCTCAGCGAGAATCCTCTGAGCGACTCGGAGAAAAGTTGGACGTTCGCCGCGCCGTCTAAAAAAAGACTCATGTGATGGCGCAAACTAAACTCAGAATCGCCTTCTGTTCCAGGTACAATTTTCACCGAGGATATGCGCGAACTGGAGAGTGTGTATGAATTTGTGATTCGGGAAATCCACAACAAGGCGCCCGAGGCAAGATTTCGGGTGAATACGACCGCCAGCACATTGCTATCCGACGACCCTTTCAATCTCACTCGCGAACGTAAGTTGAGCCTGCGAACACAGCTGCCGGATCCGCAGCACACGTAAACATTGCGCGAATCCATACACTACTAATACAAACACACATCGAGACGGATACCTGGACGACTAAGCCAACTGATTAGCGCTGCAGTGAGAGTTGTGATGTCGCCAACCTGACGGATCGTTGGTGAGTTCGAGTGTGCGAAGACATTCAAAGCTCTCTCGAATGAATGGCTGCCGCGTTATTCGGAGCCAACAATTCAGATCGAACTAACTTCGATGTTTGGATGCACGGAGCCAGAACTCAGTGGAAAGATGCCGGCGCTCGATGATTAGCTCTTCCAAGGCTTGAATAAAATACGATGAGATGGCGACGGGGCACATTTGTCTTTGGCACGACATGAACCCCGCGGAACCGAATGAATACGGGACTGCTGACGCACAACCGGCTTCCTGATACATCCGATATGAACGACGATGACATAGGACTTCCAGCGATGCGAATCGAGTTCATCTCATTCACTTGCTTGCCTGTCTTGCTCGAGGAGAAACAGATTCGTGTCTCATACCACGCGATGCAAAACACGAGCAACAACCCTCTCGGATGTTTATTAAACGGATGATATGTGTCGCGGTTTTTACGTATACTTGTCTCGTCGCCTGGCTTCTTCGGAGGCGCGCGCTGTCAGGCGATCGCTCGAAATGAAAAAACTGCGTTTTCACCACTCGAGCGAACCCGCTGGAATTTTCCCAAGCCGTTGCCATTCTCCTCAAGTTCGCTTTCTCCGGCGGCTCGCGAGACGCAACGGGAAAAACCCGAGACAGGAGAAACGGAAAAGCAGGAAGTTCGTCGTACATTAAGTCCACACGCTCAATTTAGCTTGAACGTTTTCGCCTCCGTAAACCTTCGAAGATTGTTGGAAACAATTACGGTAGCTTCGTTCGAGTTCACGAGACGCATTCGAGGTTCAATGAAGTTTTGAACTTTGCCAACATTGTCGAAGGAGCTGCCGTACGCACGAGCGGGTAGTTTCCTATTTTACTGGGATTTGGGGACTTCGAGGGATTTCGGTGTGATTCAAAAACTCTGTGACCTCGCCACTCCAGTGGGTTTCGCCGAGATACTCGTTCAACGTTAGCTCGTCTCTGTCGAAGACGTAGGTAACAGCGTGGAGGAAGCGACGGTAAGCGCGCGGGGAGAGATATTTTTGTCGGTGTTCCACGCCATTAGCGCCAGAGCTGCGAAGGTATATTTAGAGGGGAACGTTTCCCCTGCGAAGCGAGTGGGAAAAGCACGCTGCTGCTGCTGCGAGTACTACGACTACTGTTGGTGATATCGGCTCTGAGCAAAAAGAAGAAACATTCACTGCAGCCAGAAGGACAACTTTCCGTACAGCACCCAGGGATTTACCACATCTCTCGTTCGAGCTACTATAAAGAAGAAACTTTTTTCCCTGACTTTCCTTTGTCTCCGTTCGGAGTCACCTTGAACTGTCGGAAACGTCCCGTCACCCTCGACTCCCACCGTCGATGATACGCAGTTTCGGAAGCTGATTCGAAGAAACTGGAAGTTTGCGCGAAATCCGGGAACGGGCTTTTTCGTGCACGGCAACGTTCCTTCATGACCTTGGAACACGGGAAACCGGTCTCATACAGGAATCGTTCCTATCGAGAAGAACACCGGAGGCGTTTTGACAGGTCCCTATGCGTTACGAGCGGACCGCACTGTTGATTTGGGTGTCCTCATTGGAGGGAAAAAATATGCACATCATACTTCAATGCTGACTTGCTGTCAAGTCTATCATTCAGGGGCAATCAGATCTGTGTTTCGATCGCAGTCTTTGAATCGACTAATTATGCAGGAGACACCGTATCCTTATTCATATATCGACATGCAGCGAAGATGATTCTAGCTCCTGCGGCTGAAACGTTTGTCCAGATAGAGCACGAATCGGTGTCTGTTCTCATTTGGTGCACGCAGACGAGGTGGAAATTCGCAGAATCTGGACAAAAAACATGACACAGGGACACTGATTTTAAGGGACTTTGCGATAGATTGTTGTCATTGATCTCATTATCTTTTTATACTCTTAAGGAAAATCTTCCTCCTCGGAAATTCAATAGTCTTCTGGTCTATTTTAAGAGACAGGAACCGAGATTTGACAGTTGATTCAGAACATAATCAATTTCCATAGAGTGCTGAAACTACGCGTCTGGACAGCTCTCGAGATCGGTGCCCAGAAAGAAGATCAACCTCCTAAGCTCAAGGAGGAGAGCTTGCCTCCTTAGTACGGTCCACTTTGCGAAATCGTTGGTTGTAGACAGAGCATCTTCTGAGAGCTGGTTGGATCGGTCTCCGAAAACTATCTGAATTCCGGCCGCCATACTTCCAGTCTTCTCGATCAAAATCAATGATCGTCATGAATCCACTAAATGACCGTCCAATGAATTCTATACAAACTCGATTCAAGGAAGCGAGAACGGAGATACATGCGGCGACAAATTCCCGTCTTCTGGGATACTGAAAAACGTCGGCCACTGTTGCATTACAGATGGTATCGTGTTCATTCCCCCCATGGAATATCTGTTTGCACGCTCATGCAGAGAACAGCGACGTGTGGCTCTCGGTCCGTCGTGCTCGCTAAATTCGACATAACCATGTGTTCATTTATTCATCATACGAGCAGTCCGCTCGTTCTGCTCGGGAGGCATCTCAGTTTTATTTCCCTTGGAAGCTATTTTTAACTCTCCGCGTAGAATTCTCGCCGTGAAAGCATCCGCATGTTTTCAAGGCGCTGGATGCCTCCCAGCGCCAAGCCATTCATGAGCCACGGGGCCTCAAGTTGAGGTGCCGTTTCGCCAAATAGGAAGAACGACTCCAAAGTACAGCGCTGGAGAGAACAACTGATTAGAGGTGTCGAAAGCCGAAAGTTTTTCGGGACGCGCTGAAAGTGAAATACACAAACACCAGACAGATTCGACATTCCTAGCAAAGAAAGGCTTGCTCATGGCGTTCCCCTGGAAAGCGGATCGCGGAAACGATTTCAACTCGAGATTTCACTCCGACAGAATCAATAGAGTGGAACGAACTCGCTCGTTAAGATGGATCGAGCCCGAGAGGTGATCCGACGAACGATCATAACGAGCACTGACCGCTTCTCTGGTAATTACAACGTCGATTAAAGCATTCGTTTCCATCGTCCTCCACATCGGCCCCGGAGCGAACGTGATGAAGAGAAAATTGAGCCTGCAATCGAATATGTTTTACGTGGATAGTATGCTGTGGCCAAGGCCGCAAACACTTATCGGGAGGGGGTCCCACTGCAGCTATCAAATATATGTATGTAGAGAGACTCGCCATGGACACCTTCATGAATGTTCTCGACCACGACATTTTTCATAAGAGAACGAAATCATGAGCTAATCGTTGATTCTGATATTTCTCTCAAGGCAAAGACCTCGTTTATGTTTTCATGATGCATTCATCGATTCGCGATGCTACAAGGGGGGGAGGGGAACGTCAGTCTCTTGTCTCGCTTCAAATTCCTCGCCGCGCGGAATATCGCTCTGGGAAACTCTAGTTCCTCTGACGGATAAGATTTTGGCGTCCCTTCTGCGCTTCGCTGTCGACTTCGAAAGATGGCGAATTTCTTTCTGAGTGCGAAAGGGGACAATTCGAAAGTGTCAACACGCACGTCGCCGACCACCATGGGGAGAGTTTTCGATGTTCCAGTGGAAGGGAATAGCTTCACCTACTCTTTCCGTTCTCCGCATGTCCAAGCGAGCTCTTCTTCGAAGCTGTTCTGCGTTGGGAACGGACTCGTAAAATCAAACGGCTGGCCGAGCAAACCGAGCGAGGCTGCAAACTGTGACATATTATATTATACTTTCACTTTCGAGCGGGAAATCTGTTGGCCCGGCAAACAGCCCAGCACAGCAGTATCTCACGATGTGGAGGAGACGCTTATGGGGTCATCATTGTATTTTTTCTCTCTCTCTCTCTCTCCTTGCCAAAAAAGTGTTACTTAAACGAGCTTCTTTTCGGTCCCTCTCTATTTGAAGTTGAGCGGCTGCAGCAGAGCAGAGGATGAGCGAACGGCGTCAGGCATTTCGACAGGATATGAGGCAAACTAGTGCCGAGTGGAGTGGAGGAGATTGCTCAGAAAGTTGTTCACAAAAAGCCACTGGCTCCAAGGCTCGCTTCAAGATCCGAGCTTTCCGAAGAGGAGGAAGCGGAACAGATAGGGGAAGGCGGACGGGAGTACGGAGAACGACAAGGAAGCCGCAAAACGTCAGTTTTCAAAATAAGAGGTTGGCGAGCCACTGACTGCCGCCAGCGACCGCCGAGAACAGAATCGAGACACGGTAGCAGAAGGTTCAAGTTGCTTCCACGTTGTTGAGGGATAAATCGTATCGTCGTCCAGGGTTGATACGAAGCCGGCTACGGGAAAGTTCAACTAGCTGACAAGTAAAGACTCGGTTGCTACGTCTCAGCGCAACTTTACTCCAGAGCCCTAGTATAACTTCAGAGACATGAAACAACTTGTAGAACCAGAGGATACAACGGAACGCGATGTTAGCGACTTGAAGAGGAATCACAGTGACGAATGATCACCCGAAGTCGTTCAAGTTGACCTTAAACAAAAGTTTGAAAGATAGTGGTTCAAGGGATTGAAAAGGAACTGTTTTCCCATCCCGACCTACGATGTCAGAATCACGCTCTCACGCACTGACCACATTGAAGATCTACACACGGAAGGAAAATCGAGCTGTTGTTATTGAGGAAACTCATCACCGCGGAACGGGACTTGTCGAAATTCTAATGTTGAACTGAAAACAGGAATCGTCTTCAGGCAGATAGATCCTGATAACTGTCGAAAGAAACTAAGAAAGCAGGTCGTTGTGCTAAGATATGCTTTGTAACGAGTTCCCATTGTATTGGAGAGTTGATTGAACGCCAGTTCCTGTGCAGAAACGAACGAAATCCATTATCCAACAAAATATGCCGATCCAATCATCGATGTAGAAGCTCACTGAGGACACAGCATCATGGGTAGACCCCATTTTCCGTTGGACGCAAAAAGGAAATTCCATTGTCCTCGATTGTTCCCCTATTAATCTATATATATACAATAACATATCCCCCGTGGAAATTCCGTTCTGAGTTCAACAGAAAATGGGATCCAATCATGAGTCACAGCTACGCAGGCCTGCGGATTTGAAGGCGGAATCCAGTTCCACAGCGAATTCACTTGAACGATAAACACGCGGGCAAACGAGTGCACACAAGATGACGGGAGTTAACGGTGTTTTCTGATTTCAGTGTGTGGACAGATGGTGAAAGGCATAATGGCCATGGTATCACCCACGGTCAACCAGAGCTACGAAACGATTGCGTCGATTTCGAACACATTCCACATGCCGTTTGTGACGACCGAATTCCCCGAGCTGGCCCAGTCTCGCCCCGCTTTATTTGGATTGGCCGTCAAGCCATCTTATCTTCGTGCCGTTATGGACATCGTAACTTATTACCAATGGCCCTACGTAATCTACATGTACAACTCCGACGACGGTAAGTCTCATCAAGCACTAGAACTGCCGTGGCACTCACCTCGCACATGATAAAAGGTACATGAGCCGCGAAGCCATCGGTGAATAATTTATCCCGCTCATTCCCGATTGGACTCTTAGCCTTGTTGCACAAGATGCCTGTTGCCTGCCCTCCCCTTCACTTCTCGCATCTTCTTCCCGCTGAGTCCGGATTGCGAAGCTCACTTCGAGTTGCCGCAAACTACTTTACATAAGAATGCCAGAGGTGTGAACGAAGAGAGTCGCAGTTAGAGGAGATGGGAGAACCTAATTTCCGGATGGAGTTTTTCAACCGAGAATTCGTCCCGATACTTCGGCGAACGCGCACACATAGAGATATGTCCATTGTTTAGGGATTCTCAATTTTGCGGCTTCGTAATCTCAGTGGTTTCGCGATCTCAGCATCAAAGAGTGCTCTACCCTGAAATCTCCGACGTCGGCGTCTTTGCAGAATAAGTTGCGGAAGATTCTATGAGATCACAATTGGATTCGACGCAAACTTGAGGGATGTCGACAGGTTCGGTGAAAAACCTCACGACCAAGAATCGGATGTTCGGAATGGATGGTGTCCGTTCGCAGCTGCCCCGGATGCGCGGGAGCTAGGCAAAACGGACAAGCGAATCTGAGCCGGAAGAGCAGTCGAGAACTTGACACGCTCGGTGGACAGCAGGCGAAGGGCGGAGCCGTTGCAGTTTTCCTGTCGGATCTTAGGTCCCAGGCTTAATGAATCAGTTGAGACATGTTCACACCGGGCCCTCCAAGGCGGAATCTGGCTCGCCTGCGAGATATCCCTCCGCGTCGTCGAAATTTCGACAAAAACCTTTCCTCCGTTCTAATGAATCCATGATTTCGATTCGAGAAGACTGACTCCACGACACGCTCCGATGGGGTAATGCTCCTGAGAGGTGCTGCAAGAAATGTCTGAAATCGGAAACCCAGGAGCTGTCGACGCATGAAAAGAACGCCTGAGATGACCAAGTGAGAATAGAACACATGTTCCAAGCATAGAAGACCCGCTTGATTCTCGTCATCCACGTAGAGTATTCTGATCATGGTGACGACGACGACGACAGTGATTCTCGCTCTTATGGCCGCTGCTGGCACATTCGATGATGCGTGGGGTTGAGCTAGTCTTGATCGCTTTGAAAGTTGATTATAGAGCGACATTGGCCGGCTTCTTGTCCTCCGTGGCTCTCTGTATATGTATATATTTTTGCCCGGACGGCTTGGATGTATCATCTCGGACGAGCGACGCGGACAAAGAGTCGGAGGGGTGGATCGTACGGCTTGATTCTCGACTCTTGCTCTTTTGAGTATCATCATATCAGCAAGCTGGCGGCTCAGCGGAAATGAACACTCGGCGGCCATTTTTTTCTCACTTGGCAGCGGAAACTGAAAACCAGATACCGCGCGACGTAGCCAGCCGCCTCTGAAGCTTTGCAGAACCTTGACCCACCCGTTAGTTTGAACCATCGGGAAATCCTCAGACTGACCAACTTACAAAGGACTACGTGAGCATCCTACGTGGGAGTGTCTCTCTCGGTGTTCGAAAATCCCTGGGCTCCGCCAATGCGGAAGAAAGTTGGAGAGCATTCTGGTGGAGTTCAAATAAGATTCTGCCGTTTTCAGCGCTGGCTAGCTGGTGGTCGACTCCTATCAGTTCCCCTTTGTTCCTCAGTTTAGCGGGATGGAAACAGGGGAAAGAGGGCTCTGCATTGTCTATTGTCAAGTCATTGTTATGTAAATGTTTTTATGCTGAACTCAACGGCCATATCTCTGCCCGTGCCTCTGGCTGCAGAGCTTCAACGTTGGCTCTTCCGAGACTACATTTTTACTCGAGCCACTCTCTTCAATATTTCCAAATCCCGTCTTTCTGCTCCCCGATCAGCCTGAAGAGAATGAAGGAAGCGATGGGATCATGCTGTGCTCTTGTTCCTCGACATGGCTCATTCTGCTTCTTTCGGGACTCAAAATCACGAGGACTTCAAACGCAATTAATGGCTAAGAGCCGAACAGCAATCGAGCGAAACTCCCCGGAAGAGAGCCATTGCACCTCCTGCATCTCAGCGTATCGTCCTTTGAAGCTGGGAGGGTTGTCTCACAGCAACCTTAATTTCCTCATGATTTATGACTGAACAAGTGCAGCATCTAACTGCAACCGAGAAACGACGAACGAAGTCATCAAATGGAAACCAGCCCTCCGATGTCGCAGCCAAGCCGTAATGCGTGAAGTTTTCTCTCTGACCATCAGGGGAAGACACAAGTTTTCTCCATACTAGCCGATTTTTCTCCTGCTCTAGCAGAGGGAGTCGAAACCCAGACAATGGTGACAAAAATACAAATCTTCACTTCCATTTCGCTGTGTGCCTCTCGGGAGGCTCCAGTACTCAAGTACGTCAACCGATAAGAGGCCCTTCTGTCGGTCGGTCCTTCTGTCCGTACGTTCACACGCCTGCTTGTTGCCGTCTCCGGTACGGCGTGAAGTAATCATGGTTTCAGTCAGAGCCACCTTAGGCTCCTCCATGAACCGGGCTTCGAAGATGCCACCAATGCGACTCCTACCCACATCCATCCCAGGCTTCGGTTTCTTGTTGGGTCTCACATACGGTACTCTTGTCGATTAGCTCCTTGTATCCTCAAGCGTCCTCACTCCTTCCCTCGCAACCACTTGAGTCGGTCCATTTCTCTGATATTGAACAGTTTCCGTTCTCGATATGAAAAATCGCAGAGAAAGCTTTGCGCAACAGCTTTACCGCTCTATAAGGGATCATTAAGAACTCCTAGCGCTTTTTCATTTTCCTTCCCTTCCACCAAGTTTGGGAGGAGCCGCTTACTACGAGGGATTTACGCATCGTAAGCGGTTGAGCCGCGGAAGCCTTGGGTTTTGAGAAGTTTTCATCATCGCATTCGAGGAACGTGACGGAAAATCGGAGAGGATTCGCTATTCCTCTCTACCCATGATTCATGAAACGTCCGGTGATTGAATTCTTAAGCGATAAGCAGTTGTTGCTCAAACGCATGACGTATGCACTTCTGCTGTTGAAGCGATTCTACAGCTTGTTTGTTTCTCGAGTATTTTCCACTCGCGTTTCCGAAAATAGGATTTCCCCCTTGTGGCTACACTACTCACAACGTCGTCGGGAACCCCCGGCCTCCTTCGAGCTCGGCCCAAAACTGATCCGAGGGTTTCTATCCAACACACTTTTCATCCCTCGTCAAGACCGTGTCAAACATTGACAGTGTTTTCCGTCGGAAGCCTGACCGCGCCTTTCGACAGAAGTCCTGACGGTTCCGAGGCCACTTCGGTCTCAGCACCTCAACAGAAAGTTTCCCGCTGTCGTTAGCGAAGAGAAGATCGTGTACGACTCCACTTCCCGCACGTTCGCTCACTCGTCCTATAAATGGAGAATGCTTGACGATTTGCTCGTAACTTGCAATGTACCTAACTTTAACGAGGCATCGTTAAAAATGTCAGCAGGAGCAACAGCTCAAACCCTCACGAAGGACGAAAGGGAAACGTTCTGGCTAATAGCGTCTCGCGTGGGTTGTTTGGAACAAAACGTTGTGATCAATCGGGAAACGGAATCGAAATCCAAGACTTTTTTCACGTCCTTAGCTTGTATTTCCAATAAGTGTTCTTTGCCAATCGAGCCAAAATCGAAGGATTCTTTAAACATTTGATCCGGAAAAACCACCGTGGTCGCTGGGGCTTTTTTCTCGCTCGACACGATTCAGTTGTCTCAAAAATTAGCAGTGAACTTTTGAACTACATCGCTTGACTTGAGGTTGAACGTAAATAGAAACTTCGCTCCACGGAACAGAGGAATGCCTGGCTGGGAAGGAGCAACGCCAGTGGAACACGTACGACCCCAGGGCCACGACGGTAGAACGAGAAACAAACCCTGCCTAGGGAAACATGGTGACAGCCCCCTGCATACCTGAATTCTCAGCTTCACGCATGGGAGCGTCTGCTCACCGTAGGCAGGTTTTAATCACGGATTCTCTCAATTGAGAAAATGAATTCTTATTTGCAGGTTTGCTCAAACTTCAACAGTTATTTCGGATGTCGATTGACACCAATGTCGAAATCAAGGTTGTTAAACGAATTGAGAACGCAGACGACGCCAACAACTTTTTACGCGATCTCGAGAAGCCTGACAGCAATTGCACGGCTGGAATAATGTCGCTCATTTGCGAAAGTCATCGAGAAACCCGAAAATACGTTGTCCTAGACTGCAGCGCCGATATGGCTCGCGACATCATCATCAGCCACGTCCGGGATGTCAATATGGGTCGGAGGAATTTTCATTTTCTGCTCACGAGTCTGGTAAGTAAAAGTCCTTGTCCTGAGGTGGACCTGTCCGACTGTTCGATGGATTGAACAAGTTGCTGATGATGGATTGCCTGATTTGCTTTTCCGTTCGGTCCAGCGATCCTCAAAAGGTTTGCTGCAGAGAACAGACTGAAAAGAGGAATTAGCTGTAATGGACGCGAACACTGCTTCGCGCCTGTTGCTTTTGTTGCGGGCCTGAACGCTGCGGCGGCTGGCGCCAGCATCTTCAAATCCAATCATTGAAGCGGACCACTCAGTTATCTGGCGCGCAACGAAGTTAATCTTTTCCATTTGCCAAGATCTGTTTGTCCCTCGGCAAACACGGACTGTCGAACAAGCAGGCGTACGGGAACGGATGGATGGGAAGAGAGAGCGCATAGCAATAATCGGTAATCAAGGCCTTGGTTTGTGCTGATAACGAATGGGATTCTCTTTCAGGTGATGGATGAATACCTCAACAACCGAATTCTGGAGCTCGGAGTTTTGAATGTTACCGGGTTCCGAGTCGTTCAACCTCATCGTGAAGAAGTCAAAGAGTTTATCAAGCTGTGGCAGAAGCTCGATCCAATCAAATGGCCTGGAGCCGGAACCGATTATCTAAGAGTGAGTATTAGCAACTTGGCTCTTGGAACGAATTTAAGATCGATCGATGATAGAATTCTTCGGCTTCTTGTCGCGTGTCGCGGTGTAAGAAAGTCAGGAGTTGCAGGGGTGAAGGAATCGGCTCAGGGGGTTTTCAAAATCGTTACGCTTGTGGCGCTAAATGAAACGTTTCTAACCAAATGTATGGAACCCCCAACTTTGAGAATAATAAAATTTGATAGTTTCGGAAGCTGCGAAAAAGTTCGTTTGGATCCGATTCGGTTGCGCTACTTCAGTCCTAGAAACACCGAACAAACTCTCGCGGCAGCACCGGCAACGTTCTGAGTGAATGCACTAGGGACCGTTTTCAACGGCGCGGCGCTTGTTCTGAAAAGCATTTCTTTCATTGTTGTGTTTCAAGGAATCATTTGGATCCTATTGGGACGACGCCACCCGCATACCACTCTTTTGTGCTGGCTCTATTTTCAATCAAAAGAAGTCGAGGCTGGCATAGCAGCCACACTCGACGCGGCGTTCCATTGACTCGCTGTAACTCTCAAGGAACCTTCGGCGGCTCAAAACTCAGCCTCCAACTTTCAGGCGGCGGGCGGGCAGGCAGGCAGGCGAGCATGCAACGTCCCTTAACAGCACCCACTAATACCTGTCACGTCAACGACAGATTTAGAGTCTCCGAATAAACGCAAATGTTAACATGAGACAGCGTAACGCCTGCGGTGCCTTGCTGCTGCAGTTCTTCCTCCACCGCCGGCCGGGAGACGGTGTTCGGAATTCTAGAATCACAAAGATAGCACACAGAGATTCTCGATGACAAGGAAATGAAGGCTTCGAGTTTTGCTTAGGAGAGTTCTGCTCGATTCCAGGCCGACGTCGCACTCTTGCACGACACAGCGTTGGTGATTCTAGACGCATTTTCTCGACTGCTGAAAAGTAAACCGGATCTCTTTCGGAACAATACTCGACGAGGCGAAATCTACAATCGAGGTCAACGCGGTGTCGATTGCCAAAACAACCCAACAATTCCCTGGGAACACGGCGAGATCATCATCGACTACCTCAGAGCGGTAAGTATAGTCTGGTGCTCAGACAGTCGAAATGTAACCCATGGCGCCCCGTGGTGCCGCCGGCGTCGTGTTTTCTAAGGGGTGATTCTGAAGTTATAAGATGATATTTGCCGAGAGAGTCGCGGCATACGTTTTATTACCTCTCATTCGGTGAATCATGAACATCTTGATGTCGATTCTAGAATAGGGTTCTGTTTCGAGTGGGACGGGGCTTTCACAAATCCCTTCGACATCGTTGTCGATTACAATGCCAGAATCTGAAATGATACAAGATTTAAGGAAAGAGTTCCCCGCCGGAGATGCTGTATTTTCGCTTTACACTTCAAAACCTCATGTTTGCTAGACATGGACAAACCGTAAGCCCTCGAAATCGGCAGGAAATGTCGCGAAATCTTTCGAGATTCTGTTGGAAAGATCCTTGTCGCTTGTTCCCCGCCACGTGGGTTTCGGAGGACGTGAAAAGGAGGATAAGTGAGTGAAGGTTCCTGTGGAGGCACCTGCCGACAGCGTAAATTGATTGGCAATACTATCACGTCACACCTTTACCGATTCTTAGGGCAGAGTCTTTCTGAGGGCACAAGAATAACAAGAGCGTCAGAAAGGATTAAAGCTGTTTGGAGGGCGTGTCCTCAAGTTTGTTCACAGAATTCGTTGCCTGTTGTGGCAATTTACTTCGAAATGTCGCCTAATTATCATAGAAGGAAGGGATTCCTTTTCGCGACGGAAATACCTTGAAGTGCCAGATATACGGACCGCGTATAGAAGGAACCTTCTATATATGGGAGGCTCCTGGCACGCGAAGTTCCCCTTACGGGAAGTTCTTCACACTCGGGGCTTTAAATTATTGTAAACAGTTGAATAATATGTATAGGTCATCTCAGATTTATTTGCATTGCGCAGTATGCAAGAATCCCGGCGATTGTTCAAAGGTTATATGTGTTCGTTCCTAAGCGTGGTTTCATTCAACTTCTGCTCTGAAAGGAGTTGTGAACCTAGAGCAAGGGGAGATTGCGTCAACCAGACTTTGAAAGTCAAACTTTCCTTCTCAGATAATTCAGTTGAGCCTCAGAATTACGCAAATTCTGCCCCTCGTCGAATATCCGACAAAAGAGAGGAAGCATTGAACTCAATTGAGTTGTTAACTTCTTTCAGACAAATATCGTCGGTCTGACCGGGAACATCTCATTCGACGACCAGGGTTACCGCAAGAACTTCTCCATTGACGTGGTGGAAATGACGACCAATAGCGAAATGGTGAAAGTCGCGGAATGGAGTGATAACCTCGGTTTGAAACTCTTCCCTCCGAAGTACAAGAGAGTCCGACTTGACAACGAGTTCGAGAACAAAACCTACATCGTCACGAGTATTCTGGTATGTGTTCGCTCGCATGTGTGCACGCACAAAAATCATACATTCTTAGTCCTGCTCCTGCGGCTTAGACTAGATTTGAAGTAGCAGAGAAATCTCAGTCGAGTCCAGTAGTAGCTCCTATCCGAGCAGTTACATTCGGAAATGACCTCATAAAAAGGGAGGAATAGGAGTGGAGTTTCTCCGGAGAAGAAATCGTCGTATCGCTTACAGGAAGAGCCATATTTGATGGAGAAACGATCAGAAAACGGCAAAGAGCTGGTGGGCAACGAGCGTTACGAAGGTTACTGCAAAGATCTGGCCGACCTCGTAGCCGATCACATGAAGATCGGTTATATCCTCAAGCTGGTCAACGACAGCAAGTATGGCGGCCAGGATAAAAATGCACCTTCCGGCTGGAACGGCATGGTTGGCGAATTAATTCGTAAGGTTCGTATTCTGGTTCGTACTTGAATTGCCCTGCGGAGATTCGGAAACCGGTCGTAGAGTCCTTGAACAGCAACTTCGAATAACATATCATGGGTTAGCATTGCCGATATTCCTACAGTCCTGAAGGAAGTTCGCGACCCCGGTACTATTTCATGCTGTGACTCCGTCGTTTTGCTGTCGGAGTTCAGTGTGTTTTCGAGATTGTTGTAAGAGCGGTTGAAACCGATTCTATGTTCAATGAATCATCTAACTGCGTGTCTTTTCAGGAAGCGCACCTGGCCATTGCTCCACTCACGATAACGTCAGCGCGGGAACGAGTTATCGACTTCACGAAACCGTTCATGTCGCTCGGCATCAGTATCATGATCAAGAAGCCCATGAAAAAGAAACCGGGTGTATTTTCATTCATGAACCCACTGTCACAGGAGATCTGGATGTGTATAATCTTTGCCTACGTCGGCGTCTCAGTGGTGCTATTCCTCGTGTCACGTTTCTCGCCTCATGAGTGGCGTTATGAAGAAACTTTTGTGGGGCCTTCAGTATCGAACGATTTTTCCCTGTACAACAGTCTTTGGTTCTCTTTAGGGGCCTTCATGCAGCAGGGCTGTGATATCTGCCCGAGGTAATTGAGCCGTTTCACCTGTTTCTAACCGTTCGTCTGAGATATCACCCGGTCACACTAATACACTCCCAAACTTCTCTAATTGACGGAGCGACCGATCGGCTGACTTTCTGAACGCCCTCCTGCGCGGTGGGGCGTGCTAGATGACAGTCGATTTTCGAGGGGAGCTTTTTTCTCTCTCCCTCACTCATGACACCTTCTCTCGTTACAACTAAGCCCTCTAATTGTCTGATTTAGCTCTTCGTTACCGAGCTCTTTGCGCGTTTGACTCACTTGATGTCACCGTTCTCGAGGAGAATCCTTTTTACGCAAAAACTCAAACGATCGGTCGTGTCTCCGACATGCGAGAAGCTTCTGCGACTTCCTTTGCGAACAAAAGCTTCCGAAAAAAGGACTCAAAAGTCCTCCGAGTTCCCTGTTTGCGAGAGATTCAAGGAGAACGGGCGTGCACAAAAATGCTGACCAATTGTATTTTCGTCATTTGTGGCTTTATACGAGTTATTTGTCTGTGTCTGTTCTTTGTGCGTGACCATCTGTCGTTCCATCTCATCTAAATTCGAAAGAGCGAATAATTTGAAAAACTCTGCGTGTCCACTAGGTCTACGGACTTGTCGTAAAACACGTTTTCTGAATCGGCCGAAACCTGAACCAGTGTGGGGAGATTTCTTTGAAGTTCTCATCTTATCGGGCCACATCATCCAGTCCACGCTACCTGTACAGAATCAGGAGCCTGAATACAAAACTGCGACCTCCTCCTGGAACCTGATCACACGATGGATGAGCCCAGTGCTCTTAGACTCCTGGTGAGGAGATTCTCAAATGCTCCATTCTGATCTATGTAGACCCTGAAACATGCTTCTCGGTGAGAATTTGTGGAGATGAAAGGAATTCTCCGGAAGTTTCTGAGATACAATTCGAGTCTTCTCGCGGATTGCCGACTACATCAGAGAAAAACGAAACGTCGCAGATGATTTTCCCCCTTGGAGCAAAGCTTCGAGTGCATACATAGGAAAGATTCCACAAGGAGCCGCAATGAGAGCTTCCGGCTCGCGGAAACACCTAAGCTTTTTGTAGACAAAGTCGAGGTTGCACGAAAGAATGGGGTAATCCGCTCTGCGTTCTGTACTGGCGCCGTGGAACCGATTGAGGGAATCTGCTGATGATGTCACCGGAAAGATATGCCCCTCGAAACTTTCGTAGCTCATGATTCTGATGGAAATCGCCCCACACTGTTTCGTCGGGAGCTCTCACAGTCCCGCTACGTGGGGGTTACTAAATTGTTACCAAAGATGTTGCGCTTTAAAAAACATTTGTTCAGTTCATTCTTCCCACACTGGTACAACACCTTCGGCACATAGAGTCCCCCTTTTAGTGTCCAACCTTGGAAGCATAGAGAAAGAAAAACGATCCTAGCCGAACCGCCATTTGACGTCATCCGTCATCCTCCGTTGTTGTTGTTCTCTCCTCGTCGGTGTGACCGTCATTATCGTGGAGTTCCGAGAGCACAAACCATGACTATCTTTGCGAATGCTTTTGTTCCGCTGAAAGGCCTAAAACGCTATGAATGGAAGAGTCCATGTGGAGGGAAAGAATGTTTCCGGTGAAAAAAAGAGTAATAGTTTTGGAGCCATACTAATGTTGCATAAGCTGTTCTACATTTGTAGATCCGTAGCGGGCCGAATCGTAGGAGGCGTGTGGTGGTTCTTCACTCTGATCATCATTTCATCGTACACTGCCAATCTGGCTGCGTTCCTTACAGTGGAACGTATGGTCACACCTATCAACTCGGCAGACGACCTCGCTAAGCAAACTGAGGTCGAGTATGGAACCCTCGAATCCTCTTCCACTCAAGATTTCTTCAGAGTGAGTATAAATGTATGGCCTTTCTCAAGGAAGGGTTTTTCATCGTTTCCGGGCGTCGTGTGCTTCTCAGAGTTTATGGGGCAACTCCGTCTGTACCTTTCGATGTTTGTACCCACCCATCCAATGTTAGAACTACGTTAACTGTCCTTGGACGACTTGAGGACAGACTCTCTATCGAGCACTCTATTTTGGAGCAAAAAGGAAACCTCATCAAAGAGGTTCTGATGACCGCTCCATCCCTTCAGTCGTGTTTGCAATATCGGAGTCTTATGTAGTAGATTCCGGACCGGGGTTTTCGGACAGAGAAGTATCGTGTTGAATGGGACGCGACAGCCCAAAGGGGTTCGGAAGTTTTATACGGGCCGGGTGGTAGGAAGGCTTCGTTGCAACTCGGTCTCCGGAAGTGATTTTTCTCCTCTGCCTTTTTTCCGAGTTGTCCAGTAGCCACCGATATGGTCGGTGGTTAGCAAAATGGAACTGTAGTAGAACAGTGGAGCGAGTAGGCGAAAGAGGGCGCCGACTGGTTTGTTATCTGAACTGGCGAGAGGATTCAGACTATTCGACTCCGGTTTCTTTGTTCCTCGCTTCTGCTTCTCGGTGGATAAGCTCCGTTTGCACTTTTTTTTTCCTTCACAGCTTCTTCTTCTCCTTCTTGTCGTCGGGCATCGTCGTCGCTTTCGCTATTCTCAATGTTTCCTCATTTCTCCCTCAGTGTCTTATCTCTCAGAACAGAGTGTCGTCTCCGCCGTCGTTGTCCTTGATGACCTGCGCATACGGATCTTGTTCATTACCTGTCCTCACACTCCCAGTCGTCGCCCTCGTCCCTGCTGCTAGTTATGCTCGAGCGGCACTGATTATTGCTTTTCTTTTTTACATTCTTCCTTCTGTTTTTTCGCTCAGCGTAAGCGAGACAACTCACCGTGTAGTGTGTGATGAGCTCAGGCCGTAACTAGATGTCATAACTGACATTCCACGATCCGGAGGGATGATCCATGTTCGGTGTAACATTCTTATAACAGTTATTCGTTGTTACAGAAATCGAAGATCAATGTTTTCGCCCGAATGTGGGAGTTCATGTCTGCCCGGAAGCATGTCTTCACCCAAACGTACGAAGAGGGCATAAATCGGGTCCGCCAATCAAAGGGAAAGTACGCCTTCCTGATGGAGTCCACCAAAAATGACTACATCAACGAACGACAGCCTTGCGACACCATGAAAGTCGGTCGAAATCTGGACGCAAAAGGCTATGGAGTCGCCACACCGCTCGGGTCGACGCTCAGGTTTGGACATTTTCGCTTCCACTCGAAACATTCCCCGTCGTTTCGTATTCATAAAGCACCATTAGGCCTCTCTTTCCCCCCTTTTATCTTCTGTTCGCGAATTCCTACGCACGGTCCCATCATACAGCTGATTGTACAAAGCGAACACCGAAAGGCAGGAAACGCAGATTGCTTTTCCTATTACGACGGCAAAAAAGCTTATTGGTTAGCTATTTGCGTTTGCGAAGGAGGAAAGTATTTGTGCTTCCACAATGTGCAACCGGTTTGTTAGACTCGTAGAGTTGTTCATCCGCTCGGAACGTCTCTTGCACGCTCGTCGTCGTTGTCCGGGGGTCCTCTTCCTCCGTATCGCGTCCCATTCAAACTTCAGATCGCATATCGATCGACATGTCTGACGAGGAAACGGAGAGAGACGAGCGGGCACTCACTGCTCCCATCGATCGTACCTCCTCCAGCTTTCTTCCCGAACCACCTGTTCGTTTTTTGTTCTCGGATTGATTCCATCTCGCGACGATCTGTTCCGATGAGAACGTGTTTTTCCACGCGCTCCACGTGCTCGAGCGGTTGGAAAATTTCCTCTGAAACACGCGAACTTTTATTGCAGTCTACGAACTAATCTCATCATGATTCGATTCTGTAGACTAGAAATTTCGGAGACCGTTCGCTCCGTCGCACATATGTAATACGATCGAAAATTCGATGGAATCCATGCAACGCGAAGAGCTGCACGAGAGCATCGGCTGACTCTAAATTTTTTTCCAATTTTCCTCTGCAGGGATCGACTAAACCTTGCAGTGCTCCAGATGAAGGAGAACGGCGATCTGGCTCGCTTAGAGAATAAGTGGTGGTACGACCGAAGCGAATGCAGAACCACTGATAGTAAGGTAAGACTCCGAGCAGAACAGTCGTACACGGTTCCGAACGAGTAAACCGCGGATATGATTCGCTATACCAGCGGAAGATATCTCGGAATCGCGCTCGGATCCAGATCTCCGGCAAACGGAATTTATCGGATTTTCGAAACGAAAAGAGTTGTCCTTACGGGCGGAGTTGTTCTGGGACAACCTGCCGCCCGTCGCGGTGCTTGTTTGACCATCCGTCCTCGCTTCGCGAAGAACAAACGAAAATGACGAACGAATTTTTTGCGGAATAGTTTGCTTTTTTCATGAGCAACTGGAAACAGGCGACTCCCTCGGAGCGGAGTTGTCGTCTGCTTATCCTGTGTTGGTAGATATGTACTCGCGGTCATATCTGTCGGCGGTCCTCGTTCGTCTCCGCGGTCTTCGTTGTCGTGACCGCCATGCAAACTGTTCGACACTCAAAGCGGAATCTCGGTTTCAGGAGTCGGCTCAAAACGAGTTGACACTGAGCAACGTGGCCGGCTGCTTCTATATCCTGATCGGCGGACTCGTTCTGGCCATGGTGGTCGCCCTCGTGGAGTTTTGCTACAAGGCACGCATGGAAGCTGCCCGATCGAAGGTAGGTTTTCATTCGGACATGTTAACTCCTTCGATACCGGGGTGGGGATAAGTCCAGCTCCTCGGAAAGATAAACGCTTGTTGTTTGACTCCCTTTCCAGATGACCATGTACGAAGCAATGCGGGCAAAAGTGCGCATGTCGATCACGGGCACTCAGAACGATAGACCACTAATCGGAGGAAGGGTACGCGAGGGATCGTACTAACCAACCCACCTTCCAACAACCCTATCTTCCAACAAATCAACCAAGTCCTCTTAGCTATTTCCGGCCGTGTTATACACACGGCATACCTTAATGAGCGTGATTCCTCTTTGGTGTTACCTCGTCTTGGAGTAGCTAGCAGATTCTGTCTGAGAACGGTTTTGCCGCTCTCGAGTTCCATCATGACCGAAGGACTTTAAGGTTCGAAAACAGAAACATCGAGCTTCCTCAAACGAATTCAGAGATCGAAGAACTACCGGCGAAAGCCTCTACGCTACAACGGTGAATTTTTCGCCACAAATTCAAATTGTTCGGCACTAATTTTGCGATACCTGTGAGATCACCGGCTGTGGCACCGAGAGTAGCCTTAAGTGTATTGGCTCGCCACGTAGTCAGTCGGCCGATCGGTCCACACCACCTGCGATTGGAACTCGAAGCCAGTTTCCGCGAAACTGATTTCGATCCGTCAAATACGACCTGTTTTCACTGTGTGCCTTGCATCCACCTACCACAAACAATGTCACTAATACTGTTAGTGCTAATATGGGAGAAGCTTGCTTCTACGCAGTTTCGCAATCGGCCTCCCTCTCTTGGGCGCGATTCGCCGATCCAATAGTTCTGTGTTTGGGAGAGTTCCAGGAATAATTCTATTGTGGTCACACTTTGTCGTATGGGCAGCTGGAGAGTTTCCTCGGGCTGATGAGCCCGCTTTGTGCAGTCTCGATGCTCGTAGATCCACGCGCACTACTCAATGCTCGGAGCATGCTCCAAGTAGCTCACTCTGAGGTTTTGGTGAGATGACCCCTCTTCTCGAACAAAACATTAAACAGAAAGGAATCGGTCTCGTGACGTCATTCCTGCGACCAGGAATGCATGGGTCGAGAACCGAGTAAAACTGAACTTTGCATTGATCCCACTGTTCTTGCACCCCACGGAAATGATTTTCTGCTTCGCACTCAAAGTCAGAGGAGCTCCCGAAGGGCAACCTCGTTCCATTCTCACGATTTGCTGAAGTCTGTCTCCCAGTGTCTCACCCACCGTCACTGACTCAGGGCTTTATTCGAGTAAAGGCTAACGTAGCATTTATCTTCAGGCCCCTGTTCTCCCGGGCAGTTATTCTCCGCCATTGCCTCCGCTTCACCATCCTGGACCTTTACCTCCTCTGGACACGGACCGTCTGTCCGTCAACACCCATACCCAAGTCTGACGTCCACCGGTGCGCGGTTACATCAAGTGCTGAGCGAGCACCTTCCTGTGAAACAGAGGAAGGATGTACCAATTTTGTTGAGGACACCACGAGATCAACAGGTTTGCTGCGTCTGTGTGTATATTATGAATGCGGTACATAGTTGTGCGTTTACCTGGGAACATGAACATTGACGTATTGGTGGTGACGGTGCACAAAGCAGCACATGAAACTGAGCATCATCTATGATAGAATTTAGCCTCAGGATCCGGAGGACTCGAATCAAGACAAAAACGGAACCCACAATGAAGTGACGAGTCGACTGAGGTGTTGACCTGTAATCTGACGTAATGTATTGTAACGCGGAAGCAGCACCATTGCTCACGTCATCTTGGGACGCCACACGACGCCGTCACACACCTACCGACAGGAAACGAAAGAAAGAAACAAACCCACTGATCAAGCAACCAATTTGGATTGACGTATCACACCTTTCCTTATAAGCAAAAAGAGAGACATACAGAGACGTATATATTTCTCGAAGTCTGCGAAGATACTGTCGAGGCATCAGTTCTTATTTGCATATAAAGCATTCGTTCTGAGCGTGTCTTCGGATACCTCATCGCTGTCACGCGTTGGATTCGAGGAAAAAACGAGACGCGAATTCTACCCAGCGTAAGCTAGGTTCGACCTTTGGAGTGGCTGGATTGAGCAAAATCAAAGAACAGTCCTGATCGGAGACACCTTGGCAACATCTTCACAGCAGAGACTCTACGCTCTACGAACGTATATCTTTGATGCCGTCAGAGGTTTGATTCATCAAACACAGCGGCTCGCCTTGTACATATTGGAGGTTTCGGCGTTTTCTTCTCTATGATGATGAGGAGGAGGAGAGTATTGAGGAAGTTTATGAAGTTGAAACTGCAGATTACGGTGTTACCTACGAGGACGGAAACGTTCCAAGTCGTTGTCGGGGAATATGAACAAACCCACGAAATGTGAAGACTCGCTCGAGTATTTACAAAAGAAAAAGTTGTTTCGTTCGTTTTGAAACTTGTTTTACAGCCGGGATAGGGTGTGTACTTCTTTGTCAGTGCATCGCAAACACTGGCGATTGATGTTTTTTTCCTTCCCACAATCTGGTCTGAATCCCACAAAACGCAAATCCCGCACTGATAGGTCTTTTTGGATTAGTTTCACCTATCGAGCTGGATGTTGATGACATATATCTGAGTATGATGCGGGAGGAGAAGATGTAAGCATAAATTATTAGGGTGATGAAAACATTAATTGATAACGAATTCCTCAATAAAATGGTTGGAATATCGAACGTTATGTCTGCTCTAGCGATTTTCGGAACGCCTCGTGTTTTTTTTTCCTCAAGCAGTACATAATTCCGGCTTCGTCCGCTGAGTATCAGCAAAGCCATATGAGATTCCTTATCA
Source organism: Neoseiulus cucumeris (assembly GCA_021527715.1). Lineage (NCBI taxonomy): Eukaryota > Metazoa > Arthropoda > Arachnida > Mesostigmata > Phytoseiidae > Neoseiulus > Neoseiulus cucumeris. Next base: position 1,132,596 of record JAJSRV010000010.1, on the reverse strand, counting down.
GTTTTGATTGCCCATCGTCGTCGACCGATTTCGAATGTTGGACGACGTAGAACATCGTCATTACCAACAAAATGAATATTACCAATTTCAAAATCGAATTCGATCATCGCACGGAGTACGGCGCGCCGTGGCGCAGCGGGCTTCTCGAGTTAGTATGTCCGGATGCGGATGCTCCGTGAAACTGGAGTAGCTGCGCCTCAAAAAAGCAGTGTTTCCTCCTTGGGCGAAGCGTGTGTTTCTTTCTGAAGACGTCAGCTCCTTCCGGTGGCCTCGGAGCTAAGTATATCACAGCCGCTCAAATCTTCATCTTTCGCTCTGAAATTTCTCCGAGACGGAAAATCTCTTCGAAGAAGAGCGGCTGATAGCTGCTCAAAGCTCAAACATCGAAAAACTACAAGAGCCACATCAGCTCATTGACGACGGAACTCGACATTTCTTCACAGGTCAGGAGAAGAAGCCGAAGAATCCTCATCCTAGCTCTCGGTAGATGTTTTGACTCTTGGCTATAAGGATGATATGCAGACGCGACTCGCGCTTTCCCATTATCTTGAATTTTCTCCAATTTGTTTATTCTGTGATAGAGAATAATGTCAGGAACTCTCGTTGTAACGAATTTCCGTTACAATGAACAGATTTCGCCGGTGTCTCGAGATTTCGCTTCATCTACAGATTTTTCAGTAGGAAACGATGATGAGCGCTGAACATCAAGCTTTTGCGCGAGGTAATGCATCTCGCCCGGATCGGGAAGGTCATGCAGGGATGAGAGGAGTACATGATGTATTTTTGATGGAGTTCACATCCTTCCCGCTCCGATAGCTCATAGGAATCACCGCACGTGTGTCCCCTCGGCAGCTCGGCGAATGGCCGAGTTTGCCTGATAAAGTCCATTAAGATCTTCTTACGAACATACGTACATGCATGCAGGCGGGCGGGATATGTCCTCAACACCGAGATGGATATAATATCAGTCGAGTGAGCGAGAGAATGCGTGGGTGACCTCTCCAGGGAGTTTCTCAACGTGCCGAAGAGCGGCATGCATCTGGTTGGCATTACGGCATTCGCACGGTCGCCGGCCCATAATTTCTCACCGGCAGTGCTCGCGACAAAGTCCTCGAGCACGCTGCTAATCCACTGCGTAGCATGAAGAAACGACCTGTCCACTACAGTTCGCATTGTCCATGCTTCATGGAAGCGGAACGTTATCAGCCACAAACGTATTCACAGACATGTTACGCAATCGAATGCATTTCCGGCCGATATTCGATAGTCACTCGGCCGGCAGCCAGAATGCGGAGTACGTGGATGTGAATTTCTCGAACGAGATACGGTTTCGACCTCCTCCGATCTCACTCGCCGCAACTCTATTGACTCCTCTCTTCGCAGACTTTTCGTCACCTTCATACGATACATGTTCTCGGGTCTGTCTCACGATTCAGCCAACGCGGCTCCTTTCGCCCAAAATCTGTGATCGAGATCTGCGCATAAATCTGATTAGTTTTTGCGCGACATATGTTCGAAAATATTAAAGTCAAGAGAATAGCGAAGACACCCCAGGCATGTGGATTCGGCTTTGAACTCGAGGTTTCGATCGGGACGACGACATAGCCCGGGGAACTTCCGCACACTGGGATCCTGTATTGTTCTTCCACCTTCTTTCAGTTGCCAGAACCGGACGTTAAAGTTCCAACGTCTCGGGCGATGAATCCAAAAGACTAAGGGAATCGTTAACGCTTGTTTGAACGCATTGTAGTGTCCGCCTTTTCTTCGGCTCATGTGTCCATGTTTTCTGCTCAATTGTGACGAGTATCTTCGATAAGAGCCATTGGTTTCTTCGGGAATTATCCTGTGATTTCTTTACAAAAAAAACTCTCCTTTCACTTCATCAGTTCATTTTCCGGCGATTCCCTGGAAGAATTGTTGCGTGGGAACAGTAACGAGGCTGCGATGCAAAAGAATTCACTCATTCGGCGTGAAAGTTGTCCCCAGCAATTAGGAGCTTGATGCGCAAAACGTTTTCCGGTGCACGCAGTCGACCAACAACGATTGTGGCTGCAGAAAACGGAAAAACGTAAATGTCTAACGGAAGTGAGCTGCGAACTGCCTAACGTTGGAGGAAAACCGGGACGCGATCAAACCCTCGCCCGCCAAACACTGGATGAGGAGGGAAACCAACTTTAACAATAGAGTACCGACGCCACGTAAAGGGCGAAGAAACCGTGCTCCAGAGACGTCCGGACGGACAACCACAGCAAGAGAAAGGCAGGCGGAGAGTAGTACCGGCAGCACTCCCGGAATGTTCTTCGGCTTCTCAAGAATTGCGTCTTCATCGGGTTAAGGTGGTTGCGTCCAATGAGATTTTCTTTTGAGTTCTCGCGGTTTGTATGCGGTTTCCGGTCGGGAAGTGGATTCGGTTCCTGTGCTCTCCGGCTTTCTTTTCAACTCTGAGACCGAGCGACTAGATAAAACTCCAAAGGACAACTGTGCTCATGGACAGTAGGACGTATCCAAAAACAAGTACCTGCCTCTCATAACCTTTTTTTGAGACCGACGCCCTTTTTGCCGCTAGTGCCTTTACATACACCGAAAGATCCCGGCAAGTGAGTAAGCGACCCGGTCGGGGTTATATTTAGTACTCGACTGTCTGCTGGTCGTCGCGCACAGCAGCGCTCTGTTCTTAAAGGCGTCTATATCGAGAAACGCTACAAAAGAGCTCGTACCGGAATCGTCGTCTCGCACAATTTGCCGTGCTCGTCGCAATCCTGCGAAACCGAGCAACGCGGGTGCAAATTCACAAATAACGAGGATAATATGTTTCCTCTTTGTTCTCATGACTCGAAACAATGTGACCCGTATTTCCTATCCGGCGTTTGGATGGCGAATGCCGCGAATGAGGTTCGGAGAACTCTTCGTGTGTCGTCCATCGACACGGTTCGTACTTGTGGTATGGTTGTATAGGGGTTTCCAGGATACGTTTCGGCGAGAAATGACAAATTATTCAGGAGGAGGTTGAACAAAACGCAACGCAGAGCAGATGGCCAACCCAGGTCTTCATCGATCAGACCGCGAAGATATCGGACACTTTCGTTTGAAAAATGACTTTTCCATTAGTGATGATATCACACAAGCCTTGTGGTGGCGACCGAAATAGCGCAAATCTTCTTTCGTTTACATCTGTACCTCGTTCAGAAACATCTGTTAAGCCTCTCTGCGAAGTCAAACCTTCCATTGGCTCAATTAATTCCGAACCATCACAAACATTATTCACCCATTACAGTGCTGCGCGCACTGACTGTGCGCGAATGAAGTTTCACCGACTATCTTGATCATCTCATTCTAATATGCTGAGTCGGGGTATGTGCATGGTTTTCTGTTCCTGCTCATGAGAATCTCTCGATGGGCAAGTTATGCCGAGACGAATCTATCGACATCAGCAACACCTAGAAGAATGGTTCTCAACTGTTTCCTCGTCACGAACTCCCCGCACGTCAAAATAGTGTTTGCGGGATTCCAGTCTCAACACAGATCGAAATTAATGAAATACTAGAATTCATTCTGGAATCATTGATCTTCATTTAGATCCGCAGCGTCTATTTAATGAAACAATACCTAGTCTTTTATATGCGACGAATTGATTCAACGAGAACATTGAGCTTAAACGCGATTCGTTCAACAACATTTGGTCGCCTTGCTTCTCGAAAACGGGTTCCGCGACATCGTCCCGCTGAGGCTGGGTGGTTTGGATTGAACAGGAACTCCACTTCGACTTCTCAGATGTCCACAACAAACGACTGATGATACTTGAGGCGACCCGCAACTCTCTGAGGTCCGAGAATCGTTTCCAGAATTCATCCTCTAATGCGCGGTGACGGCTGACCAATACTTCCTTGACTTTCTTCGAGAAGTCACAAACCTTGCGCCAGAAGAGATTATGAAACGTAGGATTCGTGATGCCTCCCTCATGTGTATCAAGTATGCGCAAGGAGTTTCGAGGAGATTCCTCTCCTACTACGCTCCTCTCCTGAATCGATGAGCGTAGCATTCGAACTTTGAAGCTGTCTGTTCAGAGTGTTAAGTTTTACGAGAATGTCAGTCAGGTAGCTTATGTAGGCCTTACCGTTGGCCGTGCATCTCATCACTATGCAAGAATGCCTTCAGCGCATAAAAAAGTTACATTAATCTCCTCGGAGAATTTCCTTTCGATACCTATCTGATTTCGGTGTGCATTAAGAGCTGAACATACTTCGCCTCAGTTCCAGGCTTTTTTAACAACCGCTTTTGTCTGCCTTCATTGAGTTGATGTATCGTGCCCTCTGTAACCTTTGATACTGACGTCTACGTCAAAAAAAAATGTTTCCGGGAAATATGCTCCTGATTCTCTTTGCTGAATTGTGTGAAATGGGAGGAAGCGCATCCATTTTCAGCGGAAAATCAGCGAAATTTCGACACAGCGTCGAGAATTCTGTATCAAACTCGGATCTAAGGTGTCCGATGACATAAGGATCGTGTTCAGCGATCGGGAATACTCCCGCACGCAAAATGTAATGTAGAGAGAGTAATTCGAATGACATCTCAAATCAGGGGTTACGGAAATTCATTCTGAAGGAGGTCCGTTTTCTGTTATGTGACGATATCGGCCGCTAAAAACGTTGAAGCGGACTCTCTGAGGATGTGAGCTATCCATGCGTGACAACTTTTTCAAAATCCCGAATCTACATGCCGCGTACCTCCCTTGTGAGTTGAATGGAAAGCATAATGAGGTCAAGCAATGATTATTATTCGCTGTTTCCGCAAATGCTCGGCTGCCCGCAGTTGTCCACGAGGGTTTTCTCGCAATGTTGAAATAGGGTGAGAATTCGGGAGCGCTCGCTTGAATAATTGAAATCCGAATCAAAACTCCTTAATTGCTCTGAGTTCCTCGAAAATCGTCCCCGGACCCTTTAGAATCTGTGGACTCCTGTTGAGAATCACGAACATAGAAAACAATTGTTATTGGATAGGCCCTTCAAATCAACTTCGGAATGAATTCACTTTAGATCATGGTCGCTTTCATTCTCTCTCAGGGTATTCAACAATGGTCTCCGCAGCGGAAAGGAGGCAGTGGCGTACCCAGGGGGGGGGGCAGCTCTTGGCCCCCCTCAAAACCATAGGAAAATAGGCCCCTCCCCCCAGAGAAAAATCCTGGGTACGCCCCTGAAAGCGGGTCCTGGTTTCTGTCGGATTCTCGGGGACATTCTAAGAGTCCAAGTTGCGATTACCCTGGAGGTTCGAACTCAGATCCAGTTGCTCCAAGAGTGAAATCCCGGATATAGGGAACGTCGAGTGTAAGTAACCTTTCGTGTAGGGAACCTCGCGTTTAAGGAACCTCTCGTATGCTGTATGCGAGGGTCCTCATACGCAAGGTCCCTTACGCGGGACATTTTGGTGTACTGAAAGATTCCTTTTACTCGGGACTCTCGACTATTTGAGTTCGGTGAGTCGCATCGAGGAATGAATGCAGAATGCGGATGGCTGCTATGATCCCAGAAGACCTGTGGAAGAGCCACATGACTCCATAGCAGAAGCTCGTATCTTTGTCAGCTGAGTGTGATTCACACAAAAACAGAGTTTGTGGAACGCAGCTGTCTGGTCGACTGGAGTAGCTCGAGCCTCTTAGCTTGAACTCTTGAGGTTTAGATTCCCATTCTTTTTAAGTCGACGTGGATTCCCGTCGTCGTATTGTTGTCGCGATTTCGGTTACTCTAGTGCCCGACGGCAGACTTGCAGAAAATCCGTTCTCGGGGAAGCCATGTGGCGCGGTTCACACGGAGACGAACGCGATTTCGAAACGGAAACAACAAATGTCATCCGAGCACGAGTTTCAATGGAAATTTTTCGCAAACCGTTGTGAATTCGAAATGCGAAGATCCACTCGAACATTTGGTAGCATAAATAGAGTATCACAAAAGGTGACGTCACGGAAGACCGAGCGCTATGCTTCACGCGGGAAGAGGGGAATGTGAGAACTCGCGAAACTTGATCCCGGAAGTTCTGTCCAGAGCTCAAAAGAGTCGTTCACGTGATCGGTCAACATCGAAATAGAGTATTGAGCACATCAAGAGGTTTCTCTAAACAAAGCCTGTCAGTTGAATGATTTCCCTCATTGGGAGAAGCAACATTTTCAGCGCTCAACATTTTCAGCGCTCAACAGCTTTCAATATAATTCTGCCGATTCTTCATAAGCAAAAGAATTCTGATGAATTGTGATTGATCCCATAGTTGGACGCCTCCAATTGTTAAAGTCCTGGAAGGCGGTAGCAGGAAATATTCAATGATTTCTTTGGAATCGCGAGTGATGGCTTCCTGAAAAAAAGTTCCACATTCGAAAGATCCGACAACTGTCGTGCTCCATCCACGAGAATCCACCGACGAAGCTTCGAGCGAAAACTGAAATTACGAAATAATCAAGTGCGCTGCGTCTAATTGAGCTCGGACATCGCTTCGACGTTTTGAAACAATGAATGTGACGACCTCCCTTTTAAACACAACATGGATGTCAAATGCAAAACCGTCTTGGATCCAAATGTACGTTTTGTCCTCACACGGTTCGATTCCACAAGCCCGATTATCTCGAACGCAGCATCGGTCGTGACTGCGTGATGATTATCAATTGAGCTACTGTGAACCGTCCTTCGGAATATTTATTGATCAGAATTTCTTCACATCTCGCCAAACTGCTGAGATGTGGCTGTCGCAGTCGTCGCCACTCACCACCCTTAGCCGGAGTCTGAGGTGATCTTGGGTGCTTCGGAATATGCTCCATGAAGCGTTGTCGATAACTTGTTCACTGCTATTGCAGTATCGGGAACGTTTCCAGACGACGATCGTGTACTTTGACATCGAAGGCGGACGGTACGAGCCGGAATTCAGTTGTGTTTTCGAACACAGTCATCTTACCTCACAAAACTTGGACTTCATCTCAGAACTCATCAAAATCAACTTCCGATCCAGACGAAAGTTCGTCATTGTCGCGACACCATCAGCGAGCGTTCACGTTCTCGCTAATCGGAGTGTGCTGCAAAAATTTTCGTCATTTTTGGGTTTCAGCCGTTGGCTCTTTCATTTCGTGGATTTCTCGGCCGGGCAACGACTGGAAGAAGTGCTGCAATGTTTCTCCATCTTCATTAACGAAACAACAGCCAGCATTCCGAGCGACTTCATCAAGTGCGCGGAGCGAAGGTACATCACCGATGAACTTTTTGGACAAGTCGAACAGTTCACAAGAAAGCCGAAGAGTTTTGTATGCTCGGCGGCATGTTATCCCGGCCGGACGAGGAAAGGAGAGAAAACCAACCTCGCAATCAAATGGCTCAGTATTCTACGAGCGAGCAACTTTTCGGCAGAGGCCGACGTTCACTATTTGGATCCAAGTCTCGGGCCCCACCTCGAGCAAGGAGCTCGGCTCTTAGCGACCCGGAGGAAAGAAATTCTATTCACCTCAACTGTCATAAGCTATGAGCGATACGCTTCGATGATTTTCGCCGCGCCCGTGTATTACTTGGAGTACAACATAATGGTGAAACGACGCTACCACAGAGCTCTGAGAGATGATGGTTTTCTTCGGCTCTTCGACGGCTGGACGTGGCTCGCGATCGCTCTGTCGGCTCTGGTCCAGGTATTCTGTATCACAGCCCAAACCAAATGTAGTGTTCTGGAAGCGACCTATTTTGTATACGCCCTGCTATTCGGCGAGAACGGACCAAAGTCGTTAACAGTACCTCGACATCTTCTATCATTCTTGCTGATCGCGTGGTTCGTGCTTGGCTCGGCCTTTCGGAATAAACTTATATCGAGCTTCAACGCCCCGTCTCCACTGATTCTTGATAACGTTGATGATCTTCGTCGTGCATTCAAGGAAAAGCTCCTGGATAGAGTATGCATGTACCGCAGAGGGTTTGTGGCAAGCATCGCTGACGCTAAGTCGGCCCAGCCCCTGCTGAAAATCCTCGGCGAACTTCAAGACAACAATAGCCTTATTTTTCGCGACTCGTCGAACGTGTGCGCGGAACACGTTATGGAAATCTAGAGCGGGCCACTATTTTGATCCTCGTGAGTCTCTATCTCAATGATATGTCTCTGTTGTCGAGAGCTCGGATCAGTAAACCGATCGCATCGTCGTTCATGAGCACCTTCTGCATAGCTCCATGGTCACCGCATGAGGCTTTTTTCAGAAGGATCTTACGACGTGCATTCGAATCAAAACTTGAATCTTTCGACAATCTGCTACGAAGTGTGAACACAGCCTTGATGGCTTTCTCTTCTGAAGCGGTTCATGTTCTTGATTTGCATGATTTCAAATTGGTGTTCTTTGGTTGGTGTGGTGCTCTCATTCTTTCCTGTTTTCTGTTCTTATTTGAAAAAACACATCGAGTCTATTCTTCAGGCTTCGCACCTAAGGGTCTGCGAAGTCCCTAATATTCGCAGTTCATTCGCTCGACTTGTTTCGATCGGTACTCCCTGCGCCGTCAGACATCGGAGAGCATCTCATAAGGCAACAAGGAGTTCCTCCCAACGAGCCCTGTCGCGGCGTAATTCTCAATATTACGAACAATTTTTCTGATTCTACATATCCGGCTGTGTAGTCGTGTGGTTCTCATATTTTAGCTCTCATTCTTCCGATCACGGTGTTTTCCCCAATGAACGCCCACCTCAAAGGTGTGTCCCATCCGCAGTAGAACTTCGATCAAATCATCGATGAATGTCATATGATATAATCGAGAGGTGGAGTATTTAATCGAAAAAGGAACATGATCCAACATGGTTTATTTGGGAGTTGACATACATACAAGGAGAGGTCGATGTTGTGAACACTCGGATTTCGTCGAAACTTCGTAAACGTAATTTTCATGGTTGGAATAGGGAGACTCTGTCGGAATTGTTCATGGGAATATGTGGATAATGAAATAAGACTTTTTAAAAACCGCAGAATTCCTGATCTCAGTGCCTGCAGCCCGGAAAGTCGGATTCGCATCCGACTTTTTTCATTATCCACATATCCACCCGATTCCCACATTTCTGCGGTTTCTAAAAGGTCATATTCCATTATCCACATATCCACCCGATTCCCTCGAAAAAGCCGATTTTCAAATTTTCATACCCACTTATCCGCGCATTTCCCTAAAAAAATATATCGATACGGTTCTTCCCTACCAATCGTGAACTTGAGCTGACGAAGTTTCAGCGAAATTCATCGGCGACGCCTTCTCGCTAGACGAGAATGGAATGTTCGAGGTCGGGAGAACTCAATTCGATTGAATAAAAGAGTGATTTGATCAATCAATCGATATAATCGAGCTTATACTGCACGTAGTCTCAAATCGAGACCCGAACTGAAGGGGTAGCTCACAGCGTAAAGATTTCGGAATGCTTTGAAGTCGAGGCTTCGGATGAATGTTTAGTAGACAATTTACGAAGTCGCTTAAGAGCCTGGTGGTCACATCATTCATTCCAACAATGATAAGGAGGTTCCGGATAGCATCCTCCGTACGAAGTAAATTCCCGAACATCGATGTTCAGAAATTAATTTTCAAACTTCGGAAATGAGTATTCATCCATAAGAGTTTTAAAATCCAACTCCAGTTCATCTTCATATTCATTTCCTCGATCTAATGTGGCAATACAGGGTTCTCTGATCTCTTTCCGGGTTAGGAGTTTACAGCTTATGGGAGAGGCCGATAACTAGGGACTAATGTAGGAAATCGGACCAAAGAGCAAGTCACCAAGGAGCAAGCAGCTTGGAGTCTGAGTGAGCATGCGACCTACACTCATCTGCGATTATTCTCACTTTCGGCGCTGGTCGAAGGCGAGTGATCGCAAGAGTTTCGTGGTTCTTAGGGTTCCTGAACCGCTAGGTGACCCACTATAATCTTTGATCGTTTAGAAACTACGACTATAAAACTTGATGTCACCGTCTCGCTGATGGCCAAATCTGTAACGCAGATGTAGGCCATCTGATGAGGTCTCAATTTACTTGTGCAGCATACTGACTCGTGATTTATCAACTCTGGAAACCTCAATAAACCTCTGAAGGATTTTCACAATATTCTGCATGATTTCTCCGTTCGTTCTGATACTTTTCCTGCTCCCGATATGTTGTCAAGCGATTCCCTGCCAATAGTTAGAAAAAAGTGTCCGAGATTGGACAAACAATGCCCTTCAATCACAGTAATGTATTATGTAATCCAACCTTCGGCATAGCTTCCACTGCCGGCTCAGCAAAGCGGTCTTCGAACACCTATAGATATCGAATATTTTTTACTATGAAGGATGATCTCGCACTCCCGTCTCCCTGGTAACCCTCAAGTGACTTCACTACAGATGACTCCGTTCAATTGGAACCGTTCTGGCTCAATTAAGCGTCGTGGATGATGAAATTATGCGGAGAAAGTTTGCGTATTCCACCTCGTCAGGTGAGCTAACCTTGATTCAACTTAGCGAGTTTGACGATCGACGATCACACCGACTAAGAGGAAGCTACCGAACGCCTCAACAAGTGCTTTGTACTGCAAGGGTAGATGACTTCCAGACAAAAAGTCGGGTCAGGCTGCGTTCTCGGCGGCTGACAGGATATGATGAGCGGAGAAAAAACCTCAGATCAGTACTCATGCCCCACCTTTGCTTCTGAGCTCCGGCGTTGTCTTTGAATGAATGCCTGACACCTCATCAAACACAATCCCTTTTGACAAACGAGTCGATACGTGGCATGATTAATTATCGGACCACCCCCGAGCAACGCTCGAAACAATCCGTGATCTTTGCTCGAAGTGCTTCTAAACAGATTGAGACTGCCCTGAGAAGACTCATAGTTCCTGCAACCGCTCAACACTGAGTCATTCCACCAAGTCATACGAGATGTTCCCTCCAGCTTTGTCTTTGACGTGTTTAATCTTGTCTCAATATGAACGACGTTTCCAGGCCACCGTTGTATATTTGGATCTGAGCAGCGGACGCTACGAGCCGGGCTTCGATTGTGTCTTTGATCGGAGTTACTTGACATTCCAGAGCTTGGAATATACTTTGGAATTCATCGCGAATAGTTTCCGAACTCGCCGCAAGTTTGTCGTTGTCGCCACCGAAGTAGCGAGTGATCATCTGATGACTCACCAGAGAGCACTACAACGATATTCTTCGCGTCTGGGTTTCAGCCGGTGGCTCTTGCATTCTCTTGGAACATTTCCAGAATCGACATTCCATGTGGGAGAAACCCTCCAGTGTTTCTTCATCTTCATGAACGAAACGACTGCAAACATACCCGATGACTTCGTAAAGTGCGGAGAAAGGCGTCACATTCGATCGTGTTGAGGAAGTCGAGGAATTCACGAGGAAGCCGCAGAACTTCATGTGCTCTGCAACATGCTATGGTGGTCGCAAAAGAAAGGTGAATACACTAACCATGCGAAGAGGTGGCTGAACTTCCTCAGTGCGAGCAATTTTTCGATCGAACCTGACGTTCAATACATCGATGGGGACCCGCGAACTGAAATCGTTGAGGGTGCTCGACTTCTAGGGTAGAGGAGGAAAGATTTATCGTTCAATCCCTTCGCCATGAGCTATGAAAGAGTCGCTTTGATGACTTTCCTCCCCTTACCATGTATATTCTGGTTTATCACATATTTGTCAAGCGACAATTACATAGAGTTTTGAGAGGCGATCCCCTCTTGCGGCTCTTCGATGACTGGGCGTGGCTTGCTTTCATTTCATCTGCTCTGCTCGTAATCATCTCCATCACCATTCTCTACGGCCGCCGTTCCTCGGACGCGGCCTTGAAAAGAGGGCGAAAACGAACAGAAATCGTTGAAAGTCTCTCGGTTTCTCCTCCTATCTATACTGATAGGAGGGTTCGTGCTGAGTTCGGTATTTCGAAACAACCTCACATCAAGCTTCAATGTCCCATCTCTTCTGATTTTCGACGGCGTTGACGATCTTCGTAGGGGTTTCCATGAACGTCTCCTGAACAGGGTCTACATTAACCAGAAGGATTTCGTGCTGACGGCAGCGGATTCCAACTCGAATCATCCGCCGATGAAAATGCTGGGCGAGCTGAAAGAAGCCAATGAGCTTTTCACCCTCAATTCGTCGGGCAAATGTGCACTTCATGTGAGTTCTCACCCTGGAGAAGCTGCCGTATTGCATCCTTCGAGCATACATATCAATGAGACATATCTGTGCTATCGAAAATTTGAATCGGTCAACCGATCCCAACGTCATTGATCCGTGGTTTGAGTTTACCGCCTTGGTCATCACATGAAAAGACACTGCGGAGGATCTCCCGTGTCTCCTTCGAATCGAGCCTCGAAACGGTTGATTCACAGGGCTGGATTATGGGCGCGGCATGGAAAATCGATCCGATGGAGACTCTTCATGTTCTCGGCTCCACGGATTTCAGAATGGTGTTCGCCTCGCTCTGTTCAGGTCTCCTTTCGTCCTGTGTTTTGTGTCTTCTGGAAAGGATAAGATCGAGCGTTGTAGTGAATGCTCCATCTAAAATGTCATGCCACGCTCGAATGAACGCAAGTTTTCGGCAGTGATTTCCTATTCGCCGCAATGTTTCAATTCCTTGTATCAAATGATCATTCATCGGACACTCTCAGAGCTTGTCATCGACAGAGCGAAGAATCTGTATATCGATCGAAATCATTCCGGTAACCTCAAGAGCCGTCCCGTCTGCAAGTCGACGGAATACTGAGTCGCACGGGACGCGCGCCGAGAATCGATCGATTGTTATCGTGACTCGACACATCTCATCTCGAGAGCGGTACAAAGTCTAAACATTATTATGGCAGCCATCCTGCTTCTTGTTCAAAAGTAGGCCTGGTGCTTGTTTTCATTGAGGCCCGCCGATGCTTGAAACTATCAAAGGAAAGTGCGGGCTCATTTCCTTCCTTCGTATATCCACACGACGAGACTTTCTAGCTTATTTTGTTTCTATTTGTGGGAGAGAGTGATCCCATGCATGGTCTATGAGTAACATGATTGACATTGGTTCATCCAATGATTATGATTCACCCGGGGAATGAGAGTTCGTCTTCATTGTGAAGGAACTGTTCCATGGTCTCGGACCATTAGCTTCAAAACACTGCTGTGTTACTAGAACCCATTCTCATGGAAACTTGACTCGTATGATATCTGAGCCGTGATCACGCCCCATCTTTGCTTGAAGCGCGCTCTTGAGATGAATATTTAACGGTGCATGCGATACAATGCCGGCTTGTTGACGATTCGATGCAAGGCGTTCTCTACGTTCATTATTCTATTCCTGACCAGCGTTCAAAACAATTGTCGATCTCTAACGTACTCTTCATCGTCGAGACGCGCGTAACCGAGAGGAGTCACGCACGCTTCTAGATTTGCCTTTGATTTTTCAAGTGCGACAGTTCTCAAAACGCCGCGGGATGCTCTATCGAGTCTTGTCGATAACTTGTTTGCTGTTAGCCCATTATGAGGAGCGTTTCCAGCCGACGATTGTGTACATCGATGTGAATGGCGGACATTACGAGCCGGGGTTCGAGTGCGTTTTCAAGCGGAGTCACCTCACCTCGAGAAACTTAGAGAACCTCTTGGAGCTCATCAAGCGTAGTTTCAAGCTCCGTCGCAAGTTTATTGTCATTGCCACCGAAGCGGCGAGTGCGCACCTGATAGCAAAACAGCATGTGCTAGAACGATATTCTGCTTCCCTGGGATTCAGCCGTTGGCTTCTGCATATGCCTGAATCCACCCTTGAACCTTACAGGAGTGAAACGCTCCAATGCTTCTTCATCTTCGTAAATGGAACGACTGCCGATGCACCGGGTGATTTCGTTAAGTGCTCGAAGCGTCGCATCATAAGCGCCCAAAGTGTTGAAGAAGTTGAACGATTTACAAGAAAACCGCGACATTTCATGTGCTCGGCAACATGCTACGAAGGTGTAACAAGGAAAGGCGTTAAGACTAGCGCAGCAATCCATTGGCTTGATATTTTAAGAGCGAGCAACTTTTCGATCATTCCCGACGTTCAGTACATCGATGGAGATCCCCAGATCGAAGTTGCAGAGGAAGCGCGACTTTTGGGAACTAGGAGGAGAGAAATGTCATTCAATCCGTTGATTGTGAGCTATGAAAGGACATCTGCAATGCACTTCCTCGACCCGATTTTTTTTCCAGAATACTTCATATTCATCAAACGGCAGTTCCATAGAGTTTTCAGAGATGATCGCCTCCTTCGGCTTTTCGATCCCTGGACTTGGCTTGCTCTTGCTGCATTTGCTATGACCCAGACAATCTTAATCAGTGTACTTCACGGTCGCCACTCTTCGGATGCAGTCTTCTTCGTTTGTGCTATGCTTCTAGGACAGAACGAACAGAAAATTGTGCAAGTGTCGCGGTATCTCTTCCTGTCCCTGCTGATTGCAGGATTCGTATTGGGTTCGGTGTTTCGGAATAACCTCACATCGAGCTTTAATGTCCCGTCTCTGCTAGTTTTCAATGACGTCAACGATCTCCGTCGCGGTTTCAATGAGCGCCATCTTCAGAGAGTCTGTGTGAATCGCAAGGAGTTCGTCTATTCTGCAGCGGATGCCAAGTCAAAGCATCCGCTTCTGAAGGTCTTGGGGGAGCTGAGAGATGTGCACAATCTGAAAACCTTCGATTCGTCGAATGAATGTATTGATCACGTCATTCTTCATCTGAAACAGGGTGCCGTATTGCAACCCGGGGCCATTCACTTAAAGGAGATATCTCTGCTTTCCAAAGTGAAAATCGGTAGGCCTATCGCAGTGTCCCTCTTGGCTAGTTTGAGTGTTTCACCGTGGTCACCTCATGAAAAGAGACTGAACAGAATCGCGCGCAGCTCACTCGAATCAAGCCTCAAAGTGTTCGATGCACAGATCTGGTCCCGGAACATGGAATGGAAAGTCGATCCAGCGGAGCGACTCCATAGCCTTGATCTGGTAGATTTCAAATCAGTGTTCGTGTCGTTGTCTGCTGGTTCGATGTTGTCGTGTGTTCTGTTTCTGTTAGAATCGATGTTATCACGCTTTCACAAATGATCAACACCCCGAAATGAAACCGCCAGTGAGAACAATCGTACTCCGGGTGTGACTATGAGGCCTCAACATGAGTATACATGGGTATATTGTGGGGCACTAGCTGAAACTGGGGAAGCATCCCAAGAGTAGCAGTGATCAATGTGGCTTAGGTTGATATGATCGGTCTTCATTGATCAGGGCCGATGAGCTTGTAATTAACGACGGCAATCAAATCTCAGATTTTCCAAAAAAGTCCGGCACTGGACGGATGTGATAGTTCATTCAATCAAGAGTTTCAGGAAATGGAATTGATTGAACGTCTTTGTCACTCGAAATCCTTCGCTCCTTGGAGAGCAGGTATCTTGGCTATACAGGGTGGTTTTCGATCGATTCCCATCTATTTGACGAGATGGGAACCCTTTTTGTGTGAATCTCGTTTGAAAACGTCATAGATCGACAAGACTCGCGATTTCATGGAAAACAAAAGTCTCCGGTTCCATTTTTCTGAAAACTTATTCGCTGAGATACTTCGTGTTGAAGATTCGCAAAGAAACTCAGGGAGGACAATCATGAAGAATATCGTCCGAATCCAAAGGGAGCGATATTAGGGTCCTTCCGATGTTGTAGGTAATTGCAACATATGCGACACAACCTCAACTGCTGATTTCTATGACTAGCAGTCGGAGAGAGTCGAGACATCGTGGTGGAAAACACAGTCGAGACCAGAAATTGAGTTTACGAGAGATTTGAACGAAAAAACATGATCGCAGCTTAGTAATCCATAAAGAGAAATACCGTTCATGTTGCTGGGATTCGACTCATCGGTCCACAGGATTTTCGTTTGTAATGTTAGATCTCCGTTCATCTTCACGCAAATTCGATTGAAAGGATGTACACGGCACTTAGATCGGTTAGCCTGATGCAAGACACCCTCGTTAAGTTGCGATCTTCCTTGCATCATGTGGATGTAGAGTTCCGAGTATAAAACTATCTGCGGTCCTAGGGTCAAGAAAGATGAACACTATGAGACGAGTACCTCCTCTTCGAAACAAGAATCACTGAAGCCGATATTTTTACAAAGTTCCACAAGATTTTCGTCAATGACAACATCCCCAACCGAACCAAACGATCTTCCATCCTCATGCCGTCCGAAGAGGAGATTCGGAAATCAGCTAGAATGAGCGAATCGTCTGCTCATTCTGTCTGCAATAAATTCCGTGGAATTGGGACCCCCATTGGGGTCCGGAGCTGGAGGCCGAGAATGAACCGGTCCCATTACACAGACTATGGGGTGGTTCTTGGTCTCGTTGCTCAGGTGGTCCCATAACACGTTTGGGATGCATGGAGGATTCTGACCAGATCTCAGAAACGTCGTCACACGATCACATTTAGCTCAAAAACCATTGGAAATTCCGACCCCTCTTCTCATGATACTCCAATGCAAACATTCTGTCCCTGTTCATGGCGAGTCAAAAAGTTGATGATCGACGGTTTTGAGGTTCGTTGAATACGTCGCAATGCCACGAAAAGAAGCCGATGGGCGGACCTCCCTCTTTACCATATCGCAACGAATTTCAACCCTCAGCAGGCCCAACTGAACACGCATTCCATGAACTCGTGGTTCCTGCGGGCCTTTGCAGAGCTCGGGTAGGGGGCGCAGCCTCCACGCCACGGCCCACATTATCTTCACAAAAACAACAGAAAGAGAATTCTTGTCCGAAGTTCTCTTTTTCCGGAATTCCGGAAAAATTCCGGAAAAACTGACTCATTGATGAGGTTTTCAAAATCAAAAGCAACTTGCTGGGAAGCGGGATAGCTGTTCTACCGCCTGCCATCGCTCGATCCGATGTTCTCAATAATAGTTTCGCATGGCGCCTGTCCCATAAAGCCGCCACCCGCAAACTAGCTCTTAGCCTGTCCACTTTCTGCGACCTACCCTCCCTCCTTTATCTATCTATCTATATCTATATCTATACTAATATATAAAAATGGGATTATGTTTGTTTGTTTGTTTGTTTTTTTGCGTGGTAGGGGATTGTCTCCGGATGGTCGTAGGCTACATGGGCAGGGCTCAATCCGGCATATGAAGTTTTGCAGAGAGCTTTTCAGTAAAAGTCTGGGGTGGTTTTGGTCGTTTTTCCGCTTTTTTCTGCGTTTTTCCTCAATCAACTTCCTCACGATTGGTCGAATCGACTTGAGTTTTGCTTTGCGTTGTTGGTTAGCCTCCGCCGAAGGTCGTAGACTACATGGCAGGGCACAGTCCGTCATATAAAGTTTTGCAAAGAGCTTCATAACAAAAGTTTAAAGTGATCTCGGTCGTTTTTCCGTCTTTCCGCCTTCCTTTCGAGTTTTTTTTTGCTCCTGCGCGATGGTTCAGGGTTTCAAAATTTGCGCCCTGGAAGTCTGGCTTCCCTCCAAATCGCATACACAGAAAATCCGTAGCGAAGCACGGGTAGACATGCTAGTAGACAATAAAGAGACAATGAAATTTAATTTTGAAAACATGCCACTTCGAAGCTCCGCTCTTCGAATAGCTAGTCTCATGAAATGTCGCTGCGCACATGTGGTGGACCGTTCAGGCTCTCAACGATTGCGGGAGAAAGATGCGCGTTCTCACTCAATGCGTCCACTCAGCATCTGTCACCGCCTGAAAAGAGACTAGTTCAGCTAATGCGCCATGAGAAAACCGCTTCGACACTAAAGTCTTGCATGTTTCCAAGTCAACTTTCCTCCAGTTACGATGTCGGAGTCGACTGCTGACGGATTCAGGAGCCGAAGAGCAAAGAGCAGTCGCCCGTCCTTTGAAACTGGATACCTGATGTGAGCAGCTGATGGGGTCAAGAGCCATCGCGGAAAAGGAGACCGGCGGAACATCACAAGACAGTCAGTTGCTACTTCTCTGTTCATCCGAGTCCCGGTTCTGGCTCGATGAGATTTGTCAAGCAGACATCTGAAGTCTGTACAAATTAAAATATATAGTAGTTTGCGTAACACGCGGATCGAGGATGCGGGCTTGGAAGCATCGAGAGCGAGTCAGTCGTCACGAAGCGTCGCGGTTCGATTCTCGAGGTCGGCAAATGCCCGAGGGATGCTCGAGTATTAGCATCCATGAACTTTCATCACCCGTTTTGCGAATCGTAGCGGGTGAAGCTTGGCCGCAGATTTTTGTTCGGCCAATGTTGAGAAAGAAACGCTCGTAGGCTTGTAGGACCGCTGGCACGTCGGCGCCGCAATTCGACTGAATGAGGCGACTCCTCGTCTTTCGTCATGCAACTGGAAACTTCTGCTCTTTGTGGTCTCAGAAAAAGTTTGCTTTCGCAGGATTCCGAGTGATGCATGAGACTTAATCGCGTACATCTCAACGATCACCGTGCGGAGGTTTCAACGTTACATACATGAAATGACTCCCGTATGGAGCTTGAAAAAACAAACTGCTTCACAAGGAGTCTAAACGCGCCGACAATGTTCTCTCCTCGGCTCAGGAAGGCACGCACTTACGTGCGAGTTCTCAGCAGTGGAGCTCCAGTTGGGAACAGCGGCTTTTTGAAGCTCCTTCCATGGAACTCTCTGCGAGTCGACGAGCTCTGAGACATTCGTTCCCATGAAGGAAATTGCGATCATAAAGCGCATGCACTTGGTGGAGCTTCATGTTGGAGTGGGGTTACTTGTCTTGGTGGTAGGCCTCATTATCGGCGAAACGAGTCGTTGGTACGTGACATGCTTGAACGCCATCTCGGGAATTCGAGCATCAGCGTTCAATGATACTCGACTGGAGCTCTTCGTAGAGGATGTCCTCCTGGGATTTGCTAATCTCGTAAATGGGGTCAGACTAAACGTTCCTTCCGGTTAAAAGGTGACATGGCTAAAATCTATTCGTAAGGTCTGAGGCCAGTAAAGCTGTCGGAAATTCAAGATGCTGAAAGACCAATCAATTTCCATAATCTTAGCAGTCGATTTCCGTGACTGAGAAGCTCAAGAAAAGCACTCATATTCCCAGATTTTGTTAAAAGAGACGAATGATGCGTCGTACTTGGGGTCGATACACATTTCTCGTCTAGGTCAGAATTGAATCTTCGAAGCTAAGGAGACGTGGAGACTTCTGATTGCGATGGGAAGACTCCATCGGCGAGTGATGCCATGGAAGCGCCCTGCCAACTTCAGAAACTCAGGAGCGTTTCTTCATAGATTCAAGTGGAGAGAATGCGGATTTCTGAGCCGTAATGTTTGAATGGTTCAAAATCTCGTTCATGGTCCGATGCTGGAATATTTCAGGTCCCAGAGGGAATCAAAAGAGTCACCAGAGATATGAGATTTGAATCGAGGATTCGAGTGAGGAATCTGTCAAACAAGCAAACAGGTTCCTGTCTAGGAGCTCAAATCTTTCTGCGAAGGGAGAATCAATAACATCATTGAAGATCTTCTCAATTTTCCTATAGAAACGCAGCACCAACGACTTCTAGAGCTTCTCTAACTTGATGATTTTAATGGTGATTGTATTTTATTGATTTTCCTCATTTGTGAGTATCACATCCATAAGGTGTTTTTTGATTCAGATACGGTGAAAGGCGACGCTTGTGTTTTCTCTCAAGTTTCGAGGAACCTCGTTGTACTCTTGAGGATAGCGGGGTCTTGATTATCAAGAAAACTTAGCATTTTGTGTGTTTCGATCTCTCCCACATATCAGTTCCCGCTCCTATTTTGAGCCTCTTATCACTCGTAGTTTGTGTACTTCGCAGAAGTAGAGTTTCTTCCCACATGTCGTCCACCGTCGAGCCCATTTGTTCCCGAACTTTGTTGCTGAATTCAGTCACACACGGTCGTCCTTCAATATAGGTCAGATCGATATGTTCGCATCTGAACTGCTTCTGTCCTGGATTCGCTCCGAATCCACAATGATTTCCGACCGTTCAATGTCCTGCCTTCCATGATGAGTTTCGACTTTCGAAAGATCACGGAGTTACGTAAATTCAAAAAACCAGTCGTCCGCTGTTGTGCAGGCACATTCTGCGGGATGACGTAACTGAATCAGAGACACAGCCGGAACTTGACGACGTTTGTCGAAAGCTGCAAAGGATAAAGATTTTTTCTCGCTCTGATTAAGCTGTTCTACGTTTCGCATGCCAGCATTTTATAGAATATTGCCGGAGCACATAGTTCGTCGAGAACGATTAATTATCGAACTTGGAGAGGAAATCGCGTCTAGGGGCTTCTTGCATTCGGAGCTAGCTTTCAGAGTCAACTCTTGAAGCTCTCTCTCTTTAACTTCTACAACTTCTGCTATACGAGTGATTCGATACTCATTCACGAAGGTTTTACACATACATAGATACAATCCTGAATAGCTCGAGACATTGACTCAACATTGAATAACGGTAAGTCGTACTTCGCTGTAAGTAAGTCTGCATTTGAAACGAGACTCAAGCGGCGTTCTGATAGTGCCTGCGCAAACGTATCGCGAACAAAACCGCGGACTTCCACTAAGAATGCTCGAGGCTCTGATCCGGTGCAAAACTTCAAACAGAAAAGCGAGAAACAGCGGTCTTTTGACACCATTTTTCCTTTTGAAAGCTGTCGAGCGCCCCCGGCTTCAAAACTTCCTGTGTTTCAACCAGGTACGTTCTCAAGTCTTAAGCTTGGGGAATAGACACGAAACGTAATTCAAATCCTCAGGGATTCTCCTCGGAAGGAGTCTGAGTGTTCTTCGAGACGGAAATCATTCAGTCTTACTCCAGTGCAGACGACTCTCATTTTAATGGTCAGCTTCATTTCCAAGAGACTTGTTTCTCAGTCAAAAATAATTGGGTTCGGATCTGACATGAGCGTCATGTTAAACAAGTTCCAAGCTCGGTAGCCTACAATGAGCCGTACATGAGCACTCCAACTGGCCCTCTGCCAGTCGGCCTCACATGCCTGACCAGAGTTGACAAAGACTTCGGTTAACAAAAGGTGACAGGGGAAGCGTGTTTGCTTGAAACTCATTCTGGGCATGCCATGCAATGGAGGCCTAATTCAGGATATCCCTAGTTGTGAAAAACTCGACAGCAAGGTCTCGTCTGAACCGGCGCGCCGTCTCAGTGTCCGAGAGACTAACTACCTCCCGTTGGTTCTCTGCCGTAAATCGACTTGGAAACTCTCCGAGCACGTTGTAGTTGACTCAGCTCAGATCGTCCATCTTCTCTGGCACGATACAGAAAGGTAGCACGTGGATGATCACCGCCAACGAAATTCTTCAAAGCGGCGGTTCTCTTTGATTTCCACAGAAGCACAAGTTATTTTTGACGGAAGATGCCGTCTATGTGCTCGGGTCTTGGATCCGAGATGCAACGGATGTTGTGGTGGATACAGATGTCTGCTTCAAAAAAGTTGGAAAACCATTTTTACAGTGTAGTTGTCGAAAAAAAGTCAATGCAAATCTAAGATTTGCTGCCCGCCAATGCTTTCTCCTGTATAGACAGCTCGAAGGCTGTCGTCACACTAATGAAACTCCTAGCCCAGGGTTGCTGTTGCTGACACCTCTGGGATGGTTATAGGGTCTTCTCCCAGCTTGGATCGGCCGACCCTGTCGAGAAGAGAGGGGAGAGCTTGTGGAGAACGCCGCCCCAGCGGTCACCGACTGGTCGATCTTCCGGGGATCCAAAGACGAAACATGTATCTTATGGTTCCCAAGTCGAACATCCTCAGAAGTCAGCCTCGATGGGCAACCCGACACCATGCCACGCGACTCGCTGCGCACCCCGAAATCTAATTCCGTTTCTCCCATCATTACTCGCGCGCAGTTTTGTACTGTGAGCTTCGACTGAACGATCGCGGTTGTTTCATGAGTAGGTTCACGGTAAATGAAGCGCTCCTCGATCCGTCTCGTCTCAAACAGTTGCTCGTCGGATGGAAAACAGCGCCCATTTGGAGAATGTCACTCCGATCAGAGAGACAAGTTGTGCAGCTGGGATGATTTGAGAGATAGATAAACGATACATCCGAGATCAGTGAGCAACAAGCGGCTCACGAAGCCCACCTCTGCGGCCCGTCACCCTATTCTCCACTCTTCCAGATTCTCTGGTAGACATCGAAGGAATCACATGTCTCGGCGCTGCTATGATTTCAGATAACGACCCGCTAGAACCGGTTCTGAAACCGATTCGGGATCTTGGAACCGGATCTTCGATCCCATGTCTCGATTTGAGAATATTTGAAATTCTACGAAGAAGGTTCGCTTCAACTCCGTTTCACATAAAGTAACAACATTAAGTATCGAGTGTAACACCTCTGGAGATTCCTTTTCTTGGAGAAGGAATCACTCGTCATTCGTAAGTGAAGGTTCTCACGGTTTTTCAAGGATGCTTGTCAAGGACGCCGGAACCTGGTGCACCCGAATTGCTGATAATCGGCACGAATGAATGCATTTCATTCCTGTGCTCTTGTTGGCCGCAATAGGTGCAAAGTGCCCCTTCTTGAGTTCGCTAGATACAAAAGAATGGGTTGCCAGATACGTAGCTGGCTGACTGGGCAGTTGGGTGGCGGGCTTGTTGGTGGGTTGGTTGGTTTGCTTGCTTGCTTGCCTGCTGAAAGGAGGGCACGGAAATGGGAACACTAAAAAGGCTGCTTTCCACTCGGTTGCTTCAAGAGCTCGGCCGCCAGCTAGTCAGCAAGCGGGCCGCCGCGGCGACAGAAAAGGGTTATCTACGTCACAGGAGCCACGCAAGAGCCGTTGAAGAGCAACCAAAGGAACAAGCTCGGGGATCTGGGCCACTGAAACACGCACCGCACATCCAAACGAAGGTCCGGACACCTGGAGCGAGCCTGTGCACGCTCACCCAAGTTCTCAGTATTCATTTGCCGAATGACCGCGTGGAATGGATGCAGCGAAACGAGAGTCGGCAGCTTGGGCTACGACTCGCGGCTTTCTCCTTCTTAAATCAATAACTTGCTTTTCTCGATCCTCTCAACTCTGCCAGGAATACAAATGGTCGTACGATTGCTGCGTCCTCGAACTCCATCCTGTGTCAGTCGGTCTCTTGATGAGAGGTTGACCCTCCCTCGGTGGTATTTCGTCCTCGATTCCTTTCCCATACTCGGATTTTCTTCCCTCAGGAAACATGGCCAGAATGACGAACATCATGACGGATGGCTGTTTCCCGAGCTTGAGACTAGAATTCACGGATAGCCACCGGCTGAACAGCTGTGGGGAGAAAGTTCCAGTAGAGACGAATTTATAGAGGTTTCAAGGGCAGATAACATACCATCTCCGAACGCTTCTTTCACGTACAGGAGGATGGCTATAAATATCAATTCGGCCGTCTGCCGCTGTTGCGGTGTTATTGTCGCCCACCGTTACCAACTTAGGTGTCCGGCCATGGGAAAGCGGCAAGGGGATCGGAGCGTAGGAGGAGATGGGGCTTATTGAATGTATGTTGCTAATAGCGAAACGTGACTTGGCCGCCACGTCGAGGCCTTAGCACGTTTCTTGTTGTTCGCCGCAGCCCCTATTACGTCCCGCTCTCCGTGATGCCCCGCCTTTGTCCATTCTCAAATGCAGGCTCCTTTGATCGAAATTGCTTCATTCTCGCAGGAGAGGGAGGGCTTCATCTCCACAATGTGCATTTATTTGTGTACCGGCAATAAGAGAGAAACTGAGCATGATTTCCCGTAATCACCAGATGTGATTCACCGGCGCCATAAATACTGGTGTGTCGGAAAACCTTCGATTGGACGAAGCCGCCGCGTGTGTTCAGCTAATGACGTTTCAATTTTTCTCAGCTCTCCGACGCGGAAGAATAAGCGACCGCCTATCGAGGAGAGAAAACGGAACAACTCATGTTTCTCCATATCGGAGTACCAGAACAGTATTCGCGCATAATCCCGTCCTTTGGTTCGACCATCGAACATCTGACTTTGATCGAGTCCCGGATTCGGTGATTCCTCAGTTTGAGGGAGAATCAGGGAACATGTACTCCTTCCGCTCAGAATGTAATCGTCTGAAATCTGAGAACTTTCCTGATTCGTTTCTAAAAGCGAACAACTGCTCAGTTGGAGTAACTCCAACGATCTCGGATTTCAGGAGTAACCTTGTTGATCATCAAGCGACTTGGTGAGAGATAAACAAGAAAGAAGACCTGGAAGAAGGAACATCTTGTTCTCTATTCTTGTCGTAGCCCACTTGGAGACGGGGTTGCCACAAAACTTCTCGAATCGGGCATCCTCAGGGTCGTATATAAGTGGGTTGAAATGTCCGACAGAGTTTGCGAATCATGAATTCTGCTCGGCTGAAAAATAAAACCTTCGCACCTCGACGTGCGCTAATTCCGCGGTCTCACTCCAGTCCTGATGACGACCGAAGTGTTTACGGCTCGAGCAGGGGGATCTCGATGAGTACTGACTATGTTCTCGAGTATTTTGCCGCCGGCTACGCGGGATAACTCGAGAGGCGTTTTGCGACAGCTCCGAAAAGGATCTGGTCGGTCGGTGGGCTTAGCGGAACGGATAGCGCAACTTTTGGGTGAATAGTTTATGTCGAAGGATCAGTCGAGATCATCCGAATCCCTGAGGGCAAAAGACTCGCAACAAGTTGAAGTGATCTTCTCTCTCTCTTCGGAAGCGTGTCAGAGGTGGTGGCTAGGATCATTGCGCATCGTCGAAGGGCGAGGCCGACTCCCCGACCTCCACAGCCTTCATCGCTCGCTCTCTCTCTCGTTTTTCGGGTTCTTTCTCGCACCTTGGCCGTACAACTGGTTTGACCTTGCTGGCGTACTGACAACATCACCGACTAGCAGCTTCCCGGGCGTCCGGTCTCGTTGATTTTTGGAGTTCACCCCTTTGGTCCTGTTGGGAAATTATTTACAAGCTTAGACTCGTTAGAAAGACTAACTTTATCCCGCGCTTACGCGAGCTGCTCCAACACATCCGCTTGGCAGCAAGCGCTCACACCTCGTTCTTCCCGTCTGGGACTACGAAGCGCTCATTCGTTATGTCTTGCTCGCATCCGGCTTTACTCTCACGTCTTCTTTCCTACTTAGTCTTCCCTTCTTGTGCATGAATTCCGCAAGGGAGCTTTCGTTAGAAAAGCTGAGCCGCGATTCCATTTCAGCAAGACTGCTTTTTAGCTTATCTTGGGCTATCAAGCTGACATGATGTCTGACTCGAAATACTTGATTCTAGACCAGCCCAGTAGGTTGCGTTATCAGGTCAAAAATCGAACGTCCGAGTGTTCCTGATGAAATAACTGTGGAGCCCTTCATGACGGAGAAAGTTACTTCAAGCCATCTTCCGTCTAGACTCTATTCACAGGGGCCGGAACAGACTCAGAAGGCTTTTCTCGGCATTTATTCCCAAAATACTCCTCAAAACATTGCCCTTCTCCATTGTTGTCTGCATGAGGAAGCAGCTCCGACAGCGAATCCAGTGAACGAAAGTTACGGAGCCAGATCGTTCTCAAACGGGCAGATCTATTCATTGGAGCGCCAAACAACCGTCGATCCGAACTGGTGTTCAACGTCATTCTCTTTGAGAACAAAGCCAAAACATTCTCCAGAAGCTTTTGTTGAGAGTCGCTACGTGATCCCAAGTTCCGGTCTGGACGTGGCCTATCAGCCGCTTCGGCTCACAACTTTGCTTCTGACCAAGTTTCCCAAAACCTCTAAAAAGCGATGTCTGCACGTAGTTTTTACGACATGGAGCATTGAGCACGAAGGCTGCTATTCCTACTGATCGTACAATGCATCGCTATCCGAACCGATTCGCGGTCTATGTTGTTGAACGAACAGAGTTCACAGACGTTGAGAGGTACTAAATTAGGAGTATACCATTAGATTGAGGAACTAGAATCTAGATCATCATCAGTTTTTGAGGCGATCTACTCAGCGATACTTCTCTGAGCTCCGGATGAATCTTATGACTATTAAAATTTCGCCACGCAGTCCCAATGATTATGGAATCCTCTGAGTGTCTTGGCAGATGTTACAGCCGTTTTGGAATCGGACGTCGCCGCCAACTCTTGGCTTCACAACACAGAATATCAGCGATACAGTTTACCCCGCGGTGGAAAACTTCTCCACCGATCAGTTGCTTCTGAGGTAATCCAGTGGCCACGCATAATTTAAGCAAAAAAAATTAGCCTTGTGCTTGGTCCGAGACTGGGCGGATCATGAATTTGAACTGTCGCGGTCATTCATAGAACGGTCGCATTATCTGGATCACCTTGAGTTCAAACTGAGGACTGCGCTTCTGGCCTCTTGTATCGTCGTTTCTCGCAGAGGGAGGCTTCGATGTGAAGCTGTGCTTTTTCAGCGAATGAAATCCGACGCCGAGCTCGGAAGTTTGACTCGACAGAAAAATCGGATACTCTCTTCAGCGGGGATCCCGAGGCGTGCGGTAAATCTCCAAGCTTGAGACCCTACGTCATTGCAAAGTCCGGCTTTCGACAATCGAGGTGAACTTCAATCATATCGCACACCACATGCATAGCGAATAACTCATGTCGGTGGCGATCCGGTTCTTCGAAGAGCGGAATGATCTCGACGGCTCTCAGCTCCTCGATCTCGTGTTTTATGAATTCGGATACATTCGTCGCCACGAAGGCGGTCAATCGACGACGAATTCTTGATCTGACGCGCGTCTGCATATCAAATCGTTTCCGGCCTACGGAGGAGTCCGCTTGGCGGCTATGAGCAATGCAATGTCAACTGGACGGTAGAGACTTTTAGGAGGATGCGTGGATCACGTTGCTCCGCTCCGCTCCGCTTTAGGGACGTCAGGAACTAACTTCGGTACGTGTTCCAGCTCGAAAGGTGGCTTTTCGGAAATCGAATTTGGAGAGTTGCTCTCAGCTGGCTATTCAATGACTGTTGTATGAACCCTCACTTCCTGCCGTAAAGTTCCAACGGGACCCGATTCGGTTTGGATGCTCGTCCACTGGTTAAATATCGACTCGACATGGCCCTCTAGCACCTGGAGCTCTTCAAACATTATCTCTTATCCCGGGGCTCTTTCCTGAATATCTAACAGAGATCTGATGAAGACTTTATATTTAGTTTTTCTCTAGTGTATAGAAAAGGTTGATGCTACTACACTCACTGTGAGATATTCACGAGAAACTCTCTGATCCCGAATCGACGAACCGGGAAACTCCGTGTTTTATTAGATGACTGATAGACAGATAAACTGGCAAATCTACCAATTATGAGCCCCGTCACCATTTCTGAACCACTTAATGGTATAGATGGACCAACTACCAGTTATGGGCCACCGTTTCACCAGTTATGAGCCACTCGGGAAATAAGTGTCATGCTGTGACCAATGAGTGGTCCGTAGGGCAAGTGACCTAGAAGAACATGGGCCAAGTAGATGGCGCAAAGTAGGTCTCATAAGGTTCTGCAGAACACTGTGGATAGGGATGAACGGATAAAATGGGTCTCTAGACTCTAGGGGCTCCAGAGGAGACTTTTCGATTGGTTAAAAGGGATTCACAGATGTAAACTCTTCACTAAGAGTTGGACTAGCGAGGTGCTTTTCGCCGCCTGTGCCATGGTTCACGATCAGGACCACCACATTCTCGAATCTCGCTGCCCAACCTCACGAGCGCAGCCAAAGAC
This sequence comes from Neoseiulus cucumeris, assembly GCA_021527715.1. Lineage (NCBI taxonomy): Eukaryota > Metazoa > Arthropoda > Arachnida > Mesostigmata > Phytoseiidae > Neoseiulus > Neoseiulus cucumeris. The sequence goes on along the minus strand of JAJSRV010000010.1, from coordinate 1,104,974 downwards.
CGGTGGAGAGTAAAAGGCTGTTCGTTGATAGAATTAGTGGCGTATTTAGGGGGGGGGGGCGGAGGGCGCGGTCCGCTTTGTTATTTTGGACCTCTTTCCTTCTTTCTAGTTGTCACTCCAGGCTGACCGAGGTCCGGGGGCGGCTTTTTCGAAAAATTTCAAGTTCCGCCCCGGGCGGCACTTTTCCTAGATACATACGCCACTGGATATAATGAAATGATGTTCGGCGAATTTAAGATTATCTGATCGCGAGCATGCGTTCAGGGTGTCTGAAGTCGGCCGTCAGAGGAGGTTGAGAAGAGAGAACTCCTGTTGTGGGAGAGACGCTTTGCAAACGTCGGACCACCCTTAGATTAGACATGGCGAAGGAGTCGGCGAACAGAGTACAGGGGCTCCAACATTCCGTCGGAATCTCTTTTTGACTCAAGAACCTTTTCCCACTTCTACGTGAAAAATGACATGGGTGTGACGGCGAATCTGACTTCATCCGGAAAATTTTGAAAGGTTATCATCTGGAGTGTGTTGGATCGCTTTCATGTGCACATACCCTCCATTCCTCACCGGACGACTCTTCCCCTCATCATACCGCTGGTCTGTGATTCTATAATGCTTGCGATATTCTTCCTAACTGTTTGGCTGCAACGACGCGTATTCGAATCATATTTCATGTTTTCTTTTTCCCTGCACTTTCCTCTCCGACAAGCAATCATCACCGGTTGAACTGCTTGGTTTTCCCTCACAGAAAGAATATCGGATTTTCCTGAAAAACACCACCAGTTATAGAGTTATGGAGAACTGACATGTTTCGAACACCTCTATATTTCGGCGTTTGACAATGAGAATTGCTCCGGAGCCAATCATTGCCCCTCGATACGATTCTGCATTGCTTCGCGGGTGTCTTTTGCATCCAGGATTTTTTGTCGAGCGCAAGAGGCCCTGTTCCAAGATTCGTCAAGATCGACTTCTCTGCACGCCGCTCCCGATTCCGGAGTGTAGGACCACCCTCTCGAGAAATTCAATCGCTGGCTTTGAAGCTCTTTTCTTGGAAAGAGAACGGCATTTGCAGCGTCTTTCCATGCTGAGACAGCTGCTGTCGATTGACTTTTCCATAATCGACCGCGTTCGAGTGTCTATGAATAGACTCGACTCATCTTCATCATGCTCCACCGGACTCACGGGTCCGCTATACTCGACTTTAATCACTCGGAGCTGAGCTCCGTGTGGGTGCTACGTGGGTGGGTGTCTCGACGCAAGAGCTTAAATCTCTGCAGTACATATAATATCGTTATTCAGACTGCCCTTTTGCTAAAGGCCCCTGAAGACTCAAGAATGCGATCTTTCATCAAGAATCGATCTTTCATCAGGAATGCGATCTTTCAGTAATGCTCACTCAATTTCATGTGATTTGCGTTCGAGGTATTCTTTAGGCTCTCTAAAAAGAGAAAAATCTTCATCGTATTCTCAGATAACTCTGGTGGGGAATGGTGTCCCCCTACGTGCTGAGGAGATACTGCTTGTCGAGATAAGCCCTCGACTCCACCGCGCATCCCTAGGGAGCATTTGCGTTGTAGTAAACTGGATGTTTTCACAAACAGTCTGTGTGCGGGTTGCCTACATGACGCAACTCATTGGTAGAATCCATATAATTAGCACCGTCCTCGCACTTCGTCACAGGTAACAGATAGTGAGCTGTAAATTCGAGACTACCGGGGCTGATAGCGTCGAGGTAGCATGCCGCATAGTAACGGCGGCGTAATTGACAGGTTTACAGCAAGTTGGCTGATGGTCATTTCCCGTGACGAACTGGAACTGCAAACGCGGCGAGGATTCACCTCGTTGTCGAACACAGGGTGCGAACCCCGAGTAGCTCTGCAGATATCGAAGCATTGGAAAAGAAACGAAAATGCGTTAAGTCAGGTCGCTCGGTGTCTTTAGAGCTCGGTTGTGGCCGACGCTGCGCTGCAGGAGTCTCGGACTGCAAAGCAGTGAATCGTAAACAGGAAAGAGAATTTCGACGGCCAATGCTCGTTCCTGTTCTCCGTCACAACAGTGAACGTTTCCCCAGGGCACAACATCCTGATTGTCCCTCAGAGAAGGAATAATGTGATGCGGGTCGACTTCCGGGAATGCAATTGCGGGAAATTCGTGTTCTTGGGAAAAAATAGTCTCTTTATCAACAGTCAGGCATGTTTCGAATCATCAAATCTGAATCAGTAACATCGTAGAGGAGTCTGCTGTAACCACGACTTTCAAACTGGGTCACTTCCACGAGCCATTTCTCTAGATTCAACAGTTATAGGTTCTCGGACGGGTAGTTCATTGACAGGCCTCATTGACATATTCTACCGATGTAAACATAAAAATATTTACGACACTGATATAACTACGTCTTCAGCGAGGCTTTTGAATATACATAGGTAGATGAGGCGTCCTAACACAGAGGAGACTCTTCAACAAAGGTGCAACGGACGGCTCTGTTGTTGATCGATCACAGTCCCCAGTTCTAAACAATTCACTGCGGTCTTCATTTCGGAGAGGTTGTCTGAATCACGGCTGTAATCCTGCTCTCAAATCTCTGTTTTCAATGTTTGTCCGAGAATGTTGGGTAGGAATGGGATCAAGAGTCTGGGTTCCGCGGGGTAGGAGCGACTCAGGAGAGGTTCCGTAGAAAAATGAAGTCAGAGAAGCACTACATGCTGATGTAGGAATGGATCTGACCTAACTTACCATCATCCGCCATCGGCATGTTTTCGGTTTCGTTCACAAAACAGCGCGATGCTACCTCCTCGTTTCGCGTGGAGTCCTGAAGAGAAGAAATCTCGATGGCCGTCTGGAAAGTGCGTCATATTGTGTTTCCAGTAACAGCGACAAGCTAGTTGTGCTTCGGTGGTCGCAGCTAGCCTGTTGGTGATCCACAGATATTCGCTTTTATCTCACCAATTAGGAGATCCTCCGTTAGGTAGCTAGACAGTACGAAGAAGATCTTGTCAAGAGAAAAAATCAGATACTCATCTCTCGTTGGAGGGTAGAGAGATAGCAGTTTACTACAGGAAAGACAATGCTCGGCATCTATATATTGGCATGAACGCAACATCGACGACTTGGATAACCGCGAACGCGAGCTCACAATATGTCGTCAAGGTAAACGCCAAACGGAGGGATTCTCAACAGTTTCGCTTTGGTCTGGCCCATGCCTCGCTCTTTTGAGTAAATCTGAAGAATTCTTCTCTATTCTTATCTGGAGCGTCCAAGCTCCTTCATTACCATGCCTTCTCTACTGTGTTCGATTTCGCTCCTTGGCCTCTCTTTGATTCCGATGAGCTTGTCCGTTTCTACTTCGTTGACGAGTAAAAAAACTGCGCTCTCCCTTCCAGCCCTTCATCGACTGGTACCGGATCGAGTTATGAAGACTTCACCCGCCACAATCTTGTGAAACAACCTCTTCTGTTAGTAACAAACTTTTTTCTCCAAGTTGAGATTTAGACATGATATACATAGATCACAGCTGGGGTCGCTGACATTTTGCTTTGACTGTTTTGAAGACCGTCCAATGTGCCCTGAATGAGGTGGGGTGGTAGCCGGGGTACGCCGATGAGGAGGGGGGACGTATCTGATTTGGATCTTCCTGCTTTCACGAAGCTTGGAAGTTTCTCGAGCGCCCCATTCTGCATATAAGAAGTAGCCTTCCTCCATCTTCTTCCGAAACTTGAGGAGAACGTTCCAATGCGGAGCCTCAACGAACGCCAATGCACCGAGCTGGTGAAATCTCCTTACCCCTTCCTCTGGGTCCGATGTTCTGTTGCCCAGGGTTTCCCCTAACGCGCGGAAAGAAATTCGGACTCGGAAAAAAAGCGCCATTTTGGCACTAGTTGAGCTGCGGTGAGACCTGCGAGGAATCGGATCGAACAATATTCGAAGAACGCCGATTTCGTGAAAATACGACACCGAACATGAGTTCAGCCGTCGTCCCCTAGCTTCACCCTTTTGAACTTACTGATCGCGAGTCGTGCTCCCGGAGCTATTGACAACCAAGAAGTTTGCAAGCTTTTTTTTCTTGAAGCGCGGCCTGTGTCAATCTCATGAAGTCGGCTGAACGCGGTGTCGGTTGTCCTATCACAGCCAGTGTAGACTCTGCGAGCAGATCCCCGTGGGCTGTGCAATGACGACGAGTCTAGCTAACTTTGACGCCACGTTTTTCCTCGTTCTCTTGGAAGGTGTTCATGTCATGGCGGTTGCAAGTTCTCACGGTCGTCTAACGGAAACATCGGCTGAATTTCAGCAAGTTCTGAACATTCGCCTCGCTTCGACACCACTTCGCGCAATTTGAATGCTGTGAACTACTACCATGTTTGATTGAGGCTTCAGAGCGAATTTAGGGACTGCGGAGAGTCTAATCCAAAGCCAGTGGCGGCGCTAGAATGGAGCTAACGAAGCTACAGTTTCGTCGGACTCCAGACTCTACGAGTTTCGGAGACTTTTCCAACTCGTGTTTGTGAAGACACGGTTTACGATTCGCAGTCAGCATTCAGCCTGTTGAATCTAGCAGAGTGTCGGAACATACTTCCAGAAGTAGTCATTCAACGAACAAATTATCATTCTATCAGAACGAATCGATGTTCTACACATTGAAGCAGTCACGGATTTGTTCTCGTGCTTATCCATTTCTCGGAAAGCCGATCGACGACTATGAAAATGTCCTCTAGAACGGATAGAGAAAGTGAGAGGGAGAGGGAAAAGAGAGTTCAGCTTCGTCGCGAATAATATCTGCCGCCGCTACTGTCCAGAGCAGTTTCGAGATTAATACATTGCTAGTCAGCTTAGAGCAAATCATTGTCCCCGTCCACGAGTTTTCATTTTTCCTCATTCGCGAGGGAGATTTTGCCTCCGGCGAGGCCACAAGCTTCCGGAGCTAGCCATTGGAGGAGGGCATGCCCTTGCCTTTAAAGCTCCGACGAGCCTCGTGGCACAGGCTTTCCAGAGTACTTCGTTTCGGTCTTCAGTCAGGTGAGTTCCCTGGAAGTCTTGTTGGCGCCCATCGGTAATCCAGTCAGAGCTGGTTTCGGCGAAGGCCAGTTGAACTTCGAGAAAACAGTTGCTTCTTAGAGGCTGAAAATCTTGTGATTGCGTCGGAATTCTTCGACTGAGTTTCCGAATCGCTTCCCGGAAACGTTGCTGAACTTTCTGTCAAATCGGGTAATTTCTTGCAGTGTGTAATCGAATGACGGAAAGGTGAAAGAGTAGATGTAGTTTCACGGCAGCTCATTAATCGCGCGAGTTTTGATCTTTACTGCCATGTACAGAAACTCTTTTCCATCCTAAAGCGGATTCTGTAGGTGTAACTGCGCCGAATCGATTCAGTGAGATTTCTGGTGAACCACTAGTTTCCCATTCGACAATTGATTAGCTAGCCATCAACGGCAGAAAGAGAATCGCATTGTCAATTTACCAATGTGTTGTTGATTGCCGATGCGGTGACACTATCACCCGACGTTGCGGCGTCTTCGCCTCAGATAATAATCGGCGCGCTGGCAAAATTCAGAAACATCGTCGTTCTGCCGAAGTATTTCTTGGTCCGAACTGTCTTCGTGTCGTCACCTTGGCACCCTCAGCCTGACCACCCTTTCCCAGGCCGCTGCGATGTACGCTTCACCGACGAACACGTTCTTCTGATTTGTGACAATCGTTTACGATGGGTGTGTTCTCGAGTCTGAAGTTTCTGAGCAGATCGAAAATCTATCACATTCAGTAAGTTTAAGTGTTCTCGGAGATATTGTGATGGCATCTCAACTAGTTACGTGCTCAACAGTTTGTTGGAACGCCGACTGACTCCGCGCTCGGTACAACACTGCCCGATGCGGAAATTCCTGGGAAAATTCCTTCATCGCTTACCCTAGCGCGAACTCGCAGCCCTCGTTATGCTCCACGTTATGACTTTGTCGATATCGAGTTATTCCAAAGTGGAATTCCCAAGGCGAAGTAGGCTTACGTGAGGGCGGAAGTTCCGCGCCTGTTCGCGCGCTTTAGAACGATCTCAACAGCCGCACTGAACCGTCTCGCCGGTCTGGCGAGTGAACTCGAAACCATCAGAGAACTCTTCTGCTCTGATTCGTGGACGTTTTCAGTGATCTGTGCAAGCAGCAATAGAATCACACAGACGTAGAACTCGAACAACAGACGAGTCAACCATGACTGGTGCGATGCTTGTTCAGTCCAACTGATTGACCTTCCTCTGAGTTACCGGTACTCTAGAGGATCGTGAACAACCATTCATACTTTCGGGATCCAGTGGCAATCGTGTAGTTTCAAAGTGAGCTCACCGGACGTATCGATCCGCTGCTAGTTGTTCAGTGTATGGAGTAAGCCAGAAGTCCCGCGACATGGGTTTGTGAGTACCTCATAGGACATCTGACTGTGCATCTTGCCAAAACTCTTTTTCTTCGGATAGAAATCTAATCCAAGTGCTCTATTGCCTTCCCATCGGAAAAGTTGGGATAACAGGCGTCGCTTCCCGCGTCGCGAGCTGCCAGATGCTCGCCAGAACGAGCAAGGTAGAGCACTTCTGACTTCCTCTGAATGAATTGCTCTAAATATTCCGTCGAACGTGTGTGTATACAGCACTGGGTCATAAAGTGCGATCCTCGTCCAAAAATGCGAGCCACATGCCAGTCCCGCAACCGCCAACGGCGGTTTCAGAACGGATTTATTTGTTTACTGAACGTGATTTTCGAATTGAACGTCACCTACCTACCGATGAGTGTGAATTGACGTAAGAAGAACGCGCGATCTACTCACGATCGACTTGTTCTGTCCAATTCAGTTCTGATTAGATTCCCCTACCGCTGTGTGTTCCTGGGAGAGTCTCCTATGCACACTAGCCTCGAGCGATTCAATGGGGTGTGTTCTCAAACTCGTACATTGTATAGCGTAAAACTTACTTAACTTTCAGTCGGGAAATCTTTTACTATGAATGTCAGAACGGGGCTCCGCACTTCGGGATCTCCAAGTCAGCCTCAATAGTAACTAGAAAACTCACTTTTAGATCACGATCGAAACCTGATCTCCTCCGTATGGATTTGCTGACGGTATTTCGATCCCGGTTAAACGAGTTCTCACAAATGAGGAGGTTGAAAGAACTGATCGTTCGTTTTAGAGAGTTCATTCAGGCGCTGTGGCGCGAGTATGGAGAACTTCTGATTTTTCCCGAGCGTTTTCCGAGCTTTCGTCGAATAACTGAAAGAACCACCACTCAAGGTGTCATCAATCTTCTGCTTAATTGCCACGAAAAGACATCCGGAATAAAATAGGCCGTAGTTTCTAGAAAATTCAGCATAAAGATTCGCGCTCATGTTCGTCGTAGGTGCCTAGCAACATTTTCCGGTGTTCGCTTCAGCGCTTTTGAAGTTCTAATCAGCGATGGAAATCGCTGAGGATTCATCAAACAGCTTCGAAAGGTAGTCAGGGATTTGCGCACGACGAAACTTGTGTAACGGAGCTTCCTTTTGATCCCGCATGAGGTTCCTCTCATCACAACGCTGTGGAGGACGTGCGGTGATGATCAAACGCATCGTTTGGTCCTGTATCCCCTCTCACTCTATTCAGAACCCTCTTTCAGAGTTTTTCCGTTTTTGCTATTCAGTTTTACTTTGGTATTCTTTGGAATCACTTTTCACAGTGATGCAAATAGCGTCTGTATACTGTCTTACTTATGATGATGATGGCATGATGTAGAAGGTGTGTGTGGTTAGAAATATGACATGATCGTCGACGGAAATCGAAACTTTCTCTTGTCTCCCCCACTAATGGTTCGGTTTGTCCTTCAGGCAGCAGGCGTTCACCGGCAGCCGCAATGTCTCGTCAGCGAAAGCTCCGAAAGATCCGTGAGTATTCTCAGACACCCAGAAGCAACACCGACTTATACTTCAACCGCACAATAGTAACGGGAAAACTGCCGAACGTGCAAAAACGAACGCGAGTGCTTTGATAGCCTGTCACCAGCGCGAATCAAAGACAACGGAAATAGCTCGGAAGTATCTAACATCAGCTTGTGTATCGCTTTCGGCTCGGGAATGCAGTTTCGGACAAGATTCTGTTGTGAGCCTATTTTCACAAATGAGGGGGAGGGATCTTACAAAGATGGATTGTTGTGTCGGAATCCTGAACCCCAGCCGCTTCAAGCAGAATTCCGTCCAACGTGGCCGCAGAATAAAGAGTTTCCGACAATTCTGAGAGCTTTTCCCGACTGACAATGGAGATTTTACAGTTTCGGCTTCGCGGCGTTCACGATATTTCTGTTCGGAATCGGATCTCTCCTGCCGTGGAATTTCTTCATCACAGCAACTGATGTGAGTAAAGTGGTCGAAGGGATGGATGTATAGTCCCCTATATTTCCGGGATCTCCCGCGTTGTGTGACCTTCTTGAAATATCTCGAGGTTACACTTCTGTGTTGTCATATGTACTTAGTTCATGAGATGGAGAAACCTGCAAAAGACAATAACAGTTTGTTCGAGACGTTCTGAATGAGAATGAAATCAAACTCTTCACATTCGAATTGGATCGAGGGGGAGGGATTAGATTATATAATTTGACAGTGAACAATCCCGAGATGAGCTAAACGGACCGGGATCGGGATATCTTTAGGTAGGGAATTCAACGACGACAAAAGTGAGCTGGTTATACGTCGGCTTTGTTGAAATCTATGCCGGCATAAGCAGAAATCTAATGCGTAAAGGCTTCGCGAAATTCCGTTTGAATTACGTCAAAATCCTGATGTCTTCCACGACAGCAGTACATGAGCAGTGATGTAAACATTGCCTCTAAATCAGCGCTCGTGAGCGAGCACCTTCGCAACCACGCTTGACGAAACGCCGCGAATCGCTATTTCACGGTTGGTTAGCTGCGGTCCGGCCAGTAACGCTTTCACACAGAGGCACATCGAGTGATAATTATCATCTTTTGAAGCATTCTATCCTCGTTCGCTCACTCGCCCGCGAATCGCGTCGAACCGTCGAGCAGCTTTTCCGAACGGCTCTCCGGTGGATGACCGTTCCGACGACTCTCATCGAATGAGGCTTCCAATAGAATCCAACACTTGAAGTGAATTCATATAAAGTGCGCGCTATACTATGACACTGACACACAAACGTCAGACGAACAGTTGAGGAAGCAGCTGGCACATCTGTTGGATGAATCAGGCAGTCTGCTGCTGCGAAGCATAATGATGAAATCAGCTTCCTGACAGGCGTCAAAGCGCAAAAGCTTTTCGTCGCCCAGCGTCAATCCGGGACAAGCCCACAGATGTTCGTCCGTTGTCTGGAAAAGCGTCGCTTCAGTAGTTCGATCATGGTTGCCACTTGCCGCCTCGCTCGTTGATTGGGAACGGCTGCAAACTGATAATGAAAAGTTTAAATTATTCTCGCCGCTAGGTGATTTCATGGTTGACCTGATCTGATAAGGGACGTCACAATTCCTCATTGCAGTACTGGAACTACAAATTCCGAGACCCCGCTTCGAACTCAACGGATAACACGACGCCACTCCAGAAATCTTTCAACTCTTACCTCGCTATCGCATCGAAGCTGCCCTACATCATATTCCTTGTAGTTAACACGGCCATTGCCAGCAAGGTAGCAATAGATAATGACATGGAGTTATATGAGGCATTTACACATTCAGTGAAGTGATCGGATTCAGCACCTATGTTATTTTTATCTTTACAGATAAGATGCTCTGTCCGTATAGGATACTCGCTTTTCGTTTGCATCCTCCTCTTCATCGCGACTGCTGCTCTTGTCAAAATCGACACAGACAACCGTGAGTGCCCAATGAGCTTATTGCAAAGCCGTCGCTGATTCGATTTGATTCTCCTCCAACGAAAGAGCTTTCCCCTTTGTATAGAGTAACACTGCTGCAAGTATTTTTTCGCAGATCAGAGAGAGTTCCTCGCGGCAACTTTATGCATCGTGGTCCTGATAAACGGTGAGCTCGAGAAAGCTTCTGAATGAAGCGATGCGTACCGACCAGTGATACCTACTGTTGAGTCACGGGGACCGTCTGTGAGAAGGTAGCTCCGACTGTCGAAACCCGATGAACTAAACTGACCCCTAAGAGGCATCCGACGTCTCAGACTTTTTCTTTCTCTGAATTCGAGGAGCGGACTAGAAAGCTTCTCATACACCGCGCATTTCGTCGCGGCCGCTTGAGCTGCCGAAACGAATCCGTTGAAATGACCTCAGCAAAGACCTGAGCAACAAAAAAAAAGTTCGGATACAATGAGTCGCGTCTTTCTGTTGATTGTCATCTATTTCAGGTCCTCGAATTCTGATAACATACTAAAACTTGTTTTACCTTTTGCTCAGTTGTCTGCGGTTTCTTGCAAGGAGGCGGAACAGGTCTTGCGGGAGTGCTGCCGGCAAAGTGAGTGCAAAATCATTCATGAAATGCATCCGAACATGTCATGCGATGCTGAGTTCCTAAAGCCTACTTCGATTGTCCCTTTCTCTGAATCTTGAAGGTATATGGCTACGAATGTGATGGGTCAGGCAGCGGGTGGTGTTTTCGCCACTCTCTGTCAACTTGTCTGTCTTCTCTTTGATGCTCATCCGACAGATTCCGCCTTGCTCTACTTCGGAATCGCAACCGTAGTCCTGATAATCACTCAAATCTGTTTTTGGATACTAGTCAGGATGGTAAGTTTCTGTCCCAATACAAGTTAACAAAAGATTCGTAAAGTTTCGAGTTTCTCTCAACCAAGCGATACGGAAACCGATCCAAATATTTTGGGCCGGCTGAAATGTCCAAGGAACAGATCTGGGTTCGATCACCGCGTCCGTTCGGACAAATAGAGAGATTTCCGATGGGGTTACGTTCCATTTCATCATCGTGAGGCCGATTCTGTGGCTATTTCGCAACGACTCCCTTACCGAATATTGATTGTGATTCAACTCTGGCAGTTGGAACCCGATGCTTGTTCACGATTTGCTGATGTTGGTCGCATCATCGAGTTTCCATCGGTATTCCATAAACTCGTGCATCTGCGCTCTTAATCGTTCTGAAAGAAGTTAGCTCTGAACCTAAAATCAATCGACCTTGCAGGATTTCTACGCTTACTACATGGCAGATGACAAGATAGTTCCATCCACTCTTCAAAAACAGCAAATCAAAACTCCAACGAGATCTCCCCCATTCTGGAGAATCTTCAAAGCTGTGAGTCATCGAGCGCCAAATTATTATTTTACGTCCATTTCCAAGTAAATCCAACGCAACCATGGTTTCCTGATTGAAACCTTCTGCTTTCTTTAAGGGCTGGATGTTCTACGTCGCGACGGTGTTGATTTTCTGGGTCACTTTGGCGGTTTTTCCGGCAATCACAGCTTTGGTGCGATCTTCAAGTGCCAGTAACGGCTCTTCGGTTACTAACAAACTGTTCATTCCACTGGCCTGCTTCGTTGTGTTCAACTTCTCTGATCTCTTCGGCAGACTTCTGGCCAAATATGTTCCGATCGTAAGATGAATCCCCTTGGTACCAAACTTCGCTACATTATGCATTTCAGCTGCTTGAGATTTTCCTCTATTCCTGGATCAGAGACCATGATAATGAGAGTTGACTTTCTTTGCAGCCGGCCTCTCAAGGCTTACTGGTTCTTGTCCTGTCGGTAGCTCGAGTCGTCTTCATTCCACTATTCCTCATTTGTAACGTGTCACCGGGAAGCCGAAACTTGACTCCGATTCTCCTCAACCAAGATTGGCATTACATAGTCATTATGTTACTCTTCGGAACCTCGAACGGTTACGTGACGACACTCTCCCTCACCTACGCCGCAAAGTAAGAGAATCTCTTCCGCCCATTCCTCGGTATAACTTCTTCCAGTTCAAGGTCTCCCATAATCTTCCCAATTTTTACGGTGATCTTGAGTCAGACAGCTCGTCTGGACAATTTCCAACTGAGAGCATCAGCTGTTCCGCAGCTGTGATCAATAAACGCTCATCAGCTGTCAGATTGTATTAAATAAGAGTTGTAACTCACGTTTTATTTGTGTCTCTTCCACAGAGCGAGTGCAGCAGAACATCAAGAAGTCGCAGGATCTCTAGCCGCCGTATTTTTAGGGCTCGGTCTGGCCTTGGGCTCTTTGTCGTCCTACCTGACTTTGCAGCTTCTTTGAGGCATCGAGCCGAGACAATACTTTCGTCTCTTAGCTACTCTGAACTACTCGTCTCTTAGTTAGGAACAAAGTACCCTCAGGGTCGGATTTGTGGAAAATTTCGGAGCTGCAAAATGTTGCTCTGCTGTATTTAAGGTGGCAATACACTGCTCACTCGTCGCCATTCATGAATTGATCTACCTACTTGAAATCTAGGCAACTTATGGAAATTATGTATAAAAGGAGCTTGTACAAAGAATAAATTTAATGTCCCATGAACTCTGATCCAGGAACGACATCATAGAAAACGAATTTCGAAGTGCTCGACCCTCACAAATGAGTCTTCGTTCTGCGCATAACGTGGTTTATTTTCGACTGATATTGTTTTCGTCCCCTTCTTTCCTCACATCCTGTCGGGGACTGATCAAGTGAGTTTCGTCTCATGAGACGGAATCGTTACCTTGTTTTCAAAGCAGTGCAGCAGCCGAACTGATATGGTTTAACATTTTGGGTTACATCATCGTTGTGGGCTTCGAGAGCCAAACTACGCATCTGTCGAATTTTATAGCTCAACGTATCTTACCACACGGAACACAACGATGAGGGAGAACATAAAACCTCAGCGAGATTCATTAGCGAAATTCTCTCTTACGGGGTTTTACACGATGCACTGCACCTTGAGTACGGGAGAGCTCGCTTCCATGGTGAGAGGTGGATGGGAAGGAGCGTTTGTTGTTTCTCTGCGCATAAAAATATTACTTTCTCCTCTCTATCAGGAACTATGGTAACATCTCTGATGAATAATACATCTCTTACCGCGATAACATCATCAGTAAAAATAATTACTATTGCGATGGTGGCGGTGATAAAGATTTTACGCCGATAGATAGTTAAACTGCTATCTAGAAAAGGATCTCCGGGTGTTTTTTCTCGTCCCCGACTGTTACAAGTAGGCGAATCGTACGTCTATCATCAAGAGGAACGGAGTGAGATTCTCCTGGAGAATTTTCGTCGTTGAACGATATCTATCGTATTCCAGTTGATCCGTATGATATCACGTACATCACCTCGTGAACTATTGTGAGATCTGATCAACGCCATATTTCACGAAAACTACCATCTCTGCGTTGATCACTGCTCTGAGAATGCGCAAGTATTTGGAACCAGTTCGTCTCCAGCACTGTGCTGTCTAAAGCGTTCGGTCGCGGGGAAGTCGTCGACTTGAAGATTCAGGAGAACCGATGCCACTCCTGAACTTGTTTCGGGGCATTGGTGACTGCGTCTGTCCAGTGTTGGAGCGCTTTACCGCGAGCGAACATGAACGGACCCAAAATGATGCGACCCAGCTGCATATCTGCGGAACAAAGGCGTAAGAAATTCTGTCCGAGACTTCGGTGAGGGACATCACTTAAGGACAACGCCGAAAATCTCAACGAACATAAGAACCCTACCTTTGTGAGAGTCGCTGACTGCTTTGATGATTACTGAGATGCTGGACATCTGACTCGGTTTCACCTGTAATTTCAAATCTTATGAGTGGGACCAACGCGGCCGATACCGGGACAGAAAATGTTTCTCTCAATGTTCGTCTAGACGGCATGAATTCAAAGTTCTGTCTGAAAACAATGGAAGTGAGACTCACTTTGAAGATGAATGATTCCATGAACTTCAGTTGGACCCCGGGGGCTACCCTGTGACTCGATGACTTCTTGGACTTGATAACCCTGTTCTCGTGCTGCAGTGATATCTTCACATGCAGGTCACCTGCAATTCCAAGAGGATATTGACACTTGAATGCGATCAGCTTCCTCATTCGACCGGCATTGCTGCGAGAACTCTCCGTTGCAATATGTGTATGAAAGTGCGAGCATGACCGTCTACCTGCAGAGCTACGTCGTCACAGAGAGACAGACGACTTCGACATAATGACTTCCGCAACCATTGAGGCAGTCATGAGATTCAGTTTCGCCTCATCTCACTCCGAGGGAAATACGCAATACAGAAACTAGTTTCACGGAGCAAATGGCATGCGTTGGGCAATCAGAACCTCGCCTAACACAAGTACACCGAGATTTCGCCAACGGTTTGTAAGAAGGAAAGAAATAGTTCGTCGCACCGGGTGAATCATACACGAAGCCATCGTTTCAATGAAGTCTCCTCACAAAACTGAGTTAATGTCAAATCCTGCGTTGGTTTTCCCTGCTTCATCTCAAGCTAACTCGTGGAGAGGCAACACGGCTGGAGTTGATTGGAACAGCGAAAAATGAGTCGCGACGATTGTCGGTGACATGTTGTCACGGGTGCCAGGTCGGGGTCTTTGAAAAGCTCCTAATGAGAGCAGCCCATCTTACTTTGTCACAAAACCATTGGCCGCTGACGAGATCTGCCTCGGGCCGCTTGGAGTCTAGTCCACGTCAGGCCTCGAGTAACTTCCAGCAGAGTGACCCGAGGAAGTGTTTTGATCCGACCTCCTTACATGGTTAATTATTTGAAAATAATCCTGGCGAACACGAGCTCTGTTTCTGATCCGTACATGCAACAATCGTGAATTCGACAGTAGCCCGTATCGACACGGGTGGAGAGCCTCAGGTCAGATCGATGGGCGAATGGAATTACGCGCTCTCTGTAAGTGAATTCTAACCCAACGTGATCCGAAGTTATTTGACATCGATACTTGATTGTCAATCGATGGCCACGGCTCCTAATTACGCACAAGGTCTCAGGCCGGAAACTTTCACTAATTCCATCAAACGCGGTTCCAAACGAATGACCTTCAGTGGCTTGGCGGCGTAAGTCACCAAGTTCGCTCCCAGGCCGGTCTCCGTATGTACTCGACCCATGATGTTGTCCGGTTCCACATCAGTGGGAAAACACAAATCTCATTCCACGTCAGAAACATTCTTGGAACTGTTCGCAGAGCTTTTTTCTCGCGGCGAAATCTTACTTCCAGTCCCAGAAATGGAAACAAAATTCTTGTCCTCTTCGAGCGCAGCAGTGTTGCCCTCGGGAAAGACCGTATTCGTTCAGGCCGACTTTTGATGGAGCTCTGACGTAGCAACTATGTCTACCTTAATATACTTTTTACTCTCATGTTCGGTTTTTTCCCAATCGAGCCAACAACTCTGACGCCTCCGGCGCGAATGCCTTCACCGAGGCCTTCGCTCAAGGGACCCACCGAGTCCTAGACTTCGTGTTAACCAACTTGAGCTAGAGGTCGTCGAGTGCGAGGTGAACGTTGTAATTAAACGTTCCGCTGGATTCCTTAGTCGCCGCACCGAACCAAACTCGAAAAAACTTCACACCGCTTGGATAAGTTTGGCTACGACGCTCGAGAGATACATAATATACGGGGACGAACGTCCTCGACCAGCTTAACTCCTGGCGTCGAAAGCTGTCTCTCCGCGGGTCGTGTTCAGCCGCTGCTCTTCCCTGTGGGACCGGAATTGAGTCGAAGAAGGTTAATTGGAGAGAAAATGTTCCGCCAACTTCATATCAAATCTAAGATGAGACAGAAAACTGCAAACAACGGATCCTGGCTAACTAACTAACCAACTAATGAACGGACCGACTCACATATAGGCGAGCCAGCAATGAGGTCGCTCCAAGCACACACGGAAAACGAACAAAACCCGACTGGACCCGGCTCTAGTCCATAAATACGTCAAACCAGGTCGACTACGGTGTTTTGCTTGGAGAATGAGCAGCTAATAGATGCTTGAGGCAGCGCGACCCAAGGGAAATCTCAGCTAAATCCGCACTGTGGGATAACTAGGTAGATTGATTGACAGCTAGATCGCTGAACACGGAATGCTAGAAACGCAGAAATGAGCTCTGGTCGAGGCTCCTTTTTGCCAAACTCCGTTGCCACCACTTCGCAAGAATAAGGGTCAGAAAATGAGCGAATAAGATTTCTTCGCCCACAATCACAGCACTTATTTCGTTGAATTCATTTTCTTGCGGAGGGCTCGAACTCGTCGACACGATTGTGGAACACATTGTGTAGGGTTCACGAAGGTTTGGCGTAAGGGACGCCCCTTTCCAACTTCAGAGAGCCGATAGCGTTGGTGGTTCGATCTTCGAAGGTGGTAGGAGGACTCTGGGGATGTGGCCTCTATGAGAAACGGAATCCGGTGTCGTTTCAAGGACATTTATCGCAATATTGAGTCCAACGCAAATAGTACTTTTGTCAAAAGTTCAAAAGGTTTCCCAATTCAACTGCGAGCGGTGGATTATTGGGGAGAGGGATAGAGATCCCGAATAGCATGACCGCCTTTGGCAACAACGAACGACGGTGACACCTTGCTCGAAGCACCTGCTCAAAATTTCCAAGCGAAATCCCAACGACCTTTTCCTCCAGTCCCACGATCTCGTCGAGAATTCCCATCTGTTCTCGGTCAAGTGCGCGATGTTCGTGCCCCCGAAACAGTTATCTCTCGCTTGGGAGTGTTTTCGTGCGAGATTTATACTCTGAGCGGCGGAAAGTTGGGGAAAACGGGTCTTTTATTTGACAGAAATAACACCGTCCAGTCTGACTTGATCAACGAGATCAAATGTCCCCGAAATCGCAAGATGGGTCAAGGAACTTTTGGGTCACGACAACTTGTATTGTCTACTCCACTTCGACATGAAGATGCACCCACGATCATCTCCTATCCCGATTTCATGATCCAAGACGTCAACGGGGCGATGGCGCCTGGTTTTAGGTCTTCCAAGCCATGCGACCAACCTTCGAAAAACTTGACGGACTCAGAGGCGATAATCCAACGCGATTGATCGCAAGGCCCGACAAGAGGAAGTTTCAGAAATACGGTCAGGAGTGTCGGTTATTCGAGCGTTTCTCCAGCAGCACTCGACGTGATTTGTTTTCGATTCGATTCTTGCCCCTGATCTGGAAGGACTCTTGCGACATGGTCAAGAGAGCCTCGGCTAGAAGTTTCATTGCAAGTGCGACTCGTTTCGATTGGCACACGGAGTGCAGTTCGTGTGCGACAACTTCTCTGCGTGACATTTTGCTATATCCACCTAAGCTAGAACGATTCCATTGTCACGTCGCGATCGCATTGAGAAGTTATTGTGTTCGAGAGAAATAGGATGGGATGCGTTCTCGACATAAAATAGAGCGAAAATACGAAGTTATTCCATCAATGCGACGGATGTGAATCTTGGTCCGGTTGTGGACATTAACGACGACGGATGTAACCGTGACGTAAGAGATAAGAGGCTCAGGTTAGTCCGTGCGCTAACGAGGATTTCCTCTAAGGAGTGTAGGAGCGTTCAACGTACCCGCCACGA
Organism: Neoseiulus cucumeris; assembly: GCA_021527715.1. Taxonomy (NCBI): domain Eukaryota; kingdom Metazoa; phylum Arthropoda; class Arachnida; order Mesostigmata; family Phytoseiidae; genus Neoseiulus; species Neoseiulus cucumeris. Next base: position 1,087,544 of record JAJSRV010000010.1, on the reverse strand, counting down.
CATCCGGAAGATCTTTCGCTTCCATTATGGTAATCGTCAGTCTTTCCTGGTTCGTGTGGAATGCCAAGCCTATATGGAGATCTCCTCTGCGCTCGTCATGACTTTCCTGGAAGTAAAAAAACGAAATTGCATGTTTGAAAGAGCTCCCGGAACAACTAAGAATTCCCAGTTCCAGCCTGGAACATGCGATACGAGTCCCTCGAATCGCGCGGTCGTTTGATGCCAACATGTCCTCCATTAACACTCCTTGCTGGCGGTTACGTGTGTTTTACGGTCTTTGGTTCCGAGTCTTCAGCTTTGTTCCGGTTGACAACTAGCGGCATTTTTTCAGCGGCAAATTCGACTTAGGGAGAGAGCTGGACACGATGCTTCTCTGCGTAGGATGAAGCCAACGTCCCGAAGCCAATGTCCTGGGCACGATCATGCATCAAGGGGATTTGCTCGCTGAGGCTTAGCATGAAGCAGGGCCCAACCGCCGATCGAGTCCTCTTAATTGCTTCCTCATGAAATATTTAGCTATGAGCGGGAGCTTGTCCGAGTAAGTCAGTGCCGCGAGTTAAATGAGCTCCTTTCGAGTTTAAAAGTTTTCTGCTCACCAGAGCCACCTCTTTGTTGAGATCTTTCCATGTGACGAGAGTGTTCTCTCCACAGTTCCAGTCTAGTTGTCTCAGTGGGAACAACGCGTGTCCTATGACGTTGTGGTGTTTTCCGCGTTCGTTGTCGACCACGGTCAACTTCAGTACTCGCTCGTCCATGTGTCGATTCGGTATCTGTGAACATAAAGAGTTGGTCAGCAAACCTTCATCCTCTGGCTATAACGTTACAACTGCCTGTAATCGAGGGTATGCCGTAACTCAGAGTCCGGAGAACATTTGAGATTTTGGCGTCATATCAGGTTTGAGCGTACAGCTCGATTCGCAGCCAAACCCTTTGTATGGGCTCGCGTTTTCAAAACTTGCGAAAGGAGTTTGCTTACGTATTCTGGACATCGTTATCGCCTGCCAGACATAAAATTGGGTCGTTGCTCACTATCCCGAAGAATGTTTTCAAAGTTATATTTAGCTCGCTCACCTGGAACACGTAAGTTTCATCGAACACGGGATTGCAGGTTTTCTTCTTGTACTTGGTCTGAAGATAGCGGCGCTCATCGGGCATGAGGTAGATTCTGGAAAGTGAGTAATTCTTGATCAGTCCACGAAAACGATTCCTGTACCCTGAGTAACAGATTCGTAGGCCTCGTCGTAGAGGGGCAATCGATTGGAGTGTCGATTGAGTTAATTTCCCGCCATGACTTCCTGCGAATAAACTGATTTCCATCCACCGACAAACGCATGGTAGAGGCTCAACTCGTTTACGTCAATCGAGTCGATGACCAACTCTGCGTTCGGATTGAATAACCGATTGATGTTCCCCAATGGAAGAATGAAACTTTTGCAACGATCCCACTCGGAGAGGGACGCGAACCAAGTTCCAGGATTGAGGAAGACGCGAATCTCCACGATGCCTAGGCTCGAGAATCAAACCATAACGGGATTTTGATCTACTGACCTGATGAAGGGATCGCAGCAGTTGACTTGGCCGAGCGTTCTCGAGGGCAAGTTGCGACACTTGATGATCTGACGCGGATGCATAACGGGTTGTTAGGAAATGCATATAGGCATAGGCCCTATAGCTCACGCCGAGAACAGCGTTGAAAGATTGCTCGAGGTCGGTTCTACCCTCAATCAAAAATGTGTGTGTAACACTCAAACAAGCAATCCCGAGATGAATCGAGCGCTCGAAACGAGCTACGAAAATTTGGAGTTGCTTTGATTTGGACCAGGAACGAGGTCGATATGTTCGAGACTCAATGTGTGTGGCATGTGTGCTTGCCATGCTAAGCAGAGCATTCACCCAGTACCTTGACAAGAAGCCTCTCTGTTGGAGCATCGTAGTCGAGACCGAACCAAATTCTTCCGAGATGTCCTTCGGGAAAGTCGTATTCGTCAGAATCGCAAGGTTCGCGATACAGCTCAGGGTTGAGGCCGCCAAACAAGTGAGCAGCTGAAAGTTTGATGGAGGTGCTGAACACAGTGCGCGTGTTTGAAAGTCCTCTTGGAGTTGTTCAAGAAACGCTCTAATTATAGAGAAGCTCTGAGTGGACTCGCGTTAATCACATCACTCTGAGGTTTCTACTGCAGTCAAATGACTAGAGCTGAGGAGGTTTAAGTCGTGTTTGGAAGGAGGTTGTTCCAAGCAACGCGTTCTCTGGAGGTTGACCAGTTCCGTCTCGTTGAGATTATTCTTCCCATGGAGCAAACCCCCTCGCAAGATAGATTCTGTTGACATTTCAGCAAACCCCGGGCAATATAATGGAGATTCACTGCTATTCTACAAAGGACCAATATGTCTCAAAGTGTTGGCAATTAGATTCAATTCGGAGGCAATGAATTCTCTTGGACTTTATCCCAGAATTCTTGAAATCCACAGCCTCCTTGTACTCAATGTTGAATTCCCCGAAGTCCCATTGGCTTTCCTCTCATTTGCGATTTATAGTTGAAGATCGATGCAAACAGCGTCTCGATTGAGTCTGTACGTTAGAACGGATACGTTGGTGACTTTCAGTCGACTTGTCTGCAAGGACTCTATTCGTCCGATGTGAACGAAAACAGTTGTTGACCATCGGGACGCTTGGGCAGACCGATTGCGAGGGATCCCAGTGTCAGTTGTTGCGAAAGGGTGATGGTTTTTGTGGCTCGGCAACACGCCATCAACGGCACAAGCCGTGGCACTGACCAAACAGGAGGATAGTATGAGTCTGGTGGGAAAGGCGTCACGGAAAACAGGGGCTGAGGGAAAGTCCGGAGGCTAGACCAAGATAGAGCGCGTTGGGGTCACGACCGGGAGCATTTTGACACCTCGACGACTCCTGCTCTCGGTACTCGAATCCTTCGAGCGACTAATCAGCCGCAGTGCGTACTAGCGTCGCGTCGTCAAGGCACAACACGGACGGCAGATCCCGATGATCGAACAGATGACCCTCCGACCGATTTTTTTATCTTGGAACTGACGGATTTTGTCACGCAGGAGAGAAATGCGAGGAAGATTGAAAGACTCCCTGAGTGACTTGTATGAACTCGAAGGTGACTGAGTCGACATCGAGAAGAGGCAGTCGAGGAAATATTATCGTCTCGTCGTCCTCCTCCAGTCAGACGGTCATCAACGTGACATTGCCAGAACGGACAGGCACGTCGGGGAAGATGAATGCGACATCACGTCGACTCGGAATGTATTCCGTGCTCCTGCTCAAGTGGCATCTACCAGGAACCTCGAACACACGGCAACTGTGAATTGGCAACTTTTGAATCTCGTCGCAAGTCAGTTCATACATGAAACGCGAGAGCTGAGGATCGAGGACGGATTTGCTGAATCGATATCGGTTCGCCGAACTTATCGAGAGTTAGTTCTCTGAATCGAGAGGCAAAGCATGCTGGCAGTCTTCTCAGAAGCTCAGGAGAGTAGTGTGCCAATACTGACTTGATTAGCGAGGATTATTCTGTATATTATATACTTATTTTGTTCGGCTTTCCCATATTTCTTCGTTCTACGGGGTCGCGGAAGTCCCTCCATTCCCGGGAAACGAGTCGCAGTTGTTGATGATCCAGGATGGAAACATACGCCACCCCCTCCTGCTTAACACGATCCCGAGAAAGGTCAGGCATCCCGCTGCAGCGAAGTCAAAATCTTCTCCCGATATCGATCAATTGCGCAAGTTGAAGTTGTGAAACGTGACTAGGGTTCCGCAAATTCACGCGAAAGAAATATTCGCTAAAGGAAGGGACGGTCGTTTCGTAGTTTCTGGCGCAACTCGTCATAAATGCTACTCCAATATGCAAACGAGAACTATCTCCAGTCGTATTTTTGCGAGAGGCGCGATGCTGATGGTCGTTTCTGTCAAAGGCGCATCTAGTACGCCTTATTTGGCTTTTTTTGGGGAAGTGCCTCGTCAGGATCTCTCTCCGATCTTTCCGGCGATAAGGGTTCGCTCGAGAGGCTGTAACCGAATGCTATGATCATTGCCACCAGAGCTTTTATGCGATCCGTTGAACAAGCAAATAAAATGGAGGCTACGTTTAATGATTTGAGCAGATCGTTCTCGAAGAAGAAATATCCCTCTTTCCGCATCACAGCCCGCAGCATTCGTATCGCTATTCGCTTGTACACTACTAACATGAACATCGATATGACTCAGAGAAGATATCAGAGAAGAAGCGGAAAAACTCTGGCCCACCTAACGATCATGACCGAAATCAACTTCCCTCCATCTACACTTCCCCTGATTGAGTTCTTTTACCTCCTCACAGTAGAAACATCTCCCAATGCAAGCACTGGTCACTTCCATTGAAATGAGCAAGTTTGGGAACGAACGCAGCTCTTGAACACTCGACGACCTCGACCTTTTTGGCAACTAACTAAATTCTCCAGAGAAAAACTCACCGGAAGCCAGAAGCGCTGCTTTCTCTCCTGAAGCTCCTGAGAACGAGAGCCGCTCTCCGAGGGGCATGTCTCCCAAAGGCGTCAAGAGATGGTCCTCCATCGCACTGCCCGGTGAAAGCATCGGAGGCACCACGAAGTCGATGGAACGGTCGTTCCTGTACAAAGAGGAAAACGGGTCGTTTGATTTATGGTAAAGGCTGCCCCTTATTCCTTCGCCACAATTCTCGACGGAACTCGGATTTCACAAAAGTCACACTTCTTACACAACAGAAGGCGGTACGAGGAGTTTGATCGAATTCGAGTTATTCTCCATGGGGCTATTCAGGCAAGAAACGGTTCTTCCGACGGAGCGTGCGGAAGTTTTGAAATCTGGTCAATGAGCTTGACGTTTCCTCACAGCAACAGACACGGAATGAAAGAGCGCTGTCTGCACGATCCGACCGGGTTGGCCTGCTCGGACGCTTTGCTGTTTGACTTTCGATTGGGACTTCACCGCAGAGAGTGGTCCTCGTCGAGGTCGTCGTTAAGCCAGGCAACAACGATAGATCGCAAGCCTGCTTCCAACTGGTGGATATATTTAGAATGGGGAATCCGAGTCTTTCTTTTACATTGCAACTCGGTCCAGGCATCGTGAAATTAAAACCATGATGTCACAGAGTTACAATGTACGTAGATGAGTTCCCGACAACCCGGCGACTTCAGCCGGAGTTCTGCGGTCGGATGAACAGTTTAGGGAACTCGGGAACACAATCTCGTAGTCCGAGCTCGGAACTTGGACGGAATAGAGCGAGTGCTTGTCAGAAGCGCGCTCTTGAAATCTGATGTGAGCAGTATCGCTGTCAGGAAAAGAATCAGGACAACGAGAGCTTGGATCCCGTGCATACAGCGTGGGCGTTTGCGGGAGCTACAAACGACTCGAGCATCGAAGGAACAGTCGATAAACATCATCGGATGGGTCGAGCAATAATAACTCAAACGTCTGCGCCGTTTTGTGATTCGAAGGGTCGCGTTTTTTGGTTTTCGGCTTGAAAGGTCGGTTGCGTCCGATTCTCTTTGCTGTATCAACCCCCTTTGAGCTTCTTTTTGTAACATCTGCGGTATTCCTATCCCCAATATTCGAAGGTGTCGCGTTTCTCGACGTCTAGTGGAGCCCGATAGGTGAATGAACTCGATGTTCGAACCGCGATCTGAAAATCTGGTCCCTACCCGAATTCGGCCGAAACCAAAAAACCTTCTGACGGGGTAATGCGTAGGGACCTTCGTTATGATCTGCGTCTTTCGATGGGGGACGAGACTTGCCTTCGGAGAAGTCCCGGATCCACCTCGATCGAATGACATAACATGATCGTCCTCATTATTTTACTTACGACTTGATCCGAAGATGATTTTCCTATTCTGAGGCCGAACGAGCTTTGTGGACTCTAGTTACAGCCATGACCTCATGGATATCTGGCCCGGTCAAGCGAGATCCGATTTCTCCGTGCAATCGTCGTTCACTTTAGGATGCTTTCGCGGAACTCGAGTCGGAGAGTTTCAAAAGTTTCAAGTAATTACTCTGAGATGCCGCCTCCCAAACACCGCGAGAAGTTTTGTTGCTTTCAGTAAGAAAACCCAAAGCTAAGCACGGCGCCGTTTCTGTTCATTCTGACGTCATCTAGTTCAATCGCTCCAAGAGCGTATTTCAGAATCATCATTCGCGAGCTACGCCGAGAAGCTCAAGAGGGTAGCTGAGTGCTCTTGAAGTTTCTTCCAAATATTCCGATGTCTTGATCGCTAAAAACTCGCGTGACTCTCATTCAACTGGATTATCGATATTTACTTCCGACATAACGATAGCTATTCCCAGCACTCTTGATCCGTTCAAAGAGTCTTCTCTTTGAAATCGTTATTTCCAAGTCATCAGATCGAGCTTTTTCGAGTTATTCTTGGATTTCGTATCGCATAAAAGCCTCCGAGGCAGCATCGTCGACGAAACGATTTCGAGAGAGAGAAAGTTGTGATCTCTACAAACGAAGTCGAAGCGCGGAAGAGGAGAATAAATCCGCGAATCCGGTTTGTGCGCTATTGGGGGCCGAAGAGTTTGGACGCTGAGCTTTGAGATTCTACAACGAACGGGCTTTAGAATTCGTTTCGTCGAGAATCATCTCCATCTGCTCTGTCTTCTTTTTTTTTCGGAGCCACGTGACGTCTCTGATGCGCAGTTAAACCCTTTAGCCGAAGCGAAAGCGTCGATAGAAAAGAGCTCCGAGAAACCACCTAACGAGTTTTGCTCTGAAAAAAGTTCTCGTCTCCGGAAGAGGAGGAAATCTTCGGACAGAGAGGAAGAGAACGAGCAACTGTCCTTGAGCAATCTAGTCGAGTTCACAATCAATACGGGAAATGAACTATCCCCCCAGCTGATCATGAACTTCCAGAAGTCACACATTTCCTTTCCGAGACGTGGCAGAATAATTTCGAAAAGGAAAATGGATGCAGAAAGGGTCATGCCGCCTTGAACAGGCGCTATTTTTCCTCGTGCGTGTCGTCGAAGGTCTAAAGAAGGACAGAGTCATAATGAAGTTTGTCGACTCGAGCCGAGTGAATCCAATCGTTTCTAAAAACTCTTGAAGAGGGAGCCTGTCTCAAGCAAGTTCGGCAAACTCGATAACAAAAGGGTTCTCTAAAATGTCGAGTTCTCGTTAGAAAAGTTTGCTATAGCTTCCAAGTGTGAATGCCTCTCCATCTTCCGCAAGCTCCGAACACGTCTCTGCATTCAAATGAACAGAGCGTGTTCGTCACAATGTATTTGTAAAAGCTGGAAGAGCGCGCTCGGGTTCCGAGGGTCAAATTTCGTGCCCAGGAGAACGCGAATCTGCGTTCGTTCGGATGTTTGCGTCGGATAATCACAGCCGCCTCCGCTCGAGGCCGTGTGTCTTTACTGGCAACGCTCGCGGGTCCACGGAATTTCCATTCCCGAAGGATGCGACCACCGTGCGTCTAGCGAGTCCATTGTGGGTCGTTCAAGCGCGTATTTCCCACGGTGACATCTGACAGCATATTGCCTACAGGAATTTTCTCTCCCGCCGGCTGCCTGTCTTTCTCCTAACGGAAGGACACAGTCAGACGTGTCAACAAACAATACGATACTACTGCGCTAATAATATACTTGAAGTCCATGTATAAGCAGCGTAACCTCTTGCCGTTCCTGCTGTCCCTCGCCGAGCTCACATCGAATATGAGATCGTTAACCAAAGCTCTTCCAAAGTAGATATGAGCTTAGCGCCGAACTCCGCACACGAATAGAAAGTCTATCCCGACCGAACATCAGGAAAACACGAAACGCGCTCTGGGACCTAGGGCAAGTAAAGGCGCTGAGGTAGGTACGGCAGAACGATATGTGGGATGTATTTCGGATGAAAAACAGAAGCAACGCGGGTTCTATTATCAAGCGCACTCATTACGAGTGACGTCATGGGATTAAGGAGACCATGGCAATGAATTTCCTCTGTTTTTCGCGGCCAGCATCAGGAATCCATTCGGATCTACTCAGGACTACCTCCACAGAGAAAAATCTCCTACGTCGGTAGGATGACGAGACATGTCAAGCGCAGTCCCTCGAGACCATCGACACTTCAATCCAAACCCCTAAAGAAAACTAATTCGAAGGAACAGAAGAGGAAAGTTGGAGCAAAACCCGGTGGTAAACGGAATCCAAGGCCAACCACCAGTTTCTCTGGTCTGGCCGATTCTCGTTTTTCCCGCATCCGAGATCGGGATATCGGATAATTTAGGGATTTTATGGCGCGTGCTCGTTTCGCTTGCTTTCCTCGGTCTCGGTGAAGGTTCCAAGGAAACAAAGGAGAATCCAAGGATGCGAAGAAACTCGCTCGCCGCTTCCTTCTAATTCAAAGTTGAGAAACGAATGCTTCAACGATCGGGAAAGTTTTAACTCAGGTGGAGTAAATGATGGGCAACAGGCGAAGCGAATCATTAATTGTAAGTGCGCAAATGAATGAGGAACAACGGAAACGAGTTGAGTTTGGATTTTAAATTTTGAACTGCGCGGTAGGTGAGCTCAACTCGTTCAAGGTCGACCAAGCCTGGGCCTCAGCTTTCACAAGAGATTAAGATCGAATGGCCGAAGAAATTCCGGCGGTTTCCTGTTTCAAATGTGAGCTTCAAATCCCAACGTCGGTCTCAGGTTCAAACTCTGGGCGGAGGAAAAGAACATCGTTCCGACGAAAAATGAATAGAAGCTCTAGTGTAATTATTTCCCGAAATTCCTCCATCCAGTTACCGGCGAACAGAACAAGAGACGACGGTGAGCAGTGGCGGTGGTGGTGGTCGTGGTCGTGTTGTTGTACCTAGAGCCAATTCCAATGAAACGACGCGAACCCCTGCGGAGATTACTGGAAGGAATCACAAGAAACCTGAAATGAGTCTTTTCTAAAATGAACTCACCCATTATTAGGACTTGCGGCCGTGGCGTAGATACAGATGCTTTCGTTGCTTCGGATGGACACTGAAGAAAGTTTCCGCTCCGGCGGTGAAACCGTGGCGTAAGTAAACACTTGGTTCTGCAGGAAGAAACGTAACTGTCAAGGAATTTTCATTACGGTACAAGATGCACTCAAGGTTGCGACCTTTTCCGTTTCCCCGCTTTGGAGTATGCACCAAGAAACCGGAAAACTAAACGAAAATGTCTTCTTCTCTGAGTTTTGACGGGAAACACAAACTTCAACGGGAAGTTTCCGAAAGAAAAAAAGAAACAAATACAAGGCGATCTGCCCATGAGTCGAACCCACCTGGTTCGAGTACGGGAGGCACTCGTATTGCTTGCGTTGCTTCTTGCGATGCATTCCAACAGCAAGCGCCAAGGCCGCGCCTATCAACAACAACGCCCCGCCGACGATTCCGAGCAGGACGTATGGAGGAGATATCAACGATTTCGAGGAGATCATCTCTCTGAAAATGACAACTTGTTGTTATTGATGTTGAATCCGGTTCACTGAGCTCTCTCTGACCGTCCGCCCGCCCGCTCGTCCGAAGGGCGGATATGCGTCGTTGGATGGTGATCTACATATCGTATCGGCCACATGTCAATGCGAGCTTTCGAAGACAGACAACACACACACACACACAATCATCGTCGTACGGCGATCATTAAGGCGGAATGGGATTCCGTTGTTTCGTAAGCGACGCGTCGGAACCAAGAAGGTAGGGTCCTTCCGTCCAATGCATGCTGGCCGAAGCGATTTCGTCGACAGTGGGGCAAGGCCACAGAAGTTAGAAAGAGCCAATGGTCGTCTAAGCGAATGCTCTACAAAAAAAAAGATCGTACTGCAATCGAAGTTGAATTACGTAAACGCCACAACCGAACTGAAAGCGCTGGCTGACCAGCGCCGCCCGTGCTGTGAAGTTGTCGGAATACCTTCGCGCGGTTTCTTCTTCTGGAATGACTCGTGAAATGTCACAAAAAACGAAGAAAACAGCTGTGAACAACTCGAACCCTCGTGTCTGGAGTTGCTTCTCGGCTTCGCGTGACGAATGAGTATCCTGAGCGACATTATTGCGGCGACAAGGTCGGAAACATTCGCGTTTCTCAAACATTGCGTTCTTTCGGAGTTTTGGGTGGGAACTCCAGTTCCTAGCATACATCGAACGCTAAGTTTTGCAAAGTTACGCTGGTGACCTTCTTTCTTCCGGGACAACTTTTCTTTTTCCAGAGTGGAATCTGACCAAAGTGTTGCGCATCGCTTCGTTTCCTGATTTCCTGATCAAAACTCTAGTTCTTTTGATCTCTCAATTCTGAATTTCGCTGAAATCGTACTCAAATCTTCAGATCTGAGGATTTCTATGCAGAACGTCCTCGCAGTTGGTGAGTGGAGCCCCACAGTCGTACGTGGAGGGAGACAAGTCCGCCGACTCAGGTGAGCCTTCCACTCTGACGATACCACTCCGTTATTTTTTTCAGGGAGACTTTCACATTCGATTAGTTCGGCCGGGAAGGAACTTTTCTCGATCGAAACAGGTACTTTTCAAACCGTTCTTGAGATTCAACAGGACGCGCAGTTTCCCGAAGTTTCAAGTGAGGTGAAATAATCCCATTCTCAGTCTACAATGGCCACTGGAGCGACGGAGACTAACTCTCCGCTTGTGCGGCCGTCCCGGATTAAAACTTGGACCAAGCGGAATTCATGCGGGACATTACCCTTTTCAAGTTTTCCTCCCACGAATTCTGTTTCTGTGAAATTGTTCCGTAATATGTTTTCTTTTTCTCATTGCTCTTCGGAATCGCGTTTTTATGCTAGCGAGCGAACATTCAGATATTAGGGTCGGCGTAAATTATTATCTGGTGTCCAGCGCCACAAAGTTCCTAGTGGCTCTTGCTCAACATCGCAAGGTCGAATGAACTTTCTATACGGCAAGTTTTTCGCGACGGAGGCCTCGAATTTCTTCCCTGTCAAAATTCTGCCTTCAACCCTAAACAGCATTTTGCAACATCCGCCGCGCTTTAATTCGATTCTACCGACGGCGGCGGTGAACCTCAGCTCCCTCGAGGGAAAAGCCGATAATTGGATTAGGGCCGATCAGAACGGATCGAAGATTCTAGCGGACATTCGTGTTTTAGATTTTCAACGGACGTTGTCACCGGAACCGAATATAGAAATCAATCTCAATCTTCTTGTTTTTAGGAGTTTTCAACAAATTAAAGAGACCGACTTCTCTTCAGATGTTCGTGCTGTTGGCAACAGGTATCCCGGACACGAACCCGTGACGAAACAAATCGTTGCGTACAGATCGATTCATTGTACCGGTTGTTGTTTCGTGTGGAAGTTGACGATTCCACGAGGATCGAATGTTACGTTGACGTCATGTCATCGGTGTCCGATGAACAGGTTATGACATGACTTCGATTGTAATGGAATTAGGTGGGAGATAGTTCTTGGGCTCAGGGAAAAAACCTGCGGAATCGTCGGAGTCTTCGTACTAGCCGTGGAGTGCGCGCATAAATGCCAAGGAGAAAACGACCAATTCTTCGAAAAAGCTATCTGGTTGACGGGCAGGTTATGAAATCGCCATTTATACAAATATGTCGGTCGAAATTTAAGTCAGGTAGAGAACTTTCAGAATTGACATGTTTATGAAGATCCTCCAAATGGGCTCATAATGAAAAGGTTCTGGGTGGCTGCTTGAGACCGTTCTTAGCCGATTGGGATAAACAAACGCGATGATGTAAGCGAATAAAACGCGTTCAACGATCCGCGCACTCATGAAGTTTTTTACACCCCGCAAAAATTGAGCCGTATCCAACGCTGACGACCAGTTCTGCCTCCCTAAGTTTTCAGAGTTTTTTCCTTCTTTCTCGCCGGCGATTTTGTGAGCGGCGACTTGGTTGTCGATAGGTGTGAACGAATTTCTCAACTTTATTTGTTCTCCCCTCGGATAATTTAACAAGGTTGAATATCAACTGCAAGTTGAAAGAATCATCGTTCCGAGTCGCGCAAGAACTTCTCCGGATGTCGTGTTTCAGCTGAAGAGTTGAGTTTTCCGTCACCGACCTCTGAAGTCGCACAGCAGAGGTCGATGCGGGAGCTTTCGCTGTCGGAATGTTTCCGCCTTCGTCGGTGTTTCAAATTTTCAATTCTGTTCCCTTTCACGCAACGAATCGCTCACAGGAAACTGTATGCATGCGGCTGCTATGTAATCTCTCATGCCTTCGAACAGGTGGTGACGGATTACCGTCGAGTTCGAGAGGCTCACCGCTAGCAACGAGTCGAACTCATCCATTTCCAAAACAAAGAAGTCATGGCATCGCCGCTTGTCACAATCGATGCATTGCACATGTTCTAGCTTCCGATCTCATCCGAAATTCAGGCTCCCACAGCGTTCTTTAATTGATCATTTCCGAAATCGCTTTCCAGACAGATCAGTAGTTGCAAGTTCAATATCATCAAAGAGCTTTAACGATCGTTCGGAGAAGTCGCCTTTTTTGTAAGCGAGTTTTCCTCGTTAGAAGTCGGGCGGACGAACGGTATTCGGACACTGGCCGGAACCGACCTTGGTACCGAAAGCCGGCGCGCCGTAGACAAACCTTCCCCCGAAAAATTGGACGACAATGTGCCCGGTGGCCGGCGCCCGGCTCTGAGCCGCACTTGCTCGCGGGCCCGCTGGAAAGGGATACTTGTATTTAAGTCGAACCGCGAGCCCCAGCGGTGTCAACCACAGTCCGCTAGCGATTTACAGTCCAACATGTTCGGTGCTAAGGTGAGTTGTTCGAAGCCAGTTTTCCAGCCTGTTGGTTTGCGCCTCAACTTCGTTCAACGTGAATCGTGTCTGCCCTGCCCCACCTCTCGGATATTCTCAGTCAAAGTCGCGCCAATAATTTGTGCTTCCCTCCTCTAGTTTGCTGTATTGCCCGAAAGGATATTTTAGACAAACGTGAGACTATCGATTGCTTCATGTCGGAGTTCAAACCGGGAGAGCGCTGTGCGAGAGCACGTTTTGAGTTCGGGCTTGAAAATTCGTTCCAACGACGTCTTCGCCCTCTAGTGCAGCTCTACCTTCCTCAAATTCAGGACTCTCAACTGGCCAAGGATTGGTTTCGAGCATCTTTGAGCACTCGAGAGGGTTTCTAAATCTTCGAAGCTTGTCCGATTCGAGAGCTTGAAGTGATTTGTCCCGGTTCTGCTCAATAGATGTTCCCGTATCATTGTTTCGACCGTTTTAATTCGGCGAAACATTCAGAATTCTAAGGCCGTCGGGTTTCTTTATAGAAATTAGATCTGATATTTCTCGTGTACCGAGATTTAACTTTAGTCAAAGTTTCTGCTCCGCCCGTTGGTTCTCGAGCAGCGCCGCAGGGAACAGTTTCCTAGAGATGTACGTGAGAAATCGCTTTTCGCATTCGTGTGGCGGTTTGCAGCAACAGTTGGTTCGTTAGCGGAGTAAATTGTTGGTCGACCTTTCTGTTGGTGGAAATTCTCGAAAGTTGCCTCCACGCGTACACGGGTGAGGCAATCAGACGGACTCACTCTCGAAGTTTTGTTCACCGTCATATTGGTTAGAAAGAGTCTTCGCTCCGCCCTGTTTTTCATTTTCTTGGAAACAGCGGAGAAGGTTTGCTCTTGAGGTCATTCACTTCGTGTGTCGCTTGCTGCTTTTTGGCGAACACAAAACTTGCAGTTCCGTTTCATTCCGAGCTGCCTGGAATTGGGGTTTTACAGAAATCATGGAAAAAGAAACACAACAACAAAAATCAGTCGACTTCTCAATCGATGTCGCATTCGGTGTCGCCGTCGGACCCGTTCTCTCGCTCAGCTGATGAAGTAGTGACCGGACAGTCAGTGCGAGCAGTTGTGGCGCGGTTACGTAAGATGGCTTTTTTTAGAAATGCCTCTGGTCACAACGTCTCAAATTAGTTACAAACAAACCACGTAACTGACCGTGATTACCGTCCCCGCACTGCTCGTTGTTCGCCCCTTTTGATTTGTCTGAAGTTCCAGACACGTGCGCAAACTGACCGCATTTCTAGCTGCCCGTCGGCTCGCGTTCAAGTATGTCAAGCGATAGAACAGCGAAAGTAAAAGTTATTCTTCATCGCAGTACGTCTTCGCCGCTCTCGTCGTTGTCTGCTTCTTCAACGGCATCGCTTCCGACAAAATTCTGAAAATCGGAGGAGCCATCGGCGCTGCCACCATCGGCTATGGAATCCACGTTAGTTTTTTGTACAACCACAAAATCAAATAGCTTCACTCCTTGAAAATTTTGAACGACCGTCATCTAACCGTCGGGAAAGCCGAGCTATGACATCAAACTCGCTCCGGCAGCGGGTTCGCACTTTTTGAAATTAACACTTACTATTTTGGTGGACCATAAACCACTGTGGAAGTCGCTGACATCTAAACTTTTCCTACGCAGCTGGCTCCACTCGCTATGATTCTTGGCGCCAATACCATCCGTGTCGGCCACTCCCACCCCCCTGTTCATCACAAAACTTTGGTCCATGTCCACGAACACGGACACGAACACGGACACTACGGAGGATACCACGGAGGATATGGACACGGCTGGTAGATTCTCACGTTAGTTGGTCTCACGACAATCATCACGAACAACCTCTCGACTTTTTGTACACTTTTTCCCTCTCGAGTAGTTTGGAAGCTTTTGCCAAGCGATCGATCAGCTTTCTTCTAGGGCTGGCCAGACTTGGGGTTGCCATAGAGATGTACATAGTCCTTGTCGAAGGCCTTCTTCAAACTCGGACCCTGAATGTGATGTCCTTTGTAAATAAATAAAAAAAACTTGTCGCTAGTGTAATAATGGAAGTCGTTTTCTTTTCCTTCTTCCGCACAAAACCTACATATGCTTCGTCGGACCATTCCGCATCCCCGGAATCGACAGACATCGTACGACAATGCACAGTATGCACAGCCAGCGGCATTGTGACATGTGCAGTTGAGCAAACGTCAGTCGGACGAGCTTTTGCATGACGATTTGAATGAATATCTCCGATGCCATACTTTCTCCGTATGCAGATACTCATCTGGCCGTGAGCTATGGAAAGCTTGGTGAATGAAGAAACCAATTCGCTCAAGCGGAAGTTTGGGGTTGGTTTCGTTCAAATGTAATGAAAGGTGATTTGGAGCTCTCAATTCAAATCATGGATTTGGAAAGAGCAGGATGGAACTTCATGTGTCCGAGAAGTTCAACGATTCGGAAAGAAATATCGCAGGGGTTTAAAAAACTGTTCACTTTCGCACGAAAAATTCAAAGCCGAGACGTAATTATTGCGGACGAAATCTTTCCGAAACAATTACCTGGTTTTCACGTTCGTTTTTCATTCAACATCTTGGATTCATTTGCGGATTGAAAGCTCGAAACTTCTCCTTCTAACTTGCTTCCCCTCTGTCCCTCGATTCCTGTTTCTGGAGGCACAGGTTCCGAACTCAGAATCATTTCCACGCACCAAAACTTCTTTGTGTACGATTCAAACAGAAAACGATTTCGTTCTGGGTGAACTTCGATTCTCCTGAGAGCTCGGCGTCGCGCTCGCAGAGGGGCAAAAGCATTCTTTCGCGTTAACGAGCGAAATTTCGACGGAAACAGAGGCGTTTCCTTGATGTCATTTATTTTCCTGTCGTTGAACTTTCCGTGGGCGTGTAATTCGACTTCAACGCGGGCTCTGAAGAGACGGCAGTCAACCGCGAAGTGGTCGCGAGGAACTCGATTCCAGAATACTGCTTGTTGTGGCACGATAAAGCTAAACGATGTTGACGCTTTTATCTCCGATACATCGCATCTGACGACAAACAGCAGCACCGACGGAAAGCGAAACCGTAGGATCGTGAATATGAGATCTGAGCCGACCACGGAGACGTACAACTTGTGTGTCACCGGGCGAGCTGAGATTCCGAGTGATCGCAGTCTATTTGTATTCTTTTTGACGGAGCAGACTTTTGAAGTTACGAATCGAGTTGATAGTTTTTTTTTCCTTCGAGAAGAAGTTTTGACTTTCCATGCTGCCGTACGACATCAAAAGCCGCTCGCTCGCTTCGCTTACAGCCCTGTAACCGATACCGCTGATCCGCAGAGAGGCGAACGCACGGACGACTTGCTCGTGATAACGTGACTTCATAGTTGCCGTTGAGAAACGATGGTAGTGAATTTTGGCTTGGCTCGATATCGCAATTGTCTTGTTGTCTTAGAAGCAGGCGGTCTTGCGAAGGAGTCGGGTAAGCCGACCGGAGCCGAGCAACTGATGACGACGACGGCACACCAAACAAAACTGTTATCGAGCATTGAAAAATCCCAAGTCCCCACTTCGGAGCATAAACACAACTCGATCGGAGCGATGTTCAGAATAGGCGTTTTGTTGTTTTCTCGAAAATGTTTTCACAATTTACCAAAATACGAACAGAGCGAGCAACTCATTCAGCTCGTCGAGGTCCTTGCATATCTCGAATACGATCATGCGGAGCATTGTTGTCTGAGGATGTGGGTGCAGACTCGAACGCGTGCGTGCTCGCTGCCAGTCGGCAGAGGGGAAAAAGACAGAGAAGGAGCACACGAAAATAGAGAGAGAGAGAGGCCTTTTCGGTTGATCGGACGTAGCTTCAAAAGAACTCCGGAACCGGTTACGAAAGTGTTTAGCCATCTGTCGACTATCTCACGCGCCGAAGACGGTTCGATGGTCGATCAATTGAGTGCGGGCGGGACAAGCACCCCGCAGACTAGAGGCAACAGCCACGAGCTAACAATAAGTAGGTCCTAACCGGTGTTTGCTGAGTGGCTCAGCGGCGAACTGCGATGTTTCCCAGCTGTCATCGATACCAAGTGCGGAAGACTTCCGAGGTCTAAACAGTGTTTTGTCCGATGTCGCGACAACAACCTCGAAGTCAGCATAACACCTCGGGAACCGGAACAACGAAGCTCAGCTGTGAGATATGTTTTCAAATCGCTAAATGGATTATCAAGAACACATCGAGCTTGTTCGAAAATAGCTTCACTGTGACTTCGCACCTGGCTCTGATTTTCTTCGTCGCAATAAAGTCCTCGAAATGTGATTCTCTCTCGAGGTGTAGTTTGATGTGATTACAGTGAGGTTCGAGCAGAGTTGAAAGTTCACAAAAGTTATTCTTAGACCGGGTTTCGGTGTGCAAACGCCAAAGTTTGCAAAAAAAAAAAAGCTTCACTCCAAACGTGTAGAGTAAACAAATCCGAACGTGATTCGTTGTCGGCGAAGTTTTCAATATCTACTGACGTCGGTCGGAGCCAGATGATGTTGTTCAACGATGTCAGCGCCGAAGAGCGCTTTGTTAGACGCGTTGATCTTCTCTGTGATTCGAGAAGCTGTCGAGTGTGGAACTTTTTCAAAACCAGAGATTAACAAAAGCGTTGCTGATGTTCGACGCCATCTGAAGTTCTCTTGTTCTCTGAAGCAGAACGAACTCAACGCCAACGTGTCTGAGGAGGAATCGATACTGAACCTCTTAGAGCTGGAGTTCCGACTCCATTAAAATACAAAGTCGCAGCCGGCTAAGTGGGACATCCGGTCCCCTCCTCCGGAAGCGGAATTCCTCTCGGTAATAGATCGGGGATGAGCCTTCTGGAACGGCAACTGCTCCACAGGGAAATCGCGTCCTCTTCCGAAGAAACGTCCGCGTTGGCTCTGTGGCTTCGTTCCGTGATTCCTAGTCCTCTGTGAGTTTTGATGAGACGTCGAGACTGTACCGGAGCAAATATTCAGGAGAATGACGTCCACTCGAAGGAAGTCGAATCAGTTCTCGTTTCGCTTCCTCTCTTTGGCTCGATGAAGCGGAAAATTCAACAAGCAGCAACAATGGGACAGAAACTGCTCTGTCGAATTCTCTCGTTCCATAATCACTCCATCGATTCGGTAGCATACGAACTCTCGGAACAATCCTCGCTCGGAGCTCGCGGCTTGAGGCAAATGAGCTCCGTTCCCAAAGTTCGAAATGGCGCCACAAAACAAAAGAATTCGAGGATGAATTGAAGTTCGGGCGCACAGTGAGTGCTTTCCGCGATTGTCGGAAAGATGTTGTCTTCCAGGAACTGCTCTCCAAAGAACCTACTATCGGATCGGATCTTTCGAGCATCGAAAGGCAGATCTCTTGATGTCGTGCTCGAGTCTAATACACAAAAATGTTCACGGAAACTTGTTTCTCTCCGCCAAGTGACTGTTTGGCTGAACGCATCGATCAATAACCGCTGTGAGCTCTCCGAGCCTCATTCGAGTTTTGTTTTATAACAACCCGTTGCATCTGTTGCGGTGAACCGATGCGCTTCGAAGCCGAATGAATGAATTGTCGTTAGCAATTTCCTCGGGCCAGTCGCACAAACAGATCATCGCCAAAGGTGGCTGGCTTTGTCGCGCTGGACAGCAACAGACATCGAAAAGCATGAATGGACACGCTTCACTGGAAACAAGCGCGTCCGAGGACAGGACCCTCGCTCACATTGATAAGGCAACGTGGGGCTCATCAGCGGAGTCTGTTCTCGTACAGACCGTCCAGACTCACAATCATTGGACCCGCTTCTCCGAAAAGCCTCCTTCTTGAAACATAAATCCGAGCAAACAAGGCTTTGTGATCAGTTTCGCGACCGACAGAAGACCCTCGCAAGGCCGAACCGTATTGAAAATTCGGTCACAGTTCGTCCTCCAACAAACTACGACAGTGTCAACTCCGGAACATCGCTGGATCAACTTCACAGCGAACGGTTTGCTCGCGGACCTTCATGATCTTCCGGTTCTCCTTCCGACTCCTTGTCTCTCCCTCGGAGCCGCCGTCAAGCGAGGTGAATAGTTGGTGCGGAACGCCGAAGGCGACAAGAACATGCGTCACCGGAAACGCAGCGGAGAGAGCGCGAGAAAAGTTTACAGAGCTCGAAGAAGAATTGTTTTCACAGAGTCAGATCGATATTCGTCGATGGAAGGTCCTATCAGAACGTAAACAAATGAACGGTCGATATTTCGGCTCAGAACGTAAACCTCTAACGAATCCCGCGGAATCAGACTCGGATCTCGTAAAGAGCGTCTGATAGCATGTTATCTCAGACTGTTACTCCTCCCAAGAGTCGTTCCGCGAAAAAACAAAGGAAGAACCGAAAGGTCGCGCAAGAACTGCCGTAAACTAAGACCGGAAGATACGACTGCGGCTGTAAAGATAACGCCAACCGATATAGAAGCGTACAATCTTTCTGTCTAATTTACTTCGATCTTTGCAGCGGCGGCATTTGCGCTCCACGAGCAGCTGTTGCTTTGATGGGGAACTTTTAGATTTGCCCGAAATAGACTGATCCTCATTTTTCGATGTTTGCACCGGTTCCGATAGCGATCTCGGACGAATATTCCATTCTTTGTTTGAGAGTACGTCTCGAACGAGGTGTGTGACATGTGCCTGAATCGAAGTCACGAACACAATCAGAGTCCGCTGACGTTTTCGCGACCGATTCCCTCGGGAGAGTCACCCTGGTTTTTGATGAGCACAGGGGAATAAACTTCATCGTTCAAGCAGGGACGGAGATCTTCTGTCGGTTAGAAGCGACCCAATTTTGTTCCGAGATCCAGATCAGAGGAGGAGAACACTCCATATCGATGGAATTTCCAGTGGATACGATCGATTCCGAGGGAGAAAACTACGCTTCCGAGTCCATCTTGAAAGCTGTACGTGGAGTAAGTCCATAGCGAACAACTTTGTCAAGTCCGTGAGACGACGACAGCAGGAAAAGTGAACGAGTCTTCTATTCGACCCGCTCGACCGTCGAGTTTCCTGCGAGCTCTCCCGTCAGACTTAGAACTCAATGTTTATCGACGAGCTCAAATTTTCCAAATCAAGTTCGACTTCCAGGAACACATCTCGCTGCATAGGAAACGAGTTTGTAAGGTCTGGAGAACGTCTCTTCTAAATGGAAATGAATAGTGCCATCAATGTCAGAAGAGGACAGAAACCACGACGACTCATTTCAACGTTCGGACGATTAGGGATTAGGTTTCCGCAGCGGACAAGTCTGAACGTTCTGCGTTCCCAGACTCGAACTTCTTTTGCCGCGACTGCAACTCTAAGTAACGGATGCTGATCGATGTCTCTCACTCGGAAAGCTGTTTCCAAGGATACCCTGCCACAGATGAAAATCATCTGGAATTCGTCGAGATGGCTGGCGGATGTCCCCGAGAAGGCCCGCAGGTATGTACAAGGAGCCTGAAGCAGGATGTAAACACGAACTAGGGCACTAGAGTCGGGGCGAGAAGGGAAAGAATGTAAGAGATGGCAACTCGGCAAAAACAAAGGGATAACAAGATGCAGCAATCAACAAACAGACTCTATTAGATGGATCGGTGAGCGTCGAAGGCCGAACGAGTCGGTAAGAGGTAAACACCGGGGGGCGACTAGTGGCACTGCGCGAGTCGATCCTTCTGTCTGTTTGTCGAATTCCCTTTGTCGTCGTCGAGCAGACGTAGACGGGTGATGGCGAGTGAGCTCGAACCGAATTTCAACCGACGACCTCAACGGGACGGAGGGTTCTGCTCCGTCAAGTTCGCTTCCTTCACGTTGGTTACGTCATTCATCCGGGCAAGCACTCCGTACCTCGAAGAGTCCTGGACAGTGTCGAAGGGATGTCAACTGTACAGTCCCAACTTCGGGATCTATGGGGACCGGCAATGAAAGAAATCTATGAGTTGCGGCGTCTCTTTCACTCACAGTGAAGCATCTATACGTTGACATTTCTGCCGTGGTCCCACGTCCGAAGTCTGACATTTCCCAATCGGGAAGACTATGAGAATTGATGGTTCTGGCACCATTACGGGAGTAAATGGCTCGGAATCACTTCTTCAAGTCGATTTTTTCCTGCTCTAGAGCCTCTGAATGGCCTTCAAATTACTTGAGGCCCAATATATCCATCGGCCGCCGAGAACGACTTTCGAATTCACAAAAAGAACACCATGCTCTGTTTCCCGAGACGATCGAAGGTGAACACATAGGAGCGGGAGGAGGGAATCTCTCAAATGAAAATCCAAACCTCGAATATGAGGACGCCTGGCATGAGATTCTTCGAAGCTTCCACTCTTTCCAATCGAGCCGATCCTGAATCTCAAGAAGGAGACTCGGTGCAGTTGGCGAGGAGTAAATGGAAACACTCTTCTCAATGTAATAAACTCCGCTTGATTGGGTTTCCGAATTATCCGGGCCAACACCCGAATCCTCGGTAGATGTTCGTAAGCCGAAACTCCTCCGCTTTATCGGGACGGCCGCTTAATCGGACCAAAAGTGCCATCCCCGAGTTGGCGGAGTCCACTGTAGATATTTCTTTCGTTCCATGTTTCACTTCCGAAATCAGTGTCCGACCGACTTGGTGTGTCTCGCCTGGCTTCGCGTTTATATTGTACTTTGGTCTCCTTGGCCGACTTCTTTTGTGCTTCCTGGTCTCTTACTTTTCGTGCTCCATGAATCATCGTCGTCTCATTAAGCTGGATAATTATTATAGGCGACTCTGGTCGCAAACAACATTCCCTCCGGCAAGGAGCTTTCCGCTCCGTCATACATTGTCACAAACGAAGTGGCAGACACATTGTCTCCGCCGTGGCTGACTTGGTCGGATGTTGATATCCGCTCACACCTTGCTCACCTATATGAAACTATCGCCAGGCTTCATAGAGTATAATCAAGAAGATAGCGGACGCCACCGGTCGAGATGAGTTAAGGGTACGCCCCACTGCCAAAGTTCAATACTTTGCGCGGAAGGAGGATGGATAGGCGGCCGGACCTGAAGCTCTCACTCAGTCAAGCAACATTCGAGCAAACAAGTCTTTGGACGAGATGTTCTCCGACATCGCTTCCGTAAGCTGCGGTAGCAGTAAAATTCTTCCATAAATTGTTCGGCGATTTCGTTGTAAACCCCTCGGCGTTTTTGAGGCTCCAAAACGTCCAGAAGCCGGTGTCATGGAGCTCCCGACGCGGTTGGGCAACGACGCCGACGAAAATACCGTTCCCGATGATGATGTGAATTCCCTCTTTGCGGAGCTTGCGCGTACGTTGGGGCAGTGGCGGCGCGGCGGATCCAATTCTTCCGCTGCGTCCTTTTGTGTTCTGATACGAAGCGCTCATGCGGAAGGTTTTCAAGGAAAGAAAGTCGAACTTATCACTGAGGATCTGAGCGGCATTTCTGAGCTGCTTGATGATACTGGAAAACTTTGGTTGAGAAATAAAACGAGGAAAAAGCATTGTCAGAAACGCTTGCAGTTCTCAACGATTGCGACCACGTCTCGTTGCTCGTTCGGTTGATCCGGATGAGAAATCGTTGTCAGCAAACTTCAGCCTTGATCCAATGCTCGATGGGTCGGAGTAGATCGTTTGTTTAGTGGAAAACAAATGCGAGTATGCTTTTCATCTGTCGCCAGTTTCCAAACGTGCGTGACGAATCTCAGAGAGTTGAGCTTGGTCGAGTCGTGTCTCGTGTGATGGAACTCGAGAATATTGCGGCTGCGAAATCCGGGCCTGTGCTCACAACGCCGGGACGCCATTGTGGTTCTGGTCGTTTATTCAGAAATTCCGTCTAAGGCAACCTCTGCCCAGATCCTACTAAGCCTTCAATGTGCTTGACCGAATGACCTGGAAGCCTGAGGTCCCCATCTCGCGAACGCGAGTCATTAGAAGACCCTCGTCTTTAACGGGAACTTCATTTCCACGAGAGCGTTAAATAGGGTGTTTTGAAGAGACAACGCGAGCATGGGAAAGTCTTGTCCGGTCGACGCGAGCTGCAATCATCTCGCATGCGTCATACGTCGACTTGCATATCATTTTTTTCTCTGGAAAACCATGACGATGCTCTTCAAAATTTAAGACGAGGTTGGCTGACGTACGAGGCGTAAGACCACTTTCACCCATGAGGCGTAGTGACAAGCCCTCACAGCTTGTCGAATCTTCTTTCTTCGATTTTGAGTCAATAATTCTACGCAGCATGCAAATTCGGGAGACGTGCTGGGAGGTTTGTGAATAAATGACGCGAGGACGACGTAGGAAACCATAACCAAATTTGGTGTTATAGATTATCGCGGAAGAACTCCTCTCATAATGAACGTCATTCGTCTTAAGTCACAATGAAATTAATGGTAGATTCTGGAGAACATTAGATATTTATGTACATAGATCGTTGGCTGAGGTCCTTGCTCGACAAGAATCGCGAGCGTTCTCGTGGACCCTTCGTCCGTGTTCAAGACTACCGCGAGCTCAAAACATCAGGAGAAAGCTTCATTACGAAAATTGAGTGCTGGACACTGCCGCCCTTAGTTCTCTTTGTCACCGTACATTTTGCAACAGATTCTGAAGGAGAGCGTATCGCCTAAGGCCACGGAACAATACTTCGTCGCTGGCCTCGACGATCCAAATCCAACAAAGGTACAACATTCTGTGCATCGCTCGGGTCCTGATGTACCGGAATGCAGTACTCGACGTAAAATTTCCGTAACTAAGTGCACACATGCGGCGACGTTTCATCACGTAAGCGGAGGAACGACTATGCGGGGTGTGTTTCGTAATTCGTGGGTATTGCTCCCTTGACATCAGACGCTGCGGAGAAATTTCTCTATTCCTCGGCCGTCTAGGTATTTGATGTCTTTTCATCCGGGACAAATTACCGGGTGATCAGTTTTGACTCGCGTCGGAACCTAACGGGCTGCGAACTTTATCCGCGGTCGATTTGTTACGTAACCAACTCTGTGTAGGAGTTGAATTTCACTTCCAACTAGTCCGCAAATGCCATTCCTCTGTTACATAAGTTCAATATCACGTGTTTCTCGAAAAACTTTTTTTTCGGCGCGAACGTCTCTTCAATGGAGCAAAAGTGGTTCTCCGCTAGAACAAGCATCGATAGACCTCTCTTGGGTGTCGAGAATGCTATGAATCGGAAAACTGGAGCTTTGTACAAACTATCACTCATTCCATCGGTTGTGGCAAGAGGAAGAACCTACCTGTTTTCCGATTTGCGGGATCGCTCAACACATGAATCTCATCACTATGATACCGATTTCGAGATATTGTCAAGTTTTTTTCTTATGGGAGTGATCTTCAGTGAACTCCAAGGAGTTGACGGAGAAGTTTGGATCAGAACAACTTCCTGTGGAAACTTCCTGAAGTGCGGAGTGCACGTGATGAGGATGTCAGCTCCGAACAGCGACTGAGCCCGCGGCTCCGAAAGCCGAAAAGACCTCAGGAACTCCGTCTGCACGGGCGCATGCGCTGCCGGTGGAGAGGACGACGCCACCGATTCCACGGGTGTAGGACACCATGCATTCGTCCAGATGATGGTTTCGTCAAAGCATTTCGTCACGATTATTCTGATCAGCCGTCATCTCGACTGAATGCTCGGAACTCACCCAGTTGTTGCACAGTGACCAAACAACAGGTTCCACATGTCGTCATCGAATATGGAGGTCAGGCCGGCAGAAGTCGAGGAGTGAACCTTTTTCGTTCTGGGAGCCATTGTTTACCTGAGAAACTGCATTTGGAATATGTTGGAAAACAACGAACTCAATCGATCGCACACTTGATGCTCGCAAAACCGTGGGACGGAGCTTTCGATTTTTGTGTTATTTCTAAAAGGTACCGAGTGAAACACCTGATGAATATCAGGAAATATCGGAAATCGCAGTCTCTGAATATTTGTCACATTCCCAGAAGTTTTCCTCGTGATAAGTAGCAGCCGCCGACAATGTAATGCCTGCATGAATAAATCGATGAGAAACTAACATGCAGGCTGAATTTCAATATCATACAATTCTGATAGTTCTAGGTCCGCATTCTGAAGCAAGGCTCTCAGTTCTAAATAGGTCGACTGGATTTCCTCTTTTCATCACGGTGTCAAGCAAGTCATGCTCTGAGGAATTCTTAGAGCACAAGTTTAAGTTGGAAGAGATTTCGGGAAGATACGATGGAGTCATCATAATTCAGATCGCGACTCGAGGATCGGAACCTTCGACCACAGGTGAGATCAAGAATCCTGGATTACAGAGAGCAATTGGAAACAGATGATGGATGAAATTCTATTATGACTTTAAGATCTGTGAGAACTTTCGATCACATGCAACGTCGTCTGGCAGCTCAGACACTGACAGCATCACTTAGAAAGATGATATCGAATGATATTTGGTGTTGATGTCATAATATTTATTGCACAAAACTATGATCCGTGCTGGCTAGAGTGTTCACATATTTACATGATGTCACATAAGCCCAGTTCCATTAGGGCTGTCAACTTGCCCCTCGCTGTCATCTATGTACAGTTACAGAGTTCGTTTAATTATTGAATCGTTTGTCGGTTTCTTTGTTGATGTCATAGATGTGAAGTAATGTAGGTTGGTTCTGTCTTACTTGGGATAATATCCGAGAATGAAACGCAGAGACGCGGTAACATCCAGGCGAATGAAATGATTTCTAATGGGTCGAACCGAGCAATCGATTTCTCATCTTAACTTCCTTTTCTGTAGTAAGCGCGAGGGGAGCTAATTCGTTAGTTGGTTGATGATTCATTGAGCGACTGATCGAACGAAATACAATCGACAATTCAGACTCACAACTCTAGGACGAAGCCTTGGCGAGAGAAGTTCGTGTTAAATTGTCAGGGGGGCGTGACCATATGAGCTAGCGTTGGAAAATCAGGCAAAACAATCCGATTCACAATTGAATTTAGGGACAGGCTGAACTTCAGCCAAAAATCGAAATCTGATATTCTTCCGGCATGAACCGACGACATCGACGATCCAGCCGTCCACCTCCGGCATGAATAATAAATTAGAAGAAATCGGGTGAACTTTTCGATTCTCTGCTCTTGCTGACCGGTCGCTGGCAGCATTACACCGTGATCAAATCAGTCAGTAAAATGTTTTTGAGAATGCATGGATTCAGGCTGTGAATCATCCGAACCAAGTATCAAAAATAGGGCACGCTTAGAAAATCTACGAACAAGGGATGTAGGGCAAGGTATCAACGGACGAGAAATGATGAAAAGAGGTTGGGGCGTCGGTAAACACGACCAACTACCACTCGAAATCATAACTTAGATGTTTGGTTGAAGCATCTGATGCTCTTTACAAATAGGGGATGGAAGGTCGCTGATATAAAGATACTCATAGAGGTACACAAAGGCATACTCAGGAGAGCACACACAGAGGGAGATGGTACTTAAGAAGGCGAAGAGGAGGCGACACTCGAGAGGGCGCCCCAATGAATGATCTCTCTCGATGCCCGCCAGAAGGCTACTCAGGAGATATGCGCAGTAATGAATAATCTAGAAACGAACGAAAAAGCGAGAGGGAGATTTTCCTAAATATTACTTATAATCATCGTTCATCATTCATGAATCGCCGAGCATGCCACCTTGCCAGCTAGTGGTAATTACGCTTATCAATGGGGGTTACAGAAGTTGAAAAAAAATGAGAAAAATTGTGTAAATATCGTCGATAGCAGTCGTAATCGAAAAAAAAAAATATCCGTAAGAATAAGTTCGATCCCATCGATGACGCCGTCAAACACGGCGTACCGATGGAGTCTCATGGTAGCAGACGATCTCAGTAATAATAATGGTAATTATCATTATTCAAATCATCGTTCTTACTTCATGGAAGAAAGCGTCCGGGAGAAAAAGCTTTCGGCAGATGAGGATGAGAACATGGGACGGGAGCTGGATATTCCGGTGACGAAAAACCAAGGCTTGCATTACTTTTTCTCTCAACAGTTGTGGGTTCTGTGCTTCTGGGGACGCTTTGTAAGTTCAACCACCAGATCTCATCGAGGGAATTGAACTCAGCGTACAGCAATGCCGCGCGAGTTCGATTCCCAAGATTGACGTTCATCGTCATCTCAGTATGACGTTTCTCCTCGAAAGAATTCGCTGTTCCTCGTTCTCATTCGCAAGCTCGCTCTGTGTTTGCATATGAATCGCGCGGACTCGAACGCATGGTACGTGGGAACGCTCCACCTGAGGTACTACCAATGGCAAATGTTTGGAGAGGAGCAGGAGATGGGTGAGGCGAACGACTCGAAGTCGCAAGAGATTAGCGTGATTCAAGGAGCGGCAATCAAACGACATTTCGAGTCCGGGACAGGCGAAAAAAACGTAGACATATGATTCGACAACCAGAGGAGGAAATTTTCGTAACTTCGTTCCTTCAGTTAATTCGCGGAGATCATTCTTCTACAGTGGAGTAGACAGATCCCCTCACAACACAATCGCCGCCAGACCAATTCGTTTGTGTTCTAGCAGGACTAAATGGTTATAGGTTGGTCATGTACTCAGCATCGGGTTCGCGTGGCATTCCGACTTTCGTTCTCTCAACACTCGCCCTCTAGTTCTTAGATAAACTTACTGTTCATTTCTGTTTGTTGTAGTTAGTCTCGCTCTCTCAATATAATACAGAATATAGATTATCATCCTATTAACTAAAATCTGTGTGAAGATATAACTGCGACAGTTTGTTGAAGGGAAACAGGCTGTCGCAACATATGAATACGTAAACTAGACGATAACTAAGTAAAGTCTCTGTGTTTTAAATAGGTGTTCGTGATGATGACACAAAAGACCAGCTTTGAAACGACTCCTCCACGACAGATCCTCTTGACACAAGTTTTCTTCTCGCGCGATACATAGACATCTAAAACTATACAACAGGTCAGCAGCAGACCGTTCATCCAGAAATGAACGCAATAGAAACACGTCTCGTCACACAGAGTAGGGAAGTAAAACCACCTTTCGTATCATGTAAGCAGTTGCGCGGCTTTCCTGGAAGCATTCGTGACGCTTCGACTCCTGATCCGCGTGGAATCGATCACGTTCCGAGTCGTGGTCCTCAACGACCGACATCTCTTCTCTCCATCGAAAGGTTTAGGTGCGAATCCCACTGTGTTCCTTGCATATACTTGTCGGTCTGCTCTCACGTAGACCCGAGTCTCTTCGGACTTCCCTCCGGAGTAGCGTCCTCCTTTCCTATGTCCACAAAAGGCACTGGCAACAAACTGCAAAGAAGGAGGCCATCGTTAGCCTGGCGGTCTGAGCGATCGCCGGGGAACACTGCGGAAAAGCTGAAACACAGGATGCCATTATCCGACCCTGCATTCCACTAACGAATAAAGAATACTCACGTTCCGACTGGATTTGAGAGGTGGACGCAGAGCTGACACGAGCTTCAGCTTCCGAAAATTCTTCGAGTCAAACTCAGGCCTAAGCCTGTTTCGTCGAGCTCTGACGTGTGACGAGTTGACCCCGAATTTACAGCTCCATCCTCTTTCTGGCTTGTCCAGATCATTTGTCCAATATTTACAGACCACTTTCTACTAACTGAAATAATGAATGAACCTCAGTTTACGCGATGAACCGAAGTTGAGAACCCTTTATCGCGAAACTCAGGTTCATACATGAATATAAAAACTTCCAGAGACACGACCAAGAAGTACTAACCTAAAAATAACGATTTGCTTAAAGACTCGTTGAATCATTGCTTCACAACTTTTGCAGCGGGCTGTTGATGTCCGGGGACGTCGTCGATTTTACGCTTGATTCCACCTCCTACATGGCCCGTCCCTTCTACCGAGTCAACTGAAATTCCCAGAGGCGTCCTCTTTTAGAACAATCGTTTGTTTGCATTGGCTTCTGTCAGGCCGATTGTTCGGGGCTTTGTGATCAGCTGGTCGTTGATCGATTCTTGGCAATCTATTGAGAGCAGCCGATTGACGGGTGAACCAGTGAGTAAGTGAGTGAGTGAGTGATTGAGTGGGTGAGGACTGAGCAACCGAGGAGTCGGCGTTCGCTTGATGCGCGCAGAAACACAGCCGCGCTCGCTCATGTGTCGCCTAGAGTCTCGCTAGAGAACTCACCGGTCTTCACTTGCAGCTTCACCGTCGAGATTAGGTTGATTTGATTATTTGAAGTAGCGCCTTTCGGTAGAGCGACTACTTGGATTGTTTTTGCGGCATTTTGATTGCCAATTTGACCGCTAACCATGCCACCCACAACGCCCTCCTGGCATTCGGGATTTAAAATTAATGTAATTTTTGATGGAGAACCACCGTTCGCCTGAAAGCCGTTCGCTCACTGTAAGTTACCAACTGAACGACTTGATCGATGCAACTCAAACCGCACACGGCCTTCTCTATTGGCGAACCTGTATTCTCTGCTGCTGCTGTTGTTGTTGCTGTTGTTGTTGTTGTTGCTGCTGCTGCTGCTGCTGCTGTTGTTGTTGCTGTTGTTGGGTTTGCATAGCGTTTGCTTGACTGACCACAATGCAGTTGGGTTGTTGTATGGTGCCCATCATTCCTTGCGGCGTCATTCTGTCTTGAGAGTCTGTACTAGGACTATGTTGAGCTGAGGGGGGCGTTGGGCCAGCACTGCTTCGCCCGTTGTTCTGGTGGTGAAGAGGTGAAGACCCACCAATCCCCATCAATGGTCCTGTTCCAATACAATTATAGCTTTGAGGGGAAGCACGAGAGTCGGGAGTGGTAGTGGGAGACGGCGACGCTGAGGCGCTCCGAACCTGGAATCCACACTATACATACTTAATTCGTAAACTTGCTCTAGGATTTTAGTATATCTCTTATGACTTGTGGGGTCAAAGTCACTATATGTACCTGTGGGGACCCGGCCGCTGGAGAATGGTTCGGAGAGGGACCGGCATGGAGAACGTGGTGTTGGCGCATCATTTGTTGTTGCTGCGGCGGCACTTGTTGTTGCACCTGCACTTGTTGCGCTTGGTGCATCATCGCGCCACCTGCAGGGTTGGCCATTTGGTTGATGAGAATTCCTCCACCTCCTACGGGACTTTGCATAGAAACTCCACGGGACATCTGTTGAACTCCAGGTTGTTGTTGCTGATGGAGATGATGCTGTTGAAGATGATACCGTGTCGTTATCCGCTCTTTCGCATGGATTCAGCATCGATCTTTGCTGGACCTTCTTGAGCCTCCCCAATTGGTCAATAAATATACAATAGTTATCTTTGGTACTTTCTTCGCCTCTCTCTCTCTCTTGCTTCCTTAGGCTTTATGGCGATCTTTACCTGATAGGGACCGTTGCTTATGTTAACATGCTGCTGCTGTTGTTGCAGCGGTTGTTGTTGCTGCATGATTATTTGATGTTGCTGCATGGGTTGTTGCTGTTGCTGCATCTGCTGTTGTTGCAGCTGCTGCTGTTGCATCTGTTGCTGCTGCTGCTGCTGCAAGTGCTGTTGTTGCTGCAGCTGTTGTTGTTGCTGCAAATGTTGTTGCTGCTGCATTTGCTGTTGCTGCTGCATCTGCATTGGCTGTTGTTGTTGTGCCTGCTGTTGCTGCTGAACAATCTGGTGCCTGTAGACCATCTGCTGGTTCTGCTGAACGGGCTGCAGATGCGGCTGCTGCTGCATGTTCAGGCCTTGCTGTGTCGCTTGTTGCGGCATCATTCCCTGCTGCTGCATCTGCTGTTGCACCTGCTGCTGCTGTAGGGGCTGTTGCTGCTGCTGCATGACTTGCTGTTGGCCGATGAACTGCTGATGTCCTTGCTGCATCTGCGGCTGATTCTGCATGCTCTGCGGCTGCTGTTGTTGTTGCTGCTGCTGCTGCTGCAGCTGTAGTAACCGTTGCAACTGCATCTGCTGCTGCATGTTCTGCTGGTTACCCATCTGCTGACCCATTTGCTGGGGCTGAACCATCTGTTGTGGCTGACCCATTTGTTGTTGCTGCGGTTGCTGCTGCGGCTGGCCAAGCTGCTGCTGTTGCATCGCTAACCGCTGCTGCATTGGCGGCTGGCCTTGCATCTGCTGCATCATGCCTTGTTGCTGCTGTTGCTGTGGGGTCTGTTGTTGCTGCAGCTGCATGTTAACTTGTTGTTGCTGCATTATCTGAATTCGCTGTTGAGGGTTCATATGCTGCGGCTGCATCGGACCCATCATTCGTTGAGAAGCTCGCACCTGGAACTGAGCCTGTTGCTGCGGTTGTTGTTGCTGCGGAGGTTGTTGCTGCTGCTGCATCATACCACCTGCGGGTACATTACTGAACTGCGGCTGCTGCTGCTGTTGATGCTGAATTCTGTACATCTGCTGCATAGGTTGTTGCATCTGTGGCGGCTGCGGCTGCTGCTGTTGATAAATATTGTTCTGCTGCAGGTGGTTCTGAAGATGCTGCGGCGGCTGTTGCATGCCGTGGACACCTTGTTGCTGAGGTTGCTGTTGATGCATCAATCGAACCTCAGGAGCTTTCCGGTCCAGCATGTGGACCAACGATGAGTTCCGGTTGTCTATGATCGATGGCATCATGCCTGCAGCCCCTTGCATTTTACGTTGATTCACGGCACCCATCTGCTGAGTTTGTTGGTGCTGCTGTTGCTGCATATGGATCTGGTGCTGCATTCGTTGTTTACGGGTGTTCTCTGGCTGATCGGTGAGAGGAGGCGTTTCGAAAGCCGAAAGGGTCGCATCCGTGATATCGAGGTCACCCTGTGATAGCAACAATTCCTGGAGTGTGTCCAGGTCTTCCTCAGAAACTTCTGGTATGGTCCCATCCAGCGGGGGGGTTGCGGATTCGGCTTTCAGGCAGTCTTTCATTTCCCTTTCGCGCTTCTGTTCTTCCTCGAACAATCTTCTTTGATTCTGAATCACGCTCTCAATCGACTCTACTATCTTCGCCTGCATCAACTCGTATTCGCTTGGGCTCATGGCCGGAGTTGTGCTGCCATTTCCACCTGCACGGCCTTTGCCACCCGCTGAAATGGAACAAAGTTTTCTTAGGAGGCAATCCCCATTCTCACGACGACTCTGTGACACCAAGAAGATGCGCGTTAAGAGGGATACCGTGGAAGTTGACTTCACCCTGAGAGTCATTTCACCACTAGATGAAGTATTTGAGTAGATGCGATCTAGGGCAAGCAAGACTCGGAGAGTTGTTGTGCAATCTCTTCGTTCATGACTTGATCAAATACGTAGCCTGCTCATAACGCTTTCAACGATCGCCGTCAGGAACAATGAGAGCGATCGATGACTGCCGTCTTTTATATTTTTGTTTCTGAATCTGTGTCCAACTTACCCTTTGTGCTCTTTCCTCCAGTGGTGGAGGAGGAACCGTGCACAGAAGCGTGGTTAGGCTTAGCACTCGGTGTTTGGTAGGGGGGAATAACCGAATTCGGAGGAGCCACGACGTTTGGCGCGCGAAATCCGCCGCTGGATCCACTGCCCGGTCCCCCGGTCACAGGATGCGGCTGAAACAACACGTGTTGTGAGAATAGCTCTTCAATCGAACGGCTCTTGAAATTGCACAATCTGACGCAATCGACAACGACGATCGAGTCGTCACCAACCTTTAGGAAAACGTCCTGCGAGTTGCTGTTAGCATTGGCTGTCGAGGATGGAACTGTCGATGTCGGGAAGCTTCCCATGGACTCGCACGAATTGAGCGGCCCGTTACTCATCGGACTTCCCTGTAAATGAAGGGGGAAACGGTCAGAAAACCATCAATCGGCAAGTGATCGAGAGTCGATCTCCGAAATGGTTTTGGACACAGAGTTTAGTCGCTGAAGACGAGGGCTCGATCTTTAAGGGAGCGGTTACGAACCTGAGTTGAGGTCGGTGGTGCGTAGGGCGCCACGAAGGTTGTTGGCGTTGCTCCGCTCATGGTTACTGCTACTTTACTGTTACCGAAGCTACTTCCGTTATTGATACTGTTGCTGCTGTTTGAGGTCGTCGTGGAATTGTTAGCTATCGTCTTCAGTGACGATGCTGTCGTGGTTGAAGTGGCGTTGCCGCTCGAACTGTTCGTTAAAAGGCCACTGCTAGCCGTACTGTTGATGCCAGTGACGTTCGAGTTGTACAACCCGTTGCCCGATGCGTTTTGAACAATGCTATTCGTAGGGGAGCCCGTTGTGTTGCAGGCGTTATCGTTACTATTGTTGCTGCCGCTGTTATTATTATTGGTATTGTTGTTGTTGTTCGTCAGCGAGAAGATTTGCTCGGAAGCGACTTGCACTGAGAGAATCCCCAGTTCCCGAAGCTGAGGATCTCTCGAAGCCGCCAATCGACTCAGCTTGGCAGCCGCCTCCCGAGGCACGCTCAGGGTAACCCGCACACTGTTCCACGGCTCCACTTTGGAGATCTGGATAACAGAGAAGAAAAAAATTTCGCTCACGCAACTTTCCTTCTCTGTTTCAGTGGCTTCAATTATTCCAATTATTCAGTTCCGATCGAAAATCTGATATCGACGAATGCGCGATGGGGGGTTGGCGGTGGGGGTCCGAAGCGCTTCACACCTTGAATTGCTCCCGTGTCGTATACGTTGACGTCTCCTTGGGCAACAGGAGATGTTTGAGGGTGCGAGCGATTCTCGTGAGCTTTACCTCGAAAGTGGGTTCACGTAGAGAACCCTCGCAGATGACGCGCACTGTTTCACCTCCTCCCGAGATAGCAAGGGACCCAGACGATCCCTCCGCCCGGAAACCCAAGCCCATGCCTAAAAACACAGATAAAAACACGTTATTTCAAGAAGTGATCCTCAGTCGCGATCAATCAGAGCTAGTTTGAGAACTTTTCAATTGCTACCTCAGGCTTGTGAGTCAGAAAAATGGTCGTACGTTCAATAAAATAAATTTCTCCAACTATCGCAGGAATGACTCTGGACGTGTCCCTCAAAACATCATGTGTTAGACAGAACGTGGAAGCGAACCACGTTACTTTTCTCGAAAACTTCTGCGCGGAAACCTCTCTCCATCGGAATCAAGAGAAAAGTTACGATCATCGGGTCTCACGAAGTGTCGGCCGTTCGCTCTACTTTCGGATTTTGGGCTTTGAAGCTCAGCTGGTGTTCAGCATTTCATTGAACTTGCCGGAGGAATCGCATCACGAACGATTTCCAGTCGGATACTCCAAGTTTTGCTTCTAATTTTCCCATGCACGCGGCGTCAATCGTGATCGACTGACGTAAATGTATTCAGGTGTGATTTCGACTTCGGCGTTGACATATCGGACAGGATATCGCAAAGAGAGTCAAGAAAGCTCAACGGGTATCTCCGACAGAACAATGTTCTTCGCTCTTTTTCACGCGAAATGACATATCAAAGTCAGAAAGCCGATATCCGGATCACACCATTCGAGTCCCTCGGCATGAATTCCGACTGGATACACATTCTGTGAAATCATTATTACGATGTACGTTGGAAAATGCGAGAGCCGCAAACTTGGACGGGGTGTATCGCCTGATCTCTCGAAATTCTATGTTGGGCGCCATCGATGGTCAGAAACCGAGGAAGGAACTTCGTTCGCGGGAGAAAACTGCGTCCGCCACTGCTGTCAAGAGCGTCGAGCAGCGACGAATGAACGCGTTAAGGAAATTTTCGACTATGGCAGCGATTGTCGATTATCCATGGTGCCGCCGCTGCTGCCACTGCTGCGGCAGCGGCTGCTAGTACTTTGCTTCGGCGGCGGTACTTTCTATGGCATACCATCTGACCTGCGGCTCGAAACTCTTTGCCAAGAGCTGGATCATGGAGAGCAGCGGAGCATCTCGCTTCATAAATTAGAAAACGACTTCGAGATAAGCTAGAACGCCATCAACGTCGAAAAATGGACAGAAACTGGAACCCGAGAGAGATTCGATGACATCAACGACGAATCATTGCCGGACTATTCTAGCAATGCACGAAATCAGCATGGGTTTCTCGAAGAGATGCTCCAGCGATTTTTCTTCCAAGAAGAAAAACGTGGACGTAGATGATGGAACGAACGAACGCCCAAACGAATAGAAAGGTAGATAAAAAAGAATGGAGAGACGTCAGGAGCGAACCCAGTGACGGGAACACTTGAAGCATTGTTCGTTTTCAACATCTGATAAAAACAGGTTAGGGTTAACGGAACACAAGGCTGTTCCGTTCGCCTCCGCTCTCTAACCTTTCAATAAATTCAAAATCGAGAAGCTCTCCCGAACGTTCGAACGAGACCGAAGTCGAATCAATCACACTCTCTCTCCTTCGCTTTCTAGGGGTCTCAGATGTGGGAGTCACCGTGAAGTCTGAGCATCATATACATGCAGACAGGGCAGGCCGACACATGAGAAGAGACCGAAATAGCGCAAGAGGAAAAATCAGAAGAGAAAAGCTCTCACGACACAAACGGTAGAACGGATAAAAAAATCTGAGCTGCGGATCATTTTCGGGGAAAATAGTGAGAATTCCCTCAGACTGATGAACACGTCCATTGTCAAACACTGTCGTTGACTAAATTGCAATATCTAAGTAAACGGCATTTTCAGGCAAACGAACGAATATAGGAAGTCGTGGTTTTGGCGATAGTATAGTTGCAGAGACAGAAAAGGGAGAAGAAAATTAAAAAGAGGGAAACTTACACGAAATTCATACGAAAGATTTTTGAGGGGTACGAAGCGAACACACTCCTCCGGCGGGGTTGGAAATTTGTATCTGTTTGTTTTCTGCTTGGTTCGATTCGTGTTCCTTGGCGTGTGCCTACTTCAACAACTTTTCATAGAAAGCCTAACGTCACTCGGGACACTCAATCACGCCGGGGGTTGCTGCAGCGGCGATGGCAGTGGTGGCCGGAGCTACGCGAGCCTTCCTTGCTCGGCTCTGAATGATTTATTGGCGGATCGATTGAGTGATTGATTGATGGGTTGATCGATGGATGGATGGATCGATCGATCGATCGACCATTCAATCAGCCGATGAGTGACTGAGTGCACGAGGGAACAAGCGGACCAGATAGTGGCTATGAGTTGTCCGATTGACTGACCGATTCGACTGAGCGATGTCTGTCTGAGCTTCAACTAGCACCGACGGTCGGTGGCGGCGGCAGCGGCAACGACGACGGCGGCGGCGGCTTCGAACACTGATGTCGTTTGATTATCGAATGTTGTAGCGTCAACACATGTGGATCCGATGTGTATTCCGCATTGCATCGAGGGTTCACACTCTCCGGTCAGCAGTCACTCAGAGAAGCGAACCGCGTCGAGAGCTCGAAGTCCACCGGCGAACAACACATTACTAGCGGGCGAGCGAGCGAGCACACAGCTTTTTTTGAGCTGCGTCGTGGAAACTCAACTGAAGTTTGGAACGGACGCGCGATTCGGCTTACATTTGCACTCGGAATCCCTTGTAAACTCACCCTGCCTACGACTAGCGGTGATGAGCAATGTACTGCCGTTTCATGCCGTTGTTCGTGCTCGACTCAAAAAGGGCCTAGCAGCCATGGGTCGTCTTTTGACTCGGAGGTCCGCGGCTATCCGCCCTGGACCGACCAGGCTGGTCTCTTTGTTTCGTTCTGTTTCGTCAGATCTAAACCGGGGCAGAGGCACAGCGTGCACTTCACGTTACGCTGGCCGTGCCACTTTGCCACTCAATTCGCAACACAGTCCAGCAGCACTCCTCTGTCTGTGTACAACAATAAATAAGCAGTAGCATACATACAGGCTGCACTGGGACACAGCTACAGATCGCGTCTTTTTGTGAGCGCCTAGATGAACGCATTCCGAGCCGCCGGAGCGACCGGGCGCTCGCGGCGTGCTCGGGGGTCAATAACATTTTGCTCTTATTTTGTGCTCCGGGTGAGGAGAAAAGGCAGCGGTGCCGGTCTTCGCATCGTTGAAGGCTATCTTCCAAAGATTTCAAGGGATTTTCCGAAGCGTCGAGCATTTTCGACATTCGACGCGAACTGGGATTAGCATGGTAGAGGTCAGGCAGGCGGCGCGCTCCATGACTCACGCCTCGGAACGGATTTGGAGATTTCGTGCATGGAGAATGGGAAAGCCTGAAATTCTCCCAAGGCCTGCCAATGTCGTTCGTAGAATGCATTCATTTCGACCGGAGGCGAGAACCAGAAGCCCTAACCAAAGTCGCTCGTGAGAGGAACGCGCGACGGGAAAAACGAGAGCAAGCACTCGAAATATTGGGGCAATGATGCTGATGATCTTTTCTGAGTGCGCAACTACAGACTGGGCTTCTCGCTACCGCTCCTTGCTGTGACGATGAGAGCAACAACTGAGAGGGAACTAACTGCTAACTAAAATGAATGTCCTGAATTCGGAAGCAACATTGCTCCCGAATCTTGCTGAGTTTGTCCGAAGATCCCCTGGAAGCGAACGAGTCTGTGAACTTGCCTTCCTGCCCGAAGCGTCGCCGACCGCAGCGAGCCCGAGCATCAATCCCACCTGAGCCGGTTTGCCAAAAGGAATTCGTCGATCGTGGCGCAGTTCGAAACTCATTACAAGAATCTTAACAGCGTATTTAGAAATGACCTTGCGAGCGATGCTTCCTGACTTTTTTTGGCGGGAAAACGCCTTTAAGTTCAGCAAGGTAGAGGGATACACAAGCAGGACATGTTAGTGCGCTATGAACAGGCACTTCAAAACGTCCGACAAACGGGAAACTCAGGCGAAGCATCGATTACGTCAAAAGGAAGTATCTGGGGCACATGGCACAGGTAGCGCGGTCGACGTTGACGTATAGGACCGAAGAATCTTGTACTGGCATATGTATGTATGGAACTTCGTTATTTTTTGGGAAGAACAAACAGGGTGGTGGCTCTCGGGGTGGTCGCGCGGGAAGGTCAGAGCGTGGGCTTTTGGGGAATGAACAAACTCCGGAAAAAGGTGGAAGTTTCGTCGTCAAGACAGCTGAAGCTGAATTATCTCGAGGGTCCGCCACATTTCAGGAGGAAAGTCCGCGGCGGAATCATCCCGAGAGTGGTTGAGGATGAGGGCTGTTAGATTTTGGTAGTCTTGATCATTGTCGTCTGACAACGAGTCTTTCACGAAGCATGTCTCATGACGACACAGACCCCGCTGGGACTGATGGCCACAGCATTCAGATTCGTATTTCCGATACCACCAAGTTCCCCTTCAACCGATACCTTGAAGCCTTTGGACTGGCGGTCAACTTCGGTACAGGCAACACCTCACTTAGTC
Organism: Neoseiulus cucumeris; assembly: GCA_021527715.1. Lineage (NCBI taxonomy): Eukaryota > Metazoa > Arthropoda > Arachnida > Mesostigmata > Phytoseiidae > Neoseiulus > Neoseiulus cucumeris. Next base: position 1,049,655 of record JAJSRV010000010.1, on the reverse strand, counting down.
TGGTGGGCCGAAAACCCATATCACAGAGAATTTCAACGTCACAACACGTTAATCGCGATTGGGGTGTATTTCGGGATTCGACTTGCAATGGACATGCCTCAAGTGGTGCCGGAGGAAGAAAGGAGGTATTGGACGTTGACAACGCACCAGAATCTGATATGTTGTGACTGCTACTAGCTCCAACTAAGCTGTCTAAAGAGATCACGCGTGGTTGAGCGGCGTAAGCCTGTTACAATACATATGTTTATTTTCCCTCTCTCCCTTTTCCTCTAGACAAAAGGCGGGATATTATGAAGATGTATTTGTATCTCGAGCCTATCGGTACTCTGGGCTTAGGCTCTGGGTTGCCGAGCACAACATGATACATGCCCGACAGCGTACGATGTTGTGGAATGGAAATCATTGTTTATACCTTGCTCCCAGTCAAAATCGGGTACCCGAGAGTTTGCTTTTTGACGAACATGCTGGGGAGTTATCTTTTCTCCGGAAATTCTCCGTTTTCAAGTGCGAGATGGAATCCAGAAGATCTACCTCCGTAACGCCAATTCTACTTTTCCTGCTATTCAATAAATCCACCAATTCTGCTCTTAACGTAAAACATTCTCAATAAATCCTCTTCTCCTTCGCTTCTGCGTTTTCCCGTTCCCTCCCTCCGGTAGTGCTTTAGCACTACCGCCTAGAACTTTTTGAATACCCGGTGTCGTGGTCACACCTTCCATCTCCCATCGTATGCTAGAATCTCACATGCCATAAAGCGGTGCAGTGAAGCTTCCATGAATGTGACTTCTCTCGATGGCTCCCCTCGATCTTCAATCCGAGAATTGAAACAGTTCTGAAGCATCAATTACTTCAATGTTGACTAATTCTCATCCGCAGCTTGCACCGAAGCTGAATCAATCAATGATGATATCCGCGAATCGTCTCTCTCCCTCTCAATGGTTCTGGATTCCCAAATCGAATGTTACATCTTGTCCAGAAATTTCGAAGAATTCATGTTGAAAGACGTGCAAGGAGAGACTTCTCATTGTGCTAGCTGGGCGAGTATACCGGGAAACTCCACAAAACTTATTAGATGGAGGATTCCAGGGTTCCACGACATGTCATATTTGTTTGAGAGGGGTCGAAGAACAGTTCTATGGATTCCGAACTTTTCTTCCATAGAATCCATAGAACTGTTCTCGAACGCTTGGCTTGCAACTCCGTTGGCATTTGTGATTTGCGGCATCTTCAAGAACTTTTATTCATTGCTAAAAGCCCGGTAAAGACGCTCCACGTACTGTTCGGCTACCGATGAACACATTGAGAATCGACTTGGAGCCTGTTCAAAATGTTCAGACGCGTTTCCAGGCTTGACAGAGGAAGACGTGGTGAGGACCGGTCGCGACTGCCGCGACGCTTGGCGTGCTGTCTGTCTCCATCTTCGATGGTTTCTGGCCTCAGCCAAGAGATTCGCACACTTAATGCATAATTCTGTTTGGATCCGTGCAAAGAGTTCTGTTCGTTCATAGGTCTGATTCCGATTGTATCAGGGATGCATCATTCGTTCCCGAGTTCTAATCAAACCCGATGCGTGATTCTGCGGCTGTTCACGTGGGTGCCTCGCGGGTCTTCGCGGAACTCTGTGCGGAGTACTTCTCTAATGGACTTCCCACGAATTTCTCGTGAGCCATCTCCGCGGTTTTCATTACTTTGACCGAGATCTTCACCGTGGCAAAACCACAATCTCAGTCGGAGCGAGTAGAGCCTTTCCGAGAGCAGAAAACTTGTGGTTCAACACAGATAATAATCCAAACGATGCCCTGGCTTAATTTCTAAAAACCATCCAACCATCTGTCTGTGAGGCTATCATGAAAAGATGGAAGAATGAAGAGGAAAATCTCTTCACTGACTAGATAGACACGCCATAGGTGGTCCTGTTGGGAATTGGAAAAACTTAGCGAGCCAATTCGAACGATAGGAACGAAGATTCTGAGAAGTCCTTCTCATTCATCGCACTCGAGTTCCTCTTCTTCACGGTGATATCACCTCGATTTTGGTCTTCTGCGTTACTCTAGTGATCTTTCGCCACTTAAGATATGATTTTCGACATTCTCCCAACTCATCTACTGGAGTTGAACTCTGTGTATGACCGGTAACGGTCGACCAGAACGTCGAAAACCTCCCAAAGTACGATCGAGCGTCTCCAGAGCTTCTTTATAAAGCAAGGCGTTCGAGTGTTCTGTTCCAACGCTGACTGCGCTGCATGTCCATCATCCAAAAGTTTTGCTGCTATTTCTGACCCAGCGCCATCGAATTCTTTCACAGAATCGTTGCTAAGATTATCGATATGAGTCATGCTGTACCGTATCCGCCGAGAGCATCACGAAAGTACACCCCACCGCTGTTCTCGTACACAGCTCGCTGTTCAGAGCAAAGTTTTGAAAAAGCCCTCGACCTGTTCACAGGAAGAATCACAGTTTGAGAACGTCTCCATCCGTAGAGTGCTCGAGTTGTGGACAGAGCCTGACGTTGCAGACTTCTTTCGCTGCTTGTAACTTGCTGAAGACGGACTCATGAATCTCTGTAATGAACACTGCATTCGAAAGTACTCGACGCTCGAGATATGACACGGGCTCTGACTAAACACTCGGGCGAGTCAGGGAGCTCCAGATTTTCTCAAATAATTTCCGTATAGAACGATCACGCTGGGCGACAGTTGAGCGCGCAGCGGGCCGCGGCAGCGTTCTCGCAAGAATACACACATGGGCAGAACTCTGAGTTCGAAAAACTACACGTTCTGGCGGAGCACGAAAAGAGAAACTGTTTCGCCGGAGTCATGGACGCTCCGCTACAGGACGGAACTGAGGCAACCGGGGGGCAGGGTAGTCCTTCTGACATCCGCAATTCTAGCATGTACAACGGAACCTCTCCCACGGGCTCAGGGAATCGCAGTGCATTCTCGTTAACCGACGGGATCCGGAGAGATCCCTCTGAGAGTGTCTATTCTATAAAAGGCATCCACACCGACCGTCGACCGGCGGAGCATCATGTGATCTTTTCTCTTCTTCTAGGTTCGCAGACGAAGAAGAATCCCTCAGTAATCAAAAGACACATTCTGACATCAGTTTATTGAGACGCTGAAGGACGACAAGAATATACCATTTTGGGATACGCATTATCTTTTCCACAAGCAGTTCTCCTGGACTTTGCAGCCACGGGAGTCCTGCTACGAGGGAAAAAACGTCGGCAACTCTCACAGTTGAGAACACCAGCTTTTGTTCCTACTTTGTGAATGATCCGAAGTTTCGGTACGACATCAATAGATGGTGGACGATCGAGTGAAAGAGCGAATCATCAATGAACGTGGAATGAAGATTGTCGCCACTTTCTTCGAAGTACTTGATGTTGACTGGATACGAAAAATTACACTACATGGCACATCGAGTGACTTAATCACTCACGATAACAAATATCACATAACGACGATAACGCATTGAACATTGCTCGGAATCGAATCGGATACAAGTGACCTTCTCGAAGAGAGATAAATGATATCAAGACGTACTGAATGATCAGAATCCGCCATGCGCGTGAGTCCGTCCTGACACGGGTGACGTAGAAGAGAGAGAGGAATCGCGTTTCGTTTTTGATTCTTGGTTTCGACCATTTGAAAAATCGACTGGTTTTCGTTCTGTAGCCGCAAGAAAGCATCGAGGACGTCTCTAAACAGGCATGATAATTCAGCAGATTACTTCTCTTCCTTGACTTTAATAGTTGAAGACACGGTGATTTCGGCGACATCTTTCGGTTTCGGTATGAGCGTATAGGTCCGGCCGTTGGTTCTCATCTTCCGAACGCTTCTTCCGTTCCCGGGACTCATCACGTTACGGCCCACAATAACGAAACCCTTCCGTACTAGCCCGTTGTTTGGCTGAATGTCCGCAGATCGCAGAAGCGGTCTTGGTTGCTCCCTTTGCAGTGAAAGTATTTTTATCTTTGGACCATCTGATCTTTTCCGGAACCCACTCTCCTCTGGTATCTCGCGCTTTTGATCGTGTTTCACGTCTGGCAGGGTCACGACAGGTTCGCCGAATGTGCTGCTGTAGACGAGAATTTTTTCCTTGACTTTTCCGTTCCTACCTCGGGGCCGGTACTCTCTGTATACTTGACGAGCTCTCGGGAACTTCTGAATAATCTCAAGGCGCTCGTTCGCCTGCTCCTCGGGTTCTTCTTGACTCTGAGGCAACACCAGCAATTTGAGAGGTTTCCGACGAGGTCTTTCAGTACGTTCTTGTTCAAAATCTTCGTGGCTCCTTTCGAAAGCCGGCCGGAAGCGTTCTCGAGATTCTTCTTCGGAAAGATGAGGTCGGCGATGGTGCTTCCTTCGTCGACGCCGTCGTTTGTGTCGAGGCTCCTCTGATTTCTGTTCGTTTTCTAGGCTTTGGCTTGTATCGTCTTCCGAATGTTCGATGATTACTCTCTCTTTGTTGTCAAGTTTTCCCAGTATGTCGGCTGCGATTTGTTCTTCGAAAGTTTTTGCTGGCGTCCTTGAAAAGCCCAGCCATCCGAGTATTCCTCGTGCCGGTTTCGGCGTCGGCGAGATCAACCAAGTTGGTTTCAGGGCCTCTTCCGCGGTGTTGATGACCACAACTTTTGACCGCCTCTTACCGTTGGGCTCGTTTTTCGATAACTGCAATCCCCACATTATCTCTTCGTTGCTTGTGTCCGCAGTCACTAGCGGCGCTTTTGAACCGACCTTGGATTGATCATTTACACGCTTAGTCGATGAGGTTTGGAGGTCTGTCAGCGGAAGTGCTTTCACCTCGGTCGGTTGTACTCTACTCTCCTCGAAAATGCAGTCTTCATCGGATTCGGATCCCCCGTCGAAGCTCCGTTCGTTTCCTTTCGAAACATCGCGACGTTTCCTGTTCAGCTTGGCGCTTTCTTTGGATCCAATGTCACTTGCACTACTTCTAATAGTAGATCCATCCGAACCGACAGAACCCAGAGCTGAGCTAGAGTTTTGGCTCAGCCCAGCGGTGGCATTGTTCCTCGCTATTTCCAAGCTGATTATCTTACTCCCTGAACTCCTTCTCTTCCGACTGAGGGTTTTCATTATTCGAGACTGCTGATATTGCGTTACAACAGGCACCGCGTGGGCGATGCTTCGATAAACCGGCGGGGTCTGCGCGGGTCGGGCATTGCCGTACGTGCTTCGATGAATGTCCTGTTTCTGTACGATTTGTGTCCTCTCATGCTTGTACCGCGTTCCTTCCTCGTTGACTGACTCTTCCGTTGTTGTAACGGGCGGTTCGTCCGAGAACGGCATCGGGCTTACCTGGAAACGACGAAAGAAATATTTTGAGTCGGAAGGAATCGTGAGCCAAGGCACCTTACGCTTGCGTCGAGTTCTTATCGCACCTGTCGCAAAGGAGAGAGGTCATCAGTTAGCGCTGATGGATTTGGCAGAGGTGGCGGTGAAGGCGGCGGCGGGTTATGACTGAATTCCGCTCTACCTTGGAACGCCATTGACGGATATCTTGCACTTTGAGATGTGTCTTTGGGCGGCGCTGGAGTAGGAGTCGAGTTTGGTAAGCCGTAGATGTTGTTCACTGTGGAAGAGAGAACTCGTACTTTTCGAATGTTTTTACTCCTTCCATCTACGAGCTTCAAGCCTCAGCACCGGGTTGACAAACCACCTATTTCTCACCATTTGGGAAGCCAGCGGAGTAAGCTGCTGATACAGGTCGGAGTGCTTCAGAGTTGAAATGGTTGTGATCGTCGTCTCCGTCCTCGTCTTTGTCGACATCGGTTGAAGCAGGACCCACACTGAGAACGGTGTTCTGAATTAGATTTTTCGAAAATTTCCTCAGACGATTGCGAGAAATCCTGTTCAAGGGCACCCGCGGCAATACAGAGGTCGCAGAGAGTGCCTGTGTTGAGAGGTCTGCCCTCAAAGTTTCCTGAAAACATCGGTATACCTGTTCCTGTCCCTGTCTTCCTGGTCGCCGTACTCTTCTGGATCGTCTACGGGAAAAACGGGCTTGAAATGTCCGATGGTGAAGCGTTCGTCCGCTGGGTCCATTCCTGGAGGGGCGGGACCCAACTCGCGGCCGGTTTTCGCCATATACTCTTCCTCCATATCCGCATGTCTGCTTGGAATGATCCCTTCTTCTGCTGAGTAGTTAATCACTCGAGTAGAGCTAGAGGTCGTTGAGTTGATCTGAGAATCAGACAGGGAGTTGTTGAAAGGATACTTCACTATAGTGTCACGAAAAGAAACACCGAATCATGGAACGATTATCGGTGAGAAATAGCTTGAAATCTCTACCTCTCCTTGTGGCGCGATGTCATCAATGAAACCACCTCCAGCTACGATGCCATCGAAACTCGAAGGAATGTCCTTCAGTTCTCCACCATTACCGTCGCCTGGATCGAAGCCCGTGTTGCTATATTCCATCGACGATGCTTCGCCGGTGGGCTGTTCCCGAACGACCTCAGATTTTTCGCTCGGAGCGGCCCTAATAAGCGCCTCGAATCAACGTTGTACCGTGGAAACTCTTACCCGAGTAATTGGTGCGCTTGGTGCCCACAAAGAGACTCTACAGTGTGACAGTGAGAACACGAATTCTCGAACGCCGGACTTTATTGACAGCCGAAGACACAACTCATAGATCACGCACATGGATACACGCATTCTCTCAGACAACATTTAGAACGAGGGGGTGGGGGGAATACAACACAATCAGAGGCCATGTTGGAGTTGATAGGATCGTCATTCTGTATGTACATGGATTGAGTCTTTTCGAAATTTCTTCGTGCAGGTCAAACGGGAAGTCGACATGGCACGTGCGAGACAATAACAGTTCAACAAGTGTGCGGCACGATGATGGAGCATGGTGCTCGGTGCGGAGGAGGTGAACGTTGAGATCATCTTAAGAAAACCCACCTCTTTCGCCTGACATGGATGGCCTTCGGTGGCCGAACTTTGAGAACAGCCGTCGCTTCACTCAAGGGAACTTGAGGAGCTGGAAGAACGATCCTTACTTTGTGCGACGCCTCCCCCGAGTCGTCGTTCGCCTTATTTCGGTCGTAGTAATCGGTCCCGCGTTGAGATTCGTAGTCCGGTCCGTCGAGGGTAGCGTACCTGGAAAGATGACGTCGTCTCGTGAACAACGAGAAATCTGCACCGAAACTACTTGCGGCTCCAGTTATCGGGAACTACCCTAGGACGAAGGAGAATCTCGACTCACTTTTCATCATTGTCGCGGGGCGCTTGTGAAGCCGAGCTCATCCCTTCGTCGTTGTTACCGTATCCACCGCCTTCTCGACTCTGACCGCCTCCGGTCCCTTGCGGCGCTTGATCCTCATCGAAACCTTCGGCTTTGTACCTTCCGTCAAATCCCTCGGTCTTGCCGTCATAACCATCTTCGTTCGCTTCAAAAGGCGATCCGCCCTCGCTTTCTCTTCGACGGTCTTGCTCTTCCAGAATCTCACGGTATGGTTTCAGTTTTGGTTTCGGCTTCTCGTGGAAGTCGATTGTTCTTGAAGTCGAACCCTCGCGATTCACCGGTTTGTAATCTCCACCCTGCTCGGTGTAGTCGTTGTTGTTCCCGTAGCCACCAGTGTTCTGATTGTCGCTGCCATAGCCTTTGTCTTTGCCGTAGTCGTCGTTGCTGGCTTGGTTGAAGCCTCGTCCGCGTTCTGCACTGTAATCGCTCTTTCCATCATCGGCGTAATTATCGCCGGAATTCGTCCGGTAAGCATCTCCATCTCCGTCACCGCCACCGCCACCGTTACCGCTGCCATAGTTCGATTGCGGTCTGTAGCCTCCATCAACACCTGTGGTCCCTTCACCGTCGTTTGCACCGTAGTCGTTGCCGGAATCCGCGTTGTAGGGACCACCTTTGAATTGTCTTCCGTAGTTGTCAGGACTCTTCCCTCGGTAGCCCGTATCCCCCGAAGTGCGAGCGTAGTCGCCACCTCCACCGCTTCGTCCTCGGCCACGGTCCGCGTAGTCGTCGTCGTCACCGTAAGAATCGTCTCCCCCAACAGTACTGAATTTGTTTCCTGAGTTCCTTCTGGAAGGTGTTTCAAAGGATGAGGAATGCCTTCGATGCGCAGATCAAAAGAATCCTCCTTCGGTCTCCAGAATCGAAGCCAGAGTCAAAGTGCTGATGGATTTCTCGTTTTTATAATCGATACTCTACCCGAACATCTTATCGTACTTAGCCACGGCTCTCTCGGCACTGGCCATTTCCTCGTCCAGTTTGGCCTTTGCATTGTTATCGAATCCAAAACCTTCGCCGCTGTTACCGTCGGCTTCCTACAAAAAACGCTTCCGCAATTTTATGTGGGTCCACGTTGTTCTCACGACTGACGCAACGCCATTGAGTTCGATGATCGTCAAACTTGGAACACGCGCCAGAATGAGCCCCTGGACTATGGAAGGAGTCACCAAAGACACCCGCAGGGGTTCACCATGGGTTTGCGATTCATATTTTCTAATTTCGACCCGAGACAAGAAACTCTCAGAAGACTCTCGAAAAAGTCAAAGTCAAACAGTACGCACATCACTGCCTCCTCCGCCGGAACTTTTCCTGTCGTCATAGCCTCCGGTGTGGACGTTCCTGCGTGCCCTGGACTCTTTGGCAGCCTCCTGTTGCTCCAGTTTCGTAGTGATCGGATCGTCTCCGAGCTCCTCTAGCGATGTACTGTCTGCCGTCATCGCGATCCCAGGGTCCAGAGAATATCCGGCAGGCATCGTCTTGCAAAGTTTCAAACTCCAATTTACTCTCTTCCCCAATCTCCCAATAAACACGGATGAATTTCCGAAACTCAAATAGCTAAGTCATCTTGTCGCTTATATTCGGGCTGAACTCCTGCGCAAAACCTAGAAAGCTTACCTCCTCGAGCTGCATCACACTTCGAACAAACTCAGGATCCTTCGACGCTGCCCTCAGCGACATGTAGGAGGGTTCATGAACCACTTGTGGAATCTCTCCGATCAATTGCTGGGCCTTAACCGCCAGGCCCATCAAACAGAGGGCCCACAGGCCCAACATGCTCGAAAAGACTCTCTGTCACAAAACGCCGCACTATGCAGAAAATGAACACGGAGTCGCGGATCTCGGGCCGGCTCGCTACCTCGCTACGAAAGAAACTCAGTTTGTCGTTGAAAGTTTCGATTTCGGTTCAGCGATGTTCCAATACTACAGGCAACGAAGGGGTTCGGTGGACTTTAAGACGAACAAAACAGAACGGAGAAGGAAAGAAAGTGAAAGAGGCAACGGGACGCTGATTGAAGAGTCAGAGTTTTTTTTCTCGGGAAGAGGGGAACCATAGCTTTCCTTGCTTTGCCTTGACGTTGTTGGGTTTTTATGCAAGTTGTTGTGACTTGAGCGTCGCTCAACCGGCAGATAGACAGGCAAGCGACCCGCCAGCCTGCTTGCCCGCCTGCCTGCCTGCTGCTCGCCAGCTAGTGATCTAACCAACAAAACAGCTCCATCCGCCCGAAGGGTTTCCGCTACGTCACTCGATGGCGTTTGCCCCGTCTATGATCGCAGCATCTTCGAACTATCCGCAGCTCGCTCGTCAAACCGCGAAATCATCGAACCTCCCTAGTTGATGACTTGCCCGCAATTGCAATTTTGGTGTAACTCTATCATTGTGACTTATATGCAATCGGAAGCGTCTTGCACGAACTATGACAGATCGAGGGGAGGCTCCGCGAGCACTCCTGAGCATATAATGTCATATTCTCATCGCAGAAAACGACACCCCGCTCATCAGCACCTCGGAAGCATCTGGAAGACATGCATCGGAGTTCGATATCGATGAGGTCAACGATTTTGGTGGCTCTAGCGTGAGCTTTTTGAAGGAGTGCCTCATCATGTGATTGAAGTTGAAGCATTTTGAATGGACGCTCGTCGACTCCCGCAATTTGATTCAACCGGGTCAAAGTTATCCAAAGGGCGTGAGAATGGAAATCGTAAGAAAACGTCGTCTGAAACAACGAGCGCCACTGACAAGCAAAAATATGTCGACAAAAGGGTGTGATGTTGCACCCGCAGCTCCGAGTCAGGCACTGTTCGATGCGAAACCCCAAAACAAAAACAGCAACTTGATTGACCAGGCTAAAAACAGCCGGTTTGTCAATGCAAGCGATTTCCGAATAAAAGTTAGAATTTTTGCAATTTTTAGCTGAGCGATTGCAAGCGGGTCGTGAGAGTACTAGCGTTTCACGGCAGTACCCACGTCGCTGTGGTCGAAGGGTGCGGCTCCCGCGTGACTTTCAATCTTTGACGGTGCCTTTCCCCTCCTGACAAACTACGAACTACAAATGTCGGGAAGGGATTCAAGTTCGTTCGAATAGGCGGATTTCCGAACGCGTGGACTGGCGAGTTGCCACGACGGTTTTTGAGCGAACTCAATTTCCGACGAGCTGGGAATTTCGCGATTTTCGCCAATCGAATTTCGACACGTAACACATTGCTGTCTATTTTATTCCAGAAAGAGGGAAAATGGATGAAGTCGTTCTCGTTGCGTACAACTTTATTCCAACTCGATTCAATTGATTCGCGAAATGATGACCGATTTCGCTTGGACGGTATGATAAGACGGCGGTGTTCCTAGAATATATTTTGTGACAGCAGTATTGCTACTTATTTGTATCGGGGGCGAGGGAAAAAAACTTCGAAGATGTATATAATCCGGTAATTACACTGACTGAGTGACAAAAATGATGTGTACAATAAATTTCTCCTCGTTACAATTGGCTGTTGGATTCCGATGTCGGATCTCCTCATATTTTCATGGAGAAAAGAAACCGCGTTCTTTGCTCTTTCACTCCCTTCCTCCGTACTGTAAATAAATGTTCTTCTAGAAATCTCGATTTCGTATTTCGGGCGACTCTGATTTTAAGTTTTTACAATATAGAGGTTGTAGAATTCAGGTCCCTTAGTAACATCGGTCCGATTCGGATCGATGAGAAGGCCGCACTGTCAGACAGATGACTTTTTGTGGAAAAATGATTTTACCTACATCAGTTCGCGTCCATTTGTTCTCCCTCCCATTCTTTTGTTCCCAAAAAGAAGGCCCCATAAGACACGGGACTGGAGAAAAAGTTTCTTGCGCAAAAAATCGTAAAACTTTACATGACAAATGGCAAGGTCGACTTCGGATTTTCAAAGTTTCACGCTCGGCCGGAGCCAAGGGACCAATTCTCCAGAGATGGCGCACACCCAGTCGAAGTATGTAACGACTTGTAGCACGATTTGGGTGAACATGCTACCGCGTTAACATATGCAAATATTTCACACTATACTTGCAGAAGTTACGGTTTTTGTTGATCATCGGCTCCGTTCACAACCGGCTCCAACCGAAAATTTAGTCGCCCTCTAAACAATCATGGCCTCCGCCGCTTCTAGAAGCTGTAAACCTTCGTTTTCTTGGGTTTCCTCTTGCTTCGGCACGTCGTCTTCTTCGTCTTGCAACAGTCTTCGGGCTCGTCTTCGTCGATCGGTTTTGACCGGGGTCGTAGGGTTTATTGTAGGAACTTTCCTTGAGGGCGTCGTCAGGACCTTCCCGGAGCGTGTTGTCATCGTTCCCTGACGGCTTTTCCGAGACCACATCGGGATCACAACATCGAAACTACCACGTCGTTCCTCGAGAAACTGGAACAGCTCGCGTCGGACAATCGAACAACATTTGAACAGCATCTCGCAGTCTGCCAAGGCATGATGGCATACCATGGGAGCGTCTCGATAGAATCTGAAAATTGGAAATTGTCAGTCTTGTGCATGAAGAGGGGACGCCGAAACGATGCAGAGATATAAAAAATATGCATCGAATCGGCGAATGCTTTGAGACAGTAGAAGCATCTCGAGAAAAGTCGCTATGAAGCCATGATGCAATTGAATCATATCGTATACCTCTTATAAATAGCTGACAACTTGTAACTCGTGCCCTTCTCATGGCGTCTCCCATCGGCTCCGAGCTCGTACACCCTGCCAATGGCTTTCCTTTTCAGCGGTGCCGGTGGTGGACAGTTTGGCTTTGGCGGTTGCTGACTTCGTGGAGGCGTTCTCAGACCATCGTCCTGGGTTGAGGGATCAGCTGCATCCACGAAACAGGGATTCTTCGGTGATGTGCAGCTTCCTTCTTCCGTCATTTGTTGGCTCGAGTTCTCCTGTGGTGCTTTCTGGTCATCGATATCACTGCTCGAGACTCCTAGCGGGTCTCCCGGAAAGTTGGGTAATATGTAACGAAACGCTTCCAAACTATCGCAGGTCAAAAGTTGCAGCTCGTCCCATGATACATCGGCTTCGTCGAGTTCCGCTTTGAGGAGGGGAAAATCGAAGTTTGTTCCGTTGTGAGCAACCAAACAGATGGGTTGATCCAGGGTGAGTAGGAACGATTTTAAAGTAGGTGCCAGTTCAGCAAAAGCTCGCTGGTTCTCAAGGTTGTAGTTGGTCAAACCTGAAAGGGGATTTCGAAACTTGAGGAACGCTCTCTCTTTTCTACAATCGAAGTCTATAATGAGTAATCTTATGTCAGCTGTACCTGTGAAGTCCGTTGTTTCGGAGGGGATGTTCTCCTGTGGATGTACACAGAGAGATAGCCGGTCCGTGACTCGAAACGGGGGCTTGAAGTGCTTTAGACGACATGCCAGCAAAGCGATCTCCGTGATCCGAGGAGGTCCGAACGGTGGTATTCGGCTTGGCAGATGGGTTGACTCCAAGTCGATAAAGACTAAGGTCTTGATGTCCATCATTCATTAATTCACATATGATTAGGATCGCATCTGTAAGTTTGGGAACCGAAATCCCTATTTTAGAATCTCTGTGCGATATCACGTTCATCAAAGACCATTTTTTTTCACGATGAGTCGTGAGTTTTCATTATATTGCAGTCAATTGAAGCTCATCGAAAATCGTCGAAAAATCGCTCCCAGGACCGGAGAAGGTCGTTCTCCTAAACTTCGATCCTCCCCTCTAAACTTTGACCCAATGATTTTTGTTTTCAAACTTCAAACGAGAAGTGTACTTCTCAATTGTGAGAGTCCTCTGCAGCTCCGTCCCGAAGAACTCTGAGGTAAAATGAAGAAAACTGCGAGATTTCTGAAGTTAACAAAACCACCGCTTTATTGTGAACCGAAGCAATCCTACTTCTTCTTCGTTTGAAGTCCGGCTCCGGCGTTGAATTTAAAAACGATGATGTCGCCGTCTTCAACGATATACGTCTTGCCTTGTTGTCGGTATTTACCCGCCGCTTTGCAAGCGTTTTCGCTGCCTTCTTCCTTGAAATCTTCTAACTTCATAACCTCGGCCATAATGAAGCCTTTCTCGAAATCTGTGTGGATTCTACCCGCTGCTTGCGGAGCCTTAGTATTCTTCTGAATAGTCCAAGCCTTGACCTCGTCCTTGCCGGCGGTGAAGAAATACATGAGTTGTAGGGCCTTGTATCCCGTAAGGATGATTTTATCCAGGGCTGAGCCCACCCCCTTCTCTTTGATGAATTCTGCACGTTCCTCCGGAGACATATCGAGGAGTTTATGCTCAAAGGCTCCCGAGAACGGGATAATGGTTGCTCCAGGATCAGTTTTGTCGACGTACTCTTTGATTTTTGGCAACCACTTGTTCTTTTTTCGGATGTAATCGTTTTCCGAGAGGTTCACCAGGTAAATCATGGGTTTAGCAGTGATGAAGAGGTGTTTGTTCAGAACCTCGATCTCGTCGGACTTCCAGTCCGCGAACCGAATGTGTTTCTTCTCGGTATCGAGAACATCTCTGACTTTGACGAGACAATGATATTCCGGCATCATTTTCTTGTCGTTTCCGCGGACAACGGTTCGCTCCATTTTCTCAATGTTGGTGTTGAGGTACTCAAGATCCTTCCTCCGGAGCTCTTCGTTGATGATTTCGATGTCACGGACGGGATTGACATCTCCTTCGACGTGAGTGACGTCTTCATCTTCGAAGGTACGACAGAGATGCAGCAATGCATCGCAGGCCTTTATGTGCGATAAGAATGCGTTGCCAAGACCTTGACCCTCAGCCGCTCCTTTGACTAGTCCGGCAATGTCCACAACATTCAGATACGCGGGAACTTTTGACACTGGTTTGAAGCTCTCGACCAAGTAGTCGAACCGTGGGTCCGGGACCGCAACACGCGACTCGTTCGGATCGATAGTACAGAATGGGAAGTTTTCTGCAGGAATCGACTGACTGCAGAGCACGTTGAAGAACGTCGATTTACCAACATTGGGCAGACCGACTATCCCACATTTGAGATTGGTGCCGACGCGACCAAGTAGCACGGGACGCTCGGGACCCTCGTCCTTCTTCTTTGGAGGCATTGTTGTCTATATAAGTCGCGCTCGAGTGACAAGAATACGCCAGGAAATTCAGAGATGAACGAACACTTCTCAATCGAAGCGCAGCTCCGTCGACGCGTACCGCGTCCTGTCAGATCGGACGTGTTTTCAAACGGATTTCGGGACAGTTTCCTCTCTCTTCGAGGGGCACAACAGATGGCCAGGACAAGAGAAAAACGCCGGCCACGCGAAAACACGTTCCCTTTATAGCGAAACCACTCGAGGAGAATGGACGCATACAACCGGAGAAGTCAACAAAAACACACGAAAACTTCGAGTGTATTGCTCAATAAACTTGACGACGTTTGCACGCGGGCAGGATCCCCCATAAATGAATTCGGAAATTAAAGGCTCTCGATAATGAGGAAGAGATCCTCCTCAAGTTACGGTGACAGTTCTCGAAACTTCACCTCCAGATCATATGACGCGATCCTCCTCACACCAGCAGAAGAATCTTGGAAACTCGGTTCATAACCGAGCTCTATAAGCGTCGAGCTCTAATCAGATCACTTACCTCGGCTTGAAACAACCTTCCGTGACCGCGTACCAGAGACGTTGACCACAGGAAAAATTCCAGCAAACGCTACTTATTGTTGACAAAAATATCAGTAAGCCCTCGGGGGGTTTACGCTGAACAACCAAATTTTAGCTGAGCTATTTTGGATAGCAGACGATTCAACCCATGTCGATGATTATGGTGATCTATGCTGATAAGCCGCTAAACATGCGAGTATTTACGTTTTTCTTCATTTTTTCAAGGGAGTATTTCGCTTTGGATGAGAGGTAAAAAGATTTCTCGTGGAATATGAGTCATCGGGCTTTTGACCTTGTCGTTCTCCCGTGTTGAATCAGCGCGGAATCGAGCCGAAGAGCTATCTTGGCTCAGTCGACCTGAGCGAATGAATCTGTGTAACGTTTTCTCTTCTTGCCTCTGGAGGAACTCTGTTTGCGACTTCATTAATTCTTTTCCACGGTCAAACGACCGACTTTGGTTATCATTGAATCGAAAGTCAGGCGTACGAATATCACACCTCTCCCTCTCTCTTGACTCAATTTTGTTTTTAGTTGCTGACGAGAGTCCTCCGGCCAGCGTCCTGCAGCTGAATAGGGATGAAGCACAGGTGGTGCAAGTAAGGTTTAGACCTTTTACAAGCTGCAAGACGTGATACTGAGTCGGGAATTCACCCAGTTCAAGGACGTACTCCAATCGGGCTGCCGCAAAATCTTTGGTTTGATGATTGAACAAGTTTTGGAATTTGAGCTCCTACGATTTTGAGCAAATCAAGACCGAAGTTCATACGAATTTTGAGACAGTGGCATCAGGAGTTTCCCTAGCGCGTCCTGTCTAAGAGTCTCTGACAGACTGTTGATCGAGCTGAGATAATCTTTGAAGTTCTGCCCGAGAGCAGGAGAAGACTTCACAGAAATACTCCTTTCCCGTCGAAAACCGACACTGCCGCTGGCAAAAGAGGGAAAATCCTTCTCCACTGCCCTGACGCCAGGAATCCAACGAGCTCAATTATATGGGAACAAATTCTTCATTTGTTCCTCACGACAGCAATTTTGATTCTAGCTATCGGTAGCACGCTTTGAATATAGTTGTTATGGATGATTTCGAGGATTTATTCGACGACTTCTTGCAATTCAATCGATCACTCGGAATTTACACTCGTCCTCGTTTCATCAACGTCATTTGCAATTAATTCAGTACCACATCTCTAATTGCGAGAGATCCTACCAAAATCAGGTCGACTCATTTACTACTCTGGTTGAACGATCAGCTGCTTTCTGTATCCGATCCCTAGCCTAAATCATCTGAATCTACAGATCTTCAATGATCACTGCTCATGTACTTGGACTCTAGCATCTCGCGATTACCAGTTAATCTTAAGATTAAACCATTATGATCATGGAGTAGCGCAAGATCCGGAAAAGCTCGGATTCGCCTTCGGGTCACAACCGTTCGCGTTCCTCGGAAGTTTCCATCAAATTCTCACAAAATCTCCTAACTAACTTAACAGCGCTTGGATTTCGAACTTTCCTCTATCAAACTTTCTGATCCCGACGAAAACCAATGTTTAAGCTCCGGAACACTTCCGAGTATATCGTATAACTGACATTCCGCTCCGTGTATTTAGTCAGGAAGTCTTGGTGCATCTTTCGCATGGACAAGTCACCGAGCAGGAATCGGGTTTGACTTTTCTTACGACCTACAACAACCGGTTTATATGACATGATGTGATTCTTGATAATTTCTCGATCGATTTTCGCCGTTGCTCCTTTCATTGGAGTCGCTTTGCCTCTCTGGGGGCTTCGCGCTCTGATATCCCCCTTCTGCTGCTTGTTGAGGAATCGCAGAGCGCCGTCGACTTTCTCCGGGAAACCGAGAGTCGTGAGGAACATCGCTTTGCAAACTATAACGAATTTACCGTCGTCTCCTTTCAGAGAATAAACTCTCGTCCACCCTCTGCGGAACTTCTTCTGTTCGCCCTCTCCCGTCGAAGATTCTTCTTCCATTTCACCTATTTCCATAACCTCTGTGCTGTTTTCCGGACGATTGTCTTCGTTTTGATCGGCTTTTGTCGAGCTGGAGTCGGCGTCGTTCTCGATTTCGTCCCCTTCCGAGTTCTCTGCTCGCTTCGAAAATTTCGTTTTTCCGCTGTCGCGATCTGCCTTGGACTTTTTTCGCCGTTTGACGTCGAGAATTTCGACCGAGTGCAATATAAAGTCCCTTTGTTTGTCGTAAGGCAGCTGCCAGTACTGTCGGTTGATCTCGATTCGTCGAGGTTCGGAAATTTTCTGGAAGCAACGGAATTTGCATTTGCAGGGCGGTTTAACCGCGTGCCGTTCTATTTTGCTGCGGATGTACTCTTCTCTCTGGGCCTTGATGACATCTGGGGCTCGCTTCGGTTTTCGTTTGGGTTTCAGTGGTGCTGCTGGCTCGACAGGAGATTCGTCGGATTGCGCATTGACGGCAGTACAGTCTTCCGTCAGCGGACGCTCGCATGAGACGATCTCAATATTCGGCAAACTCGCAGTTGCCGTCGCAATGGAAGTCTGAGACTGAGAAGATTGAACCGACAGCGGATCCAACTGCTGGATCATCTGAGGCTGTTCACTGACGATGAATAATGGCTGGAGGATGGCTAGGTTTATGGTTTCTCCCGAAGAAGGTTGATACTGAACTGTTTGAGTGCGGTGGATACCCACGTTGGAGGCGGTCTGAATCTGAATCGGTCCCGCATTCGTTAAAGTTTGCGCGGACCCAACCTGCGAATGAAAATCGATTTCACTGATCGGCGCTTCCTTGGGCAACTTAGCAACAGCAAAAGACGAAAAGAGTATTGACCTGTTGTATTTGTCCGACTGCTTGCGATTGTCCCGCTGAATTGATGACAGGCATCGATATCCATTGAGTATTCGGATCATAGTTGAATGGTTGTACGTTCAAGTTGTGAGCATAGATTTCTTTGGTTCCGCCAAGAGTCGTGTATGACTGTGTCGTCGAAGGGGGGCCCGTCTGCTGCGTTTGTCCTTGTTGGGCTGTCGGGTAGGTGAATAATTCTTGGATGTTGTCCATCGTGTCCTCGTAGTTTCTACCAAGGCGAAACCTACAAAAGTCGAAGACAAGTTTCTCAGATGATGACGACTGGACTCGTTCTCAGGGAAAATCGTGTTGCATACACGCCCATACATTTGACAGCTCAGCGAGGAAAGTGAGCGATGAGATAAGACGTCCTCCGTGGACAAAAACTCAACGAGACCCAGCTTCAATATCCAAAAGTTATCTAAGAGATAATTGTCGACTTATGCTGCGATAACGCAGACAATGAGAATAGCATCGAATGTTGACAGTGAGCGCCGAAATCCATTGAGCAGCTCAGAATCACTAATGCGCGAAACTTCAAAGAAAGTGGAATAATTTTCCCGCCCTATGACACCTTCTCTGTAACAACGTCAGAGCAAGCGAAGACAGAAGCCATTTGCTTCCAGTGCAGCAAGACGCCTGATTCAAGTCGATCTCATCATACCCGTGGCTTATTCCAGTCCCGTCACTCGCTTTCCATGGAACTCAAATCAGATGAGGGAGTTGAAACGATCTTCTCCGACACATCACCTCCACAGTTAGATAAATAAGAAGACAAGTTTCTTTTTTTCACTGGGTCTCATACGCAAGCTTTCATTAACAACGGAGCCAGTATCAACAATGCAGGAATGACGGCCGTTCCTGATTGGTCCGGACAAGAGGCGGGAGAGTTCAAAAAGTTTTGTTTACATCTTGCTGTTCCCCCTCTCATTGAACGCGGAGTGCTGCAACGGATTTCAGAGGCAGATCGAACGAAAAGTCTAATTGTGATTGCTCCTCTCCTAACATTTTAGTAGAATATTGTGTCTTCCGTATGATGTGACTCGCGGTCTCGTCCCACGTGGTTCTCCTCGCAGACCGGCACTCGAGTATTGAGCAGAATCTCGGGAAGACTGCCGGAACATCACAACGACACATTTAGATTCAAGTGAGTATTTCCGGAGGTCTTAGAATGTCTCACCTGTTTCATATAAGTACGGAACACAATCGGCATGCCCATGTGCTATTTCTGGCGACACAGTACTCGCTGTGTATTTGAAAGAAGTTGATGGGAATGGCATCTGCCACTCACACCTGAGTGGCAGAGAATTTCGAAACGTTTTCTTCCGAAACCTCCAACGACAACGGCTCATCGACTCCAATAAGCACAGGCAATGGACTCAAGCTCAAGCGGTCGAACTCGTCTACCGTACACACGACGTGATGACAAGCTAATAGTCAAGTATTTCCTGGCGACGAAGGATGTCGGACTCCTGGGGGGAAACGAATGCTGGAAGCGCCTTGAGAAGAGTGAACAGGTGAGTTTGAATCCGAAATCCCCGTTTATGGAATCCGGTCATTTCGGTTCTATGATTACTCAACTCTCAACGGCAACCTGTGGCGAGTTTCCTGAAAACACTCTTGAGTTGGGCTTTGATGAAGCTCTTTATTTCCGAGCATCCGGGTGGACGAACATATCCACATTCTTCTACTTCGCGAAAAATGTCTTCTATTTGGTCTCGATTCCTTCAGAACGGACATGCAGAACCCGTATCCGCCCGGAACCCGTTTATTTCGACATTTCTCCGAAGTATCTCGGATTACCGCTGCGGTATTTCTTCGCAGTCTTCCGTTCGAGTGCTCATCGATGAGTCTTGTTTTGCAGTTTAACCCTTCAAAGCGATCGTGGCAGTCATTGAAAGAGCGATTCAGGAAGTCGATCAAACCGTATTTACGACGGTTCGACCTTTCTGCAGCACAATTGGAATTGTTTGATGCCGGGCAGAGTGCAAATGGTAAAAGTGATCAGCGGCGGTGAGTCTCCCTCGATGAATCTATTTCCTCACATCTTCGGAGTACAATTCGAGTTTGAGCCAACAGAAATCAGGATGAAATGTAAAATTCCAGACGCATGCTGACCGCCACTGCTCTGGATAGCTCTTCAGAGGAAATATCTGATCAAGATGAAGATGCAGAACCGGGTGACGCCAAATCGAAAAAGACCGATGCGCCGCGAGCGGGAGCCGCGAGTCGTCCGGCCAATAATTCTCTGACAAAACGATCCACGGTGGGTTTAGATGTCGTCCAAACCGGGAATTCTGAGAGAAATTCTCCCTATCCGAAGAGAATCAATTGAAAATATCATACGTGTTCCATCGAGAATTTCCACTGACGTTCCATTCCTCTGTCCCACAGCTAGAAAAGCCTGCAGTCGATAGTCCCCGTCCATCTACGAGCTCACGGGAGGATGGCGGTCGAGATCTAAACCGTTCGAGATCCTTTTCCAAGGTACCGAATCGAAATCGACGATCGTTGTCTTAGAGTCAGGTTCAGTCCTCGTCGGCTTGTAGTGAACCGATATCCCTTTGACGAAGTGTCACTTTTGTTACAGAGACGAAACTTCTATCATGAGAGCTCGCCACTGTTGCCTGAGGTAGAACTCTTCTCTGAATCCCCGAAGCGCTACATGCGACTCAACCATAGTGAAAACCGTGAGCTCCTCGTTCCGATTCGTAATCAGTTCGCATCGCAGAAATCGATGAATCCGTCAGATTTCTTACGTTTCCAAACATGTTTTTCAGGATCATCGAGTCCGGTGTCTCCGTCTCCTAGGAGGAACAACACTCCCGAGAAAAAGAGCCAGGAGATAGTCCCAGCTCGTAGAAAGGTACGATTCCAAAACGAAAGTCCCGTCGAGGAAGGAGGCTCATCTCCGGTGATTGAAACGGCTTCGATCGAGAATCTTGACGGAGTCATGTTTGGCGCTTTGATACCCGCCCAGACGGATGCATCCATCGCGAGTCGAACTAGATCTTCATGCAGGGTAATCTGGCTTCATCAAGTCAAGAATGGTTAAACTATGGACTGATTTATCAACTGTAAATATCGTCGAGTCATGAGTCTCCGCGTTCTAATCTTCAATCATGGAATTTGTTTCCAGTCGAATGGTGCCATAGAATCTCCCGATGACTCTCCGGTCGAATCGAGCCAAGGTAGTTCCCGTCTCCAGCTTCGACTCAATCATTGAGTTTGAACCTCGTGTATTCAGGGAGAATCATCTGAGTACCCTGATTAATCTATATTTCTTTGTTAAAGTTGAGCTCCAAAAAAGATTCCAAAAGAGACCGAGAGCTGCTGTTCTATGTGATCGTACGATCAAGCAAGAGCAGGACGTTGGTTCGCACGGGGTTCTGGCCCTGCCGAAGCCCGACTCTTCAGCGCGGACATCAACACAGGATCTGCTCCGTAATGCAATCTCAGATACACAGAGTGATGAGAGCTTCCACAGCACATTCCAGAGTCCCCTTCGACTCGGATCCCAGGAAAACGGATGGAGCTCGCCTTCGAAATCACAAAAACGAAAGAACCACGAATCGCGTACCGTAATGGAGGGAGGAGACACTGCAAAAAAGATTCGATCGGATTCAACGACTTCAAATACTCACGATGCGGTTCATTCGTCTACGACCCGTCAGGGTTTGGTGTTCCGAATGTGAGTTGCTAGTCACCCTCCTCGCAGCCGATATAAGAAGCTTCGTAGACTACATCTAATAGATCGTCCGGAAAGTTCTTTCGGTGATTTTTTGGATCGATTTTTTTCACCTGCAGAATTCACTAAGCTCTAGTATCTTGCTCCTGCTGTTTCTGCAGAATTGAGTTGAAATGACGGAACCCTCGGTTCTCGGCAATCTAATCAGAGGTTCTGCTTAGACCCCTCTCGGCATCTCAGAGCTCGCCTGAGCACAAGTCTGTTAACAAAGATTGTTCCCGTTTGAGTTACGATGGGGATATTGGTGTTTGAGATTAGCAACCGATTGCGGAAGCTTCTCTTTAGACTCGACGACCGTTTTATCCGAGTCTCCCGGGACAGACAAATGTTTACCGAGCGGACTTACCGAACGACCTACTCATACACAGCCCTCACCAATTACTCCTGATAAGTGAAGTTTCTCGTCACAGGAACGTCAGACTCAGGTTCCCAGAGCCCCCGAGAATCAGAGATGAAGCGCTCATCGCGTTTGTTGAGCTCATCAAATCGACGTTTCGGAAACACACCTCATGGGGTCCGCATGGTAACTGCCCCGGATTACATGAGCTCCTGTATTTGTGTAAAATGCTCAGGGAGAGAGTTCTTCGCGCAAGAAGTAGTTCGAGTCAACGGTAATAAGCTCAGAAGCGGCGGAATCCGGTTTCTTAATTGAGAACATCTAGTTATGATCCTGTATTTCCGGCTGAAGTGGAGGACGAATAAACTCCGAAGTTTAATGACGCGATTCTTCCAGGGAACGAGACGCACTTCTCGTCGATCATCATTTGTACGATTTATTCGACGTCCCCTTCTGCTCGAGAAATCGAAAGAATAGTTGTATAGACTCCAAGGGTGTTCATCGGTAAGTTTCCGATTCTCCTGGGCAAACCAACAACCGGAACCCATTCATTCTGATCCAAGCAGATGTTTTTGATAGATGTTGCGACACACGTGTTAACCATTGCTAGAACTTCAAATTTCAGGCACCTCCTGGACATTGACGATTGGCTGTCTTTTCTAGATGATTTAAATTCAGTGTACGAAGCGCGAGAGCTGCTTAAAACCCTGGATCTTCCCGACTCAGACGTTGGCATTGAAGGGGATCCGTAAAGAGAATCTGTTGCTGGAGGATTGTCTTCTCGATCTTGACATCTATTCAAAATGAAACCTCCGTCGAAATTTCGAGATTGTGCAATAAAATCAGATCTGTAGTCGTCTCGATCAATGTGTCGAGTTCCGCAACTAGTCGATACGGTTTCGTTTTCTACGTGTTTGAATAAAATTATGTGAGCATATTGCATTGATGGATCTTCTTCATAAGGGCCCCAAAGAACGTGGGTGAGTTGTTGAGGACCAATCACTCGCGATGAAGACTTTCGAACGTGAATTAAGAAGAAAACGAACACGAAATGGTCAGTCGAAACGAAAGTTTTGATTGTCAACTTTGGACTCCAGAGCTCTGCTTAGCTCCGGTATCATTCCACCTGGTGTACGACATTGGATCACGACTCACGATTACTCAGAGAAAGGTCTCGGAAGTTTCATGACGTGAGCGTTTTGAAGTAAATGGAAGACACAGAATGACATAGCTAGAGATCCACCTTTTATTTAGAATCTCAGCTTCTGGAAGAACCACTTGTTCTGTCCTTGCTTGAAACGAGCTTCGAGCTTCTGCTTGACTTCGAGGCGCGCTTTCCTCTTCTTGCCAGGATCACTGAGCGCGTCGCGGTTCACTTTCTTGTGGTCAATATCGATGTCAACCGTGTATCTGGTTGGCATCAGATGGTTGTAGTTGATCATTTTCACGAATGTCTTGATCTTGCACCTTCGTTCCAACTTCTTCTTGGACAGACGACGGACGATCTGCAAACATGAAACGCAATGTCACCAGGTGCTTCATCATGAAATGAACTCAAGAATGGAGCAACCGGAGCTCAAAATTGAGCGGGAAGGGAATCTTATCACTCAATTTTCAGAGATCGTGAAACTTACCTTTCGTGGATAACGAGCAATACCGGCGACGATGGCGTGGGAGAAAGGTTTGCCTTCATCAGCGGGCTTGACAATCAGGGCCTTCTTGCCCGCGTACCGGCCATTGAGGACCAGCACGATCTTGCCGGGTTTCATTATTTTACCCATGGTGACGCTGCAAGCGAGGGGAAACCAAGTGAGCAATGATTGAATATTCACTGACTTACAAATTTGTTGTCTAATAGTTTTCTCCGCGATAGAGAAGCTGCAACTTCAGCTCTAGGACTTGCATGAACTTCTACTCCAGCACAGACTTCTTTCGAACAGCGTGGTGGACTTGACGACAACCAATAACAACATGTGTAGCTTTCGTACACGGCTTCGTCACACTAATTCTTCGAACTTTAAGGAAACTATTCACGAAAGTGAAGCTGAGGGAGTCTCGTCAAATTAGATCTCAAACGAAATCAAATATTCGATTCCTTCAAAGAATCTAGCGTGTTCAGGAGCACACGTCCGCCGAGGTTTTGACCGCTGAAGAATTTTCGCGTGAGGAAGCGAAGAATCACGGTAGTTGCTCTTCCACCACACGCCTCGATTCCACGAGGTCCATTTCGCACACATTTCAGACTCAAATTGAACTCGAAATCACCAGATTTAGGAGGATTTTTCACGTACTCTGTGGTTTGCTTGTCTCCGCAACAAACGAACGTCGAAAAAGGAAGCACGACGGGAAGTTCGAAACCGAAACCACTTTCAGCCCGAGTTTCGTTTTGTGTTCAGCGCCAGCTTTGAAAATTCACAATCTTCCGAATCCGAAACCCTGAAAATTGTGCAGTGATTATCTAAGAGGTGCTCGGTAACGGGGTAATCATTTCGTGCAACGCTCGTGAAGCACTAAGCTTCTCTCTTTTCGGGAAGAGGGAACTGAATTCCACCACAAGTTCTGCGGTACTCGGACTATAGCAGACGACGCAGCTACTCAGCACTCAGAAGGAAAACACACCTCTCAATCGAATGCGTTATTCGAATGAAGTGACAGCTAGACTCCTGAGGGATCAATTTCTGTCGCCGCACCGCCTGCTGTATCATCATGATATTCAACATATACATATTCGACAACCACGGCACGTTCCTGTTCTACTCCGAATATAAGCGGTTGAAACAGGCGGACATGTCATACTCGGAGGTGAGGGACTAGCTCTTGCGATTTGTGAAGCGCTCCATCGCTCTATTTATACTTATGTAGTTTCGCGTCGACTCTTTATTTTTGCTTACAATGGAGTTCTTTGCTTAATCTAAAGCCGCAGCTCCGCAATCTGATTGACGGACTTGAACTAAAAGCTGCTCCATATTTTTCAGGAAGGGAAGCTCATGTATGGTCTTCTATATTCTCTGAAGTCAATGTGCCAAAAGTTATCGCCAACAGATTCTTCCGGGACATTCAACTGCTATAAAACAAACAAATACAAGCTGAATTACTTCGAAACACCTTCTGGCCTCTGGTTTGTAGTCAATACTGATGTCAACGCCACGGGGATGAGAGAACTCATCCAACAATTGTACCAACAGGTGAGGGACGAGGAGTCGAATTTTCTGTGTCCGGAATGGGATAGATAAATACTTAGTCAGTTACGATGGAGAAATCAGCGTTCGGTGAGGAACAACAGCATGAGTGCTCTTTAGATGACAGGCAGTCAAAAACGCCGCAGATGCTTTATCGAAAGTGTCAAGTCTCACCGCTTACGTTGTTCACCTTTCTCCGCTGGTTTTCGGAAAGTCACTATTTGGAACGACATTGTCTCCCTTGTCGATGCTCACTCATTTGCCGACTTTCCCATCCTCCTTTGTGCGACTGCTCTGAGACATGCAGGTCCCAAAGAAATAATTTATGCTTTATCGTCCTCTGAGACTATCTTATCCGATCTGAATCTTCCAGGTATACGTCGAGTACGTGGTGAAGAATCCCGAGTGTGAACGAGGCAAGCCGATCGAGAGCGCGTTGTTCAAGCAGGAAGTTGACGAGTTTCTTCGACGGGCGCCACAGTTCCGATGAGATTTATCCACGAATACCGTGTTGTACATACAATCATTTATTTATGAAATGAATTTTGTTCTACCGTTGTGAGTTGCTATCTCTGTGTACCAAAAATGTCGATTACCTAGTTTTTTCCCGAAACTCGGAACTTCTCTAAAACTATTCGTGTAAACCATTGACACTTCTTGTTGCGCGCTTCTGCTTGCACTGCTGAACTCCAATGAGTTGTTCGGCCATCTCAGCCATGCCAAATCCTTCCCGGAGAGTAACTGATAGATATATAGATACATTGTCGACCTTTCATATGCACATATGAACCCTTTCATTTCAGAGGCGGATTGTGTTGCCTCCGCAGATCTACGGTCACAGTTTTTTTTTGGGAGAGTGGACACCGTTGAACCCACTCTCGACTGACGCTCATATCGTGTCAGTCGATGCACACTTGGACGCGCACTTGCACGTCACACGTGATGCATCCCCGGCAGCAGTCGAGATTCGAACCGCCGCCATCGAACTTTGGTTACGGGATTTGCCGTGTGACCACAAGACAATCGGCCGTTTGATTCCTTTTTCGGACACACGGGTTGAATCAACTCCAACCGACGGTGCCTAGGTGGAGTGAAGGTCCTAGCGGACACAACCCGACACCAGAGGGAACGAACCGGGTTGCCATCTGTGCTCCTCGACCCCAAATCTCTGCCCCGCCGAAGCACGGTTACAGTCCCATGCCAAGGGGACCGGCATTCTCTTCACTCTCCATGCGGGAATGACTTGTCCATGAGATACAGAGCTCCTACAAGAAGTGCCGAGGTTCCGGAAACAAGCCGGGAAGATCACTCTTGGTTTTCCACCGTATCGATTCGCGGTCCCCAGGGTGAGGTATCAGCTGAACAACTTCCTGGGTTCTCACTTCGCCATCTGGACTCCCTCGCTTGCTTTGGATGAAGCTCACGGACAGAGATGAAACAGATGAAAAACGAAGAGAAATCAAACGGAATGATCCCTGAGCAAGAATCTTTGGCAGAAACATACTCTACTCGCGCACGATAAAAGATTATGAGGCTTTTCAGGGCCAACATGATTGTGGCTTGTGCTAGACTAGGACGGAACCGTCAATCTTTTGGAGTTCTGATCAAAGTCGGAGGCCGATACTTCCTCTCAAGAAGCACGAGCCAAAGGCGTTGCGCGCGCGAAGTCTTGGAGATGATAAGAATCACGCGCATCAAGCGAGGGCTCCTGAATTTGAGAATTCGCTTTTCTGTCTCGCGGAAGCGCCTGGCGATGCCTCCCGATTTTCTTCCCGGCAGCGTTGGATAGGTTGGAATTCTCCCGAAGTGCTTCTCTGCCATATGAGTCATAGCCAGCAGAGCTGTCCATCAAGTACTGTGCTATCAGAGATTGCTCGGCCCTGCAGTTCAAACCGTTCCCAGTGATTTAACGCGACCCGTTTCTTTGAAACGTACACTAAAGACACCGTTCTTTTTGTACCAGAGGCACGGCGGCTTACGAACGCTTAAAGGGATCTGAGTGCTTCTACGAGTTTCAGCAGAAATCACCATCACCATCAGCATTGTTTATCAACTTGTCTGCTATCGAAGACTGCTCAGGCTTGCATTTAGAATCGTTCCCATTCATTATCTACGACTCGTTCATCGGATTCCTTTGGAAAGTTTTGTGGAGATACCGTTCCTGCTGTTCCAGAGGAACGGTCATTTCCCCGTTGCACCGTTCCAAAACAATTGGATGTCTGCTCCTGTGGCCTGACTCGGTGTTGCCTGTGTTTAGGTTTTCCTGAGACGCTGCTCAGCCAACACACAGACATTGGTTCTGCTTTTCGCTGTCTCTAGGAGAAGCACATATACTGGCTTCTCGGGGATACGAAGTGGAATGGACTACGATCTGACTTGATGTTTGTTCGTTAAGAAAAATGTAGAAACTTCACAGCCGGATGTAGTTCAGTAGTGAGCCGGCGATCTCAGTCCATTACGATGGACAAGTACCGCGTAAAACAATACCGGTCATGGAATGACACTGGCAAACAGCTTCGTCAACTGACCGGTGATAAACACCACTTCATTGACAACGAAGAACGTACCCAGCTGCAACGATGCCTCGACCTCCTGCAAAAAAGCATCAAAGTCAACTCTGCCCAGGTACGTAGTTTGGGCTCTTGCTTCTGCTTATCACTCCGTGCTTAGCTGAGATTCTGAAACTTGGATGAAAGCTCCATCTGATCGAAAAAGGACGTTTTGATTGCATCATACTTGTCAAGGAGTCACTGGGCTCAGCCATCAGGCGTTAGAAGTTGTGTAAAATATCGGCTTTAAGATAATCGCGGCTTCTAGACCTCATCTGGAGATTTTACACAACCTGTTAAGCTATCTGTTGATAAGGAAGTGTCCCCACCCCTTGATTCATGTTGATTTGTGATCTTTTAGGGTATGATCGAACGACTGGATACAATCACTCGTCAGCTTGGTCTGAAGCTGACAAAGGATCAGAAAAGGGGGTCGGATCGAAAGGCTGTAGAATTCGAGGTGTTCATCAGTTCCGATATGTTTTACGTTGAAGTTATAGTCGAAGCCAACGGTCATGTCTGCGATGTGAAGGTGAGTTTCTTTGGATGGCAGTCGAGAAAAATCTATTCCAACGTCACACAATTACCAAGACATGTACAAATGTATATCAATAGATGCTCAGTCTATACCCGGTGTGAATTACAGGTTGCTCATCATGGCGATCCTGTGAGCTGTCCAGAGCTTTGCGACGTTCTTCAAAAAAATGACTTCGTCGCGTTTTCGGCCCATTTAGAAGGCCTGATTTCCATCTACCAATTGAGTTGTGAGAAAACGAAAAAACAGAAAGCCTACGTGGCTCTTCAAGCATTAGAAAACGATTTGTTCACGTTATCGGGCCTCCAAAACTTCATCAGCGACACGAGACAGCTCATACTCAAGTCACCTGTAGGTGTACTTGTTCCACGACGAGGCGGTTTTCCAATGCAGCTGACCTTTTTTGCGTCACCGTATGATTTCGTAGACGATAACGGAGGGCTGTTACCTGTAACGGTTGAGAACATAGTCACGCGAAAACTCGGCGAGAGCGTCTCGATCTCTATTGAGAACTCCGGCCAGCACAAATTGCAGACGGGGAGTCTGATTACCAACATCGATGGGAAAAGCATGCCATCGTTCTCGGCCCTGACGCAGCTGAATTCCGTCAACCTTCAGGCGTGCTATACGATGAAGCTCTCAAAGCCACTCCCGGTCGACATCGAGTGCCTGAAGAAGCTCCAGGCTGTGACAAACATCGAGATTCCCGTTCAACAGAGCGAACCCCTCGTTCAACTTATCACAAAAAGGGCCGGCCCATCCCACGTGAAGCTGCCCGATCAAACCCACACGTTTCACATTGAGAGTGGCTCTCGGATGGGAGTGATGGTATCGTCAATTCCGTTCACGCATCCGACCCATGTACCTCAAGTGCTTGTATATCTTCGGCAACAGTGCTTTTTCAATCATCTGATCTCTTCCTGCGTTCGTGATTACACACCGAGTCCAGATGAAGAGATTCATGTGTTCGAAGTTCATCCAAATGGCTTGAACTCATTGTGCATTTCCTATGAACACCCACTAGACCGAGAGAGTCTCATAACCTTGGAGCTCTGCTTCGACGACATACTCATCCCAAAGTGTCAATCGTTTTTTAGTGCTCGAAGCGAGAGAAAACCTTTCATTAGTGATTCGAATGTTGCCAAGGTTCTCCAAATGTCATTCTCAATTCCCGTCGTTATGAGAAGCATCATCAACAAGGCGAACGATGTGAAGAAATCCTTGGGCGAAGTGCAAGGGAAGTCAGCAAACGGTTCTTCAATTCTCGCGAACGACGCCTCCATGGAAACGAAACGAGAACCTTTCGACGGCGAGGTGAATTCTTTCGATAATGTGTCGAATCCTATGCAACAGGCAAGTGTAATACTCGCGCCAACCGACGCGTAGTGATATTGAGTGGAAGGAGAAGAAGATCAAGGGATTCCTCGAAAACTTTGTCGAATTCATAGCGATTTCCTGTTTCCGTGACGAAAACTGCTGATCTGGGCCAAGACGATCCGTTGTGATCGGAACTGATGAACTCTCGATTATTCTAGGATATGTTCGACTTGGAAAGTCTGGGTCCATCAGGTGGGCTGAGTTTGAACATGCTGGCAGATGATTGCGGACCGGACTTCGGTAGCAATTTCTACCAACAACCGGCGCAGCCACCGCCACAGCAGCAGCAACAACAACAGCCCCCACCTCAAGCACAGCATCACCAGTCCCTGCAGCAGCAGCAGCAACAACAACAACTTCAACATCATCAACAACTATTGCCACCGATGGGTTCTTCTGCGCAAAACGCACTCGCATCGGCTCAGCAAAGAAAACGTCCGCGCGCTGATGATGGGGATTTTTTAGGGCGGGCCCCCATCTACCCGGTCCAGAAGGCAGTAGGGGGCCCCAATCCGGATTCTGGCCACTTGAACATAACTAACAAAACGTTGTCATCTGCCTCGGCAGATCCATTGCAATTCAAGAGGCAACGGATAGACAATGTTGTGGACAATGTTCTTGCGGGAATTCAAAACTCTCAACGAAATTCAAAAAACGTGCTGGCTGGTGGGGACTCGAGTGAGTCTCCACCAACAGCATCCATAAGCAACGCCGGCGATTTCAAGAAAGAGCCCAAAGCTTACTCCAAAAGTGAGAAGAACTCATCGAGGTGAGTCGAGAATCGCACGCTCACTGAGATTCTTTTCAGAAATTACCTCGCGACGAGCCGGCTCAATCTAAACTTCCTCAACCAGAACGATTTTTCAATGTTCGTTTCAGTCGAGACAAAGAGAAACGTAAGGATAGGAGCTCGTCTGATAAAGGATCTTCCAACAAGTCATCAGGATCTTCGTCTAGGTCGTCCTCGAAGGAAAAGGATTCTAAAAGTTCATCGAAATCTTCATCGAACAAAGAAAAAGAAAAATCGAGCGGGAAAGGTGAGAATATTGTCGCCTATATTGTCAGTATAGAGTTTCGTTGAGGTTGTTTTCTAGGATTTCATAGAGGCCATATGTTCAGAGAGAGCGAAGTCTTTGAGATTTGGATTCTCTTCTCTAGGGACATCATCTTCCGGTCTCAGCGCGATTGTCGATAAACTGCATCAGAACGTAAAGAAAGACCTCGCCAGTCCGAGCAAATACTCGGCATCAGAAGGACAGTTTACGATAAAATCAAGCTCATCGGCTCAAGGTGGGTTCTTCATTCTACTTCTGATCCTCTCGGAAAAGAGTTTACTCCTTCGAGTTCGTCATCCAAGTTTAGTCCTGATGGAAAGGGAACTTACGGAATTAACTCTTGCAGGGATCAAACTGACAATAAACAAAGCGCGAACTTCGGAGGGCAAATCGAAAAGTTCTTCGTCTTCTTCGAAGCACAGTCGAGAGTCTCCGAAGCCGCGGAGTTTGAGTTCGTCACCGTCTCATAAACGATATTCCCCATCGTGGAAGGCGTCTCCTAAACACGCAGTTTCTTCCACGATGCCCCCTCCCATGGGGAGCGACAATCCCGCCATGGATTTGGTGGAGCAGAACTTGCGAGCCCTTCACGGCGATGATGCTTCGATGTCTCCTTTTGATAGCAGCAAAAGCCCAATGGGCGGTTCGAGTGTTGGAAACAGACTGTCACCCTTGGTTCTTGGAGATGATCTAATGGACGAGAGCCTTTGCGGCGTCAAGCCCGTGTAGATACTGTATGAAAACGAATTGGGCGGTTCCCGGGGAGATCACTTAAATTTTGACAAGTGCTCGAAATCCAAGATATGTAATGACGGATCTGTGGTCAAAATAAAACTGATTGAAAGCACTTTGAATGTGAAACAGCTGTAGTTTGCCCCATCCCTCTACATTCTAGATTGACGCTGAACCATTGAATGTTTGGGAATGGGGGAAATCTCTTGAAGTTATGGAGACCGCAAAAATTATCATTTTATGCCAATTTTCAGTATAATTCCTCATTTAATAGCTGATATCAAGAACGCAGTACTCCACGCGGAGCTCGATCTCCAGATTTCATTCCTCCAGGGTTTTCGCCACAGTTGCGGCCTAGAGTGAAAGACTCGATGGAAATCAAGGTTGCGACGAGTGTCCATTTTCATCCTTTCCAAAGTCTCGCAGGTAAGAAACAGTGTTTCCCCCAAGACTGCTAATCGTCTACGTTTTCGAACCCACGAGGATGTTCCCGATCCGGCGCATCCAAACCAGACACACCTTCTCGATTCCTCACGGCGTTTTCGCTCACTCATGCGAAGGCTGCTCCTGCGCTCGATTCTACTATACTCCATTGAAGCTAGGACAGGTCAGGAATCGAGTTTCGATTACGCAATATAAGGCGCGGCGCACAGCGGTACTAGTCTTGGCCAGACCAGGCGGACGAAAGTTATGTGGGATAATGAATATCGAATGTTTTCCATAGTGTTCCTTGAGATGACTGGAAACTCGATCCCAATACGTCTCAACCACCCGAACACTCACTTTCCCTATATGGGAATCACTCCTATACGGGAAAAGTGTTCAATTTCAGCTGTATGATCTGTGTCGAAAGAATGCATCCTTGAGAGCCCAATAAGAGTGTCGGGCGTATAATTTTCTTATTCTGGAGTCAGCTAGAAGGTCGTCGAAATTCCGATGAATGGACGAACTCTCGACAGCTGTTGAAAAGAAAATCTAGACGCGCTCGGAAACCGCCCTCTCTGCTCAGAAGGCGTCAGAAAGTTTGATTCCCGTAACAGATCACAGATAAAGTGGAGTTCTGCGTCGGGAGAGTGGGACTGAGAAACCGAGAATATCTTCTCCCTAGGGAAGGATGATTTGCTCCAGGGAAGCTGGGAATCAACTAGTCGTTGGACCCAATAGCAGTTTTCGGTATCGATTGCTCGAACTTTCTTCTTCGCCTCCGGCCGAGCTTAATTGTAAGAGCCAGATCCAATGGCTGCTGCAGAAGGTTTGTATCGGAGGATGGCCTCATTGTCAGAGTTCTTGCTAAGGTGATCCTCTACTCGAATCGGCGATGATGGGAGAAGGAATAGGTCGTGTAGTTAAGGTTCAAACAGGTAAGCTTTTATTGACTGAGGAATCAAAGCTAAAAGTATAACATCATGCGCAGGTCGTTCTGATACTGAACTCATTCCATTCGTTTCGAGTTTTCATTTTCAATACAGAGTCATCAGATGAACCTTCAGATCCAAAGTCTACACTAAGGATGTTTCAAAATAAAAGTCAACTTTTTTCGTCCAATTATTCGTATCATCATGATGATATATGAGCGCTCCAAAGACTCGAATAACTAAAACAAAGAGATCCATACCGAACGGAAATCGATGGGAGTTGGCATAGAAGGGGGGTTGGGGTGAGGAAGTTGTTTTCCGGAAATGATCTTCTCGATCTTTGACTTTCAGCCTCAGGAGTAAATTGGAACAGGCTAGCGCTGATGCCGTTCGTACGTATATACATTCAATCAATCAATCAATCAGTCAATCAATCCGTTAGATGATCTATCGACCGATGAGTCATTTCTCGAAGCACTTCCAGTCAAATCATAGCATATCCTTCCCTCGTCGTCTTTGTCTCGTATTTACATATGTATATAAGAACTATTTTGCTCTTCGAAGGGTCAGGTTCGTCGTCTCCTTCATGTTCTCTTTAGGATGCGTCTATCGTGTCCTTTTTCCTTCCTCCTAGTTTTCTCCTAGTCGGCCTGGCTCTCCTTCGCTCAATTGTCCTATTCAATTCTTAATGCTGATCGGCTCCAGTCAGGTATAATCTTTATGTATATTCGCTTCAAGCCATCTGCATTTTCTGGAAATTGGAGACCAGGTCGAGAACCTTCGACGAACGAAGTCCGCCCGTGGACTTCGCCGCAGAGGCCTGCAATTCGTTGGATAATGGTGTTATTAATTTCAAGCGTTAGCAAGCCGAAAGAGAAAGAACACGTGAAATGCTCTCAAACATTCCTCGACATTTTCTCGCCCACTCACACATGCTGTTCTAAAGGGTCACGCTAACCCTACATACGGCGCTCTCCAAGTTCACGTGTAATAAGTGTCTGAACACAAATCATAGACAGAAAGTACGCGTTGGCAGCGAGAAGTTGTTGAAACGAGATATGAAGGAACTCCGCTCCGAAGGTGATTCATAGTTCAACCTCGGCGCATGAAGTACGTCTAAGGCGAGAGTGCTCGGAAAACGCAAACAAACGCTCTATCCAAGAGATGTGCAGAGGTGCAGCTGATTTGGAGCCTGAATCCATAGAGTCAAGTAGCCTCGGAGCGGTTTAGAAAAGCGGGAGTTTTGTTCCTCAAAGAAAATCAGAACGAAAGAACAGAAAAGTTTGTGGAATTTATGCGATCTGTTCCCATGCAGTGTTCGTCGGCGAAGACGCTTGCTCAGCTGCGAAAAGTTCAAAGTCGTAAACCTACTCAGGTGCGATGCAATCTCGTTTTGCTTGGGTTCTTTCTGTCTCTAGTTTTTGTTCTGCTCTTTCTGTTTCTATTTGTTGAAGTGGGATATTAGCTTCTTCAGTGGTCGCTGCATGGGATGAGACGATATTTGAGTTAAAGGTTCACATACGATGAGTGTTATTGAACATTTCGATCACACATGAAACACCACTCACTCACACGACCCTCTAATACGAGGAAGGAGAAATTAGTACTCGATAACATCATTGGTTCCGGTAAGTAAGAGAAATTTCGCATAAGTGCGGAGCCCTCATGGCACACCCGAGTCATAAATCAAACGCTTACCTCTTGATTCTTATTGTTTGTCTCATGGACATTGGTCTGATTGTTTGAGGTGACGTTGTCACTTTTCTCTTTGAGTTCGCGCTTTTCGCGCTTCTTTTGGGCCAGTTTCAACCATTCGGGCTGACCGTCGTCGTTGTGTTGCACGCAGTCCTCTTGGTGCAGCGACTCTTCGGTCTTGGTGCCGACCGAGGTTGCTCTCTGAAGTGGTGGAATCCCTCCCGATACCTTATCTTGATGACCCGAGTGGAGACTTTTGGGACCTTGAGGTTCGTGCGCCAGCGACTGCTGCTTGCGCAGTTCGGCATCGCGGCGGAACGCCGGGAGGGATGTCGGTCCAGAATCCGCAATTTCTTGGACCTTTGCAGTCATGGGGCTCTGGAAAATTCGGAGTTCAGTCATCGGTGTGATATCGATCCGCGTTCTGCTCTGAGAGCGAAGAGAGCTTCGCATGAGCTCACCTTGACTTTGCTTATTTCGACGGGACTTTTGTTGACAGATGATTTGGGAGTGGCAGCTTGGGTTTGGCCGGAATTAAGGATTTGTGGATGAGGTCCGCTGGCGGTCAACGCAGCCGGAGACTCGAGACGTTTGGCATCACCAACCTTGGCGCTCTTCGGCACCTCCTTCGTCAACACCAGCTCCTTTTCCGTTTCCGTGTCCTGTTTCTCGTCCTGTGAACCCGGTTTCTGCTTGAGTGAACGTCTTGCAAAGACCTGCAAATATAAAGCCTTCCTGTAATTCGAACTGCATTCTACACCTTTCAGGATTTCCACTCGAGCCCATTCAGGAGGTGAATTCGATTGTCATGAATCCGGCAAAAACCCTGACGGCGGTTTTTGTCCACTCGCTGTGATTCCTCACCTTAAAAAGCTCGGGTTCTCCAGCAATCGTTTGTTGAGGGGCAGTTGCGTCAGCCTCTTTCGGCTTCCTTCGAAGTTCTACTCCCTCAATAAGTTCAGAGCGGGGTCTCTCCAAAACCTGGCCGGAGAAACCACTCAGAGATCCTTTGGCACTAGTCGTGGACTTGTCGTCCTCGGCGTCGCGTCTTCTTATTCCTGTTTCGAAGATCGTACATTAGTTCTTGAAAAGGAATGAACATCTTGCGGTGAAAATTGACAAATCGATGAGAATGTTTGTCGCTTCAAATATGCTGCGGAGGAGTTCGAGTGCATTCAGAAGCAGATAGAACGGTTGCTGCGTTGATGGATGCGTGAATGGTACATATTTACAGTTTCATCGACCCTGCCTCATGCGTGACGACGAACGTTTTCTGCGTGAATGTTTTTGCTCATCGATTCCACTTCATGAGGTTTTAGAGAAGAAATATCTTATTCTAGCTAACAGGTTCGAATCACAATGTACCAGGGATTTGATGAAGCTGTGATGCATGGAGGGGAAACTCTGAATAAGACTGGAGGAGAACAGGAATTGAGAATTCGGATCCAATCAAGATCCCATTCTCAAGAGTTGTTCGTGCAAAAGTTTGCGCAAGTGGGATGTGCTTCATGCGGGACAGTGCTTTCTGGGACAGTCGAACCTAACTACCTTTATATACGCGAGCATTGAGGTTTACGGGGGAGGAGGAATTGGAGCTAGAAGATGAGCTAGGAGGAGAAGACATAGGAAGCCTTGGGGTGGTACCTTGAACGTCCTTTGCAGGTTCAATGACACCCGTCACCGAAACCGAAGCACACTGAGGAGGTGGTTTCCTCCGTTCGAGACTTTTGATGCTCTCACGCACATCCACGACAACTTCGTCTTTAGCTGAGCTGTTCAATTCTTTACTAGAATTCCCTTCTGCTGCAGACGATGTGAGAGGAAAAACGCATAACAACACAAAGTGAGTGAAAACCACACAGACCATAGTTAGTGTAATGAAGATGATGTACAGATTCTAACACCTCTGTGAGCTTCAACGACACCAAGTACCACGAACATGAACGAAGATCACTCGAGAGAGACAGAAATGGGAATAAACTCACCTAAAGCCTGATGGGTTTCTGAAACTTTGGCTGAGAAGGATCTTGAGCGTTGGAAGAAATCCGAGCTGACGTTAAGCCCACGCTTCACCGGCGAGTTCTGGGCCGACAGCGGAGTCTTCTCGGGATCGACAGCTAGAGATTCGCTGGCACCCGATGACGACACCCTCAGTCGGTTCTGGACATTTTCGGCCCTGAACGCGTCGGCGCTCTCCGTTTTCATGCTTTTGCTTCTCTGCACGAGATTCCCGGTAGATCTACTCGCACTGAGCGCTTCCTGAATAGCCTGAACACTGATCATCGCTACTCCTCCAGGCGGCTTCCTTTTCGGTGTCTCTATGGGATCGGCCTCCATCGCCACTGGCTGGATAACCACTGGCTCTGGTGGCGGGGTCTCGTCGAGGAAAGCGGATCGCCTCCTGTCGGGACCAGACATCGACTCCGGAATGGGAGACGCTTTTTGGCTTAGTGGCATGTCGTCCTCCACCGAAAGCGGACGACTCGACATTGCCGATGCCGATCCACCACTTGTTTCTGGAAGCGGGAAAGGTTTCCGTTAGCGAATCGCTCGTTCAGATTATCCCGGAGGGGTAGGAAGGACGAACCGGATCATTTCTCCGAGAATTCAACTGAATCGAATCCTCGGGAAACGAAGAACAGTAATCGAGGGAGTTGCCTTCAATTCGAAATCGACTGGAAAGAGAGGAGAATACCCACCGATCTCAAGGAGCTCGGCAGAATTGGAAAAATCGTCCTCATTGTTTGCCGAGTTCGAAGTGGTTCTTTCTTCGGGAGTTGCTGGAAGAGAAGGCTCTGTTGGCGTTGCCCTCAGAGGCCTTCTTCGCTGATGATTTTTCTTCGGTTTGATGGCGATTTTGTGGAGGGCGGCATTGTGGCTCAATTGGCCACTTTTGTCAACTCCACTCGCTCCCGTAGAATTGTTCTGGCTGTTTGAAGCGCCCGCGCTGAGTGAATCCTGCGAGAAATTAATGAAAAAACCATGAGCCGATGTCCGCTGCCTTTGCCTCGAGAGATCGTTCGCCAACAGTTGGATCGATCCGACCTGCATCATTAGTTGCACAACGGCCGATCAAAAATCCGCTAACTCTAATAGTCGTGACCCAGAACGGGCCAACCAAAACAAGTGTTAGACGCCGGTTGTTTCCATATTTCTCTCTCTCGTTCTGACTCTTCCGTCTCGTTGGACGGACGAAATTAGCTCCGAGCCCCTCCAAGTTTACCCCAGAGAGCTTGGTGGAGAGGAGTTGCGGAACAGGTTAGCGGGCTTCATATTGTGCCTATAACGAGACATTCACTCCGCTCCGACCTTGGGAACTTCTAAATTCGAGCCATAGAACGAGGAGACAAGGTTCGTTGAGCTGACAAATGTTGACACTCCGAGGGTCTTGTAACTTTCGATCAGAAACTGCAGCAAATGTTCGTCGACGTAGTCTGATTCGCTTCTAATGAAGCATCGAACAGATTAGAAACTTGAACAACTCGAGCAGTGCAGAATGAAAAGAGGGATTTCTGTATGAGTCCGAACCGTCGTGAGAGACTCCTTCGTTCGATTGTATAAAGTCCGTGATTCGGAGTCATTGTCGCGGGAATGCCTGACTCCTATCAAAACGAAAAATTGCATTCGTGAAACTTACCTCGTCGGTTTCGGAACTAAGCATACTGGAGAGGCTGCCCGCGCTGCATGTACTCCTCGCTTTCGCTTTATTTCCCTGTGTGACAGCCATGAAATTGTTAGAACGGTCAATCGTTTCACTCGTCCGAGAGCACTGCACTCGATAGAATCCTCCGGAAATGATCCGCGATTCGCCGAAAAGCTCAGAAAGTCGCTTCACGATGTGGAGTATGCTCGCTAGGATACGTAACGTAGCGGGCGGATCCCCACACAACGGAGAACAACGTCCTCACTCTCGGACCCTTTCCAGTCCAAGGCCGATTGAGTAACCTTCCCTCAAACGAAGGAGGGTGCATTCAGGCTTCGTGGAAGCCTTGAATAGCCTCGAACGGGTGCAAAATATTCGGAAGACTCAAGCAACCGACAAAAAGCGACGTTCTCGGAATCATGACCTCGAGGAACTTGCAACACAGACCCCCTCATTTCGGACCTTTCGTCGACTGTGATCTTGAGGTCGATAACCTCTCTTGTGGTCCCTAGTAGAAGAAAGGAAACCGAGGCAAGAGGAGGACTCGAGCAAGCTGCGAAAGCAACACGGGTTCCGTCGAGGGGAGTTGTTGTTCTAGTCGGCGAATCGGGAAAGTAGTTATAAGTCCAACTCGATGCTTACGGGCGATGTGGAGCTCAGCAGCATGTTTCCTATCAGGGCAGCATTAGCGTGGCTTTCGGGATTTGGCGGTGTATGGGGATCTGGACTTCGCGGTAGTCCGTGATCCTCGTCCTCATCATCGGTTTCGCCTTCGTCAGCTCGTCTAGCTCTAACGCGATTGAACAACTTGTTCTGCGGCGATGGAGTGAATGAAAGGAGAAAAGTACACGCTTAGACCTCGAGAGACCTCGAATTCGAAAACTCTTCTCTCTTGTGAGCTCGATGACGATCCGGCACGCAACGGCAACCCGCGCACTTGATCAATCATCCCGACAAGTTTCCGATGTTCTGTCTTCTCTTTCGAAGACCATTTTTTTGGTCTCAATTTCCGTTAGCGTGTTCACACTCACCTGGAAGAGGCTGTTGGTGATGCTAATGCCGGTCATCACAGGGACCGGATGAATTATTTGTCCCATTTCTGCGGGTGTGGAGGTGTCAGGGCTGAATACGGAATCATGCGATAAAGAAAGTCCTCCCATCGAGTACAGGGCCCCTTGCTGCATCATTACACCTCCTCCGACTGCTGCAAACGACACTTGTTAAACACTTCTGCCATCACCCTTTCTGACAATCGGGACCAGCCCCGCTGCCAGCCGGCGCGGCGATTCGATTCCTCAAAACCGTGAGGAGTCTCTGTTTGCATACCGAGCGCGTTGGGATCGTGTACGTCCATCGAGTCGGTTTCGAGGCTCCTTTCCATCGGATCCAGGGCCACTTGTCGAAGTTCGCCGACGCTGAGGGATTTCTTCGATGAAATAATTCCTCCTTCGCTGTTGGTTCCTGAGGAAGAAAACGCAACTCTGAGCTCTGTTCTGCGCTCACAACTCCGGAACGCTCGCCGCTCAGAGGCGATTCTGTCACGCAATGCATACGCTTCATTTGAGTACTTCGCAGGCACCTCGTACGACATTCCGTCAAGTCCTAAAGTTCTCACGTAGCCGAAGTACAGTTATCAGACGAACAACTGCTGTCTGCTATCGTCTCAGTCATCGCCAGGAAAGCAGGTGCGGCCGTAGACGTCGTGGCGGGGCCACACAATTACAGGGAACCAATCGTACAAATCTCTGCGACATTTTCTCACAACCACCATTGAGACCTGGGAATACACTAGTCTGGCGAAACCAGAGGCATTCCCAAAATACAAACTGGGACTGGGGAGCTCATTCTCACCTCGACTTCTGAATGAGGATTCTCGCAGCAAAAAGTGAGATTCCTGTTCTCAGGAAACAAGCCGCGCAAACATTCCGAGTTGGGTGCAGGGAGGAAAAAAGTTCAAAAAAGAGAAACTTACCTTCAGGGCATTTGACCCTCTTCACTTTGGATCCCCAGCGGAATATTTTTCGAACCGCGCGGAACGGATGAAATTTCTTGCGTTTGGTTTCTGCAAAGAGCCAAAAGATGAACGTCAAGATGATGAAGATGAGCAAGTACACCAACATGTTCGCGAGGGATCTTCACACGAAATGATCGTCGCTCAACAAATTAGAATCGACTAGACTGTCAATTGAAATGTGCGCCGGATGAGGATGTCACTATCAGATCAAAATGTTCGATTCGGATTCTTTATCCTCTACGGGTGCCTCAAGTTACTCCCAGAAGAAAGCAGCATATCGATATTGACACATTGTGTCGTCGTTTTTATCGAGAAGCCCTAGTTGTTGGTATCGAAACATTGACGACATCTCCGACAAAGTTTCAATTAAGACTCGACGTTGAATTTCTGCATTCAACAATGAATCCTTTAAACTAATATATCGAGGAAGCTGCTTGAATTCCGGTCGCTGATTCTCCTTGATCGGATTTTTTTTTCGAGCGAAAGCGTCGCATTTCGTTTTCGGACCGCTCGCATTTTGATTCAGTGCGCCAAAGAAACTCAGGTTTGCATGTCAGCGTAGAGAAGAATAAAATCATTCGAAAGAAGCCATGCGGAACCTCATTCTGAAATTCATAGTTGTCGTTCGCTGACGTCCGTTTCAGCCCGTGCACACAAACACACAAACCGCGTAGACCGGGTGCACCTGTACGAAGACGAACGCTTGGGCTCGCAGTTCGTTTTCGAAGAAAATTAAGAAAAGGCGTTCTGCGACAATTTCGCTGCGGCATGATTAGAAGATTTTCGAGTCGATCGAATGAATCTCAATCAATTACGGAGAGCAAGAGTGTCGTAATCTAGCTCTCGTGGGCGAGAAACTTTGGTCTGCGGCTGAAAGCGTTCCGTCGATTGACTTTGTCCCCATTTGAAAAGATTTCGACGAATCAGATGATTCCAAAGCGACACCCACTCGACGCAGCCTGGAGGCTCTGTTGAACCGATGGCGTAGTGAATCGCCGCTGATTCGATCGTTGCCAATTAGAGAGAGAACGATACGTCGTAGGAGGAAACCCTCTCGGCGTGTTGTTTTGCCGGCTGCCAGGCCTCACTCACATCAAGGATTAGAGCGAGCGTTAATGGAATCACCTCTTATACAG
The DNA here is from genome assembly GCA_021527715.1 of Neoseiulus cucumeris. NCBI lineage: Eukaryota > Metazoa > Arthropoda > Arachnida > Mesostigmata > Phytoseiidae > Neoseiulus > Neoseiulus cucumeris. The sequence continues at coordinate 1,008,577 of JAJSRV010000010.1, read as the reverse complement.
AACAGCCTTCTGCGTAATTGAGCATCGCTCGGCTTTATTCGTTCGGTGTTCAGGCCCTTCACAGGGGTTCGAGTCAGGTCTAAAGTAATCCGCAAGATCGGGAGACGAGTTTCTCTTTGAGAGTCGACAGTTGATCTCTGGTCTTGACACAGCACCGCAATCAACCACCTGCGAGGAGAGGAACGGATATTTCAGAGCTCGATTCCTTCCATGGCAGAGCTCACAACATTCTCGCTTTGTTCTCCAAAATGAACTCCGGGAAACCGAATCTCCGGGCACCTGTTCGACTGTTCCTCTCACTCAGTCAATGGACGGATGAGTTTCTCATATCTAACGATTTCTATCCAATGGACTACGGCATTCTTTGATCAGTTTCGGATGTATCAATCAATGTCGACCACTAGAGCCGAGGAGATTCAAAACACTCGTTTAGGGGTCGCTTCCTTCATAAAAATCCAATTCCGTTCATCTTAATCGGACATGTCCTCTGTGCTGCCGCTCGTGTCTTGTCCGAGGGTATTGGATTCGTTGATTGTTAATATATGAACGAATCGTCGTAGGCTGGATGGATGGAACTGAATTTCTCGGCGACGAGGTCGATCCAGTTCCTCCGCGGAGGGCGAAAGTGGAGCAATACGACATCTCCATTTAGGGAGGGAATCGATGGTGCTCCAGTTAGCGTGGGGCCTTATTTTGAGTAAGAGCGGTAGCAGTCAAATTGATAAGTGATTCGACGAGCGATACGATATTGCACGGAGGCACTGTTCATTTGAAGCTCGGAAAAACCAACTCGATCGACATCGCCGCCGGATGAACTTAGAATTCGCGATAATCAACTCAATGTGGACCCAATTGGATTGATTCTTCTCTCGTCCGGGTTCTTGGCAAAAATAACGGAATGCAACCCAGGGGCTCAAGTACTGTATTCCAACATCTGATTCTCGAGGGGGTTTAAACAAACATAGTCGCGCGTAACATGTGCGTAGCATGTGTGATGCGTTGGGGCGCCCATCGAATGAGAAAAAACTCAAAACGCTCGCACACATCGATCGTTTGTTCTTCGTATCCCCTCAGGGTGCTCTGACTCCCGGACCGGAGTTTCCACCGACTGAGCTCGGGATCGGTGGACTCGTTGAACTCTGGCTAACAGCCATCGCCGTCAGAATGGTTTACATAGTTTCAAACTCGTCTATGTCGTCAAAGGGAAATTTATGGAAACCTGTTTCCAAGGAGATCACTTCCAAGTATAAAATGCGATTTTTCCATGTAATGGCTTTTTTCCTCCCCATTTCCAGCCGACACATCGAGTAAATATTTCAGAGCAGGCATCGGTGCTCCGATGTTGAGCTCAGCAAGTTTCGGCGGAGGCTAGACACCAACCTCGGAAGGAAGACGCCTCCGGCGTGAACCTAAATAATCTCTTGGATGAAAGAGATTCGCATAGTGTATCGAAAAGCATGAAATCTGCATGCTTCTAGTTTTTTCCGCCATTCATCGGCTTTTAGAGCGATGACAATCCATTAGCTGATGACACTTTCGTTCTCGGAACCGTACTTCCGTCATCCGCCAGGAAATTAAACATAACGTTTTAGTGCGGATTTGTTTCACGGGTTGCGAGAATGTTGTTTTGGTGGAGTTTTATCGCCGAAGACTCTTTCGTCGCGGTCGTCACTTCTGGACATCAAGACGACCGAGAGCCAAACGACATCCGGTCCATCGGCGAGCGACGAAACGTGTCCCGATATTTGTATTATTTAGTCGAGCTTTTCTTCTTTGTGTTTATTTGGTTTGCATAGGAGTTTCTTTCATTCTACAGAGCCAGCGGAATAATAACGGGGTCTGTTGATCATAACGCCGTCTGGAAGCAGCGCTGATTTGTCTTGGAACATCTCTAGAAAAAGAGAAAATGAAGCCTCGTGTTGAGACGATCCGTGGGGCATCGTCCCAACGTCATCAGACATCGAGCACCGGGTAGCTAACAAAGCTCTATGCGTCACTGTTTTGCCTTAATTGTGTCTAAACTGTCACCGGGGCCCCTTTGTCAGACGGAGGGAATTATTCGACTGCGTCGAGCGAAGGTTTTGAGGATTCGCCTTCACGTTACTCTCGTCTTCGGGGACCTTCGCGAGAATCCGAGGGTCAGCAAACTTTACGTCGATCGTTCAAGAAGTCTCGTTCCACGCGAAACCACCGATGAGGACCCACGTCGTGTAGTATTCATTCGAAAATGAATAAATCTTATCAGGTGCATCAGAGTCGAAGAGACCCGAAAGAGAACGGGCTACCCCGACAAGAATTGTTGAAATATTGGATGATACACAGAGAGTTCTCTGCAGCGAAGTATCGCATTTTGTTTGAAAACTCGAGAATGGAAATGAAAAGAACGACCGCGGCTCAGGGAGGAGTTCGTCTCTTGTTATTTCACCTTCGATGAAATTCAGAGCCAAACCCAGCGCGACGACCCGAAACGCTCACCTGTCGAAGCTTCCAAAACGCATTTTTCCAGCTGAGCAGTTTTTCGACCGCAACGTAGTGAGCCGTGTTACACAGTCGTTATCTACAAAATTCTCATTTTGTGAGTTAGCATGGGATGTAGCAGCAACCGAAGAAGTTAGGAAAGTTCACTCCGGGCAGAGGGGTACAGCGCACACCTGGCGCTCACCACATCTGCCCCAGAACTTCTCCATTTTTTAGGACAGCAGGCAGGTCGTTACTTTCGTCACAGACATCGAAAGTTTTTATCGGCTCATAGGTGCTCTAGTAGTTGCCATTCAAACTGAGAGTCCTCATAAGCTGGCGCATTGCAGCCTCGTGAACTCCTTCTCGATTCACGAAACGAAACAATGGCTCTAAAGTTAACCTAGAATCTTCGGAGTCTCGTCCGCTGATCGACGTCGATAACGGGCCAAACATCATCGGCGAAACGAACAACTCTTCCGAAGCTAGATGGAAATCTCGCTCTGGAAGCAGACTCGCTTCGAGTTCAGAGAGTGAACAGTCGATATGCGGAACCCCAAATTACTCGATCCCTAGAAGCGTCCATGACACCAGATACTCTTGGCGTTCTGAGACGATTTCCAGACGGCGTTCTTCTCAGTCCACCAAATTAATGACGTGACATCAGAGCGAGAAATTGACTCAACAACCGAAAGGTTCCGTCTTCCCGACCGACGACCAACAGAGTCTCTCACAGCGCTCTCCTCCGCAAAGTTTCTCCACGGAAACATCAAATATCAGCAACCTCTCTGACATGGTGAGACTTTGGAAACTTTCGGTTTATTACCGAGATGAACTCCTACAATAGAGCTCAGCGAGGTGACCTCAGGTATTTTGAAACTTCTCGACGCTTCAGAAGTAACACATCTTTCCGAGAATCCTCTCCGCCGCAAGGTGGAATGTCCACTGGTCGCCAAGGTGATAAACTGTTGTAACATGTGCTGACACACGGAACGGCGACAAGCTCGCTTCTTGATGAACATCGAGACGGGAATCGAAGGGGATCAGCTCGGTGAGCGAGCGGGCGAGCGAGCGAGTCGACAACTCGATCGTGCGACGAAACAAAAGCCGAGCACGGATCTGGAGACACTTCGCGGCTAAAGATAGGTTCGATTCTCATCCCTGGGCATCTCTATCGAGGGTACCGCGGCGCCCGACTCAACTCTGTGGCCAATGGGGTCTCGGGCAAGAATCTATAAAACACTTTTTTGTCGTTTTCCAATTCCGTTCCGGAGTTTTCGCCCTCTTCTAGACCAGTCAGTTCGGAAAGAATCGATGCGTCACGGATTCTTGGCTCGGATCGCGCCGGCACATCTCAGTCATAGAGATATCAATCGAAAACTATGGAGTTTGATCGACATCGGGACCCCGACGTTGAACCTCAAAATAGTTCTGAGCTTTCTCAGTCCCAGATCCGGCACGTAGCGCACGCGCCGCGAGCAAACAAAGCCTCTTCCGCCAGGCTGTCTGTGTTGTTCCACAAACAAGATGAGAAACCGTCTCGAACTCTCCCTGACCACGCTCCAGACTCTATCGGCGTCCAAGAGTGCCACGATCAGCAGACAAAGAACCGTGTATCCACTACCACCGACACCCGCATCGTAACCCTCGACGACACCGTGACATCCCGAACTCCCTATAACCTCACTCCGAAGTGTAACCTTTCGACCTCAGACCTCTTAACCTCTGACCGCGAACAACCGCGAAATACCGCAACCCAGGTCCGACTCCACAGGATCCCTACGGAGTGAGACGGGTAGCTTTCAACAGAATCGTGTGATCTTCTCTCGTAAAAAATGTACGCATTCGGTACAAACGATCCACGGAAAGACGCGCGTCGCCAATGTCGTGAATCCGTAACTGAATCTGTCTCGGAATCAACGCCGTAACAGCTTTGAGTTTAAGGATGGACGTCAAGAAGGTCTTCGGAAGTGCAACACTGGAAGCAAGTTCGCTTCTCGAAGTAGTGGATCTAGAACTTCCGCTACGCGTGAGTTCTGGCCTCGTAAGAAAAGAACCGAGAGCACCGGGACCGGGTCCATATGGACTTGAAGAAACGACCATGACTCGCAGGTCTACCAGCTGCCATCGATGTTAATACTGCTTCTGCTTGCTGACAGTGATGGTGGATGCGCGTTTGGTGCCCTCTGTGCTTTCCATCTGGACTCGGCCAGACTGAATCTGGTTGAATGGACCCCCGCCCTGTCTGTCCGGCTGCCCGATCGGCGGCCTGGTTAACTCGCTTCGAAACTTTCTTGTTCGTCTACTCGTTCTTTCAGTTTCAAGACAGGAAATGCCACGTGGCTTCTGAACGAGCGTCTGCCTCTCGATCAGCCAGAAGGTCTGGTTTCTTACTGTTCAACCGCTCGGAGTTCAAACCCCATCTCCCGACCGGAGTCGGAGAACAAGAGGAAATCCAAGACAGAAGAACAAGGAAAAGAAGATAACACTTCCGGTCGCGCGCACCAGCTGCACTTTGGCCGTGCTTCTGACAGACTTCTGGAAGACGCGTGTGTCTCTCCGTTTGCAGAGGTCCGTCGCCGGCTCGAAGCGGCATCCGATCCCCCGAGACGAGCTCGGGTTCTGGAGAGATCATATCTAGCTTTATTTGCCGCCACCGCCGCTGCTCGAGCTCCATCGTTCCGGTTCTTCTAACCAAGGTCTCTCGTGTCCATTGACGTCCTCTCTTCCTTTTCATCTCTCTCTCTCTCTTTATCGTTCAAAATGAGCATGTGTTCTGCATAAAAAGAGAGATGAACGTTCGCCCGAACTCTTCTCTTGCTTTGCTTGGAAGCAAAAGAGCTGTTAAAAATAGAACGCGAGTTGCTTTCTACGATGCCATATTTTATAGAAAGTGTCATCTCTGCTCCGGAGGATGCTGTTGTTGTTGTTGCTGCTGCTGCTTACGGCGAAGAGTATCCCATCCACAAGAAATACGAACATCTTTGAATGTCTGTTGGCCTATTCGTCTCCTCGCTACTTTGTCCGTCCGACTGACTGTGAGACCGATCTTGAAAACTCCTTCGAGTGCGAACAAACTAGCTTGCTGGCCAGCGCAAAAAAATGTTTTCCCAACTCGCGAACTTGTGACTCTAATTACCGGAACGGCAGAAATAGCGGAACGCCCCGATGCTATTTTGAAACTGTTTCCATCATCGGACTCGCCGCCGCCGTCATCGTCGTCAGTGTTGTTGTTGTCATTGCAGTGAGTGACTTTGGACGCTTTGTCTTTTCCTTCCTTGAGTGTCCACAAACTCTTCTTCTAAGGGTCCTGAATGAAGATGGAAGGACGGAACGGGTAGGAAGCAAAGAGCAGCGAGCACAACTTCGAGAATCGAAGGCGGCTCGAACAACAAGAGAGCAGCAATTCCAGAGACGACGCTAAGCGACAGTCTGGCCTAACACAACACAACGACCCTACAAGGCGAATATTCCACGCGGAGTTCATTCGAGGCAGCAGCCACTAGATGGAGACATGGAGACTTGAAACAAGTGCGAATTAACATTCTCTTGCTCGTCTGAATCGAGTACTCTGTTTCATGAGCGCCTAGTACGCGGTCTGCTCCCATGGCTTCAGTGTAGTTTTGGGGCACACAGCGAAGCCCCTCCGTTAAACGCTAGCGGTGTCTCTCAGTAAGCCTTCGACAAGAAGAGAAGGAATCCCACCAAGAGGCTCCTCGGCATCAGCAGCAGATGGCTTCAAACTATGGGAACCCACGAGAGATGGAGAAAACCAAGTCGTGAAGTCGTAGGGCGAGCGAGCAGGCCGACGATGATGATGATGATAGAGCCGCCGCTTCTGCTGTGGGATGGATCGAAAGACAGATTCGTACTACAGCTGTTCCCAGCGGTTAGGTAGCCCAAACTGTCTTCAGAGTGCCGTTGCTCGTTTACGTTGCCCTTTAAATGCCCCGTGCGACAGATGACTTGCTCGAAACGATATCGGAATCGAGCGCTTCATGGGAACCAAATCTCTTTTGGATGGGACCTCACAGGGAAGAATTTCCTCTTTCGTAAGCACCTGTTGAGACTAGGAACGACAAATCGTCTTTTTATTCATCATCAGCTACTAAACTGAACGCTATCTTGAACTTCGTTTCGGCGCACTCGGATAATCCGGGATCGATATCAACACTGAAGGTCTCGAAACCGTTACTTCGGACAAACCTTTCTCTCTTTTGTGATGAATAGCCCAATCAGACAGAGTGGACGTTCGATGATGTCTGTCGAGACACTTCGACGAAAAGTGTTCGACCCACCCCCACGACGAGCGCGAAAATTCTCAGACAAATTCTTCTAGATTCTCCGGAGTTCTCTCGAGCGAGACTCGTTTCATTCATTGTAATCGATCCGAGGCGTCCGAAACACCCGAACTTCGCGCCGCGAATTCTTCGATCAGCGATTGCCCCAATTTCTCAAAGTTGATTTCGGTCTACAATCGCTCGAGAACTTCAGAAACCGTTTTGGGTTTCGGCGATTCCGCCGGAAAATCGTGCGACACCAGGATTTTTGGAAAACTTTTGTTTGGCGCGGTTGGGGGACACTTCGGCAAGGTGAATGAAGCTCCGGGGGCTCGTGTTTGGAGTTTTGCGGACGAAAAAAGAATCCATATGTCGAGCCTCGACCTCGACAGATGCGACGGCAATCGAGGTCGCAGACTGTTTCGAGGTCCGGAGTCTGTTGATGAACGGCGGTCTTTGCGGAACAACGAGAGGACGCCGAAAAACAAACGACGCCGAGGTGTGAATTGAGACTGAGGCGCCACAGCGACGATGCGGTGGAAATTCTCTGTGTCCTTTGTACGAAACCGCGCGCGTTCCTCAACAAATATTTAGACGGCACCCGATACTCACTCAGACATCGCTGCCCTACCCAGAGGTTCCCGAGCCGAGGCGACCGACGTTCGGAACGAAAAAAAAATCAATTCCTTTACGGAGATAAAACTTCGGTTCCGAGTTGGAGCGGACACCACGTTTTCGTTAAAGGTGAACCGTATCGAAGCCGGTGTTTGTGTCGACAGGCGGAAAACGAGACAAGGGGCCGGAAACGAAGTCACAGGTTACCGGAGAAGAAATCAGGCTGTGACTTCGGCATCTGCGTGGGCAGATGGCCGCTTTCGGCGGAAACAGCGACATACGTTCTTCAGATGGCGGAAACCGAGTCGACGACGACTTACAGTTCAGTGGGTTACGTCCGTCCTTCGAAGACTTCGGGATATCGACCGGAGAAATGCACACGCGCGGAGAGTTCATTTCAGATCCGGAAACTACCTCCCAAAAGCTGCGTTCGTTTCCCTCTCGAGCGCGGGCTCCGTCGGCGACAATATCCGCTGACGTCGTGTATCGGATCGAGTTCTTCTGTCAAATGGGGCGTATCTGAAGGTCGATGCTTGAACGTGACACCCCACCCGCAATCGGAAATTCAGTTCGACGTTCGCGAGGATACTCCACCCTTCGAAGTTTGCAAGAGCAAAGCGACATATTCGAATTCAATTAATGAGCGAGAATTCGTCTCGACTTCAGAAGCGTGAGTTGTTGTGCGCGTCAAGAAGTCACACCTTCTTTCGGCAGACGGCGGAGGAGAAGCTCCGTCGAGAAGGGAAAGCCCCTCAACACCGAGGTATGCTTGCCATGCGGACGTTGTCCATTGAGCAAGGGCCGACGATTACTCGGTTAACGAAAGCAAGCCTCCCACACAACCGGATCTTCGGCTACTCCGCCGACCGACCGATCGGTTTGTGAGCTCTCATTCAAACTTTGCCAGCAGGCCACAAAATACTCCATTAGGTACGCTGAACACCCGGGCGCTCTGCTTTGTTTCAGTTCGGAGGCTCCAGGCTAACGGAGGTGCTCTGAGAACACAAACGACAAACGAGAGCATCCCCGAGTCGTACCTTCTCCCGAGGCTTCCAGACTTCTTCCAAAAGATCGAAAAGATAAATCCAAGCAACCAACCAAGCACCGAAAAGAACTGTTGGAGCTGGCGAGACACGTTGTTGTTAGGCGACTTAGTGTCAATCAGGATGAGTTTTGAAGCAAATTTACCTCCCACAACGAAGTGGGCTCGATTCATGACGGTGAACTTCTCCGTTTCTGAAGTCGCTTATCCACTAAACGGACAGATAGATAGATAAACAGCAAGCGAAAAAAATGAGGAAGAATCAGCAATCAGTAAGGTAAGATCTAGGAGTGCCGAGTCATGAGTACTTCACCGATAGACAGCGACAGAGAGAAGGAGAAAGAGCGCGCATGAGGCAGTGATGGCTTAACCCGTAAGCTGAGTACCACCAACGACAAGTTGTGGTGCATGTCGGGTGCTGCCGGGTACCTCTAGCGTTTCCTGGCGGAAACGTTAAGGGATCGTATTCGAAAACAGTGGCTCGAAGAGTTGCGGCACCGGCGGCCGAACGCGCTCGGTCTCGGTGGTAATCTGCCGTCAATCGAGCGAGCGAGCGTTCGGTCGGTAGATCACAGGTGGAAACCCTCGGTCGGAATCGATGTCGCTTCTTCCATTGACACTGTCACAGACAGACAAAGGGAATTTCGGCTTTCTCACTGATGTAGTCATTAGATGGTCATCGCACCGGCGGCAGTTTCGCGAATTCGCTGTGAATCACAGAGTTTTTTCGGAAGGAGCCGTTTACTCGAGTCGACGACACGAACGAAACTTGCGTAGGCGCTCACGCAATTCTGTTGTTATTTATTCCGCCGTCGCCACCGCCGCCGCCGTTATGATTGTTTCTGTCAAGAAAGAAGCTCCAGCGATAGCGTGTTGGGTTCCGTAGTGTTGGCTACGACGAGAACTCGTGTGCACGGGATGCGAGCAAGCGAGAGCCTACAACAACGGGCACACTCTTTTGAGCCCATCCCTCTCGCCTATAGAGCGCCCCTTCGAATGAAACTGTCGGCCCGGCAGCCCATGTGAACCAAATAGTGGAAGCAGCCTTGAAGAGAGGAACGAGCACGACGGCGACGACTACTACTACCAGCCAGCCAGCAACCTCTTAGTTTACGCCGCCAATTGGACTGATTGAAGCGACGACCAACAAGTCGTCCGTCGAGAAGAGAGCGATCTACTGACGGAGGATTGCTCTCGTTCGCTTGGTCGAGGAAAAAGCTCACTCGGGCGACAGGATATAATCTCGAGGCCACACAGTGTCAGTTCAAGTGCTCCTCGTTAGGATGGTGTCACCGGTTCTACCGTCGGCAAGGCACTGAAGGATACATTCGTTGACGGGCGCGCCGGCAAGCAAGCAAGATGAGTGTGTTTTTCGTTCGCGCAGCTTGCAAATGAACCCTCGCCGTCAGTACTTCCGCTGAATCGGGAAGAAATCATCGAATCGGAAAGAAAAGCGTCTCTTGTCGCGCGGTGAACGACGACCGCGCAGAATGACTTGGTCTCAACTGAAACAGTTGGCAATTTCGTCGTGCCGGAGAAGAGCATCAGACTGCAACGGAATGCAGTTCTCGATCGATCTCTCGATTTTGTACGCACAGGACGGCGCCGAATGGGCCGATTATCTACAGGAATCGGTTCAGACGTCCCTCGCGCCGAAAATCGTCAACATCAACTGTGTCAAACTGGGCAGCGGTACCACCCTGCTGTCGCCCATCAGTCGAGCGATCCGGAGCTCGAAAGTTCTTCTCGTGATCTTGAGCCCGGAGTTCCTGAACTTCGTGCGTTCGGTCAACTTTGTAGAAGTAGGCAAACTGATGGATGCCAGCAGGACTGTCGCCATGCTATGTGGTATCCGGTCTGAACAGCTCACTGAGACACATCTGTCGCAGCTGCCTGCGTCGAAGACATGGCAGCAGATGGAAGGCCGGAGCCAAGACAAGCAGTTCGCTTCCGAGCTCATATCCGCTCTTTGTGAACAGCTGAAGAAAGTCGACGACACCCTCCAGGGCGGCAAGCCCAAGTTCAAGTTGACGCCCCGCAAGGTCGTCGACGTCAACACCAAAGTTTATCTGCTGCTCGAGCTGCCCATCGCGGCCAACCAGAAAATCTCAGTCACGCTGGATTCGAGAGAAGTGCCGTGCAAGGTCCGCAATCCGTTCACAGTTCAGTTTATGATGCCGCATCAGTGCTTGACCAACTCGAAGATACTGCACGTCCAGTTGATCGTGGACGGCGAGAGTCTCGGAGCCCGGCCCATCAAATGTGAGTCACGTCTCGGGGAGTTGAACAGTTTGCTGCAGGCTTCGATCTCTCCTTTCGAAAACCTTCGTCTCACGCTCGGACTCCCGACCGTTCAAGAAGTCGACTCGGCGTTGGCGAGAGCGTTCGTCGAAAACCTTCCAGCGGATGGCTTCCAGTTCCTCGTCCCCGCGAAACTCGTCGAAGAGCGTCGTAAAAGTGATTCTAGTCTTCCTACTTTATTGCATTTCGCCGCCCAATACGGCCTCAAGGAGCTGACGAAGGTTCTGCTCAAGTGTCCCGGAGCTCTGTCGTGTTGCCAACTTCTCAACCTGAAGGGTCAGAGCCCCGCGACCGTTGCCACTCAGGCGGGCCATGTCGAGGTGGCTTCTCTCATCGACGAGTGGATGTCATCTCAGAACTCATTGAACAGACTTTCTACTCTGTCTCGGGCGGCCTCTGTGTACCATCAAAAGACGCCTCCATCATCTGCCGAATGCTCTCAAAGAAATTCTGCGGGCTCTTCGGGCTACGAGAACTCTGACATCATCTCGAACGCCATCAAGAACTCGGAACGCTTCGACACAGTCGACGGAATCTGCTCGGGTTCGGAAGCGAGCACCAGTCAGGAACAGCTCCCGAGAGCAGGAAGCGCTTCGGACAGTGGAGCGCATTCTGACGCGTCGGACAACGAGAGCTCGAATCGTTTGAGTTTGCCGAACCCGTTCCCGGACTACGATATGCTGCCGCGACCGAACATCCCGAGCCAGCACATCAAAACGACCCTCCAGAAATCAATGACGCTGACCAGGGATACGAGAGCCGAGCAGGACGACCATGTGTATTACTTGTACAACGGCACCAAAACCACGAGGAAGTCAGGCTGCCAAACCCTGACAAGGGACTACGATTTCAGAAGTGGAATGGCGTCGAGAACCTGCAATTCGCTCGGAACTCTGCAGTCGAACCATCGGGCCAGCGCCGGAATCTACTACGACATTCCAGCGAACAAACCCCTTATCATCAAAAACACGGCCCCGCAATCCCCGCCTCGATTGAACTCGTTCAGGACGCCGATGTCTCCATCGAAAAGCTCTCTTGCCGAAGTACTGGCCGAGTACGATTTCCCGATCTCGCCGAGCAAAGCTCCTTCGTTGATTCCATCGGCGGTGCGAAACTCAAAGAGCGACTACTACGATCTCCCGAGATTTAGTTACACAGGTGTAGATCCCGATGCTCTACAGGTGCCCGAGGTTCCAGCTCCGCCTCCGCCGCCATCGGCTCAGTAGTAAGATCACTCGATCGAGCGTTTTTCATAGTTCAGACGATTCGAATGTAAATATATTTCTGTTCCCTCCATTTTCGATGTAACGAGCGAATGTCGCCAATTGTACCGGCTATATTAAAGCTTTATGAGTTGTATTTATCGAATACCAAAGAGATTTCTAAAAATATAATGAGCATGAGTTTTCCTAGATAGATTCCCGGTCACAGTTTATTGAGATTTGATGATTATTTAGGTTGAGAATCGCTGCCAACTGAACTAGATTCGATTCAACGAATAAAAAAGTTGTTTTCATTGACTTTCAATAACTCGTGTCCTTGATTTCACTTGAACCGAGGCTTTCGTGGCTTGCCAGACTCTAGCAGAAGAGTTGACGCAAAACGCATGATCACAAACGAAGGAGACGGTTTCTTTAAGGAAGAATTCTGTTTTTTTTTCTCTTTGCTTTATTCTCAACAATGTGCCTCTGCTTCTGCATGACTCGAAAAGGAAAACAGTGGCTTGATGTTCGGACACGCGGTCACGTAAACAGTTTCAGCAGTGTCCGTGCGCCAGAAAAAGTCCTCTAGGGCCACATCGGACTCGCCATCACCGCTTTCTGGGTACTGGCTATCGGGCTGGCTGGCAGGCTATTCATCTCGGTCGACGTCGCGTTGAAAAGCCGAACAGACACTCCCACGAAAACAAAAAGGAAACATCAGAGGAAGTTCGGATGAGTGAATGCCTGCCTGCCTGCCTCCCTTCGGTTCCTTTTCGCCTTCAGAGCGGAATCACCGAGCGAAGTACTGTGCGGGTCACAACTAGGAACGGCTTGGAATTCGAACTGGGAGCCCGGATCGAATTCTGAAAGCGTTCTCCTTGCTCTCAGGATCGCCGGGTGCGCAAGGGAAACCGAGTATCTTCTCCTGTTTCGAAAATTCTTTCGTCCGGAGTGCGAGAGTTGTTTTCTCTTTTCATTCTTGTTCTTTCCCTATCGAGATTCAGGAGAGCTATGGCCTCTCACAAGAGCGTCCATTCTAAAGATTCTCGAGAGCCTCCTCTCACTCGAGAGCGTTCACGAACTTTCGTCGTCGATTCTCGTGAGCAAGCGAGCAGTGACTGGGGAAGAACTCTTTTTTCTTTCGAGACGAAGGACGGAGCACCTGGCACCGTGCTAGCCGACAGACGCAGCCATGGCTCAACCTGAGCCTTCCTTAGTCAGTTAGCCGGGTGACTACGGACGAAGCGACCGAGTAGTCGGCCGACGATCGCGGCGGTCAGAATGCCGTTCTTTGACTGAGGGGCATTCGCAGCTTCTTAAACAGGAGCGAGCGAGGGGCGCTGCATTGTATTCGGAATTCAGCTACAAATCCAGGTGCCATCCACGGAACGGTAACACCGACGACTCCGCTGTCGCTCAGGCCAAACATCTAGCAGCCAGGCAACCACTCGCTCAAGTCGAGCTCTCTGACACTGACCGTGACGCGTCCGACATCTAACGTTTTTTAGCTGATCCTCTAGGGCAATGGTTTTCAACTCCATGAACATTCCTGATGCGATTTAGATGCGCGACAGTCCTCCGCCGCGGTCGGGATTTTTCTTTTTCCCCAGAGCTCTCCGCTCCGCAACGTCCTTCGTCACCGAATTCGGTTTGACGGTGGAACACATCGAAATCCTAAAAATGAGTACAATTATCTTGATGGCTGAACTTGAATTAAGCGACTCACGGAAGTCGCTTGAGGTCCGCTGCCAACTAAACAAATAAGAGACGAATCCCGCATTCGAAGCGACGACGACGACAACAAGTGGAAACTGTATTACATGTTTCACCAAAGATTGTTAGCCAAGAAAGCGTGAATGGATCTATTTTCCCTCCAGTGACGCTCCCTGCAACCGCCGCGATTGCAGCTACTCGAACGGAACCACGTCAAAGCAAACTTATTTTCATCTTTCTCAGTTTGTGAATATTTTTATTGTTCGAACAGATATTTGCCGCCGCCGCCGCTGCCACCGTCAACAACAACCACCCTTGACCTCGTCGCGCGTTGCTGCACTGCAACCGTGAGTGAGGACGATTCAACTTTCAAGGCGCTTTCCGAGCCATTTTCTAAATTTTCGTTGAATTCACCACGGCTTATCTGGATTCGACATCTCGAACCCATCCACGATATATCCAAATAATCATCTTTAATCCCTTTCGTAGCCAAACAGATTCAGAAACTAGATTTCGGGATTCTGAAGATTCGGAATCGTCGCCGTTCGGATCACTATTTCAGTAGTTGAAGAGAATTGCGGCAATTCCAACGATTGCAGAGTTGCCCCGACTTGAGCCTGTGTTTCGACATCACAAGCGCATATCAAATCAATAATTCGTCATCATGAATTCGAAAGCCTCGCTGTGATCAACGATGTGCGCCAACGGGAGAGGTGACCTCCCATCAAAATACCACCTGGATGGGACCGTGCAATCGAAAGCTTTCGGAAATGATGACTGCGCGCGCATTCATTCGTGGATCTTTCAAATTTGAACATCGATTCGGAGGCAAGTTACCGAGAAGTTGAGAGCGCGTTTGTGGAGACTTTCAGAAACGCAGCGAAGTGACCGCGCTTCTCACTCGAAAAAGCTGCTCGCTGGTGCTCCGTGGGATGTCTCGAGAACGGTTCCCTTTGCGGCGAACGAGCACTTCAGCTCACGGACGTCTTTGTCAAACGATTTGTGATCCTACCTCTAGCGGGTTTGAGCGAAAGATTCCCGAAAGTGCCGCGTCGCTTCGAGGAAATCGCCTGTTCGCAACGATCTTCAATCACTGATTCCGAATTCAAACGCATTGATTGTTAAGCCAATCGAAGAGGAAACTTTTCAATTCAGGTCAGCGGAGCCGCGCGATTCTGGGTCAGAAGGCGAGTTGTTTCAGACAAAACCCACTGTCGCCACAATTGAGATCGCGTCCGACTCAACAACGACCGCGGTGTTTGGAATATTCCGACATTCGGAGACAAATATTCAGAAAAAAAAGAAAGGAAAGAGAATAGAAAATAACATTCTAGGTTTCTGTTTCGACGAATAAGTGAAGATTTACCTATCGGCTCGAGGAATCTCGAGTTGTTTTGACACCTGAACGTGATTTTCTCTCCGTCAGCTATCTCTCTTGACAATCTTGTTTGAATCCCTAATTGTGGAAGCCGCATTTTCGATTCAAAACGAAAAAATTGGACGTCTGTCAAAACGAACAGAGAAATATCGCCAATCTAAATTCTGATCGGTAACGAAACGTTGAAAGTTAGCGAATTTTGTTAATGGAGCTCAAAACAAAGGATGACGTGACGAAACAATTCAGAAGGTCCGACAGAAACTAACAGATCCGCTTTCTGCAATCAAGAGTTCCGTCCGAAGCTTGAGCGCTGACCTTTAAGTGGATGGCCGGCAGCGTTTGGCGTAAATCAGGGCTAGAAGCTCAAGACACACACAAAAAAAGAGCCCGGGATAATAGCACAGAGACGATGATGCCAGCTGTCGTAATCGCTTGATTGCTGTTAAACTTGTTGTTTTCATTCTCTCATTGCTTTTAACCGGCTTTGTTTGTGGATTGAACAGATTCGTGACAAAACTCGCCACGCCTTACGGAATACGACCCGACCGCGATTCTGCCGAGTCACGAAACGTGTTGCTGCTTTTCATTTCTTCTCCAACAGCTCTCCCCGAGTCGTTTTTCCTCGCGTTCCGCCACGGAGAAGAAATCATTCATTAACGACTGCTCCCGGTTCGATTCAGGCTCCCGAACGAGAAACACGGAGGAGCGACAATGACAGAAATAGGTTGACAGTCAACTTCTATTCTTCAACAACTATCTCCCGCCATTTCGTTTCAATTCCGTGTTCTCGAGATCTCGAGGGCCGCGTTCCGATCGGACGAAACGCGAGTTCTGATACCGTCTTTGGAATTTCAACTTTCCAGCTGCGATTTCAACTTTTCGGCAAACGAGTTGCGACGTCTGACGATGACGACGATGCCGCTTCCTTGACGTTCTTCCATTTCGACAAACCGATCGATTGAATGGAACTTTCGATTGATGTATTTCCTCTCGCTTGTTAGAAACGATTCCCAGCGAGCGAGCGACCCGTCACAGCGTTCGGAAATCGGATCGGGGAAACAATGGCGGAGTCGATCACGACCATCAAAAGGTGAACGCGACTCCCGACTAAGTTAGGCGTGATTCCGACGCGAAGCGATAATTCTATTGACACTTTGTTTCCACTCGGGTGATGTTCGGTTCTCGTCTGAGCAAAACTGGTGATCGCGACTCCGGCTTGCGTAAAATCCGGTTGAAGGTGGATCCCACGTTGTTGAAGGCAAGGGGAGAAATCGCATTGTGGCATTGGGACCGGTGTGAACACTTGACGGTGGATTCTACCGACCCTATTGACGCTACCAGACATTGTGGTCCTCGCGTTTCCAGGATTCGTGGAAGAAGCCGCGACGGCCTTCAGGAAGTCTTCAACCAGCGAAGACACTATCGACTGAAACTGCGATTCCACTCACAGCGATAGATTGGTCCCGAATTCATCGAGAGCCTGAACTGACGACCGTGTTGGGCCCGTCCACAGCGCGTCGTCGGTGAAACAAAACCCAAACTAATGACGACTGAAACCTCTCGGGCTGCTCACGTGGAACAGCTGAAAAACTATCAACGACAAGCTGAGAACAACCACTCCCAGGAATCCAAATCACTCGGAACAACAATTTGCCTTCTACCTTTCCTCGGCTCCCCGAGCTCCCAGACGAGCCGCGAGAACGTCGCCGCTTTCGAAAAGGTGGAAAGCAACCGCAAAAATTGTCACTGCCACGCAAAACCGTGATGACAACGGCGGCGGCGGCGGCGGCGACTAGTCTGCCCGCGACAAGTGGGTTGACTCCGCCATCGGGAGCCGTCAGAGCTTCGGCAACCGGAAAAAGGGCCGCACACAAGCGGTTTCGCGAGTCAAATACTGAAACGACTTTTTTTTGCATGTTTCGATTGTGTCATTAGTGGCTCGTAGTTAATGGCAGGTGCCATTCGGTCAGGATTTGGATAACTTCGACATTTTCCGCATTCGTTCTGAGCAGAACTGTCTTTTTTTCCCTCGTTTTTCACGACGACCACTGTGCATCGAATTCTTGGATTCTAGCGAAATCTTCTCGGCGATTCATTGATCGTCTTCCACTGAAAACCTTCGGGATGGAACCCTCCATCCATCCATCCATCCATCCATCCATCCATCTATCCAAGAGGAATAGAACCATTCAACAGACGGGAGAAGTCGATCGGCTAATCAAGGATTATGTGGCTGGACGCTGGGAATCCGAAGAACGCTCCGAAAGCATATTCTAAAGTATAGCTCTGAATGGTCTGGATTGAATTCGGATGACGCCGGCTGGTCGACGGACCCCTGGATAGATTCACTTTCACTTCGAAGATTCGTGGTTTTGCCAGGAATCGACTTCTTTCCGTCGTTTCTGCTCGGATTCCCCAAAATTTCAGGCGGTCCTCGAGGCACGTTTTCGTGACGCAAAGCGAATATCACGAACGATCCAAACGGTCGCTCAAGACTCAGTTCCGATGGTCGCGAGACGAAGAAAAGCTACCGCGATACTTCTGATCGTTCAAACGACTTTGAAACGCTGATGCACGCTCATCTCTTTTCGTCGACCGCAAACGGCGAACATTTGAAGCTTGCTCTGACTTTTTGGTAACGCGATTCCATTGCTTCAATCGTCATCCGAAGCCACGCAAACGGTCAATGAAGACGCCTAGCAAAGAGGACCGTTCGACCGACCGACCGACAGACAGACCGGTCAGCAGATCAGCGGCGGTTGCCTTCACTTAAGCGTCAAGGGCAGACGACACTTGTGCTCTGGAATGTTTGTTTGAGAATTCTCACCATCTTGTCATGCTTAGTGGGGCCGTGGACGTTTCTCTGCAAGACTCACTTGCAAGCGTCCGAATCGAGTAAAACGAAGCGACTGTCTCGTGGATGCGTAAAATCCCTCGTTTCGCACAATTATCGTGGGCGTCATTGCGATCAGTTGGAACTGTTGTTCGTTGCGTCAAATGAGTTCAGGCTTCGCCGAATCCCGTTCGAATTGCAAGACTGTCTTTCGTGCAGTCAGTCATCCCCTCAGTCAGATCCGAGGTCAAAGCGTCTGGTGGGCTGAACTATCTAGACGCCAAATTTACGAGGATCATTTTCTTCAGGACTAACGATGTTTGACATGAAAACGGTAACAAACATTTTTTGACTGACGCATGATTCATTATAACGAGACCTCGAATAGCATCCGATAATAAGAGAACTGATCGAGATTCCTGCGGCAGAAGGATGATGGGCTCTTCCGATTCTATAAAGTTTATTCGCAGATTTTGCAGTTTTCCGATGAGGACAGAAATCTCGGAAACATTTCCAGTGCGCGAAGTTCCTGAAGCAGACGTCCAACTAAAGAGACATACCGATCACCATCGGAACGAGAGAGACAGAGAACAACTGTCTAAGTGGTCGTCAGTGCAGCAGATCGCCGATAAGACACGAAAATGAGTCATTGTCTCTGCAGAGACAAAACGTTCAAAGCGTCCAATTGCATGTGTTTGTCTGTAGTATTCTCGCATCGGAAAATAAGGAAGTACGCGGATCCCGGGACGAGGACGGATCGCTTTCACCGGCCGGACCGCGTAATGACTTGTTGAGTGAGCTTCTGCCGCACAAAACGTTTTGACACAGCAACGCCACCACCAGCACCACCAACAACAATCCGATGCATAACGACTTCGTCTATTTTAGAATGCAACCCTTCTCAAACCGAACGCTGGGTCAGTCAGTCAGTCGCTTGGTTGACCAACAGGCCGGATATCCACCGCAGTTTATGAGTTTCATTCGAGAAGTCGCCCTAAGTAACGGATCGTGTTGGGGAACGAATGCTGTTTGTTCATCGCTTCGGAAAAGAGGGAAAACGAACATTTCCAGACAGGCGGACGCTCATCAGCAATCAGACATCGAGTCTCATTGATTGTGTCGTCTTTTGACTTTGACGAAAACTCATGGATTCGGAGGACGAATCCAAGTCCGTCGTGATGTATGGTTTCAAAAAGTAACTTCGCGAAAACCCGTTCCTGTCGTCGCTAGGAAATGAACATCTCCGGACGATCTTTCTGACAGAACGAAGTCGAGGAAAAAAGGAGTGGAAGAAAAACGTTTGACAAACCACAAAGGGGAGCTCCGCGAACAACTTCACGCAGCGACCGAAGGCGGTACAGAAAGCTGTTGAAAATTGAGGCAGAAAATGCTCGGCGCTTCTTCTAGCGATGTCGACGACTACGACGCCACCAGAGGAATTGCGTAGCCAAGCGCGACACGAACTCCGCAAATGTGAAGATTTCGCTATCGGTGGCCAATGTTACGTCTGCTGCTCACTTGACTGCTTGCTTTGGCTTCTGCCTTCATTCCGACGACGGAGGAAAAGTTCTATTCATTCAGGAAGATTCGAGTCCGATCGGCATCAGAAAAAAAAGCACAAGGTGGCAGAGACGGTTGCGATTTTCCCAGCGTCTGCCACTTGTGGACAACCACTTGTGTCCAGGTGAAAATGAAAAAGGTGAAAAATTGCAAAGATCTCGAAATATTGAAAGAGACTTTGCGAAATCCATCGATATCTCCGAAATCGATGAAATGCTGCCGAGAAATCGGTGCCCGAGCCAACGACTTTTGCCAGACCGGTCCCGGGAACAGAAAAATGGGAACTCCTTTCAAGTCGAAGTCGGCAATCGCATATCCTGAAGTTGCTCTTGCTCACGAATCAACCGACTGAAAGAACGATCCGGTGATTGTTACCGTTGATATCTTGTTTGAGCGCTGCCGGCCAGCTTGCCTGTCTGCCGGGCGTAGCTCGAGGGTCGCAACGATTTGGTCGAATGTCTCGGCCGCGGCAGCAACCTCCTTCGTTGGCCTTCAAGTTTGTTGCGTTCCTTCGGTGAGACTGGAGCCAACTCCCGGTTATCTTTGAAACTTCAACTGTTCGTGCGGCGGGTGGATTCGCCTGCAAGCGGCTTCAAATCTAACTGTAAAGCTTCACCCAACCAGAAAGGTGGCTCATCTTAGGAGAAAGGTGGTTTGTCTTGACGGGGAGTGTGTTTGCTCCCTGTCGAGACATCGTTCGGTTCGGTATCGATACGAACGATTGGTTGGTTAAACGCTTTTCATTTCAGGCGGCGTTTTTCCATCGATTTCGACTCAGTCAGCCGGTGCACGATTCGCAAATATTTCCCAAGTGCTGCCGACTGGTGATCGAGCAAGTGTTGACACCGATCGGCATTATCATAACATCGAAAGGCTGTTGTCAAGCTGGCGGTGCTGCTCCCGGTGTCGATGATGATCGTAAGAGCAAATATGTATTCGAGCGGTATAATACGCTGTGATTTACAGCCGTCGGTTTCGCCGAGGTTCCGCCCACGCAGCGCGCATGAACCCGCGGTTTATGAAGAAACAACTCGAAATCGAAACCCGCATCCTTCATGGAGATCGTTTCTAATCCCTTTAGCCACTGTCAGAGATACGTAAGTCTACGGCGAAAACCTCTCTCGAAGCGAAGAACGACGCCTGTGTTATTCCATCGCTTCCGGAGGACATCCCGGTGCTCTGAATCGAGGTCATTCAAGGAAGCTTTTCTCTCTAAATTCTCGTTCGCCGAAAGAAATCCACTATTAGAGTTTCCACGGTGAAGCTTCCGGTTTGCCGAACGTTGTTTGATTTCAATCGTCGCCCGCTGGCCCGCCCGCACACCCACCTCTCCTTCGTTTCACATCGATGTCAATATCCTGATGTCGTTAGACGATGTCTATGGACTGAACCGACGTGTGAGAACAAAAAAATTAAGGAATCCGCTTCTCTTCGATAGCGCCTGGAGCCATCACCGAGTTTTCATCGGGTCTGAGGCGATTCTTGGGGCCGTCATGCAATGCAAGAAGCAGATCAGGAGGCAGCTCCCGCAAAATCAGAACTCCGCGCTGTCAACTTTCGTCTGAGGAAGGTGAAACACAGACATCTCACATGATGCAAGATGTCATGAATTTCGGTGGCTAGTAGTGAAGCACGTAAAGACGAAAACGACGGCGGAACAAAACGATGGCTGGACTTAGGGTCAAGGCGTCGCGAAGGACATGCAGTGCTAGGCAGCGGACGCTTTGTTCGACGTCAAGTGCAACTGCAGTTCGGCGTTAATTGAATGTAAGAAGCGTGCTCCTTCCACGAGAACAGAAAAACGATGCGCCGGCATCTCCTGTCGCCGAGTGAGAGCCAAAATTATAGAAGAGCAGAATATTGTTCCAACGGCTGCAAGCTCGCCTCGCTGATGCCTTGGCAGATGGCTGTCCTTGCCAACAGGCTGCGAGCGAATGAGTCCGACAGAATGAGAAATCGAGAAACGAACGAAGGATAGGTTCGCACAGATATCGCGCGCCAGAAATCGATGCTGCTGGAAACAATTTCTTAGCTGGAGCAGCGTCGATCCGCCGCCAGAAGCTGATCGTCGTTTGAACAGAAAAAACCGTTGAGAGAGCAGACGCGTAGACATTCTTCAGGGATCCGAAACGAACCCCTCGCCGACGACCCTATGCAAAACGGAGTACTCGAGGGCTGAAACCGAATCCGGAATGAGATTTGCTCGTCGAGCCATGATGGAGGTCAGCGAGATCCTCGACGAGTTCCGATAAGAGAACGAACCATGTTGGTGGAGTCTCGCTCAACGCAGATAGAACATCGCGACTTGATAAGACACTTGAGACACAAATAAACCACTCAGGTCATCGTGGAAGCACGCAGTGGTACAACGACGACAGCAGCAACAACAAAGAATTGGGAGTCACGACTTCGGCAGGTGAGGCCATTGCTCGTGTGCTCTAGGCAACAGGGGACACAACGTCGTAGAAAACATCTGAAGCCGCAGCAACGATGTTCGTTAAGCTGATGTCAATACAGCCGACGTTTCCGACATTCCGCCTCTGTTTCCATCGCGATCACAGATGCAGCTGTTTCTGTCGTCACTGGAGAAACTCCAACTGAAACTAGCTCATCAGCCTCGAAATGGAGGAAAACACATCGATATCATTTGGTCTTGACACACTGAAAAACTTCACATGCTGAGACTCGGAGCTTCAGAACGATTAGAACATCTCTAGAGTCGATCAACCTGAAGTTTTTTAATATGTGATCAATCGGAAGACATGAAAGTCAACTTGAACGAGCTGGGTGACGTTTCGAACGATAGCTTAAATATATCGACGTTGCCTCAGACACGGTACGCGGATGTTGCAAACGATAGATAGATAGATAGATAGATAGTTGGCTCACTTTGTCCACGAAGTCCGGAGAGTAGAATCCTCAGTGAGTGAAATCCGACGAAGAACGCACAGAACAATCACTTTATCCAACACACATGCACCGATTGAGGAATTGACGGGCGGGCGGGCGGGCAGGCGGACAGCCAGCCAGCCACGAATTGCGTCCGGCAGGAGGCCGTAGTCCAACTGACTGCAAGTGTTCTGTGGTGGAACTCTCTCGCCGGTTGTAGCGGCCGCGGCAACGCGCGCTTACCAGCGTAGTCTTTCCCGCCAAACAGCGCTCCTGCACCGACGGCAACGACAACCGCGGTTCATGTGTCACTGGCGAACTGATACAGTTCGCGTCGATCTAAAAATATGCCTGACCCGCAGCCCGCTCGTTAGATGCTGTGATTAACTAATCAAATGACTATGGGAACACTTATTCGTCACAACAAACCGATGGGCAGAAGCGTTCGTCTACTTCCACTCGCGTTCGTGCCGCTATCGAGAACTTATCAATCAATCGAGCGGTGACTTTATCGCTCGACAAACCGATCCAGCAATCAGTGTTACTGGAAATTCGTGTCGACTAGAAACACATACCTATTCTTCCACAATGAACCGTGTATGCAAACGACGAGCTATGATGACACGATTCGGTTAGATGTTCCCATTACAGCGCAAAGCTGTGCTCTACATATTTAGGAATCGTCTCCTCGATACCTGACGAGTCAAAGAATCGTTCGAAAAAGCCCGAGTGAAGTGATCGCATCATCGCCGAAATCGTTTGGATACATGAAGGATAGTTGAGCGCTCTTTTTCAATAGCAAGGCCATACATTAATGACTTGAAAGGGGAAGAAAGTCGCGCTAGAAAAAATCATTTCTGTCACTCGATGTCCAGCTCGACCGGCGCGGCGATTCCAATGGAGCTGGATGAAATCCGAATTATTCGACGCTGTAATTTCAGACGTGAAAATAAACCACCAGACAATACCAACGGCTCCGGACAGTTTCAAAGACTGCAATATCATGATTTTTCGTTTCGTCTAGAGCAGATGAGTGCTTCCAGCCCATGCGGGCTCATCTCGCTCTAGTATTTCGTCGCGCGCACCGATAAACTTTGATTCAAATGCGACGCTTCCTGCGTTCAATGGATTAATTCTGAGTTCGTGGAAATTTTTTTCTCCGTCGCTAAAAGCTCTCAATCACACCTCACCGACAGATGGACCTAGCCGAAAACTGTTGCACTGAACGGATTAAATTGTCACGCAGAGCCGATTCTAAAGAGGCGTTGCGAGACGTTGACTGGTAAAGATTTCAAAAAAAGCTACTGGCTATCTACCTGAATCCATTTTTGGGAACGATTTACAATTGCGAATATCGAAAGCAAGAGTTGAACTTCTTTCGGTGCTTCGCAATCCAAGCTCGGATTTGCCTTTTTCGGCATCTGACGCGACTTTTCCCGAGAGACGTCGTCCAATACGCGACAAGTTTTCGGCGATTCCATGCTGCCCTGGTCGTGCAGCATAAATTTTCCGGTCTCGTGGCTTGCATGAATCCAGCGAGCTTTCATTCTCATCTGTCGTTGGTTTATTATGAAGCAATTAGATGGCGAGTCTAGTGGACGGCTCTCCACGTTCCCTAGTGTGGGAGGAAAGCAGGCGGACAGGCCGGCAAGCCAGTTCACTGAGCGAGCGAGCGAGCGACTGGCTTCCGCCTTCCAACCTTGAAACGACTGCGTTCGTATCAGATCGACACCCAGAATTTCCTTTGTGCATCGCTGTGTCCGTTGATGGAGGGTCAGTGGTTTCATTCAGCTGGTTCGTTCACTCATGCTACATCTCAGCATCGATTCGGCTTTCGCGGCGTTTGAGACGCATAAACCACAGAACGCCAAACCGGTCATATGTATGGCGAACGCATCATCAGTACATATCTCCCATCTGACAAAGACAGCAATCATTTGGAGCGAATGTGATTCATGCAACCGTAGACGCACTAATCGATCGATCGAACTTATTATAACGCGGCTACGTTCGTCAAAGCCTACACAATAAGATTAATGACTCAGCTCAGCTCCACCGCGCTCAGTTTACGCCGGGCTCGATCTTTATTCAGCGAAGTGAACCATTGTATCAAATGGATCCATTGTATTCTCGACGTCGAACCCAGAACAGAGAGCTAGAACTATTCATGACAGAACCCTCTTTCGCCCCATGCCTGGTAGAACGAGTGACGAGGACGAACAAAACGAAATCGAACTCACCTTTGGCACCTCCCGGAGCGTAGTCGTCTTGGTCGAGATTCTCCCCAGAGGACGACGTCGCCGACGTCGAAGGAGGTGTTGCACCCAAGGCAGAGTGGAGTGAGGCTCCTCTGGGCAGAGACATACTCTTCGATGCCATTTCACGTCGCATGTTTAGCACGTCCACGAGTATACAACACAATCACAAACGGAAAATAATCGCCCAGGAAAGAGCCTCGCTCTGCTCGCCTGAAAAGAGAAATGCCGACTTATAATCAGATGGAGATCGTCCGTAGTTTGGAAGCATCGAGAGCGACATCGTTTCCGACTATGGGTTCGATAACGAGAAAACTATTTTCGATTCGAAATAAACTCATTTCACAATTCTTGATAGTGAAACTGGCAACAAACGTTTCGTGTGAACTTTGAAACTTCTGAGGAAAAATTATTCGGCAACGTCTCGTAATTTCGCCGCAGGGTATTCTTGATAAGGCATCGGCTTTCTCTGAACGAAAGCGTTTTGGTCATTTCTCTGGATTTTTGCATGTTATATTGCAGTAATCGTAAATGGTTATTCCTGTAGTGTGGGAACAGCCTTTGATACAACCCGGCTGCCGATTCCTAGGAACATTGGCACATTTTTTCCTCTGCTAGACGAATACCGATCCCAAAGAAACGAAGAACTCAGTCACACCTTGAAACCTTACGCTCAACACAAAAATCCAGGTGACAGTCTCAAAATATGATGAGAATCAGATCAATGTTGGTATGCTCCTCGGTTTCGGAAATTGATTTCGAAAGCTCGGAGTTCAGATATCAATTTCCGAATCGGAGTCACAGCGCAGCCATGTGGTCGAATCGCCGAACGAGAATTGGACTCGATACAATCACTTTGAGAATGGTTTCTAAGGTCCCCACCAGCCTCGGTTGAACCGGGAGGACATGGAACTTTCGAGCTCCATGATTCAAAGGCTGGATGAGCCTTTTGCGCTACACCGAAGGAAGGAGAAAAGGACGAAAAGATTCTTTCAAACATTTCGTTCTAGGAGCCTGGCGGAACTCTTTTACGAAAGGTTTCCGATGCAGGAATGATGACCGACCAAGCTTCATTCAATAAAGGATTATTTGATCTCTGGAATCTGGAGGTCGAGGGAATTGATGATGATTCACAATACATCGTTTAATGCGGATAGATTGATGGATAAACGGAGATTTATGAATGAGGTCTGAGATTCCAAACTTGGTTCACCGGACGAAAATTTCCCCACACAGGTAGCACCCACGAGAAGCTTCGACGATCCGAGCGCGTGGGCAGTAGCAGTGGCGTGGAGACGAGGTTAATAAGTTCGAGGGTTGACTAGTCGAGCGAACGAGCTAAAATAAACCGAATCGGATCCAGGTCAACGAGACACGCGCTTCCCTTGACGGCACCAGTTCTGGTGACGTACGCGGACACGATGCTCTCGATCCATAAATATGAGGGAAATCGCGCAAACGGATCGGAGCACATGGATGCATTCTTTTGCGTGCATTTACCGTCAAAAAGATTCAAAGAACTTCGAGCGGTGATCGTTTGTCGAACAGCTGACAAATCCGCGTAGAAACATGGTCAACGACCCAACAGAAATGTATCCGCTTCCACAACCTACGCGGTTCAAGGCAAGTGTCCTGAGAAGAAGCTAGCGTCCATTTTGAGACGAAATTTCACTGTTTCGGTCAATGAAAGTTTTGTCGCAACGCAGCGGTTCCCGTCGACGAGCGAATCGCGGCGGGAGAAATTCTCCCGAAACTGCTCCTGGATCGACATGTGTAATGAAACTGAGATCTCACGATCAGATTTTTTTCCCTTCTCAGGAATATCGGCCCCTGTGGGATCCTCTTTGAGGCAACAGGAGTTTTAAGTTTCGGCAACTTGAGCTTCGAAAGAACACCTCGCATTGTCATTCGTTTGACGTTGGAAATGCGCAGCATCTGCACTTTGTGAACTTCTTCCCGAAATTCTTCATTTCGACAGAGAAGAAAGCAGAAAACAGAACACGATGAGACGTCGAGAAAAAACTGGTCACAGCACCGCCTCTTCGTGTGCATCTTGGATTTCGAAAGAGAACCGGACGGGTTGGATCTGGCTATGACAAATGTGTTCCTGAAATTCAGTTTGTCGCCGCCTGCCAGCTCGTTACGACCACTGCTGATGGTGTCGTAATTGCTTTGACTGGAACGGTCAGAAAGGGACTCGTCAAGTAGCATATCAGTAATTTAGCCCAGTTGATCAAACTGGAATGGTACGAGCGTCCCCAGAAGACCAACGAGTTATCGGATTCGTCGATTTCAGGCGATGAACAGCTGTCATCAAACAAATTCTTCTTTCTGGCGGAGTCGATCGTAACCTCAGAAGGGAATCCTCGGGAAGAAAAATGATGTCACTTGTTCTGCGTGTTTAGAACGTCCGAGGTCACCTTCCAGGGAATGAATGCTTCCTCGAACAGCACCTCCTCCAACGGGACGAGTGCGATTCCGCAGAATCCTCTCGTAATCGTTGCTCAGAGACCTCCGAAGTACCACGTCTTCTCCACTTGTGTTCTTCGATTCTCGAGATCTTCAAGTAGCAGCGGCTCGCGATTCCAACACCGTAATTCTGGGCTCGGAAACGACTGAATATCGCCGTCGACTACATGGAACGAGCACTTGTGCTTTCGGAAGCTTTTCAAAACCGGAAAACAATGTGGATGACAAGGAAGAGGAGGAAGAAAAACGAGAGAAAAACCTGTCATCAGGTCCTCACGAAACGAAGAAAAAAGTGAGAAGCGTTCAAACCGCGAGAATTTTCTGCTCCCGATACCCCGTGTGTTCGTGGGCGGACAGCGAGCGGAGCAGAGGACCCAAGGGAACAGCTCGACGGCTCTCGTTCTTCCACCAAATTTGCTTTCCCAAGCTCCCTGTGAACACCGCGTTGTTTTCCTCCTCAAAGTGGATATAAGCCATGTTCGAGGAATTCGCTCTTCTTTTCCGAAGTTTGGTGAAGAACATACAGTCTCGACCTCTGGAGAGCGAGAGATGTTCCGAATCGTCTCAAAAATGCTTTCGTGGTTCTGAAATGTGGCAATAAATGATGTCGAATCGTCTCTACTGCGCCGATTTGTCAATACCAAGCCAAATGATGGAACCGAACAATCGAAACGACATTCCTGAGATCGTCAGCATCTGCGAAATATAAATGACCGCGGCATTGGATTTCTGCAGCGTTGTCATCCAAACAAAGCGAACAATTTGGTTCCCTGACATGTTCTCAATATCACTGACTCACAAGCCAGCCAAGCTTCGACGTGGTTGACAAACGACGTCGATGGATGGATCAAAAAATGCAAAATGAATAGCCGGAATCGGGCCATAAACTTCCACCGCTGTATCTCCATGGCCACGTATGAACAGTTTCGATGGTGGATCGAGTTTGAATCCTTCATTATGAACCCAACAATCAGGAGAGAACCCGCCTCGAGACGCGGTAATGAAGTGAGTTCATAGAAAGTAGATTCCTGCTGGATCCGAAACTGGAAAAACTTCCGAGTACTTTTTTGAACCCGTAAACTCGCGACTTGAAATTCAGATCGGAGTCTCGCCCAACAATTATTCCCATTCCGTGTACTATCTCTGCTTTTTATCAACCTCGGTATTTATGGCTCGAGCCCAACAACGAGGCTTCGAGAGCGTGACGCACTCCATCAAGGCCATCCTCTACGTGTTCCTGCCGAACACCGCGAACGGACTTCGAGCTCTTTGAGTTACGACGTACGACTGGCGGCGCGGCAAATCGCACTTTTCCGGATTTGAGTTTTACAGTTAGTTTTCTCTTTCCGTGATACGAACCGTTGCGGATATCTGGAGAGACGTTCGGGTTCACGGCATGTCGACTGAAATAGAAAGAGGAACCGTTTTTAGAATTTGTTGACACGAATCGAGTATGGGCAACGCTTGAAGCATGTTCAGAACATAAACAGTGACGTTTTCCGAGGCCAGAGTTATATATCATCATTCGGAACCGCGGAAATCATCAAAAGAGAAATTTCATAACAAGAAAACGATCTCCTAAGTGATCCCGAAAAATGATATGATCTCGATTTCGATGTTCCCGTCAGCACAGCGAAGTTCCGCTAAAGAACTTCGTTCAAAAACTTGAATGGAACGCTCACGTCGAAAACTACGGAGGAAAAAAGAGAAATCCTCGCTCAACCGGTCGGTTTGTTGTGTTCGATTCTTGTTTGTGATCTGTTTCGATGTCGGTGATCGTGATTCGAGGAAAACAACGACCGATTCTCTCCCATCAAGCAAGGAAGCGAGAGAACAATCCGCTGTGGAGCAATCACGAGCCATTGTTGATTCGTCCAGCGTTGTGTTGAGCGTGAGGCTAGAGTTTTGCGAAAACTTTGTTGAACCTTAAGCCGCCAACATATGAAACAAGTTGAAATGGAAACCAGTCAATCGATTCATCACCAACTCATCGATTGTCGAACCGACTCGCTCAGCCTCATCGCAAATCACTGTTCAACATCATCATCATCATCATCACAAACGACACTGTTGCGTTAACATTACGCAGCTTCATGCCACTGTTTAGCAGTCAGGGACACCTCAGGATCGTCGACCCCGGACAAATCGACAAATTAAGAAGGACGGGCATGCAGGCAGGCCGAAGCTCAGGTACTGGGGGGACATTGCGCGCGGTCGAGAATGAAGAGAAGAGCCTTCTCCAACCGCATATGTTTTCGAATGACCGAGCGGGACCCAAGGAATGAACCTTTTCAGAAAACCAATGGAGAACCGAATCCCACGCTCCGACAGAGTCCGCCCTGACCGTAGTACGTGCTTCTTTGATTTGTCCTCTCTGTCCCTGCGACGTTAATTTCCGGACTTGTCCCCCGACTCATAGCACATTGTCCAAGCCAAGCATTTTTTCCCTTAATTTGAGTCGGAAAATGAAGACGAACAAGGCTTTTCAGGCGTTGGCTGGCTCGCGAACTTCACTGGTCGTCGGCGCAAGTGACTCTATTAATCCATTCATTCATACATCATTCACTCATTGTGACCGGCCGACGTTATTGCGTACGACCCCCGACCCCCAGCAACATTTGATGTCCAGGGAGTCATATCCAGTGAAGCCGCAGGAGATCAACCCGAAAGGTTCAGATCCTGCTATGCAATTACCCAGATCTGTTCAGTTCAATAATGCACTCTCACCGAATGTTGAATTCATTGGATTTGAATGCTGTTTTCCGTCTGCATTGACGTTTATTACCCCACGGGCGGTGACAAGAAGAACTAGACGTGCTTTGCGACTCTTGACGTCTCTCGGTGTTTCTCTTTTGTCCTGTTTTCCTTTTGGGTCCGATTTGCATCGAAACCGCGTCGAGTGTCAGGTCCGCTGAGTTCCGATAGACACTGCGCGCCGGCGAGACTACCCTGTCTTCTCGAGTATTTCAACTCGGTTGCAAATTTTGGCTTTCTGCCTCTGAACTTTCGTCCGGAAGGCGATCCGACTACCCGACTCCGTGGCTAGCTAACTGGTAGACACGACGACAGCGACGAAAAAGCAGGAGGAAAAAAATGCGCGAGTTTTCTTTTTTGGCAGGGCAATTTGAATATTTCCTCTTTTGACCGTCGGCATCAGCGGCTGCAGTCGAACAGAACGGCAGGGAGAGGCTGAACTTATTTTTGGAGAATTGATGCCGAGCATCTTCTTTCGGAAAGCGAGGAAAAGGGGATCCGAATAGAAGCAGGAGGACGAGGAGGAGTTGGAGCCGTGCTCGGGGATTGAATTGGGCACAAGCTCTGTTGACTCGTTTGCGTTCGAAAAGACTCCGTGGGAGCGAACACCCATCCAGACAATCACTCCTGGAATTCCCATCGAATTTCCGAAAAGAAAAACAGAAACGTGACGACACTCTCAGGGCCGCAAAACACCGTGGTGAGGAGGAGACTGAAGTTCAAGGAGAGAGAGGAAGTCTGCTGATAACCAATCGAATGTGCAGCGAGAGTCCAAGACACGAGAAGGGAGTTCGAAACAAAGTACTCCCTCGCTCTCGTTTCGACAAAGCCCAACCGGCATTCTCGAAGTTGTTTTGACGAGCTGCTCGTGCGACATGATTTTCATCTCCGCCGCCTTGTTCTTGCCCTGTCGTCGCTCTACTGACGCGTCGGCTTGTTGTAAAGTTGTTCACCCAGAGGATAATTAGAGTGCATTCATCAAGCGATCAAAGAGAAGAACGAACCCGACCCTCCGGAATGAGAAGCACGGCGTCGTCGTTTGCGAAACCCTTCCATTATCTTTTGTCAACAATGTCGAAAATTCTGAGGTACAGACACTTGCGATGGGGGCACGATCTTCTCGTTCAAAAGTAAACTTGAATCAAGAATAGAAACCGAAGCAGATGTCGGGCAAAACTTCATCCGAAACGCATTAGAGTGAAAACTAATGAACCAGAGCGGGTTGAGTGCTTCAAGGGAACTGATTCGGAGTCGCGTCTTCTCTGTCGTTTCCGTTCCCTAGAAGAAGGAACCGAAATGAAGTCGAGAAATTGTCATGCTCGTTCATGGCGTGGAATCTTGTCGGTCGGGGAATAGAAGTCCAGAAGACTCGCGAAGAAACGGGGGCCGACTCGAGAAAAGGGAGAAAACAACAGAATCATCGCGCGAGCTGCTGGATTCACCGTTGACGCTGCTTCGCCCGCGTCTCGCAGCCGCGTTGGTCACAGACAATTCTCAAATAATTACAACTGGGCTCGTCTTATTATATCTTGAGGAGCACTCCAGAAGAGCATTTAAACAATAAGAAGACCACAAATTCACGCGTCTCCACTTGCAGTGGGCGCAGCATGCACTGGTGAAGCGAACGCTGTTGTCGGCGATGATGCGGACGAGCTCTCTTTGGGCGAGTTGTTCACAAACAAACTTTTGGAATTTTAACCGAAAATCCACTCAATCTTTGAAGGCTCTCAGGTTAAATCTGGGAACGACCAACAATCAATCGTTCAGCGAACGCTTCCTCCAGATTTCGTTCAACTATTGAGCGGTTCTTGACGTGACGGCGAACTTTACGATATTAATGAATGGCAAGCTTACCTTCATTCGCTACAGAAGCCCCATCCTCGTCGATGGATTCCGTCGTTATTCTGGAAAGAAGGGAATCATTGTTCGTACTAATATCTGCAAAAGTCATCTCCTAAACTGTGTCGTCTGAGCGCCAACTTCAAGAACAGAACCTCATGCAAGGAAACCAGGTAGGAGGAAGGAACTTCGATCCAATCAAGGGCGGGATCGCATTTCGCGTGATGCTTGACTCTTCTTTTGAGATTCAGCTCATCGGGAGGATTTCATTTCCCGAAATTCTCACGCACAGCAAACCGCAGATCCGTAACCCTCAAGCTTCGGAGGATCATGAGTGAATGGAAGTTTCCTCAGTCGAACAAAATCCCCACCAGCGAGGTCTTCCTCAGTTGCTCGCTCTTTGAATGAAAAATGTTTCCAGAGAACGGACTCCGATTCACCCGAAACCGGACACGAGCCCGAACTTATTCTGACTTGAAAAATGAGTTCCGAGTTTTGTTTCGTAATTAAAGAGATAACGCGATGCTATTTTCCTCGGCTTCTAAAGAGCCTCGTCGACCGCTATCTAGCGGAAAACGAGAGAGAGAGAGCGAGAGAGAGACCGGCACAGATAAGGTTTCGCCCTGAAGGACGCGATAAAAAATTGAACGAAGCAATATTTATATTCGTTATTGGAGAGATTTCCGACATCCCCATCTCGAGGTCGAAGAGGTTCCGAGCCAGAGGTAATCTCTCGGAGCACCATCCACCCAGAGCAATGAATCATCGCCTCGAACTCATTGCTCCCGGAAAACTTCTGATCGAGGACACAGAAACACTTCTAGAGAGCCGGCTTCTCGAGGACGAAACTTCTCTAAGATGATATTGCTTCATGGATCGAATTCTGCGAAAGTCAGTTTCCAGGATAAGTGTTCGTAGAGGCCAAACAGCTCTAAAATCCTTCCAAGATGACTAAAACTCGCTCCGAAAACGAGAAATGAATGAAAAAACGAAACGAGAAAAGAATAATTCGTCGACAGCGGCTCACAATGAAGTCGGTAGCGATTCGTTGAAACACCTCACAGAGTTCAACAAACAGAAGCGCACGGAAGTTGATTCTTCAATATCGAAGAGATTGGTGTCAACATGACCACATGTCAAATCTTTTTCCAGCGTATATGTTGTGCCCAGAGGTAGTGTCTGTTGAAAGGTCGCAGTCTCGACTCGTAGAGACGTTGAGTGCTCCATCAGAGTAACGGTGACGTCAGGACAACGTCGGTCGAGCCCGTCATTAACGAATAGTAATGATGATCGTAACAGAGTTAGAGGGCGAGCGACAGGCTGACAGACCGAATGAGTGTCTGCCTGTCTGTCTGTCACATCTCTCGACTGCGGTGCCTTTCCGCCGCAATCGAAAAGCGGAAATGGGGGCGGATGGTATTTTGGTTGCTCGACTGGTTGGATTCTAGGGTCAACGCTTTACTCGCCGACACACTCCTCACCCATTTCGCCACAAACACACTCACCAGCGTGGACCAACAGTCGAACAGTACCGACCGAGGCAGTCGACCAACTGGGTTAATTGTCTTAGCTCTGAAATCGATTACGGGAGTTGTAAGCAGGTTTGCCCGCAAATCGAAAGCATTGATTCTTCGAGAAGCGGACCATACTTTGGCATCGACCACCGCGACCGCCCACAGCATCGAGCAGACAACACTCAAGATACGGGGTCTGCGAGCCCTTACCCCCAACTGAGGAATATTCGTCCCGACGGCGCGGTCCCTCGAAAGGGCATTTGTTGTACTTTCGGCATCATGAGCGGATTTCTTTCCCGAAGAATTCAAACTGAATTCTTCCGGCTCCGGGGCCAAAGATTGTTCGATTGAGGATCCAAGGTCTGCGTCAACGGAGCTGATTTCGAATGTCTGTCTGAATAGAAAGCTTTTCGAAAGCCTAGGCGGAAAGTGCCTCGGCCCTAGTTTTTCCAATAGGCTTCGGAGAGTGTTTTTACGTTGTTTCGAGTGAACGAGGGGTTCACCTTGACCTCGACAGCACGGGTCTGGATTTTGTGTGATGCCAAATCGCGGCTCATTTTGAAGGGAATCACATCTGTATGAGAACAACTTGGAACGAAGCACGAATCGTCCTATTCCTCGAAGAGCAAGTGTTTCTTGGACAGCAAGTTTCTTTTTGTGCGTGACGGGGAGCGGGAACGGAGCACTCGATGTCATGCGTCTCATTCGTGTGCTGTGTTATGCACGCCAGCCACAGGCTGCTCAACCACCGGTACCTCGCCCATCTTTTACCTCAACCCTCCAAGGTATTGAATCCGAGGAGATCACAACACCGATAGAGAGCCGACGTTATTCAAGCATTCGAAGCTCACACGAGAACCTCGAGCCAGGTCACACGCTGTGAATCAACTCTATTTCGATGATGCTCGAGTCCTGGAGACGACATCTGAGCTCCCACTTTCATTCGCGGATGGAACTTGTGACGAATGAATGAGCCAAGATCGCCTTCCGCCAGCCAACTAAAACACCTCGGTCGATCGAAGAATTTCGGTATGTAAAACAGAAATGATCTCAAGTCGGAAAACAGGATCGTTCCGCATAACATTGGGCATGACGCGAGAATCGCTCGATTTCCCATCAGATTTGACCACATGAGTGAAAGGCGGAAGTTCAGAGCAACAGTGGTGACGACAACGACAACGGCGGCGGCAGCAGCAGCAGCTGAGCGTAGGCCAAATCACTGACTGACTCTTTTTGGTAGAACGAAAAGAACACGAGCGTTGGGGACCAGAAAGAAAATACTATAAAGCTCTCACCGCCATTCGCTCCCGCAGCCATAAAACAACACTGATCGGCCAACCGCTGCAAAGCCAACAAAGGTCTCGACTGGTTAACGTCAAGCAAATGCCAAAAACATACACAGCACCGACATCCCACCTGGCTCAGGGCTATTCCGAAAGAGGAACCAATCTCTGACTCTTTCCGCACCGATGTGGATTCATTTAACGTTGTATTCCGGGGAGCTTGCTATGAACGAATGGTTCATATCGAGAAAAAGTGCAAGATCAGCGGCAGCGGCGTGAGAATGAATACGTCGGCAGCTCGAAAGATTCAGTTCGAGGCTGGGGAGTGGAACGAGATGAACCAAAAACTCCGACGGAAAACATGAAATGATTGGGTATCATAAAAAAAGTTCCTGGTGAGCTCGGATTATCGACATTCCTCCAGAGCAGACTCGACGCCAAGAGGACCGGCTGCGCTCTCTCACCATAGATCATCATTATCATCATCCAGGAAATCGTCAGACATCGCAGCCGGGTAAAACTTTGTTTATGCGTAAACCTTCATGAGTGTTTACGTTTTTCTTGTTGACGTTTGGTCGCCGAGGACCAGGAGAAGGAGGAATCCGATGTCTGGTTTTGTTCGGCCCGGAATCGACATCGTGAGAATCTTGACCAGCGCAACCTGCACCAGATCCAAACCGACGAGTTCGGCAATGCGGAGGTCTCGAGTCGGAATTCGCGAATAACAAATGCGAAGAAGTTTACTTTGAGCTTCTGTTAGTGAAGCATAATGCACGGTAGCAGCGCGTCTCGCGAGCGCTTGGTTTCGAACAGATCCTTCTATTTCGAGAACTACGCGACAGTTATGAAACCGACGGTGGTAATAGAGATATCGTGATGGACGCCGCTTGAAAACGCAGCGAGACTCAGTAGGAATGGAGAATCGCTAACGAGGCCAGTGGATCTGAGCGTTCTTTTCTGGAACGTTCTCTGATGGCTGATCGAGCGGCGAGACGGCGGGCGGGCGACAATAGTTTCAAGAAAAAGAAGACAACTCTCATACGGAACCGTGACGCAGCTCGGTTCCATCGACTTTTGGGTGCGCGGCAGCAGATGACCACACCGGTTGATCGTCAAAAAAGAAAAGCCGACTTCGAACAACTCTGATGACTCTGTGATTGTCCCGGAGCTGGGCCATCTCAAGCGATCCGAGTCGCTCCCGCCAACGCTGATGATGAGCAGGTCAGAGATGAGAATCGAAGTCGAGAACTGGAAACGACTTCAACGAAGCTCTGGCAGGTGACGGTGGACCAAGTTACGGTGACATCTACTCTGATATCGGTTTCCGCAGTCAAACCACAGTCTGAGGTAGAAGCAGCACAGATTACGTTCGTTCGTTCGTTCGCCAGTTTCAGGAGGGCTGCCGTATCCGTCACCGAACTGAGCCAACGTTGCTTTCTCGGTTGGGGTCACGAGCGCCTAGGCGACAAATGATCCGTGACAAAGCATCTAGTGCGTACGAATTCCCGTTCGTTACGACGAAGAGGCGACCGACGACATTGGCATACCGCGCGTTGATTCTCGCCTCTCGCAAATCTCTGCCCGAGTCCCGACCGGGGACTTCCGACGTTTCGCCTGGTTCCTCTCGGGAACTTTCGGAGGAACGAAACGAAGCCGGAAAACTTTCTTTCGACAAAAGTTTTTGTCTCGAGCTGAATGGAACACTGACGTGA
This sequence comes from Neoseiulus cucumeris, assembly GCA_021527715.1. Lineage (NCBI taxonomy): Eukaryota > Metazoa > Arthropoda > Arachnida > Mesostigmata > Phytoseiidae > Neoseiulus > Neoseiulus cucumeris. Next base: position 972,481 of record JAJSRV010000010.1, on the reverse strand, counting down.
GGTTACGATGGATAACTGTAACGATATTGCATGATACAGTCAGTGACGTCTGTTGCAAAATAATTCAGCGACTCCAGCAAGAAATGTTTCCTCGCAGATGAGCGCACAGACAAACGGGTGGGTGAATGATAGTGCTGTTCTCCGCTCGGAAATGTCAGCAATTGTTCCAGGCGACACGGTCGAACGCTTTGTTGAAATCCATGAAAATCCATAGATCGGCCGCCTCAGTCGCTCAACGATATCAGTCCGGATGAGCGAATGCAAGAGTTCGTTATTTGGACGATGATGATGAGATATTCAACTTGATGATGAGAACGGCAGGAGTGGAGCCGGAATGGGATGGGAAGCGCTGAACTCGCAGGAGCCAACCGAGCAGAAATAGAGTTATAGGATACTCCAGCCTCTAGGTCGTACCTGACGGAACGTGTCCAGTTTGCGAAATTCCCCTGAACGAGAGATAGTTTCTTTTTTGTGACAGAAGCAAGCGGGCGCATCGAAGGGAAACCAACGAGCGGAACAGCGTGATGGAGGAAAACAGAGGAAGTTGGCGTCGAGTTTAGAGGAAAAAAAACTGTTTCCATCAACTATCGCTGCTACTCCAGTAATTGGAGAAACCATTAATTCGTGATCGTCCCGTTCTTGCCACCGCATATTCCCTCTCTTCGCTTCTTCAAAAAAAATCGATTTGAAAACGCACAGCCGGCGTTGCAACCTGGCGAGCTGATCGATCCACGGAGGATGGCGTCACTGTTTAGTCTAATGAATAGCTCATGGTCCCAAGTCTCCTCCGTCGCAGACTCGTCTTGCGAACGAGACCTCCACCGTAATCTCTATAATTCAAGATGACTACAAACCGAGGAAGTTGGGAGCTCGTAACCTCGAATCGCTCTCTGGGAGTAGATCTCACCCGGTGAGCCAGAAACGATGTTCGTGCATTCTCTGACTTTCCAGACAGAAGGTAAGAAAGAATCACTGGGAACCCAAAAAAGTCCCGATAGCGACCAAATGGGTAACAGAAGCAGGGGTCGATGTGAAGTTGATGAGTCCTCAAGACTGGGTACGGGTTTCCGAGACCTCTTCTCCCACAAAGCGTGATTTCTTTCCGTGAGTCACAGCATCCATCGTTTGTTCTGCAATGCACAAGTGATCCAAGCCTGATAGAGTTGTTCAATTCGGTGGCTTTGTTGCTATCGCCACCGCAGCAGGGTGCCAGCAACGCTAAACATGAATTATTCCAACTGTGCGAAGATTAACAAGCCTCATTTGGAATGGCGTAACAGGCCAACTTCCGTTAATATGTTCTTCTGACAAAACGAAGCGCGAGAGAAAAATTTCTGTGAGGCTTCCTTCCAGGTCGTTATGTCCTGCTCTCTGGGTAGAACGCCTGTCGAATCGTTACTTTCTGTTGGTCGCTTCCGGCAGCACGTACTCAGCCGAGTGGATAGCGAGCCGGGCAAGCCAGGCGACCAACTGGCTGGCCGGTGCACGAAGGCAACGAGGATGGAGAGATGGCTGCTGAAGGCGACTTGCGTCATTGCCACGGCAAGGACGAAGTGGGTCGAGGTCGGAGGGCTCTCTCGCGCTCCTCCGTTCTGTGTACAGGCAGCGCGTAGTCCTGTACGGCTGCGCAAGGCCGTACTGGCGTACGGGTCTCAACTATAACAGTGTTGGGCTAGATTCTCCTTCTCTGCCGCTCCTGTTCCGGCGGCCCCTCGATTCCCAGCGAAAGCCATTTACTCCGGTTTTCCTTTCCAAAATGTTCCGTTCACTTCAGCAGGTGATCTCCGGAAGTCGGTCATGTAGCCCTTTACAGGAGAGCCGAGAGTTTGAGGACGCTCTTGGGAAAGACGTGTTTTCCTCGAAACAACGCTTTGCGGAAACGGGATGCGAGTCCGTTCTCCACAAAGGCCGCCGTGATGTAAGGTGAACACTTCCGAGCGTCATTACGCATTTGTCAGGGGACTCATTGGCATAACGCGACGCGACGCGAGCGCTCGACGTCCTCGTTAAGGAACAATGAATGAACGAGAAACGATGGAGATCGAAGTTGCTGAAGGACTCGAAACGAAGACGGCCTCCGGCAACCAACCATCGACTGGGAATGTTCTCGCAGAGTTTTTTTCTCCCGAAGCGTTCGGCCACTCGTCGGAAAGAGGAAGGAAGCTCAGTCCAAGCAGTCGACTTCCTCCTGCTCATTCGGTGTGAGGCTTTTTGTGAGGGCGGCTAGTCTTCGAACTGCCAACAGTCTGTTCCATGTTAGAGCAGCCCTCCATCTTTGCATTTTATTTCCTAAAAAACTCTGATTTTAGAGCTTCATGAAAGCTCCAAAGCTCAGGAGCGCGCGCGTTATGAGAAACAAATTGATTCTTGAGTGACGTGAGCTCCTGTGGCCGATTAGAATATTTTGATGCTTTGCTTATCGAGACACGAGCCACTCGGGGAAGTAAATAGTAGGCATTTGAGCCGTGGCGGAGGTTCTCGCGGTGTTTCGTTCGTTGAAACAGCTTCATGAAACCAAGATAAACTCAAAGGGTATGAGAAGTTGATTTAATTTGTGTAACCCGGCCCGCGCCGCGGCCAGCTTTGAGCGGCTAACAAAGGGAGGAAGAAACGGAAGTTTTTCAGGAACGTCGGCTTCTGTTATCTACCGCGGCAGAGGTCGATATTGGCGGCGCGTTCTTGTATCAATTACCGAGGCCGGAGAGAAGTCTTTGATTCAGGCACAACCACGCACTTTCTCCGCTAGGATGCCTCTTCAGAGAGAGAGAGAAAGCTTCCCTGAGAAGAGGAACACCACTCACTGACATTTCAAGGACGTGCCCTGGAGCAGGCGTGCATTCAGACTGCAATGCTTGTTGGCGCATCGTCGGAAAGTTTGTTTAGCTCAGGAATGAATCGACGAAAGGCTAACTAGCCCCTTGCTAACTGGACTCGAACGCTTCTTCCAAGACTTTCGGTCGGAAATATTAGCGAGACGAGAACCTTTTCAGTAGCGTGAACGGAACAGGAGGAGAAAAAAAACAGCGAAGCAAGCGTCCACGCAGAAAGCTTTCGACGACCACCATCTGGCGCTCGATTCCACAGCCTCTCTTCGACATTGGCCACTTAGAATGCGCTATTCCTCCCGTGCTGGCGGAGTAGTTCGACTTTTGAAGATTTTTTTTTGTTATGTTCCTTCAATCTCATCTTTGAGGACAGTTCCGAAGCAACTTCTTTGACCGTAAGAGAATTTCTCTCCAGGTAGTCGTTGCTCTCGAACTTCTCGACTCAATTGAGATCGACGCGCCACCTGATGTTATGAGGTTTGAGGAATCTCAGTTTCCCCCGGACCTGCGACTGCTTCTAGGACCGAGGTCGAGACATGAAAGCATCCGACCGCACGTGCACATGATAGCACCGGAAAAGCCGACAAGAAAAAAAGGCAGAATACCCGTCTTCAAGCGCCCGACTACTTATCAGTGGCGCAGATCAATGCCTCCGCTAATTAAGAAGTGTTGGAGACAGCGAGTGTCATTGCCAGCCTTGATATCAGCTTGACTTTCTCACGCGCTTTTTCCTCTTCCCTGAGAAGAAGGAGGCCTCAAGTTGCGAAGTTTCGATCTCTTTCCTTTTTCACCTTCATTCTTTTCCGAAGACACCGTCGATGAGTGTTTGCATTGATCGCAGATCTAAAAAGTCACTCAAAGCGTCGCAGATCAGCTCGAGGTCTAAATGACACAAAACATTCAACGAACGAACGAACGAATGAAAAGGGAACTCTCCAATATTAGAACAATCAGAAATCACTGCAACAAATCCGGATGTCTATCACTCCGCCAGTCTGTCAGTCGCTCAACTCGTCTTCGCATTCTTACAGCGGCGGTGGCCGATCGCTTGTTTCGCCTGATCCGTGTCGTTGAGTCAAACGAGAAGAATGAAGCACAGAGGTCAATATGAGACGCGGCCACGGATCTGTCGGAGTTGTGCAAAGCCGCGGACAGTTTCGTCAGGGAGATCGATGCCCAGCAATCGATGACCTACGAAGGCAGCGCAGTTATCCATGATGCCGTCACTATTTTTCTTCGTTTCGCTCGCAAACGGATAGATTCCGCCACCCTTCTACTTCTGATAGATTTGTTTTCTCTCGGACCTGCGGACGGAAAGAAGTGAGAAGGGATTGAACCGCCAGAAACTAATCACAGTGGACTTTTCTTTCGGAAACTTCCAGCAAGTGAGAAACTGAAAGTCCAAGAGTTGGCCGATTCCTGATTGCTACCGAATTTTTCCCACCAGCACCGCCAGCGAGAAACAACGGGTTCTGCTCCTATGAGCATCGCCGAAGTCTTCATCTTCATTACCGTCATCGTTTTCTGACTTGTGTTCGTTTTCGGCTGAAGGTCCGCTCGCTCGATCACTCATTTATTTATTCATTCATTCGTCGAAGAAAGAGACACACTTCCCACGAACGGATTCAAACAATCGATACCGAGGGAATATATCATTATTGTTATTGTAATCATCATATATCACCGAACGAACCAAGCATGGAACGTCGAGTCACGGATAGTTTTGTTTGGATTGCCCTCTCGATTAACAAGTTAAGATTCCATTCCCCGCGAGCGCGTATTTGATCTCCTCTGGCCTCTTGACCGCGCAATTTTTGAGATGGATCCTCAACTATTCAGTCATTATGTCATGGTTTACGCCGTTAAACCGTTTTTGACGTCACGTCCGTGCAGAGGACACAAACAGGAGAGCATGCTCGCAACTTTGTCGTCCTTGAAATCCAATTAAGTCTTTAGCATAACCCGCTGAGTTGGTCGGAAGCTTTCGTTGGCTTCCGAAATGAAGCTGGGTGAAAGCAGACAGAATAAACGTCGAGAGCTTGAACTTCGTCGAGAGCTCGTCGGAGTCGAGTTTAGAGAAGGTCTGAAAAGCTCCTCTCAATTATGATGCGGAGCGAACTCACTTGACCGAAGGTTCGCAATCCACCAAAGTTGTGCATGAGAAACGCCCCAACGAAAGCCCGGGTTATGTGAATTGAAGAATGCATGATGAGAGGGCATTCAGATAAGGAACATGAGGAAATGAATAGCCGTCGTTGCCGCCGCTGCCGCCGCCGCCGCCGCCAACAACAACAACAACAGCTAGCATCGGTCCCCACTCCGAAAACACTTCCCGCGAGCGAAGCGAGCGATGGGATCATGGGTCGAAATTTCTCTATGCAAGGTGCTCACGCGGTCGGTGGTGTCGCCAATCTTCCCTTAAATCCATCTTCTCGTTGCTGTTGTTGTTTAATATTATTATTGCTGTTGTTGTTGTTGCTGCTGGTGTCCACCATCGCCTCCCCACAGTCGTCAACAGCGGTCGCTCGCCTTTCACTGCGAGTCGCGGGTCGGTGTGTCGGTCTGTTATAATTGTAATGTTATCATGAGCGAGCGGCAGAAAGACAGACGGGCGGGCGAACTGAATGACGGATCCACTCGCACGCTTTTACGCGGACGCATACACTCAAAGACGCCGAGCACTTAACCTCAAGTCGGTCGGCGCTAAACCGACCAACCGACGATGAATGACCATCAGACAAACGACGACGGAAACGCGCGCATGAACCAACCGGCGCGCCGGTCAGACAGACAGACAGACAGACAGACGAACGGTCGGGCTAACCCCAAAAGAAAAGAAGGGCGCGTCACTCACAGCCGCGCATCTCCCACGACCAGAATACACCGAAACCGGCAGAGAATCGTCGCCGGATCCGGAACCTTAACCATGAAGTTGGCACGTGGGAGCCTACGTTGACGTTGGGCAGTGTCGGACGTAGTTCAGCATCCGCGTACTTCTCGGGCTGCCCGTTGGTCCAGGAACCCGCACGCCCATCTCATTGGCTGCGGTAGCTGTACACGGACGAGGGTATCTGAAAAAGCCTCATCCAAATTGACCCCGATGTACGTTTTTCATTCACCGCTTGCTTCCGTAGTAAGATAGTACTCATCAGCTGTTGTCTTGAAACAGTGAACACGAGACCCCGGGGAAAGGGTAAACTGTGTAATGTTTGTGAGACCAACGCAATTTTCAGAAGGACTTTGCGTCCCAAAATGCGGTTTTGAGTACATGATCTGGATCTGACTACAAAAGGATTTCTCGAAAGCACCACAGAGCCCAGAACCATTAGGCTGCGGACAAAGGAACCGAGGAACGACTCGAAAGCGATTCTGCTCAGGAGTCAAGAACCCGCGCAGGATCCAGGAGGTTCGCGTTAAGGATCGCGAGAGGTCAACTCAGCGCGAGGGTCATGACGCCGCTGCTGTTATTGTGACGAGGCCGAATATTGTTTTGGTAAATCTCGCAAGCAGCCGAACAATTCTGCTACGTAGCAGAACGCATTGAGATCAACGAACTTTTTTTTCTGCAGAAGCATCAGCGGCGGCTCCAGAAGAAAAGTCCAAGCGCTCGAGACGCGATGCTCGTTGGCTGGATGTTCGCACCACGCAATGGCGGTGCTGAATGAGCGGAGGAGCGAGTGCCAGCCAACGATGATGAGAGAAATAGCAAGCGACCGAAGTAGCAAGTGAAGTAGCGAGTGAAGTCCACTGAAGGAAGAATGGCGCAGCTTCCCCGCCGACGAACACTTGTCTGTTGCTCGTCCGTCCGTCCGTCCGTCCAAACCCGCCCGCCGCCGCCGCGTTTGTGCGTCCGTCTGGACATCGGTTTCGTTCTGCGAGTTTCGCCAACGCCGCCACCGCCGCCGCTGCGTTCCACAACTATAAATGCACAACTTGTCCAGAATCAAAATAATAACAATGATAATGGAGGAAACCCGCTCGGTTTTCCGGAAAGCCGTCTTCCAACTTTTCTGCGATGTCGACGCAAGACCAAACTCGCAACGTTTGGATCTGAATTCTTATGAGCGACGTCACAAACGGTGCGTGTCGCCAAGGTGAAATGTGTGGAATGGACGGAACTCTCTTAGTAACCTTTCTTCGCAAGAGAAATTCTTTTGGAAAATCGATCGAAGCGGACCTCGATCGTATCGGCATGTGTTGAAGCTTTCACGATTAACGTCGCCAAACGAACTTTCTTCCCTCTAGATTCGAGAACACGCGAATGCCGCCGAATATCTCGTCCACATTGCGTTTTCAGAACGTGACTTGTCGGCGCCGCTCTATGGGAAAAGCAAAGCAAGAGTAAATCTTGAAAAGTGACTTTTTTTCTCGGACGGACTCCGCCTTTTGTAAGCCGGTTGGTAAGCCGATGGTAAGTCGTCAGTACGTTGGTCAGTCTATCTATTCGACACTCTTATTTCAGTGAGTGAGTGAATAAGTGAACTTTGTCTCGACTCCCACTGAAGAAGCCTTGAGACTGGGGTTTTGCACAACAAAAAAAAAGAAACGAAACAACAACGTCACGTTGCTCACCTACCTGGCCAGCAGTTTCGTAAGGGACGCTTCGTTCGATCTGGAAGAGAAAAAACAATTTCGGCTGAGTCTCCACAACTTGGATTTTCCCGATCTTTGGCCAAGACTGCGGTAGGTGAATTTTCGAGCTCTGAAATGAATTTTCCAAATGGCCAACCTCCAGATTTGGATCGAACGTTTGACGAGTTTCCTTTCAGAATTACGGTTCCCGAAAGCTAACGGGTTGCAGCTGTGATTGACTTTTGGATGAAAAAAGTAGGCCCAGAGCTCGAGTGGTAACAGACCGAAGAATGAGATGGTGTTGAAGCGAAAGGAAAATGTCAATGGTGGAGAAAGCTTGAGCAAACAAACTAAGGATGAATGGATGGATGAATGAATGGGAATACTGAATGTCATTTTGCAGTGCTTGGGCAAGGCGCTCGGAAGCGCCTTTCTTTCGAAAGATCATGCTTGAAACGAGCATCAGACCAGTTCAATGGACTGCTGGTGTAGTGGAACATGTAGTGGAAGTGCTGGCTGCACCAACAAGTGAAGCCTTTACACCGAGATATGAATAAGAACTATCGTTGCATCACTTCTGTGGCGACCTTGGGGATATTTTCGGTAACAACAAACTCAGACTTGCGCCACGCGGTCCTCAAGTCCGTCGCGATTCGCGAGCGTGGCCATAATCACAGTTTCTCTCGATTGTAATAATCATCTCAATCAGCGAGTTCTTCCACGATGAACACGAATCATCATCGTGATTGTTATTTTCGTTTCTCATTGATTGTTAGCTCCGATCGATCGACATTGTGGCCGCGAGCACACAACGAGCTGGCGTAAACTGTCCGCGAAATATTCCCTGCGCTCTTCGCTCGATATGGCAGCGTTCAGACGACAGAAGTTCCGAAGAGAACTTCTGTTCACTTCGTCTCGGCGATCCTTTCCTCCAGCGATTAGGCCCTCATTTTCAGCGCCCTTGTTCCGCGATAGATTTTCTGGAATGTTTCGTCGACGACAACGAGATATTTTTCTGAACGTTACGCTGTTGGGGGCGGTCGGAGAATTATCGGAATTCCGACGTCGAAGCTCCAGCGAAGAAAATATTCCAAAGTGGCTCGCAACGAAAGCTTCGGAGTAAACATCGAACGTCCTCCCAGCGAGAAAACTTCCAGGATCAGATGGAAACGCTTCGAGGATGGTGGATCTACGATTCCGACCAACGACCGAGGTGGGCAAGCTTGACAACAGTTAAGCGAGCTTCGGTGCGTCCATCATAGAAACGTAGATCAGGCGTGACGTTCCTTCTTCTTCTTCTCCGTTTTCATGATCCACGTTTTTTTTTTGCCAGCACGCTATAACCGTGAAGTTGATGGTCGGAAACATTCACCTGTCCAACCGAGCATTCATACGTTTATCCCGCTATCCATCAATCGTTGATTCATCAAAGAGCGTTCGAGCTAGAATCTAAGCGTCGTCGGGCTAACTTCTAACCTCAGTAGAAAAATAGCTTTTGAAATGAATCCTGCCAACAAGAGCAATGACCAGTTTGGACCCTTTCGTATTGTGAAAACCGAAAGCTTTCGTTTAAATAAAAGCGGAGAAATGTAGTTGCCAATGGCTTATCTGAGGGGCATGGAGACGCGGTGTTTTTAAGTGTCGCTCCATATGATACTATGAAACTACTATCTTTACACAGAGTGCTGTTTTTATGTTTTTCACCGCGACCGCCTCAAGTTTAACTCTTTCACTGTGTCCACCCGTCGCGTTAAGAGGCAGGCGCCGTCTTTTAGAATCGAAAATAGTGGTCATCATTGAGAGGAATCGTGAATGAGACTCGACCACCGCACAGAAAGTGAGCTTTCCATGGTTTGAGCATGAACATGTCGATGTTTTGTCTCACGTCCACACTTGACGCCGCCGGTCGCGAGTACGATTCGGTCATCAACTAAGTGAGCAAGCGAAAGGATTCACGCTCCTAATGAATTCTTGACCGAACGTATCGGGCTTAAATCAATCTCCGATCGGAAACTAATCGTCTCGGTCTCCTGAGTGAGATCAAGATTCGCAGGCAACCGATACCTCGTCTGCGATTACAGCTCAACAACCAGTCCGACATATCTCATCCGATCAGCGGTTCGTAAAAGATCTTGAGAACTGCCCACTGACGGTGTTAGTTACTTCCAGATGGATTTGAGTGATTTTTATTCGAAGAACACCTCGTCCAGTCCCTTGAGTCGTTCGATAATCGTTGAACGAAAATATACGATTTCCTCAATGAAAACCTCCGTTCTTCGTGGACGTCTCCTCGAAGTTCTTGAAATCTGCTCGACAGTTCGTATTCGGCCACGAGCGCAAATCCTCCGGACAGAAATGGAAAAAAATGTTAAAGAGCACCGGCCGCCCTCTTTCCGTACTGTCAAGAGTCCAGACATCAGAGAAGTCCTCTAGCCTCCAGGTCTGAATCTCTGTCATCCCTCTTACCGCATCACAAAATATCCGGAGCCCGAGTCGGTCGAGCCGCCAGCTGACTAAGTGGGACCCGGAGGTAAGTCAATAAAACTTCGGCAAGGACAGGAATATTTGGTCGACATGATCTATCAAAACCTCCGGATGCCAACGACGACTCCACGCTCCGAGCTGACGAGCTCGGCAAACCGTTGGTGGTTTCGGTGGAGTTGCCGAAGGTTTTGCGAGAGCGCGAGACGAAAACAAGCCAACCCTCCCAAATAATTTCGTGTCGGCTACGAACGCAGAACTCCACTCCGAGAACTTCTCGCTCATATTCGAATTTAGAATTTCCGGGTACGCTGCGGAATGCGATCGAGCGCCTTTCCCCGAGTAAATGACGTTGGCGTTCCGTTTTCCTCGGTTGTGCACAGCTTTAGGTCGCCTAGTTGCGTCTTATCACGATGAACACATTAACCTCGATGAACAGCGATCCAGGTTAGGTCACAATTGTTGGGCCACCTTGCGTTCCGCCAAGTCGAATGAGTCACCGAACAAGTGTCCGCCTGCGATTACGTCGAGCATTGCGGCAAGTGTCGACGGGGACTCGACTTCCCAGCAGGGCGACATCTCAAACAACGAGCCGGGTGCCGTCAACGACCGGCTTTCTCAGTGCGATTCGGACACCGTAATAACATCATCGAGTCAAGTGCTTCACCAAATTAAACTTCATACTGCGCTGGAAGCTCTGCTTGAAAAGGAGACGATCTATTCTTCTCGGAAATTCCGTCCTCCGATTGGGCTTCCGCTCACCGATCGATGGCTTTAAGAATCCTCTTTTGCTTCATCACTGATGCCAATCTGACCTCGATCCTCGGGCATTGGATCGGACGTATCGAGCATTTTCGCGTTCGTACCTATTCGCACAATCGTTGCTGCGTGACACGATTGCGATACCGAGCGGATCAGCTATGACACCGTTCCGTACAAATCGGATCAGATCTTGCACTGCTATAGCACCTAACGGAGCAGCTTGTGACACGCATCGAATCAACGAGCGAGGCGAGAATGAAGCAAGTTGTGGAACTTCTTTTGTCAAACTTCTCACTCTGAGCTCCGGAGCTTCAGCGAAGAATGACAACGTTCTCGTCGTTGGATTTATCCCAAGTCGGGCGTTATGTATTCGGATGAAGTCGCCGACTTTATGTCACACGTGTCCATTGTTCTGTATGACGATACCGTGAAGCCGTTCACGTCGTCCTGCGAGAGGATGTCATGTGACCCCGAGCCTCACATGCCATCGAAGCGGTCACGGACATTGGAAGCGTTGAAGCGTTTCAAGTAGCGCTCTCGTACCACTTCGATGACAGAGAGTCGCGCTTCTGCTCCTGGAAAGAGCCTCCAGCCATCGTTCCTCAGCTGAAGTCTGTTTTCTGTTTCATTTCGTCCTCTCTCTCACATTGATATGCATTCGCGCTCCTTTCCTCCTTCAGCCCTCCCTTCGATAAAACCCGTGAGGATGCGGTCGTAGAAAAGAGGGCGGGAGTTACTGGAACGGAGTATCTACAAAGGAAGCGTATGCGAACATTTCCGCCAGCTGTTCCTGGAAAGAACCCCTCAATCTGGGTCAAACCTCCAGCAGCCTACTCTGTTCCACCTGGCATTTGTTCACGTTCACTGCGAACATACTTTTGAGCTCGTACATCGCGCAGGGGAACCGTGTCGGACCTTCGTTCGTTTGGTTCAAGCCGAGCTAGCGGTCGGTTGTTTCCTCAGAGCGGCGGACGAGTGAGTGACACAACGATAAATTATTCGATAAACAAAGCCGCATCAAACACTCGAGAGATTCTCGCGCCAATGAAAGCTCTGACGTCGACGGCGACGTTCCATTTGGAATTTCTCATGAATCACTTCAACGGGATCTCTGGTCGCGGACAGTTGACTCGAGGCGTCGAATTCGGCGAACCGATTCCCTAAATATTGGAATCTGCAGTTTGAAAGAGTTCGCTTTCGTTGTTCAGATGGATGTTGTCGATATATGAGCACCTCTGCAAAGCTCTTCCTCCGAACGCGTGAAGCGCCCGGAGGAAAAGCTTGTTAGCTTTATGGAGTCCTAATCTTTTTAGAGGGGTAGGTCAAGCGCGGCGGAAACGCTCGTTCGAGGTGAAAGTTGCAATCTCTTAGCTGCGGGCTCTTCAGATTAGAAGATCTTCATGGATCTTATATTTGACGATCATCTCTAACAGAATAACAGAGGAAGCAAATGATCGAGGAAAAGAGATGACAGGGCATTCACCGAATCCAAACGGAGTTCGTTGAAGAGAAGAATTATTCACATTATTCTTTTAGCGGCTCTAGTCATCTGCCGGCGACTTTCGGCCCAAAGTCGGAGGTCGATGGCTCCGTTGTTCGTAGTTCGAGATTATGCCGACAACGGGCTGTGACCTCGTCAGAGCCGGTGAGCAGGGTCATCCCGACCAGGACGACCCTTTCGTCCTGGCGCGTGGGCTCAGCTGCGTTTTTTTGTAAGGACGAATAATTGAAGCTCGAACCGCGCGCTCTTTAGAGTATAACAAAACTTTCCGGCTCGGTTAGAAAACATCTCCCAGGGCAAGTAATCTAAAAACTCCTCTACGACCTCGGGTGTTCCGATGACCTTCAGAACCGCGTTCTGGCCGAGAGCTACTGAATAAATCAACCGAAGTGAGTTGGAGAACCAAATCCCACGCAACAGAATCTTTCCGCTACGGAGAACGAGCCGAAGAGCTTCTTCGAGGTGAGGAAACAGCTTCGAGCACGACCGATTTCCGAGGAAATTTTCAAGGAACGCCTCTCTCGGTGGAAGGAAGGCAGGCGAGGGGACAGATACAGCGTGACAGAAATTGAGGGCACATCAATAATGAAAATGACATCGGAGGAAAGTAATCTCGCCTCGGGCGGGAACTCATAAGGCGAAAATGTCCTCAATGTGTTCGGGTGTACAAGTATTTTCTCCGAGATAGAAAGCAAACGAGTTCACCACCGCAACACGAACAAGTTCTGATCTTTTTGCGGCGGACAATATGAAGTAACTTCTGAAAACTCCTTCCCAGAACGAGGATCATCTTCAAATTGAAACCTTCCATGATCGGGAGGTCTTCTCCCGGCGGGAAACCGAAGAACTTCCAACGTCCACGATGAGGCAACGATAACGACTTGGCCTAAATTTACAATGGACCTTAAAAGCAAGCAGTAGTTTCCCGGAGAGTTCGAGGTCTTCTCGACAAAAAACGAAGTAAAAAAAGACGGAACTTGAAGAGCTTCGTTCATAGTACTCTTGTACATCGACTAATTCGACCGTTGCTCGGTAGGATGGTGGATTGGCCAACTAATTGCCTCGTTGCTGAGCCTACCGAGCCTCCTCCTTTGCTGAATAAGTCGGCAAAGACCTTCTTAATGATTGCTCGCATCAGGTTTCTAGCCTCGATTGGAACGGACTTCCCAAGATAGTCTCGTCGGTGTCAAGTCCAGATACTTGTAAAAAGACTTTCTATAGTTTCGAGCGAGAATTGTAAAGCCGCCATTGAAGTATCAAGACGTTTATACGCCACACGGAGAGTGAAGGGTGTTTTACGAACGTGCCGTAAATAGTAATTGCGCGTCAAGCTCTAGTTAGGCCCTCGAAAGATGCCAGCTGAATTCCATCGCCTCATGGCTCGCAAACCTTCCTTGGGCCTCAGTCTTTCTTCTTTATCCTCGGTACACCGGATCTCGTGACGGGCCCACCTGTGAAGGTGCGAGAATCGCTACCTGGGCCCGACACGATATCACGGTAGAAGATTACTATTTTACGGTTCCAACCGGTCGGTGCCAGAGTACTTTGCAAAGAGTTCACGACGAATTCAGGACCGGTTCCGAAGTTCAGGAAGGCATTGCGAGACGTATGAGTGATGATGAAGCATGCCGTTTGGAAGTGTCACATTATAAAGAAGCCACTCAGTATGCATATGGTCATACGTTGTCCATGACGTGGGATTCAGAGGAACGTGGCCACTGCTGCGACATCGCTGACTACGTCACCCGTAACCGCAGCGCTGCGAGCTCGCAACGGCCGAGCCTTGACGAGGGAGCGAGCGCTCGTGAGCGAACAGCCGGAGTAAGTCATTGCAGCGTAACTTGAAGCAAGCCACGTAATCTCGTCCTCTACCGAGTATGAATGCCGGAGCTTCCCACGGCTGACATTTACGACAAAAATAAGAAGAAACTCCTCTCAAACAGATTACATCGAGCAAGCGACGGCTCTGGTTGAGGGAAGGAAGCCGAGACGAGAAATGGCGAAAAGCAAACAGTGTTTCCACTAACAGAACTGGGCCGAGTCAATATTACCCGCGATACGCAGTTACGTAAAGATACACTCACTCAGTCAGTGGTTATGAAGAGAGTCTTAGCGTTGAAAACAGCAGTGAATGCATCAATGCTGGGCGCGAGCTCTCGACTCGAGTGCGTACGGCCTTTGATGCTTCGTGCAGGGGCTCTCGACGGATTATCGGATCTTCGGCGCAGCAAGCAAATCCCCACATTGCAAGCTCGAACCGTGGATTCGACATCGAGTCAGTGTTCCGGAGTCTGAGCTGTAATCGTGACCCTTGGAGCTGATGAGCGGAAACCGTTTCGCTTACATTCAACGATCCATTCGTTCTTAGCTCAGGCGGCCGTCTCTCGGGGAAATTTGCATCCAGCGAATTCCGGGGCCTCTAAGTGACAACGAGTTCCGCTGTCGCGGCGGATAACCAAAATCTCAGTGAGGGTCCAATAGCGTCGAGAAGTCAATATTCGAGCGCGCAGCACTCACAATCAGAAAGATGAACAGCTTTGCTCACCGATTTTCCGCCGACTGAACACTTGAGAATAAAAAGCGCAGTTTCCTTCAAGTCGTTCGAGTGCCAAATAAATCGAACGAAGAGGAGAAAGCAGCCGAGAAGACGTCGGCGTTCTCGAGCGAAGAGCATGGCACGTAACAGAACTCCAATGCGGATTTATTTACTGGACTCCACCGACCGTCGATTCGGCTTTTAGAACACCGACGGGAGTTCTTATCAACAAATGGAAACATCGTCCAGTATCTGAGTGGGCTTTTCCACCTTCCAGCCGTCGTCATGCATTTGTTTCAACAATTGATCAGCAGAACTCAAAGTGCGCAGAGTTGCATTAATTAAGCCACGGTATAGCGACGACCTTTGTACGGACACGCAGCAATCTGCTTTGTCAAACATTCACGACTTTATGTTCGTTGCGAGCAACTCCACTCCCGTGGAAATGAATTTCGAGAGCGAAGTCAAAGGTAAACAATCCGAATCCGCGCCCTGACAACGTCCAGAGATCCATCGCTGACTTTTCTGTTGAAATCAGACAGATTCGTCGCTCAGTGTCATTTTCCCTCCGTTTCATCACCTTCATGGACAAACTCTGAGTCACTGATTAATGACGCAGCGAATGACTCAAACTCCCCGAGCTCTTCCCTGCTGAGAATCTGGATTCTCCGCTCCCGGTTCATTTGGAATTCGCAAAACCCTGTGCCAGGCAACGCAGCTGTCGAAGAGGCTTCCGAAGGACTGTTTTCCCTCATCCAGACACAAAGTCTCCGCATGAGTGCGATATCGGACCATTTTTCCTCTGCTAGCCCTCGAGCGAATGCAACCGAACTCTCCGAGACCAAACTCTGGAACAGAATATCAGCCACAATAACAACAACGAACCATTTCGAATGGCGACCGGTGAGACGACGAATTCGACAGCCTACAGACTATCTCACTCACTCACTCAGTCGGTTTGTCGGTCGCTCGTGTGGTCGACATAGAAGTCCCGCGAAGCGAAAGTTGGCGGTTTACTTGTTTTGCCCAGTCCCATATCGAGGTCAGAACAACATTGTCTTATGGGGCTGTACAATAACTTGAACTGCCGCAACGATGACAACGGCCACATCAAAGCGGTCAAGCAACAACAACAATAATATAACAGTGCCGAACCCAGCGTGGACGGACGACCTGATCGTGGTGCTGTTTTTCGTCGTGTTGTGTCCATGCGTTGTTTGTGCGTGTTTGTGGGTCCATCATCACTCAATGACTCGACGTCTTACAGAAGCATGGGCGGGGTTGATTGGCAGCGTTCTTTGGTTTTCATTCTTTTCCAATGCGATGACGACGCACGGCAACCCTTATTGACCATGATGCTTCGACGCTTCCACCCGGTTCTGGCTCTTCTCCCTGCCCGATGGCTGCATACATCGATCGATAGATCGATCGACCGATTCAACGACCGAACAGCTGACCAAGAAGAAGACAGCTCGCCATGTTCGCGTGCACCTTGACAAAGTCGTAGTGTCAATCTGATGCCACGCTTCCAAATCACATTGTTTAACGGAGATTTGGCGGTCAGATTGAAGTTTCGTAGTTTGTTTCACATTGTGTGTTATTTCTCTTGTTTTTCTTGAAGCCAATCGAAAGCAGCTGTCTGCGACACCGACCGTGTAGTTTACGACACGACCAAACTTCACCCGATTGCTGCCAATAAAGCGCGGTTTCAAACAACGCGCATCGTTTCTTCAAACCAGGCGAATCCGCTCATTTTGAGCAATTCATCTTAACCGCTACACGCTCCTCATCCGCACGATTTCGTGTCATATTTTCGATTTTGTTCGACCGTTAGCTCCACAGCCAACGATCGATCCCGGCATCGTCAGGAGAACAAGGATTTCGTCGTCATTTCTCCTCATCCCGACTCCTTCACTTCATCCTGGAATTCTACACTCTTTGTTCGTGTTTCGTGTGAGTGTCTACGTCGACGATGTCGTCGACATCTAATATTCGCAGCCCCGTTTCCGCGAACCGCGGCATTTCAAGTACGCTATAGACACTCGAGAAGAAAGTTGAACGTCTTCTTGGAGAGCACTTTCCGACCAACTCGTAGAACAGAGGGATCTGACGCCAAAGTTGACAACGACGCTCGCTGTCGCTGTCAAAAATACAATCGCTGGAAATGATTGCTTCCTCCGAGCGTTGGGTCCACGACGCGGCATCCCTGACGGGAGCCCCTCATCCAAGTCGTTCTCGATCTTCCAGTTCTTTTTTCCGCTAGATTCCCTCATCCCAAAGAGCTTTCAGAACAAGAACGCCATTTCAATTTCACGCGATTATTGTTTAGCTTTGAACTTTCCTCTCCCGTTGCTTCAGCTCCGAATGAGAGCTAGCAAGCTGGTAGTTAGTCGAGCTAACTGACTGACTGACTGACTTACTGGATGACTAGCTTTCATTTCGCAGTTGAAGAAACTCACGGTGGCAGTGGCAACACCAATATCAGCGCTTCTGTTGCAAAAACAGTTTCTCATTTTTCATCATCCGAACCTTCCCAAGGGAGCTTCCAGGCGGCCGCTTCAACAAAACATCCACGGATCAATACTAAATTGGTTGGAAACTCGTGGTTTTCTTTTTATTCTCAAAGGCCACCGAACAATGATTCCGCTGATTAGCCACGGCGGGTGTCACGAGCCAGACAGGCCCTTCGGGGAAAACGATTCGTCCCAGGTGGAACCCAACCATTTCTTGTTCATGAAGGACCGTTTCCGCTCATTTCGCAGGATATTTCAATTAGAAAGCTATCCGGACCGAGAAGATCAACGCTCATGAATATCTTACGTGAATGAATCGATGCAGTAATGCGGAGCGCACAGAATGATCGAATTGCCTTCCACGGTTCAGTTTTCAAGAGTCAACGAAGCATCTCTGGAAGTTTTGAATCTTCCCCACTGTTTTCCAATTTCTGCCTCCACTCCAACGAGTCACGATCTCTCTTGGCGGAATCGTTCTATTTTGTTTCAGCGCTGAATTCCCGTTACAATGAATCCACAATGGAATCAAATTTTCTCTCAGGTGAAACGCTCCAGCTACTTGGGCTGATCCTTGAGGCATGTTCCACAAGAACCGTCGTTCCGTTACGCGAGCTCAATCCGCGTCAACTACGATGCCTAGAAGTGCAATAAATTAGAGCGACAACATCTGCTCTGCCAGGACGCAGGGGCTGTTAGCCAAATTTGAATTTTCACTCCATGGAAGAAATCTCGCAAAATCATCCTGAGCTTCTCCTCCTCTGCCGTCAGGCTCAATCAGCGCGAAGCGAGACTCGATTTTCTGATCCTGAACGAAAATTGAAGCGCTCCCCTAACGTTCGCCCGGATCAAAGGTATATTCAAACGATTGAGGGGTCTGTTTTGAAGCGAACAAAAGATTCGCTGGAAACTACGCTGAAGGAGAGATCGCAAAGCGAGTGAGGAACCACTCGGAGAAGGTCGTCGGTATCGGACACAAGAAGGTGGCAACTCAAACAGAACGGTTATTGTCACTTCTACATAAAATTCTCCGCCGAGTCCCTGGTTACCCCGAGCGGGTTCCTGTGAGCTTCCTTGCGTTGTCGCACGTAACGAACGAATTCTTCAAGAGATTTTTAGGGTCGTCAAGTCGGCTCGCTTGCCGCCCAGCCATCCGAGCACTGCTACAGAAGAAATCGCGCAACTACTTAGACGGCAGAAAAAAAAGAAACGACAACCAACTTCTCCGTCAGACAGACAACTGGCTAACAACCAAAATCACCTGCAACCGGTGTCCTCGCTCGTAGGATGCAAAATTGAAGTTGCCATGAACCGCTTCCCAGACTTCAACATCTGCCGCTGTTTCGCTGACGACGCGTATTCCAGACATGGAAGCTTTGCTGATGTTCAAAACAGTTGATGAAGAAGTCGAAACAAAGACTCCTTGAAGTTTGAAACTCGAAGGACACCGGAGTCAAGAGTCAGAGCTCCGAGCTTCAGGATCTGATTCTTTTCCACGAGCATCTCGTAAACAAAACGCAGCAGGAACTAAACTGACTCTGCGACGTGACGTCCTGATACGAACTTTGACCACGGCAACAGTATAATAAGCTAATCCAGCAGGGAGGTTCACGCGGTGACTCCCCAAAGGGTCCCAAGGAGACCAACAGCAGCTCCTGACTCCACCTTTGGACCGTGACCATGAACCGGGAAAGCTTAGCAAGGTCTCGGTCAAAAATGTCATCTGTATTTTCTTTTTCGTCCTTGCGCTCTACATACATGGGTAAATATTTCATAGCAATTGCTCATATAGGTAGCTGTGGACGTGGTTTATGCGACGCATCACATGTGTAACAACCATATTCTACTGTTGTAGTCGACGCTACCGATCATGGTCCGGGTGACACCTGGTTTGTGTCTGTCTGCCTGCCAGACCAGCAAACAGCCAATTAGATATGCTTCGATGTTCAACTTTATCGAGAACGGGAAGGCTCTGAGATTTCACTGTAAAACTGTTTCGTAGAACAGTGGAGACTGTTTTTTGAATGTCTTGCCATAAAGTATTTACCCGCTCAGTGCCGCCTTTCGATTTTCTTGAAATGATCGGACTGTTGACCCGATGCGATCTTGAAGTCGTGGAGAGCGTTTTTATGCGAGACCAAGCCGCCGACCAGTTCAGTTTCCCTCTCAGTCTGTCCAGGCCCCGAGTTTCTCGGCAAGGCATCTTGCTCGACTCCGACATTGCTCCAACGAGCACTGGGAAAAACTCCGTTCAGGAAAGAGACCAATTCTTGCGGACAGGAAATAGCTGCCGGAGCTCATAGAACTTCTGGCGAGTCGTTTGAGTGTCGTGACCATCAGGAAATTTGAATTTCTCAAAAGAAATCAACGAGAATTTCTGAGCTTGTCGGACTTCTGCTTGAACTTTTTTTCTGGCCCGGAAAGGCTGAAAGGTCGACGCTGCCTTGTTGAGCGGTTTCCGCCGCAGAAAAATACTCACGCGGTCCTCGAATCCCGCTGATTTCGCAGTCACACGGATGGTTGGTCGGCCGGCCGGCCTTGCGTTAGACAACGAAGAAACATAACGGAAAGACCAGTCGTCGCTTCTGGACCTTTGCGATGCAAGCAGGCAGAATAGAAAGATGATGAGAAAAGAAAAACACCAGACACTCGAACGGGCGAGTCTTCTTTTTTCTTGAAATCGGAACACAAAAGCCGTCACGGCTGCGGAGTGATTCCATTTCAATCTGGAACTTTGATTTCTCTATCAGCGTTGACGTCGACTGTTAGAAAGCTTTTTTCTGCGACAAATCGATGGCTTTCCGGATCATTCTTCTGTTTTCCTCGCTGCGATCGCCTTCTGTCAACCTAAAAGAGATTCCCTTCAACGAAACACCATCGATAACCGCATTTCAGACGCCTCGGATGCCACACGAAGCGTTTGGGCGGAGTTGTTGCGTCTGGGATAGTTTCTCAGGACGTATATCCTCCAGCAGGCAATCTCCGTCTAGCAGCGTGATCCGATCGGATCCAGGGCAGCTTTCCAGCTGAGTCGGGAGAAAGAGGCAGCAGAAGTCCTCCTTCGATTCAAGGTCTTCCGAAGGAGAGGGTTCAGTAAGAGGTCGTCGTGGGAACGTCGTCGTATGCCATGTGGAGAGCCGAGCTTCGTTTGTCAAGGGAAACTTCGCAAATTCGAGTTCACGCTCAACGAGGCTCGCCAACGACACAAACATCGATCGTTTTCAACGAATTTCACCCAAATCCCCTTCACCTTTGTCCAGCGTCGAGGGGCCAACCGAATTCTGCCCCCAAAGTTCCGCTTCTTCTCCGCGATGCGATGGGAAAAGTCTGTCTGTAGCGGTGCCGTCGGCCCGTAATCAGAAAGGAGCCTTTCTGCCAACGCTGCGTTTCCGAGGAAAAAAAAGGCTCTAAAACCATCTTTAGTTTGCCAAAGGTTCAGGATCGCCCGAGGTTACGCTGCAACTGCATTGAACAATGACCCTCGTTCGATACGAGTTTGGCCGCATCCTTCGCCGATCATAAATCCGCTTGAATTGTCATCGCCTTCGATTTCGAGCTAAACATGAACGACGCCATGGAGCGAATTAGAATCCTGTTGGTTAAGGCCAATGGGGTAGAAGCAGACAAAGACGAAGATCCCATGCGAGCTTACCACGCTAGCTCCCAGATGCCCGGGCGCCCGCCTGGAGGGACAATGCAGAGTCTGCGAGAGAGTGATATTCTCTACAACAGTGCTGAGTGAGCACAGGAAAAGCTCCGTTTTCTGAGACACTGAAGGATCGAGTTCGTCGTACGACCTTGTCCTTCTTGACCTCACTTGCTTTGTACCTCGAGTCGTGAGCTTTGGCGCCACTGTCACCATCAGCTCGTGCTGTGGTTATATGTATTGTATAAGTATAATATATTATACAGAACTGACTCTGTGAATGGACTAGAGAGAGGGAACGAGAGAGCTCGGAGAATCTTGTTTGAGAGAATAGTCCAACTATGAAAGGTTGCCAACACACGTGAGACCGACAACATTCAACGACTTCTTCACTTCAATGTGACCTCAAATCTCTCTGCGCGTCAACGGCAGCTGTCTCCTGGAAACAGGAGCCTCGGGAGAAATTCCAGAGATTCGCGGGCCGGGCGATCCGATGTCGAGAGAGTAGATTCCTTCATTTAGTCGTTGCCGTATCTGTCGCTCGATTCGTCGCCTAATCGAATGTCCATAATGTCGCGTCAGAAGCTCATGACAATTTGAAGCGATGTGAAGTCCAGGCATTCCGTCCACCGAATCAGGCAGAGCGTTTCCTCATAGTTGACAAAATATTTAAACCACTCAACAAGGAGCCGCTGATGCTTTCGTCTTGTCATCCACGCGCCGGCAATCAGTTCGCAATTTCTTTCGTCAGCGCACGGTTTCTCTCAACAAGACTGTCAGGAGATTCTGTGATTTTGAGTGAGAATCGAAGTTTTGATTATTATTTATTTTCTCTCCACGAAATCGCTTCCGATCGAGATGCGATTGGATTGAGCTTCATCAGGGATTCTTCAGTTCTGGATTTGCCACTCACTGCGTCTAATGGTTCGAGCGTTACAGATAACGTGCCGTTTAACGACTTGCACATGTACCGCTTGTCACATCAACGAGCCAACTCCATGCGGTGATGCATCAGACGCAACTCTCGGTGACCGAGTTGTTCGGCGGTCAGTCAAGATTTGAAAACCGTCTAAAAATCAGAAACTATCCATCACGTCAACTACTCGACTCCGGCTTCTTTCTCTTCGGATGGATCTTCGGCGGCATCAACCCACACGGAAAGGTCACAGCTCTGATGGCTGCCGCATCTTCAAACGGCCGAATGGACTGTCCGAGTTATGTCCTCTGTAGCATGAGCTATCCGAGAAGTTCAAGGAAGATTGTCTTACCCTTTCGGATGTGTTGACAATTTGGAGCGATAACGGGGAACACAAAATTGGAGATCACTCTATCCGATTAACACTGTATCCAGATCCGAGCTGACTGACTACGTGATCGGCGGCACAAAAAACGAACACAAACTCCGGAGAAACTTCACTCACTCACTTTTTCGACTTCCTCTGCGACAACGAGAGGAACACGTTTCTTCTTGATGTGTGTGGGGAGCAGTGATCGAGGGGGTCGACGACAGCGGCTTCAGATTCGACCGTGTCTTCAATAAACGACTTGAAAGAACAGACGAGACGTCTGAGATAGTTGTTGTGGCTTTGTTGTGCCGTTAATTGTTGCTTAACAACAATAACAACTAATTCCGTTGCCGCCTGCTGCCTCCCGTGCGCAGCTTCGCTTTGTACAAGCCGTCGCGCAGCTGAGAGCCAGTCGGCCAGGCAGACAGGCAAGCAGCACACAAGACTCTCCCCTGGTGAACCTCTCACCCGACTCTGATGACACAACGATGTGATGGTGGCAGAAAGAGGCGCCGCCATTTTGGATTTCGGGCTCATGACGTCGGCCCGGAGGTTTTTCTTGGTGCTCGCCCGCAGCTATGGGCCGCAAATCTGTGCCGAGCTCTTTGGCTGGTGAAACGATCATGCCCACCCCTGCGACCTTGTGGGGATCACCGACACCAGCCAAGGGACAACTGATTTTGAGCCTTACTTCTGCGAAAATGCCCGCCAAAGATCATTCACTATTCGGGTCTCTTCATCCCCATCTTAACTTCGATCCCGGTCTTCTGTTCTCGGGACAGAAGTGTCTGATTTCATGCTCACAATCATAAATTCTTCTTTTCAAAAGAAACGCTCCTCAATCAATCGATTTCCCCATCTCCCGCTCAAGAAACTTGCGAGTTTTGAGGTCAGGGTAACGAGCGTTCCAGGATCACGTCTATTTTGAATTTTGGCGGGACTCACAATCAGTTTTATGGAGCTCTTCTTCTATCGTTTTTTCTGTTTTTTATATGCAAGTTTTTCTACCGTTGTCGGATGCGCTGCTCCTACTCAGTTCCACCCAGTATTTTGGACGTTTTTCAAACTCCTACTTGTTGCCCACCAATGGCGTGCCAGTGCAGGGTACGGCTCGAAAATTTGGGAGAATGCCGTTATTTCTAGCGTCTCGGATCCTAATCAATGACCAGAAAATTTCTCTAAAAAAAAAGGTCCCCAGAGTGCAGAATACCGTCCTCGGGAAGATGCCTTGGAAACTGACTGAATCGTTGTTCTCCAAACAAGAAGAGCACTTTCCGGAAAAATGGCAGTGGGTTGTCTCCGTGTGCCGCCGAGCCGAAGCTTCTGAATCAAATTGATGTCTAGTAGTGTACTGACTTCACTAAATGACTCATCTCGGATGGGCAAACTCGGGGATTCTTGGAACCTGTGCGAACTTGTGACATCGAGGGAGCAGAGATGAATCGAACCGAGGTGAAGCATCCAGACTGCGGGGGACCTCTCCTGCGGTTTTTCGGCGGCAGCATATGTACACACTGAAACATTCACGCTCCAAGGTGTCAAGCCATGTCCACGATTCTCGAGTAAAAGAATAGCAGCACAAGGCCAATGTCCTTTTAGCTACGCGTATAGTTCTGGAAGAAGCATTGGAGCTCCTCCGGAGTGACCCATGGGTAAGCAAGAGTTCCTCTCGCGAACGCCACGAGCAAAAATCGTTAGCGGTAGATATTTCTGTCCGGTCGAGAGTGCAATATACCAATGCTTATCATCCTGTTCTACAGCTTCGAAGGAAATTGTTCAAATCGGTAGTTTCTGGTGGCATTTTGGTAACGTTTTGGGAGGCTCTCCATTCGGAGAAACAGCATAAATCTGGTCCGCTATTCAGAAGCCTTGTCATCCCAGGACTCCCTTCCGGCCGGCGGAAACAAGAATCGAATTCTTTTGTGGTGTGTTTGATGCAAGAATCAAGTTTGCTCCCTAGCTAGGCATCACAGGCCTTCAAATTTATGTGCTAGACGTTCTTGCTTTTGTGCGCTCTTCCTCTCTCCACGTGAGCGACTACTTCACGGCGAGTTTTCGAATGATTCTGAGTTGAGTTTCTTGCTCGGGTGGATAGCGTCCAGGGGGAAAACGGTCCTAGAAAGAAAAAGATCGTGTTCACAGAGGGATTAACGCACGAGATGGACATTTGAATCAGCCTCGACTGCCCAGGGACCGACAATCTTCCAGGCCATATCTTGAGAAAAACTGATCTGAACTCTATGAGTAAACTCATGCCATTCTGTAAACGAATCCGAGTTCTGACCCTAGAGCTCATTTTTATCAAAGATACACAGCAATCCAGATGTCTTTCATCTTCGTCTGGAAAAGAAATTGTTCCTCTCCGATCTCGAATTTTGACGTGTGCACGCTGCGGTGGAGCTTTAGGAATCTGGTCTCGAGCCCAGTTAAAATGAAAGCTCGCAGTCTGTTTCGCGGCATTTCTCTCCGAATTAATGGAGGCGAATTTTCCAGAGAATGCGGAGCCCCATTGGACCGTTTTTCGCTTTTTTTTTCTCGGAGAATGCCTTCTGAACGTGGCGTTTCGATTTTCCACCGCATGAGCATAACACCAACTCACGAAAAATTCCTGAAAGAGTTGTTTCCTCACTTTTCTAGCCAGACCCTCCTGAGTCTTCCGAAATCGGAAAGCCCCCTGAGTTCGAGAAAGAAAGATCTTCGGCTTCGCCGTCGAGAAATGCAACGTTTCTCGAGGTATTCGGCTCGGGAATTCCGCATTTCGCCATCGAAGCCTACGAGAATTCTGAGAGTTTTCTGACTTGAAGACGAACCTTGAAGACGGGGCAGGTCATCAATCTCAAAATTGGACATCATTGTTCCTCATCTGCTGAGGATATGGAGTCCCTAGAATACAATATTTGCAAGAGTCTTCTCGCATTTACGCGGACTCCGTTGAAGAGAATGCATGCCTGGAGAAATCATGGTGGGGTTCAGAAGCAGCGCCCATACACTGTCTTCAAGCATGGTAGAACATCCGATCCTCAGAAGTTGGAAACGTTCCTCGGTCGCAGTGTGGGCCGTAAGCGTCGCCGTCAGCTTCAAAACTTCGAGAATTCCGATTGGCTTCAATGGAAAAGAGCACATTTTTCCGATGGAGAAAAGCAGAGTCCTCAACCTGGGATCCGCGGACCCCCGAGGGGACGCGAAGACTTTCCAGAAGGTCCGTGACCGAGTCGGAGTTCTCCAAGCCAGGTTCGGTCCGTGAAGTTCGCTGAGAACGGGTTCCAGAGGCCGCCGGTCCGGATACTCCAGTAGGTAGCGTATGTTATTTGCTTGGGAGCAAATAAATTGCGAATGCTGCTCTATAGGGAACACGTAACCCTTTGAGCGCGGTTTTTTCGAAGAATTCGAAAGCATGAAACGTGGGAGTGAGCCCGAGCGAGATGAATCTGCTTTACAAGTGGGAGTTGAGTGCGAAGACTCACCACGAAAGCCCCCGTCGAAGGGGAGCCTCGAGTGGCCCGCTGTCGGCTTTGTTCGTGCATCCAGTAACTTCTAACGAGCCGTTTCCTGTGCTCCCTTGAAACTTATCGCTGAGATACAGTTCTTACCGTTTCGTAAGCTCGGGGTTCTGCCGATGCGAAGACTTGGATTTTCGCGCTCATTTTCAGTAAAAATCATCACCATCAGCGTCGTGGACGAAGTCGTCTGCTACCGAAGATTGCTCAGCGTTGCGAACCGAACCCTTTTCTGTCGCTCCGTTCTTCCCGTCCCCTTGGAACGTGTAGGATACTAGAATACCGTTCCTTTCGTACCGACGGAGAGGACGTTCCTCCGTTGCATTGTTTCAAAAAATTTGATGCCTGGAGCAGCCTCAGCGACCAGTCGCCCGTCGACCCTGCTGCTGCGACTTCAAGAGGGAATTTAGCGGACGAAGTCTGCGATCGGGAGCAAGCAGAACTCCCCCGCAAGCCCCGAAATGGCCTGAATTCCGTAAAGTGTCATCGAGTCAGCTAGGATTATGTGAATTGGTGGAGGTAGGTTAGAGGAAGCCTTGGAGGGAAATTGAGTTCCCTTTTTTGTTTTTATTGTGCTTGGTATCCCCTGGCTACGGCCGTCACGGGGGTGGAGCGTAACGAATCTGTCGTTTCCGGCGACAGCAGCTACGGCGGAAAGGAACTAGCGTCCGCCACCGTATCATCAAGCTCGAGCGAACGCACCTCAGACGCACGATCAGACGACGTCAGACCTGCGGGCCAAAGGCGGAGGCCTGTTCGCTAACCCACTTTACGCCGATTTTCCATCTAAGGTTCTCGGTGCAAAGCGAGACGACAGTCGTGATGGAGAAATCAGGTTGAGGCTCTAAGACGTTCGTTTGTGGCTCATTTCTAGTTGAAGTCGGACACAGGAGGCATTCCCGAGCGATCCGCCGCGTCACGTGAAGCATTCCAAAGTTGTGAAAGATGAAGTTCGTTCTACCGTTTGTGTTGCTTGTCCTGAACGATGCGTTCAGCCCAGTTCACGGCGAAGGCCGCCTGATCATTGAACCAGAGGGCGACGTTCACAACCAGCCAGCAGAACAAGGTTTTGCTCTGTTTTGCAAAGCGGGACCGGGAGATGGAGACTACGCGAATTTCCGATGGATAGGACCTCAGGTGAGTTATCTCAGATTTCAAGTTTCCTGTTGTCTTCTCTGTGGAGGTTGTAAAGTTCGAAGTTTCCAGTCGAGCCGAGTGAAACCTATTCATAGGACCAAAAGTTTGGGAGGCATTATCGACTAGGGCATCGGTTAACTTTTTGAAACTCCGATCCAGAGTCTGTGTACGTTCTGAAAGCTCAGCGGCGATCCTATCATCGCTTGTGCCGATCGTCACAGCGTACTTTCGAATGAGAGACCGGGCAGAAAGCCAAAGTTGGCTAGATTCAAAAGCGGACATTGTTTGCGGAAACTACTTCTATACTCTGCGCGTAGTTGAATGCTCATTTTTGGCTCAGGTTCAACCAGCTCGATTTCGGTTTTGAGGACTTATCTGAATTATCGTAAATAACGACGATCGCGAAGACATAACTTTACGGAAAACGACGAAAGTAATTTATAAGGAGGAAGATTGAAAAGGGCTAGGATCCGTGAAACCTATTGAGCATCGGATTCGCTTACAAATCCCCCGACTGACTGTTGTATATTTCGCTTCTGTGATCAATCGACTTCTTTATGTGTTCTTGCACTCGGATCTTCATTCATTCATGATCGATGCAGTCACGGCTGTGATTTTTCAGAACGCACCTCACGACTTGAGCGCCGGGTCAGCATTGTAATCGCTCCCGATGCTCGAAGGGTCGCAACACCCACCATATTATCCCCGAACACGTTGCAATCAGACCGTCGAAGAGCCCCAGTCGTATCTGTCACGGTTGATTTCCAACAACGCCCGACCACTTTCCTCCCGATTTGTCTCGGTCTTCCTACGCCGCGGATTTGTGTTTACGATGGACGCGAGTCCGTAGTGAGGAAGAATTTAAGCGAAGGTACGGGAGCTCCTCAGAACGAGGTAATCAAATCTGATATTGAATTACAGGGTCAAGATTATACGCCGATCGGGGCTATTCACACCGTCGACTCCGGGTCGAGTTTGATACTTTCGTTTGAAAAACCATCCCCGGAAAACTCGGGCAACTATTCGTGCATCGCGACCTACGCCAACACAGACGAGGTGCGAGCCGTGGTAAAGCTCGCGTTTTTCCATGATATCAGCTGGGACGATTGTCCGCTCAAACAGAATCTCGTCATAGGCAAGGAAGGTGAGTGCTGTTCCTCTAGCGCAGGATATTTGGCTTCCCCATAGCCTGAACCGCATGCTCCTTCCATCCCATTCGGTTGGGTCCGTTGCTTATTAGAAATTCCTATCCTATGAAGACCGCGACCGGGCCCGGTCGCTGGACTCAGCTCGCTGTAACGTTTTATTGGAACTTGTCTCCTTACAGGAACCATCCGATGCCTCGTGCGTGGGAACCCTGTCCCTACTGTGACTTGGCTCAAGGACGATCACCCAGTTAGAAACGAGCTCCGCTACGAGATTCTCGCGCCGGGTCTAAAGGTCAAAGACGCTAGACCAGATGATCGTGGAAAGTTCACCGTGTCTGCTATGGTGACCGCAACGGGAAAATACCAACGAAAGCTCATCACGGTCGATGTTCTGACTCCGCCCAAAATCAACGATTTACCTGAAGTGGCAGAAGTCACAGAAGGCTCGCTAGGTGGACTTCACTGTTCTGCGACCGGATACCCTCAGCCACTCTACTATTGGACCGATTTCTCTGGTCGAAACTTATCGTCCGTAATCGGTTTCCGAGTTACTCCAGAAACGGGTGTCTTAGAAATAAACCATGTTGCTCGAGAAGACGAAGGCGAATACACTTGTCACGCCGTGAATCCGGCGGGCGTGGACTTGGCCCAAATCAGGGTCGACGTGATCGTTCGACCCAAGATCGTCCTGTTCGAGAATAAGACTGCCGACGCACTCTCCGAAGTTCGACTCGAGTGTCGAGCCGAGGGAAAACCCAAACCGGACATCGCTATTCGCAAAGAAGGCGCCTTGCTACCTTTGTCACCAGAGGATTCTGCGGTATTCTTCACGCGGAGGACAGAGGGCTTCGAAAACGTGCTGCAGGTCACGATCCGTCCCGTGAGTCGGCAGCACGACGGGCTCTATTACTGCTCTGCCGAGAACAAGGCCGACAAAGTGGAGCGTGTTGGTCACCTGACGGTGAACTTCGCTCCCGAGTTGGTCGCTCGTCAGAACCCCGTGATGACTTGGGATGCGAATCCGGCGACTCTCAGCTGTCATATCACGGCGATACCGAATGCGACCGTCGAATGGTGGTTCCGAGGACAAATTGTGCGTCCGAGGCCGGGCTTCTTCACGCTGGACGAAGCTCCCGCTCTGTCAACACTGACAGTCACCGATTTGGTGCCAGACCGCTTTGGGGTGTACGAATGCAAGGCCAAGAACAAGCTTGGCGAGCACGCTCTTCCGATCCGTTTGCAACAGGCTCGACGACCCGATAAACCCCAGGTGCCAAACGCAATCCGAATTTCCGCAACGACTGTCACCCTCGAATTCATCCATCCCGTCGACGATGGAGGAATGCCCATCATAGAGTACATCATACGTTGGTGGATGGAAGGCACCGACGAAACGATCGCTTACGACAAAAAACAGGGAGAAGTCATGAGCAAACCCGTCACTATCGATGGTCTGCTGCCTCGTACGAAATACAATTTCAAATTCAGTGCTCGATCCCAGGTCGGCGAGGGACCGTCGTCGGAGATCCTTCCTGTGTTCACACGTGAGGAGAGCGTACCCGATTCGCCAATCATCCTCACCAGGGCCAACTACAGCGTGTACCCGACCCGATACGATCTTCAATGGGGGATGCCGCTCTCCAATGGCAAGAACATCCAATACTTCCGAGTAACTTATTTCCCTGTAGAGAAGTACGGACCCTCTGAGTTCCGTAAGTCATACTCAAGCAGAGCGCGGGAGATCATTCTGGATACATGGACAAATGTAATCGGAGTGGAACTCACCAATCTCAAACCTGAGAGCTACTATCGAGTTCTTGTCGAGGCTTATAACGAGCTCGGCTACAGCCATCCGGCCGAATTCACTTTCCAAACGGCGAGAGGAGACGGAATAATCGGTGCCTACCCGGATCCAGATCCTGTGGAACTCCCGAACTTCGCCGTCACGATGCCACTGATCGTTGCTGCGACAATTGTGCTCTCAGGCCTCCTCTTGATCTTCCTCGACGTCATCTGCTACTTCAGATTCCAGTGGGGTCTTCTGTACTTCTTACGACATCTTGTGTGCTCAAGAGGCCCAGTGTACACCAAGTCCCCCATATACCCCCCTCCGTAAACTTTGCTAGCGTCCTCTTGAGGGTTTTTCTGCATTTGTACTCAACTGCAAAACAAAGTAGGAAAGAGAACAACAACGAAGAAAAACTTGGTGCCAAAATTGCAGCTAAACCAAACCAGGGTATGCGATAAACTGAAGGCCGATCAAGCAACAGCAGAGGAAACGCGTTTGCATGCAGTAAATTCTTGGTGACCGCCTGAGAATCTCTGAGAAAACAGAATATAGATATTATTCGAGGTAATAGTCAAGAAGTACTCACCTGTAATATAGAGCCTAATATATTTCCAATTCGCCGCAACCTTCTGCTCGAGCAAAAAACTCGTTTGCCAAGACGATCTTGCAGCAGCTGATTGTCCACTCTATCGTTCAGAAATATGTAGATTCGATTCGGTATGTTCCCCGTTAAGGGAATGCGTTCCGTGGAAGCAGAAGGTTGGATTTCCCCGCGATAACTCCAGATCAAAACAAATGTTGTGATATATTACTAATTTATGAACAAAACAAGACGTGTCCCATAGTAAAGGCCAAGGAACTCGACAGTTGTTGGGCGCTTCCGTAGATTCCCATCTTGTGAAGAATTGATTCGCGGGAAGCTGAACTCTCTGGCTTCCGAAAGCGTTTTCTGATCTCATATTTTTCCGTTCACGACGTGCTCGAAAATGTTGAAGGTGGAGCTCGGAGTTCGAGAACCGTCGGTCAACATGGTGAGAACGATTCTTTCCGACGATTCATCTAAGTCGTCTTCCGTCGATACTGCCAGCTCTTTCATTTCTCCCAACAACTCTCAATGGCCAGACAGTGACAGCTGAAATTTTGTTCCTCAACTTTAGGTAGAATGTATTGTTTCGAAACGAAGATGACGGCGACGAACATGTATTATCACTTCGCTAATTACTGTACAAACCCGGAAATTGTTCGACGAGATCTTTCGTTTTGGGGGAAACCTATCGTCTGATACAGCAACATGGAAATATTAATAATCCAAGTACAATTATAATTTAACAATGTCGATGTTCAATATGTCAACACGCTTCGGAAGGTGAGATGCGAGGAGGAAGCATCGTCGCCATGAACGTGATGAGAAATAGGGATACTTGGTATTGTACATTCAAGAGCCTCACTAATATTCAGTCTCAACAGACCGGGTGACCTCTAGAAGTTTGAATAAATGGTAGAGCAGATTACCTCATGCTTTTTTCATTTGAATAACTGCGCGGAAGGACGTTAAGAAGGAGGAGAATCATTTGTAACTTTTCTAATATAATAATGAGGAATGCTCAATTCTCATTCATAAATCATTCTCATAGTTAGCTGCTAACCACGATCCGGAGAGAAGCTGCACAATCCTCTGGGCGACGATTCAGCGTTACTGTCCGCTCTGAGCTCCTGAAAGTAAAGGCGCATTCACGCTGGTTCGAATCGGAGGAATCAGTGTCTTTTTCGACAACCGCGCCATCCATAGCAACGAGAGAGGTATATAAACAAAGCTCCCATATTGCACAGCCTATTCGGCGCAGACTGAACATGTTTCCCACTCTCCGCGATGATCACGATCGGAGTCGATTCAATAAAGAGACTGATTCCGGTCGCGTCCTGTCCTGAACCACAAGAAATCGCCTCGAACGAGACTTTCTGACGAGCCCCGAGCTCGTTGTTACGTAACGCTGAGCGATCGTGTTGGCCTACAGGCATAGATGCCATTTATCTATGGATTCCATGCGTATCGAGTGTTCACTTAGGGTAGGTTCTCTCCCCACAGAGAGCTGTGCCAAAACATTCTCAATGAGCAGCAACAATACGCAGAGGGCCGAGGCAGACTGTTGTTACTGCGGCGACATCGAAGAGACTCTCGGGTGAATATGAACCTGGACTGAAACATTCCAATACGGGGGAGAGCCAAGTTCTTCCATATTTTCGAGCCACGAGTCGACTCGAATCAGAGCTCGTGGGAGCTCCAACCCCTATAACGAAAACTAGAGGCAACCGAAGCAAGCAGCGGTTCGAGTTGATTCTGTGAAGAAGCAACCCCGTCACGGACCGCGTGGCGGCATCCCGATCTGCCGCTATGAACCCAGAAGAAGCAAGGTTAGTGATCTTTTGTTTCGCCGTCGTTCGGAGCTCTTCGCAGAGCAACGTCTGGATGGTTCAACCCTTCGGAAGATACGTCAGCCCTTCTTTCCTTCTATTTCGCGTTGACTCCCCTTCTCTCTGGGCTTCGATGCCAGCTGTAGAGTCGTTCAGAGAATGAGCGACTTCTGCAAGTTTTGTGGTTTCGCGCTTGTGGTTCACGCAAAATGAACGCGATTTTCTCTCTCGCTATCGTTGCGGTTTCTCTCGGAAAAGCGTGCTCGGAGCAAAGGTACATCAGAATCTCCCGAAATTCTCCGGAATACTTGAGCAAAACTTGAATTTTCGCTGTTATCAAACGTGTAGTTCTGATCGAATTAGAAACATGCAAGAATTCGTGCAGACATTTCCCAAGAGAGGAAAACAGAGAGCATTACTGAGGTCTATGTGGATGTAGATTTGCCCCTTGAGTTGAAATTCACGATGCCATCATAGGGTCAAGAGGTTTGACCGCAGGCTGTGGACATAATCTTGTAGCGCCATGTAACTAATGGTCAAGCCGCTAGATGGCGCCTTTTTTCCGACTGTCCCACTTTCCCAGGAGAAGTTTGCAACAACTTTCATGTTGTGGTGAAATTTCAAGCCGCTGGCCCGCTGAATGGAGGTTGTGAAGAGTTTTAGAAGAAGAAGGCCATGATAAGCAAGTCATGGTGAGTTCGAGTCAGGTGAAAGTGAGCCCTGCACATTAGCTCGGCACTGAGTGGAAAGGTACCGTTGGATTCCAGATGCAACCACCCAAAGTTCCGCTTCTCTCTGTCTAGACTCTAGACTGTTGCTGATAACTTCAATGTAAAATTGGAACACTATCTCTGACACGGATGCTTTCGTATGATGGAAATTTCCTCTATATCACCACAGTGCTGCTAGGTATTTGGGTGACATATGTGGAATCGAGGTAGAAGAGGTACCTTTTGTCTATATTTAGGTAACTTTGAGCGAGAATGAAGTCTTCGGAGTATTCCTAGCTCCTCGTCCGAAGAATCAATGTTCCCTAATGACGAATTCCAGCATCTCCTTTTACGTTTCGACAACCTGGGATTCGAACCCCGTGGATCATAGACCTGTCAGGATCTCTATAGGAAGAGAGCAGAATGGAAGCCTACCCATCACCATAACGGGACCTCTTTTCAACTCGCCTCCAGGGCCGTCTGAGCCAAAAGGAAATGTTCCAGGACTCTGGAACTACGAAGGTAAGTAAATGAAGTCCGAGTTCCGCTTCTCGAAAACTTTCTGTTTCAAGTGCAACATGAATCTGTCAGTTCATTATTAGATTATGACGTTCAGGGATGCTCTGATTCCTGATACCTGATCGATTTCCAGTCGCGGAAATCTTCTTCCTCGGCGAATTCGGAAAATATCTTGAAGTGGAGTTCGATCCGTGAGTGAGATCCTTGATTTTATACTGATTCTTACAACAAAGCCTCTCCTCGAGTCGCGTAGGTTGCAATTGAGCTTATTTTCTGTGAATTTCAGTCACGGGCATTATCTCGCTCTGCTCTTGAACGGACAGAGCAACTCGATTAAGGTGCGTCGGAGATAGCAAATTTCTGTCATTAGATTCTTCCGCAGTTTCCTCTCTCGAGGATTTCTGAACCGTACACCGACGAATACGAGTTATCCAAATTCCAGCAAGGGTTGTTGTTTAACTATGATGCCACAAAGGACAATATGTCGTGGACCGGACGGGTTCAACTCCCTGTCTCGTATCTTCCGCCAAGAGTGTCAAAGATCAATGCATACGCCATTCATGGAGAAGATCCAAATTGAGTCTACGAAGCTCTCTACCCAGCCCCTCCGAACGTGCATTCAGCTCCAAACTTGTTAGTCTGCCAGTCGATACTGAACTCATTTCTAGCGAGCTCTTATTGAACTCATTCATCTTGTGCATAGTATAAACGAGATATTCTCTCAGAATCGTGAAAACTTCCCCTCACTAACGCTCTGAAATTATTTCCAGCCACCGTTTGCAGTATTTCCGAGATGTGGACTTACGACCACTTCTGACATCATGCAACACGGAACTTTCTGACGTGTGGGAGGAAGCCATGAAATCTCCGAGTGGATCTTGCAGCTGAATACGCCAAAGATGAGCAAGGTTGTTGAGTTGCCGACCGTTCGGACTCCTACTCATCGACCGTTTGTGATATTTTTCCTCAATTCTACTGAATGGGTCATATGTGAACACTCAAACGAATCCATATAAATGTACTTTTTTGAAATAATTCGAGTCGAATCCATGCAGAAACTTTACGTTTTTGTTCATGTCACAAAGAATAAACAATCTGAATGGACTTCTTAGTTGTGGTAGGGTATTACAGATAACGTCACGTGCTCATGTTTTGGTTTCTTCCCGGAATCCACTCTTATCATTTCACAGACTTTTGTCTCATTTCTGCAGAATATTGTCGTTGAGAGATATTTATTTCAGCTCTGCTTCTTCTCTAGGATCATTCTAAGTGAGAGTCCGAAAACTTTTTTCGAAATCTTTCGAGGTAATTCTTGCTCGAGGAACATGTTCTATGTTCAATTATCATAAATGCACTCAGATCTGTTGCTGTGCCGGATCATTCCTGGAGGAAGAAGCATGCGTAGTCGCACACAGCATTCGAATAGCCGATAACATTAAAACAAGTGACGAGCGATTCCGAAATTCCTCTCATCAATGAATTTCCTTAATTGATCAGCCCTTGTGTTCGCTCTCTCGAGCGCATTCTGTCGCCTTCGTCAAGTCCAAAATCTCCAAGAGCGATTGCGATCAGCATTCAATTCATTAATATTACGTCTGTTCGTTGTCCTAGGACGTAAAAGGGACTGCGTCGGCCGGGAATCGAACCCGGGTCAACTGCTTGGAAGGCAGCTATGCTCACCACTATACCACCGACGCGACGCTCCTCCTGGGACATGACAGATCTGTTCTAGGCCCATGAAAACCATCACGTTTCTTTTCATCGCACGGCACGGCGCTTGCCATCACTTTTGCTTCGAGTGGAATGGCTCACGGAGGGTGCCTTCGCGCGCCGCAAGAGCGTGAACCAGAAGGCGAACTTCAGCGCTCCCATAGTTTGTTTCACAAACAGTAGTTCCATATGAGCTAATCAACTGCTTTGAAAGAGCAATGATAAAGAGGTCGAGATGACGGAGAGTCAGGAAAATGAGTTTGAGAATCGAAAATTGACCCGGACGTGATTTGAACACGCAACCTTCTGATCTGGAGTCAGACGCGCTACCGTTGCGCCACCGAGTCACATGGTACGCAAGTGTACACACAGGATAGTACGTATGCCGTGTACGTATGTATAGTCGAACACATTTGATGGCTGTTTATTCTCAAATCGATCGCTTCCAAGATGAAGTCAACTTGTTCGGGTCGGTTCGCCCTGGGCGGCAGCTCCGAGGGGGTGCCATTCTCATGTTTTCGGACGTTTTTCCTTCTTGTCTGAAAATTCGATTCGATGATCAAGGAGCACAGGTGACGTCATCCGAAGAGATGAGCATTATTTTTCTTCGATCGGATCAACCGGTTTTCTGAATGCTTCACAGTCAGGAAGCAGCCTCGGTTCCCCATAAGATTTCCCGCGTGCGAAATGAGTGACAGCCGGAGTCAAACTTGAGGAGGCTCGAAAACCGTTAGATTGTTGTCGCCTGACGAGAGTTGGCGAGATCACGCTTGAAAACTGTAGAGGAGAAACTTCTGTTCACTGTCAAGTTGAGCAAGTATGTATATTTATGTACTGGATTTGCTTGGGACACTGGATGGGGAAATTCTGGGGGCCCGCGGCAAGTCATCATCGATCAGAGGGGATCACCCGGCACTAGAAGTAAGGGAGCCACGGCCCAAGAGAATGTGCGTCTCGGCCTCAGCTTGCCGCCGCCGCCGCTCCCTGAAATCGGATTCGAATCTGCCAAACTTTGGCAGTTCATTAAGGCTTCCCCATTCGTATTGAAATGGGGAGACTCGAGCCAGTTCGAGCTCAAGTTTCCAGACGTGTTGCATCAAGTTCCTGGATTACGGGAGCTTCGGTGTAGAAAAGTTTTATTGTCCCTGGTCTTCAATCTAAACTAATAATGAGCGCCGCAGAATCTCTGAAGAGCACTCTCGAATCAGGCTGTGAAGCTTCCGACGGCTAAAACTGATTCGAAAACGTGGATACGTACTTTATCTGCAGAACGTTCGGGTACACCCCCGAAATCTCGTTTAGACACGAATGGAGTGAGACTAATGGGTGTTCTCATCTGGCGTGATGAGAAGCGCTAGAAGAAACTGATCAATTGAAGTGTTCAACTCCGTGTTCTCCATTGTCGCACGTTCTCGCGGCACCATCCGTCAATATGGTTGAGAAACAGATTTTGAAACCGAGGATCGCAGGGTCTCCGGAATTGCATGAAATATTCTCCCGGAGTAGACTATCAGCCGAATCTCGAGAAAACGCTATCAGATAGAGACGAGATCTCAGTCGTTCACGGGTGTTACCGTGCGATCGGTGTTCCACCAGAAAGCTGGCGGCTATTCTAGCTCTGTGGAGCGCTGGGTACTCAAATATTTATGATTTTCAATATTTTCTTCTCACTATATCGGGTACGGATATCGAGTTGAAATTCGGTCGTGAGTCCCGGGTAAACATGGAGGAAAAGTCAACGGGAATTCGGCGGTTTTTCCCATTTAAAAATTATTGGTCTCTCCACGATCGGGGTGCATAGAACAGAGCCCATAGAACAAGCATGGGAGTATGAGAAAAACGGAAATCACGTTGGTCACCTGGTCCTCTACTGCGTGCTTCATACCGTCTTCAGGAAGACCTCGTATGGGCATTATTTTGGATTTTCGCGACATTCCGGGGTGTACCCAAACTTTCTACCGGTAGAGTAAGCCCTTTTCGATGCGACCCGATCTCCGGATCGAGGAGAACCCACAGGACGTTTCACCAGAATGAAAATTTGTCCATGAAGATTTATACGAAAAAGATTCATTCATCGAGAAAAAGCTCAAAAAGCAACTAGACGAGACAAGGTATGAGGAGATCGCTTCCGAACTAGACTATTTATGCATTACCCGATTTATCGCACAAAGCGTTTTCTTTGCGGCCTACAAATCGCGTTCCCCTGCGTCCCCATATTTCGCAGGGAAGCTCTCCATGACGAAACTAGATGAGTTGTAATTCTGTCACCCCTTTCCCATCGTTTTCCACTGTGTGACGCTGCCGACGCAGCCAAGAAGCGTTAAACACAATTATGAACTGCGTCCTGCGGAGAACTTTCTAAACGCATCGGCTTTAGGTCCAAGAGTCGGCAAGAGGTCCAAACTGTCGGCGCTCTCGAGTTCCCGTTGGTCGACTGAGGCAAACACTGCTGCCTTGAGATAACGCGCACCTACGCTGAATCCAGGTGCTCCGATCGAGAAGGGAGATATTCGGGGATTCTCCGACTCACGAAACTGGGAACGAAGCGATGAGAGGAAATAACTGAAAAAGCCCAGACAGAAGAGAAACCGATCGAAGAACTCCGTCAATCGAAGCGAGAAACGAAGGAGAATCGCCAGCTCACTACCGCTAGGATGGGCGCTGATACGATGTAACCATGTTTGTGATCATGTAAACAATTCGTGGAATCTCAGTCGAAAAACAAGAGGAAGTTACAAGGACACCAGATATGGCACGTCTTCTCTCGCAGCCGATCCTAGCAGAACACTGCCGTCTTACATTATTGAATCCGCTACATGCGCCATGTTCTTCGCCCCGGGTGGCATTTTCCAAGGGGCGGCATTTTGTTACTTTGGTGTCATTTTGCAGCTGTCAAGAAGATCTCCTGCGAACCTTCCCCGACTTCTCAGACCCTCGACATTCCAGAAAAAAATATCAGCGGCTTGATTCTACAGGTTCAAAGGATTTTCTTCGCTCTTGACGAGAATCCCGGGAGGAAGAAGGCTTCAGACTGGCGGTTGGAATCCAGAATAGACATATTTCGTTGGGACTGCGGAAATTGACGGACATCATCTGACGACATTCTGAGTTGAGGAACAATACAGACATATATCAGTGACTCTGATTATGTGTGAGCAGAAACATCGCCGTCACGGCACATTTCTCAATTTTTGGTCATGATGAGAATCAAGTACAGTGGAATTATTTCTGGCTCATTGCTTGTAGGCGTCAGAGGAGGACTATGAGTCTGACGACTCCGATCCTGTGATTGTGGTCTCGGGGCACTTGTTGGAAAATCTGCTGGAGAGCTCTTTCGCCGCGACGAAATTTCGACCTTGCCCACTGACTAGTTATCGGGGAGATTATGCATGATCGATAGCAGCCCGCATTTTGACGTATTCATCGAAGTCCTGCAGCGGCAAAAGACGCGGCAGCGAACAGAATCGGCACCCAGCCACTAGACATCCGATCCTTACTGAAGGTACTAAGGTACCTTAGTTACCAAAGTCCTTAGGACCTTAGTGATTTACCAAGGTTTGACTAAGGTAACTGAGGTACCTTAGTACCTTCAGTAAGGTTCGGATGTCTACCAGCGACCCAAGCGAAGCAAGTTGGGCAAAGCGGCCCTGCATCGTGTTAAGAGAATCGAAGAGGTATGGACTGTCTGGCGAAAGAGTTCAAATATCGTGACCCGATACTGGAGTGATGACACGTTGTTGCAGTGCTTTTTCTGTGTAGTGTTTTTCAGCAAAGTAAATGAAGTTTTTATTTCATAAATCTGACTCAGCCTGTTGTTGACGCATGCGTCTAAATCAGTGACGCGAACTATCTGTGGCGGTAAATGCAATCCTATTCTATGATATCTCAACACATCGAATCCCGATACCCCGCCAGAACCTTGCTGTTTCCAGGATTTCCGTCGGTACTTATTGCTTGCCCCCATCCCGAATCAAGAATATATTGTTATAGTTGGCATCGCCTGGTTGCATAACGTTGGGAGCATTTCAGCTCCGTCTTGGTACCCTTCCACGGAAATGGCGCCCTTCGTGAATACAATAGCGTTCAGCGCTTCATTGGGATGGTATTCTAAGCTTCCTTGACGACACTGTGAACACGTCGTTATTCAGTTGTCTTGCCTCCATTTTGGTGGACCGCCTCGTGCCAGACCCTGCAGCGCCCAAAGATCATCATCATCAGCTCCACCTTGTTTCCTCATACATTGGAAACATTTACACCATAGTGTTTGGCCCGTTCCCTTGGAACGGAGCCCATAGTGATTCTCATGAACTTCATCTTTCCATGGGACCGATCTACTTGGCACTGGTTCCTGCGTTCCAAAGGAACGCTATTCCTCCTTTACAGAAAATCGATCTCCACTGACAGCTGACAGCTGGCGAATACCGCTCAGATCTTAGCGGTCGATTGACTCAAGAATGTTTCTATCTGTGATTTCTATAAGCGTGAATCGTGCAAGAACTCGGAATAACTCTCTGACTGGGTTGGAGCTCTAGACGGAAAAAGTGTCTTTCACTTTGTAACTGTGGAGCATGGAGTCTGCAAAAAAGGGCTCGTCCGGGATTTGAACCCGGGACCTCTCGCACCCAAAGCGAGAATCATACCCCTAGACCAACGAGCCATCATGACAGCTGATGGCCCTAGAACCTAGTATATTAGCGCAGCTTTCCAGCGGATCAAGGCGGCGGGGGAGTGCTGGAGGGCAGTAGCGTATCCAGGAATCGCAGATGGCGGGAGCGACCGCATGTATCGGGGGGCCGATTTGATGCTCCGGAATCCCTGGTATACGGAGTTACCATGGTGAGGAAAAAATAAGGGGAGGGGGCGAAGGCCCGATTGCCCCCCCTCTCAGTATGCGCCCCGGCTGGAGGGAGCACCTGCCCCGGGCGCTGGTCTCAAGAGGGCACAAATGCGCAGATTTTACGTCCAGATGGTCAAGCACAAAAGTTATTTTTGTATATGAAACGGTTACAAGTTTTGGAACAGTTCGTCGCCTTCCTGCGATTCCTAGGTCTCTGAACCGAACAACTCATTTCCGCATGCTCCAAAATCACCTCCGTCCCTTCTACCTATGCTTCACAAACGGAAGAAAATCATTTCGTGTTTCTGTCGTGAAGTTTGAAGTAGTCAATTTATTAATTTCTCTTACATTTTTCCTTGGTGTAGTCTCCACACTAGAGCTTTTCGAAATGCGAGGTTTGAGTGTGCAGCACTCATTCTTACCTTGAGATGATTCTCTCTACAAGAGCTGTCGATCATGTCAGACAAGAGGTTGGACTGGCATCGAAGAGCTGATTTCCCAAGCGTTCCAAAACTGGTCCTATCTGAGGACGGTCTGACCAGTTTTGGAACACCTGGGCGTGGGGTTGAATACATCGTGCGGCTTTCGACCTCAAACGATAGCCATGTCGGAGCGGAAATTTTCGCATTTTCGTTTCGAATGTTGAGCAAATCCGTTTCAAACGGAAACTTTCTCAATTCTAATAATTCAAAATACATCCCAGTCAAAATCCGAGTTCAAAATTGTTATCGCTGCGCATTTTATCGAGTCTGAGTCTGGAGTCCAGAGTGTATTCCATGATATAGACGAAGGAATTTGTACAGCTAAGCGGTATCAGAGTTAGGGAGGTAGGGCAACTCTGGGCGTTGATTCCAATACATCGCTGAACATCGAATCAAAATGTAGACATCCAGCCTGTTCACTGTCTCGCGATGTCGATGATATATTCGGGGATTTGTTTCGGTATCAAAAAACTAGCCACGAAAAGCTTCAACCGTACTCAGAAGAAATCGCACTCAAATTCGCAAAGAAAATTCCGCCGGCAATGCCCCAGGCGCCTTCGATGCTAGATCTGCCACTGCAGAGTTGAAACAAGCTTCCCTTCGTGTTAACCTGATGTCTGATGTGGATGTGGATGAAACAATGACGGGCTCATGTGTGGAGAGAGACTAGGAATGATTGGTTACTTCTCGGATGCCGAAGCGGAGCCAGGTTCCATAGTGTAGTGGTTATCACGTTTGCTTTACACGCAAAAGGTCTCCGGTTCGATCCCGGATGGAACCACATTTTACTTCAACCGAAGCCGCTATTTCCCGATTAACCGATCCACACGAATCAGGCCGGCATGGGCGACCGGGATGTTAGGAGGTTGGAGAGCCATATTTCGAAGACTCCTCATGATGCTCCTCAAGTTGGTGCGAGAGTTTTTTTCTAGCACTTGTCAAGAAGCTACAGAAGGGGGACAAACTGGTACGAAAAATGGATACCAGCCAACCGATGGTAAACAAAAACGCACCCCTCTGTCTGAAGGGGGAACGGAGGTGAGTTTTGGCAGAAATTTTCAATTTTGGGTCAAGTGCTTTGCTGAATTGGCACTCCCCTTAGGAAACACGATACGCAATGAGCCATGAGAACAGTTGGTCGGGCTTGGATTGCGAGATTTGGCGCCTTTCATGGCATCAAGGATGCAGCCGTGCACGTCATTCTCCTTGCACGGGAATTACCGAAGTTCATCGAGTCTAACCCTTGCAATCGTGAGCGGAGTAGCATCTCAGGCAGCGAGAGACCTATTTTTGGATATTCACAGCCTCGCTAAAGGCCCCCCGGTGACCGTTCAACCGCTGTGTTGACAGCGAACGCTCCGCCCCAGCCGCGCAACGGCGGCCTTCTTAACGACAGCAGTTCTGACGTATTTGTCATAAGTTTCATGGAGTTTAGTCTCCTTCAGTTTTCCGCTTCCCAAAAGGATAAGTAGCTCAGGATGTCTGCGAAACGACCCGCTCAACCTGATGAGAGAAACGGAAACGGTTCAGCCACAATTCGGAGAATCTCAGTGCGTATCGACTCCGCGCGGATAAAGAAGAACCTGAGCCAACCCAAATCCAGAACTTCTTTGAGAAAGATCGAATACTCCAAACAGAACGATAACGGAGGGGTTGATAGCTGTAGTTATGAGTTCCTCATCATCTATCGGAACTCTCTCAGCGAGTTGGTATCAGCAGTTGCTTGCGTAGTTTGCGGTCAGAAGCGACTCGGCGTCAACGTTTCGCAGATCGGTGCATAGACTAACATTGATTTGCGGCGGTTGTGAAGAAGTTGAGATCCACGTACAGCAGGCCAAGGCTAGATGATTCGACTTCGGAGCGCCTGGCTTCCTTGCTGAATAGAAGGATGGTCGACAGGTCTCTGTCTCTTAGAAAAGGTGGGCGCGAGCTCGAGCACTCCGCTCTGACTGAACAAAATTTCTCCAGACATCTCAAAGATACGGTACAATCAAGCGAACGTCTCGCTGAGAATGTTCTGGAGAAAGCCCGCGAGATCGTCCGGAGAGTGCACGAAGGTACGGACGGCCGAATACTCGACATGAGTGTGTGATACGATGGTAAATGATGACACAACACTCACTGGCTCGGTTATAGACCACGAAGTTCTGAGAAAGTTTTGCCGAATGTGTGAGACAGAGGAGAAAGATTTTGGGAAGAACACATCGGATTACCACCGTTGGAAAGAGTCTCACAAGATTTTCAGCCAGTGTCCAGTGAGTACAAGCACAGGATTTGATAGATTTTCGTGTTTATCTCAACGTCGGGCAGTTCTTCCACTGTCGCGCTTATCCACATTCCAGGCGAATTTCGACGGACCAGCGGGACAAACGGAAGTCAAAGGAGCAGAAATTATCTGGGAACGATCGACTGCAAAGTCCAAGATGAGATGCACGACGGTCATCCGCATGTGACGGATGGCACATAGAAGGTGGCTGGTGGAAGTAAAGTTCGTCGTATGCAAAAGCCTCATGTCAGTCCACTTATTGTTCTTCCAAACGGCCTGAGTAACAACGCATTCGACAAAGTCAGAGATCTGAAACTTTATGGATTCCAGGTCGCAGTTAGCGGAGACGACTGTATCAATCATTTTTCGATAACATCTATCTCCAGTCCATAATCGAGAGACTCGATTAAAGTTTGAGAGTACTAGTTCAAGAGAGCCCCGAGAAGGACAGTGAAAGTTTGTCGACCGCGGTCGTCAAAAAACTGCAGTCCTACTATAAGTAGTTATTCCTTTTAAAGGTTATACTCCTGCCGTTCGGTGACTCTGAATGAATCTTCTGATACGTTGTCTGTAACCACAGGATTGCGTTGCTCAAGAACGCAGCCGACATTGGACGAATGCATGAGACGGTTTTGGGTCTCCAAAATAGTTTCCCCAAAATCCGTAGGGAACACTTTTTCAGTACCGTAGAATGCCGATAATAATTTGCGCTTTTCGGGAGGCAAACCTCGAGAATTCCGCGAATTGCGAATCATCGGGATTCTGCCTGATTCTCATGGAAATTATGAAGATCCCCTAAATTTGAGGTCATAAGGGCTCACTCTGCGCGAATTCACGAGAGTTTCCCCCGAAAAGTCCTGATTCATGAAAATAAATGATCGTTGACGATGGATCGTATGTCAAGAGTCAGGTTTCGTTCCCGAACACAATATTGGAATTGATATGATAGCTCTTTTCATTAGATGAGAAGGGGGTGGAGAGTATTTAAGACCT
This sequence comes from Neoseiulus cucumeris, assembly GCA_021527715.1. Taxonomy (NCBI): domain Eukaryota; kingdom Metazoa; phylum Arthropoda; class Arachnida; order Mesostigmata; family Phytoseiidae; genus Neoseiulus; species Neoseiulus cucumeris. Next base: position 928,862 of record JAJSRV010000010.1, on the reverse strand, counting down.
CACCCGTTCGCTTGATAATAATGGTTCAGTATATACGATGATGGATTGTCTCTGAGTTGTTTCACAACTTTCCAACCGAAGGTATTTGAGACGGAATGAGATCTTGGGAATTTCGTGGGCGTCAAAAATAGTTCAATTGCTGGTAGAGCGCAGACATGATCTCTGAGGTCGAATGCAGAGTCAGGTTTCTTTCCCGAATGTGACATTGAGATTGTCTCCGAGCTAGAGATTAAGGGACTCGGACATGATCTGTGAGGGGAGAGACTCTGAATTCTCTCAGTGGCGGATCCCATGAATGCCTACTATGCTACGGTAAAATTATGCTGTCCAGATTACAGCACAAGAGTACCCGTGCCTCCGAACCCAGGATCCCACTTGGAGAGCTCCGAGAAAATTGGTCAGAGAAGCCAAAAATCCAAAAATCACATCGAAACAACTCAGTCCGCGATAAACCGTAGCGTAGTGACGATCACGAATTACGCGAATTATCGAGGGAGCGAATTATCGGGATTTTACTCTAACTCGGTTTTGAAGGCTGAAGCTAGGACACGAAAGAAAAGAAGTCTAGGCCAAGAAGTGAATCTTTTCAAAAATTTCAAAACTTTCGGCTTCCAATTTTTCTTTGCGGGGATTTTACCGGGATCTGTTTCCTACAAATCTTAGGTACAGGCGTTTTCTTGATGTCATCCAAACATATCAAACCGATCGATAGTGAGAGATCCTGGGGATTTTTTCCGCGTATATTCGCTCGTGACTCTGCAGATTCTTGATAGGAATGGATCCGATCTGTCACGATATTCAATCCAAAGAGTAGGTCATTAGTCATTAGTCATCACACGATAACAAACAAGGAGGAAATCTATCAAAACTTCGGTAAATGGAAAACTGGCGTCCATACCCCCTTAATCGTACTTCACAAGAAAGAATCGAGTCCTTCGCCGCGATCATGTGAGCGCGAATCTCTGATCTGATGGTGTTTTGACCAAGACCTGCGTGGCAGGAGAGAACATGCAAATGTTGCAAGGGGAGACGATTTTCAGTTCTGATCTTGTGACCACAACTTGGTGGCGCGGCGATTCGAACAGCGTTCCGGCCGTCGGGATGCACGTGCAGTCAAAGTGCGCATTGTGCCATGCGGGGCCACGCGCGCACATTCGTGTGCATGGATCGACGAGTCGAAGAGTGGCTTCTGGTAGTGGGTCAAACGGTATCTACTTCTCAAAAAAACTGGGACCGTACTTCAAGTGAAAGTGAATATTGTGCCCTCAAATTTTTAGACTCGTGGAAAACCATACGGGCCGATATGTGCGATAAATGGCTAATAAATAAATCAATCAACGTGTCGATAACCTAGTGAGAAAAAGTCCGTTTGATCCGCAACAACGTGTTTTTCAAAACTGGTATCGAATCAAAGTCCATGCAACTATCCCCTCTGTCTATCTGTTAGTCCCTTGCCGCAGATGATTCCGCATTGCTAGCGCATCATTGCACCCCAAAACGATTCAAGTGTCTTCTTTCGCAAACTTCTTCCACAAAAAAAGGCTAGAATAGTTGTGGTTACCACTGCCACTTGCGTCACTTCAACACTTCAGAACAAAATGGTTCGATATTGGAATGGTCGTCGAAATTATGAAGGAGAACGGAGAGTTGTGGTCTTCATTCGGCATTTCAACTCGTTGCTGATTTCAGTCGAACCTCACGCCGCCCGTGGGAAGCGTTCTCGAAGTGACTCGGTTTCGGTGTGGGAGCTTTCGATCAGCGTTCACAGTCTAACTTCCCTCTCCACATGACTCTGTGAGAATGCGAATTTCCTTCTTTGGTGTGAATCGCGCACTCAGAAACGCCATCCCATCCGCGGGGCTTATTAGTAAGTTCAACGCCGACGTCATTAGGTATGGCTTTGGAGCATCTTAAAGAATTTCAAAGAAGGTCCGGGAAAACTTTTCAAGATCCTCTTTGCATTCTCGTAACTACTTATGAAGCTCTCCCGAGCTTCGAAAGATTCCCAAGATCAACTCGAAGGACTCCTTGAACACTTTCCTGGGATCATCTCGACAGTACCATGGTACCTTGCGAAAAATCGCGATGTTTTATTAGTGGCGAAGTCCCGAGCTGTATCAGGGCGAGCTGCAGTAAACCCTCAGGCGTCCTTCGTTAAGTCCTTCGTAGAATGAGTCGATCAACGCTTGCTTGGCTCCGAGAGCCTCAATGGTAGGCCTGGCCGGCCCTCCGTGACCCTTAATTCCATCCATGGCCCAAATGCCAATATCACCTCCTGAGAGAGTTGACAAGCGGACTGTGGACTTTCGTCGGAGCTGTTCATTCAGTTCTGCCGAAGTTTTCCTCAATCGAGCCTCGGGCATGATCACGCGAGCGCAGCGGCGATTCAGCCTCCGCCATTGGCTGCACTTCCCTCCTAGCTGGACCTCACGATTCGTTGTTTTGGTGGTTTCCGGATCCAAGGCAGGGTCTGTCGATTTCGTCGAAAATTCTGACGAATTCTTCAACGCAATTCATCGAAGTCGCTCTGCAGCCGAAGATGCCGCTAAGGATATTATACTCTTGATTCCTTTCCAGGTGGGAGAATGAGGACGATCTTCTTTTGAAGAACTCAAGTGTTGATCGGCGGCCGACAGCGCGGCGCACCGAAGAGCTTGTGGTACAAATGCTTCCGAAAGTCGGTAACCCCTTCGGAGCGGCCCTTGAATCAAAAGATATTCCAATCCGCCCGCAATCGAATCGATCAGCTCGCAATCCGCTTAAACCCGATATGATGAAAGCACTGAATCGTTTGTTCTCCGGCATGGGAAGGCCCAAATCAGAAAGCGATAGGGACCCCGGAGAGAAGGTGAACAAGAGAAAAATTCAAGAAAACCGAACCCATTGAAAAGTTCTCCACCGAGCTCTCCCGATTGATTTGAACCGAAGTTCCCACAGAGACTTCCTGGAACGCTCACCTGAGATCCCGTTCCAGCCCGAAGTTCAACCGCGTGTGCAAAAACGATCTCATTTCTCCGGATTTTCGAAGCACTTCTCCATCAAATAAATCATCCTCAAAATCTAACTTTTCCGTTCCTAGAACTATAGTCCTCAAACATTTTTGACCCGTGGACCCTTTACCGACTTTGCATACATCGATCGGCCTACCACCAGTCGATATCGGGAATACTGCATCCCGCTCTGATTTGTGAGTCTTGATTGGTGCAGCTCCATGAATCTAAGGCTAACAGTTATTCATTCATTCACCGCATTGAAATTCTCTATGTGGCCAATATTTTTCCTCGCATACTGTTCATCTTTTGAGACATACTTAGTTCGCTCTAGATACCCCGAACAGGAGTTGGATCTTTTCCGATTCCCGCGGGTGCGTTTTCGCGGGGGTCTTGACTGTCATACAAGGTTCTCGTCATAAGGCGGGTCTCAAATCTGATTTCTTTCCGGAAATTTGGAGCGAACTCACATTCAGAAACACCCCGTGGTACTTTGTGAATTATCGAAAAGAAGGAGCAAAGGGGGGTTGCACAGTTCAGGAATCCCTCCGAGACTATAGCGGTATCATCCTTTCGGCCCTCGATGGCCGGTTTCGAAAGTACAATACCGAGTCCAAACTGCCCCCATAACCCAAAAATTACTTCACGATCGCATCGCGGGAGTGATCATCTTTTGGTCCGCGATGTCCCATCAACTGGCCGCAGAGACGTTACAATCAGAGACGAACGCGGAGGACACAAGCGTCTCTAATTGTTGCGCGAGGATCGCCGAGTTTCTTGATACAGGAGCCAGATTGATTAGAACCCCATGCTGCAGATGTATGTGTAGCTCTCGGGATCTACAGACGAAGGTTCTTCCCGCACTTCCAAGTTTCTTATCCAATTTGTGTGCCACTCTATCGAAAACTGAATGCATCGAAAGGTGGTCTACGGGGTTTGATAGCATGCGCCCCGTGGTCCGCAGGCTGAAAAAGGATGGCCACCGCTGCCATAGACGCTCCGTCTCGACAAAGAGTTCGCGGCAATCATGAGCACGCTATGACGAAGTTTGAGAGGAATCCTGGTGGAACCGCGCGACTTTTTGAAAATCTCTCCGACGCACTTTCTTCTCGAACTGCATGTCTGACCACGGATCCAATCAATCAGCTCGGCGCGGCGTGCGATCATTTTTTGAAATCCGTTCGCGTATTGCTCTTTTTCAGACGAAATTTCGATTCCAACTGTCCGCTCTCAACTGAATACTCGGAGGCGTACACCGACGGGTGAGTTTGATTCGATTTGATCGAGGCTCCTGTCGCCAATTCGATCGAAATCGCTTCCAGGTATCATTGAATCCTGTTCTCCTTCTCGAGCATCTTCATTTGATTCCAGTTGCTGGCCATCTGCAAGGCCGGACATGGCTTTTGGTGAAAGTTTCTCAGTTTTTCGGCCTCAAGAACAAACCACCACTTTTGAATGCCGAAGCACGGAAATCTCAACAGAAGCGAGATCATTGTCTTTCCCGATCCTGTGCAGCGGAATCTGCCTGTGGTGTCCGCAGTGATTGAGGAACGACAAACGAATTCACCGCGATAACGTCTGAAGTCGCTGTGCGAATTGTGAAAGTTTCATCGAGGCGTTGAGGTATGTACTTCGAATACGGTTCAGGTAATCTAGAACTGAGCTTGCTGTCTGCGATCACTCGAGAGAAGCTTTGTCACTCCTGTGACCTCACTGAGGCGTGTTGCCCGAGAACTAGCAGAACGATGGTAAACAGCAGCGAGAATGTGACGCGCGCATTCCACTCCCCCGCCGAACCCCCTGATCCTGTGATCTGAATACTGATTTGTCGTTTCTCAACGTTCGGAAAGATTCCAGCGCGAATTCATATATTTTCGCTGTTACTTTCACTCGACTTCAGCACAGCGATCGCAGAACTGACGAGATGTCCGAACTCTTCGTACACATTCCGTTCCCCCTCCTCACCGCCAGCCTCGCCTGAAGCCCCTCTCGGTCGGCAGTACTGACATCGCTTTGATCGTTTCGTACATTTTTCGTGTGATCCCCCAAACCCGACTTCAGCATGTCTCTCTTATTTTCGCCTGCTTGCTTGATGCTCGTTTGCCTTTGCATGATGCTTTTCAACGTTTTCGGATGCATTCCACGCTTCTGAGGAGAGATCTTGCTGCTGTTGGTGCACTTGCGGTGGATTGGTAGCATTTGCTTAGGCTTTCGTTTTGGCGCGACAAAATCAAAGCAGAAGTTTAGCACCACAGCGCAGCAAAACGAACCAACATCAAAACACGGACGGCCCACTCATTCAATGGTGGTCCGCGGAGCTGGTCGTTCGCAAAGCTGTCACAGCAGCCATTGTGGTACCAATTGCGCCATAATAACAACCCTGTGCCCCTGCCGCTGCTGTTGTGTTGTGTATTTTCATCGTCGTCGTCGGTGTGTGTGTGCTAGTGTGTCTACGAGTGAGTCTGTCGGTTTGTCTGTCGATATATGTGTGTGTGTGCGGTGTGTGTATAGAGTGCTGGTGGAAGATTCGTCGGCTGGCCACTGGTAGGCCTATTTGTTGGGGCTTTTTGAACAACTAGTGCTGTAAGCGGTGGGGAGCTGTGGCTCCCGAACGAAGCTACAGGCTTGCCTCTAGCAGGCCGACGTGTTTCCGGCTGGCTGGAAACTCAGGGGGCCGACCACGAGCTGGCTTCATTTGGTTCTGCTGTTGTGGCTCGATTTACAGCAGCCACTGATTGGTGTTGTTGCTCCGGCTGCTGCTGGTGCTGCTGCTTCAAGCCAGCAGCGATCTGTATTGAAAAAAACGCAAAGTGTACATCGTCGAATTCGGTTGATCTCTGTTTGTTCTAGAGGAAGGAGATCTCGGACTTGCCAGTCGATATCAATTGGCCAGCCAGCGTTCAAAGGCTCCGGCCGACAGAAGCATCTCAAAAGCTCGGTGCAAGATGAGCGTTCTCTTTGCGTAGCGGGGCCACAATGGATAACCTCAATCCTCTGATGGACCCCCGAAAACAGGAGCTGCTGGAGGCTCGATTCCTCGGTGCAAGAGGGTTTCCCAGCCTCGCGGGACACTCCAGTTTTAATCCTCAGACAAGCAATCAGGATTCCAACCTCAGCTCGACGTCCGTGGGATCTCAGCCGTCCGATGGCGAAGTGCAAGCGATGCGAACCCCCCCACAGGAACGAAAGCGAAAACGTAAGGATCCACCGCAACAAGACCCAACACCCAAGAGGAACCTTCAACTGGCCAATAGCAGCAACCCGGCCACACAATCCCAGCCGAATCAATTGCAGCAGCAGGACAACAAAAAGATATCGGAGTACTTCATGAAAAATCAGGCTCAACACAGTCCTGGCCGGTAAGTGGACTCTGCGATTATTGACTATATATCCAGATAGTGATGTCGTTTGGACGCAACCGCTTCGTGGTTGCGTTTTATCTCGTTGTGATGACATCGGTATGAAATATGAGCATATACTCGATTGAGAGCGGATCCCGTCCCAATTCACTGTGGCCTCGAACAATGCATTACATCCACGAGGAATTCTAGTCGATTTCAGTGAGTCGGTCCATCCATCCGCGAGTCCGTTCCTGTCGTCCACTAGTCTCCGTCAGTCAGTCACTCACTCCGTGGCTCCGTCGCTCGGTGGCTCGCTCACTTGCTCGGTGAAAATCGCTGTTCTTCAACATCCATCGTCTACTTTGTGACTTCGGGTCCCGGACGAAGTGGGAGAAGATCGAAAGATATACCGCTCCCATCACTGTTACCGATGCTCGCGGTGGTGTTTTGCATCAGAAACTTACCACGACGACGATGACATTGTTGTCGATGATTGTACCGAGCCAATCGTTACGTCGTGTTCATGCCCGAAATGTCGCGTGGTCTTCCTTCCGTTAGACTAGTGTACTCCTGTTTGTGCAGCAAGCTGCCCGGCTCTGTGATACGATGCCTGACATCTTTGTTACGGTGCCAGTGTTGACGGAGGTCGGTGTCCCTGGTACGACTAAGACATTGATTTCACTTAATATCATATCAGTTATGCCCAGGAGTACGTTGTCGGCGAAATGTTCGTTGTCCATCGAGGAGAGCATGGCCAAGCCGCTTGTAGGCCGGCTGGCCTGTTTGCCTGCCCACCTATCTGCAAGAATTGCGGCAACTCCAGGACCGCCCGGACTATTCCCGCTCGGCCCGACTACAGTCGTCAGCCTTTGAGCTACATTCTAGCTATGTCTACGCATACCGGTCTGACATGAGGCCAGCCGTATTCGGATGAGCCACTTCACACCAAAAGAACACGCTTTCCGAGCTCTGTCGCCTATTCTGATCAATATTTGAGGTACAGAGGCAGGAGAAGAGTTTGGCAAAAGGATGACAGATTGTTGGTTCCATCCGCGCGGATCGCGCTGAACGATTAGCTGCAACTTTGAATCCATGTTGAGGTCTTCATGCGTTGTTTCGGACGTTTGCCGCAATCTCGCTTCCTATTTTTTCCAAAGTTCGCGATTCGGCGACACCTCTGAGCGGATATATCGAGTTCCAACAAATCAAGATGACCGACCATCCTCAGCACACGTGACGGCGAGGACAAGAAGTCGACGGGTCTTGTACAGCAGAAGCATTTAAAGGGACATCCGTGGAACGCACGTGTTGCGATGACTATTTAAACCAAAACCTGTCGCTGCAGTCCGCGACCAGCTTTGATGCAGGCTCGATGTCATGCCGCCGTCGTCGCTGCATTCCGCTCTTTTGTGGATTCTACTTCCTGGGACACTTGAGTCAAACTGTACTTCTGCTCAATTCATGTCGTTGATTCTCTATGAACGACGGTAGCTGCCGCGCCAGGGACGACGACGACAGACGGACAGACGGACGCGTCAGTTGTGGGTCCGTCTCATCTTCTAGTGCGTGGTGCTGTCGGTGTGGCTATGTTGTTCCGAACGGTTCTTTCCAGAGCGGACGAGGGAGAATTCTCTGGGTGAATTGATCCGTCGTCTCTGGACGAGGAGTCAACGCCACAGAACTTTGAGGCTTTGCCGGGCGCGAGTCAAGTGACGCGATTCCACCGGCCTGGTCAGAAAAAAAAAACACAATGTCACGACCGACAGCCGCATCAGCCACTGGAAGTCGCCCACCTCAGTCGTTTACCTTCGACACACATCAACCCGGTGGTCGCGGCTCGCTGATGGACCTCCGACCTGACAATTGTGAATTTCCGTATTAGTGCATGATTTGGCTTACAACTTCTGTACTGAGAATAAGGATGTGGATGATTGAACGGTATCTGGGGAGATTTCCTCGTCTATTGAGAACGAGCCTTCCTCTATTGAACCTCGATCTCCAATTTCCCGGTGGCGTTCCTGGAACACTCGGTGTTTATCCATTTGAGTATGATCCTCGGTTAGTTAAAGAAGATTTGGTTCTTCCCGTTAGTTTCGCGCTACGGCTGCCCAAAATATATCCATCGTATTCGGGGCTCATGACGTTCGGACTGGGAGCGGTCCGTATCCGTGAGGAACTTCGTTCGTACGTCGAGCGCTGGCGATTCCACGTTCGTACCACATCGCCCGCTGTGGCATGGAGCCAACGAGTAATGAAAGCGAATGTTTGTTGTCTACTCCAAACGTCGAGAACAACAAGCGGCCGCGCGAATCCGGTTGAGCGGTTGTTTTGTAGTTGCATGATTTCTGGCTGTCCCGATTTCTGTCGCGAGTTGTCCACACCCCCCAGAGAGCGCGTATACATATTTCCTTTCACTATGCGCTCGGAGACTCACAAAATGCTCTGTACGCTCGGAGATTCATTCTTCTATCTTCTATCATCGGTTTGAGCCGATGGAAAAGTCTTCGAGTTGGTCAGTAGCGCACGCCGAAACCAGGTTCAAGAGGGCATCGATGAATGACGAAGGATTCGAGGAACGATCACTCTGGAGCCACCGTTCGCAGCGAATCCTGTCGTTTCATATCCTCGGTGAACTTTCAAAGATATTGTCGCGTCGGCGACTGCTTCCTCGAGTCTCAGTTTGGGCGTAGTCAGGCTGCTATTCGAGAGCAGAGACAGATCCATGCTTAGTGGTTGCTCTTTCGTCTGGAAAACGAGTGAGGCGAATGCCAGTGTTTCTCCCGGTGGCCGTCATGTCTACAACTAGACTACATGAACTTGTCCATGGGATCAGCATCCTAAAGGAATATGCAATACTTCCTATGGGAAGACTCTGTATCCGAAACATCAGACCGATGCGGTGCCAGGTTTCGCGTGTCGTAGTGACGGAAGACTCCAAGAGACGGTTTTGACTTCTTTCCTCAGACGGCCAGTGGAGGGCACCCGTCGGAGTTGAGATAGGACAAATCTGAGAAAGAGACCTCGTTAAGGACCTTCGGTTCGAATTCTCCGTATGATATATCGAGCATTCTCTTCGTAGCACCAGAAAAGAGCAGATCGGAGGTTCGAGAGCGACTTTTCGTCGCAGTAGCTGCGGTCTCTCGAGTATTTATATCCGCTCGCAGATCACATGCGTGCTCGAGATATTCACACAAATTAGTCATCGTGAGTCGTACCTACTGAGCGTTCGATATTGACATTCAATGGAATGGTTATTAGTAAAAGAAGTTAGAATAGATTCCAGAAGAGATTCCCTCGCAATTTCGTTTTGTGGTACTTCATGTTCCTTCCTATCACCCAAATCTCCGAGAGCAATGACCAGATGTATCATGTTCGAATCCTAGTTCGTCCGAAAGAGAAATCCTCATATCATAGCGTCGAGAGGTAGCTCGGCTCAATCGACGTATGACCGAAACTAAGCCAGTCTTTCGACCTCTCGTTCGCCCAACTGGCTATCAGTACGTGAGAGGGAGCGTCGATGAAGGAATCGAACGATGACAATGAAACGCGGTTTGAGTGGGTGAAAAACTGGGGCTCTATGGAAAGCCCGAGCGGGATGAATATCGTTGCTTCGAGGACGCTTATTAGTATTCCTGCTTCCGACTGAGAGGCACGTTGGCAAAACACGTTGCCGCTGCAGGCGCAGAAACCGTGCTCAGGGCATCGCCCTCCTCCGCTGCAAGCCACAGAACAGGCAGCCGTGGACCCGAGCAGAGGGGGCGAATCGAGAGGGAGGAAGGGGACGGGCATTGCCTTCTGCTACTCTTTGCCTGCCTGCCTGCCTGGCGGGCAAGCAAGCAAGCGCGCGGACGGAAGGACGGACGGACAGCCTAACGGGTAGGAGGACAAGCGAGCTAGCGGGCTGTCGTCTCTCCGAGTCTTCATCCGCGGTAGAGGCGGTTGCGGCAGGAGTAGCGACTACAACGACGACGGCGGCGGCGGCGACTAAAATGACAACGATGAGAACGACGAACGAAGCTGAGTATCTCTCTCAACAGCAGCACCTCGTTTTCCAGATACGGCGGTTCCGGGTCCAAGTCACCAGTACCCTACATGGGGAGCGGCAGCAACGACTCGATGCTTATGGCCCCCCCGATGGGGAATGGACCTCCGCGTTGTGCAAGCAAAGCGACCCAAACAGACCTTTCGGGTGATCAGATAGCCACTCTTGAAAGTAAAAGTACCCACGACCTGGAACAACGGGACCTTAAAATTGATGAACTACAACGAAGCTCCGAGGAATTACGTCGGCAAATTTCTACGCAGCAAAAGGTGAGTTCTGCTTTGGTTTTTATTCACCATAAAATTTCTCTGAGGTTCTCCGATAGAGATCGATTTTTGTATTATTTTCAACCCTCGAACACCCCTGCTGCTGACTACGGATAAGCGACCAGAGCTAACTCGCGTGATTCGATAACTCAAATAGACATACTATATTTGAATCTGAGCGCCGAGATTGAAGACAATGCTCCCTCTGGGCGAGCCTGAGCGCGCGCATCGCAGTAGATCATCCACCCTCTGAAGGCATACGGACGAGCTCTTAGGTGATAAGAGTTGTTCGAGACTGTCTCAAGATCAGGCTGTCGTCTGGGCGCCGCTTTTGAGCTCTAACTTTCTATGGGTTACCACTCTACTCGTAACATCGATGACCTCTTCTTCGCTTGTTGTGCGTTGCTGCTGCTACTGCAGCCCTCCACCGCTGTTGGTGCCGTTGATGCTGTTCGTTCATAAAGGAAGCAATACTTTGCCAGCTCTCGATGGCACTGAACTGCTATTCTTTACGAAGACCGGAGATTCTTTCCACAGCTAGACTATTGGCTGACCATAGCAGAGCGACCTCACGTAAATCAATTCGCACCTTTCCACTGGGTTGCTCACTCAGACGTTTGATGTCGAGGCTGGTTATTGAACAACTGGAAAGCTTCTGAGCTCATATGTTTTTGATGTATAGCGCGTATCCTGCAGTCTGATGCTGCGAAATGTTCTTGAGGGGACTCCGAGGCCGTAACCCCTATTTTTCCTTCGGAAACCCCTCGTCGTTGCTCTCCTCTCTCAGCGCGAACCAAGTCAGCGCATAGGGGTTTCTCTCGATTTCATCCTATGAAAGCTTTGAGGGAACGATGTGGCGGCATTAGAAGAAAACGTTTCTTTTTCCACAGACTCTCGAGAAGAACAAAGAACAACTCGCCAAGTGCATAGATGTCACGAAGCAGTTGCTCATTGAGAAATCGGCAATGGAGAAGAAACAATGTCGGCAGAAATGCATGCAGAATCGTTTGAGGCTTGGACAATTTGTAACGCAGAGACAAGGAGCTAGTTTTGTGGAAAACTGGGTACGTATTTCACTTTGAACGCATGTCCTGCACAAGAGAAATTCCAAAAATTGCAGCTTCATCCATCGTTGCTTCCCTCTATATCGCCCGACGAGCTCTGTGCTGTAATCAGACTGACAGAACACATCATTCCTCGTTCCTGTAGGTGGATGGCCACGCTTTCACGGAACTGTTGAAGAAACAAGAACAGGTTGCCTCCGAACGGGAAGAAATCGAACGGCAACGGAAACTACTCGCGAAGCGGAAACCGATCGGCCCCGCACAGGCGGCGAAAAATCAGGGCGGCAAACAAATCGCCGTGGCCCAACAGGCGAACGGGTCCACTTCGGGTGGCGAGTTCGTTAAGCCCGAGTCGCCGAAGGACACCTCACGGTTAACGTGGTACGAGTACTACGAACAAGAGGAAATACTTAAACTGCGGGGTCAGACGCTCAAGAAAGAAGATACGGACCTTCAGCTGGAGCTGGAGAAGCTCGAACGTGAACGAAACCTTCACATTCGGGAGTTGAAACGAATTCACAACGAAGACGCTTCGAGATTCAATAACCACGCTGTGCTGAATGATCGATATTTACTTCTTATACTGTTGGGGAAAGGCGGTTTTAGCGAAGTTCACAAAGCGTTCGACTTGAAAGATCAGCGATACGTTGCCTGTAAAATACATCAACTTAACAAAGATTGGAAGGACGACAAAAAAGCCAACTATATCAAACATGCCCTGCGAGAGTACAACATTCACAAAAGCCTCGATCATCCGCGGGTCGTTAAACTCTATGACGTATTCGAAATAGACCCGAACAGCTTCTGTACGGTGCTTGAGTACTGCGACGGTCATGACCTAGACTTCTACCTGAAGCAGCACAAAAGTATACCAGAGCGGGAAGCGAGGTGTATCGTCATGCAGGTAAGTTGGAATCCAACCCATCCTATTCTCTGGACATAGGCCGAGGGCTCATTTCCTTGATCATTAACATTTCAAAACTATTCTAGACATTCAAATGCGCTCAAGTAACACCTTATTCTCTTTGCAGGTGGTGCATGCGCTGAAATACCTGAACGAAATCAAACCTCCGATCATCCACTACGACCTGAAACCAGGCAACATACTGCTGGGGAGCGGTTGTTTATCGGGCGAGATTAAAATTACTGATTTCGGACTAAGTAAGATCATGGATGACGATAACTACTCTCCCGAGTACGGAATGGATCTCACCTCACAAGGCGCAGGTGAGTCGCTGGTTCCGATTCATTCTCTTTCCTCGAAAATGAGGAATTTTCCCCTGTCGGAGGTCTGAGACGACGGTTCACGTTGTCATCCTTTCTTTCAGGAACATATTGGTACCTTCCACCCGAGTGCTTCATCGTCGGAAAGAACCCTCCGAAAATAAGTTCAAAAGTTGATGTATGGTCGGTTGGGGTCATATTTTATCAATGTCTTTACGGGAAGAAGCCGTTCGGCCACAACCAAAGCCAGGCGACGATATTAGAGGAGAACACGATTCTTAAGGCCACTGATGTCGAGTTTCCAGCCAAACCTGCAGTGTCGCCCGAGGCAAAACAGTTTATTAGGAAGTGAGTTATCGAGAAATTCCCTTCAAATAGGTTCCATTCCCATACAAATTTCACGGAGTTCGAGCACGATTCGCCACTTGGGATCCGAGAGCTCACGTCTTCCCATGGCTCCTGTTCCCTGAATTCTGCATTCTGATGTCAGCTAACGCCTTCCACTTGTTTCAGATGTTTGCAATACCATAAGGAAGAGAGAATCGATGTGATAGCCTTGGCCAGTGAGGAGTACCTCAAGCCAGGAAAACATGGTGGCAGAGCGTCCGCAGCAACGACGCCTGCTACTCCAACGTAGTTGCTGGAAAACTTTAGATAGTTAACAAAAAAGATGCAGGCAAACATTGGGGACACCCGAGTCAATTACAGTCTTCTTTGGGCGGTTTCCTATCAGGAATGACACTGTAGCTTTCTACAACAACATCAACAACACAGACAAACAAGTGGAAACTATCGTCGACTCCATTCGAACCTGAAAGTTGAACTTTATCGCGGATCAATTATCACGACCGTTGACCATGATGATGAGGGTATGAACATAGACAAAGAAGATAGCAATCCGTGACAAGAGAAGAAGGGACAAAAAAAACAATCTGTGAGGTGAGACTCATGTCGAGCCATTCGAACTCCATCATCGTGGAATTCATCGGTTGCTTCTTTGTTCGCTGAGATGAGAGCGGCTCGCTCCCAGATTTCTTCATGTCCTTCCTAGTCTTGCCACTTCAGCCGTGGATATCGAGCGTTCCTTGCGAAGATGAATGACTCTGATAGTGAGAATTCCATCAGTAAATCCTTGCAACAACATGTTTTGTCGGCATCGCCACCCGAAGCTGCGTGCTATCGTTACGTTTGCGAAGTTTGAAACCTGGAATTCGGATCTTTAGGTTTCACTGAGCGTTCTCTTCTACGCTTATGATCGGACTCGGGTATGATTGGCGATTCTCATTATGGGGTGGCTGCAGAATTATTTTGTGCGTGAAAGTTCAAGGAGGCGTACTCCTAGAAGTGTGTCTGAGTGATGCTGAAGTTCGCGTTTGTATCCCCAGCGGAACGAGATCCGGAAACGGCTTGTTTTCTTTCCATTCCAAGAGTGATCAGCTCGAGTAACATCTGACGAAATCCGATTTCACCGATGCTCCTGAGGGGAGAGAAATGAATTTGAATTCATGATATCTCAAATAATTTCGAATCTAAAAGCTCAAAATTCAGAGCACGTTATTTCATAACAGTACCTTCGAAAACGAGGAGCTGGCCGCGTAGGACTCTCCCGGTTTTCATGTTCCCGAAATAATCTGTATCGAACCAAAATGAATCATAGACGGCGTACGGTGACAACGATCACGACCGATTCGGTTTGAGAAAATCGTATCTTCAGAAATCTGGAATTTTGTGTAGACGATGACCTTTGCCTAGTCTTCGAACCTCAAGTGAGGTCTAGCTGACGATTCCTCTAGATCGTCAGTGGCGCTCGAGGGACCCGAGGGCTCAAGGCGAAGTGGAATCAGGAAAATCGTAAAAGCTTTCACTCAATGGAGAAACTTGCGGAAACCGTGGCAGACGAATTCCATGTAGACTCATCTGCGGAAGCGACCGTCATCGCAGCAGCTGACGACCGGTTGTGACAAGTTCTGTTGTTGCAGCTGGGAGCAGCCACGTCAAAAACGAAAGAAACGCAAACACACATTGCAGTGTCATTGTCATCTTGTTTTCTCTTTTGTCTCATTCTGAAGAAGTAAGCGGGTAAACTAGGGTCTCTTCTGATCCAGGAGGGAATGCTGTAAATATTAATATAAATAGAAACGAACGTCTTTTGTCTTCTTTCCACCATGGTGTGGGGGAGTCTCTAGGTAGCTGTTTAGATAGCTATAAGGTGGTGCAACTGGGAGTTTGAAAGGTCATTTGAAGTGATGATGGAAATGCAAGCAGAAGATGAGCGATAAGACGGACAGACTGACTGATGACAAGCGCCCGAGTCCACCATGTATAAAAAGTCTTTGAGAATTACAATACAATTTTCGATCGCGGAGTCGGTCATCGTGTGATCGTTGACGGAGACGACCACTGCGGCAGCAGTAGCCACGGAATATCCAACAACAGTGAAGGCGATTGCAGAAGTGAAAAAATAAAAGCAGCAGCAAAAATCCCTGATCATCTGGCCATGTTCCCTCTAGACGAAATTCACTGAAAACAAGAGAAAAATCGATGCAACTGAACAACATCATGGATCCTCATTGAAACAAGAAAACCGGTTTCCAACGAATTCGCTCACAAATGCCGGTTTGTTAAAAATTGAATGACTTCCTCGCCTCGTTCAACCGAGACGGCGGTTACACAACCACGAAATGTGAGATAATTTCTGAAAGAAATGAAAGGGGAGGCGACATACAAGTATAAGGAAAGAATGAGTTTTGATTGACAAGTTGACTGAATGCAAATGAACAAAGGAAGCAAAAGTAAACACACAAGTGAATCGTTTCAACTTGAGCCTTTTCATTACTCCTGATATCATGGTCATTCCAGGTCATGCTGAAATCCTAGGTCCCTACACGTCGTGGAACTGGATTTCAGGATCGTGAGAGTTTCCGAAATGGATCCTCCTCTCCTCGGAAACAGTCCTTGAATAATTTTGTCTACCTGGACCGGATTCTTGGCCAACAGTGGAATTGACGGCAGAGTTTCGGCTTCATGGAAAATATGGATTTCGCAGCCCTGTCAGTAAAAGGTACCCATGGTCATCCCCAGTTGCGTTGTTCTGACGCGCTTGTTCACTTGACAAGAACCCCATATTCGACGGAGCTCCGGTGCCTGTCGGAAGCTGGATATATCCGCGCGAAATGGTCGACCTTGCTTCTTCCTCTGTTGAGTCGTGCTGCAATAGACTGTCCGTTTCGTTCGTTCCCTACGAACGAATGGTAAGGAGTTCAAGTGTCTGAATGATCTTTTCGGTCGAGTGTCGCGTTTGAAAAACCTGAAGCGCGACATCCGAACGCCTAAATTTGGATGATATATCGTCGGCTGACCACGCTTATATTGATGATCATCATATTTCTACAAAATTATTGTATGATGCCCAATGTGCCACAAAATTTTCGTCTCACGGTAACCTCGTCGGAGTAATCTGCCTTTATTATCCGCAGTGCTGCTTCTCTCGATGACCCGGTCCCTTTGGTAGGCGGCTTGCACCGTGCTTCGGCATCAATGGCTATCTGGTTCGTTCCCCCTAGTGTCTGGCTGTGTCCGCTGGGGTGTCCGGCAGGATGTCTCTTCAGCTAGGCCCCGTTGGTTGGAATCGAAAGAACCCGTTTGTCCGAGAAGGGGATCAAACGGCTAATGTTTAGTGCTGAATCTTGTAATCACAACTTCATGGCGTTTCGAATCCCGTGCCGCAATGCACGCTATGCGATGTGTACGAAAAACAATGTTCACATAACCGCAACATGTGCGCTGCAAAAACGCGGTAGAAAGTTTGTGTGCATCGATTGACAAAACAAGTCAGTCGGGAGCGGATCTAATGGCGTCCACCTTGTGACCAGATCTCAAAATCTGTGACTGGTGTCCGCCGAGCTTGCTCGTCCCAGATATGAAGGAAGCTTTAAACGAGCGGAGCATCGGAAGTCAATCGATTTTTTTCTCCCTTGAAAGAGCTTATTCGATCGACTTTGTTACTGGAGTTAATGACTACGTTTTTTCCTTCGACCGACGAATGTATCCGTGGTATTCCTCTTGGAGTTCGCAGGGAAGTTCTCTTTCGCCACGTCTCAAACGGCGGAGGACTTCTTTGATAAGTTTCAGCCTTCTTCTGCACTTCCTATCCAACCCTCCTGTTGTGCTCCTCTTCACGCGAGGTCGGCGAGACGCACCCTCCAACGTTGTTTCCGAGCCAATATCAGAAGCTAATGAGTATGGTCAGCAAACTTCAGATTCCCTTCCAATTTGCACGGATAACCTCAACAATCTGACAATGAGCTGTTCCAATATGGTTGCTAGTATGGTCTCTTCTTTCCTCACGCCTCACGCCGTGTTATTGATTGGAATCTCCCCAATTCGTGGTCTCGAACGACTTGAGAAATGTACTATGCAGAGACGAGCTATGTCAGAGTTAGAAGAAAGAACTTTCTCATCGGAAACACGGCAAGAACGCGATGAGCTCATCCAAAGCAGCGGTGACCAACCGTTGGTCTGCGGACCACTGGAGGTCCGTAGGGAATTTATGGTGGTCCGCGGGAAGATTTTTTTGAGTTGTTGGGAATTCGAAACTCCACATGAGTTTGACGGAATCGCTACACTGTCTGATAGAATGCTCAACGCGGAAAGGTATCGCTTTCCCGTCCGCCGTGCGTTTGATTGATTGGTGCAATTGGTTCCGCCGTTCCATCTGGCGTTTTTCGGGGGAAAATGTAGGTTCCCAATGTAAGTAGAATCGTGCCGTTGTAGAGGTATGCCGTATCACCAAGCTCAGTTGGAGCAATCTTGAAGCCGGCGTCAGATTCTTTTTTGACGATACTCTATCCGCGTTAGAGATCCATATTCATTTGAAGGCTAGGGCATGGGCTTGCCCTAGCCCCAGAGAAGACAGAAGCCACGCTCCTGATAGGAAGAAAGAGGGCTCGAGCGATCAATGGGCTTCAGATTGGAGGACACGCCGTGGCGGTGGGCAAGGAGGTAAAATACCTAGGGCTCTGGCTCGACCAGGGGCTCACATTTACCCCACACATACACAAAGCGCTCGAGAAGGCGAGGAGGACAGTTTGAACGTTGTCACAGCTGATGCTAGGGGTGCAGGTGAAGCAAAGCGAAGGCTGCTTGCAACGGTTGCGACATCAGTCATCATGTATGGGGCAGCTGTATGGGCCCACTCGCTAGAGAAGAAGAGGAACGAGAGAAGACTAGCATCGGTACAACGAATCATGGCAATCAGAGTCAGCAGATCGTACCGCACCGCGGGAACAGATGCCGTGATAGCGATTGCCCGCGAGATACCATGGCACCTGCTTGCTAAAGAGAGGGAGAGAAGACACGCTGACCGAAAAGGACCGGACCCAAACAGGAGGAGCACACGAAAAGAGAGGAGGGAGGAGACGTTTCGAAGATGGCAGGAGGAGTTGCTGGAGGACAGAAAGACGGGCAAGTGGACAAAGCGCCTGATTCCGGACCTGCGGGGATGGCAAGAGAGAGGCTTTGGAGGGGTCAGCTATCATATGACCCAGGTCCTTACGGGCCACGGCTGTTTCCAGAAATATCTTTGAGCTTCGTGATTCTACATATCTTGAGAATTCTCAGTCGTCGGTACCAGGCCGACACCGAGACTTCCCTAGTTAGTCCGATTATCGCACGAATTGCACTGTTTTGTAAGACCTGAGCTACTCTTACTACATATTCGTACGATGCACCAAAGAGTGAGATATAGTATGTGAGCACCGGTTCGAATAGTGACCTTTAAACCTGTATTAGAAGGGACCTGTTGGCCACCGCTGATGTAGACTCTTGAGTGTACTCCGAGAGGCAAATGATTCCTGGGCATATACGTTCACTGCTCGGAGGTGGCATCAAAAGTCGAAAACTGAATCTTATCCCTTGGGTTCACGACTGTGCGGCTGATGGTCTATTGGACACGCTTTAGAAGGGC
The DNA here is from genome assembly GCA_021527715.1 of Neoseiulus cucumeris. NCBI lineage: Eukaryota > Metazoa > Arthropoda > Arachnida > Mesostigmata > Phytoseiidae > Neoseiulus > Neoseiulus cucumeris. Next base: position 909,970 of record JAJSRV010000010.1, on the reverse strand, counting down.
TCGGAGAGCTGGGACTCTTTTCGGATGACATATTCGCTCTCAATTCTGATGGTAGGCTTTTGCAGATGATGATCAATTCAATCACTCAATCCTTCGACCATGTTGGATCATTCCCTCAAATAATACGTCATCGCATATCCGTAAGCTCAATTGAAACTCAACCTTGCAGTGGCAGCTGTGACGGAATGATAACAGTATTTATTTGCTCACTTGACAGTTTCGTAGGATTTCCTGTACGATTGGTTTTGACGAAATGTTTTGGCAAGCTCATCAATGAGGTGGTAGCACCCAGACTTTTTTACCACCATTTGTGCTACGCACACGCCTTGCACCTGGCCGATATTGCATCATTGAAAGGTCGCAAGCTCTCAAGCGAAAGGGTCGCTTATAACACAGATTGAAACACAAACTGATAACCTCCGCTATGCCTGATGAGAAGGATGATTCCGAACTCCTCGGAATCAGATTAGCTGCAGAGTACGGTGGGCTTCCTTTATCCTCGGTCTGGTATTTCCTCCATCCATAAATCCTCGAATGGAGATCGTTCGGCTTTTGGTTGTAGCCGGTGTTAAAAATTCATACCGTAAAATCGCGAGTATAAGAAGCGCCGGATCTTGGAGCGCATTGCCAAATTTTCTGCATCAAGTCTGGAAATCGATGCCTAAGGGATCCTCGTTGGAGACTTCCGTTGCATAAGATACATTATAAGGCGTTGTGACAGGAATGTCTCGATTTTTCTAACTTTTTTCGTCTTTCTCTTCTGGAATTTCTCCTGTTTGCTCGGCACGCTCGATCTATCGAGCACCCTGGGACGAATTGCTATCTCGCGCTAGGTTTTATGACCTCTTACTCTAAATCTTGAGACTGCTCTGGAAATCTGCACGGTTGACTTTTCATTTCACCTCCATTGATCTCTTGAAATGCCAATAAATCGACATCCGTGTGAGCATTCTTCTCACATAATCGGGCTCTCGGTTCGACTTCGAGAGACATTGGGGCCGTCTCTGATAGCCGAGGACCTCTTCTAATAAACAAGTGCCTTTCGGGGGTCTTCAAAGTATAGGAGAGCATGCCCAGCTTTTAGAATACGGTATCTCCTTCTGGCAGTTGTATCGGTCTTGAGGCGGTGGAGGACTGATTCTTTGAACAGCTTCTTTTGCATCGAGAATCGTGAGTATATTTCGCAGATATCCGCGCATCCGAACTCCATTCGCGTTCATTGCACGATCCGAAAACGCGGGCTTCCTCGCATTTTCTCCCCACTAAAATGGCGGCCACGGAGGGTGCGGAGCTTACTCCCGCCACTTTCCTCTGCAGGCAGATCCTACCTACCGATCCCTTTAAATAATGCGTTCATACTGTACACAACGGTTGTTATTAACTTGGACCGCCGACCTTCGACGGTCTCCGAGATCTGACTCTTTGGTGGACTTGGACCTGAAGTATTAGTATTTTCTTTTATCGCGGCTCCCGGCTCTGTCCTCCGTCGCCATCTTGACAGGTGTATTACTTATACTCGTCCCTCCTCTAACGTTCACCCATTTCTCTACTACTCTATTCGGTTCCTTGTGTGTGACTCGTCCGTCTGCATTGGTTGCTCAGTGCTGCGAGAACGCTTTCCCAGTTTGCGATCTCGCCTCCGTTCGGAACGCAGTCCTCCTGTTCCTCGAATTCCCATATTCAGTTGCCTCTGTCCTTCCCCGCCACCATAATAATCACGCTTCTACTACTTGACATGATAATTCTGAGAACGGAGTACGAGGAGGTAGGCGCTCTGTTGTAACGGAGGACCTGAGACAGAGGTGTGGTTCCCGAGGAACGGAAATTCGTATGCTATGCGAAGGAACGCGCCGTTACCGAAGAATGGGACGTAGAGTGCAGACAAACATGATAGTGATTCCTGCTGCCGGGCGCTCCTCTCTAGAGGCGGCTCTCTCGCTTCTCATTCCGATCGTTTGAACTGGAACGATCACTTCTGTGAACCAACTGCGAATCAACTACTGGAGTCACAGATGATAGCGATCTACGAGAACTAATTCGAGGAAATGTTGGAAGAGGCGGGGCCGAGGACAAGATGACAAAGTTGCTCTGGTTCGAGCATCGAGAAATCAGGGCCGAGTCGGATACGGAGCGCTCAGTTCAGGTTATCGTCGGAACGAGAGCGTTATCGTCTCTGACCGATAACAAACCTGTTCTGATCCCGGTATCTTGTTCTGATCCTAATATCTTGTTGATCATCTTGGACGTTGAGTTGCCTCTTCACTCTATTCGCCAGCCTTTCGGTGAAATGCAGGAGATTTCGCTTCGAGAGACTACGGATCAAAACGATTCCGAGCCCCACGAATCTTCGCCTTCGAATCTTCGCTTCTTCGCTTTCCAGAAGGATAGTCGAAGTGAGCTAGCGCGGGCAGTAGGAGCAGCGAACGTTTGCAAGAGCGAGCTGCTCACGCCGGCAGAGTAGTCTCCACAGGGCAGAATGCGACAACTTTAATTCATTCACTGCAGTACACGCTGAGCTCGGTTGAAATCATAGATTAAGTGACAAAAACCGCAGACTTCCTAAGAAAAGGAGAATTCAGTTTCAGCGAATTCTTCGCTACGAAGACCGAATAATCCGACATGAGACGCAAATCGCTGCTCTTCATGAATCTAGATGCCTTCCGAATCCGCATGCCGAGGCAGCGTCCAATACGCAAGGAAACCTTCAAAATTTACCAAGATGAAACATCTGTGATTTCCGTGAACTATTGCTTGAGGTCGTACAATCACTCTCATCTACATCAGAGTGTAGGGAAATAACCACGCCACGTCAAGATGGTAGATAGCACTCAAATGAGGATGAGTTGACATGGAATCATGACATGTGAATGCGAGTTCGGAAGACTGGAACCACGTAATAACATCGATATTTTCCACGGAGAAATGAAGGAATGGGAGATTTCGTCGTTCTCAACCAGACGAAGTTTCGTGAGAGCCGACAATTATTGTCGTAGGTACCACGGGGTTCGTTGTAACATAGTCACACTGTACCAGGGCCCAACAGAACTTTTCCTGCAGTCTCACTCACGAGTCTGAAACGACGAAGTGCTGGTACATCGCGTAGAGTTCCGATGATCGGCTGCTATCAGAAGCTGATCATGGATGAATTGAGCAAACGAGAATTATCGTTCGCCGTTACATTATTCGAAAGAATCTCACTTCAGTGAGAAGCGAGGCGCCGCCTCGGAAGAGCCTCTGGAGCCGATCGACTCTTGATGTTGAGGCATTCCGAAGGACTCACGTGTGGTTGAACAACCAGTGCGTTGGAATCTCAGACTTGGCGGCTCCTGCCCAATTTTCTTTCCCCAAAAGACTGCTCTGCTTCTTATGACCTATCAATCTTCAATGAAGTCAGCGTATCCATTGATCTTGAACATATGAGAACAGTGCCATTCTGAGGAAGTTCTCAAGAAGTTTGGTGAGCCAAGAACAACCCGCGATCACCGTTCGTACAAGCAAATAAAAGTGTGGTGACGATCCGTTTCGGGTCAACATCAAGCTAACGTTCTCCCCTGAATGAACGATGATACGCTCATAATATCCTTACAATGCATGAAGCGATGAATTTCGCGATCAGAATCCGTATCCTGGTCGTGGTTGCTCATTATTCTCTCCATTGTGCCGTTGCAAGCTGCGTTCATGAGTTTGTCCCGATCGTAATAGTCGTGTCAGCCTAATTCGCAGAAAGCCATTGGAGAAGTTTTTGGTCCTAGGTTGAATTTTTCTTTACTCAGGTATATTTCCATGATCCATCAATCAATATATAAATATAATATATATTTATATAAAATGACAAAAGAATTATACAACGGAGCCAATCTCGAAGTAGCCCCTAGCTCAGTGTCGTTCTGGTCGAATGATGATCAATTACGTGGCTTCGAATGGTCGGTCATCTAAACGCTCCTGCGAACACCACCGGCTAAGAATTTCCTTGCTCAGTGTTCAGTCGGCGGATGAGCCAGTGCAAGGTTCAACAGAGTCAGGGTCCCGGGCCCGAATCCCCGTGTAGTTGTCATGAGGAAAGCGGAAGTTTACCGGGAGGAACTTTGAACGGTCTTCAACGCCGTTTGAGTCCGTCGACACAGGTATCAAGCTTATGTTGAAGGTGCATGAAAAGCTGAGCTCGTTTCGTCGCCATTGACCTTTAAGAGCACTCATCCACCGGCACCGTTGACTCGGTCCGGAAAGATAACTAGAATTCATTCTGCATTTTACCAAACAATAACTCATAAGACCGATGTGTCATTTCAGGTACGGTTGAAGTTCTCAATAAAGTGCCAGACACATGATAATTCTAGATAACTCTAGATTGAATACTTAGTCGAGAAGCGATGTGACAAGCCCGCCACACTGCAACTGCGCCCGGCAGCAGAGATCACTGTCATCACCGTCTCCGCTTATTCTGTGTTAGCCGCCTTTTCCAATACCCCTTAGCTTTCGTTTCCTGGGAAAGACTAATATCTTCGTGGAAGATACGTTACTTCGGTCCTTAAAAACGCTCTTCCATAAGAAGTTCACATCTTTGAAAGGAACGCAATTCTATACGTTCCTGGGATGCTGCTTGCGTGTGTGTACATGTGTGTCGGGTTGTGTGCATCGGTCTGTCCATCCATCGGTCCGTCCGCTCGTTCGTCTGTCGGTCTGTGTGTGTGTGTGCTGCTTGAGTGAAAATTGAGGCCACAGCAGTCGCAGCAGCAAGCAGCAATTTCGGCGTTGTTGTTGTGGTGGTGCTGCTGGTGGTGTTGGTGTTGGCGTTAACGATCGAAGAAGAAAGCACGCATGCACGCACTCACGCTGCACGCACGACAGGAACTCTAGGAACGGGAATGTGCGTAAAGGGCCGCAAGTTTTCAACAAGGCGGCGGCGTGTCTCGAAATTGACTGACTGACTGACTGACGAACCGACTGCCGAACTGGCGACTTGAATGAGTGACTGACTACCTGACTACCTAGCTCGACTGGCTGACCGGCCAGCGATCGATCGCCCCGGCTCCGTTCTCGGTTTGTCTTCCGGGGATTTTCAAGGCCGACAAACGTTCGAGGAGGATTTTTCCGTGCGAAGCATTGGTGTTCCGTCCGTCGTCGTTGTACGCACGTACGAATCAGCCGACCGACCGACCGACCGACCGACTGACTGACCCACCGACCAAGCAGGCAGTTTACCGAGCAGGCAAACAAACAACCGATCAGCCGACCCATCGACAGTCTGTGCGATCGAGTAGAGAGCAAGAAACCAAGTGCCGGTCAAATAGCTGCTGCAGGACTCTCAGGACTTTTAAATCCCAGACGTGAATGCCGTTCGAATCCTGTGATCATCGAACCGTCGTGTGTCCCTAAGAACTGTTGCTCTGTTGACTGGCTGAGCGACCTAGTGTTCGTCTGGCGCCTGTCCGTCAGTCGCTGGTATTTCTTCCACTTTCGACAATCAACAATATCATCGACAGAATCACTTTCGGTGAGTGTTTCTTCAGCGAATTCATCTCCAGCCAGTGTTTTTGTGCGTCAGTGAGTTTTGTCTGCGGATATCCAGTCATCAGCAGTTTGGAATCTCAAGAGGAAGACTCGCTACAGTGTCCACTACTCCGTGCTCTCGTACTGCAACCGCAGGAACATGAATTGTTGTTGTTTTCGATTCTCCATCGCCGCTGCTGCAACAGCCGCCTAACGGACCGACTGCTTGGCTGGCTTTCTTTCTGTAGCTTGTAGCAGCCAGCTTCCACAAGAGACAACGGCACCAGATTCGACAAAGACAACAACAGCTGATAGCAACATTCGTTCCCGGTTCGAACCATCAACGGAAGCTTGACGGAAGCTCGCTGCGAGAAGCACGCGTCACCAACTACGATCGAGACCGTTGCAACCGTCGGAGCAGGTGGAGCAGGTTGTTTATGAGGGAATAAGTCGTCTTGCGGTGCATGTGCTCGTTTAGCTATTTTGCTAGCGGTGTTGTGGGTGATCTCTCGTTTCGGTAGACCTGCCGCCGCGACCGTTACGGTATCATCATCAATTGTCGGCGCCGTAGACTATCATTGTCCCCGTTGTTGGAGCTATAGTTGCCGACTCGGGTGCTGAACGTTGCAAAAGCCAATCCATCTGAAGTCACTGCCGTTGTTGTTGTTGTCGTTCTGGGCGTCGCAGAGTCTCCGGCCACAAGCGTCCTCGACACAACTGCGGGGAATGTGTACGACACGCACACGCACGCATGTCGTCAACACCGTTACACGTCGAGATCCACCACAACGAGAGCAACAATAGCTGCGGAAGATCATCAGTGCATCGGGACCTAAGCTTTCATTGATCATCAAGTCGATTAAATTCCGTCAATCGGATGAATACAATTGATCGTTGAATCGATCTAGAAGTTTCAAACAAAGTCACAAATTTGGCAGTAGCTGTTTCGGTGGTTCGGGTGGACAAGGAAGAGAATCAGGGAGAACTGACAGAAGAAAGACCTCGTCCACAGTGAGAGAGGAGGGACAGGAAGCACGCTCATCGTTCCCGAGCATTGTGATTGATATTGGAGGTTGTTTTTGTTGTTGCTGTTGTTGTTGAATAATGAGTCACGGTTTTAATCACTGTTGGTTCTGTCGCTCCTGAATGTTGTTGGGCTGTCGCATTTGAGCGCAAGACGCTAAGCAACCCTCGTGCTGTCGCATCATCATCCTCATCGGCATCAGCGATCTTTGCACGACGACGACAGACAGAATCGAGTCATCGAGAAGTGTAAAGCGAGTAGCCAAAGAATCGGAGCATCTTTGGCTTTCGGTTGCTTACCTTCCTGCTGCCTGCTTTCCTGTCTTCATGCCCGTCGCCCGCCCGCCTGTCTGTCTGGTTGACTTCTTCGCTGCCTGACTTGCTGGTCGCCTTGCTGCAGGCCATCCCGCCCGCTAGCCCGCTGGCTTCGTGGCTGCCAGACTTAACCGGTTTGTTGCGACAGTGTCTCTCCGTTTGTTGATACCCTACCAACCTACCTTAAACGAGCAGGAAACTTCGACAACAAACACGAAGTTCAAAAATTCAGCGAAATTCAGGATTTCTAGTGCCAAGTCACGAAGACGACCTCGATCACGACGACCCCCATAACAGCAACTCCGTACCGGAGATCATTCTCGCGAGAACGGTATTCGCAGAACTTTCATTTCGGGAACGACACGAGCTGCGGGACTGCAAGAAGAGCTGCACGTGGGAGAGCACAGAAAGAAGCTGACAAAGTGTGGACAGTGCTCAAAGTGATTGTGAAGTGGTTCCCTAGTGGACGCAAAAGACGTTTGGACTGAGGTGCGAGCTCTCAAAAGTTGAGATAGCAACGGTCAGTCAATCAGCAGGTCGACGAGTTGTCGCATTATGCCCGGATAGGATGTGATTGGACTCCAGCCCGCGGCTCCATGGCAGGACGGCTAACGACCACCTCAAGCACTATGTAAGTATTGCTAAACTTGTCCAAATTAGGATCGAATCCAAGTTCTCAATGAGTCAAGCTTCAGATAGAGCCTGGATTGCTCTGCTGATACTTAGGTATCCCAATAATCTTCGGGAACGACTTCCCTGTTTGCTCAGTTATTGGATCGATATCCAGCATCAGATCCAAATGGCATACGACAGTTTATTGATCAAAGGTTTGAACGCATTCCAGTCAAGAGATTTGTCAACTATCGTAGAACAATCAATTGGGCTCGAGGGAAGCTTGGGTTAAGGTCTTGTGTTCAATTTCTACGCTGGTCTGCTCCAACTCGTCTAAGACGGAGGACTTCTGGTCGTGGCGCCCATTTCAATTGACGTGAATGTCCTTACGCGAATTCAATTCAATTCAATACGTTTTATTCACACAGTTCGTGTAACACTGTACAAATTGAAAGTTTCTGTACACAGTTTCCACGCTCAATGAACTCGCTCGAGAGAGGAATCCGAGAAGTGATTCCTCCCATTCTTCATCATGCTTCGATGGACCGCAATTGAATGATTGTATGCTCTCACGTTTCAATTGCTCCGAATGAGAACCACGAGGTTCGGGATCCGAACCCCATCGAGAATCTCTATATGTGGTCATGCAAGCAATGTTGACTCTGCATTCATGTGGTTGGGTCGCTATGGGGCGCAATTTCCGCTAACGCTTCAAATGAACGGCTTTCGGCTGAGCACCAGACTGCTCCCAGTCCGGAAGTTGCCTGAAGGCGACCCTTGAACCATAATTCCAGAGCATTGCTAGTGCCCATGTTTCAGGAATCGGTGAGTCCCTCTAGCAGCTCTACTTTCTGAATCGCAATCTTGAAGCGAGGGCTTTCGGGGTGAAAAGATTGAATGGAGATGGATGCATCGAATTTGTAGCGACATCATCCAGTTCTCATTTGGTTTTGCAATGTAACGCTGATTCCGAGAAATACAGCGCTCGACCGCAAGAAGAATGCAGGAAACTCAATGAGAGCACCAGATGAAGTTACCGTGGTGCTTACTCACTGCGCTCCGTACCACTCTACCCGCGGTTCGATGCAATCTCCCCTGCGATGGCTCGGAACTGCATCACAGAAAAATCTGCGGTCGGAAACCGCGCGATTTCAGGTCTCGCTCGTTCTTGGCACCCCCGATACAAACTCTTCGGATAAGTGAGATTTCTGGAGTTGTTTTTCGTTTTTTCTCGAAATTCTCACGTTTTTACAACTCGCTCACAGTTGCGACGTTGGGTTCGATCTCAAAAGAGCCCGGTCGAAAATCGGCAGGCAAAACTTCATTCCAAACTATGATATAAGTTGGCTCCGAATCCTCGAAGAAACTATTGAACTTATTGGCCAAACCGATGATTCAGTAGAGACTCCAGGGACTATTCAGACATTCTAACGACAAACCATTGTCCTCGTTGTCGAGCATCCTTTCGATGGGAACTTTTTTGCGAAGTCAAAAGTTACTTGATTTATTGGAACAAGTGAACTCGACATTCTCGCGGTGACCTCCTCAGGCCCAAGCCTACACTACTTTTTGACCGTCAATATTAGACAATTCGTGTGCGGATGTGGTTTTTGAACTTTGCACCCGAATCTTAGCGTTGATTGGTGTTTTCGAAAGCGAGAACCGATCAGTTTAGCTCTCCCCCGTTTCTGAGTAGATGTGGCTTCAAACTCCAGAACTTTCAAGTTTTCACACTGCGCCGCCATCAGAGCCATCTAGCAGCTTGAGCATAAATCCGGTTTACATCTTTCGCTACATCTTACAAGAGTCTCTGTGTGTGCCTTGTTGAATGACTTCGAGGTGAGAATTGTTGTACCGACGACGGATAAAACGTGTGTATCCATCAACCAATCGTCTTGGGTTGGATTCGATTTGCAAGTGACGTCAAGGTCAAGTCTGAGGATTCCATTACCGCAAACTTCATGTGAGTTACCTCGACTCGATTCCCTGAGTGGGTTTTCAACGAGCGGGCTTCCATGTTCTCCAAGCTGCTTTCTTTCTGTGACGGATACTGGGGGTCTATGAACAACAGTGAGCGCTTGTATGATCCTCGCGTACGACATGCCTGGAAACTAAAAGCTGCTAATGGCTTGTGAGGCTGTAACTTTCATTCCACATGCTACCCGCTATGGTATAACTAGACCTTTCTGTCCTCTGTTCCCCGTCGCCTTCGACAGAAACGAAAGGCTGTTAAAAACCCCACATTCCTTATATTCCGGGAAATTTCAATTCAATTCGAGCGGTGTCGTGTCTCGCCATGTAAGACGTTCGCATTCAGTTCAGAAACCAGAACTCAAGCAATAGAGTAATTAAGTTGCGAGAAAGCATCGAGGGGTCACCGAAATGGGATTCATCCCCGAAAACCAAACCCCGAGTTCTGGCATGCTTGGGGTGAGAGACACGGCTCCATCAAGAGTAGTAACAGCCCCCGAGAACTGAGAGCTTTCAGTGCAGGCGATCGCTTTCGCGCGGCACATCGGTCTTCATAACGGTGCGATCCTCCGAGTGAGTCTAGTGAAACTCTGTGCTACGAAACGTTCTGTGTCCGTATTCAATTGATGTAAGTTCGCTAGAATCGTTATTTTTCTATCCAGCTCCTGGACGAAACTTGATTTTTAGCTCAGGAAGTGTGTCGTCAAGTTCAGGCGGAGGCTCTCCCCGACTGTTGGTGTCGTTTTCGGTCTCCGGATAAAACCTGTCAGCCCGTTCTTCTATATTCGGGCTGGATCGGTTGTTTCAGCTGGATCAGTCATAGGATGCAAACTCCGTTTCTGGGACGCGTTCTGTCTCCTAAGATTCGAGGGCTTTGCGTGTAATTGAGTTCATGCCCCTCTTGAGTTCATTCCAATGTAGTAATCCTGGATGAGCAGTCTGCGGGGGCATGCGTTGATCTATCTTTTCCAGGCAATAGTCTAGCTTTCACGAGGCAGTACTGCTCGAGTGGTGAATATCCATCGCGCAAAAATCACGCTGAAGCGTTTGCACGACATATGAAATGCATTCGGTATCTCCAATATGGCGCGCACCCCTTCTGTAGAATTCGGTTCTCCATGGGCAGTAATCTACCCTTGCCGCGATTAGTAAAAAGAGAACGGCGACGGCAAGCGAGAGAAACAGGAGCCGCACTGGCGGCTGTTCCAGCCTGGCTGCTCACAATTCGTAATGACAGTCCTCGGGCGAACTGCGTTATGCTGTTGTTACTGCCACCGCCTATGCTCCCGCCGCCGTCGTAGACGTCGCTACGTTGACATAGACCATCCTAAGAAGCGATCTCCTGGACGATGCCCTTGAACCTGTGCAGACCACTCCACGGATTCGAGATTTCAATGCCAGACTACGATCGTACGAACTACAACATTGACCAGATGATACCGAGTTGACATGATGATTCCGTGCTCGCAACAAAATGTTCGTGTTCAAACATCCCAGTCTACAATTAGAAGCACTCGGATCATTTGCGGCGGCGGCAATCACAACGGCGGCGATAGCACTAGTCGTAGCTGTGATGGTGGCAGTATCCAGACTCGAGGAGGACATAGATCAGTTAACGGCGCAATGCTCTGATGTAGGCTTTCGAAAATCGAGATCTGATTGAGCTGGAACTCACCTCACCGTCTTATTTGGCTTCGTTCTTACGCGAATCCGCCATCGTTTCAAAGTCAAATGAAAACTTCTTGAGCTCATCGGAAGCGATTCGAAACGAGGAGCATTCAATTGTTTGCGAGATATTATGATGAGTCATTTTCGTTTTCAAACGGATTTAACCGAGATCGAGATTACCAAACATCGTCACGTTGGAGACATGTTGAAAGCAGAATTATGCACGAGTAATAATTCGCAATTTTTCTCGCAGCATGGAGGACCGTGAGGCTCTCAAGCGCGAGGCCGCGAGGGAGCGTCAGAAAAGAGGCGCCATGTCGGGTGCACTGCCTGGCAACGGTACTCAAACCCGTCCGAATCGAAGCTCTGTTCTGGAACCGCACGCCACCCCGAACGCCACACTCTTCGGAGCGCCGGTGAAGGTAAATATTTCCTCCGAGTATTGAAGATCCTATGTTTCATATGGGGACTACCCTGCGGTTGGTATCATGCGACTCAATTTTACCTGGCGTTATCTCTTTTAGGTCGAACAGGAGGATGCGACTTCGTTGATGATCAAGAACGTACTTGGCAGTTACCAAAATCTGTCGAAGTTCATCCAGGGATCCGCGGTGCCCATCCCACACGGTCCTAGTTCTCATTTCGGTTCGGCACAACCATCGCCACACCCGCCTCCGGCTCCTCAACCGAATCGACGTCCTTTGCCAGCAGGAGCGCCTCCTGTCGATTCTAGGCCGGCGCAAAGACAGCCGAACGGCGTTTCATCGCCGCTCAGGGGGCTTCATCCTCAACCAAATCCCAAACAGGCTGCCATTAGTCAGGCTCCTAACTACTCGAAGCCTCCCCTGATGACGGCAGCAGCTCGCAAAGAACCGGTCGCGTCCGCGAAGCCGGTGGGCCAAGATCTCCCAAAGAAAGGCGCCGCACCTCCTTTCAACAATGCTGCCCCCAAACCTGCGAGCAATAATAACAGCAGCAGCAGCAACAATAACAATAATGTTGGAAGGCTTTCATCAACGACTGAGTTGAGCCGCATCGAAGAAGTGCTGAAGGAAATGAAAGTGCCTCCGCTGCTGCCTGATATCGAAGAAGTCGACAGACGGGAGGCGAGACGCAGGGAAGAACGGGAAGAAAGACAGCGGAACCCGCCGTCCGTAGCGGTCAACGATATGCCAACCTTCCCGAGCTCGTTAGGGATCGGGGGCCTGCCCGTGCTCCCCATAGAACCTCCTCCTGTCGCGCTGAGCCCTATGAGCAGTCCTCAAAAAGATTTGGCGCCAACGACCACCAGCGTGCCGTTGACATCTACGACGAGCGTTGCTGCGAATCAAACCCAAAGGCTACATAGTCAGGCACCGGCTGTAACTTCACAGCAGGTCAATCCAATGAGCGCACCAGGCGCTTCGGGTGGTTCGAGCAGCCTGACCAAGTACGTATCAGATGCCTGTGTTCATTCTTTCTAGTTGCCTTCACTTGCCAAGAACGCCTCCTCAGCAGGATAATAGCCTTAAAGCCTCATCGATTCATTTGTTTTACAGAAAACCTTTCGATATTTCCATACCGCACTCTGTTCCTATGACCTGTCTGTCATCGGACAGCTCCGAGAGCGAGGACGACGACGATCATGAAAGTGCCTCACAGGAAGACAGTCAAGACTCTGATGTTGAGCAGAAACCCATCCGCATGAATCAGGCGTTCGGTAAGGCTTCTCCTCTAACTTGTTCCAGCCGGAGCTTCAAAGAACTCCTGATGGAAGGCACAATCTGTGGATAAGCGCTTTTAGTAAGCAATGTGACCTTCAACTTTTTCCAGACAAATCTTTCGCTTCAACTGAGAAGTTCCCCGACAAGAGCAATCAATTCGGAGATGGTGGAGTGCCGAGTCTGTTCCCACAGCAGAGAGTCCCTCAACTGCAGGTTCAGCCTCCGAACTCCACCGAAGGCCAATCCATCGAATCGCCTTTGTCCGCTTCGGATGACACGAATGCCGAAGAGAGCAAGGCTTCGTGGAGTTTGGCAGCTTTCATGCAAGGAGCAACTCCGAACTCTGTCACCAGCAGTGTCAAATCCCCGATGAAGAGCTCGCCCAGGAGGAGTCCCACACCTTCGTGCGATGCGACGCCGAGTAAAACGGCTCGCGAGACCCGCAACGAGTACGGGAGCAGGAAGCGAGGTCTGAGCGGTTCAGATCACAGCAAGGAGTCCTCCATCGAACCAACGTCTTCCGTCGAGAAACGACGGCCCGCGACTGTTGGCAGGCGTACGAGGAACTCCACTCCAGACTCAGAAGGCCCATCCGTAACGAAGAATCCAGCAGTGCGCAAGTTGAACACTTCCCGGGTATCTCCTTTGGCACAGAATCATCATGAAGGTAGCAACGGCGTCGCAGCCGACGATCCGGCAAGCGGAGTGACGAAACGGCGGAAAGTCGTCGCGGAGGATGATTTATCACTCCTGGTCAGGATTCCTCTGAGCATGTTGAAGAGGAAGCCGCTACAAGGGTCGAAATGTGATAATAGTTCCAATCAAGTTGGCGGGAACAATCTCGCTTCCCAAGTCGATTTCAAACCGAGAGTCGACCGATTTGAATCGACTGCGCCGACCATACTCAGCGTCGAAGAGTCGCGTGACTCCAAAGACGCGCAGCCTAGTAGGACAAACAATGGAGAAGAACGGCGAGCGGATTCTCCGATGAGCATCGAGAGCATCAGCAGCAGTAGCAGCTCACGGAAAAGACATCTAAGTCCCGAAGAGAAGAGCAAGAGATCCAGAGAAGATCCGCAAGCGTCAAGGAAAAAACCGAATGAGAAACGCGATCGGACTAAAAATGAAACCGAAGCTAACTTGCGACGGGACCGGGAATCGTCCAGCAACAGGAAGGACGAGAAGCGGAAAACCGTGCCTGATGACAAACGTGCTCGAGAGGATCGAAAAGCTCCCGCCGGGCCTTCGTCTACTCCATCGGGCGCAGCTCAACCTGCCAGTCGGACTAAGGACGATCGTCGAGATGTCAAACAGGAGCCCAAGGAGGATTTGCAGGAGCCGTACGCTCTGTATAGACAATACCTGGAGAAAAACCGGTTCGAGTGGGGCATGACGCTTTCGGGCGCTGCGGCGCGCGCTGCCGAAGAGCAGAAAAGGACCAAATACGATACCTTCATCGAAGAAGCAAAGGCTTTGAAACATGCTGGAGATTCGGAGTCGACGAACGCAATGAAGTCGAAGAGATACCTCCAGTCAGCCGCGTGCTTTCTGTCAGCCGGTAAGCATCTTGATCGATTTTTTCGCGTATAACATCATTTGTTCAGATTATGTCTGTGTGGATCCTCGGTTACTTGGATATGCGGTTACCCTACTCTGAGTTTCCCACCAGCGTAGCCTCTGAAGATCAGAGCGATCATTGGATGGTTTTGATCCTTTCTGGTCTCCGAACCGATTCCTGACTCGCTTCTTTCCAGGCAACCTCATGGAACTCGCCCGGCCTGAATGGGCTACTGCCGTGAAGATGTTCCAGGATACATTGATGCTTGTGAAGCACACGTTCAATCAAGTACTGCAGAAAGCGATTCCAGGAGGTTCGCAGGAGTGCCGGTTAGCAATTCTTTGTTTGAAAGTGCAAGCTTTCCTGTGCTATCGGATCTACGCTGTCTACAACCGAGACAAAGATTCCAAGTAAGTGCCTCATTCGACAAAATAGGGCCAAGTGTTTGAAGATGAGCAACGGTTCCACGCTTGATTGTGGCTGGCACTAATTTTCTCTTGGTATTTCTCTCTACAGGGAACGTCTACTGGGCAGTCACCAAGAGTTCATGCGAATTCCGGTCCCCAGCAGCTCGAAGCACAGTAACAGTGAACAACCAATGCCGAATGGCGCAATAGTTTCTCCTGCTAACTCCATAGGTAGTGCATCCTCGGGTGTACAGAACAGTCGAGACAATGGTGTCCGACAAGATGTTGCGGTAATGACGCAGCCCAAGCAAGTTTCCATCAGCGTTGATCTTGTGTCAAACGTGAGCATTAAACCTTTCTTAGAGTCCATTGTGGAAATTATGCAAGAACAACCGTTAAAGACGATGGGGGTTTTCAAGAAAACCGGAAAGCTAACTTTGCCCATCTTCTACCTTTCCAGCTGCACAAGTACCATTACCGCCAGTCCTTCCTCACCCGAGCGGTCGACCTTTGGTCGCAAGCTGAGAGCTTGACTGTGGAATCCAACAACCAAGGTAGCTGCCCATAAGAACTTTTCTTTTCCACGACCCTCGAAGAAATCTCTCCCCCACTCATTTGCCAGCTTCTTCTTACATTGAAATTGTGTTTCAGAGTTCTTCCAAGCCATTGAAAGCGGATCTGCGCATGCCTCACTGTGGTTACCAGCGACAACATTTGTACTTTATGTGAGGGAGGCTATTTATCGTATTGACAAATTCAACGGCATCGTTTGAGGAATGGAGCGCTGTGGCAAGCAAGGAAGAAGAGCTCACCGTGTGAAGAGGATGGAACAACGCTGTTGATGATGTACATAATACTTAGGTATTCGCCTCAACCGCAAACAATCTTGGAAAATCTCAGCCACGCAAGAAAGCTTACGACGGTGAGTTATTTATAACGACAACAACAACAACGATGAATCGCTGTTCGCTGGCTGTTTGGTTCGCCACTTTGTGAATTTGAGTTGGATAATTCATACGCATGCCACAAAACACACCTGAGAAGAATTAGAACATTAGCACCGCGGCGGTTCACTACTTGATCGGGTTAGCTTCCGCACTGGATGCACATTTCTGACTGCGCAATTTGTACATAATATGTAAACGTACCGATATACATATATATATATACGTATAAATATGATGACTTAGTGTTTATTCCCGCGTACTCGAATCGGATGGAGTCCGTGTACAAGTTACTGAAAAGTCCTTCCTACTTGTGAAAATTCAGATTCGTGTACGAAAATCATCGATCTTGGAACTGTATGCTTCTGCCTCATCAGGAAAGGCGACGACGAATGTCTGAAACTCTTTGTACTGTAATTAGCCATTGACCGGTAACCCCGTTGAACATTTCTTTCATCGATTCGCTTTCATGTAAATATGATTGTAAAGATTGAATTTATCGAAATATATATATTTTCGGAGATCCGACATTTTCAACATCAAAAGATTGAATCGTCTCTTCCCTTCGACGACGAAAACGAAAGCAAATACAAAGGAACAACAGAGCGTCAGCTAGATTTGAGCCACTTTCGAAAACTCACAAGTATAAGTATTTGTTTACTGACGAACCAACGTGAGGAAGCAAAATACAGATATATCTACGAAAGCAGAAACAGAGAGGCCGACGTGGAGCTCTGCTGAAACAATAAAGTAATTTGTTATTTATATCACAAACTTGAGACTATTTTTCTCTCGAGCGCGCTTCTCGTGGTCGTATTTGAATATTTTCTGGTCCGGCTCAACTCGAGCTGTATTCGTGGTTCCAGCCACTGATTTACGGAAATTACGATAAGCCTGCCGAGGTGATGTGTGGCGCGGAGTGCGGCACCGGTTGATTTCGAAATTGGATTAAATATGGCCATGCACCATGATCGAGGTTGCCGCCGGATCCTTGAGAGTTTCAAGAAGAGGTTTAATGAAAAGAAACGATGCTCGGCTACAGCAAGCATCGAAGCCGAGTCATCGTGTCTTCGAAAAACGGAGAGTTTCGGAATAAGGACGCGTCCATTCACGGGGACTCACGGAATCATTTCCAGAATCGGTCATGAATCAGAGAGGCGTTGAATAACAGGTACGTTTTCATGGTTGACACTTTTCGAGGAATGTGTCAACATGGAAGATGCCGCCGCTCGCTCAGAATTCCGCCTGCCAAATCAATCACTCGGATAAAGTATTGTTTATCGAAAACTTCGGATTTTCCGCTGTTGCATCATTTCTCTGGTAATGTCAGTGTGGAGAGTCATCTTCGAGGATGAGAGACGAGCCAGAAAGGAATGCAAAGAAAACTCTGAAAAAAGACGCCGAAAGCTTCGCAGGCTGCGAAGTTATGTCTCCTGTCTCGTGCAGGAGCTCGCTTTTTCGATGCTCGCAGTCGGACCCTCCTGAAATGGTTCCAGAGCGGGAGCCGAGGGGGATCTGACTCCCTCGCGATCACTTCTGCGTTTACGGGATAAATTCTCGTCATCACTGCCGCAAAAAAAGGTCGGTCGAAGAGCGAAACCGTGGGACACGACCGGCTACATGATCACCATTTGCTCAACAAAGATCATCACCAGCAAAATATACATTTTCCCGCTGACAGATCTCGTTTCCTTGATCTTTGCAAGGGAGCACCATCGGTCGCCTCTCGTCAGTTTCGAACAGAGTCTCGATGCTGATCTTGTCCGTTCAGCGAACTGTGAGAACTCACTTCTCTCCGAACGCGACGATTCAAAGTTCGGGCTCAAAAAAAGGATAGTAGCCGTAGCAGACGAGTTTTGGCAGAATTGAAAAGAGGGCGAAGAAATAGAGCGCCGGCTATCGGTCATCACACATCACTACCAGCAGTGGTCAGCCGGACTCCAAGTTGTTCGAAATGGGAAGTCCAAGGGCGACTCTGTCTGCAATCTTCGTATGAATGTAGCCGTCACTCTCCGCGACTGCGTTGCGGTGCGAAATCCTGTGATATCAATTGACACAGTCGGTTATCTCCGTGATCGCGTGACTTAGCAAAGCGGCAAAAATCGTGAGTATTAAGGGAAGGCAAGGATCTTGGAATTTCGGACCCGGAAAATGAGCAAGAACAATGTGCTGAGTTGATTTGTAATTCTTCGTCACCGTCTCGGAAAGAACTGTGGCAGAGAGCAGCTCGAAGAGAGCTGTGGATCAATCGCGAAAAGTTGGAGAATCCGAACATTGGTTTGTGGATTGAATCTTTGAATGGCGCCGCGCCGTAGGAGTGGATTAGGAGGAACAAATTCCCAGCCCCTCCGGGCGGGCGGTCACAGTTTGCGTCATCTCGGACGGGGCGTTCGGAATGATTTCGGACAGAAGGGTGCTTCTTTAAGAAGATCTCGGTATTTCAGGTATGATGCAGCAGCCCCGCGAAGTCCAATTTCAGATGCCGTGGGGACATCTGGCTGGACAAGAGTGGGGAGACCCGAAATCTCCGAGAAAAGTTCTCGCAATACATGGTTGGATGGATAATTCGAACTCTTTCGCAAAAGTGTGTTACAAACCCATGATTCAATTGTAAATTGAACAGCCTTTGAACCTTTGAGACTGCAGTTCGTTAATAGTCGAGCAATTGAGAACTATTGATCATCTGATTCGACATTTCTGTTCATTAGTACGTATGTTCTAAGCGGAGTTTTATGCCTTTCACAGTTGTGCCCTCTCCTGCCCGCGGACTTACATATTATAGCGATAGATCTGAGCGGACACGGATACTCAAGCCACAGACCTTCTGGCTGTGGATACACGATTCTAGAGTTCGCGATAGACCTGAAAAGAGTGAGTCTTTTTCAATCGCGGCCAGCGTATGAGGTCATTATTATAGAACAATGCAGAAGACGCGGGAGCTGATCTTGCGTTCCATTTTAAAATTGATCCCGACATTCCAGCTCGTTGACATCTTGGGATGGGTCGGCTTCGCAATCATCGCACATTCTATGGGAGCCATGACCTCCCTGTTCTTCGCCGGACTCTTTCCCGAGCTCGTTTCACATTTGGTTTCGCTTGATATCCTCACAATCATGTCATGTAGCAGGAAGGTTATCCCTGAGCTGACCGCGAAAACCATCAGCGATTTTCTCCGATTCGAGAAAAAACACAGCCAGGCTCCAATTTACAAAAATCTTGACGAGGTTGTCGACAGACGGATGTATGTCACCCCAAACTCTCTCACTCGCCAAAGTGCGGAGATCATCATGCGCAGGGCTACTATGGAATACCAAGGAGGAGTGGTGAGATTCAGATTTCTCCAGTCAGGCTGGTTTTTGGCTGCAAAAAGCGAGAGTATGACCGAACGTCAAAGTCACCGTTTCTCAAATTTTATTGCAGGTTCTACGGACGGATCCACGACTGAAATTCGTCAGAACTCTCAACTATGACTACGAGGCGCAAGAAGAGATTCTCCAGCGTTACAAAGGGAAACTCTTAGTAATTTTAGCTGAGAGCCAAGAGAATAAGCGTCTCGAAGGGGTGCCTTACCAGTTTTTCTTGAAAATATATCAAGAGAGTTGCGAGGAGTTCAGCCTTGTTAAAGTTGATGGCACTCACACCGTACATCTTGACGAATCCGAGAAAGTCTCTGGTAGCATTATCAGTTTCTTGAGCAGTTACGAAGGGATAACTTCGACGGAAAAGGCCCCTGATTCAAGACTATGAACACACTTATCGTTTTACTCAAAGACGTCTGATAGATAACCAAGTATTTATACTTTACATGTTTTAAAACTCTCCTACTCATGAGGAAGTACTGTGCCGAGGGGCTGGACTGTTGGTCTTATACTCTGTACTCAATGCAGAATAAATGTGATACTTTCCACAAAATTCGCCGCGTCACCAACCGTACGTTTAGGTTCATCAGCTCAATTCATGCCAGTCTTATTCTTAGAAGCGTATCTCGATCTTCTGCGATGAACCAGATGGGTTCAGCAAGAGCATTCTTGGATTTTCACCGACCAGTCACCGAGAGGAAACGATTCAATTCAGCAGTTGCGTGTTTGTCAATGGGTACGGAGAATTATCGCCACGTTGTCTCCTCAAGCAGCATGCTTTCAGCCGTTGAGAGAAGAATCGATAAGTGTTTCGTGAGGAATCATAGATCAAAGAGAGAAAAAATCGCGGGAATTCATCAGCTGGATAATAATGTTTATCATCTCAGTAACTTTAACCAAACGCAGAGACATAGAGGTGTTCGAAGGAATCTAAACATGGATAGTGGGCAGAGAGGCTCTCAGCCCAACCGAGGCCCCCCGAACTTGGTGATGTCGTCCAGAGCTGAAAAGCCTTTGAGCCGGTTTTCGTGGCGCTCTTTTTTGGATACCTGAAACAGACGAATTCTTCTGTGAATCTCATCGGGTGCCAATGTTCCTCAATGATAGTCGTGCTCCGGGGAGTCAAATCTGTCGCTGGCAATCACAGTCCACGTAAGCTCATCGCAATCCGTAAGCCCACCTGCAATCTGACGAAGTTGTCTTCTTCGTACTTCTCACGCTCTCTTCGTTTTCTGTTGAGGCGCTCTTTGTGCGGATTGTACTCTTCTCGAATTTCGGTCGGGCCATCGTAGAACTCATCCCGCAGCTCTGCGATGATGCTCGAGCTGAGAGCTTTCCTCTTTGCTTTCTCCATCTGGCGCTCCAAGCGTGCTTCTTTGGTTTCATCCTCGAGGTAATGCACTGGTGCCAGTTTCGGAGGAACGTACTTCCCAGTTTTATTCGTCGCCGCCTTGTCCGTGCGAGAGGATAGCTCTGAAAGCAAGCATTCCCAAGGGTAAGACGTGATCATCGATGTTAATGAGTACGAATCGTCGGAGTTTGCCAACGAACAAAAGAAAGAATTCCACATCTATCCAAACAAACCTTCGTTGGCGGACCCTTTTGCCTCCGCGTCGCCATCGGAATCAAAGGCGTCGGGATTGGCTCTGAATGTTAGGGGATCGTTCTTCTCAACCTTTCCGCTAGCGGCAATCTTCGTCATTTTCTGCACTTGGTACTTTAGTTTCTGATCAACGGGACGCATCCGCTCCAAAACGGTTCGATACTCCACCAAACGTTTCACAGATGGACTGGATGCAATCGACTTGCCTGAATTAACGAGAACGTGATTCAACACCGTCGAGGGAAAAGGTTTTCGCACAACTCCGAAGCTATGTATCTTACCTTTCAATTTACTATATACAACATGGTTCGTGTCCACTAGATAGCCCAAAAGCATTTGGTTCTTAACTTCCAACCACGAAAGTCCATCTCTCGTTTCTCCATCGGCTATCTGCGATCGTATCGATTTCAACTTCTCACACAATATACTACTCTTGTCCCGAAGCTCTGGAATAGGATTGTGAGTCTTCATAAGATAATTTAGAATATTGATTCGGCGAGTTCTTTCACCGCGCTCAAATGTCAAGCTTCCACTGCTCAGGGTAGCACCCAGACTCACCTGTGAAAAGTTTCTTCAGGAGCTCTACATTTTGTGATTCCCCGCTCTTCGTTTCCCTGATAGAAGTGCTAGCCCCATTCTGCTGGAGAGCCATCGCCTCTAGATTGCCTCAATTCAGAAAAATTGTACACTATGTCGACCGACTTTGTCGGAGGAACCCCTCTGCACGTGGGGAATGTTTAGATAGTCTCCCTTTCCCCAACGAGACTCAGCGGCCGGCCGCCCGCGAGAATTCAAATAATCCGCCTGTGCCTTTTGAAGCTACGTCTCCTTTCAGATTCGATGCTCCTATTCATTGCCTGTAGTGGATGCCTCGCGGCCTTGAAGAGAGGTTTCCGGAACTCGGAGCTCGAATACTGATTTCCGAGCCCCGCACTTCGCACAAGTCAACATTATTTGCTTCCCAAAGAAATGTCCATTTTCCTTTGTGACGGAACGATCCATCAAGTTATTTGGGCAGGTATTCGATATGACAGTTTATCGATCCAGATATGCTTTTCTTGTCAATCACATGTCCAATTTATCAGGTTCCCAAGGCAGGCGCTATTAAGCGAATCATCGGCGTCCTTCTTTCAACTGCCAGGACTCGTTTGGTTTCTGACACGAGCGAGGGGTCTTTCACGACGTCTGAAAATCTCATCACGAGTGGAAATCCTCTTCCGTGAAATCTGCGTCGTCGCATTCGAAGATCACATGATTCGTCGTTCCCTCGTAAGCTCTCTAATTGTAAGCTGAGTTTCAACAACATGTCTGGCTTTTAACGGTCCCCCTGGTTCCTACAATACTGTTAACTATCCCAGGATTGAAGGTAGTCAAGCATGGCTCGCCTCTGCTTTCAGAATGTTATTTCAATTGAGTAGCAGCAGTATTTTCGGAATCACAACCTCATGGTTTACTCAAGAAAAATACACTGATATCGAATTGATGAATATTCAATCTGGTTCTCTCGTTCCTTCTTCAGAAGATGAGGAGCGCAGCCGCTTCAGTGAACCTCATAATCTTTCGATCGTTTTTCCCTCCATCACGGGAGCAATTGTGAACAGCAGGTGGTGATTGTAAACACGAGAGAAGAACTTCCGGAAGTTAGAATCATCAGATCCCGAATAAGTTTCTCCGACAACGCAGACCCGAGGAGTTCCCGGAGAAAAATCAAAGTACAGTTTCGGAGATATTGAGCAGCGATTTCGGGAAGGGCTAATTTTGTTTGCAATCACCCCAACTTGCTATAAATCTTGGTATTTGACAACAACGGTAACGACTTTTCGTACTCGACCTCCGTATTCAATATTCAAACGACGGCGTCGCTCTGAAAGAACGGACGGCAACGAAGGAGAATCTTTCTCGATATGATTTCATCAACGAAGAACAGCCAAACGAAGAGATCATCTGCAAGGAGTGAGTTTCGCGTACTCGAATATGTGAATTCGATCGATGATCATTGACTGCGAGTGAAGGTGAAGACAGAGGAGAGTGAGGTCACGCAGTGTTTCGAAACTCTCTCATGAATAATTTCACGCAGTCTGTGCGTTGGAGACCGTAGTCTAATAGCTTTTATGCTCGATTGGAATTGGATTGCTATCCCAGAGATCTGGTCCGATAGTTGATGCGAAAAACAACGAGGGCTGGATAACATTGACAAGTTTTATCCGAAAATACGGGAGATCCCGTGATCGATTGCGGAGGAAAATACATAAACACATATCCACACATACACCAGAATTCAATCCTCGATGATTTCGCGTTTGGCCTGGAATATCGCTGGGAACCAATATGTTGCCTCTTCCGGAGCCAGGTCGACCCAGATGAGGTTATCAGCGACCAGTTCTTTCAACACTTTCTCACATCGCGGACGTGGCCATTTGTACTCATCGAACAGGACTGAAACACTGACCTGCAAGCATGAAATCAACTCAGGTGACTGTTTTGTGGCTTCCGGATCTGATATTTGGGCTTTCACATTGATCCACAACCCAGGACTGTGCGAAGGATAGGACGTTCGAAACCACTCACCATTCCCTGATTTTTCTCTGCAGCCTGGATAACTTCGCTTTGGTCCACAGAGAGTTCTCGCGCAACACTCTGAACATACCATTCGGGACCTGTTGGCACCAGTTGGAATCCTGACCCTAGAACTCGAATCTTCTTGATAGCTGTTACGAGATCCGAACTTGAGATGTCGCTCCGGTTTTTCCCTGTGATCGAGATGGAATCATAGGTTAGGCTGAGCATCGACTGAGATCAACACCAGCCGGGCTCCGAATTGTTTGGATCGGCTTCCGATGAACGTACATCATGACGACAAAACTCGAACTCACCTCTTCGAATACGATTGAGCAGCTCGGTAAGAGACATGAGACCACCGTTTATGTGTTGGGTAGCTAAGCAAACTTCGATGATTTGCACAGACAATTCATAGTAAAAGTCTCCCACTCCTAATAGGTTCGCCCAAAATCCCTTCGACGATGCCAACGGATCTACGCCGATGTTGGCGCACATTTCCTGAAAGGGTCAGAAAAACCTTCATCTTCTGAACACTAGATCATCGGTAATGCAATGAAATATTTTTAGTACGGGCTCATATACGACGGACTCCCCGCGAGGATGGACGCGTTGGCTTCAGCTCGGCCCCGAACGTGTACCCCTGACAGGAATATCACCCCTTTGAGACTGAATCGCCACGATAGATTCCCTGCATGAAATGCACTGAAGTTCGTGCGCTGATGGGGTACGCTAGAAGCTGAACTTTGATTCACTGTTAACTGGAAACTATATCCAGGCGACTTCACCAGTGTTCACGACTTCGGACCGGATAGGAATCCATAACGATGTCGACACAAACTAGGGGAATTTCGTGGATGCTTCCAGGACGAACCAATGGGCCTGTTTGTCGATACTGGATATCGGAATCTCTCCTTCGATTTGGGAGATCGACTTCGGAAACTTTGATTTGGGAGATCGACCTGCCCCGTGAATCGGACGGGAATCCGCGATCCCCGTTACGTTCCGCTAGCTTTTCCCTTCCTGCTCCCCGGGGCACGAGGGAAAGAAGTTCCCTCGGGGTCCCGGGTAATCATATGACACATATAGATTTCCTCATAAAGTCGTGATGAAGGCACACCTGAAATTTTTTCCGGAAGTCTGGATTCTTCTGGATATCCTTCTTGTGCTCACTGGCGAATTCTTCAAGCTTCTGTTTGAAGGAATCTAATTGTTGATCCAGTTGATGAAGCTCTAAGGCAGCTAATTCGTCTTTTTTCTGGCGGAACATCTCCTCAGCCTGGCGGGACTTCTGCACCGCAGAGACGCCTACGCGACGGCGCATGATTCATGTACTTCAGGTAACTGTAAGAAATCGGAATCGAATAAATGGAGGGCCCACGCTCATCCGAAAATTCTGGTAACTGCTATGAGGGTGCGAGCCAGTTTCAGGAAGGGGTCAGTGTCGGAGTCGAGGTTGATGCAACAGCGAAGAATGGAACCTGTCCCCATCAACCAATAGCCACTTATTATGATTCGAAATTTTCATAGAAGATCGAGGGCCCGGTGGAGTATTGAATGCAGAGTCGACTCTTTTTCCCGCTCCGACCATTATAAGAATGAAGATGGCGTCAATAGAGGGGTCATGTTTCGCTTGATGTTAGACTGCATCGCAGAGTTTGAGAGCTGCTCTCACGACCGGTTTGCACTGGCGGCTGAGGGACCGTCCTGTCGACGATAGTCGTGTTACATCTTGTACACAAGGTGTCTCGGTGGCGAATCTTATCCATTTCATCTCATGAACCATATCAACTGATACGCGCACAATGATACCAGCTCGCTGAAGAGCTCCTTTCGCGCAAGCCCATCACCCTTCTATGTTCTCGCAGCATCTAATGAAGATCAAAGAAAATTCTATCAACGGTCAATGATTGCGGCGCTGAATCTCGAAGTCTGAAATCACAGCTTTTGAGATCGTTCATGCTACGGAAACGTCGAGAGGACACGGGTTTCGGATCGGTCTCCGTATCTGCAAGCGAGATTACCGAGCCATTGGAAACCTTCCGGACATCGGGGGTCTGGATTGGAAGAGGTTGCCCCTGATACTCCGGGCCATGTTCTCGTCCAGAACGTCAGTGACTCCAGTCCGAGTGTTTTCTTCACGACCATAAGGGCTCATCTGTCACTTCATATGAACAGAATAAGAACCGAGGTCACAACTCGAGCTCGATGCTATTCTAGTGCTCATCGACTTCGCAGTAGTTCACGGTCGTGCAGCTCATGCGGGCTATCAAACATTTTCCCATGAGTTCATTATCGTTACAAGAAAGCGAGTATTTTACTACTTCTCGAGGAAAAAATAAGAGCGACGAATTTGGGAGAACCAAAGAAAATGGATTATCAGCAAAGGGCCAGGGGGCGGTCTCTCGAAAGCTCTGCTGTCTCAGCTGCTTTGTGTTGGTGAGTGAGTTGAGACTTGGAGAGATAAAATTCCAGTCGAAGTCCACCACCTGCCATTATGAAAAGTTCCAACTAGAAGTTGACCAGCGCTGCGAAGATGATTTCAATTCGCGATTCGACGCCATCGGTTTTTCACTACATGAACGATGACTGAACAAATTCATAGGAAGTACTGATACGCAGTACTTATAAGCGTTATTCATCCAACTATCCATCAATTCTATGGAAGTAGACGAGAAGGTAAGGATTCATATCTAAGGAATAAGCTCTAGAAAAGAGAGGCGAACGATTTCTTCATGTCACCAGCTCAAGAAAATGAAGCTGTTCGTCGAGAGAAGACTCCGTTAATCGGTGGAGGACGACACACGGTCGCAAGTTTCATTACATCGCGAAGTCATTACAATATTAAAACTAGAGTCTCTTATCGCGATCCCACTCCATAAAATCTATAATCGTCAGATCAAAACAGTTGCATCGTCGGTGCCTTGACGGCCTGGAAGTGACATGATACGTTCACAGTTTCGCTGGAACGTTCGTGACCGCATCGTTGAAAGCTTTCGCGACGTGGTCGATATTATTCTCGTTGATTCCGGCCATTGAAATTCGACCATCCTTCATGAGATAAACGTGGTGCTCCTTGATAATGTGGGCAACTTGAGACTCCGTCAATCCAGTATAGCAGAACATTCCGATTTGATTGGTAATGTGCTCCCAGCTCCCCGGAGTCTTAAGCTCGACCAGTTTAGCCTTGAGTTTGTTCCTCATACTGATGATTCTAGACGACATCGTCTTGACACACTCCAGCCACTCATTGAACCGGTCAGGGTTATTCAGGACCACGGAAACGATGCGGGCTCCATGGAAAGGAGGGTTCGAGTAGGCGGCCCTTATCCTTACTGACATTTGAGACAGTGAGTTATCCAATGCTTTCTTGTCATTCATCACGACCAATAAGTTACCGACCCGCTCGTTGTAGAGACCGAAGTTCTTCGCGAAACTCTGTGCGCAGAACAACTCGAAACCCAGCGAGACGAAATAGCGGAGTGACCAACTGTCTTTGTCCAAGTCACCAGATGCGAATCCTTGGTACGCGCAGTCGAAGAAGGGGAAATGTTTCTTGGTTTTGCAGATCTCAGCGATTTCTTTCCATTGATCTTGAGTTGGATCAACTCCGGTAGGGTTGTGAGCGCACACGTGGAGAATGATCACCGAACCTTCTGGAGCCTGCGTCAGATCCTCCTTCATGCCATCAAAATCGAGTCCACGCGTGGCTGCATTCCAGTACCGATATTTACCACTGGTTTTGAAGCCGGCATCTCTGAAAACGGCAAAGTGGTTCGGCCACGTAGGATCACTTGCGAGGAAATGAGTGAATCCTGCTTTGTTTGCCAGGAAATCAGCACCGACACGAAGACTTCCGGTTCCCGAGAGACATTGAATGCCGGCAGCGCGTTTGTCGGTGATAGCCTTATTGTCATCGCCCAAAATGAGTTTGACAGCTGCACTCGTGAAATTTTCGATACCGCGTTGCCCGAGGTATTCGTGATCCAGTCCGTCACCCATGAGCTGGGCGGTTTCGAGCTCAATTTTCTTCACGACAGGTAGAACCCATGGCTTGGCATCGTTGCCCCGATACGCTCCAACACCGAGGTCGACCTTCTGAGGCGATGGATCATTCTTGTATGCTTGTGACAGCGCAAACACGGCCACCGGAGGTGCGGCTTCAACGGACTCGAAGCGACTCATGTTTCTCAGTTCTTACTTTCAAGGCAAAATATCATCAACAGAATCACTGCAACCGTGCCGGCGTCACTCGAAGACACGAATGAATGACCTTGTCAGTCGGCTACTCTGTCGACATATACGCAGGGAGAGCTGTCAGCTGGTGCTGGGGGAGAGAGTGAAGAAGTCGGGGAAATCTGCATTTTCTACAGAGAGGGCCCAACAAATGCCTTTTGTGCATCTGGGACAAGAAACCATCTGTCTACGAGGTGATATTTCACCGAGAAATATTGAAAATTGCAGGAGGAATCCTGGAACAACGGAATTCAACTCACCGACACAGATCAATTCGAAACCACTGCTCTGCCGTCAGCAATGGGAGCGAGACACAGTGTTTACAAGATGAACGCATTTTCAGAAAACTTTCTCAATTCAAAGGCTGCAAATTCAATTTCAGAGCTGGCGGGGAACAATCGCAATATGGTGTAGGTTTGATCCGGAGCATTGGATGAGATCATATTAAGTTGGGTCGGATTTTTGAAGGGATTCCAGGGGTTCAGGGATGCGACCGTCATTCAAACACTGCGGGCTCATGTCGTAAATCCTTGAGATCATGGAATTTCTAACAGACATCCAATTCTTCGAGACGGTGTCTTGCAAAGGTTCTGCAGAAACAGATGGCAAGAAATGCCGAATGAGAGACGAATTTCGAGGGAAAGGGAGAAATATCGTCTGCGTCACCCGGAGAGGAGGTACGCGCGATTCAAATCATGGAGATTGGGTTTGAAGTGTTGCTCCAGTGAGACCACTGCTGTACATGCCGTATTTCTTCTAGTTTCACGGCATTCTCGGCACTATTTCGATTCTCCTTGAGTCCCCGCTAATGAGAGCATGCCCGCTTGTCTTTTCAAACTCTAGAACGGTGCCCACTTGAATGTTGAAACCGGAGTATTTCAAAGAATCAATTCATGCAGTTTCAATCGCTTCCGGTTCATAGTTCATAGGCGTATCAATTAACGCTAGATTAGATGTAAAATGTGGTAAATCACAAAACTGTCCCAACAGTTTTGGCTAGGGAGGTTTCCGAACTTGTACGAACTTGCTCCACAGAGGGTGCCCACCCAGTAGAGAGGAGAGCATGTCCGGCAAATAGAGCAAGTCCTGCAACGGGAGAATATATGGTAGGTGTCGTTGAACTAGAAACCACGAAAAAAGTGTAAGATGGAACTGCCTGAGCTGATCAAGCGAGAATATCAGGAGTACGGTGTGAATCGGAGGAGTGTGAATCGGTTGAGGTCGTTGCGGCCGCAACGAAATCCGCAACTTCTCACTCTTCACGCAACTTCTGTGGTGAAACCGTCTGGGGTCAAACTGTCCGGGGCCAAAATTTTCGGGGCCAAAATGTCTCGGGCCACAATGTCCGGTGCCAAATTGTCCGGGGCCAAAATGGTTGGGGCCAAAATGTCATGTACCGAGAAGTCAGCTATCTGAATTTTCGCTGGTTTCAAATCACGCCAGAACCAAACGCGATCGCAAACGTGACATTTGTGTCTGAAGTCATTCTCTGTGAACATCTTATTGAACTCCTGTGTTGCGCGAGGCCATGATCGTACATAGCGAGCGTCCCGTGAAACTTCGTGGATACCGTTCAATACATCGACCGATAGCGACGGACAAATGATTCGAAAGATACCTTGGTCAGATGACAAAAAAGTCCACTGAATGACGGTTGCCCAGGAAACACCTGAGGAAACCCACACGCAGAAGGCGCAAAACAATAGTACCTAAATGCAATAAAATATCGTTTGCTGTACTCAACATGAATGGTTCTAAATCTTGTGTACAGAAGTGGGCTTCCTTAGAACGAGACGTATTATTAAAACATGACATAGATATAATGCTTCTATCAGAAACACGTCTCATGAACCAAGAGCAATGTCCACCAATCCAAGGGTACACCTACAACGCCAGCAACCGGGAGGGGAGCTCTTTGAGACGATCGAACGGTGGCGTAGGAATCCTGACAAAGAAAAACCTANCGTCATACCTGGCCAAAAGAAGTGGAACCTCGCGAGCGCTTTCATTCGGCGCACGCCCGGGTGAGCTGCGTGGAGCGCCTCCAAGACCTGCGATTTGAGTGTTGCGGGGACCACGACGCGGTCTCCCTTCAGGAGTATCCCTTCAGCGTTACACAAGGAATCTGCGACGAGTGCGAAAGGGCGTAACGCGACATCTTTCTTGTCCGCCGGGGACCAACCGTTTGTCAGCTTCTGTTGAACCTTGGAAAGGACGGGGTCCTTTGCCGTCTGCGCGGTAACTTGATCACGACAGTCCTTGGCCACTAACGCGTTGCAGACGAACGTCTGGAGTTGCAGCTCACTTGCGGCATCAATAGAAGCGACTACTTGCTCTAACGTGGAATCCGTGGCGTCGGCGCGCGCTTCCTGGATCAGCCGCGATAACGCGTCCGCATGTCCGAAGGCGTCCGTTCGCACATATTCTATGTCGAAGTCGAACCCGACCAGCCGAAGCGCCCAGCGCTGTAACCTAGCCGCCGTTCTTTCGGAAAGACCCTTCATGCTTGTGGGATTGAATAAGACGACCAGCGGTTTGTGGTCAGTCTGCAAGATAAAGTGACGACCCCAGATGAACTTCTTGAAACGTTCGACAGCCGTCACGAGCGCCAACGCCTCCTTCTCGATTTGACTGTAGTTTTGTTGAGTTCTCGAGAGTGACTTAGCCATATGAAAAACTGCCTTCTCATCGCCGTTCGGGTACCTTTGTAAGAAGACGCCCCCGATTCCCGTGGGACTGGCGTCGGCTGCGACGATTAGGATCTGCCGTGGGTCGTAGTTTGCTAAGAGTAAAGGCCCGCTGAGGAGTTGCTTGATTTGAGAAAGGCATGTCTCATGCTCTTCCGCCCACCTACCATGAGTTCCAGCATGGCTCGACCTATGAGCCGGTTGACGGTGGCACTGACTCGGTTCCCATTCGAAAGTTGAATCGAGACCTTCTCCCCCTCCGCCCACACGAACTCTTCGTCTTTGGCCAGCAACCTTTCTAACGGAGCTTTGTGGGTATGAAGATGGTCCTATGACGCATCCTATGCGCGTGATCCTGTCGACTGCGCCAAATGTTCGGTTCGGGTGCCGCCTTGGAACAAGGAACGATGGAGCTATATCTACACTACACAGCCGTCTCTGCTCGAATGAATCGTCGCCAAAGATGGCGACCCTTTTTATTCACTGCTCAACAACGAAGACCCGAAAACCTGAGGTCCCAACAATATTGCCCGACGTTGCAGAGGGACTGCCCGTCTATTAGAGGCTGCATGTTTATTTTTCCAAGTTTCCCAAACATGCCTGTCTATTTGAGACCAGGGCTCGCAAAAACCGGTTTTTGAAACCGGTTCCCGGTTTCCAGAACCGGTTTTTGGATTTTTGAAACCGGTTTCGGGTTTTCAAAACCGGTTTCGGGAAATCAAAACCGGTGTCAGAATCCCGGAAAATTTTCAAAAAGCTCTTCCCGAGCTCCTGAATCGCTCCATAGTCGTTTTCAGAAATAGATGAGATAGAGCAGATGAAATAGACTCCAGATTGCGTGTCGAGATTTTTCGCGAAGTCCCACAGCAGTTCGTCGGGAAAGTCCATCGAGGATCGGAGGACGCCGGCAAAAAGGCAATCTTCTCAGTAGATTCTTTTCGTCCTCTCCGGACGAGTCTCTGAAGCGAATATCTTACAGGGGCTTGTTAGGTTGTTAGGCGGCATCGGTCCCTATTTTTGGAGACGACTATGAAGCGATTTAAAAGCTCAAGAACGGCCTTTTGAAAACCCAAAACCGGTTTCAAAAATCCCAAAACCGGTTCCGGGTCCCAAAGTCGGTTTCAGAACCGATTTCCAAAAACCGTTTCTTTGCGAGCCCTATTTGAGACTGCCCGTCTATTAGAGACTGCCCGTTTATCAGAGAAAATTTGGTATTTTTTTCTTCAAACTCCGGAAACACTACATCAGAGTGAACACGACAGAGGAACTCTCAACTCACATCGGTTTCGATCGCTTCTCAACAGAAGCAACAAGACTTGAAAAAAATAATTTCATTGTTTTCCATTCCGTCGCGGAACACGCGGCAGACAGTGTTCCGAGGCCGAACAAAACTTGTGCCTATTTTCTCCCCATGAGATTCCGCAAGGTCTATGTCGTCCACTTCGATCAACTGAACGATTACGTAGCCGACCTTGAAACCTGAAGTTTAGCTCCGGTGGCACACTGACTGACTGTGAGTTGTTCTCAATCGTAACATTATGAGAAATAAATCTCTCCTTCAGTCAGATATCGTTTTGGACGGAACATGAAGTCGAACCGTGATTCAAGTTCTCCAAACGAGCGGACGAACGAATTCCTCTACATCGGATAGCTGCACTAAAAAGAAAATACGGCTGTGAAAATATCACACCGGAATGCACTATTGATGGACATCTTCTCATGAATAGATTCAACAAAATCGTCAAAGAGAAGGTGAATGAAGCACAGGATATAGAGTGGTGAAAAAATATGACACTAAAATCCAGCCTAGAAGTATACCGAGAAGGAAAAACATCGAGAGGCACATCCTGCTTCCTATACGACAATCATCGGGGAAGTGCGTTATTGGCCTTGGCGAGAGCAAACATGCTACCGTCTAAAAGCCAAAAGATGCGCGCTGGGACAGACACTACTTGCCCCAGATGCGGAGTGTACGAAGAAACAATAAAACACATTATTTTTGAGTGCAACGACATCTACTATTCGGACGACGACCTCCGAATCCGCCTGGGACTACACGAGGAGATAAAATCACCATCACTCGTGAAAGAGACTAAAAGAATTCTCGAAGCCTGGGTGAGAACCGAGATCTGCGAAAATCGCGCCTGACATGAAAGGTTGAGCTTCATATGTATATTAAACAAAATGTAAATATGAAAGCCCTGGATCAATAAACACCATACCATACCATGAACTGGTTGATGGGAAATCAATGGGAGCGGAGAAAACATTCCGTAGGCGCTCCCAAGAAGCTTTTAGATTCTCACTCGCTCTTCTAGGCCGTTTCGCGAGCCTCTGTGAGTTCTCAGCTGCTCTGCTCTTCCTCTGCTCTAAACTCCAAGGCTCCGGAAGCACCGTGCTCACCGATCGTAACCGCCTGATATGATTGGAATGGAACCAAACAATCACAATTTCGTTGTTCCGGCTAAACTCCGTGTCATAGAGACTGGAGTCCTATTTTCGAGTCACTATCTGCTGATTTCATCTCTACTTTGTGATGAGTGGAATTATTGCCTAAGTACCTGCAATTCGATAGAAAGGAGCACAATACCCGTTATGCCGTCAGTGTTCGATATTCTTGTATACCGCCGGAATTCAGTGAATTTTCGGGGAATGACTCAACATTGACACGATCGACCTCTGGACTGCGGAATAGCCCAACTCGAGGTCGCAGCGATACTTAATCACCACAAAACGCGCGTCCTCTGCTACTCCTCCTGACTGGGAAAAACGGTTATTCATGTAGATTCCCCAAAAATCAAGGGGGGTGCACCAATTTCGGTCTAAAACACATTCCTCGACATCCGAACAACATGAGAAACGGAAGAGACCTTCATTGGAAAATATGAAACCTTCTGGGAACGGTGGCCAGTGGCGTACCGAGGGAGGGGGGCAAGGGGCCCCGGTCCCCCTCAAGATTTCCAGCTGGCCTAAAGGACTCTATGGCAATGATGAAGATGATCAGCTCTTGGCCCCCCTCAAAACCATAGGAAAATGATCTTGGCCCTCCCCCAAAAAAAAATCCTGGGTACGCCCCTGAGGGTGGCTCACATCTCGGTTCAACCACCACGACGTTTGGAGGCGACACTTTGTTACAAAAATCCTTAACATAAATGACGAAGTACGATCATTCTGGACCTCAACAGAGACGCTTCCGCGTCGGAAAAATACACTGAAACCGATGTTTCGTCACTTCATATCACTGCTATGATCGTCGCTGGTCCACTCTTGAGGTACGGGAGGCACAGAGCAAGATCCGATGCTTCGACCGCCCTTCCTGCGCCCTTCGGCACCCGTTTGCGGACTGATCCCGACACTTTTTTCTCGATGCTTTTGCAGGCTGAGAGACGTCAGATTTTCATGTCAAAAAGAAGTGTCGCGATCGGTCCGAAACCTCCTTTTCCGGGTAGTTTGGCTGAGAATGAGGAAATCAATCATTTGATTTCGGAGAGAGACATCGGGAGAAAATTCAAGCAGCATTGAGACCCTCATCGTCCCAGTCCGTCAATTTGGAGCACTGAAGAGAACTTGGGAGTACTGGGTGGACAGCAGCGTCAACAGACTGCTGCGTTCGATTTGCATCAGACTCCCACGATCGGAGTTTTGCAGGAGAACCAGGCTGCATTGTATCACGCTCGCGAAAGTCGATCAGAAACAACTCTGTCCCCATCTCAATTATTCGTCGTCGATAATGATCCCGCCAAGTGGATCATCAACGATGAACTCAAGGATTTTTTTACAAACAACGGCTTCTCACAGAGCGTTAATGCAGACTTCAAGAACTCAACAGGCGCATACAATGACAACCCTCGTCAACTCCGTTGGGAATATTTCGACAGAGTATTACCGAACGGTTCACTAAAGAGAGGACAATGGGGGACATATTCAGCATCGATGGGAACAATTTACTGGGGACCGTGCCGCTCATTCTTCAAAGCAACCATATGTTTCTTTTCAACGACTGGAAGCATGCGGAAGCGTGCATGGGTCAACACGAGAGACCCAAAGGCCTTACAAAAGATGTGGTAGCACAAATGGAGAGAGCATCCAATAAAAATTTGGACAGTACACTTGAGTGCGGAGCTTTCTGAAGAGAAATACTGCCGGATGGAAGTATTTCTGAAGGTGAAGTTCCCTCCACCTAGGCACCGTTAGTTGGTGTTGATTCAAGCCGTGTGTCCGAAATAGGGATCAAACGGCCGATTGTCTTGTGGTTACACGGCTTATCCAGTACCCAAAAACTCGATGGCGGTGGTTAGAATCTCGACTGCCGCCGGGATGCACGATGCAAGAAACGTCTACGATCTGTGCACGTCGCTCAACACCTGACGTGTATATGAGTGACATTTGACGACTTGACGTGTATCGATTGGCACTTGACGACTGTCGATCGGAAGTGGGTTCAACGGTGTCCTATTTCCAAAAAAGTGACCGTTTGCGGCGTAGAAGACGAGAATATTCGATTGTAACAGCGCCGTCCTCACAGACGATGATCTCCCCCGCAAGGCTCGGACTCCAGGATGGGATACAGGACCCATCTCTGGTGAACTACACGGAAAAAGAATCCCAGAAACCGGGAGATAGGAGTCCCAACTGATCTGCGCAAGCGCCTGCCATGAAAGGCTGAAAAGAGTTGGATGTAATATACGAAAATTCACTCCAATCTAGATCATTAAATACCCATACAAATATGGTGAGTGGGGCCCTGACCGATAGAGCTCTCTCAACCGCATCACCGCCTTCCTGTGCAATCCGATTCGCTGGAGCAGAGCTGTTTCCGAAAGGGACGAGTTCAGCCAAAGAAGATTTTGTTTATACATTGGCGTGAGGCTTGCGTGAAGTCTAGGATAACGAAAGATCGTCGTTGAAGCCACGAACATCGTTCCTCATAGGGGTCCTGGGCCGGGGTAGCCATTTTTTTGTCGAGAGGCTGGAACGCCGCGCCGGGAGGAGCGGGAGGGGGTTGGATTCCTTCCTCCTTTAGCGATACAGTGCTACCTCGATTATTTCAACCCCCATGTATTTCGCCCCGGATTATATTACCTCTTATCACCCAATATGACGCCCACCCAACCCTTTTTGCGACCAACTGTGTAGCCCACCGTGTTTCCTTTGCGTGGTCCGCTCTTCGGCCCAATGCGATCCCACATGACCCACTTCGTGACTCTCTGTGATGCTCTCTCGATTATATCAACCTCGACATCAATTGGTTGAAATAATCTAGGTAGCACTGTACTTAGGTGCGGCTTTGGCGTATCGATGCGCTCGACTCATGATGAGAGCAATGAGAAGATTTGCGAAACTGTCTAAAATGGCTCATGTGTCTCCTGTAAGGCACAGTTCAGCAAAACAACGGTTACCTTCCGCTCTTATCGAACAAAGAGCGAAATCAGGAGTCCAAGCCTCCCACTTTTGTGAAATGCACGTTTCATGCTGGAAAACTCTCGTAGAATCCTGGACGTGGGATTCTCGATTGGAGGAATGGATCAGATCATGGTAGTTTGCGACGGTAGGGCTTCATGCCAATCATTCAAGAACAATAATTTACTTCTATAGATGACCTCTTGAATCCGGGAGAACTGGCTCTCTTACAGACACGACGCTGCTGTACGCTGACCGAGGGCTGGAGTAAAACGAAATTCGAACACCTCTACCCCGGCCAGCATCCTAGCTCATTCCGCGTCGGGGAGCTACCTGAATCTTCCACATGAGGATCGGAGCAAATCCCCGAAAAATAGATATCGTTGTTCTTCGAGACGATCCAAAAACAAAATGGTCTATCCAAAGTGATGTACTTGGGTCGGGGCCTACGAGGAGCAAATGGAGCAGCCCCAGACATGGATAAAGCCGTGACCGCAGCGGCTTCGGTATGCTCCTCAGTGACTTCGATGACAGCTTTGTGGAAAATGCCACTGATAAACGGATCTTTTCTGGCCTGCGGGGAGGATTTCGAGGTTTATAAGGTGTGGATATCTCCGCACTGCTACGCTGCGAATTCATCCTGGAAATATCGGTGAAGACCGCGTCGAAGAAGTTAGAATATCAGCTTCTGATACCAATAATCTGGGGATGATTCTGGGTTGCAATTCACCTTCGAAAAGAGATTCCCGAAATCACATTCGCTGGAATTGAACATTTTGGAGACGCCGACTTTTCTCAAGTGCTCTCTCAGATCCCTGTATATGTACTCAAACTGGAATTTGGGCATAGTTAGCCACACTTCGAGTGCTTCCGTGGTGCAGGTTTTTTCAATAGCTTCTGCCAGCCTGGACACCGGCATCTCAGCCAGCACAGCATCTGAAAAAGGCGATTGAGGCAACTGTTTACGATTTGAGAAGCTCCTACTCATGGACGCGAAAACTAAGAGGCCGTGTACATGTAAGCCAACAACTATTGACAAGTCTCGAAATTGGGTTTGATCCGGATCATTTGTGCGCCCTTTTTCCACTTAAATCTGATCGATCCATGTGCACCAGAATCACGTCTGAACAGGGACGGTGTCACCTCAAGTGGATATGCGATCCGTAACTACGGCACTAACTACGTGACGTAACTACGGGCCGTAGTTTACGGGCCGTGAACTACGGGCCGTAGTTTTTTTCTACGGGTCTCTGGAAATCGGAAAGTATGAATTTCTCGAGGAAAAGGTCTTGAGGTCTTTGGTAGAGCTCGTTGAGGAGAACAATTTACCCCCTGGGAGAACAATTTACGGCCCGTAAACTACGGGCCGTAGTGCCGTACTTTCGGGACGCATATCTAACCTCAAGGATTACATCCGGTACTTAGCACCGAGTAGCGTATCCAGGGGGCGGAGGGGGCCATGGCCAACTGAACCTCTGCCGTAGTTTAGTTGAAGTCTCGCATGGAGAATATTTGTGGACGAACAGATCGCCCCCCCCCCCTTTGTGCGGCTTCAAGATGACTTCTTTTAGGATAACGAAGTGACGCACCGATCCATTCTTTCTTATTTCGTGGGACGGCCAGAAGCATGCAGTCCTTCCAATGATAAGTGACGCGCAAAAACTGGAGTTTGTCTGTCTCCAGATAATTGATGAAGTCGTTCTTTTTCATGAAACTCCTCCTAACAAACTTCCCGTCTCGCAGTTTGAACCACTGTTTCTTCGTGACTGGCTCGAACGCCTGAAGCCAGATCCCTGCAAATCCTCATCTGGGGTAGAAGCGTGAATCTTGACCTAATTCTGGTGACCTTGTCATCGGAAATGAAAAAATCGAAAATATTCAGCAAACCTTTGAAGTGGATGGCGTTTACGATTATCAGAACGTCTTCCGGTGTGACGTCGCCTCGCTTCAGTATGCTCGGTATCTTGTTATTGGTATTTTTGGCTACCCAGACGTTTACATTTTCTACTATTTGTGTAGAGTTTCGAACGAAGTCTGCCAACTCGATTTCACATTTATAATTTGTCTGAAATTGTTCAATCATCGGTGGTCTTTTTTCGCACCGCGGTCGTATTGTTATTCTCGGGGGATTTATTCATCGTAGTGCCCAGAACCAAAACGTTGCAACTACAGGGTGATCCAAGTTTCACGCCCTGGTTAGAGATTGCTCCCATTTTACCTCGAAAGTCCGGCTTACTCCATGGTGGTCGCATTTTGAAGCCCCACCCTTAAAGTTTTTCGGGAAATTTTCACAATTTCCAAGTTTCACTAAGACCAATTACCATGGAGCCTCCGGAAGAGCGATGATCGCCATACATTGCGCCCCATAAACTGATCGATCATTCCAAGGAATCGTTTGGTGTTTCCGCTGAAGAGGCTCAAAAGTTCTGGAAAACCGTCCCGGGAAATCCCGGGAAAAAGTGCCGGTGCCGGGAATCGGGATTTTTCACGGGAAAAACGGCCCGCGAAATCCCGGAAAAAGTGCCGGTGCCGGGAATCGGGATTTTTCACGGGAAAACCGTCCCGGGAAATCCCGGGAAAAAGTTCCGGTGCCGGGAATCGGTGCCGGGAAGAACCAATTTTGGAAAACTCCCTTCTGTTGGATAGCTGCGACTTGGATGTTCATTTCGCACACCGATTTACGTGCTTCAACTCTTGAGGCAACTATTGAGGCCATAATAAAGGCCTTTCGTTGGTCTATTTTCACACCCGGAGATGCGGGCGGCCGAGATATGGGTATATAGTACTGTGCGGAAATCTCGGAACCGGAGATGCTGGAGCTACGATGTTTCGGTTCTGGGCTCTTCGCTTCGAGGCGCTGCAGACTCAAGCTCCACCATTTGCAGCTGATGAGATGTTCGTTAATACGAAGCAACGATGCTAACTAACCTCAAGTAAGGATTTGGCTCGCTCGTGAAGAACACAATCTTTATCGACCAGGAACTTGTTCGCTAGTTTCATGGGACTCCGCTTGTCCTTGAGAAGTTCTCCAAATGTAGTGTGGAGCGAGTCTTCATCGGAAGCTTTTATGAAGTTGAGGAGTTCAGTCTTTGACTCTCCTTTTAATCCCACGGCGGCCATTGCGAGAACGGCGCTCAAGCTCAGAGGAGAGAATATAAAATTGTCGGTCTCCTCCCGGCAAAGCTCTCGAAGTAGCGACAATGCTAACGCGTATCTCGAGTCGACACCGGAGGATTCGGAAGAGGGAGAGGCGCAATTGGGATCCATGCTCCTGGAATGGAATAGACAAGTTCGCGATCTCGAACCCAATGAAGAGTCCCTATTTTATGGATCACGATTTTCCTCAGAAAAGCTGGCAACTTTTACAGGGTGTCTCCATACCTCAGAGTCACTGACCTTGAATTCGGTATTGAACTGAAGTACGGGGTGATACAAGTTCGACACTACGCTTTTGTGATTGCTTCCGTATTTTTGTGGAAGGTCTTACGGAAACTTCGTTGGTGGCATTTTGTAGTTCATCCACGGACAGTTCTGACGGCAAAGATTTGGATACAGTTCCATGCATATTGCGCGAATGCCGAGCGATTAAACGGACCGATCGCAGGCGTCTATGGGATATAGCATGAAAACACATTCCGGCCAGGGTAACCGGCGTAAACGCTCAAATTTAGTCAATGGATCAAACACGATTTCCCATGCATGAGAACGACACCCACCCGCGCAGTATAGGCGCAAGTCCATCCAGTGTGATCGAAATAGAGCAACATGCAACAGATTGAACTCGAAACCGTCGTGTCTTGGCATCATTCTGAATTTCTGTTTTCAGCTGAGGAGTTGAACGGAACGCGATTGGCCTGAATCGGGAACACAATTTTAGTCGGAATTCGTTGGGATGACTTTCGCAGACTTCAGCGTTTACGCCGATTTCTATGACCGGAAAGTTTCTCCATGTTATTATTTCCCATAGACGCCTCCGAGGGTTCCGTTCAATCGGTCGGCAATCACGCAAGATCCGAGCAGCTGGATCCCGATATGCGCTGTTGGAATTCGCCATGATTGGGCTACAAAACGCCACCTACGCGGTTCCTGTGGGTACTTACATGAAAATATGTGAGCCATAACAAAGTGAAGCATCGAATTTGAGTCACCCTGTATATAGTTCACCGTTATGAGCTGGCCCTATGGTTGAAAGTTCCTAGCAAATTATCAAGTTGTGAGAATCGGTGAATCAGCCACAGACGCCAGAATATGCAGGCAGCGAGCTCCGCCCCCAAAAGGATAATATGAATACTGTTCTTGAGATTATTCCTTCAGGGTGAACTTCATATCTCTATATATCTTTAAAGAGATTATGCAAACTCTAGAGCGAATGAAATTCGATTTTAAACTCGGATTTCTCCTCGGTTGACAGGTTCTCCTGCTTCCACCCAGAGTCAGGTTCTTACTTTCTTTATAGGAGCGAAACTACACCGAAATTAACCCGACAACTTGTTGTTCTGACACCTCTGATACAGGCAATCGGATTCTTTTCTGCTTGGCGTCAGGCGACTCATTGCTGAACGCCAATACGCGGGTGGCGAGCGCAGTGAAGACTCTGCCGGCGTAATTTTTGGGTCTGCCGAAGCTGCAGCTGCAGCAGTTGGCATCAACATGACCCTCGAGCGTAACGTGCCCGCAGACGCCTGACGCCCACCAAAAAAAAAACGGCAATGGTATCTTATCCAAACCCGCTCAAGGCATCGCCTTTCTTCATTTGCGCCGATTAAAATGGTTGGCCTCTCACCCGAACTCCGATTTCCGTCGAGTACAATAGGAAAGGAAATTCCGAGATCAACCAAGCGGCTGGCCGATCGGCGAGGTGGCCTCACCGCCTTGCCTCTGGTGATTTCTGGTGGAGAGAATCGAGCTTCGTCGTCAACAGCGGCAAAAACGATCTATAGCGGCGACTTCGATGGACTAAAGGATTCCAAGGGCCTTCTCCAAGTATGGTCTAGCCGACTAAATGATGGTTATGGCCCTTCGATTGACATGGAGTAATCTCGTATCCTGAAGATGGTAGTGGCAGGAAAGCATCGAGGGCGATATCCCACCTAGAGTTCACTCCAGGGGTATATCCGATCGCGCTAGAGACCATCAAGAAGAAGTTCGGACACACAAACGAGGCTGAGAGAGAG
Source organism: Neoseiulus cucumeris (assembly GCA_021527715.1). Lineage (NCBI taxonomy): Eukaryota > Metazoa > Arthropoda > Arachnida > Mesostigmata > Phytoseiidae > Neoseiulus > Neoseiulus cucumeris. The sequence goes on along the minus strand of JAJSRV010000010.1, from coordinate 869,264 downwards.
CGCGCAAAGCAAATCCAAAGACTCTGTATGTAAAGAGACCTGGATCGTTACGATAAGTTCCATGACTTTGTATCGCAACTGAATCAGAACATCAATTCTTTGATAGCACTAGGATCCACGATTGAGAACCTATCGGAAGCTTATAGCGCGATGATAGTAGAATCCCTACCGTTAAAGCACAGACAAGCATGCACTAGACTCAGAAAAACGACGGTGTCCGAAGTAGGCATGGTTTAAACGGGTTCTTAATTTGTCTGAAAACTATCTAAACTTGTAGAGGAAGATGACGTCTACAAATGACCCTTTGACCTCAACCCTCGGATCCCCTCGGTTTTCGAGTTATTTGGAAATGTCGAGTCGTGTTGATGAATTTGTTCGTCCGGCGCCGGACTTGGAAAAATCACGGTCCGAGACGTTTTTTCGATTTTTTTCGGAGACGGTTAGAGATACGAGTGAAGGTCCCATGGGGGAACTTGTTCATCTCGATGATCCCCACCAAAGACCCCATCGGACCTTTCCTCGTAAGTCGAGCCGTTTTGGAGAAAATGTGAGAAAACTTTCCAGAACGCGAATTTTTCAAGTGCTGCGATCGGGTGCCCGTTAAAAACGACCCGTTTTTTTACTCGTTCAAAAACGGGTGAAACTTTGAAAATTCGCGTTCTGGAAAGTTTCCTCACATTTTCTCCAAAACGGCTCGACTTACGAGGAAAGTTCCGAAGGGGTCTTCGGTGGTGATCATCGAGATGAACAAGTTCCCCCATGGGACCTTCACTCATATCTCTAACCGTTTCCGAAAGAAGTCGAGAAAACGTCTCGGAACGTGATTTTTCCAAGTCCGGCGCCGGACGAACAAATTCATCGACACGATTCGAAAGTTCCAAATAACTCGAAAACCGAGGGGGTCGGAGGGTTGAGGTCAAAGGGTCATTTGTAGAGGTCATCTTCCTCTACAAGTTTAAATAGTTTTCAGACTTAAAAACCCGTTTTTTTCACGCGTTTTTAAACGGGTCAAAAAAAACGGACCTGTTTTTAAACGGAAACCATGCCTGGTCCGAAGATTGTGAACTGAAATTTCTCATATTTCTCATATGAATTCCTCGCTGACGTCTGCCATCTTTGCTCACCAATTCTCGAGATGGTTCTCTAGAGAATTTCCCTAGAGTTCTCTAGGAACCGAGAAACAATGTTATGTTCATTCCTCGGTTGTTTCGTGAGATTTAGTTTATAAAGCGCACCGCCGCAGTGGCCCCGCAACGACAACATCGGGCGCAACCGTGCAAGGGGACGATGTTAAGCGTGAACGACAGCACACAACATCGTGGACGACACGCCAACATATTCAAGCAGTTATGTCAGAGAATACTTTTACTGGCTCCTGAAATGCGGTTCCGGACCCGCTTCCGATTTCTGATTCCTAATGCGATCTATGAGATCGGAAAGATTGGAACTTCGATTTCTCGCGACCTCAACTCCTCGGCTCTCGCTTCTGAGCTCCTGGATTCCGCGCCCCCTCAACTCCGCGGCTCTCGGCTTTGTGCCCCTCCAGTTGGGCGCCCGGGCTACCGCCCCCTAACGAGTCAAAACTTTTACGGAGATTAGGAGAAGTAGAGAATCTCAATAATGATAGGGATGGAGTCGTTCGGCCTTCTGCACTCAAAGTTGGAAACTCTGGAAAAGTTGGAAATAAACATTGTGTGACTTTTGCATCTGGACACCGCCAACTCATTTGAACCGAAATGAAGACGAAATCGTTACACTAGGTAAGGGTAGACTTTTGCTGCGGCCGCGGAACGAAAAAAGGGGTGAAGAGTGAGGACCACTGTGCTGAATATTTGAATTCTTGATGACTGCGCTCCGACACGTATATGTTATGCGTTGATCACCGCTTCGAATTAAGATAAATGTTTCAGTTATCGACATCTTGATCAGTTATGGACCTCAGTGACCTCAGATCAGACCAGATCTCAGTGACCGACAAACAAGTGAATGAAGGCAGCAAAGCTCGAGGGAAAATTTTGATTCATTACGAATAATCTCATTGGAGGTGTGGTATCCAATTTCCATGGTGCTTTCGGCGCTTTCTCGGAGAGTTACTGCTCCAGCTCCTTGTTTGGTTGTCTGCTACCATTCCAATGTGTCATAGGATAGAATTTCACGAACTGCGAAATATCTACCAGGCCCCAGATTCTGTGCTCCCTTCGGTCCCGGTTTTGCCCCCAGATGCTGTGCTATCTCAGGTCGCCTCAACTTATGGCACTGAATTACCCTCGGCTTCGGCTTCGCTACCAGATTCTGTGCTTCCCTCGGTTCCGGTTTCGCCAGCAGATGCTGTGCTTCCCTCACTTCCGGTTTCACCGTCTGTTGCTGTGCTTCCTTCGGTTCCGGTTTCGCCACCAGACGCTGTGCTTCCCTCACTTCCGGTTTCACCGTCTGTTGCTGTGCTTCCCTCGGTTCCGGTTTCGCCACCAGACGCTGTGCTTCCCTCACTTCCGGTTTCACCGTCTGTTGCTGTGCTTCCCTCGGTTCCGGTTTCGCCACCAGACGCTGTGCTTCCCTCACTTCCGGTTTCACCGTCTGTTGCTGTGCTTCCCTCGGTTCCGGTTTCGCCACCAGACGCTGTGCTTCCCTCACTTCCGGTTTCACCGTCTGTTGCTGTGCTTCCCTCGGTTCCGGTTTCGCCACCAGACGCTGTGCTTCCCTCACTTCCGGTTTCACCGTCTGTTGCTGTGCTTCCCTCGGTTCCGGTTTCGCCACCAGACGCTGTGCTTCCCTCACTTCCGGTTTCACCGTCTGTTGCTGTGCTTCCCTCGGTTCCGGTTTCGCCACCAGACGCTGTGCTTCCCTCACTTCCGGTTTCACCGTCTGTTGCTGTGCTTCCCTCGGTTCCGGTTTCGCCACCAGACGCTGTGCTTCCCTCACTTCCGGTTTCACCGTCTGTTGCTGTGCTTCCCTCGGTTCCGGTTTCGCCACCAGACGCTGTGCTTCCCTCACTTCCGGTTTCACCGTCTGTTGCTGTGCTTCCCTCGGTTCCGGTTTCGCCACCAGACGCTGTGCTTCCCTCACTTCCGGTTTCACCGTCTGTTGCTGTGCTTCCCTCGGTTCCGGTTTCGCCACCAGACGCTGTGCTTCCCTCACTTCCGGTTTCACCGTCTGTTGCTGTGCTTCCCTCGGTTCCGGTTTCGCCACCAGACGCTGTGCTTCCCTCACTTCCGGTTTCACCGTCTGTTGCTGTGCTTCCCTCGGTTCCGGTTTCGCCACCAGACGCTGTGCTTCCCTCACTTCCGGTTTCACCGTCTGTTGCTGTGCTTCCCTCGGTTCCGGTTTCGCCACCAGACGCTGTGCTTCCCTCACTTCCGGTTTCACCGTCTGTTGCTGTGCTTCCCTCGGTTCCGGTTTCGCCACCAGACGCTGTGCTTCCCTCACTTCCGGTTTCACCGTCTGTTGCTGTGCTTCCCTCGGTTCCGGTTTCGCCACCAGACGCTGTGCTTCCCTCACTTCCGGTTTCACCGTCTGTTGCTGTGCTTCCCTCGGTTCCGGTTTCGCCACCAGATGCTGTGCTTCTTTCAGTCTCACCGCCAGATGTTGTGGTTTTATCAGTCCCAGTAGTTGTATTGCCGCTAGAGCTCCTTCCATTCGTGGAGCTGTCTTCAGAACCGAATAAGAAATCCGCTGCAGAGTTGATGATACCGCCCGCAGCGCCAGCGATCCCACCTGCGGTATCAAAGACGCCATCCACAAGACCAGCAAGGCCTAAGAAGTCGTCATTTTGGGCGGCTACCAAGCCGAAGCAGAAAAGGAACGCGATCACTGGAAGCAGATACCAATTTTGGGCATGAGGAGGTTTTTGAAACTTTCTGAATGACTTGTTCCTTGGACAGAAAGTATTGTTTTCTGTACGAATTCAAGCGTTTGTCGCGTCAAAGGAAGGTCAGATCGTTAAACAGTCGGACTTACCAGCTCTCATGTCGACGCGTGGGAGCTGAAATAATGCTTCAGACGCGAAAACGTTGGTGTTTTATAGTACGCTCTTTGGCGTGGATGACGCTCCGCTCTACCCTCGCACTGTCGGATGCTTTCCTGCTTTCCTCGGACACCCCCCGCCGTTTCCGTGCTGATACTTTAGAAGAGAGTTCTTGAGATTGACCACGAACGTGCAACTATTGGACCGCGACCTATTTTTGTCAGCGAGTTCTACCCTTTTTGGCAGCGAGCCGCGCCGTTCTGCCGATTCCCTCTGTCACATGATGTTTTTGTGGGCCTACGTTCCCCCATCTGGTATAATTCGAGACGAAAAAGGGAAACCGAATGCGGAAAAACTACTGGGAAGCTAGAGTCCATCATAATACCACCCTCGGAATCGCAGTTTTCTCTACCTTCGGCCACGCGAAGTCCATCACGACAAAGGGATCCCAAGGGCCTTCAAGTATTCGGAGCTGTCGTTGATATCCCTGAACGTTCACGTCTAAACAGATAAGCGTTGCGGAAAGCTTTGTGGATGTTCGGTACTTTCTCAGAGAGATCCAGAGAGAAAGGGCGTTGAATTGAGAATAGTTGAGAACTGACGTGCAGCTGCCGTCGGAATCATGGCAAGATATTTGAAGATCCAGGCGGACTTCGCTTGCAATTTCGAGAGACTTTGAATAATGACGGCATAGCACTTGCTTATTAGGAGCGTGCCTCACCCCGAATCATCGAGAACATGTCCAATTATTTACAGAGAGCTCAAGCTTTCTCGTTTCCGGCATTGCGAACTCGGATGAGTATCATGTCTTCAAGCCGCACATATCAATGGCTCTAAACAGAGTCTACGTAATGAGCGCGCTCTGGCTTGATATAGCTTGAGAATAACCTGAAAAAAATCACTCAATATATACAAACACACTGAACTGAGGTCAGCCTCTTTAGACGATCGCATCGTCTTACGCTGCATCAGCAGCAGCGGAGCTCGAAGAGCTGGTCGCTTCTAACCGCGCTCAAACCGCCTTCTGCAATCGAGCTTTGAACTGTGGTTGAGCTGCCTCTTGTGGTTGCATCGCTTGCAGTGCCAGGAATTGCAGGGCTTTCAGCCGGAGTTGTCGAGCTTCCAGCCGCTGTCGTTGAGCTTCCTCCAGAGGACGCCGAGCTTCCACCGGGAGTTATCAGACTTTCACTCAGAGTTGTCGAGCTCCAATGTTTCGCATTGGCTGTATGTTTATATTCAGTTCGTCGCCGCGATTCCGACGACGAAAGAAAATCTTCCATGTCCCCCTGTGTTTTACCATAAATACAAGCTTGCCCGTATTGAGAGTCGATGTTGATAGAGAAAGGTATGCGAAAACTGATGAATGAGAGCTCTTGGTCGTGTTTCAGTCCGGAGCCGCCTTGTCAAATTTCCTTCAAAGCACGAGTTTGCGTCACGGAAAACTTGCTGCGTACGTGGCTAAGCAAGGGCCTTGTGGTTGGAGTGGTTCAGAGTTGTTGAACATCAAGTAGAGAGCATTACGGGGTCGGGCAGATGTCCCATTTTCGAGACGCAAAGAGTGTGAGCCTGCCTGAGAGCAAACAGAGTCCAGCGTCTCTGTTGGATGACGACAGCACACTTGTTTCCAGACAGTTTGCAAAAGACTTCAAGTCAAAGTGCTTGTTCCAAGGTTTTGTCGAATAAGACCCGTGCGGCGGTCCACGTCAAACCATTGAACGGAGAAGAAGCAGAACGAAAGCGCCTCGAACACTGAAGAACTGACTCGTCGCTGCAGGTCTGGTTGGCAAAAAATTTGCGGGGGCTCGGGGCCGCCCCTTCAGAGTTGGCCTCGGCGAAAGGCTGCAGTCCGCGGGTACCCCCGCTGGACTTAGAGGCGTTTCCCGCAAAAACAGGTTTGGCTCACACTCCGATGAAGATTCCGCGCGGAGAGAATCATCATCAGAGTGGTTAACGGGAGTGGGAGAACAAGGAAAAGTGAACCGTGTAGTTTCAAAAGGGCATAAGTCCATTTTTTATCGATTTCCGGATTATTGTAGAAATTGGAAGAGGAAATCGTCCCTCAGATTTCTAGCGGGAAATGAAATCTCAAATCGCGTTGGAAGCCGACAAAAATCGCATACGAAGTCTGGGATCGGTCGATGTGGTTTCAAAAGGGCCCAAGTCCACCCCATGGCGGTCCTTGGAATCTTCCAAAAATGTTTCTCCGAACTCGTTCTGAGTCCCGAATCGCGCGACTGATTGCTCGCAACTCCCTTCCACGGCATAAGACACCAAGGAAACTACCCAGAGTGTTTCCGCAGAGATTAATCATGAGCCGAATCTAGTCTAGTCGAGTTCGCAGAGCCGAAATCCGATATCGTGGAACAGCTTTCTAACTGAATCGACTCCCAAAATCGGCTCTGCGACGGGAAAGTAACTCTGAAAAATCATGTTTTTTCAAAAGGGCTCAAGTCCACATCCTTAAACCCATTTTTATTCCATGAATTAGTTGAGTTTCGCGGGATCGCTTTCGTCCTCAGGTAGCCTTTGGGTAGCCCTACAACATGCTATCGGAATCTTGGGGATCACAACATTATTCGCAGAGTGGCACGTTTTTCTCGTTTTTCTCGAAACAGGGTCCAGTGGACTTATGCCCTTTTGAAACTACACGGTTCAAGTAGTCACTCCCATCGGATAAATTATTTACCTCCTGAACTCTATGTCGAGATTCGCAACAGGGCGATGAGAAATTTATTCCCGGCGAGAGTCCCATAACGCCACCGCAGAGCGAACATCCTTCATTGGAACCATCATTGGATGCAATGCATATCACAGAGACTCCGTCATCATCAGGCCTATGAGTTCGTTGCGGACTTATACTCTGAGGGCCAAAACTTTTGGCCCAAAAGTTCCGTGAATCCCACGGGAACTCGCTGTTAGCGGCCAGTGGCGTAAGTGGGACGGGACAAAGGGGGCTCGTGACCCTGAGTGAGTGACTGGGATACTTGATTGATCTTCAACTCGATTTCTCGCCGACCACAGGAGGAGCGATTCTCAAAATCCAGTAAAATATCAGGAGCTCTCGTGTACTTCTTCAACGGAAGCGTAACGGAAGCGCACAAAGGCTCTGTCGGAAGAGAAATGCACTCCTCGAATATTTCCAGAGTGTAAGAACCTTCACTAAGAACGGGGGAACGCTTCGTCGTTGGGAATTGAGAGCTAACGCTCGGACGCTTTATTTATATATATCTTGGAACATCGTGATCCCAGATGGATCTCTCACAGAGTGGTTCTCGTATCCTAAGAATTCCATACAAGGATGACAATCCACAACGATGTCTGCAAACTCATGTTGGTCCTTCCGCACCGAGAAGTCGCGATAACCCAAAGGCGACTTGTTGGTTCGTTCGTTTTGGTCTTCGGAACGAAGAAACGAATTTCAATTCCATCAGGAAGAAATGGAAGCGAGAAAGTTACATAGTCAGCCGTTTGATATATCATGATATCTTCATGTGATTCGACTTCATGTTGAAGAAATGGGGCGAGCCAGTTGGTTGCCTCGCTCACCACGGTCTCTCCTGCGCGCTGTCAAGCCGGTCGGCGACCGCGTCACGCCGCTCTCCACGATTCTCGAGCCGTGCACTTCGTTCGGCCGGAGTGCTCTGCTTGCTGGAGCCGCCGGGACTCATGCCCGACGACGGAAAGCGACCTGACGGCCTCACGTTGGTCTTTTTCTCCAGGGATCGCGCCCTCGTGTGGGACGCAACGGTGACCGACTCTCTGAGCCCTTCCCTGATCGGTCCCGGTGCATCTCGTGCAGGCTTCGCGGTCACCACGGCGGATGCTGCGAAGATGAGAAAATACGTCGCATTGTCATCCGGGCATAGCTTCAGCCCGCTAGCATTTGAGACACTTGGAGAGCCCGGCCCCCTGACGGCGCTGCTGATCACTCAGGTCGGCGAGGCTCTCGAGCGGGCCACAGGAGATAAGAGACAGAGCCGATTCTTGGCCCAAAGGCTGTCTCTGGTTGTGCAGCGCGGCAATGCAATGGCGGTGATGGGTACCATGGAGAAAATGGAACTGAGATGACAACATAAGCTATCGATTATTTGATCATTATTAAAAAATTGTTGAAAAAATTGCTCGGAATTGGATCTTGTTCTCACTGTGCATTATAGAAAGGCGCAGATTAAATTTAGGGAGGGGGCGCATTTTTCTCAGTCTGCCCCCGGTGTACCCTAGTGACGCCACTATCAGCGGCACCCACCTTTGATACAGTGAAACCTAGAATACAGTGCTACCTCGATTATATCAACCAATTGATGTCGAGGTTGATATAATCGAGAGAGCATCACAGAGAGTCACGAAGTGGGTCATGTGAGATCGCACCGGGCCGAAGAGTGGGCCACACAGAGGAAACACAGTGGGTTAGGTGGGCGTCATATTGGGTCACAAGAGGTAATATAATCCGGGGCGAAATACACGGGGCGTGATATAATCGAGGTTGATATACCTAATCGAGGTAGCTTTGTATATCTACAAATTAATCGGGTATATCAGCCGTAAAGTTTCCGAGTCGATTTATCAACCGGTTATCACTTTTCGAAAAGGTGACCACGTCTCGATTAGATCCGCGTGACATTCCTTGATGACGGAATCGAGGTTCTACTTTGATCATACATACTTGAGTTATGATGACGAAAAAATACATGAATCGCGCCCCAACATCACGGGCAGCGGCGCGGCGTACCCGGTGTGCATGGCGCCCACAGCAGACTGAAGAAAATGCGAGGAGAAGCTCCTGAAGAAACCGAAATTATTTCTCTCGTTCATCTCCTTCTTGAGTTTTCAGACATGGATGCGGATTCCCATTTAATTTTGAGAATAAGGGCACCCGAAGGAATTCTGGAATATCGTGGAGTGCATTTCTCTTCCGAGCGGAGCTTCTTGCGCTTTCGTCACACGATCGAATATCGGGGAGCACCTGATATTTCATCGGATACTTTGAATATGATTAAAATTCTCGACCCGGATCGACAAACTTAGGCCGGAGATGAGACATTTTCATATTCGGGTTCGTGAATTCGAGAGCGCCCCCTGTGATTTTGCGCCCTAGGAGTCCGCGACCGGGCCATGAAGCCCCCTCGGGAGATCCGTTACGGAGTGGACAATAACTCGGCAAAGACACTCTAGTCGACAGAAGGTCAAAAGAATGTCCAAGTTTATTCAGGCCTAGTGGCCAGTCGTATCTACGATTGCCGCTCGGAGAACTGTCCATTCCCGCAGTCTTTCCATGGCCGCCCGAATCACGGCGAACAACCTTGGGCTGACAGCTTCGAGAAACTAATGCTCCCGACAGATGGAAACCATTCCAAGTTTCTGTTGGTCCATTCTAGCGCGCGCCGAACTCGTCCAACACGCGGCAATCGGACAGCGCATTCAGGAGCTGCCGTAGAAGCCGAAGAGATCCGAGAGAACTTCGAACAGATGTTCCGGGAAGCTGACTCGGTGCCAAACACGATGCCCGAGGCGGCCGCATTTGATCACGTTGGAAACTGGGAGCCGAGATCCTTGCGTCATCTCAGCGGGACCTCACTCTCCTTTCGCAGACGACGAAGTTCGACTCACTGTTAGCTAACTCAAATACGACAAAGCTTTCGGTGCGGACCCAGTGAGGAACGAGCATTTGAAGGACGCCGGCGCCGCGCCGTCGCTCTGATACCCGCTGGACTATGCTATTCAACGAATGCTTGGCAGAAGGGATCATCCCTTCTGCCAAACGTGGTGAAACTGTCTCCTCAAAATAGTCCCAAAAGGGAAAAGTGACCCTCTGTCTCCATCCTAGTAGCGCGGTAGAGCGAAAAAGCGGTACATCTACATCGCTGTCGAGCGCGCCACCCTTGAGGCTCACCTCGTTCCTCGAAACAACGCTTGCGTTGCCCGCCGCGCAACATGGTTTTGGAAGGAAAAAATCGACGGCGATTGCCTGTCTCGCTCTTCTCGAGGAGATCAAGTTATTTATAATCGCCAAAAAGTCTCATCTTCTCGCTGTACTCGTAGACTTGAAGGCCGCCTTCAATGTCGCGCCGAGAGACCGGTTGCTCGAGAAACTGGCGAAGTGGGCGGTCCCGTTCTGATACTGCTCTCGTCCATTCTGCAGACGAATCAGATCGACCCTAGGCGGTGTAATTGAACTATCCTTCATTTTGAAATTTTTTTTTGCTCCATTTTTTTGCGGAGGTCGCCCCGGCCCTCCGCTAGAGGCTCTAACGCCCTGAAATGCGGAGTTTGGGTTTGACCGGAATGCGTTTCCTCTGAGAATCTTTCTAAGATCAGCAAAACTTCAACAACCTTCACGGCCATCCGACGCTTGGAAAAAAGCGGATGGAGTTGAACCTCTTCCCGAAAGTAGCGGACAGAAGGCATCTGAGCTGCTCTGGTATTCATGTGAACTACGATTTCGAGAGTTCTAGAGTGGATATCCTTGTACTCGTCAGCAATACATCAAAGTCGCTCTCAGTTCCCACCAAGTTGGGCCAGCCGGTGGATTCAGTAGAGGGCGTCTGTGCAAGTGGAAGTTCCAAGGAATGAGTCCGGCAGGAAACTTTTGAGCGCGACATTTTCACTTTTCCTGATACAGATAACGAGCAAGACGAGCTACTCGAATAAAATGTGGTGGGGTAGCGTACTTCCCCAGAGAAGAGTTGAGACATCAAATTTCAGCTCTTTGCGACAATTCGCACGGAGACGACAAGGAGATTTACCTCTGTCCGAAAACTTTTGTTCTCAACTGTAGTACCTTCCGAAGCCTCTGAACGACTTTGCCGAGGATGCTGGAGTCTGTGCCTTCGACATCTTCACTTGAGGAATCGTTTTCCATTTCCGACTCTGCTGGACCATCGCTCTCCTTAACGCCACTATCATCGTCACCACTCTCGTCAGTGTTACTCAGTGAGAATTTTGATATTGATTCCTGATGCGTTTTTTCCCCACAAGACATTCCTGACGATCAGATCGAGTCACTGCGCGAAACACCGCTGCCTTCGGAGACCAAGCAGGTCAACGGCTCTGAGTTTGTTTTTTGCCCCATCGGTGGAAGCAGCGAAGACGTTCCTGCTCGAAAAGCCATAACTGCCGAGGCGAGCGCGATGTAGTCTCCCGTAACTTTCTGGTCCACCCTCACCAAGCCGAGAGGAGTTGATATGGAAGTCCCGAAAATTTCTTCGCTATGGTGTAAGTTAACGGTCAGGTAACGATCCGATCTAAAAAACGTAGCTTCATCGAAAGAACTCGTAAAAACCTTTAACATGACGATGGAAGTTCGTTCCAGCATCGTTCGCACCGTCGCACAGTGGGAAATTTTGCCGAAATAGGATGCCTTAATTATTTTTTCGTTCCTGTTGACTCCAGTGGGTCTCTTTAGTTGGGAGAAACTCAGAAAAAGAGATTTCAGTCGTTAGTTACCACTTCGGTCCATGCACGAGACCGAAATTGAGCATCGCGGCTATACGAGGCTTGATGTATAGGAGGAGCGCTGGTGTCGCTGCGAGTGTGATGGCCCGCTCTCTTTCGATTCTTTCTGTATCTCTCCTTCTGAACTGAAAGATGACATTGGCCTCTACTACTCGAACGTTTCCAGGATTTTTGGGAATTTCGAAAATTTCGGCCGGAACGGCAGTGTAAAACGGATTTCATCAGAGCATTTGCATTTGTATTTTGCGTCGAAACATTCTCTTCTTGCCGATCGGAGCAGACAGTGCGTACCTCGGCTATCTTCCGTGCGGTCTGCTCTCGGAAAATCCTTCCTTCCATGCTGACCAGCAGGCGAACTTGCATCGCGACGAGGTTTTCGGAGGAAGCTCCGTTGAACCAACACCATTAAATCAGAAAATACATTTGATGAGCGTTAAAGAATCCACCGTACTCGCTTCTCAGCCGGATTTCGCAAGATCTATTCGCTCCCATAAAAAGCTGTATCTATAACAATCATTTCAAAAAAAAACGGTCGCGAGAAAAGCCATTGGCGGGGTTTTCTGATGGGGATCGAATTATCACAGGATTCGGATGGAGGTGATCCTTCACTTTCAGTAAAATTGATATAACTCGCTTGTCCGCAAACTTCCGCAAGATTTTCTTCTTCCATCGGAAAGCTGACCTTCTCCCGGTCATTTTAAAAAAGAAGAGCGGGGGGACATGAGGGGACAGTGTTTTTTCAAGGCCGTGAAAATTGTCAATTTTTGTCGAAATTTCGGTTTCTCGACGTCTTCATAGCAGACCTCGTGGACCGGAATTCTGATCCGCTCGATCGCTGAAAAAGCTCTCTCCCGTCCAAGGATGCGATAGGAAGGGATTTGGCAGATCTCGGATGCGTTGCTCAGGTCGTTATTCGGGCCAGAAGCTTCGTAACCAAATTCGGCTACTCTCGACGCTACTTTTTTGGTACTTTACGCGACCCACCATGAGTGGAAAATAGTCGACGGAGCCGACGAGTTCTATGCCGATCGAGCTTCTAGGCACACGACTTCATGATGCATTACCCCTGGAGACTAAACTCTGACTCAACTTAAGGCACCCTATTTCGGCGAAATTTCCCACTGTTCGTCGCATCAACATACCGTAAATCCTCCAATTAGAGGGCATGCCCGATAATTTTTCAGAGGCTCACTGGATGCCTGCTTATTAGAGGCAACGCCCGGTTATTGGAGCATGCCCCGTTATTTCTCAAACACTTCTCTTTGGGGGCCCGCTTATTAGAGTATTCTCCGATATTGGAGGGTGCCTCGTTTTCCAAACCTTTCTCTTTCTGGACTCGCTTTGACCGCGATGGAACGGAGACCGATCGAATTTAATTTGTTTTGTCCCCGAGGAGGGAAACTCATAGCTCTTGACAAAGTTTATCCAAGGTTTTGGATCGTAATGTTAGAGATAAAAGCTGTATCACCAGCTCAAAGTATCAGAAGTGGCCGAAATCTTCGGGTAATGTTCTTCGTCTGACAAGTTCTGTTTCGTTGCCACCGGTCGGATACATCGTTCCGTCTTCGAGATTCAGATCGATGCAGTCTTCCTATAATCGCTGCTCATGACGCGCTTCTATCAGCTCCGACCACCCGCTCGGGATGGGCCCCTGTGACGTGAAACAGTGTATTTCGTTATCCTGCGATCCATTCAAAGCATTCGAGACCTCTTCCATAAGCCTCGGAGATCTTCGAATGTAAAATTGGAGTGCCCCTTTCAAATTCGAACGAACTCGCCTTTTGGAGGCATGCCCGGTTATTTCTCGAACCTCTCTTGGGGCGCCCGCTTATTTGAGCATGCCCCGTTACAAAAGCATGCCCTCTAACTAAACTGAACTGAACTGAACTGAACATTTGGTTTATTGAGGGAATGGCAAGTCATAGACCGCTTATATTCTCCTTATACCTAACTATCTAATAAAAGTAACACAATTAGCGGCGACTATAAGAACATCGAGTTCTTGAGGCTAACACAAAACTTCTTGATGGACCCAGCATTTCTGATCTCTCGGGGAAGCAGCTCCCACTCGAGCGGTAGACGGTGAGCGATCATCTTTTGGCTTGCGGCGCTGCGAGGGAACGGGATCTCGAACGTAGTTCGTCGGCGAGAGGGGCGAAGCGGAACCTTGGGAACAAGCGGGAAGCGAGCGTCCACAGGCACTCGTTCAGTCGCGACCCTGTAGGCCAGCGAGCAGAGTTGGAGGCGGTACAACTGCTCGGCGTCGAGTAGTCGATGCCTTCCGCGGAGGTCTTGGACGGATTCATGACGCTTGCGATTGAATATGGCCCTAATTGCATCGTTGAGGATAACCTGAGCTTTCTGGAGGACACCTCTCCCTCCCGAGCCCCAGATGAGAATTCCGTAGCTCAGGATCGGAACGACGAGTGCCTTGTAGGCCATGAGGAGACCCTCCGTCGGAATACCAGCCTGTCGAAGACGCCGGATGGCCGATATTGAGGCGTAACATTTCGGACGTATATCTTCGAGATGTGAGTGCCATCGAAGATTCTCTTGAAGAGTAACACCAAGGCACTTCGCAGTGGATTCGAGAGTGATAGCCTTTCCCTGAAGGATGAGCCCAGGAAAGATCGAGGAGCCGCTGTTTGAGCGAAAGAGAACTAGCTTGGTTTTTTCCGGATTGACTTTGAGACCAAAGAATTTGAATACGTCGCAGATCGAGTCGATCTTGGCGAGCGCTCTGTGAAGGCCCTCTCTGATCGCTGACCTCTTTATGTGGAATATCAACGTGGTATCATCGGCGTACGTGACCGTGTCACACCAGTTTAGCTCGGTGATACGAAGGAGAATGAAATTCATGAAGACGATGAACATTTGAGGCCCGACAATTGAACCCTGAGGCGCTCCCATGTCCACAGACAGCCAGGACGACCGGACCCTGCCCACCTGCACGGACTGTCGGCGCTCAGCGAGGTATGATCCAAACCATTTAACCAGCTTGTCCCCACAGCCAATACAGGAGAGCATGCGTAGAAAGTAATCGTGTCTCATGCAGTTGAATGCTGCCGAGACGTCAAGGAACGCCCCGAGGGCTGCGTCACCTTGGCCAACGTGCCGGAGAACCTTGTCACTGAGATGAGCGAGAGCGAGCTCCGTGGATCGTGCTCGTCGGAAGCCGAACTGGTTGGGCGAGAAGAAACCAATGCCATCGAGGTGAGGCTCTAGCCTTGATAGTACTAGCTTTTCGAATAATTTTGACAGTACATCGATGAGCGCGATGGGCCTGTAATTAGCCACCGAGTCGCGAGCACCCTTACGTTTGTACAGTGGGATAACCCGTGTGTCTTTGAGAGCTGATGGAAATACACCCGAGTCTATCGATTTCTAAAGGATTTACGGTATGTATAATGTATACGTGAGGGAATGTTCCCAAGATTTGCCACGGATCCAATCGACCTTACTGCGAAACCCATTCTTGACGTGCATCGTCTTCAAGGTGTTTTCTCAGTGTGGCAGCAGATTTCGGTAGCGGAGGATCGCCCTGATAGGCACGAGTTGAGATTCTTCTGATGGTGGTGCATTTTACTACTTTCTTGGAACTCATTCTACACTCGCATATCAAACGCTGAGCTTCATCCTTGAAAATACAATTAGTGAGGAACGAATTCAGACCGAGCTGTCTCTTTTTTTTCACGGGAATGAGTTCCTGGGACGGCGGTGCTTCCTCTTCGGTGTCGGAGTCAGCTGACTTCGGAGGTTTAGTCCTGGAGCTTTCTTTAGAAGATTCCGCCCCGGGAGTTTCTTTGTTGATGCCATGCTTGCGTTCGAGATAGCTTATTAACGAGCTTGTTGATCGAATGCACTTCAGTTTCTACGAGACGTTCAACAAGGAGTTACGATGGGAAGATATACCGACTCTGAGTCGAGCACGTTCATCTCGGTGAAGTGAAATATCTCAACAACTCCAATTATTTCAAACTCATACCTGCAAACACATTGTACAATGGCCCGCACTTCCAGTCTCCCTGAACCAGCTCCTGGTGTGGCTCACATCCTTGAATGATTTAATGACTCCAGAACGTGGAATCCTTGCCAAATTCTCCGGATCTAGTCCTTCACCCGTTCCTAGGTACCCCATAAAAGGACGTCCTCCCTCACTTCAAGGAATTTTATTCGCTTCTGACACAGGAACATGAAATATTGCATCGGACATCGTTCAGGCTCGTAATAGAGAACGCTCATTGATTCATACGAGCATTGGAACGTCGATGAAAACCAGCAGCTCAATCGTAGGCGCGGACTCATAGATAACTGGAAACTGAAACATTCGTCCCCGGTTTCCTCTACATAGAGCATCAGTGAGCGGGAATTTTGCATCCAATTGTCTCCTCAGATTCCCGGGGGCCTTGAACTCTGGGGGCCTTGAATAACCCTCGCTAAGCATTTGATCATATCTTTGTCAATTGAATCGGGGTGGGGAACTTCGAGAGCAATCTTTCTAGACAGTGCTGCTACAGAAAATGCCTGCTTCTCTCGCCAATGCCGCGAATTCACTCTCCGGGTTTTTTAAGAGATTCTGGGGTTGACCAACTTCCGTGATTCTTCCAGCAGCCATTACGACCACCACGTCCGAGTCGAGGATTGTATTTATTCTGTGAGCAATCGTGATTATCGTCGAATCATTGAAGACAGATCTGATGGTTTTTTGAATGAGAGCGTCCGTTTCGAGATCCACAGATGCCGTTGCTTCGTCAAGGACAAGAATTCGCCTTTTTCGAAGAACTGCTCTCGCGAGGCATAGTAGTTGTCGTTGTCCAGCCGATATGTTCCCTCCACCCTCCGCGATCGGAGTATCCAAGTCGGCCTGATATTCGAAGAACGATTTCAGATGAGCTTGTTCTAGGACTTGCCAAAGCTTCTCATCGCTGTGTTCGTTGTTTGGGTCGAGATTGAAACGAAGACTGGCATTGAAGAGTACAGGTTCTTGAGGTATAATGGTGAGTTTTGAACGGAGTTCGTGGAATCCGATTCTAGCGATGTCCAGCCCGTCGATCACCACTCTTCCCATCACAGCCTCAATTACTCGGAAAATTGTGAGAGTGAGCGAAGACTTTCCAGCTCCCGTTCGGCCCACAACACCGACTTTTTGTCGAGGGCTGATTGTCAGGTTGACATCCTCGAGTATAAGTTCCAAACCAGGTCTGTAGCGCGTGGCGTAGTTCTCAAAAGCTATCGCCCCTTCTGAGGGCCAATCGTTTCCCGGCGGATCATTTGACGTGTACTCAGCTTCCGAGGCGATATTCGAGTATTCAACGAGACGTTCGGTCGCGACCATTGTTGCTTCCACTTCCGACGAAAAGAAAATGAAGCTGTTGAATGCGAATACTGAGCCATACGAGTATGAAACGAGAAGACCTGCGGTCCCCGCATCGAAATATTCTCTATTGAGAACAACAAGCACGCTCATGACGAAGAACATCAAATTCCCAAGCAACTCGAGACGCATCGACATCCAAAAGCTGCTGACAGACTTATGCAAGCCGCAGTTCTGGGCAGCGTCGACTTTTTCCCCATTTATCTGCTGGAAAAGTGCGCTAACCCCGAAGCTGCGTATGCTTGACAATCCGTTGATTGTCTCTGAAAAATGACTGTAAACTGGAGACCTTCTCACGGCCTCCAAACGCTTAATTTGTCGCATGCTTTTTGCAAAAACTTGTCGAAAGACAATCAAGAGGGTCATAATCGGAATCGCTGCCAACAAGAATGTTGGAATCCGCGCGGAAATTAGAGCTATAACTCCGATAATTCTGAAAATCATTTCGATCGTGAACTTCGCACTTGTGGGTAGCTGTGCATCTAACTGGTACAGATCTGTGCCAAATCGATTGAGGAGTCGGCCCATAGGAGTAGTATCAAAAAATGACAATGGCGCTCGCATAACAGAGCGAAGCATCGCTCGGTGGAATTTGGTCGCAACCTTGATTGTGGCTCTCGCAAGGAAAGCGACTCCGCCAAAGCTCGTGATGCCTTGACAAATGCCAAGAGCCGCGTAGATACCCAAATGATACCTCTTGCTCTCCGCACTCGTATCTTGAGCTTCCGACCAAGCTGATAGCCAAAGACCACCCATGATGTCAAGTGTTTGGAAGGCCATATGGAAGCTGAGAATGACAAAAGATAGCGCGAATCCTACACGTTTAAGGTATGTTCTGTAGACGCTCCGTTTGATATTTCCCACTTCAACAGTTTCCTTCTTTGTGAGTTTGAACATCTCTTCGCTCTCTCTTTCATTTCCCCTCACAGCTGAGCCGGTAGCTAGCATGGAACTCGCCATCATCTCGCTTCCATGAAATGTTCGTCGTCGTCGCCCAATGCCTTCGTCTCTGGGTACGCCATCTGACAACGCTCCTGGCATTGCAGCGGACCTCTTTTCCAACTCGAAGTTTTGCAGAAGATCCGCGAGCACTCCTCCCGAATTCACCAAATCTGCATAGGCTCCCTCTTCCACGACCCTACCATCATTCAAAACAACAACGTAGTCTACATCGGGCACGACAGACAAATTGTTGGTAACCAAAATTCGCGTTTTCCCCCTGAGCATCCCCTCTGGACCCATCAGGGCATCGAAAATCGATTTCCCTACGTGGGCATCGAGAGCGCTGAGTGGATCGTCGAAAATGTAGATTTCCTTGTTTTGGTAAGCGGCTCTTGCCAGTGCCACTCGCTGTTTTTGACCTCCACTGAGATTGATGCCTTTCTCACCGATTTCCGTTCGATCTCCTCCGGGGAGAACATTGAGATCAGGTCGCAAGCAACAGGCGTCGAGTACCTTCTCGTATTTGGACATCTCAAGCTCGCTCGTGAATATGATATTTTCCCTGATGGTTTGATTTTGGATCCACGCTTGTTGGGGAACATAGGCTACGGAGCCTGCGACATCGATTGTTCCCTCGATGACATTGAGGTCTCCCAGGATGCTAGAAAGTACCGAAGATTTCCCGCTTCCAACCGGTCCAACGATCGCGAGCAATTTTCCTTTTCGAGCGCTCAAGTTTATTCTGGAGAGAACTGGTGCTGAATCATGGTTGCTCCACATTGCTGTTAAGCTTCTCACGCTGACCGCATCCCCATCGTCGGGGTTGTCCCCAATGATCTTTGGATTTATCTCTTCGCACATCAGGAACTTCCGAATTCTTCCAAAAGCAACCGCAGTTTGTGTTGCATTCGTTATGTAGTCCGGAACTGTGATCATCGAGACACGTATCTGTTGGAATAGTGTCATCGAGACGAAAGCCACCGCCGGAGTGAGTATGTTCTCCGGCGACACGAGGAGGAACGACATGAACGACATCAGACACATGAAAGTGGGAGCGCAAGCCCAGAGGGATGCTAAGCCAGCAGTGACATAAACGATCCTCTTCAACGAAGATATCTCTCTCTCACGGATTTCCTCCACACGCGCAGCGAAGGGCGTCTCCCAAGCGAACAGTTTGAGGATTTTAATGCCGCTTATGATCTCGCTCATTGACTTCAGTCGGCTGTCTTTCAACCTCATCTCGCTCTCCTGGAGAAGTCGATTTTTCGCAGCTATGACACCGGACAGTTGAGTCATCAGCACGATTACTCCTATCCCGGCGAGGCATGACGGCCCGAGATACTGCCACAACAATATGGTCGACAGCACGACCGCCAACAAGGAGACGATCACCATAGAGACATTCGTGCAGAGCCGTAGAACCTTGTCAGCGTCGATCGACTCGAGATTCACAAGTTCGCCCGTGGCGTAACGACCTTGAGATTTCGAGGACATTTTCAGAGCCTTCTGATAGATTGCGGCAATCAGAATTCATTTTATCTTGATTCCCATCGCTGTCAGAGTAAGATCTGAGTGTCGTAAGCAGAGAGGTGAAACTGCGTTCAGCGAAAACAACGCTATAGCATAGAGAATGCCCTTCCAAAGCGGCTGTGATTTATCCTCCATGAAGCCCATCATGAGATGCAGTGCCAGTGCCACATTCATTCTTAGAATCGATCTCACAAGGATCATCAACAGAGCCAATGAGAAACTCGGCCAAAACATAACGAGCAGTGTTCTGAGCAACGATGGTGCACACCTCTGGTCGTAACTACCATCCTCGGGATTGAATTTGGCTCGTTTCAATTCCCGGTTCCAATGACGCACCCATGTTTCGTAGTTTTCACTGGTTTTGAGGTCAGGAAGCGGATCGAAGAGATCTTCTTCAGTGATGTACTGTTTGTATCCCTTCATTATGAATGGAGTCAGCCATTCGAAAAAGAGCGCGGAGAGCGGTGGAGCGGATAACAAAGGCCAAGGTTTCGACCCGAGCTTCCCATGGCTTTCGGTCGAAGACTCAGTGAAACTGTTGGAAACGAACGATATCACAGTGAGAGAATACGTAACTACTGTTAGAACCGAAAGCGCACGTGAGAGTTCGAATTTCCCGCCCTCTCGCTGGAAGCGGCCGCCGCCGCTTCTAGAAAGTTAGTCAGCGCGAAAGTGTAACTGGCGCCGTTGGCGCAGGCCGGGAAAAGACCGAATTGTGTACAATAAACGTTGCATCAAGGAACCAGCGTGTTTAATCGGAGTGCTGCGAGTGAGGTTTGGAAGGGAATCCAAACACTACTATCAGCACAGAATTTTCCATGGAGATTCGGTCAGCCATGACCGGCAGAACACCGAACAAACGCAGCATCACTCTATAGAATTTCGGCAACGACAAGAGCGTTTCAATGAGCCAATACGTCCATGTGACTGCGCATGATTTTCTCCCGGCTCTGCGATTCGCGTGTTGGAGGATAAGGAGGAGCGCACACGAAACACAGTGAATCACATTTGAGATGATTCCTGCGGGAGGAATCTTGTCAGGACTCTGAAGAACATTCCAGATCACCGAACACAAGTGACACAGGACCAGTATCAACACGATTGCTGTTTTGGCGATACTGCACGATGTGAGAGGAGTTGGAACGCATTCCGTTCGTTTGCTTCGGGAAACCGAACACGTAGCCATCGGCCACAGGAAAGCCGCTCCCACGTAAGTAAGCGCTGTCCACTCAAAACACTCTGTGAAGCGAGGATGGAACGTGTACCAAGTCCGTTGCGTGTCCCAGAACTCCGCTCCGCTACAGAAGCCTCTCTTCAGGTACAACATCGTGAGGCGACGAGTTGATTGACTGTAGATATCCCTTCTACGACGATCTGGAAGAAACGAAATCCCCGAGTAATTATGTGCGTTCCGAGAACCGAAACGTCGAGAGGAATTTTTTTGGGAAGGCAGCCTCCGCGCGTAGCGTGTCCGAATGGCGTTCTTTTTCGTCTACAACCCTTGACAACTCTTTTTACCTCAAAGCCACTCATAGACTGCTTAAGATAGACACCCCGTTATGATAGTCGGGTAAACTTGCTCGAAATCAGTCAATCAGTGGGCGTAAAAAACTTGAGAACGCATTGAATCGTGTAGGTGAAAAACATTGAATGGTCGCAAATATTTTTCCGGATCGAATTCCGGAACCAACTGCTCTCGAAAAAATGCAATCAAGAATGATCTGATCGAGACATTTCACGAGCAAAAGCGATATAACATCGAATGGCATTAGTCAAGGTCCTCACAACTTTCTTGGAATTTGGTGAACAGGGCTGGACCGCTCCGTTCTCCCACTGGGTGGGACTAAGCATGGCCGGCGGTTTTTCCGCGGTTCTCGCTGAAAGCTACGTAGCGCACGTTGGTTCGATTGTAGCGACATCGCTGGGGTCGCATCCTGTAGCAAGATCCATGAGCTAAGAAATACCCGTATTACTTTCTCTTCTACGATGGAATCATATGATTCTAGAGCAGTCGGGAGAGGCGGAACCTCGCTGCGGTTCCGTTGCGGTTTCGTCTCGTAGAAGGGCCCTCGAATCGTGCGCTTGCATCGTAGAAGAAAGAACAATACGGGTATTTCGCAGCGGCACGTAACCGTTCAGTATGGATATTCTCGAATTTTGTGGCTTGCGACCCACTTCCCGAGTGCATCCCAGTCTGACGACCCGCTTGACATTCTTTGCTCTCGCTGAGAAGCGATGATTGAATCAACGTCTATATCAATTTTCGGAAAGTCGGAGCGAACTTATCAGTCGCAGTCTGTTCCAGAATCCGCTCTTGATGCCCATCATGGCTGAAAGGCCGATTTCGCACAAGTAAGAATTTTGTGAAGGCAAGCATTAGTTGCAGCGCTTGCGTGGAACGAATCGGGTTGTCAAATTGACACGAGATCCAGAATTGAACTAAACTTGTCAGGCCAAAATTAAATTAAAGCCAATTTTTCTGAGACGAATGTTGAAAAGCACCGGTTCAAGCTTGCTCTGATTGCGCTCTTTCCAGCTCAGTTTCGGAAATCGATCCGAATCGCTCGGCGACCCATCATTGGGTAGCCCTAGCCAAATCTGTTGCTTCGTGCGCCGTCTCTTGGGTACGGCGCTCACCTCCCTTCACGACCGATTATCCCTCGTCTCGAGAGATGACACACAAATACATCTTCATAAGCTAAGCACTATTGAAGTTCCGGACCGCATCACGTTCGTCAGAACTCCAGAATCTCATGAGTTGAGCCCGTACCTTTATGCACTAAAAAACTCGAAAACATGCATGCACTTATGCACTAAAAACGGTGAGAATATGTACTCAAAAGCTGAACTATGCATCGCCAGATTTATCTACGGACGGTTCTTACAAGATTACGGTGTTTGATGAGATCCATTCTCTAAATTTCGAACGTAAACTTCGACCGTGTGATCGTTTGACCTGTTCTCTATCATGGTCAGATCTGGCAATCAGTTAGAATCATAAGCATCGTTTATTACCAAGATTTTTGTGTGTTGACTTACTATATATACATATGAATACACTGTGCGTTTCTGAATGGCCTAGAAGGCTCGAAAGTTTTCTTGGCCGCTTCACTGACTGCTCTGTGACAAATCGAAGGTGTTTGCCTCAGTGCAGTTGTAGAGATGATACTCTTCACACTTTAGACCTCAAAGTCCAGTGGAGGGGTCCAGAGTGTCAGCCGTACTCTGGACCCCTCCACCAGCTACAGTTCATAGCGGGACATTGATAGAATTCACGGCAGACACTGTTCATCTTTGTGCTCCAGGCAGAACAGACATCGACGAAGGCTTTCTTTCGAAGCAGATTGAACTTGTCTCTGAGTTGTTGCGTCATGGGCGGTGTACCGGTCAATAAATATACCATTCGATTTCGAGAGGAGCGGTTTACTCCAAGCACTTGCTTCAGATAACACGCCTTGAGCTAATCGAAGTACTCGAGCTGGCTAATCGACAAATGCTCCCACACCAACTGGATACCATAGGTTGCAATGGTAGCAATCTTCAAGTCAAACAGAGCAAGGGCAGTTGTGAGAGAAAGAACGCGGGGCTTAGGAATCGAACGGAAGGCGAGGCGTGCTTTTCGCAATCTCTTGGCAACATGGCGCGAGAATGACACGCCTCGGGACGTCAACCATATTCCAAGATACTCGAAATGCGAAACGACCTCAACCTTCTCGCCTCCCAACCGGAAGGCGAGTCTGCCAGCAGCCGTGCCGCCGCTACCGAACTTCATGATTTTCGTTTTTTGGGCGTTGATCGTCGGGCCGTTAGCGGACGAATGATGCTCCAGCGTTCTCAAGGCGCGTTGCAGGTAGATCTCCAATACAAGGCGGTGTCGTCGGCGTGCTGCAACGTATAAACGATGTCATGTTGTTGCCGTACCGTCTCAGAAAGGTCACACAACAACACGGTGAACAGTAGTGGCGACAAATTGTCGCCCCGTGCGACGCCTGTCGTTTGAGGAAAAGGCGCCACTCCACACTGCAGCACTTAAGAGATCAGTCTGAGCATAGGTCCACCAACGCCTCATCGCGCTAGCTTTTCCATGATCACAGTCCTCGGAGCTAAATCAAAGTCTGCCTTATAATCGATGAAGGCGACAAACTCGGGCCTGATGTTGCTGCGGCCTCCCTGACATTACCTCCGCACCTTCTCCGGAAGGATCTCCACGGCTGTGAGCGTTGACTCTCCTCGAACAAATCCTTGCTGCTCGGGCGGTATGGTTCCCCTGAAGCTGAGATAAGCCTCAAGTCTTTGCGCAATCAGTTAGAATCAATAAACCCGTCGGCAGCGATCTGACCGAAACAACGAACGGGGAGCGAGGTGAGGAAAGATCTTGAGTCAGCATGGAACAGAAATCGGCAATCTCTGGAAGAGAACTGTGAGACATTTGGTGACCTCTACGTCATCGGGACCATGATCGGCGCCAAGATCATCAGGAGACCTTAACAGCGAGGAATTAGCGAATTTTCGAGAGCTGAGTTCTATGTCGACCCAGATTTCACGCTTTATGTAGACGTTTCGCGGCCTGCGCCGTGACTGTGACGCACTGAACGACGGATGGCCCGATAAATCCCCTCCTTGTAGCAAACATTGAGCATCAACTCTTACTACTGACATCAACTCTTACTTCTCAATGCTTTTCTCCGGTACTGATGTGAGTAATCTGTAACCATCTAATAAAGGAACTTTCAGTCACCGTTCGGTACATTCAAATACATGCGACAATCTCCAGTTTATGTATCTTCGTCGATAAAATACCAAAATTTGCATTCATATGCATTTTATGCACATTCCATGAATTTGCGGGCTCTCTTCATGCGCCTCTTCGTTACGTCCGCGTCAATCTACGGCTGATATGGGCACCTTATCGCACATGGAGATAAATTACTGGAAAACTTGTCAGGTGGCTCGCCGGCGTCGCGTGCGCTTGGAAATTGGGTCGCAAAGCAAAAAGTCTTGTAACTCCTGGTATGCGATGCTCGACTCCACGGCTGAATAGCGAATCCACCATGTCTAGTGATGCGAAAGAGTTTTCGAGGTGTTGTCTTACTCTTCCTCGAAGTTATCGGAGATCCGATGCCTCTTTCTGGGGACTCAACTTGATTTGCGCTCTAGAGCGGATGTCTTCATCAACCTCCTCGGATTCTTCAAGCTCTTCAAGATCGATCGGGATGATAATCACAATTGAGTCTAACCGCTCTCACATTTTGTTCCACAAGGAATTTCGGATAGATTCAGGCTTCTCATTCTTCTCAAGAGATTTTCAGAATCAATTATGACACTCTCAACGAAACTGAATGCCCGCTGTAATTCATTGCCGATGACCTTGTTAGAAGCTGATGTTGCACATCGGAAGTGTTGTCCCAGAAAAGTCGTGAGCGTTGATCTCGAAGTTCAGTTTCTCTATTCGCATGCCATCGCTCCGGATGAGTTTATCAAATCAAGGAAAGACACTATGACTAGGCGAAAAGTAGGCGAAAACATCAAACCCTCTCGGACTGGGAACCCGGCGGGTTTCCCGGCGATCGTCCAGGATCTTCAAGAAAATGGCTATGGTTCGAGAGGCCCCGGTGTCCTGGATATGCAGGAGAAGATTAACCCTTTTCAGAACGATCGCTCGTTCGCCGCTTCCCGCACGGTTAGTGTTCGCAGTCCACGTGGACACTCTGATCAGTGATTGGAGCTGTGACTCGATTCGGGAGGGATGGCGCCAAAATATCAGGACAGAATTGAAGGAAAATCGGTAAAAATGACTGACTGATGTACAATCTCTCCCCTTTGGAATGAGATTGAAAGCAGAACTCACTTTGTACCCGAGCTGTCGACGTTGAGGCACAGGCAAAAGAAGAGCGGGATGAACTTGAACTTCGATCTACTAAGAGGCGCGTCGAGACGTCAACCAAGGGGAAAGAGGAGTTGAGGATTGGTAAACGCCAGCGAAGGCTCGAGATCAATCTCCACCGGTGAATGGCGACTCGCGTTGTGACTATCTGCTCAGCTGCTAATTCTCCAAATAGGTCAGCCTTGAGCTTGTTGGTCAGACCTTTCACCCATACAGACGTTATCATGCTAATGAACCACTGCCTGGGTCAGTACAACGGCACGATTGCAGACCGAGCGGGTACACACATGTGCTACTTCCATCATCCTGTCTGTTTCGCTCACAAGGGAAGTTTCAGAAGTGAAGCTCCGGTTTCGGGCTGAACGGATGCGGATCGTGAAGAGGCCCGCGAAATATGAATTATGCCACCCGACTTGTCGGCAAACGCGTGCATTTTGGGCTTATAGCCCGATTTAAGGCTTTTAGGCTTTTTTACGCTGAAATCGGCTGAATTCCGCTTTGAACTCCAATTCCGCGAAGAATAATCGATGGCGTGAGGTTGCGATATGGCCCCCGAGATTCCACGGTGCGGCGGCGGCGCACAGTGAGTCGTTTTGGGACCGAAAATATGGGGGAAATGGCTGAAAAGACGCAAAAAAGACGAAAATAATGCAAGAAGTGTGTGGTTAGGATTCTGAGATCGAATGAGAATGATTTATTTTTCACTCCGGGACACTCTATTCTCTATTGCACATATGATAGTTCACATAGAAACATACGATACATAGGACTTTGCTGCAATATATGCAGCGGATGAACGGCAATGTCTTGCAACCTGGCGTTGTATGTACAGTAGGTTGGATCGAAAATACATTTTTTTCGAAATCTCAAACTCCCTAGTGGTCAAGTCGTGTAGTCCGTGATTGCTATCAAGCAGGAAAAAAATGGGCTCCGTGGGACATGATCTTCAGTCTGCGCATTTCACTCAAAGTTTCATAAATTCACGTAAAAATGTGAAAAAAAAACGGCCATTCGCATTCGTTTCCTCGATTGAAGAAGAGCATCACTAGGTTGAAAAAGCTTGAAAGGATGGAAGATTGACTGTTTGTTACAGTAGGACTTATTCAGAGAAGGAGACAGCGCTTGAAAAAAGAGTAAGCATTGCGTGAAGTGACATTTTTTATTCAACTCAATCAAAGGGTCAAGCGGGAGAAACGCGTTCGGGCTGGTGACGCGCCGTCTAACGACGAGCTTCAATAAGCTAACTGCTTCTGTAACGTTCACTCAAGCTTGGAAGTGAGCCTTCGTTTCGAACTGTGGTAGCAGACGGCGATCTTCTAATCGCGCACGGATAAAGCCGTCGCGGGCATCTCTGCCAAACACAGCCCTCGAGGCGGCGGAGACGTCTTTCTCACATCGTTCTACAGCTTGAGTGTGGCAGGGTAAGCTGAACACGACCTGGAGCTTCGACAAGGAATCTTCATCGCCACCGACGATGGCTTTCAGATCGTCGTTCGATAGCATCGCAGCACAGGGTGGAGAGGTTATTTTCTCTTTCTTCCAGAACACCACTTCCGTGTAATCATCAGCTTCAAAGTTAATCCCCGGTGGCGCGAATTTTCTCAACTGTTCCCCTGGTGCTCGGTTGCGTGTCTTTCGTGCTTCGAGTATCATTTTGTCTGCTCGCTGCCGAGAAGCCTGGCGCGGATCGGCCAACATTCCGATCAAAATGTTTTCTGGATGTCCCCAAAATGCGTGGCGTCCGATTCCTACCCGGAGGAGACTCTTCAGATGTTCTGGTAGGTAGTCCATTTTTCTGATCGTCATCCAGAGATTTCTCGCCGCATCTTTCACCGTTCCGTTACACTTGATTTGAAACGACATAGGGGCGTAAACCCCGGCGATGGATTCCGTCAAGGTCTTCAATCGCGAGGAGGGGTTACCGGTGGAGACGTAATTCCGGACGACGCGACAAGCGAGTGTCAGCCATGGTGAATGGGCCTCGGATGGCATTCCGCGAGATCTTTCGGAACGGATCCTGTGGACACCGCTTGGCATATTCTGTAGAGGTATGCTTGATCTTTGCTCAGTCCGCTGACGTCCACTTCAGGCAAGCCGCAATCGATGATACCAAAAGAGCTGATTGATTTGAGGTGGCAAGATGGGAGCTCTTTTCCAATCACTTCCACTAAGCCTTTCGGGCCCGACGTCTTTCCGTCAATCTCCTCGAACAGGTGCCGTAGGGGCAATTCATTCGAATGAAGTTGGCAGATGATCCACTGCAACGGGCGTTTCAGATGCTCTTCGAGAAGTCGGATGACTCCTCCGTGTGGGCCAGTATTTTTTCTCTCCCCGTCGGATCCCACGCAGGTGAATTCGGTGAGGTACACCGCTTCTTGGTCCAAGAAGTTCAGTATGGCTGAGACAGTTCCGGGAGCGTTTGCTTACTCCAGCGTGACGTGGGTCAGATAAATAGAGCCTGGCTCCTCGATAACAGACACATGTTCCTCCTGGATCGTCCGCCGATAGAACTTCCCAGTTTCGTCATTCTTCTCATTGACTAGAGTCGAATCCTTTCTGCCATCGAAATAGAGAGAAATGATCTTCTTGCCGGCTGGCTACTGTGCCTGTTGTAGGGCTTTCCTAGTTTTCACTCGAGCTCTTCTCACTTTGTTTCGGTCGATTACGTAATTCACTTTCTGTTCTTCGGGAAGTATAATGTCTAGGTCATTCAGCAGACTAGAAGCTAATCGCGCCGCGGCCCGGTCCGAAACTCCTCGCCGCTCACAGGCACGAGAAAAAGAGTTCAGGTCCTATGAAGCGGTTAGAGAAGGTCGGAATCCAATATCGCCGTTGAACGCGTTTCAGGATTGTTCTAGTCAGAGTGCTTTCCAAAGACGGATTTCAAGCCGATTCTAGGCAAGCTCTGATTGGAAAATAACATCATAACAGTTGTAACATCATGTAGCCGATTCAGGTGCTTTCGAGTCGAGCTGCGCTTTAATCCAATAAGCTCAAATCGGATGTGCGCTCTATTTCGGATGCGCTCTTTTTGCACACCACCCTGGGGCCCAGTTGACGGCGGGACCCAGTAGACGTGCACCGGATGAATCAACGACAGCTAACTGCAGACCGTTCGATAAGAACAGAGGAGTTTCCCTCGGTGGACAGCTTGGCGGTAGAGCAAGGACATCGCGTGAAAGAGCTTTTCCGTGTTGCCGCTGCGAGTACATCTGGAAGCACAATTTACGCGCCGTGCCTGATATGCTTCTACCATAAAACACTCTCCTCGTTATTTCTTTCCCTAATCACATCCGCCTCGTGGGGTCTGGTGACTGATGGGAGCGCTCGAATTCACATCTGCGATGGGAATCTCCCGGTCTGAGGCATGGACAGAACGAACAGAGGGAACAAGAGATTAATAATGATCGCAGGAGCCCCGGATTTCAGATCGGGCTTCCGGAGTTTCCTCTCATACGGAGAGTTTTCTGTCCGAAACAGAAGAACAGAAAGAGCCCACTTCGGCCGGAAGAATAACACCAAAGACTGTTATTTTCGTTCGGAAAGATATGAGCCCTATGAAACTGCCAAGTAAGGCTTAGAGAAACTCATTGCGATTCGTATTGCCATATTCATCGGTCATAGAATAGCTGACGAGTCGATCATTCTGTTCATTCACATTGCAATGATACATAGAACAACGTCCAGGGAAGCAACAGTCGTCACATAATGAATTATTCGATGAAATTAAAATAAAGCTACAAGAAAAAGAAACCAAAAGGGCTCTGGCTACGCTCTGAGATTACGAAAATACGTTTATTCCGTCCGACGAACTGAAACAGTAATAAAGGATGAACATGAGTCGACGTTCTCTCCTGCTGAATATCACGCTTTGTAAGCTTTCGGAGAGTCACTTTACTTGGCCTCATCAACGTGTTGCGGGAGTCGATTCGGATCCAGTCGGCGGGTCCGCGGTTATCGGGGCCGACGTTGAAGTTTCGTTGCTGGCGGCGGAGCTCTCTCCCGACGATCCCCCGAACAAGTTGCCAACGACATCAAAGATGCTACCGAAAATGTCTCCGATGAAATCCAGAGGGCCGTCTGCCCTGACCTCACTCGCACAGAGCAGCAATGTCAGAGCTGAGATAATTGCAACTTTCGTCCGAAAGAAACGGCAATCCAGGGTGGCAGAGTTGGAGAACTCACGTTAGAAAAAGAGAAACGAGAAGAAACGAAACATCTGCAGCCGCTTCGTGTGTATTTTCGAAAACTCACCCAACTTCATGGCGACGATAGAACTCTGTTACGAGTCACGAATAGGGACTCTCTGGAACTTTATACTTTGGAAACCAACTGACGCCGTCAAACTGTCGTAATGGGGAACCAATGATAACCGGATGCAACCGCCACGACAGCGCTAATATAATGAAGCAAATAAATCTCGTTACCATTCCGTCGAGTCATCTGGTCAATGTTTCAAATGCCACCCCGGAAATCGGATGGTGCCCGATGACTCACTCATCATTCGTTCGACCTGTGAAATTCAACAGGAAAATGTTCGCGTTCGCAGGATCAGACAATGTTGACGGAGACGGCCCGACCGACTCTGAAAGAAACGGGCTGCTGAAAACCAAAAAAAATTCATCCGAGAAACAATCCAGCATCCATGCTGTCGGATTGCTCGAAGAAGAAAGAATAATAACGAAGGAAGCATGTGGCCTCTGGACGATGATGTCATTTCAGGGAACGAGCAAGTCACAGAACCCCGAACTCGAGCGAATCCGCCCGAAAATTCTTTTTCGAGACAGTCTCATGATTCATATTCTAGTAAGGTACCACGCTCTCTGGGAAGGAAGCCTTGAGTAACTATTCATTCTCACACAACGGAACTTCCAGCACCTTCAGGATGTAATGATTCGCGAAATCGCTTGTTTCGTCTTAAACGATAGCCAGCGATATTTTTCCTCTCTCTCTCTCTCTCTCTCTCTCTTTCTAGCAGCGATCTACAAATGTCTTCGGTAGATTTATTCAACGAAGATTGCATGCTTTTGGAACGGCACCAGAATACTTTAGATTGTTTCCCCCAAAGGTTTTCAGCGTGACGTTGTCAAAAGCCTTCAATGGTGTATTACGCGGAGCGAAATCCTCCACGATTCTCATGAGCATCGCGTCGGTTGTTTCTCCCGCTGTCCTTCGCTCAGACTGCCGAAAAGATCGACTAACGTCACTTGGAGCCTCGCTTCGGCAGTTTTGCGCGTCAACTTTTGCTCCTATGACTGGCGCTTTTTCGGTGTTTTGAGCAGCTGTGCTCGAATCGAAATATTACACATAGAACAGAACAAATGATCTGCAGACGCATGAAAGCATTCATCTGCTAACTCTTTTGCTCGAGTTAGCATTCCGCCTAGAGTGCATCCCGACGGCCGTCGAGATTCGAATCGCCGCCATCGAGTTCTGGTTACAAGATTAGCCGTGTGACCACAAGACAATTGGCCGTTTGATCCCTTTTTCGGACACACGGGTTGAATCAACTCCAACTAACGGTGCCTAGCTGAAGGCTGCTCTTTTCGTGTTCTCGGACAGCTTCGTTTTTTGGTAGTAAACTCGCACAAATGGACGTCTCGGAGGCGGCATTTTCCGAAAATTCCAGGAGCCACGTCGGCCGCCTTTTTGCCTGGATACGCCATTGCTCGTCGGTATTGGTCAAACCGTCGTTTCCTAGTTGTCAGGATTTACCCACCATAGAATATTCCAGATGCTCAATCGAGGCCCCTAAAATGTCGTGAGGATTCCATTGAGAGGAGGGCTTGTTCTGAGAGTGCTCCCGAACTCTCGTCATGCCGTCATGTGACGAGTGTTTCTCCATGCCGACAACTAACTTTTTCGCCGACCGCAGCCTCCCTGCCCGTCATCTCCATTCAAGTTTATTGTGTTCTGAGGCCTGTTCCTCAGAATATAGGCCCGATTAATCACCATCCTAAGAGATTTTCAATCATTCGTAAGAGATGTTCCACTCTTCTTTGTCCAGTACTCCAGCATCGACTGAATAGAGAAGGAACAGTTCGCGCTAAGAGTCCCAGTGGCCTTGGGGTACTGTCACCGAGGGGAGTTTCGTCGAGATCCGACTGGGTTAGGGTGTGCTACCTCCTTCATCGTAGTCAAGGGGCGCGAATACACACAATTGAAATTCCTTGAAAACGGTTCCGGTAGCGGCTTCAGTCTTTCAGAACCGGTTACGCCGCGCTACATTTCTCAGAATCTAGAATCTGTATTTCTTGGAGCTGGTTTCAAAGACCGGAACTCGTTTGAAAATCTGAATTTTGGGATCGTTTCCTGGAAGAGGACCCTAGTTTCGGGGAGCTGTCGCTATAGACCAACCGATATCAGGAGATCATAATTCGCAAGACTCGAATCGACTCGTTCAAGTCATGAAATTCAAATTCCCTCATTTTCTTATAGATACTCTCCGTCTCCTCCCGTCTCTAGATCGAAATCTGCTTCTTCCCTTCAGCACAAGATGTTTCTCGGGGTCCGGGGCGGTTGTCGATTGCCTCTGCTCCAGAGTTGTCGACAGGTGCTCCCGCATTTCGCACTTACATTCGTGGCAAGCTCTTCGATAGGGTCGCGGAAATAGTGATCACTCGCAAGAGGTCTGTACATCCTATTCAATCCGGACTACGGGTCCAGTCACAGCCCGAGATTCCGTGGACAGGAATCAATTTAGCAGTTTCATAAAAGGAGAAATGTTTCTAAAAGTGTTAAAAGAGAGATGTTTTATACATCAAGTGAATGGAGTGCATCAGGTGGTCCCGAATGGACGCATCTCAATCCCTCGACATTCGAAATCGAACTCTACATCCGGGGCTTCTTCCGGCTCTCTGTCATCGGAGCCATCAATGGCTGACCTCGATACTCATGAGCAAAAGTTTTAAGTTTCTGATGTCTCAGCTCAGGGGTCGACTCTTCGATGAAAAAGTGTCCCTCTGTACGGCCCGACAATGCGATGCTCTCTTTCATCTATTCGGTGGAATTCAGTGGAATCAGAGTGTCACAAACGAGAAGTTTGCGCAAATCGGGTGTGAAACTCATGAGGATATTCTCGGCAGTTATTGCTAAGCTCTCGGATCGTAAATTTTTTGCTGATGTCTCGTCAAATTGCAAGTGTACCAATCTCATCTTGAATTCGGGCGAAACGTCTTCGATATTTGTTGAAGCGAGCTGTTGAAATATTGTCAAACTTTGCTCTTTCGATCGGGAGTCGCACGAAAAAGACGAGGCTCCAGAATTCTTCCCTCTTCGGAACTCCTCCGTTGAATGAAGTGGAAAAAAATCGAATTCGGGCAGTATCCAATGTGAACTCGGGAACATGCCCGCGGGCAGAATGGGAACAGATCGCGGGCGCGACTTCAGCACCGCTGTCGTAGTTGGATTCCCGAAGGATGAAAGATTGAAAAACAGGAATTTCAAACAGGCTTTGGTGGAAAACTGCCTTCAGGGCCCGCTTCGAACGGAAAATTGGGGGTTCGGCCGATCTGAGCGCGAATCAAGTTGAGCCAGACAGAAGTTGAGCCAGACAAAAGTTGAGCCAAATCAAATTGGGTCCTGTACTACGACCTCGGAGTCAATTATGGTACACGTCCAAATTTAGCTCCGGAATGAAGCTGTGCTCTTCCAGTTCTTCGTATGTTTTTGGGAGCCTCTCACCTCGGGCAGAGTCTCTCTTAATGGGGGATTCGGCCAACGACTCACGGTCCGCGACCTGATTTTTCTTTTTTATTACCGACCAGATTACTGTGGTGGTTCATTCGGCTCCTCGCTTCTCCATTCGTGAACCGCAAAGGCCCCGCTTGATAAGACACGGCCTTGAAGGTTGTGACATATCCCCTCAAAACCTCGCGGACAAAGGTAATTCGACTACCCGCGCTGCACTCGACCCTGATGTTTTTTCTCAATTCAGTAGATCCGCTGTTCCATCCAAAACAAGATCCTCAAACAAAGAGTTTACAGCCTCCGACAAGGGCAAGTCCAAGCCTAGAACTTGATTCCCCGGTTTAGTTGGAACTCGGACAACGAGCAGCGTTTCACGATGTTTCGACATCAAGAAACTCCGAATCTTTGGAAACTTGCACTCAACAACTCATCCTGGCTGCCGGAAGCGTTCCGTCGACAACATTGCGAGTATCAGCTGATAGCAGTAGCGTAGCGGCCCCTCGTGATGCCCGGGGCGGACCCCCTATCTCATGTCCGCTTTGCTGCCCCATTTTGGAGATTTGCTGCCCCGATTTCCAGACCTGAAGCCTTGATGGCCGGGGCGGACCATCCCCCTCTCGCTACGCCACTGGCTGATAGTGGCCAGCTGACGACGGGCGCGCGTTGGCATCACTCTGATCCATTTCCCAACCGCCCTTCTGCGAGACCCTTACTTAGGCCTAGCCAGAACGGGGTTTGGGAGCGATCCGAAGCACAAGGGGACTTTTCCTTCAGAAGTGTCAATCGAAACCCAGAGTGTTCCAGGAAACTTCATGACGGTTCAGCAGGGTCCAGCTATGATAATGGCTTCGAATGCCGGTTCAGGTGTCAGCATAAGGCTCCCATGATTGTTGTTGTACAAGATCGATGACGACCGGAGAAACTGGAAAAAGTTCTGAAGCCTGCGGCTCGGAAAATGCTTCCAGGATAGCCGTAAGCTTCTTCACAAGACTTCGCTCCTTCTCATGAAGCGAGAATCAGCCAAGATTTGTTCTAAAAGCATCTTCTCAGTTTATTTCTGCTGAAAATCAGCATAAAGTCGAGACCGGAGGAGTGAGACCGTGGGACTCCGTTCAAACTTGCATCCGCCAATACAGGCTTATGGGCCAGTGCATGACGGCCCATGAACAACGTGAACATCCCCCGTGAACAAGTTAGAATAGATTCCTTGTCTCTACGGGAATGAGTCTACGGGTCTCTACCACATTTTAGGGGAGTCTACGAGGATCTACGGAATTCACGAGAGTCTACGGAAGTGAGTTAAAGAGAGTCTACAGAAGTTGGGCTGCGGACCAGCATGAAGGCGAGTCAGGAAAGAAGTAAACACGGGATCAGTTTAATTATTCAAACTGGCAGTACCCCTTTTGACTACGTGAAAAAGAGATATTTAAAATTAAAGGCATCTTGGCTGAGTCTGAATATCGGGGTCGAGCAACTTCTGGTTCCAAACGACCCACGAGCTGCTGGTTGTGAATAGCATTGCCTTCTAGAAATCAATGTTTAAAATTTCATGTATTGGACTGTGAAATCTCTTCGAGAAGACTCTCGCCGCCTATTCTGACCCTTCTATAATCTTTCCCAAGCTCCGGAATTTAGACGATGAACGCCCAAGGTATTCCCAGAATCTTCCAGAGGTTCCCGCGGAGGCCGTATTATTCGAGTCTGTACGGATGTTGTTTCATACCGACATAAACATGTAACTAATGTAAGTGTTGATTACAGGAATACCTCGACTAGTGCGGCACCAACTAGTGCGGATCCCCAATAGTGCGGTTTCCCCGAAAATCGATGTACATATCTCCATCCCTCTAGCTCGGAATGGCCTCACAAGAAATTGTTTCGTTCCCAAGTTGAACCTAGAACACCTTGTTTCTCGTTCATCCGCCATTCGCTTGGCATTCGTCTTACTCCGACTCGACTATTGAGGCACTTCGACTCATCTACTACGGAATTTTGTTTTTGTCAAAAATCAATTCGTTCCCATCCCTTTAGCTCGAGAATGCCTCAGAAAAACTTATTGATATCTGATTTTAATCCAGATCATCTCGTTCCTCGTTCATCCGCTCTGTTTAACATTTTCCACACTTCGACTCCACTAGTGCGGATTTGACTAGTGCGGTCCCGACCACCCGCACTAGTCGAGGTATTCCTGTATTCGTAGTGTCTGAATTTCTTCTACATGAGCCGCGTCCACCCTGAAACAGGATGATCCATAGAGTGATCGCTGTAGTCCACGAAAACGAAACACGTTTTGTTTTCGGAGAAGGAAGACCGGAACTTGACATTAAACTGTTTTGAAAGCTATAATAATAAAAACAAATAATGAGACCAATTATGATGCGTCGTTCCGGAGACCGTCTGCCGACCTCGATATGGACATTCAACAGCTAGCCCTCTCAAAATTGACCTTCAGATATTTCCTGTTGATCGAAACTGAATCGGCTCGTTTTCGGAGTGCGTGTGTGATTTGAGTTTCACGAATGCAATCAGAAGGTTGGCAAGCTTTTGAATCTGAGAGGAAAACCGTCTTCCGTTCGTCTAAATCTCATTCATCCCACTAGACCCAATGTTCATCTTGCGTCTGACGTATCAGTGTCAGAATCAAATGCGATTATTCGCCGGAGAACCGCAATGGTTGCCAAGCGACAATTGAGGAGCTGGTCGCGGGACGAATTCCCGCCTCTAAGCAAATATATCATCATTCGGACTTGATGCAGTAAAAATCACTTCTCTCGCAACGAAGTGCAAGAGAGAGAATTTCAGTTTCAGAGAACAGATTTTCAAACTGAGAGGGTCCCTGAGTGATGGCTCATTTGACTCCCATGTTATGTCAGACAGGCTGATGATGATGATTGCGTATTGGATACATGAACGTCACAGCCATAATTTCTCCAGGAACGAGATATGATACTTCCGGATTAGACTCATGCAATAACCACTCGACGTTGATAGACTAGTTTTGAGTCTGATAGCGATGAAAGCTGGCACCTGAATTGCTCCGGCGCGCTTAGGAATCTGCAAGCACATTTTCTCCCGTCAGTGTTCAACCGAGCCGAACTTTTCGAAGCTCATCTTTTAGGCTCCTGTTAACGGAAATCTCGATTGAAAATCTAGCCAGAGAGATGAGCTTCAAAGTGACAACCAGATCACTCGGTAGCATCGTTCAAGCGCAAGCTATCCGAATCCCTGCTGAATCGATAGTCTCGATCCGTCGCTCGTTTGACAAATTGCGCCCTCAAATCCTCAGGTAGTGAGTCAACAAGCTGGTTCTGGTGTCACTTTGTACCCGAGAAAATCGTCGCCCGCGTTTCATACGCCGGAATGGCATGCGAAACAAAAAAAGGTCTCATTTCATCTTCACAAGCCTGGTTGACCCAATTTGGGGCAAGGGAGGTGGTGAGCTGGCAAATCTATCTTCTTAAACCAATAAATCCGAATGTCCCCCGTTCCCACGTTTTGATCGTCGCGTCTCTCATCACTTGGACACACAACGGCCCTGTACAAATTCCATCCCATGAATCCTCGATTCCTATTCTTGTTTTCTTCTTCTTCTCCGTAGACCCTCTGGCTTCGCTTTCAGTCCCCTCTCCCACCTTCCGTTTCGCCAGTTCTCTTTTCTCCTCATTCATGGTTCTGCGTCGAGAATTCTTCCGAAATCGTTATCCCACTTCTTCGACTCTCTTTTATCACCCTGGATGATAATTCCGCTCGATCTCCTCCTGTTGCCACGTTCCACACTCCCACGTTCCGTTTGTCCTACCGCTCCTCTTTCAGTCCTCCTCCCCTTCTTTCTGTGTTCACTTTGTTTTGCTTTTCTGTTCTCGGCCGCGCTGTTTCCGCTCCCCGCTGTCCCGGTCTTTTTTTGTCAACAACTTTGTCACCCCCTTTCGCTGCCTCCGCTCCCCGCAGTGTAGCGCGGCCTGGTTAAGCTAGTTCCTATCAAAGTTCCGGCGAAGAAGTTCGTTCATGAAAAAATGACGGAGCTATATGCAGAAGCCCGATTGTGCTTTCACAGCGCGTATATATCGAGGAGCAACTTTCATTTTATCGATACTACAGAATTCATGAGCAGAAATGAGGACATTCTGTGGTATGCCGAAATTGGTCTTGAGTCCTAGTGGGAAAAAGCGGAATAAATTCCGAGCACCGCAAAATTTCTGCTTCTCTAATCGTCATACGTAACAGTCACTCTCGACCAGAACAACGAGGCCAGGCGGCCGCTTCCCAACAAACGTTACCGATTGCCCCATCTTCTGTCTTACTGAAAATCCAATAATTTCTACGATTCGAGACCTCCAGAACAACTGCGAACGAAGGGGCGCCGAACTGAGAAGCGTCCATCGAGCGGAGCTCTCCACCGGCGCAGGCGGAACCTCGCACATCTAACTACTTTGCCAAGTTTAAAGTTCATTCACTTCGCCCTGAATGGTCAGAGGTCTGACGACCGCGCATTCGAGCTTCCTTCATTCATATCGATTCTCGTGACGATCTGAGCAAATCAAGAAGCAAACCACATAGCGGATAAAGGAAGTCCCCGACTCATACATTTTCACGCACCCCGGGATGCTGTAGTGAGTATATGTCCTGCCCACCTCGAACTTTTGTCCGCGTTAGGGAAGTAATTCTCGTATCCCATTGGCCAGCAATACAGTCACAGGGCTTTCGGTAATCCACTGATCCTGACGTCAGGGGAAATATCCGCCGGTTTAGAATTGACGCGGAAGCTCCTTGATTGAGACCATGGTTGTGGCGTGGTAGCTCATTAACAGTCGTCGCGGAAGCGGATTGACAACATGTTTGCAGAATTCAGCGACCTTCGAGAGCTTGATCGGTATGCCCTGTCGGAAATTCATCTTGATTTCTAGAGAGAATTTTTCCCCACAAAGGGCCGAATGAGCTTTGGTCCAGGCCTTTCCGAATGGAAATTAGCTTCCGAGTCGAAGAAATTTAGTTCCAGAAGAGGCCCCGAAATCAATTTGTGTCCATGAGGTCTGGGTTTCTGACTTTCTTCGACTCGAAGGGCTTCGTCGATTGGGCTGAAATTTCTTGCACATGGACATCGGTCATGAATGCATGAATGGAAAAAATGCATGAGTTGCGGAATTACAGTCACTGCAAGGCCCGCAATCTGCTTATGCTGAATGCTAATTCGGCTAGGCTCTTTTGGCTGTTTTTTCGCTCGTGGAAGATCCAAAATCTGTAGGAAGAGGGTATAAAGAGTAAATCTGCTCTCGCAAGCTACAGAAAGTCAAAGACTATGGAAGTTTGCAAATAAGTGAATCACGACAATCCGCGTGGTACGAGAACTGGGATGAGCGGGAGCTCTGCAAACGAGGACGGTCGGAGAAATCATAAAAAAGTTCAATCAGGCTCCCAAAGTACCGCCTCCGGACAGAAGAGCGCCCTCAATATGTGGCGCCGATGCTAGGGCGAAGCTTGCGTAGTGCACTCTCGGAGTTGACCCTCGTGATTTCCTCCTATATTCTCTGCACATCAGCCCAATGAACGATCACTCATCAAAAGCTTTAGAAACTTATTGAAAGATTTTCATCGCCTTCGCCGAGAACACATGAAAATTTCAGACATTGTTCCAGCGCAGAAAGGATTGGGAAGAGACCCGAATATGGGCCTCTCTCTGGACGGCCTGGATTTCTACGAAAAAAAGATAATTTTGAGAAGGCATGAATTGAGGCTCATTGGGCCGGCAAAGTAATGTGACAAAGCAACTTTGAAATGCATCTATTTTACCGCATCCGGTGGCTCAAGAGATGTTTTCCGACTATTTGAGTTGTCTGAGCATCTCTCTCGAATTTTCCGTAAAGCCGCTCAGAACGAATGTTCCGAACATTCCTATTATCTTATCAGTCGCGAAGTGTACTCGAGTACTTGCACTAGATGACGGAAACTCTGAGGAGAACGTTCCGGGCGAACCATCTACGCGGCTCCTTCGATCAACTTGACATTCTTCAGTCAAATCTCTCGGTCTCTTAGGCGCCCTCGCAGCCATCCGCCGCGCCGTAGGCTACTCGTTTTCGGACGCGCCATTCCGTGCGATTCATCACGTGGACGGCTTGTGATCATATCGAGATGGCTTCGCAGAAAGAATGAATCTCGTTATTCATGGGAAGGATTCCGCTGCTCTGATCTTCAGAAACGCTTGAACTCCGAGTTTTTCACTTTCGTCGATTCCGTGCGATTTATCCACTCATCTCATCACCGTTTCGTTCCATGTATTGTGGTAGAAATTTATAGCACCACGTCCATCTAGCCAATTATATCGGATTTTTTCGTGACTTCTCCAGAATTTCGGTGAATTTTCAAGAGATGGCTCGCACTACCGATGGTGAATGAAAACCGGGGGGCATTTTAGAACCAGCTCATAACAAAGCCTGTTTTCTAGCAAGCCCAATGCTATTTCGTCCAGTGGATACCAGAAAAAAACGGTCTCTAAGGATTCTCAGCGTTTTTGAGGGGTTCAGGAATCGACGTCAAAAACAACGTTTCAAGAACCAGAACAATACTGAAATTGAAGGGGAGATCTTCCTGTAAACGGACGAACTTCTGGAGGAAATTAGAGCCGAATCGGTCCATTTACAACGGAATTGGAGAGCATCACATCTCGATAACTGGCCTCGAATTTCGTTACATAAAGGACGAAGTCCGATGCAACTGCATCTCTGGTCTCAGGAAAGATGTTTTCACGTCAAAATCCTGGGTACGGCCCTGGTTCGAGTCCCTCTTTGGGAGCCGCTGGGATCATTCCGCAGAGAAAAGGAAATGTATGTCCATGAGCAGATTCCCGCCCCTCGTTTCCGTCTGCGCGCATGTCCGAAGACGAATCGGTGATTTTCGAGCTTGGGAAGGCCTCCTCTTAAGAAGGGAGGCGCTCACACAAGTCGAAAAAAAGTCGCCAGCTACCTACCTCGTAACAGATAAGCTGTCTCGATATGAAGCCGGGCCAACGGTGATGAAGAAACCACGGATCCTCGTATCGAACGGATTCTCAAGGAAGACGCCTTCTCCAAACCTCGACTTCAAGACGCTCTGGAATCGCGAGACTATCTCTTTCGACGGATTGGAGAGACACTTGTGTTCATGATTAAGGCATCCATATGTCTGCAAAGGCATGAAAAAATGCATAACTTGAAGATTTTCCTCGCAAATTGAAATTTTCATTGTTTTTTCTTGAGGATCGACGGGCGAGATTTGAGTGAAAATTTGCTTTAGAAAATCAATCAACCTCTGTTTGCGATCACGCCATAACGGCACTCATGCTTTCTGCCTCGAATATCATCCAAATTGAGCGGCTGTGACAACGAACTTCAACTGCATGCATAATCTTACGAGCCGGACAGGGGGAGGGGGGCGTGATTGAGTTGGAGCACTAAAGAGAGAGATCGAATAGAAATCCCTAATTTTTGTGGCCCTGGATGATGATTGAGGTCTTTCCTTGAAATGTCTCAGCTCAGTAACCGATCATCAATGGACAGTTACGCGTTCGCGGACGCCCCGAAGGGCTCCAAGAACCGCATCGATCCCAAACTGCAATGGAAACTCTCGGAAGCCTGTGCATTCACTATCGGCAGTGGTCGTGCTTTTCGCTAATTATGGGAAGTCTTTCGATGGGTATGACAAGAGGACTGAATGTGCTTCCAAATGAGACGGTTTCAAGCTTTCTTCCACTTTCACCCTAGGGGATCGATCAGGGCCTTCTCCGACCAGTCAAGGAGAAAACATTTCAACACGTTGATAGAGGAGAACGTTTTGACGCTAAAAGGAGCGATAGTCCGTGGAGACAATTTTCAGCATTTTTGAGTGCAAAATACGCTGCGTAAACTTCCCTTTGGCGGAGTCGAATGCTCTACCAGCCGCAGACTTTTCGTGTCAGGAATCCTACGGCTGCTTCGGACACATCCCGAGTGTATCTATCGATTTCGATCGAAGTCACACTTGCGTCATTGGACCCGTCTCAAGTTTCGATAAGCGCATTCTGTGTTTCAAAGGAGCCGCAGCTACATTATATTGTTCACATCAGGTTCTCAATACGTTGTGCGGCGGAAAACATGCATTCCTTGGTCGCTCTGCTATGTTCGGACGCACTCTGTGAGAGAGACTCTATTTTGATGGGTCCACCGTCAAACGTCCAGAACGTAATCACATTCTATGTTTTTCCAACCTCTACGAGCGATCTGATTGCACTCGTCTGATGAGCAATTAGGCGAAATGCTTGACGCAATTTATCCGGGCCATGGAAGCAATCACATTCGACGCAGTATAAATCTTGGCCAACTCTTCGTCACATTCATCGATTCAAGCAAATCGCCTCAACATGAAATTCGGTGAGTCTCCACAATACTGATGAGCCTCCGACCTAGAGATGATAGCGTGGTCTCAGATCACCTCATTGATATCTTTTATTTTTCCCTCCAGTTGTTCTAGCTTCTTTGTTTCTCGTCGCTGTGGTCTCCGCCCAGGATATGGCGGGAGCATCCGGAGTGATGGGCATGCTCCAGGAGATTCCTCTCTTGGGAGAACTTCTGAAAACCGTCATGAGTCGACTGCAAGGACTTTCGGGAACCGTCATGAGTCTACTGCAAGGACTTTTGGGCGGGTCATCGGGTGGTGGAGGAGGCGGTTCTTTGATGTCCGCTATTTCCGGACTGTGATCAAGGAGCCTGATCGGGAAGAAATCCGCTGGATTTGGAATTCCGAGCTCCCCGAGTGATCCATGCGTAAGAGGCTGGGGATAAGCCTTCAAGTTAATCAACCGATGGAAATCGCATCACGAATTGTGAAAGAGTCAACCGCCACGATTCATAATAAAGCAAACGATTGGAACGCGCACGTAGACTTGAAATTACTCTCAAGATCACGGAACCCTTCCGTGCTCAACGTGGGGAACAACATGGAACTTGAGGGGATTCGAGACGCAGGATTTTCGAGCGCGCACCAGTACTTAGGGTCCAGTAGTTTTTGGAATGCAGTTCACAGGCATCGTTCGAGCTCGTACCAGGACAACTCGTCGCCGGGCAGCTCGTCGTTTCTGTTGTGCGGACCGATTTGAGTGCTCTTCAAAAACAACTCGAGAATCGGCTCTAATAACCGCTTTTTTTCCTCATTGTCAGATAAGATTCCTTGGCAGTAGAGAGCGTGTCGAGGAGGTCTTGGATCGCCTCCCAGTTTTCAGGTGAACCTTCCGATTCTTATGGAACGTTTCGGCAGCAAGTGATCGAATCTCAGGCTGTGAGAAGGGAAATGAAAAATCTCAGTGCGACCCGGTTGACTAGCGATGTGCTGCGGATTTTCACTGGAATTAGAACCTTCGTTGAGCGAATTCGTTACAATCCACATAAGCAGTGGAATCGGATCGGAAAATACCGTGTTTCCCCGATAATAAGCCAAACCCCGAAAATAAGACGCCCCTCCGTTTTCGAAAATCCCGGCAATAGAAGCCACACCTCGAAAATGAGCCGTAGCGCAACAAGCCTTAGGAAGGGTGAACGCGCTGTTGTTTTACGTAAGCGCAAGAGATTCGCCATCTTGGACTCGCGGACAATGAGCTCCAAGCGGAACAGTTATTCGATCGAGTACAAATGAAGCATTGTCGAAGCTCCGAAAGACTAGAACCCGGTGAATTTTTTTTGAAAGAAGAGTCTAGATCTCCGAACGGTGCAGACTGCGAGCGGATGCCGGAATCTTGAATCGACTCATCACTGGAGGGTATGCAAAGAAACGTAGGCCAGGAGCAGGGCGGAAGTCATTGCATCTCGATTTGGAGGACGTAGTGTAGAATCTCCTTACAACGACACACCAGCATCGACTGACGAAGAGACCGATAACGACGAGAAGACGCCAAACAAACCTCCCACACTGCGAGAGACTCTGGGAGCTATGGAAACGATCAAAAACGCCCTAGCAGCCCAGGACGAGGTTCCAGACATTTCTTTATCTGGCCTTACTGGCATCGAATCCCTCCTAGTTCCTCTCCAACCGAAAAACTGACTCGAACCAGGCTCACGAATTTTTGTGTGATCCGAAGTGCAAATCCCCGACGAGCCCCATACTTTCAAAGCGGGCCGACCATTATCTGCTCAGAATAGAGCAGATGTTTGGGTAAATGGCTAACAGTGGGTCTGGCAGCGTAGACAAGGACGTGACAACACGATCCTCGCAATCATGGATGGAATCGCCACGCAACAACGGTAACC
Source organism: Neoseiulus cucumeris (assembly GCA_021527715.1). Classification (NCBI taxonomy): domain Eukaryota; kingdom Metazoa; phylum Arthropoda; class Arachnida; order Mesostigmata; family Phytoseiidae; genus Neoseiulus; species Neoseiulus cucumeris. The sequence continues at coordinate 826,185 of JAJSRV010000010.1, read as the reverse complement.
CTATCGAGATTTCTTCATGGAAATGTGTGGATCAGAAGATCGGCTTTTTTCTAGATAGCAGAGCGAACTCGTTCCGACAGTCTCGGGCAGCAGACACTGAGATCACGAATTCCGTGGTCCGGAAAAAAACCTCGAAAACGTTTAACTCTTTGAATCATGACCTCTGCGCTGAGAAACTGGCAGCGAAATCTCAAGGTTCACAACAGCGACCCTCCTTGCAAGGTTCTTCCAAGTTCTTCTGACAGAGACGTTTGCTTCTGCTAGGAAAAGGCGCGTTTACACTGTTTCCACGCGGTGGCGCCACGCGGTGGCTCCACCAGGAGAGAGCCTCCAGCAGAGGCTATGGATCGAGAAAGAAGAGAAGAGAGCGGAGGGTGCAGCGGCCAGCCAGGCCACGCGGTGGAGCCACCAAATCCGTTTTCACCAAACAGTGAAAGCTTTCATCGCTCCCTTTGGTGGCTCCACCGCGTGGCCTGGCTGGCCGCTGCACCCTCCGCTCTCTTCTCTTCTTTCTCGATCCATAGCCTCTGCTGGAGGCTCTCTCCTGGTGGAGCCACCGCGTGGCGCCACCGCGTGGAAACAGTGTAAACGCGCCTAAAGCCGTGAACATCACTCTGGGAAACAACTTTGGAGTGCTAAACTAGCTTAAGCGGACGCAATGACTCGGACGTGTGCATTCACTTCCTGAAATCGGGGATGCCGACGGGACATATTTGATTCAGAATTGATGGATGCCCGCCATCCAGCTTCGTTTTTCCTGCCTCGTCTTTATTCTGCATCGTCGTGCAGAATAAAATCGCACTTTACTTCGTCCCACTGTTGATCCACGTGTGCTCGTCTCTCCGCTACCTGCTACCATCTAGGATAGGGTATTCATCAGGTTATGGGCCCAGCACGCTTCCACTGCTCCACTGAGATGTTCAAACTTCCTCCATAGAGAATTTTTGAGGTTCCACGAGCGACATTTCCGTGGAACCCTTGGGTTCTATGACCAGATTCGGTTCCGCGCCGTCACGCTGGAGTTCATCTCGAGCTGCAGTTTTCAATAGGTTTACCCGCTCTTGCATAGTTCTTTAAACACAGTTCTCAGTCATAGCAGCAAGTTATGTCCCTGAACCGGTTGATTTCGCTTGCCTTACGCTGGCAACCTTCGTCAGCACATACCTCTGCGAGATTGGGTTTTCGATCCACACATCAACCAACACCAAGTAAAGGACCCTACGCGATGTCGAGACTGATATGAGAATTTGGCTTGAGGAAAAAACACCGCGCTTCGCCGGAAAAAGCACATAGCAGAACCGTCCCTCTCACTGGATTTCCGCGAGAGGGCGTACACGGAATTCATTTCATCGAGCACGCAAACGACTGCGCTTTTTAGGAAAATCATGTGAAAATAAGAAATTTACTCAAAGCATAAGGTTCCTTACACGCGGGTCTTTAGAAACCCTTGAAACATCTTACAAATCGCAAGGACGAAATTCCTTGTTCCTGAAAGGTACTAAAAAGCAATTGCGAGATGACAGCGATCCTAGGAACAGAGTACAGTAGGGATCCGCTTCACGAAGGGCTCGCATAACGAACTCCTCAAAGTCAGACCAATGATCCGTTTTCAAGCATTCTGTCGTGAGCTGTCCTCAAATGGATAGAACAGCAGAAGATCCTTGAGCATTCCTTTCCGACCCTTTGATTTGCCGAGCAGCATCGGTCCGAAGAAACGAGAATCACAGGAAGACCTCCAATGGTTTGGAACGACCAAATGAATCTCTGAGCTTGTTTTTTTTTTAACGGAGGATTCCGTTATATGATTGGGCTCCATGCAACGGAAATGGACCCGGGGTTGACTACGTCATCAGGGTGTCACGTTGTAGGTTTCGCGACATTTGATTGGCTCTCACTGCAAGCTGACGTCAATGGTTCGGTGCACTGTGTTTTGTGAGACTGCTGTTCGATATGGCGTGTTGTGAGAGAGATCCGCGAACTGCTTCTTGCTGACGTCATGGCTCCGCCTCCTTTGAGAGAATGCTTGGCTATGGTTGGTCATCTCGTGCTGCTGTTCTATCAGACCAAGTGTTCTTCTGTGCTCTGCTGCTTTCACGGTTTCAACGTTTTGCCACACAAGTCATTTGCTAACTGACTCGGGCCTTGCAAGTTGATTGAAGTGATTGCTTCTCCCATTTCTCGCATTGGCATTCATCGAGGTTCTTTT